>JWIW01000095.1:601339-1904217 GCA_000966855.1 Fusarium sp. JS1030 | reverse complement strand
ATAAGGAATTTTCTTAGAATTTTTAGAGAATTATATAAGGTTATATAATATATAAATAGCATATTAGTAAAATCTTATTAATTTTAATTAAGATTTCGAATTTTAAGCTATTTTTTAATTTTGTCTTTTTAGGTGAAAATACAAATGGTGCACTCACTTGTGCGGTGCACTCACTTATCATATACGTTACTCTAATATGTTAAGATATTGTGTTCTTTATTATAGTAGAATAATACCTAAAACTAGATAGCAGAATAGTGATCAGCTGTTTTCATCAATTATAAAGTGATAAGGAAGACCCTAAACCTAAAGGTCTTATTTCTTAAACTCTTAGTAGAGTCAGGCATCGAAATCAAAAGAGGAATATCAATTTTTAAGAATAGATAAAAAGATTTTCAAAGCGTTCCATATGCAGATCGATGTTTACGTTCTCAGACTTGTACTTTTGATCGATGAGGCCGTTCCCTTCGTAACATATGATTTCCTCGGAGATCTACATATGTCGTGCCTGAGTAAAGAGTCAGTATGTTTTGAAATGGATGATATTGCTTGGTAATTAGCCAATCTGTTTGCTACGAGTGCGTAGGGGGGTGAGACATGCTCTAGGTCGTTGCGTTCTCAGTTTAGTGATGCTTACGCAACTTTGATATTATTAGGGAGTATAATTGCCTCACATACAATTTTCTTATCAGAGAACTCTCTCCCTTAAGTCCGACCGTAACACGGGGCGAATATGGCTTTCGGACTCCGATCGGGCGCCGTGGCTCGGAGCGAATGTAGATCAGCAGATGCCGCCCCGGGCCGTAAGCCTCATGCTTCTGTAACTCGACCGCGGCCCCGGACGAACATAGAATCGAGACTGGCGGAATGCGTGGCCGCTTAGCCAGCGCAAAAAAACCTGCACATCAGGAGGATCGCCTGCTTTGTATAAATTGGAGCCAGTTATGGTTAATGTTTGTTTGTGTTCCATCTCTTCTCAACTCAGTGAATTCAGCAAATACAGAACAACATGTCACTGGCATATGCGAAAAACCAGCCTAGAGGCTTTATTAATCGGGTAAAACATGTGGCTATCGTTGGGGTAAGTCTATGTGTCGGGCACTCAGAATCTCGATATTCTTCCGCGATCGCTAACCCTGAACAGGCCAGTGGCCAATTGGGCCGACATCTTACAGAGCATCTCCTTAAGACCGGGAAGCACTCGATTACTGTGCTGACCCGCAAGGACAGGAACGCTACCTTTCCTGCCGGCGTCAAAGTTGCGCCTGTCGACTATAATGACGAACCCTCACTTGTGTCAGTGCTGAAGGGACACGATTCCCTGATTATCACACTTGCTTTTACGCCAGACATGGCCGAGACGCACGGCAAGATTGTACGTGCAGCAGTCAAGGCAGGCGTGCCGCATCTCATCCCAAACGCGTTCACGACAGACGTTGTGCTGGATAATCAGTCCGTTGGGGACGAGATTGGGGTGGGAACCTTCATTCGAAAATTACTGAGGGACATAGAGTCGATCGGATCCATCTCGTGGACGCTGCTGGTCACCGGACTCTGGTACGAGTTTAGTGTAGCGAGCCCTCCAGATTGGTTGGGGTTCGACTTGAAGAAGCAGAAGGTGGA
The DNA here is from genome assembly GCA_000966855.1 of Fusarium sp. JS1030. Classification (NCBI taxonomy): domain Eukaryota; kingdom Fungi; phylum Ascomycota; class Sordariomycetes; order Hypocreales; family Nectriaceae; genus Fusarium; species Fusarium sp. JS1030. Next base: position 1,902,594 of record JWIW01000095.1, on the reverse strand, counting down.
AATGTTTGATGACGGCCAGCGTCGCATAAACATGAGTACATGGCCGCAATTAGGGAGGGCGGTAGCCGCTCTGCTAAGTCTCAACAAGATGCCAGAAGACGAAAACGACTCCTCGGCGACGCTTGAACAATTTCGCAACCAACCCCTGTACGTTTCAAGCTTCCTGGTCAATCAGCGCGAGATACTAGATAGCATTGAGCGTTGCACCAGCACCACAGACGTCGACTGGGACATCTCGTACGAGTCGACCTCGGAGCGAGTGGCATCTGGCAGGGAACAATTCTCTCAAGGCAATCAGCGTGGGATGGCGAAAGCATACTACGCTCGCTTGCATTACCCCGGCAACGAGGCAATCTATCAGCACAAATTGCACAACAACATACTCGGATTGCCGCATGAGAACGTTGATGATGCGACCGAAGCAGCGCTTGAGTTAGTTAGGGAGGGATGGTCACCGGATGGTTAGTGATATTGACCATGAAGACTGGGTTTAGGTTGGAAGGTTCGCTAATGTTCTATCAAATTCGAGTGCTAGCCAGAGAGTTAAATTGGTATTGATCAAAGTTTCACAAATAAAGGCAGGCTTTTGGTCAAATCAAACGACAATCTAAGTCGTATTCAATCAATATACCTGTTGTGTAAGTATGACAAACAAATGAGCGTGATATATAAATCCTTCGCTACCATGATCGAGACTGGCTTGCGAGGAAATACTCCAACCGAGGGCCCTTTCTCGGATCAAGTGGCACACAAAGAGCTTTTAGTGGTGGTGCAGAACCAACAGACTTACTTTTGCCTCCCGTATTGTTGGTAAGAGCCAATATCACCCCCACGTTCCGAGAGGTGATCAGCCTCGCATCTGGAAGGCCATAAGGTTGTTCACCCACGATAAAATCCTTGTATAATATGTCCGAGGCTGCATTAAGACGTCTTATGACGAATCATACAAAGAATCTTTTGCTTCGGGATTTTGAATCAGCGCCTTCGTTCCGCCACCCTTGCCTCCCGTTGATCAAACGCCAAAGTATGCTTGATTATAAGCGCATCTATCTTAATTCTACGACGGCTATTCGAGCGAAAATAAGCCTGCGGGCCATGACTCGGTGAATTGATGTCTTGTTTCAGACCTATTGCTAACAATAGAACCCTAATGAGATCCGACACGTGATAAATAATACCTCAAGGACAGCTAACACTATCTACTACGCTCTAATCCTTCTACGTGTATGAATCGGTCCTGCCGATGTTTCTTGGCCCGTTCGGGCCCTCCTCCAACCCATTGCTCCTGCGAACACCATCCCTCCATCGCCAATGAGTCCGCATGTACGACGTACTGCCATCACCATGCTCAAGAATGTCAGCTGCATGCTCACCAAGCACGGGTAGAAACTTGGCGCCATGTCCACTCCCTCCCGTACAAACAAAAACAGAATTTTGCGCGTAGGTAGGTACATAGTCGATCTGTTGTCCATGTTCAGCTGTGACGCTCAATATAGTGTGACATTAAAGGGCAACGTACCAAGAAGGAGTTATCGAGAGTATCCGTGTACCAACACAACTTGGTCGAGTAGAAATCAACATGCTCAAACTCTGGCAGAAAGATGGACACGAATCTCTTAATCGCCTTCCTCGCTGGTTCCGGAACATGTCGAGACTCCCCTGGCAGCAATGGGACTGACCACTTCCCATCTTGGGTGTATCCGGCATCTGGAGGAGCAGGCTGAAAGTTAGTAAACTAGATAGGCCATTAGAATATTGTTTCTCGTATATCACTTCAGCTTTTTCTTACTTTAATGCCTCGATACCCAATCTTGATCAAGCCCTCAGGGGTCCTCGGGAATACATAGACGCTTCCAGTGTCTTTTCCTTTCTTGTCGCGAGAGGCACTCTTCCACGTAATGACGGGGAACCTTTCCGGTGAATACTTCTCCCATAATGACGTGTCGGACGATGATATCTTGTACGTGACGGCGCTACCTGCTGAAGACTCGATGTGGTAAGAAAGCTCTGGCAATAACTGCGTTGAGAACGATCCAGCTATTGCGGAGGTTAGCTTAGCCAGGGGGTACATTGAAAGGACTCAATGACTTGCCGGCAATAACTGTAACATCACTTTTGTGGGAAATTCCATCCTTTGTCTTGAGTCCAACCGCCCTTTTCAAAGAGCCCGAAACAGTCTCCTCGACCAGGCTATCAAACGCGCCTTGCTCGGAGCCAAAGTGGAATGTGACGCCTTCAGCTATCGCTTTCTTGTAGAAGTAGGCACAAGCACGACTACATTGTGCAAAACCTGCAAGCGAATCCAAGACTGCCTCGAAGTTTTCCTGCGGCGATGCATCAGGGATTTGAAAGGAAAGAAGCTTCTCATTCCAGCCTCGTTCTCGAGCACGCTCGACGTCCTCAGGGTTGCTCTTGACAAATTGTGTATCTCGGACACCATCGCGCTCCATATTCTTCAACGTTTCGCACTCTAGGGCATCTAGATGAGATGTAGGCTGAACTCGAAGCATGCCGCAGTTGTTGAAGAGCAGTGAGGATGGCTCGTCATCATGGATGGTATCGTTGATGGCTTCCCACGCGCGGCGACTCTCGAGGGCGAGGCGTTGATAGTGAAGCTTGGTCCCGTACGAAGCTCTAAACTATCCGTCACGAATCAGTTTGTTGTGTGACTGAAAAGAGACTAGAGGCATACAATCTTGTTATGGTCTACCGAGGCGGCCTGCACGTCGCGATCATGGTCGGGCGCGTATGCAGACTCGTCGTACTGATACCGGTCGAATACAGCCACGCGATGCCCTACAATCTGTCAACGAGGATTGGTCAGGATGAATTTCGGTGTATTCACCTCTTTTACTAAGGGCCACGGCGAGGGACAAGCCAAAGATGCCCGCTACACGTCAAGTCAGTTCCCGGCCGGTTTGCTGGATCGATGGGATTCCTACCGCCGACGATTGCGACCGACTTTGGCTCAGACATGGCGCTGCGTCACTACGTTGAGCTGTGTTGGTTGAGTCTTGAGATGAAAGACTCTCCGCGCCGTAGAAAAAGGTGAGCGGGCAATTACGCAATATTGGCTCTTGTTTGATCTACCAACCCTTGTGTCCTCATGCACTGGTGCCGATCGCCCCACGACGCGGGATCCAAAGGACAAGGGTCGTACTGACACCATTGTAAATCGGCTCGGCTCATGTCTTATCCTAGGACCAATACTTGAGAACGTTTCTTTTGTCGTTTAGTTCAGTGCGTGAAACCCCTGTGCTAGGATAAAGGACCAGCCATTTGTATAGGTAAACCCTTGTTTAGTTTGTAGTTCTGCCAGATGAGCGTTACCGAATTTCTTGCTGTCTACCTCCAACCATTGACCGATTCAACATCGTAACCGTGCGCCTTGATGTCATCCAGTAGCCACTCTATTGGAGTCGCATACGAGATATCGAAACCCCCAAGGTGCCCGCCATTACCCCCGGTCAAGATACCGCCGACTCGACCGCTCCCGTCCCACACGCAGGCCCCTGAGTCCCCACGCGACGAGAAATTATCTCTGCGGCTATCACTTTGACCGTGTTGCCTCTGGCCGAGTATGCACCACTCTTCAGATTGTACATGGATGTCATCTACAGGATGACGGATCAGAGACTTGATCCCGTTCGCGAAGCCTACTGTAAGACATGTCGAGCTACCATGTTTGGCGACTGCAATAGTCGGATCATCGCCCAAGGACCCAGCCTCTTCGGAGACGTTCCACATCTCGGTTTCTGGAAGCGTGTCGTCTTCTAGCCAGACAACATTTGATGTTATGATCATTCCTCGTCTTTTTTTAATTCCCTCAGCGACATATGCACTTGTCAGGAGGCGCCTAGCATCCCGGTCATCACCAACGAAGACTTCGCTGCGCAGTTTGTCGAGGGGTGTGGCGAACTTCTCGGGGTGAAGCTCGATGAGAGCCCAGTCTCTGAGTCGGTCGCCGCCTGTGTCGGTTCTGCCCTTGCTCAACTCAGGTGCATAAATGACGTGTCCGAAAATTCGATTTGCTGGATCGTTGTGCCTTCTTAGATCTCGCTCCGTGCTCTCTAGAACCGGCAAAGCATCTCGTCGTTGCTGTATCATCTTGCGCCTGGAATCTTCCGGTAACTTTCGGTCCGACTCCAGGTTCTTGATCGCTTGGGGCGCTTCTTCAAGTTCCCAGGAATTAACCTCCTTGTGCTTATTGAGAGTCTCGTCGCCGGGCTGCATGATGGTGCATCGTTGAGTATCGCTGTCGACGTGTCTGAACTCCGGCTTAGGTTCTTCGAAAATCACGTGCCTGCATGTCAGAGCAACAATCTTGCCGGAGTCCTTTAGACGGAGGTACAGGCCCTTAGTACCCTCTCGTGTCGGCCTATCAGATGATGCAATGCTCAAACCCAGGTACTCGGACCAGAGAGCTCTGGTATTTAACAGGGAATGCGGGGAATCAATTGCTTCGCGAACGAAGGTCGGTTCAGAGGCTGGTGGTGTGTCTGCTGGAGATGATGCGCCATGGGAGAAGTGCGACTCCCTGATTTCACAGTGGACATCTGGTATGCCGTGCAGCTGAAGGATCTCGTGGCATCGCATCACCACAGGAAGACCTTGCTCCCAGGTTGTTGAGCCCTCCTGAACAGAGATAAGCAGGGTCACCGGGTGTGCAAATACTTCACCAGTCCACCCGTGTGTACGTTCGTATCCTAAGCGGAGGATGTCAATGGCGCTCCAATCAATTCCATCTAGGGCCTGGACGATATCTCGACGGAGGGCGCTCGTGGAGTCGTTCCAGGGCTTGGCGATGGCATGATGTCCGACGGGACTGAGGCGTTTCCCGATAGACCAGCCATCGTATTGATGAGAGTAAACATCTGTGCTCGAACGGGCAACCAATATTGGTCGGCTGGGAAGACCGTAGTAGTATCCGAACCGTTCGTCCTCGGTGGGCGCGGTTCGATCGGAGAAAACAGCTTCGTTGGCCATTGCGAAGGTGGGAAGGAAGTTGATTCTGAGGAATGGAATTGCACAGCAAGCCAGTCTTTTAATAGTCATTCAGAGTTCAGATAAACTCTCATTATGCATCTCCGTCTAAGTCTTTCCTTTGATGCAGATGGGAAGGCTACCAAAGTGGGGGCAGTGTTCACCAAACTTTCCCACCATCAGAAGGCAAGAGTTATGAAACAATATCATAGTAATGTAGAAAGCTTGACATAATCCATAGTACGAATTCCTCCTAAATAATCATAGTTCAGACTGATTATTATTTGACTTTCTTTTACCGCAGACAGAGAGATTAGCCTCCACACCAAAGACCACAGCTTTTACACAACAGCAGTATCTCAAACCCAATACTGCATTACGCCGAAGATTTACACTGATTGTTGCAAAATGGTATATCGTGTAGATTCTTGATTGGATTCGCTGAGATACCGATGATACGTAAAAAGTCTGTTCTCTGGTGCTGCAGCTAGCACTAGAGTCTGTTTTAGGTATATAGTATATATTAACGGGGAATATGGAGAGAGTTACTTCAAAGAAACACCCAGATACCTAAGATGCAATATATATATTGGCGATAACTCATCGTCTCTACGAGTATGCCACGTTACAGCTTGCTAAGCCTAGAAACTTGCCTAGAAAGTTCGACTTGGAGGCATTGTTGATAGTTGGAGATACTCTTGCGAGAAACACGTATATACATTTCAAAGACGACAAGTATATCATCAACATTCAACCGATGAGTCACGCATCTGCAACGGCGAAAATTCCTCGCGATAGTTTTCTTTAGCACCTATTCCCAAGAGATAGTCGCTTAGGCGAGACATCTCCCTGTCTACGATTTTATCTCAGTAACATGATATACCAAGATATTCCCATTGCAACTTCTTCCAATATTATATAAAATCATCACGAGGATCATAATCGCCCCAATCCTCCCCCAACTGATATCTCAGCAACTTAGCACCTCCAGTCCTTTCTAGCGTCGCCTCATCCCAGAACACATAACCCCATTCTCGAATCTCATCTGGGATATGCGAGCCATAGAGGTTACTATAAGTATCACCCCAAATCATCGTCCAAGCTTGCGGTGGCCTATCCAGCTCGTCTCCAACAAACACCAGCGGGACTCTATCGGCTTCCATTTGATCCCTCTCGGATGGTTGATCTCGCCGTCGGATGATCTGCTGCGTTTCACCGAAGATTCCAACCCTACTGTTAATTGGGATATATGAGCTTTGAAGCTGCTTTTGCATGGTCGATACGAGATGCTCGTGGTCTTTGATCTCAAAGAGAACAGTATGCAAAAAGGCGAGGCCATGTAGGGCTGTCCCCTCTTGATAATTGCCACGCAAAACTAGTATAATATTAGGATCGATCAGATTTTAGGACCATTCGAGTGAAATGCCCAACTTACAGTCAGAATCCATGTCGAAAGCACCGTCCGGTGTTGGAGGCTGATCTTGGTCGTCGAACTTGGGGTTATCAGGATGCAGGTCCCAATAGATGTCGGTAAGGACTTTGCCGTAAACGTTGTAGGTAAACTGATAGAAGGCGAAAAGCTCCTCAATATGCCATGGCTCCATGATGTTCATAAAAGCCTGCAATGTATCTTCCTGAGATCGAGATCTTCTCGAGTTTCTTTCAGTGCTGGCCAGTTGACAGAGTAGCTGAAAGCGGTATGCTGCTCGTGTCAACCGCATCATTTCGATTCGGCTGGGTTGAACTGTCTCCTGATCGCCATGATTATTGTCTGCTTTCTTTTCCAGATCATCTAGCATCGAGCGGGCGCAGTATTCCACAATCGATTTGACCGAACCCAAGTAAAACCCAGCCATGCTCGACGCTACATCTTCGGTGAGCTCATTCGTGATTGGCGCCGCACACTGCGAGCAGTTCTCTGAATACCACTCCAAGAAATCCGAGGTATTCTGTGGAGCTAATAACCGATAAACAGCATATGCCTCCGCGGTCAAACAACCAATAGTCGTCTCAAGGCTTTTGCAAAGAAGGTACCTCCGGTCGACAAGGTATTGTTGGTGAAATGTCGGGGAGGCATGGACCAGTGCGCTCAGGTTTGTAAGGTCCAGTATCGAAAGGATACAACGGCGGACCTCCGGGGGGAGGCATCCAAGTCTAGAGTTATCAGCCTGCTCTGCTTCTTCTGACCTAGAGGTTGCCTCTAAACCCGCATTTTTAACTGCTGTCGGGGTCATGTCCGGAGTTGCCCGTTCTCCTATGTTTCTTGGGTCATGAGATATTTTGACGTGGCACTTGAGCTTGTCTATTAGCCGCTTCATCTTTTAGCGGCCTGTGACGGGGTGGAACGAGTACAAGTGTCGTGCTATCTCTGTAGTTGCGAGGAGTCAGACAAAGACGCAACATGCAAGGTGGTGTGGGGGCAGCCAAGGCAAGGTCACGTGTAAGCCATCGCGTTCAGGTTTCTCGAGTGACAAATGGTAGATAATAGTTGCCTACATAGTATAATATGAGCCCTCCTTAGTTTTCTCTACCCTCGATAATATTTTTATATGGTTAACGACTTTAGAATAGACCCAAGTACGACTCATTTATCTTCCATGTGCGCACGGATTGATTATATTTTGGCGAACGCTTTCATCCTTCTCAACTGCATGTCGGTTAATGCAAAGATACAATGGGCATGACTATGGAGTAACTGAGATAGAGGATACCAGGAGAATCTAGAAATTGTAGAAAAAGTTAGTATTGTATTCTTGGTTATTGCAGCTGACGGCTTTCATTAGAAGCGTCACTAAACTCAGTCAAAAAAAGGAAGAAAAGAGAAAGAAAAAAAAAAAAGAAAACACTGGAGGCTGGTATATGATGGATAGATTATCTAGATTCAGACTAGGTACATAGATAGACATCGCAGTGTCTTTACTTATCTCCAACAGCAGCTCAATCAGATCGGTTCAAGAAAAAGCTGTTGGAGGAGAGAAGGCGGTGGTGTCACGTTCAGCACGAAAAGGTCCTGGCCAAGGAGGCCCCAACATACGCGTGTCATCAAATCGAGGCCAAGTGGAGTATTGTCGGAAAGAATTGCAACTCAGTCAAGTCCAACACCGACAACCAGGACAACAAGAAGGCTGAAGTAGAGAAGTGCGCTTTTCGTCCTAGCCCCCATCCCTGCCCCTTTTCGACGCAGTCGACGGACTCAACGGAGAGCTAAGCAGTGTCATCGCAGCGGGCCAAACTTTTAGCGAACGAACAAGCCACGACTACAACCCGTACTTTAAATCGACGCGTGGACATGGCACCATCATGGCCATGCTTAAACGGAAGATATGCCCTATTTAGTATAGCTGCTGACGCCTCTGTCTGCGGCAAGAAAAGTTAAACTAAAAGTAAAAGTAACGTACCTAAATGTCCTTCAACTTGCGAGGCCTTAATAGAATATTTCAACTGCAGACGAAGATTCCCGGACCAAGACGTTGAGGATGTGGTATCGGAAGTAGAGTGTCTAGTTAGCACTCATTCCCTCATTACACCGACACTCTCAAGACCCAAATGTGAAATTGACTCAAGATATTCAGAGTACACCTGTTGGTAATGAGACAGTGAGTGTTGATGCCTCCGTCGTCATACTAGTCAGCTACCACTCCACCACATGTCAGCCGCCTAGTCAACTAGTCTCGCTCGCATTGGATCCGCGCTTTCGGTCCGCGTTCCGAACCCGCATTACGAACCCGTGAGACTCTGAGCGAACCCGACGCATCATGTCAACTACATCCCTGCAATCGGAATCAGTTGCCATTATTGACATCGAGATTGGCTTCAGATTCCTATATTGTAGTAACTGTAAATAAAAATGAGGAATTCTCCCTCCTTTCCATCCAGAATATCTACCTCATCAATTCCTCCACCATCATGTTCAAAGTCATTACAGCTCGTTTACACCCCCCAAAGCCGTCTCCCCTTCGCCTCGATGGACTTACAGTGTTGCTCGTCGGAGCCTCAACTGGCATCGGACTCGAGGCGGCCAAGAAGATCGCAGAAAAGGGCCCAGCCAAGTTGATCGTTACCGCTCGAGATGACGCTAAAGCATCCAAGACAAAGGCTCTCATCGAGGAGCATCTATCGGCTACATCTACTCCCCAATCATCGATACCGACCATCATCTCTCTCGTCGTCGAATTGACATCTCCAAAGTCCATATATGCATTTGCTCGCGACCTCGCGCTAGCGACCGATCATCTCGACCACGCCATCCTCAGCGCCGGGATTCTGCTGGGCTCCTACAGCCAAGTTTCCGAGACAGGCTACGAGACGAGTCTGCAAGTCAACGCCATCTCGCCAGTGCTTATGTCGCTGCTCATTATGCCCCTTCTCCTCGCTTCTTCTCGGGTTCACAACAACTCAGTTGCCGATAGACCTCACCTGACTATTGTCAGCTCAGGTGGCGCGTGGTTGATAAAGAAGTCCAGCCTGTCACCATATGTAGACTTTGACCACCCTCTTCGTGAGCTTTCTAAGAATGAGAATTTCCCGCCTGGAATGATGGGAGGTCAGTGGCATTACTCGCGCACCAAGCTCATGTGTGAATACGGCAAACGACATCTGGCAATGCTCCCTTCGCTCAACGACGCGAAAGGGCAGCCAAAAGTGCTGGTGGCTTCTGTTTGCCCCGGAGCTGTGAGCTCGGAACTATCGCGACATTCTGCCAACAGTGGTGTACAGTGGGCTATGGCCAGAGTCGTCAATGGCACAGTAGCGCGAACGCCTGAACAGGGCGCAAACATTTACATCTCGAGTTTGAGCCTGGGGGTTGAGGGTCGGGGAGAGATGTGGACTGATGACGCCATCTCCAAGGATGCACGCCCGTTTCTTGCCTCTGATGAGCTGAAGCGGCTAGGTGATCATGTATGGGGTGAGGTTAAGGAGTTTGCCGCCAAGGTTGATGAGATGCATGGATCTGGTGTTGTGAACCGTTTATTGGCATAGCGATTTCTTTTGCACCTTTCTTTTGGGCGTGCTGTTTTCAAGCCGAATATATAGAGCCATTAATCGAACACGAAAATGGAGATGGGTTCAATTTCAGATCGCTGTGATTTTGTGACCAAGGTTCACTTTCAACTACAGCGGGATAGGCAAGCATTTCCGCACGTTGGCTTTCTGAGGCAGAGCTCAGGATGCTTGTGGCCAGGCAGCCTTAGTAAGAAGCTATTATTTTCTACCTAATTATAGTTATGCATTAGCTGTCTATTAATATTCTACAGTGTCTGGTTTAGAACATCAACACGCACTTCAATCTGTTTGCACTATCTGTGATTTTCTCGCTCAGCATCCATCAGGCAGATGATTTGGAGCTGGCAGTTTCGGCAGCTTCAATCTGACACTCACAACCTCTGAGCAGTCGCATGCTCTCGTCGCCCATGGCATTCGACCGACAACTTGGTGGCCCTTAACAAGAATCCCCATGCCATTCTCCAGACTGCTGCCATATTTGGTTCCTGGGATGCGGTATGCGTAGGCACCTGCTACCTCATCCTCTGGGATAAACAGCCCAACCCGAAATAATGAAGCCTTGTTGCAAGTCTCGCATTTTATCGAGACTATACGGTTGCGGTTAGCAAACCCAACATGTACCGTGCTTCCATGGTGTTTCGAATAGTCAAGTTTCGATTCATTGCCCCGAACACCCGCGACAGATAGAGTCATGGCTTCTGCAACCCATCGAGTGCCCTCGTCCCCTTCGACTGGCCATGCTTGGTCTCTTTGCTGATGTCTTTTTTGCAGAACAGCAGCTAGTCTTTCTCTCCTTCTTTCCGACTTTAGGCTCTCACTGAAGTGCTCAACTGACTCATTGTAGAGTCTCTTACCGAGAGTCTCGATAAAAGCGTCCAAATCGGGTCCGGTATGGCGAAGGGTCTCGGCAGCAACATCGGTGAACGCGGCCATTGGATTCCTTCGGGATGCCCTTGGGATTCTTCTGAACCTCCCAGTCTTCTCAAGTTTTAGGACCGGATCGCCAGTCTCAAAATCGCCATTGTCCCACAAGAAACCCGGATGGAGGTCCGGCTCATGGGAGCAACGCCCGAGCGGCCAAACCAACACGTTCTGGAGGCCCTGCTTATTCCAGTCCCCGATCCGCGATAACTCTCCAGGCGTCATCAAGAAAGGGCTGTAGTCGCCAATTTCTAAACACAGCCTCGCCACACGGTTGTACTCGCGATTGAAGTTTTGGCCAAGTGGCCGATCTGAGCTTGGCTTGACTAGACCAAGAAGAGCATGTAAGAAGTCGATTTTGCTTCTGCAGTTGCGCTTGGATAGCAAGGCAAATGCTTCTCCAAACGATATGTACCTGCCCCGAGGGTGCTCCAGATCACCCATATTCCACGGTGCGATCATGTGATAGCGCTGTCGATGTGGAAAGGGGACGCCATAGTTGACTGTGTACCCGTCGATATCTTCGCTCCAGACCTGTTTCATTCTTTTGAAAAATATTGGGTCATCTTCAGCTGAGCAGACTTCATTCATCTGGCACAAGGCTATTACCCGTCGACTTCTGACCCATTCCATCGCTGTCCACACCCGGGTAAACCACTTGGCATTGCTAACGACAGAAAGACCTATGAGGCGTTCATGAACTGTTTTTCCTTCAATGAGCCTTTGAACCGAGTCGTTATCAATGTCGCAAAAGTGAATCGCTGTTCTGAAAGCCAATCTGAAGATGTCGGGGATTGCCAGCAGTATTTTGTTTTTAACGTCGGCCGACCACTGAGGGGCGCTGATATAGTCATGCCAGATCTCATCTGTGTCTTCAATGTAGCCTGCATTCAGAAGCCCCTTGTATATAGATATCGGGGACTTGAAGGCTGTTTCAATAATATTGGGGGACTGTGGTGCTCCTCGCCCCTGCTGCTGAGTGCGGGATATTCCCTCATCCCAGACGTGTGAAATAGCTGTGTACTTGTGGTCGCTTTGCACCAAGTACTCGAGGTGCCGGTCAAAGACTATGATGTCTTCCGCGAAACCCGTGGGTGTCTTGATAATTCTCGTATAGTTCAACGGCTTGCTTGGCTGAGAGGGATAATAAAGACGGAACGTTCGGACAAGGGCGGCTGGACCGATAGCCTTTGACGCACAGGTAGGGCTGCAGCAAGTCAACGAGGTTGGGTCATCTTGAACCCACAGATCGGTGAGGCAAGGGAGACCAGCCATTTTGGGTGACAAGGAATGAGAAATGTGTTATATTCCTCTGGATAAGAATAGAGAGTGTTGGCCCCAATTGCCAAGTAAGGGAAATAGTTGAGGCTACTATAACTGGCGACTTGGCTAGGTAGCACCAAACGTTCGGATTACGATGTGCGAAAGAAGTAGCCTAGGCTGCAGGGCTCAGGCCGCGGCAAAGTTCTTATGTATTTGCTTGGCCATGCTTACCCCCTCAGCTCACTCCTATGGGCCTTGGCCAGAGCTTGAAACAGGGCCAACCCTTAACTAAAGCGGCCGCGCAGTCAGTCAGCAAACAGCGTCGACAAGGTGCTTGATTGGTTATTGACGCCCGTTGTCAGAACCTGATGTTTCATCACAGGTAGTCATTCGTTGGTTGCAGGTCTAAGTAAGCTCAGGTGAAGCCACATTCGGGTTCCACACTCTGTGGTGAGATTCGTGGTATCCTGACGTGAGTGTAGGCAATGCAGCTACGCAACTTCCAGGGCCCAGTTCAGGCAACAAGAAAGTGTTCAACCCTCACCTAGGTGGTCAACATTATAGCTCACCGACTCATCCTAGTTATAGCACGTTTTAGATAACCTGGTCACGCAAATCTATGATGGTGACAAAGCTGAACGATGAATACGAGTTGAGGGGAAGTCAGGCTGAGCATGGTAACAATGTTATTGGTAATCTTCAATGGCCGACATGCAGTCAAGGAAGTGGCGTATGCTGGCGTTCCGACCGAGATGCGGCATTTTCATCCCAGCGCCCGCTATGTTTTTATGAAGCTGAGTATTACGCTCTCGCCAAGAGTCGCGGGCGTCTTGTTGTCCATACATTCTTTGCCCTCCCGGTTAATTGCATGTTGAGAATCGTCTTTATTCCTCAGCTACGAAATAATCCCACACATTCGATCTTCACCATGATTCCCGAACCTTTCACAATCACGACAACCACCATCGGCACCACGTTGGCTGTACTGGGAGTGCTGGCCAGTACTCTCTCTGGGCTCAACAAGGTTAAGAATGGCTTCCTCGATTTCGACAGAAAGCTGCGTGTGCGGAGCAATGATCTGATGCGATGTCGAAGCGACCTGGAAGAATGGGATAGATCATGGAACTACAAGAACTATGAGTACATTGTTTATCAACGACTTTGGCGAAACGATTGCGAAATAATTCACATGCAAAGAATGGAAGTGCATGCTCATGCAGACGACTTGGCAAGATACATCCGGAAATTACTAGACATCGAAGAAACCGAGTGGAAAGAGGCTTGGGAAGATGTGAGGGCTGGCCGAAAAGATTTGATGGCCAACCACGATTACTTCCGGCGTTCACGGAAGAAGTTTCGTCTCGCTGTCCTTTCAGACCAAACACTGAACGACAAGATTGATCTGCTTGAGAAGGATATGCACTATCTCAAAGATCTCGGTGCCAAGTGCTTGAGCTTTGTGAGAGGGGATAATCCAACGGCGCAAATCTCAGAAAAGGCTGCTGGGAGGGTAGTAAGCCTAGCCAACTTTGCAGAATCTGTTTGGCAACTCCGCCAACATTTTATGACAACAAAATGGACCCTGGAGCTCTGGCCGTTAGGTTGGAGCTCCAGTACTGACCTCTCGGATTGGCAGACCTTTACCCAGGTACGGATGTGGCTCTCGTTTCGTTTGGCTGAAACAAATGGAAGCCCTCGAGACCACCGTGTGATGTTGGAATATGCACTTCAAAGGATGTTTGATCCAGAAGACTGGCCCCGGCTTCTAGCTCACGAAAACGGGCCAAAGGGTAATCCCAAGATATCTCCACATCAGCCACATGCCCAGCAGACGAAAACGTTCCGAGAGCTCTTCGCTCGACCTAGATTCCCCTCTGAGGCTCAGGAAAATGAAGAATGGGAAAGAGACCTTGCCTCCCACGTCGTATCTCTGGCGAATTGGTCGGGTCTTCTTTTCAACACATCCTGGACTGACAACCTCTGCCCGTCTGGGATCCGGGTTGTGCAATTCAACTCGACTACAAGCCCTTGCCTACTCACACTGAGTATGCCAGACGACCATGAACCGTGGCCGGATGATTCCGAGGAAGATCAGCATAATAAGAGGGTTGTCGTCTTGCCCCAGCCAGGTCAGGACAAAAATGTCCTAGCAAGGTGCAGCCACGGAGATCCGAAAGATAAGCTTCACAACATTTGATTAGTCCTTGCTGAGATGATATGCACCACGCCATTGCGGCTTTTTGCAATAGATCCGCCACGGTACGAATTCTGGGATATTGTGAAGGGGAGATGGAGAGAGATTGCAGAAGACAGTATCCTGAGCGCCGTCGAAACAAAGTCCTCTTCACAAAACGTCCGTGAGGCTATCGCTTTCTGTTTCAAAGCAAAGGATGATAGCAATGGTGTCCAAGGACTCGGAACCTTTCTTCACAGCTATAACCAGAAAGTCCTCAAGCCGTGAGTACATGTACCTGCCTCATCGTTAGCTCCTTGTTGACAGTCCTCGATTTGTGCACATGCGTTGTGGCGGCTTTCCTGTTGACTTGTGACCGTAGACTCAAAGACTGGAGCGGACGCTTGCAGGGCCGGAAGTAAGACTCGAGCATTAGCGGTACTCAGAATGGCCCAACGGTAAACACTTGTCGACGTTGACCGGATGATGCGTTTGGATCAGCCAACAGCTCTAAAGGAGGTTGAGAAAATGTTAGACCTAAGTGAATCCCTACTGAAATTAGAGAGGTCTTCAATGGCACCAACCATGCATGTCTTGAACAAGTTAAATTAGAATATATAAATAAATGACCATGCAATTATTTAAAGGATTTAGTTGCGGGCTCGCTTGCGACTTCCTCATCCGCAACCCCTTTTACTACTGTTCATCTTCTCCTTCTCCTTCTCCTTCTCCTTCTCCTCCCCCCTCGCTACCAAAAAGACTTCGCCATTCTTGAGCCCTCTCTGGATTGATGCGACTAAAGAGATATTCCGCCTTGCCGATTTCATGACCCGGCTTGATCGAATCCGCATCCCAGTGATCTGGGATTAGGCATGCCTCGACGCGAAGCTGTGTTTGAATGGACTTTGCGGTCGCAGGCATGTACGGAGCGATCACATTGCCAAGCAGGTGAACCAAGTTAACAGCAATTCCAATGACGGCTGCACATTTGGCAGGCTCATTCTCAGCCAGGGTATTGCTCAATTCGTTGGCTTGGAGAAAGGTATTTCCGCTCTGAGAAATCTGGAAGACAGTCAAGAGGGCAGGTCGAAGCTTGACGGCGTCAAGATCTTGAATGTACTCGGCGAGCAGCTTATTGATCTCTTCCTTCCAAGCGCCAAAAGAAGGCTCAGTATACCCCGCCCAGTCAGGAACTATGTTGTTGTAGTGTCGCGAGTTGATAAACTTGAGGACGCGACTAACGAAATTGCCGAGATTCTTGAGTAAAATGTTGTTGTTAGAAATGATGAAGGAATCCCACGTAAACTCACTATCACCAGTCTCGGGTCGATGAGAGAGCAGGTGATAGCGCCAGATATCTGATGGAACGCCAGTCCTTTGGGCAGAATCTCCAAAGACGCCAATCCCTCGTGATTTGGAAAACTTGCCGCCTTCGTAGGTGAGATAGTCCGTGGTCGAGAGATGATGAAGTTTAGTCCAAGTCTCCCGAGTGCCAATCAGCGAGCCAGGGAATATGACAGAATGATACACCACGTTGTCTTTCCCAAGGAACTGGTGTAGCTTGACATTTTCTGGATTGCGCCACCACTGCTCCCACTGGTCGGTGTATGCGGCCGTGATAGAGACGTAACCAATACAGGCATCAAACCAGGAGTATATGACCTTTTGGTCGTAGCCGGGAAGGGGAACCTTAGTTCCCCATTTCAGATCTCTGGTGATACTGCGTGGCTGCAATCCTTTCTTCAACCAGGCAGAGGTGATGTGTTTTCCGTTTGCTGACCAGGCTCCCTCTGTGGCAGAGTCTTGGAAGAAGCGTTCAAGTTCAGATTGAAGCTTGTCCAGTTCCAAAAAGATGTGTTTCGTTTCCCTAGTGACTGGCGTCGCGCCGTCGATCTTGCATCGAGGGTTTTTAAGGTCCAGAGGGTCCAGGATGCGGCCGCATTGATCACACTGGTCACCTCGGGCGTCAGCGTAGCCGCAGGATAGGCATTCGCCTTCAACAAAGCGATCGGCGAGGAACGACTGATGTTCTTCACAATAAAGCTGAGTTGTCACTCTCTCCTCAAGAAAACCATTCTCGTTGAGCTTGAGAAAGATGGCCTGCGTAATCTCGGTCTGTAGCTTCGTTGTGGTGCGGCCGAAAATGTCGAAGCTGATGTCGAACCATTTGTAGACGTTGGCATGAATAGCATGGTATTTGTCGCATAATTCTTGAGGTGTGCAATCCTCTACGAGAGCCCTGGCCTCAGTTGTGGTTCCGTACTCGTCGGTGCCTAGGTAGAGAGAATGAGTCAGAATGTGGTGTTGCGACCATCTATCAAGGGAAGCAGTTGGACAACTTACCACCAACATAAAGAGTGTTGGCACCGCGCGCTCTGCAGTATCGTGCAAAAACATCTCCAGAGAGTACTGATCCGATAATATTGCCAAGGTGTGGCACGTTGTTGACGTAGGGCAATGCGCTGGTTATCAGGATATTCCGTTTACCAGGAACAGGAAGGACTGGTTCGCCTTTAGGGCGAGAATTATCAGCCATTTTGATCAAGTAGTGGTTGAAAGGTGGCAACGGTAATAGCAGGTGATCTTGCAAATCAGGGAGCTTGTGATGATGGATACAAGTGGTGCGTCGGTTGATGAAAGAAAGATGGTATAGGAACCCGCGGGGGGCCTTTATATTTAATTCGAAAACAAAAATCGGGCAATTCCTCAAAGCCTTGAGTCATATAATGCAAGAGTCAGACCCTCCCAGTTCTAGTGACTAAGTTCTTTGTCACAGGGGGTCGGCTTGGGGGAATGCACACTTGATTTGGCGAATCAGAAGATGCACCTTGCCTGTAAACAGAAGCACCTAAACTTTTTTGTCAAACTTAAAGGAGTTCAAAGATACATGAGGCTCCGCATTATATGATTAATTCTCTTTGAAGATACAATAAACAGGACGAGTGAAATATGACTGGTAATGAACGCCGCGGTTTCTGTCTGCATGGTCTTGGCACTTGGCAGTTTTGAACCAACACACTGCTGTTGGAGCACAGCAGTGTGAAAAATTTTAAATATCACGCGATGCACTCATGCTCACCTTTAAACTCTTTCTTTATGACTGCAATTAACTTAAGTTGAAACATACATACAGACAACATGCACAGTACATCCCCTTTGCCTGTGTCGACGCCCTCGTCTTCTCCTCCGCCTCGATCCCCAACTCTATATCCTCCGCAGCCACATACCGACTCTTCACAAGAGCCGTCCGAAATCTCTGATGATCCCCCTTGTTCCTCTGAGCAGTTGGTGGCAATCTTTCTTGATTTCTACAACGTCCTTACCACAATACACTTCAGTGGCGTCAATCTAAAGGTTCCGTGTCCAGGTGGATAGCCCAACTTGTCCATCACGCCTACTACGATTCATCCTAGATCGAACCTTTTTACTGAGATCCTGCACCAACTGCCATACTTTGATTATGCTAAAGAGGCTTTCATACATTACAAGTCACACCTGATGGACTATACCTGTACTTCCCAGTACAACCTCGACATGACGCTCGGCATGATGGAAGATGTCTTCCCCGACTTTTACACTGAGCGGAGAGAAATGGAGATTGACACTCTTGATGTTTTCCCCTTTTCCTATGGCTTCGAGACCGGGGGTCGTTTCATGTACTTGAATGCCAAAAATGGGGAGGTCACTGAGCTCGCAGGTTGCCTGGACAGCTCTAACCCGATCGACATTAGACGCTACTTTAACGACCTCAAAGAGAAGTTTGAGCCTCATCCCATGCTCGACTATAGGGGTTATTGAAGCTGGCAACGTTCCGTAGCACTCCATTGAGGAGCGTAATAACTTCTCATGGTGCATCTCGGCATGACGTGTTTGTAAAGGAGCGACAACAGCCACCGAGGCAAGGGACCTGGAACTGGCGTCTTATCAGTGCTAGTGATCTTTCACATGGCCCTGTATCAGTAACATTGTACATGTTTTCTGTTCCTTACCGTTGCAAAGTATATAAGCCTGCATAATATAGTACTTGCGGAAAGGTATCTTCAACGTTTGCTATAGTAGTAATTGCAATAGTTATATACTCTCTCTTAGCAAGTAGCCACAACAGTTATTAGGCCTGCTTTCAGGGTTGCCACTCCTATAGCTTATAGTTATGCTAACTCTTCCATCTTGATTTTCTTGACTCTATTAGTAAGGTTGTCGTCGTTCTCGTTGAGGCGTTGCCGAACGCGCTCCTCGAGTTCTTTGTGGGCTTTAAAGCTGCGAGGTCGTTTCTCAGGGAACACGTAGAAACATCTTGCGAGCGGATGGAGCAGCCCGCACGCTTCGCATCTCTGTGCTTTTCCTTCGCCGGCATCTTTCCGAGAGCGCTTTCGGGGATTGCCCTGTCTGTTGTTTCTCTGGCATGAAGAGGTTCCTCCTTCTTCTTCCGCCTCTTCAGTTGCTACACACGCTCCATGGGCTATCTTGGTTTTCGGAACGTCCTCGTGATCGTCGAGAGCTCGTCGTATATTCGCGGCCACCACGCCTATAGATAATGTATTTGCTCTAACGTTACTGACTTGCGTGGCGTGGTATGCATTGATCCATGACTCTAAAGGGGTCAATCTTAGGGCTCTAGTTAGATCAGTAAACCACCGACCCGCCTCCCTAGCCTCCTGTAGGTCGACATCCCTAGCTTCTTTAATAGCTCCCCGCCATTGGGTAAGCCAGTCTCTAGTTCCTTTGCATGTTGCCACTCGACGTTGCTGAGGCTTCGCCAAGATGTCGCGGTAGTTTTGTTGAGCTTCCTGCAGACGCTCGTCCTGCGTGAGGGAGAATTCATCATAGAGAGACTTCACCCATTCAACAAGGGTCTCGTCTTCGGAGAGGTGAAGGTGAGCTATTGCATCGTCAACGGTCTCAAGGACCCAGTTCTGTATGGCTGCAATTCTCCTTTTGAGATCTCTATATTCTCTCAAATGGGATTCGTACGTCGCTATCATCGTGATGAAAGTGCGCTGTTCCTTCTCTGAGAGATTTGGAATTTCTTGGGTCTGTATAGCGTAGTCATTTGCGTCTCTCGCGATGGGGTCGTCAATGGCCCGCGAGCCTTCGGCCGTTGGCGTTTCCTGAGTAGAGGAAGACGTGGCGACGGTCCGGCGATGTATCGCCATGATGTCCGGTGGAGAAGGAGGTGTGACCGTTAATGCCGGTTTGTTGCTGTTCGTCGGGTCGATGTAGTTCCAGAGGTCTTCGCTCTTTGACTTGATCTTTAGAGCTTTGAACCAGCTGATCCAATCACTCCTGGTTGCTAGCTTGATAGTCGAGTTGGTTGACATTTTTTCGGCGAAACCTAAGCGGTCCGTCACCGATTGGCTTTTTAATTGATAGCTGTACAGCGTATGAGACTCTTAATTGTCAGAAAGTAGGGTCAACTGATGATTCTTCTTGTATTGTGCATCTGTTCTTGTTGGATAGCTTAGAGTGTACAAAAATGACCTTGATTGAATTATCTAGCCTCTGCTATCTGGGGCTGCCTTTGACCCTGAAATGAAGGGGCGAAAGCTTATTCTCAGGCGAGCCTTAACCTATGGTCATGTGACCATCTTGTGCCACAGCCGACCACCTGCCCAATTTGACAGATGATTCTTCTTGTATCGTGCCTCTGTTCTATTTCCCTCTTTTTGGCCCCTTCTTCTAGGTTGTCTAAATGACTGGACTCCTCTTTTCATTGGAACTCACGATGGCAACATGCGCACCCTTGAGCTGTGCCGTCAGGCCGGAGCGCGGATGGATTACCGGTGCGTTCATCCCCCAGGCTGCCCTGAGTACGCCATTCCAGCAGGTTTGCGGCCGCTAAGCGTTGCTATTGACCTTTTTCAGACCGGAGTTGTCGTATGGCTGCTCCTCCATGGAGTCAATCCAAACCAGACAGATGAAGAAAAGCTGTTAGGGATTGAACCGCCTCTCAAAAAGGCGATCGAGATGACTCGAGACAACCATCATAGGAACCGCCAAAGAGGTTTTCGGATAAGAGGACTCGATCGAGACAAGTTGACGCAGAAAGGCACCAGGCCTATAGATAGTTCATTATATGACTATCGCAATCAGAGACTGATATTCCGACTGCATCGAGATAGGTGAGTACGAAACCTCACTTGCAATTGCTGCCAAAGAGTTTGGCCATCTATTCGACAGATAAGACATGATCCAGGCCTGAAAAACTACCAAGACTTTTCAATGAACCTTTTTGAGTCTGTTCTCAGAGTACTACATTGTGTTCACTTCTCAGATAATGACTGCCTTGCCGCGCTGTCTTGTTCTATTGTACGCTCTAGACAATTCGAACAAGCTCATCTCGTCGAGTGCGTACATCTTGTTCGGAAAGCAATTCTAATTTCCCATTCTAGAACGGCGCGTCTGATCTCAGAACACCAGAATAAAGCGGCGTTTCTCTCACGTATGTGTGAGGCGACTGATGGACATTTAAAATAACAAGTTTCTGCCCTCAGGAGGCTCAACATCAACATTCAGATCAAGCATCTCACGACAGTCACTACAACAGTACTCGAGACAAAGCAGTAGAATTCAAGCTCTTCAGAATGTCTCTTACTCTGTCAACCAGAAGATACACGGGCCCAGACAGGCTCACAACCTTGGCCGATGAACTTCTACTAGAGGTTTTCTCTCATCTTCCCGCCAACGACGGGGCGGGGCCTTTCGCTTGCATATGCAAAAGACTCTACCGCATATTCATTGATGACTTTTATAGAAAGTTAATCGATGAATTCGGCGCCTACCCCATGTTCCGTGCGGCGCAGCGCGGCAGCGTTCCCGCCCTCGAAAGGTTTCTGAAAGCCGGCGTGCCGCTAGACTATTTCGGCTACGGTGCTTTCGACCCAGACTCCCAAAGCGATGAGTTTTTCATTGGCACTTCTTCAGGCCGCCCACTCATCCATGCCATGCGCTTCTACCATGTCGAGGTTGTTGAGTGGCTTCTGGAACATGGAGCTAACCCCAACAGAACGGAGGAAGATGAGGAGGAGGGTTTTCAACACCCTCTGGAGATTGCAGCGGCTATGGCCAACAGCCCGACCATCAGTTCGGGGGAGGCTCAGGAGGTTCTCCGTATTTGGGAGGCTAAGCCGGATCTGTATCTCAATAGGTCCGAACGGTGGAAGAGAGCGTGCCAGATGTACCACGCCCTGGTCAAGCACGGTGCGCGCCTCCCTCCCAAGTCTGGCTCAGCACAGCCATACGATAATCTGAGTCACTCACTTATTTCGAGTCCATTTTAGTGGTAGAGCTGTAGAAACTATGTTGAAAGGATGAGAATGGAGTCGGCATCAAGGGAAGCGGAGCAAGCAGCGCGATCTTAGATATCTGTCTCTTATGTAGCTATGTATTTTATTGTTATTTTTTTTTTTTGGTAGCAGCATCTCATTCCCTTCTTTACCCTTCCTTGTGTTTACAATTGAAACGAATTTTCTTTATTAGTGCAAATGCGAAGTGTTCAAAAACCCAGATTGACCAACGCACAAGGCAGAACGCATTTCAGCGCCGCGCAATACCCGAACATTGGGCCCCGGACCAGGCACAAACTGGATGTCAACTCACCAAGGGAGGCAACGAATGAACTATCGCATTTGGGGGTTGTTGGAATTTCTGCTAAGGCTGTGTCGGACCGCAGTACATCTATCGTACGCCACAAAATTGGGCTGCGCCATCATTGCTCAGCAGTTGATACTTGGCTGTCACACCCAACAGTCCTCGGCCGTGATCCGAAGACAGAGCAGATAAAATACACGCCCTTATAGCGTAGTCACTCTTGATTGTAAGATAGATAGGTCACAGAATAGCCCAAAATTGTAAATATCATTATCAAAAGTTTCTATTAGGCAACTGGGATAAATTTAGGAGTTATGACTTTGGTGATGGTCCTTCACCCATCACTGGTTGGCCAGCAGAGTACAGAGGGAAACTCTGGCACAGGAACGTTTCGATTCGATAAGCCAGCCGTCCCATGGTACGTACTACACAGTCTCCCAGTTTAAATCAGCCGGACCTCGCCCTGCCCCTCAAATAATCTTTATTTTTTTTTTTCTTTCGTTTCCTTCAGGTCGCTTCCTCATAGCTCTACACAAATGAAGGATGTGATGTTGATGTCAATACTACAAGTGTTTACTCAATTTAATCAACGATCTCTTTTCTACTCACGTCTTCTCTTCTCCCGCTTACCCAGTATCTGAAACGTCTCCGCCATGCCACCACCATGCCATGTCGCCTTGATATTACCCACGAAGCAAGACTACGAGGCAGCTACACTCCTGCTAGACAAGGTTCTTCTTCGACACACCCTAACGGCTTCAGGTGCGGACTGCACCCTTGGCTGCGTTGGCCCTCACACTGTCGTCCTAGCCAGCAGTCCCAACCATCCTACGATCTCATATTCCGTCAGCACCACTGTCGACAACTTGCTCGAGGAGTATCCCTCCATCCGAGCCGGTATTCTAGTCGGGACTGACGCCAGGGCTCCTTGTGGGGGCCGTGCTCAAGCAGGCGATATTGTCATAGGGTTGCCGCGTGCTACCGAACCTGGTTTAATACAATTCGAGTCCAAAGAGACGTGTCTCCAGCAGCGTTTTTCTGACACCACCCACTTGAGCCGCCCACCGCGAACTGTCCTAGCAGCCGCCAACGACTTGATGTCGCCTCCCATCTCTTATGCATTGACCGAACATCTCGCAAATGGAATACATTCCTTTTCACCTAAAACAACTGGCCCGGGTCACAACAAAGGCACCTCGTTGGATTTGAAAGCCGACACCCGTGTACCTAATCATCAACCAAAGGTCCTTCTCGGCAAAGTTGCATCTTCCAACGAGCGTCTCCAGGACTCGAGCTTCATCCAAAAACAAGGAACAGACAGTAAGATTCTATGCTTTGAGACGGCGGCTGCGCACTTGAAACCTCATCTCCCATTCCTGGTTGTCTGCAGGGTTGTCGCAACAACACCTCCTTCGTCTCCAGATTGCACACATGCTAGCAAAGCCGCTGTCCTCTACGCAATATTTCTGATCCGGCATCTCAACACTACCATGCTCGCCGAGGAGCACGCCTTTTCTTCACTATTCAGGCACGATCCATTCAATCTAGAGCGCCTTGGCTTCCGTCTGCTACAGGTCCACAAGGGAACAAGCCTTCCGATAGTATGCGAGGTATTCCAAGCGTACCTCGACGATCCTGAGACTGTGGTCCCCTACGATGCGCTTTCATACGTATGGGGAGAAACATATACGACGGACATCATCATGTTAAATGGCCGAGTCATGCCCGTCACTGAAAACCTACACGACGCACTTCAGCATCTAAGACACAGAGATCAAGATCGAATAGTCTGGGTAGATGCACTTTGCATTGACCAAACCCACATCCGAGAACGAGGTCATCAAGTTAAACACATGGGTGATATCTACGAAAATGCAGAGCGGGTTACAGTATGGCTAGGGTTTGTCAATGAGGAAGCTGGCCTGTTGTGTTCAGCTCTCAAAGAACTCGAGAGGCAGGCACCCGTTGGAGCTTTTCGTACTTGGCCACATGTCGATCCCCACTGGAAGGAGTGTTGGGCCAAAGTCATGAGTACTTATACTCTTAGAGCCGAGTTTGACCGGTTACTTCTCATCGGGCTAAAAAGTTTGCTAGAGAAGCCGTGGTTCAAGAGAATTTGGATCTTGCAGGAAGTGGCGAAAGCAAAGAGAGCCGTGATATATTGCAACCAAGGCAGCATCAACGCAAGATCCTTTGCCCTCGCACCATTTCTACTAGGGGAGAAGCCAGATGAGCAGTGTCAAGCTGTCCTGAGCATTATGCCTGGGCCAGCAAGGCAGTCTTCCTGGTGGAGTGAGAGAAGAAACCTTTGCACCTTGCTTTGGAGATTCAGAGGTTGCCACGCCACGGATCCCCGTGATCGGGTCTATGCTTTACTCGGAATCGCGCAAGATATGGCCGAAGGAGAAATCCAGGCTGACTATTCCAAGAGCGAGGAGGAGCTCTTCTGGGAGACGTGTCATTATCTATTCGTCGATGATGCCACAGTTGGCGCGCTGGCAATTCATACCATGAGCGACCTGCAGGCAGAAATCCCTCGCTTGTCGGCGAGAGCCTTGAAGCTGAAGCTCGATTCCAGAAAACCCGAGGCCATCATTGAAAAGTTTGTCAGTCGACAAGGCACCGTCGACCCAACGGGTCAGATGATTGCGTCTGATGTCATTCATTTGGGAGAGGTGAGTATGAGTTTGCTCTCCACTAGATTCGACCCACTATTCGATACAAGCCGGTATCTCGGCGAGGTTACAGTCGGCAAGATAGTCCAAATTAGACCGGAAACTTTTCGTTTCCACCTTGCGAATGTAGTCGATGGGGTCGATATTTCAGAAACAGAACCAACAGTCCTAAATGCAATCAAAGCTGGGCTCCGTATTCTCCAGACCCCCTTCCCGGGAGAAAATACCAAGATCCCGATTTCCGAGCAAGCAGTTCTAAAGGCAATCCAAGTCGGACCAAATTTTCTACTATTTCCTTGGGAGCAAATTGAAAACCGGATGATTATTCCCAAAAGAACAGTGATAGAGGCAATCGAAGCCGGACCGAGTACTCGACAATTTCTTCTCCAATAGCCCCACATCAGGTTCGAAGTGGATGGAAATTTGATAAAGGCAGTGAGACGTATGGAGATTTCTGCTTTCTAAATGGCCCTGTTGGAGGAACTGTGGATAGAAGAGAATGGTTCAAGAGAGGTGGGTCAGAGCTGGTGGACACCAGTTCATGTCTCCCAAAGCTTGCGAGATAAATAGTTCTGTATACTCTTGCAATATTCATTCGTAGCACGTACTGCCGGAATGGGATATAGATTTCGCAAGATGAATTTGGCAGAAGCCTTCAAACATGCTAGAACCCAAGCTTTGGTTTTTCTCGTCTGTTCACTGCAGCTTTATATCTTCAAAAAGACAGGCCAATATCTAGGAAACCACCTATCTCCTCCATAGGAATGTCGAAACTGATTTTGACGGCAGCAAACCTCGCTCCTTGACCAAGCCTCTGCCTTCCACAGTGGCCGGCGAAGCCTCGGGTAAACTAGCCAGGCTACACAAAGATAACTATAAGATGGAGGAGTTACACAATACAAATTACAATCATCGGCATAACCCGACTCTCTGACAATATCAGAGCCTGATTTGTAAATTCCATATGCAGTCTCTTAGCACCAATTAAATTTGAACATGTGGCCATGTAGAGCATTACGCGGACCACAGATGCCTGGAAATCTCTGCAGCGGGATGAGATAAATATTGACCAAACTTTGAAGCGTCCTGCCGGATCAGAAGAGCATTATATTTCTACATCCAGCTTTGAAGCGTATTCATAGCTGACTAGGGCCTCGTGCAGAGTCATGCTTTACCGCGATATAACCCAGTAACCTTTGCAGTATCTCCTCATTTCCATCTCGCTCCTCAACCTCTGGCTGTTCGCCCCGCAGAACACCCAGCAGTTGTGACTTTGTGAGCTTCATTCTGAA
The DNA here is from genome assembly GCA_000966855.1 of Fusarium sp. JS1030. NCBI lineage: Eukaryota > Fungi > Ascomycota > Sordariomycetes > Hypocreales > Nectriaceae > Fusarium > Fusarium sp. JS1030. The sequence continues at coordinate 1,876,696 of JWIW01000095.1, read as the reverse complement.
GTCCGCGTTCGAGTTCGCCGTATTCACAACCAATCGACGAGTTAGTACGCCGTTGCTAACAATCAACAGCCATGTTTGCCTCAAATCTGTAATCTCAAACTCAGTCGTGAACTTGGCTTCGGCAGCACGCTCACCATCCAGTTGCACAGACATGATGTCAAACCACTGATCGACAGACAAGTTGGGCCCCAGAGGTGTTTTTCCTCCAGCAACCATGCCCGCCTTTTTTCCTGTCCTCAGCTCCTGGGCTCCTGTGAGATAAAAGTTCCGCCATGTAGCATTTTCGCAGGCAAATCCAAGATTTTCGTATGCTTTAGCCAGTAAGCCTTTGGCGCGAGAAGATGTTTCGTCAGGGTATCCGGCAACGGCATGAGACAAGAGAGTCGCCGCGAAGCGACTGTCCCCTTTCTCTATGAATTGCTCAGCCTTGTCGCATAACAAGTCAATTCCACCCATGCAATCGACATAACGAACACCTTCTTCGGCGGGCGGGTATTGCCAAAGGTGGCTTGGGTTACCGTCGAACCAGGTCATGTACTTCTGGTAGATGCCCTAACATCTTGAGCATGATTCAAACGATGACAGGGATTGAGTAGCCGGACTTACCTTGACGTTATGGCTCACTGATCCGTAGAAACCTCGGCAATGCCATGCTCGGGAGATGGCTGGAGGAAGTTGGATCTTCTCCGCAATTTCGACTCCTGTAAAGCCTGTTTATCACATGAGTTTGCCCTGTTGGAAGCAATTATGACTATTCAGCTGACTTACCAAGGTTCATCAAGCGTACGGTCTGATCATGTAGGTAGCCGTACATGTCACGCTGCTCTTCAAGACGAGTGATGAGTTCTCGTTTGCCCCACGTCGGCCAGTTGTGTGAACCAAAAATCACATCTGAACCTTCAGCAAAGAGTGTAATTACTTCGTCCAAGTATCCTGACCAAGCCTTGGCATCTCGAACTTGAGCACCTCGAAGCGTAACCTGTCGATCATCAATAACCTCGAGCATAAGGCACAAAGAAGACTGGTTGGTAGGTACTTACGATGTTGTGCATACAGTTTGTTGCAGTTTCTGGTACACACAAAGCCCTAAAATCGGGAAAGTGAAAGTTGATTTCTGCTGGTGCCTCTGTCCCCGGTACCATTTGGAACACAATCCTCACACCATCAACAACATGTTCCTCACCCGTCTTCTGGATCAATAAATTGGGCGGAATCAGGGATGTCGTGCCGACGCTGGACCCCATGCCCAGCCCCACACCCACTTGACCTTCAGGCCCTCGGGACAAAGCGTTTCCATACATAAAGGCAGCTCGTTTGCGCATTGCTGGTCCAGCAAGAATACTCTCGCTCATGATTGCTTCCATAAATCCTTCAGGCGCAATGATTGGGATGGACATGTCCTGATCTGGAGGTAAAACTCCCTGCGCGCCCATGTAGTGATCGCCGTGGGAGTGCGAATAGATCATTCCGGTGATTTTCTTTACGCCGCGATGAGCTTGGTAGAGAGCCAGGCTAGCCGCTGCGCATTCGCACGAGATGAGCGGATCTATAATAATGATTCCCTCTTCTCCTTCCACGATGGTCATGTTGGAGAGGTCGAGCGCGCGGGTCTGGTAGATTCCTGGGACTATCTCATAGAGACCCTGTTTGGAATTCAACTGACCCTGTCTCCAAAGATGAGGATGGCATGTTGGGGGGCATTCTTCCCGTAAGAACGAGTATTCGTCAATGTTCCACACGATTTTGCCATCATCCTTTTTTATGACACCTGGAGTCAAAGTGCTGATGAAGCCTCTTTCAGCGTCGATAAAGTCCCGGTTGTCGTCAAAGGAAGGTTGGTAGGACATGACGAATACCGGCAGCTCTCGATGAGATGGTAGATTGTGCGAAACAAGGGTTTGAGATTTGCAGGCTCCAGAGACGTTCGAGAATACGTCAATAATTGTACTAGTAGGGTGAGGGAATTAGAAGAAAATTACTCGGCCGGTCGGTTTCTCATTTTGCGGGACATCGGCATCTTGATACAGGGGATCTCAAGAGACGATCGCCCAAATGTAGGAAAGGGTCTCTATGCACCCCGCAAAGTTGGGCCGGCTCAGCCTGATTTGTTGATGCCGAGCAAGGATTATCTCGGCTTCATCGTAAGCATTAACTCAACTTGGTTTACCGAGACTGTCTACGGCGGGTCACCACAGAGGAGGAGGAAGAGGGAATAGACAGGAGATGTAGCTATTTATTAATAGACTTGACTCAATCTCTCCAACGACAGCCCTTCCCCATTCTTTTCCATTGATCTCTCCGGGCAAGCTACTTCACCTCTTTTTCACATCCATAATGGCGGAACCTATTGACGAAAAGCAGACCGTCGCTCAAACTGATGTTGAGCAAGACGAAGAGTTTACCCGTGCGGAACAGCGCAAGATCATCCACAAAGTTGATCGGCGACTTCTCATCATTCTCGGCCTCATGCAAGCCGTATCTTTCCTTGACCGCGCCAACATGTCCAACGCCGCCGTTGCTGGGTAAGGATGCGATTACATAAAAAGTCTGGCTGCGCCTCTGCTAACGACCGCAAAGCATGACTCGGGACTTACATCTTGACGTCGGAAATCGTTATGTATGTTATAATAAACCTGTCATTTTGACAAGTTGCAGCTGACAGACTCTCAGTCTATCGTTCTTCTTGTCTTCTTTGCACCGTATGTTGCGTTACAACTCCCCGCATCCATCCTCGTCCGTAAAGTCGGCCCTCGCCTATTTCTATCCGGCATTGTGTTTTCTTGGGGTATTGTAATGATGGTAAATCTCTTGCCAGCGTCTCTTTAGTCAATATCCTATTGATGCAGGGTGAGCAGTGCTTCGGATTTGTGCAGAACTGGAGGTCCCTCATCGCTCTACGTTTCATTCTCGGCGGTCTCGAGGCCGGGTGTTTCCCCGGCCAGTACTATCTAATCTCATGCTGGTACTCTCGATGTGCGTTCGACAATCCGCCTCTAACTCAATGGACAGAATCTCGACTGACATGGATATAGTCGATTTGTACAAACGCACATCGATCTTCTATCTCCTCGGAGTCCTTGGCTCTGCTTCAGGTGGAGTTCTTGGTCTCGGCTTTTCTGAGATGAAAGGCCTGTCTGGATACAATGGTTGGCGATGGTTATTCATCATGGAAGGCATATTAACCATCTTGATTGGCATTGCCGGTTTTATCTTCACAGTTGACTTTCCAGACCAAGCTCACAAAGCTTGGGGATTCCTAACAGAACAGGAAAGCGCATTCATCATTCGCCGTATCAATCGCGACCGGCAGGATGCAGAGACCGCTTCCTTCTCTTTCAAGAGGTTTCTACGACCGGCGCTTGACGCCAAAGTATGGGGATTCGCTTTGATCTTCTTGTAAGTCCTCCAGGCCTCGGAATTCTACCAGATTTTCACGGATGACTCCCAGCTGTTCGACTATGCAAGCATATTCAGTCGGCTTCTTCCTGCCAATTATCCTAAAACAAAAGCTTGGGTTCACTGATGCCCAGGCCCAAGGCCTAAGCACGCCTCCGTATCTCACAGCCATGTTACTTATGTTCGTTCAAGGATTGGTTAGCGACAAACTCCGGCTGCGCTCACCAATGCTTTACTTGAACGCCTCTATATGCATCACTGGTCTCTGCTTGCTTGTTTGGGGTGGTCCACCTGGTGTGCAATATCTTGGTGCTATCTTGGTCACCGCTGGCTGCAGCGCAAACCTGCCGACAGTAATGGTTTTCCAGGCCAATAACATCAGAGGCAATTGGAAACGCGCCTTCTGTAGTGCCAGCATGATTGGCTTTGGAGGCACAGGTGGAATAGCCGGTTCTTTGGTTTTTCGGTCGCAGTAAGTCCACATGGCAACTATTACAGACTTGATAGCAAACCTAATTGCACTTTAGGGATGCGCCGCACTACCTACCTGGGATTTATGCCTGCTTGACGTGAGCAAAGGACCGTCGTCTGATGGGGTTATGTGGATGCTGATACTGTTCAGGGCCAATGGAATAATTCTCATCACGAGTACGATTCTCGTCCTCCACTTCATTAGACAGAATCACCTGGCCGACCAGGGCAAGACCGTGATTGAGAAGCTACCGGAATTTCGGTATACTATTTGATGATTTGGGCCCGGACCCTCGGTTAGGGGAAGTTGGTAGAATGCACAGGCTTGATGTCGGCATATCTGCAACATAATTTTCGCCGAAGGTGGCCGAGCTATCTATCATGGTGAGAAATACCCCCCATAGATAGCTTAAGGAACGGTTTATTATCCTCGTCATACCGTAGGGTTGCTGTATTTCTCTAGGTTATTAAGATACTTAACGTATATGATAAGCTTGTGACGCATCCAAGTATGCGACGCACTTTCTAATTGGTTAGTATTTTCACCTTAAATTAAAATCACTTTAAGAAATTCTAGAATATTTCAACTAGGCTCAAAATAGCTCAAAACTTATATGTAGCCTAACTTAAACAATATCCTTTTAGTCTAATTTTCCTAGATTTTTAAAAAATAGCTATGTAGGTAGTATAGAAAAAAGTAAATTAGCACTGTATAAATAAGCTTTACTATATTAAGGGATTTTTTTAAAAATCTATAGAATTCATTTTTAAATTCTATATAGAGTTAGATTTATAAAAATACTCTTTTTAAGTTTGTAGCTATTTTATAGTAGTTTTTAGAAACTTAAAATATAGCTGTTTTTAGTTATACAGTATAGTGCGTCGCATACTTAGATGCGTCACAAGCTTATCATATACGTTATCTTAATATAGTAAGAAAAGAAACCTTTATACCTCATTTTAGAGATTTAGAGGTTACTATGCTACGGATCTAAGAGAATAGGGGTCAGGAATGATTACACCCCTTATGCCAGTATCGCTAAAATCCTCCGTCTTCCTCGTTAGTAGATACTGAAACTCAAAGAGCTCCGCCTAGAGGCTTTGTAATGATTTTGTTGAGGGGCGTGTGTGTATTGATGCACGGAGCTAAAAGGAGCAGGTCGGCTGAGGTACTACTGTAGGTATGTTAGTGCCTCGGGCACTCCGCCACAGATTTTATGGTATTGCATTCTATACAACCATAGAGTGGAGCCACATACTAACGGCAGCAGTATAGAGGGTGTTTTTTTGGCTTCCACCCAAGTTGCACCACATTGCTTTCCTTTTTACTTCATCTTAATTTGACGTGATCTCGGCTTTCGGGCGGTAGTTCTATGATATTAATTTTATCTCTATAAATTCTCCTCCCAAGGCAAGTTTTGAGATACTACGGGACGTGGGCGGCCCCCAAACACCCAGTGTCAGCAGCGACAACGAATGAGCTACGATCCGGACACCACTGTGGAGCCTGCGAGGAATAGTCTGACTATAAAAGGGCAAGAATTCCTTGTCTGATGACAGAGAAATTTCTTCTTCAATTTTTCAGAACCAGTTTCAGAAACTTTTCAAAATAAGGTTGAGTCTAGTTGCAAAATTCTGTTCTTTCTTTGAAGACATATTCCAGTGTGAACAAGGTAAGTACGCGTATTGAAGAAGGTCTGTGAACACACAATGAACACTCAAGTTATTAAGGGCGGGCGTGAAGAACGGAGTTGGGTTACATCCTTTGTAGAAGAACCTAGCAGTGTTTCGTAGACTTGGACGAGCTACGTACGGAGCGAGAGATGGGGCTGACCTATCGCTATAGTGATGGGGACAATGTCGATGTCGCCATCTTTTGTGCGTTAAAATTGGAGTATGATGCCATGCATCAATTCCAGCAGTTCAATAAGGAAGAGTTTGCATGGGATCGTGGCCTGTTTAGATTTGGACGGGTAAGAACACACCGTGTTGTACTGATCAGCCCACTAGAGAAGGGACACGAAGCTGCAGCAAAGACAGCCACTTTTCTACGATCTACATTCCAGAATTTGAGCTTGCTTATGGTGGTTGGAATCTGTGGTGGCATTCCCGGTGCCGTAAAAGGTCAAGAATTGCTTCTGGGGGATATCATTGTTTATATACCCAGGATTGAGGCGGAGCAAGGTGTCCAAGATCGCATGGCGTCGGTGCGTGAAGATCTGGACACGGAAGATTCTCAAAAGTCTATCCTAGATAGAACAATGTATTTCCTCAAGGAACTACAGAGAGTTGCACCCTCAAAGTACGAGTATCCCGGTGTCAAGAATGACAGGTTCTATCCAGACGACTATCGCCATCGTTGTTCGAAGTGTCGCTTGCTCTCAGATTCAACTTCTTGCGAATGTAAGAGGATGCCGTGTGATATGGTTGAATGTGGCGACGATCAACTTGTGCCGCGTACTCGCATAGACTTCAAACGCAAACTCGAGCAGGATGGGCGCATAGATGAAGCGCAGACGCCTCGCATAATCGTTGGCTCTTTCTCATCTACTGGAGAAGTAGTCCGATCACCAGAAGAGCGTGAGCGTCTTCGGGGAGGAGGCGCTATTGCAATTGAGATGGAGGCGGATGCTTTGCGCCAGCAATTTCCTTTCGTCGTCGTCATCAGAGCAGTTTCCGACTATGCTGATAGCCACAAGAATGATATTTACCAGAAACCCGCGGCTGCAATCGCTGCTTCTGCGGAAATGGCATTTCTGGAGCGTCTTGGCTCATGAGGTAAGACCTTGTTCACGTTCAGGGTGGCTCGTAGCAATGTGAGATTTCCGTGTTCCAACTAGTTTTTGGTTACTAACAGAGTTGTGGGTTAGGTGGGAAAAGGTAAGGCTATTCCTAACGTGAGAAAGATCGTTTCTTTTAGGCCTCGTGTTATTGAATGTGATTATCTCTTGGCTGTGGGTTTTGTGAATGCTGGCAGGGGCCTGTGTGAAGGAGGTGCATGGCGAAAGTCAAGACAGCGCGCGATATTACACTAGATATCTGAATGAAGCCGGATCTTTCTGATTCATTAGCGTAGGGACATGAGTAAATATGGTTATATTTGATGACTACATTGTTTTGGAAGAAGTTGCTATTCGTGTATGGATTCGAGAGAGGGAGGACAGGAACAATGGAAATACAGGCCATAAACATAGACTTAAGTTCACGATCGGCGATGGATAAATTAATTGGCTTCATCTCAGCCTCTGGGCTATAGTACGTTCACTATCAAGTATACTACATGATTTGCACAATAATGCCAGCTAAAGCCTTGCACATTTTACTCATCTACTTGCTGTCACAATCCTAACAGACTTTGGCTGTTTTTCTCCCTTTCAGCACCTTGATTTCGTTCCTCAAAAAGACAAGCCCATATCTAGGAAACCACCTATCTCCATAGGAATGTCGAAACTCAAGGATCTCTGTAAGTCCTCTGGTGATAGGATCATACGTACTAAGACATACTCGTCAGCATCTCGGCAACGTTGGAGAAATAATTTAACTCATCTTCAGCGCTAAAGCCATTATCTCCAGTTTCCTTTTCATTGTCCTCAGACTGGAAATATCGTCTCCACGTCCACAGGCAGTCATACACCACACTCATACTCATCCTGTTCTTGACCTGCCGTAGCCGCAGATCATCCATCGTCGCACCGCCAACGACAGTCGTGTCTGGCAGCGCGCAGAAGAAGCCAATGATATCTCCCAGCCGCGCGGGCAGGTCGTTATTCACGACGCTAATCTTACGGAGAGCTGTCATGGCAGCTTCGAGAATCTTTGTTCCTGCACTAACATCGAGGATGGATCGGAAGTAGCCGTTCATGAGAACCTTGAGAATGGAGAACGCGGCACAGACGAAGACTTGGTAGCAGAAGAATGGGCAGTAATCACAAAACTCTGGTTTCAGTACGTCTTTGTCGATACTCAACTCGATGAGGCGCTGTGCCGTGAGATAAAGGGTGATGATGCGGTCCTTGTAGCCGTCCGTAGTGGCATCATCCAGGAGATAAAAGGCATGGAGATGCAGCCTCGCCGCTGCAAGATGCCATGTATCAAGCCCTAGAGACACAATTAGCTCTAATTCATCGACAAAGAACAGGTGCCAGTACCAGAATCCTGGCTTTCGCGCTCCAAGTCACTCAGGTCCATGTTGAGCAAACGATACATGGTCAGCCGCTCATTTACACGAGCATCCGCCCCACTAGTAGATGTGTAAACTCCCAGAGATGAGGATACTCGAAGTCGAAACTGCTCCACTCGACGACGGTACAGAAGTGAGAAACTTGAAGTAGAACCATCGGTCGATTCTGTCCTTTGGGTCACTGCCAAAGGACCATCATATGCCTGTATAAAGATGGGAAGACCGCAACCCACGCTCACACTAAACAACACAACTTAGCAAATTGTCATCATCTAGACCTAGGAGAGAGGTCCCACCTTTGTGCTACAATGTTACACGCCTCCCAGGTTCGCACCCACTCAGCATACTCCGAGGCCCCGAGCCTCGTAGGGACTTTGGTAAAATCCTGGGCGTCGAGTGCGCGATGGAGACCCATCTGCGTCCCGATCTGCAGCATAGTGCCCACAAGCATAAAGGTTGGGTCTGCCGTGCTGCTGCTTGTTGGGAAGGGCCAAGTACATAGAAGCACCAGAGCCTGGACTGTCGTCACCGAGTAGGAGACGGACCGCAGCATCTTCCACATCAAATCCGTCACGCTCCGGGCAAGTCTCGGGAGCAGGGTGGGATGTGATGACATGCGTCTTGACGCAACTGAGACGATGGCCCAGAAGAGCAGCTCAGATAGGTGATAGTACTCATGGGCAGGTCTGCTGATATCAATAACCGGCATATAAGGGTGATAGCATGTCCTGTAACTATATGGATGAACATGTCAGCTTACTCTTGAGCTGTCCTTTGTGGACGGCTTACATGTCAAACAACTCATCGATCTCTTCCACTGATAGTGCCGTATTACCCAGCGCCCGCGGACGCGGAAGAGAGCTTGAGAATCGCTGACGAGGACCAGGTTGGTCGATGACGGGTCGGGTGGTAAGACCCGGTGCACGGGATGTTTCTGTGACATCGGTTGTCGCCGCAGGAGACTCGTCGGTAGAGATCGAGCTTGGACCCGGCAAGGCGGCTCGGTTGCTCTCAAGCTGGAGGCTCATATTTCCGTCGACAGAAGCGGGCGGCAGAAGATCCCCGGCGGCAGGAGCCGCAGGCATTGTCCAGCCTGTTGCATCTGTTGCCGTTATTTGTGATGCCGTGTTGGGACCATCCTGAGCCTCCTCGAGTCGCTTCCTCAAATCACGAATCTCGCTTTGCAGGTCGACCGAACGCCTAGACAGTCAGCCTGAGTGAGACCATTCGTCCCTGCTTCCTACCTGCGTTTTCTTGTTCTTCTAAACCCAACCCCTATCTTACACTCGAGTCCAAGCCGGCTGCATCGACTGCAAACCGCCGTCGTATCTTCGGTGCCGGCAAGGTCGCAACGAAGCTAGGACGCAGGGCGATCAGTCGGACAATGTTACAGGGGGACAAAAGACGTCGATAACAGTTACCTTTTGCTGTTTGCATTCGTCGCATGCCTTTCGCCGACCGGAGGTCTTATCGGCGTTGGTCGTGTCAGCAGGGGCTCCGCTTCGGCGTGATGCCGGGGTTTCAGCGCCCGGCCGACCTCCGGCCTGAGCCAGGGACGCTGTATCAACTGCGCCGTCCATTCGGAGGTGCAACCCTCTGCAGTCCGATCCAAGAGAGTTCTTCGCAGTCCGAAGCAGACACGAGCAGGCCGATTTCCTTTGTAGCCAAGAGACGCCGAGAGCAATGTCCGATCGGACTTGAACCTGCGGGGAAGTAAGCAACCCCATGACGGAGATCATCACGACACTAGTTTAGCCTAGGCAGGTGTTACTCGAACAAGTAGTAAGCTCTATTGCTGGTTCTATTACAGAGCTATTCATAATTCATGGACCTTGCCAAGCGGCATCTTACACCCGGTCATATAAGCGCCCGCCCGCCGCTACATCAAGCGCCATGGCCTCTTCCAGGCCGACAATAGTAAACAGCTTCTTGGGTGTAAAGCTTTTCTCCAATCCCGTGCGGCCCGTCTCCTTGATCTGGACGAAGACATCCTTGATGGCCCGGTAGGCAGGCCCAATGGAAGCAAAAGGGAAGATGACCATCTTGTAGCCAAACTCCTTGGCCTCCTCTGGCGTCCACGACGGCGTCGCTCCATGTTCAACCATGTTAAGTAGCATGGGCGTGGGAGCCATGAGCTCGCATACCTTGCGAGCCTCGTCGGCGGTGGTGACGCCCTCAAGGAAGCCAACGTCGGCGCCGGCATCAACCGCCGCCCTCAGTCGCCGAATAGCCTCGGCGAAACCATGCGTCTGCAACGCGTCGGTGCGCGCAATGATGACGATATCCGAGCCAAGTTGCTTGCGCGCCTGGTACGCGGCCCCGATGCGCTGCGAAAAGGTCTCGACATCAACAACTGCCTTGCCGCCGAGATGACCACAGCGCTTGGTCTGGATCTGGTCCTCAATGTGAAGACCTGCGACGCCGGAACGATGGTACTGCGCCACGGTCCGGGCGACCATGTTGGGTCCTCCGTATCCCGTGTCGGCATCCGCGATGAGCGGTACTGAAGGGTCGAGGTTGGCTATCATCTCGGCGTGCTCACGCATGTCGTTGAGAGACGCGAAGCCAAGGTCGGGTTGGCCCAGCTTGGAGGCACATGTCCCAGCACCAGTCTGCATTGAATCCAATCAGTATTGTCCGCTGGGTGGCATAGGACATGGTTACTTACCATATAGATGCAGTCAAAGCCTACTTCGTGGGCAATACGGGCGCTGAAGCCATCGTAGACGCCTGGAGCAACGACAATCTCATCGCTCTCCAAAAGGCGTCTCAATTTGGTAGCAGCTGAGACATGATGGCTGTTGCCATTACTATTTCCGTTGGAGCCCATGGCGTTGAGTAGTGTGCCGCAAGAAGAACTGATGAGCTGATGAAATGCCACAATGTCAATCGAGTGTCTTGTTGTTTAACTTCATTCCCCTCATCCCATCTCTTCGATCGCTCTGTTATATAGACAATTAATGATCCCGATACCGCACCCAATACAACACACATGATCCATGGTTTACTGCCATGTCCGACGCGCCCTCCGACCGGCACCCAACTCCATGTCCGATCGGCTACACTCCAAACCATCGGCATCCGATATGAGCTCAGCACAACGCCGATTCCAACTCTAGCTCCAAAGACTATTCCCCAACCCCACAAACAATGCTTCCCCTGATCCCAGTTCCTGGGTGAGCAAAGTCTGGGGTCCCCGCAGTCCGACATTGGAACCGCCGAGCCGGTCAGATCGGCGTTGCTGTAAGATACGCATTTATGAACTATTGAGATGACTATATAATAAAGCCCCACTGCCATTTAGAAAACCGGACTGCACACCTGCTCACTAGTCTCTTCTTTCATTCTTGTATAAGTAAAGATGACTTCAGAGAAGCAACACACACCTCTGCCCGATACTGAAAATGGCGACCACGTCTCAGTCCACGCCGAGAAAGCCTCCAGAGATGAGACTCGCGATCTACGATTTGAAGACAGTCCCTTTGGTCACCATGAGAGTCTTAAGTGGAGGACTGCTGAGAAGCGAATCGTGCGCCAGCTTGACATGACACTCATGCCCATCGTCTGGGTCCTCTACATGTTCAACTACCTCGACAGAAACAACATCGCGTACGTGCCCTCGCCCTTCCTGTCCAAGTCTATTATTCCAGCATCTACTGACTTCAGCATCGTAGGCAAGCCCGTCTTGACGACTTCGAAGCAGAGCTTGGGCTCAAGGGCAACGAGTTCAACGTCGCAGTTTCGATCCTCAACGTTGGCTACATGCTTGCGCAGTTGCCCTCCAATATGATTCTGACCAGAGTCCGGCCGAGCCTGTATCTCCCAGCTTGTGTTGTGGTCTGGTCATGTGTATCTGCGGCTACAGCTGGGGTGACCAGTTTCTCTGGCCTTGTAGCAGTTCGCTTCTTTCTCGGAATAGTCGAAGCACCCTTCTTCCCCGGCGTAAGTCACTGAACATGGCCTCTGAGATACTACTGGAAGGCAAATAGCTAACACAGACTGCTCTTTCTACAGGCCTTCTTCATGCTCTCTGCGTGGTACACCCGCAAAGAACTCGCCCTTCGAACAGCAGTCCTATACTCAGGCCTTGTCCTAGCCACAGCTTTCTCCGGCCTCATCGCAGCAGGCATCTTTTCCGGCTTATCTGACAAGGCAGGCCTGCATGGTTGGCAGTGGCTATTCATCCTCGAGGGAGCCGGTAGCGTATTAGCTGCCCTCCTCGCCTTTGTTGTCCTCCCAGATTTTCCAGAATCTGAAACTGGGAGTGGAAGGTGGCTCTTTAGCGAGGAGGAACGACACTTGGCTAGGCAGCGAATCGCTCTTGACCGTGTCTCCCTTCCCGAGGCCGACAGATCCGTGTGGCATGGCCTAAGCCTTGCTGTCAAGGACGTTCGGACTTGGATATTTGTAAGTTGTTTGCCTTGGATAAGAGGGTGCAAATGTTTCTTGTGCTAATTAGCGGGATAGGTCATCATTCTCTGCGCCAATCATACTGCATATGGTTTCAACAACTTCTTCCCAACGTGAGTCTCTCACTTGTTCTTGATACCACGTCACTAACCCATGTCTCCAACAGCATTGTTAAATCTATGAATCTCGGATCTCGAACCGTCACTCTAGTTCTCACAGCTCCACCATACCTCTTCGGCGCCATTGTATCATTCCTCGTAGCCTACTCCAGCGACCACTTCAACGAGCGCGGCTACCACGTCAGCGGTCCCATGCTCGTCGCCATCGTCGGTTTCGTAATCTCAGCAGCAACCCTCAACAACGCAGCTCGTTACGCCGCTTCCTTCCTATACTGCTCAGGTGCCTTTGCCGCCAACGCCGCCGTGTATTCATGGGCTGCATCTTCGCTGAATCAGACACCTGAGAAGAGAGCTTGCGCTACTGCAATCGTCAACCTACTGTCCCAGTTGGGCAATATCTGGAGCCCCTACTTCTTCCCTTCGTCAGATGGACCGCGCTATGTCATGGCCATGTTACTCATGACGGGCTTTTCAGCTCTGAGCATTGCAGCGTCCATGCTGGTCAAGTTCCTGCTCAAGAAGGAGAATCGAAAGTTGCTTGCCCAAGCCCAGGAGACGGGCCAGCAGGTCCAGCTTTATACGACGTGAAAGTCTTTTCAGGTATATGCTGCGTTGGGTTCTATCATCTTGTCCTGGTTTTTGCAAATTGTTCAGAAAATAGTGTTAGCCATCAAGAACGAAATCGACATTGGTAACCAGAGTTTGAATAAGCATTTTGTTTCAATCATCATGACCCAGCATCAATGTGCTTCTTGCTAATTCTACTATGGTCGAGACTATATTCCAACACTAAGCAAAGACAATGGCAAACCCTGGACGATGTCTTTGACGTGCTCTTTGGCAGCCTATCTAAATGACGGGCCAGTCCCTGGGTCACGAAAGGCACCTGGTTCAGATTTCTAAATACCAATACACGCTCGTTTTGGTACAATAGCATCAGTAGATCTTTTAAATGTGACAGGTTCCATTACTTGTCAACAATCGGACTTTTTGTGCCCAGGTATTCAAGCTCCGACACTCTTTGTCCTTAGTACGTACTTCTATGATGCCTACCTTCGATCAAAGAACTTCATCACCCCCTCTCGTTTTACAACACATTATCGATGGGACGCTTCAGGTCTGTATCACAAACGCTTTGGGACAAAGGTCTTTGTGCAGGCAACGATGACACCAACAGGAAAAGAAGGCAGTGCATCTGTAAGTCAAAGCTAAAAGTCTATGCCGGTGCTTGGTTGCCTATTTACAGTACTAAAGTTACGTACTTAAGCATATTACCTTACATATCTAAAGGAAAAGATAATTTACCCCCAGAAGAATAAAGATATTTTGTCATTTTGTAAAGAACATTGCCCTTTGATTATGATGATGCTATCGTGGTAATGACAATCTACCAGAAACTTCACATCAAGTGTTGGCTTCTTTTGTCCCCCTACTGTAGGTGAATCGATCCATTCACACCTCTCCCAGCTCAGTTAAAGTCGTAAATGTCTGGCTTCAACCTCCTACCATCCATCATAACATACCTACGACGACCATCTCAGCTCTCTCTCTTCCTGTGCCTAAATCAGCACAAAAAACACCGACTGCATAACATCCCCCAACTCGTCAACATAACCCTTCCACCTGCATCATCTCGTGAAACCTTACCTCCACCCCCCAAATACATAAAGCTGCCCAAGACCCCCCTAAAACCCCATCCCAAAAACAACATGGACAGACTCTCCGCCCTCCCCACCGAAATCCTCATCATAATCCTCTCATTCCTCTGGCCCCTCACGGACGGCCCCAACCTCCTCCTAGCCTCAAAACGCTTCTACACCCCCCTAATCAGCGACCTGTACAAACAATACGGCAGACAAGCAAACTGGTATCCCCTCTTCGCAGCAGCACGCAGGGGTAACATCCCCCTGATGCAGAAATGCCTCGACGCTGGCGCAAAAGTCGACACGCGCTGGGACTCTCGTCATCTCTCTCTCGGCATCTCTAGGGATCAGAGACCTCTGCGCGGGGCCATCTTCTTTGCGCAGCTGGAAGCTGTCGAGTGGCTCCTCGACCATGGCGCAGACCCGAATAATACTTATGACGAGATATTCAAGGCCACACCTCTCAACATGGCCAGAGACTGGTTCAACATAAGGCAGAATGTCGTTGATGTCGCGGTGAGGAGGTGGGGGCGACAACAGGGTCGTCGTGCTACCATGGCACAGAGAGCCAGCGGCATCGTCGATGCTCTCATCAGGGCCGGGGCGACTCAAGGTGGTGTTCCAAGACCTTGAATTTAGAACAGGTCGCACGGCAAATGAATCACTCGAGTCAACAGCTTAGATAGATAGGCCACTTTAACCAGGAACATAAAACTTTGTCGTCCGCTCAGCAGCTCCCCTCGCAACCATCTCATCCTCCCCTCCCCGTACCGCAGCCTCTCTCCACCCCTCACTACACCTCGTCAAATACTCCCTCGTCTCCTTATTTGCAAACCACTCCTCGCCCACCTTGATACCCATCAAGTAATACGCAAGCCCAGCAAAGCTCATCTCCCAGCCAACGCCCCCCGCTCCGGCGCCGTACTCCTCCCAGTGCTTGTTAACGGGCGAAGTGTGCGAAAGCTCCAAACGCGAATGTGTCTCGTCGACCGGGTTGGTGCGTACTGAGACATGGCTGGGGCTGCCGCCAAACTCCCAGGTGACGCGAAAGGCGGATGGCGGGTCGCACTTTTCGATTGTTCCGCTGGCGTTGTTCTGGATCTGGAAGCGGCCGTTGACGTGCAAGTCGCCGGAGACGGGTGAAAAGTACTGCTTGATCTTGTCGGGGTTGGTGCACGCATCCCAGAGGCTAGCGGCGTCGACATTGTGAGTTTGGCTTATAGTGATGGTACGCCCTTCTTCACCAGTCTCCAGCGTCGTCTTCTCGACTATTCGGGCGACGGCATCAAACTGCTTGTTAAGATCCATGGCGATATGATGGTTAGGAGAAAAGGTGACGATGCGGGGAGAACAAGATGAATTCACGCTCTTATACGCACCAAGCGCCACAAGACCGTGAAGAATTAGTGCCACACGGTGAAACGTGCAGCCATTTCAACGGCCCTATCATAGCAACCTTCACGTCAATGGCGTTCTTAAAATGATAACACGCTTCTATTGTAAAAATGATAAAGGAAACAAGGTCTAGCTTTTGTATAACGCCGGTCTAATGCAATCCACTCTCGCCCGTCTCGGCCATGTGCTTTTGGCACTTGACCAGAATGTTCAGCTGGTCGCTCACATCCTTGAGTCGGCCCAGCACCTTCTGGTTTCCATCGGTAAAGTTGAGGATCGAGTACGGCACGCCAGTGTCGTCGCAGAACTCCCGGATCATGAACTGCACCTTGCGCAGGTTGTGTCGGGGCACTCGCGGGAACAGGTGGTGCACGGCCTGGAACTGGAGTCCTCCGTGGATAAAGTCGAGCCACGCCGGGCAGTCGACGTCCATGGTGGTTCGCAGTTGGCGCTGGGCAAACGACTCGCTCTCGCCGAGGTCGTTGGTCGACATGCCCCAGTGGGACAGGGTGATCTGGACGTGCAGAGGCATCGTCACGATATGCGATACCAGAACAAAGACGACGCGGGTGGTCCAGTCAGGGAGTCCGCGCCAGAGTAGGCAGTAGCCGAAGAGGAACCAGTAGCAGGCCATGAAGGTGATCTCGGTCGGTCGAATCCACCACGCCCGACTCTTTCCGAGCTGCGATGACTTTTCCGACAGGACGTGAAGCCATGAAAGGAGATAGAGGTTGAAGCGGGCAATGCCCATGACAGGGTAGTAAGTAAAGCGTTGGTACGGCACCAAAAAGTCGGCGACGGCATCCCAAACAAAGGTAAAGTTGTAGTAGGTCGAGTGAAGGGACTTGAAAAAGGAAGGACATGTAGCAAAGAGAGGGACGTTTTGGATATCAGGGTCATGTTCCTGTCAAGAGTCAGTACAAAGCTGCAAAGATCAAGACAATGGGGACTAACAGGTTGGTTGGTGACTAGGTGATGCACGTTATGACTGCTCTTCCACCAGCCGATGGAGAGACCGCAGCAAAAGTCGGCGATAAACATGCCAATAAGGGTGTCTGTGACAAAGTTGGAGGTGATTGCCAGGTGGCCGGCGTCGTGGGCGGTAAACATGATTTGATGCTGCAACGGTCAGACAAGTCATCCAGAAGGGTGGGGATCGACATACCCAGAACAGGCCGAGACAGACAGCCGATGTGATATACCACTGGTAATACAGGGCAACACCAAACGCAACAAACAGTGTCGTGTAGCGGGCCATCTCCTTGCCGTACTCGATGTAGGGGCACTGGTAGAGGCCCTCGTCGTGGATCCTCTGGTGAAGAACCTGATACTTCCTGGCAATCTCTTGCTGGACCAGAGGGTTGACGGAAGGGTATGTGGCCAAGTCCCGCTCGATCTCCTTGGCGATCCCGGCGTTGGCCACACGGAGAGTGGCAGAGTGCTTCCTCACTTCATCGGTTCGCTTCTTGTCACCGGCGGCCGACCGCTGGCGCAGGCCCAGGCCGCAGTCCTTGTCGTGGGCAACATCGGGGCTTTCACAACTGCACACCGACGAAGCCAGGCTGACAGAATCATCGACGCTCTCCTCAGTGTCGGAACTGCATGACGTGACGCTCGAGTCTGACGGCTGCTCGGGTTCTTTGCGAAAGATGCCGCCTCTAATTGGTGGTGTGCGGTTGACCCAGGACCCTTGCTTCCGGCCGATCCGATAGGACCTCATGGACCGCAGAGTCGCTTCCGAGTGATAACTATTCCGGAAACCGTTAATGGAACGTCCCCCGCATCGCATGGAAAAGTAATAAGGCTGTTCCAAATCCCCGGGAGCCAATCACGTATTATGGTGGTTTTCTCTCATGTTTTCTTGAGCCGCATCGCCAAGTGGGCTGGGGTTTTTGGGGATGGTGTGGTGCGCACGTGCAGGTCGGCAACTCGACAACCTCAACCTCTGCTCGTCCTCGGGAATAAACGTACGCTTTCATCTCGTCGGTGGCATCGCGCCCAACCATGTGCAGAATGGCCAGTCGTCCTCCGGGGTGCCTCTCCATCCATCCGTCCAGCCTCAGCACATAATCCTCGTACACGACGATGGTGTGGCCGTCGGCGATCATGCCGTCGACGGCGCGAGGGGTCAAGATCTGGTCGCGACCCATGATCGCTGGTGCTATTCGCAATCGGCTCGAATTCGACAAAGGACGGCAGCAAACGGTAGGTGGAAGAAATGGTGCTCGAGGGGGATTTCGCTGCAGTCGAGGCGCAAGGAGGAAGGCAGACGCAGATAAACACAGTGGCCTCGGGGGATCGCTCAACAAAGTATACGCTCTTGCCAGATTTTGTTGGAACCAAGACCCGATGAGGACCAAGAGCCGAGGGTTCGCCACGATATGTATACGTACGCGTTCCCCTCGGGGAACACACACATTTCCTCCTTGACTCTCTTTCGAGCGAGCCATTAAACCGTCGTCAGGGGCTCCTCCTCGACGTGCCTGTGCCTGCCCACGCCCACACCCCCGGCTCCGGCTCGTCGACGGCGCAGCTGTTCCCAAGCCAAGCTGTCCAGCCGAGGCAGAGCCAATGAAGGCGGCCCTACGCCCCTCGTCGAACCATGGCGCGTCATTCATGGCTTGGAATATCCGACGGGAAATCCCTTCTGAAAAGGAGATGAGCATCGTCGTAGCCCTCCCGCCCGTCCTTTCCCAAACGAGCAGGACGACCCTTGCGCGGTTGGCCCCCTTCCGTGTTTAAACGAGGGCGTCCCGCTAGCAAAAAAGAGGACGACAGAGGCTTGTTTGGCGGCGGCGGAGCCTGCGTGCGCGGCGGGCGACTTGACACTGAAAGGGGGCCAGACCAGATACGCCCAGACCACACTCAATTGGCAGACATGGCATCTGAAGAGACTTTTGGCTCCACGTGGGGAGTGACAAGACCAGCAAGACCCTGAAACAAGGAAGGACACGGAAAGGATGACCAGTGCAGTTCTAGACCGCTGAGCCAACAGTGCAACATTACCTGCGGTTCCAAGGTTCTGGGGCTGCCAATCTGGCTTCTGTACCTGCCTACGTACCTACCAACTCCGTACCAAAGATCCAATGGAACCTACTGGCCAACACCGGCTAAACCCCCCCAGGCCTGCCGCCGGGCTGGACAGCCGCTGCCGAGGGCTGTCTGTTTCTGCTCCAGCTGGGAAAAGCCAAGACTGGCCCCCCGGACGGGGTGCATCTCGCACAAAAGAGAGCTTAATGCGACCCATGACTCTGGTCTGCTGAGGGCAGCCGTCACAAGAAACCGTCACGCTTCGAGTTTTCATTTTCAGTGGATCAAGACAGATTTAGCATCTTTTTACTAAGCGGGCGTCATGTGTGCTGTGACATTCGTTCTCGCTCCGAGCCCGAGAGCTGACTGTGTACACATACGCGTACAGCAAAAAACAAACCTCCGTATCCAGGAGAGCCGCCCCGTAAGCGGCAATCTGGATGCGAAACTCGGCTTCCGTGTATGGCCATCTGAATGCGAGAAAGCGAGCCAACGAGAAAAATAAAAGTACGAAAATCCGTCGGACTAGGCCCCAGGGCCCTTGCTGCGCCCCCCTCCCCCCCTTCCACGCACCATGTCTTGCGCCAAAGCGGAGCCCGCTAACCTTGAGCTTGGTCTCGCCCCGGTGGGGAGGCCTTCCGGGGGGCGGCCTCTCAGAGCCCTGGGACGCTGGCTATTTTTGCTAGCGGCGCCGAGCTTGTTAGATTGGATGCTTATCCATTTCTCTAGACGATCGTACGCGTGTTCTAGAGAGAGCGAGAACGGGAACGGGAACGAGGGGGGGCGTTGTCCCGAAATAAGGGGGCTTTTACTTTACTCTTGAGGTGGTACTGTGAAATACGTATCGAATGTTTCTTCCCTGTTTCTTCCCAAGCTAGCGATTATCTAGATTCATCTGCGCGAAACACGACTGGCCAGCCCCTTTAGCCTCTTGTCAAGCCTTTGCCAAGCGCCGTCCCTGTCGTAGCATGCGCGCTTTTTGATGCACGTGAAGCACACAGCACAGAAACCAAGCCTCGTGCTGAACTTGGGTCGGCTCATTAGCCAAAAGCAACTGGAAGCGCACAGCGAAGGAAATGGGGAGCAGACGCCACCAGAGATTAGCTTCCGGATCCCCCTGTCGCGGCGTCCTCACCCCACGCGCATTACCTTATCTCTCGTCTCAGAGCAAATGATATTAATTCCCCTGTCTGGAAGTCAATTTGCGAAGGGTGCATGAGACGATTCGAACTCTTGTTCAAGTCTGCGCCGTGAGAATACTGCTCTCTGTGATGGCACCGATGCCGGGCTACGCTTCTCCGCATCGCGATGGCGTGCTCTGAATGCCATCAAACCCCGCCGTCTCAGCACCTGAACCATATCAAACATGACAAGAACAGTTAAAAAATGCCCTCGCGCGACTTTACCAAGCTCCCAGTCCTCGACCTCTCTCTGAGCAAAGATGAGGCATCCCTGCCAACTCTCCTCAGCAGCCTGCGCGTCGCATTAACAGACGTAGGCTTCCTCTACGTCTCCAACCACGGCGTGCCCCAGTCCGTTATCGATGGCCTCGTAAACATCCTCCCCGCGCTCTTTGCCCTCCCAGACTCTGCCAAGCGCGCAATCGCACTAGAGAACTCTCCTCATTTTCTTGGCTACAGCGGCGCAGGGAGTGAGACTACGGCGGGCAGATCTGATCAGCGCGAGCAGGTCGAGCTTGCGACGGAGCTGGACGCAGCTCCCGAGGGCTCCCCTCTGTACGATGGGCTGCGCGGTCCAAACCAGGTTCGTGGGCTAATGCGCAATGTCGGTGGTTTCAAGCACTGATCAGATAGTGGCCGTCCGAGCTGCCAGAGCTACGAGCCGTTGTAGAGCGTTACATTGATGAATTGACCAAGCTGGGCGAGAGGTTCTTGCGCCTGGTAGCCAAAGCGCTGGACCTTCCTGACGAGGTATTCTTCTCGTACCTCTCGGACCAGCATCGTCTGAAGCTCGTCCACTACCCGGCCTCCTCAGGAGAGGACACCCAAGGCGTCGGCCCACACAAGGACTCTTCTGGCTGGTGGACCTTTCTCCTCCAAGCGTCCCCAGAAGTAAAGGGTCTCCAGGTCCTCAACAAAGCCGGCGCCTGGATCGAAGCCCCCGCAATCCCCGGCACGTTTGTCGTAAACATCGGTCAAGCCTTTGAGGTCGTGACAAACGGCGTGTGCAAAGCCACGACACACCGCGTCCTGTCCAGCTCGAGCGAGCGCTTCAGCGTGCCGTTCTTTCAGGGCGTACGCCGCAGCCTTACGAGGCGCGAGGCTCTGGAGTCGCTAGCGGAGCACTTTTCCAGGTTTGGGTCCGGGGATGAGTCTGGGGAGGGGAGGTCGATTGACGCGCCGTTTGTCACGGGCAAGTATGATACCTGGGGCGAGACGCAGCTGAGGACAAAGGTTCGAAGTCATCGTGAGAATGGGCGCAAGTTCTATCCAGAGGTATATGACAAGTATGTGAACGATTCGAGTTGAGGTAGTACTTGGGTAAGACAGGCTCGGCTCTATCCGTGGACTTGGTGAGGATTCGTCTACCACTCACCCTAGAGTTGTACCAACGTCAATGTCAATCCTCAACAAAATCGCCTTTTGGCTGCCATGACTACATAAAATGCCTTGAAATGCTCATTAACGTTGTCACACAATAGTTTATGCCTAGAAATGCCATGTAAGCCTCGTAATCATGACGCCAAATGTGCCCGAAAACTATCCGCCGAATCGAGACATAAATGCTCCGATCCCAAAAGATCACCAACTTGGCCTCGTCATCACAAGAACGTAACAATGCCTCTTCGAGAAAACTTCGTCGCGCGCAGCGGGAACTCTTACTCGTACCTACACGTCCCGCAGAATTCTCGCGACGTCACGCTTCTGCTGCTCCACGGCTTCCCATCCAATCTCGCCGACTGGGTGCCCCAGATCGCCCACTTCGCCAATGCAGGGTACGGGACCGTGACTCTTGATTTGCTTGGGTACGGCGACAGCAGCAAACCGGACGATGTTGACCAATATCGTCTGAAACCCATGGGAGATGAAATCATCGAATTGCTTGATCATTTAAACCTGCCAAAAGTCATTGGCGTAGGTCATGACTTTGGCGCTACGCTTCTATCGCGCCTAGCTGCATATCATCCATCACGATGGTCAAAACTCGTCTTCCTCACCGTTGGGCCACCTAAGCTAGGCACGCCGTTCGACGTTGACATGATCAATGAGATGACCAAGAAAGCCCTCGGATATGAGCTGCTCGGATACATTCCCTTCATGGCAGACCCAAACAGCCATGCGCTTCTGGAAGAGCACGCCTATTCCGCCATGTGCTTGGTCTTTTGTCGTTATCGAGAGGCGTGGGATGCATGGTACCATCCCCTCGGCAAGATGAAGCAGTTCGTCAGCGAGGACCGCAAACTCCCAATCGCGTTATGGTACAATCAGGCCCTGCAGCAGGAACATCTGAGGGCTTTCGGTAAACCTGGTGGTTACAAGGGCGCGTCGATGTGGTATCGGATGTGGATGGACAATCTCTTTGCGCCAGACGAGAAGGGATTCGAGGACTTTCAAATATCCCAGCCAGCGCTCTTTGTCGTCCCCAGTGAGCCAGAGCAGTCTATGCTTCAGCAGCAGCAGATGTTGGCGTCATGGGCCCCGAACCTACAGACTGTCAAGCTCGACACTGGGCACTGGATACACCTCGAGAAACCAGACGAGACCAACACCGCAATCCAAGAGTTTATAGAGAGCGCGTGATCGTAGGTAGTACAACTACTCCGGACGCAACCAGTCAAAGGTGTCGAGGAGGTCAAAGTTGAAATCAAGCTGCATTGGAACATCCCAGTCAAGAGTCTCCAGCGCACCTCCGCCCGCGATGGGGGCATTGAGGTTATGATCCAGGACACCCTGTATGACGGCCTTGCAGTCGGCGCAGAGATCCGCGTTAGGGGCTGGCGGTCGCACCCAGTCAAGAAATCCAATGAGAAGACTCAATTTCTGTATGATGGCTGACCGGCTCAGCTTGGGACAGTCGGGGTGCGTGCCGTGAAAGGTCGGTCGTAAAAGCTCTAGACAGAGGATTCCTCCTCCGGGAGCAGCGTAGGCCATGAGCTATATTGTCAGCGACGTTCTGCTAACAATGGTAATCATCTTACCAGCCACTCAAAGTCACGACGGACTCCTGCGAAACGGTCCTGATGTGTCCAAAAGACCAGCGTGAGGGTAACCATCTCAAAGCTGATGACGAGCAGGCGACTCTCGTTGACACGTCCAAGCCGCAGCAGCAACCTTTCCGCAAAGAACAGATTCTGTAAGTGCTCTAACCGGACCAGAATTCTCGCATAGATCGTTTCGACATCGGCGTCTGGGTCATCTAGATCTTCGGAGCGGTAGATCAAGCTTCGCGGGAATTGTTCGACAGTTCTCTCGGCACGATCTCTGAGGTCACTGGTAGAGTTAGCTAGATCAATCATGCAGGTGTCTCGGAACGCACAGCAGAATATCCAGCGTGATTTTGGAACTGTTTTCCAGCGCAATCTCAAGCATCTCGTCCTTGATGACGGCAATTTGCACCCGAGCTCGAGTCAACGCTGCAGAGTGTAGCAATGCATCTCCGTTTCTGTTCCATCCATCCTTATCCAGAGCCTGGACTGCTCGGATCGTGGTGGCAGTATCAGCAAGCAAGTCTTGGTCCCCAATATCTAGAGGAAGAGGCGTCGAAAAGTACCGACGACCGAGTAATGGCGGTCTTCCGGTAAAGGAGACCATGACTTTGTCGATGGTAAAGATCCGCGCAGCTATACGGCGCTTGTTCTCGGAGCACAGCGTCGGCACGTAGTTTGGCTTCTCTGATATGGCGTGCAATCCGAGAAAGGTCATCAACGAGACAGTATCTCCGTGGTATCGCCAGCATGCCAAGCCTAACAAGTCAGCACCGTGTTTCAACGTCAAGAGATAACATACCTGCATCACCCGTGATGAGTGATTCGATGGTCGATCTCCGGTAGCAAAGATAGAGTAATACATCATTCGCAGCGGTAAAGTGACGGGCAAGTTCGATACAATTACCCAAACACGTCACGACCGTCTGAGGAGACGCCCCTCCAGGAGAGCCGTCCCAGTAAGTCCAGATCAAGCCGAGGGACTCCCAGCGAATATTCGCACTCGAGAACTGGTCCAGCCAGTCCGTACCGCTCAGGTGCTCATCTCGCACAGGTCGGGCGGTGTTGTTGCAGATGGCGAGTCCCATCTCCTCGAGCTGCAAGTCATCTTTGTTGGTGAGATGCTCGCCAAAGCAAGCGTGTAGTGACCGAAGAGTCTTAGTGACACAGGTAATGATCCATTCATCCGCGCGACAGTGTAGCCGGTGAGATAAAACATCATCGTTGGGCCCTGGGAGGTTCCGGAGGACAACGAGGCACATCTCGCGGAGCGGAGAGGGCATCTCAATCAGACAAGCCCTCACCCTGGGCGCCCTCCTCGCGCCGGCATCAATCTCCAACGCGGGTCCATGAACAAGCGACAGACTGTTCCTCGTCTCCTCAAACACGGCATTGTGACTGGTGAAGCCGAGATAGCCCGGAGCCGCCGACGGCGAGGGCGTAGAGCTGGAGCTCGCAGTGCCAGGCCGAAGCCGCGCCCTCTTGAACCTGGGCTCGGAGACGGTGTAAACGCACGTCTCCTTTCTCTTCCTGCAGCGCGAACAGGTGGGCTGATCGTGGTCGCACGCAACTTTGCGAGCTCGGCACGGGTCGCAGGCCTGAGGGCGGCCATTCAGACGACGGAGCAGAGGCCGGTCCATGGCGCCATGCAGACGACGACGTGCTTTTGCTGATGAATCCAAGCCGAAGTGTTTGATGATAAATCTTGCCGGCTTCGGCTTGGAAATGCTCGGCTTGGATAGAGTGAGAGGAGTGAAAGCTCGGCTTCGGTGGAGTTGGAAGGGCTGAGAGTTCCCCACATGGAGGAGCTCGGCTTGCAGGGGTTCCTCGCAGCAACCATGCCTTTTTCATCCGTCTTATTCACGGTCATTCCTTTTCACACAGCCTGATTCCTAATCTCTGCACGCGTTCAGTGAATTTTTAGGAATAATTCTAAGACGATTGATCATAAGCAAGCATGAATCTATCGCTAAATCCCCTAGAAATTACGTTGGCGTCTTTTCTCCCAGAGATTTTGCCGAGTTGACAACTCCACAACGAGTCTTGCGTGGGCCTTGATTCATCAGAATCTAACCGAAGGCAGGGGGTATCGTACCCGCCCTCTGCCCAAAGCAGTAACGCACTGGCGAACCAACAACTCGGCTTCGCTGCATCACCGTCCAAGCCGACGCTAACATGCGTCACACCGGCAGCGTCAAAAAGATGGCTGCCGAGCTGACAAGATGGGATCATTAGAAGGGCGTCGTGAGTCAAACTGGCGGCTATCCAGGATGACGAATTTAACAAGGGGTGGTCTGCCATCAGAGTACAAATAGATGCAGATGTCCCTTCTCTTGAATCAATTCAATTCGAGCCCAAGACAAAGTCAAACAGTTTCCAGTCAAACAAAAAGACAAAGCCGAGCTTTCAGCCCTACAGTCAACATGTCGCATCAACTCTCCTCCGACGCTTACACCACCTCCAACGTCTCAGAGACAACACTCGTCGACGCATCCAAGCCCACGACAAGTACAAAGCCAGGCAAGTTCTTGCCTTGACATCTTATCCTCTTTACTCTAACAATCCCCAGGCCTTCAGCCAGCCCAGAAGCCCAGCTTCAAGGACAAGGTCAAGATGAAGCTCGCAGGATCCGTAGATCCCACCAAGAAACCCGCCGACCCAATCAAGTCATGGGAAGCCCGAGCAGGCAAGTAATCACTAGGCTCCAAAGCATGTGGTGGACCAAAAGAGCTAACTCGCGCCTAGTAGCTCTGCTGTAGGATTTCACGCCATGCAACCGTGAAGCAGTGCCGAGCATGATTGGCGATGTCGGCTTACGCGTTTAATGATCGGAGATGTCGGAGAACATACATATATACCCCCCTAGTAATTGAACTTTTATTCTTCAAGACGGTTCCAATTGGCAAGGCGCATTGTAGTGCTTACGACGGATCAACGTCAGCTGTCCCGAGACTCCGGTTCAAGGTATCACTCGTGGATGGGTGCCTATACATTTTACTATTATCCGGCGGCCGCAATTGCTGACAGTCCTACATCGGAGCACCCTCACTGCTTCGCTCCCCATGTTCTCGGACTATCTCGAACCTCGTTCGCCGGCTCGGACATTTGATCTCGGGTTTAATGCCAATATTTCTTCTCATCACTCGTTTCACCAGGTACAGAGGCTCGGTCTCCAAAGTACTATTTCGCAATATGCAAACCTGCATGATATACCGCTCGGCCGGAGCTGTTCGTCCGCTACTGACATAGGAATTGAAACCAAGGAGGCGGCCGCCGCAGTTGGGGTGACTGAGTAGCTCCGGCACTTGTCCAACCATGAAACAGTATCGTCGAAGCTTGTTTGGACCTTCGGTGTGGCGATTCTCGGGTGTGATCAAGACGATGCCGCCGGGCCGCGTGACTCGGGATCGGTAACCCCTCAGTCCTCTTCCCAGTGCCGTCGGAGAAACTCTCGGTAGAGGGCTTTATGGGTGTATGTTGTATCAAGGGATGGCTAAATGCCGAACCCATCATTATAGCCCATGGCGAGATTGTGTCGGATCCTAGGAGTTTTATCCGTTTAGACGTTGTGAGTGTGGGTGTGAGCGGGAGTTGACCAAGCTTGGCATGAGCTTTGTAAAGAGAAGGATATAGGTTATAGATATGAAATATTATAGGCTCTCTATTGCACAAATACTTGCAAGGGCTTGTTCTTGCAGCGTCCTGAGGTGCCGAGTGCTTGTCCTCCTGCGGAGATACCATGACGATGAAGCCACTCTTGATTAACCACTTGCACCTTGTGGGAAACAAGAAGGCTTGAACTCACTTGACGATCACCTCTCAACTCCTAATCAACCTCTTAAAATAAAAACCCAACATGCTGAGGGCATATGAAGGCCGATGGAGACGCAACTGCAAATGCCGATGGTTGTCGTAGGGTAGCTCCGCCAGAGGCAAGCCGAGGCCGAGGACAGTCACATCCAGATCCAACAAATGAGGGCAAATATAGTTTAAGCATTACTATAACAGTATTAGCAATTTCGTTTGCCGTTACAAACTCCCAAACTTTTACCCAACCGTGTTGCAATCATACACCAGGACATTCTAGCGTGAGCACAACTTTTCCCTTCCGATCCATCCGCCCATTCGCCTTTTCATACGCCGCCCTCGCTTCAGCAAGTGGAAACGTATAAGCCAAGAAAGGCTGGACAAGTCCAAGCTCCAAAGCCCGTGCGAGCTTGCTCAATTGCTCTCCAGATGGCTCAAGGATGAAAAACGTGGCATTGACGTGCTCTTTCCCGGCAGGTGCGGCTTTGGCAAACTCGACGCTGCTTGACTCGATCGAGATGAGGCTCCCGCGGTCCGCAACCAGATCCCAAGAATGCGATAAAACCTTTCCGCCGACGGTATCGATTATAACATCAAATGAGCGCTTGATGTCCAAGTCGGCATACTCGACGACCTCGTCGGCTCCTAGCAATCGCAGAAAGTGGCCGTTTCGTTCTGTCGAACTCGACGCTGCGACGACGTGCAGGCCTGCCTGAGCGCCGAACTGTACTATATACAAACCTACTGCTCCCGATGCTCCCGTCACGAGCAGAGAACGCCCCGTCTTCTGTCCCGTGATGGCGTCAAAGTTGGGCTCCGACACGCCTGCTGCCTTGACAAAGAGAGCCTGCCATGCCGTTAATGCACTCAGCGGGACAGCCACGCTCTCGGCCCACGACAGGTTCTTGGGCTTCAGGGCGAGCTCATGCTCCTCTGCAATTGCGTACTCAGCCCAGGTAGACCCTCGAGTCGTGCTGACCATGGCATACACCTCATCACCAGGCTTGAACTTGTCCGAGCCATAGACCCGTTCAATAACGCCGGAGAAATCGTATCCGGGGATCCGGTATTCATGACGGTACGACTCGGGCCATGTCAGCTCGTCGCGCGTCACCGTCGTAGCATGAACGCGAACAAGGACCTGACCAGGCTTCAACTCTGGAATAGGAACATGCCTCTCAAGAGTCAACGCAGATGGAGGCGCTGGATTGGCAGCAGAGTAGGGCTCAGGGCCCTGCGACGGCTGGATGCGAACGGCCTGCATCGGGGAGGATCGATCGATGACGTTTGATCTGATAAGATTGGGTGAGCGATTTTATCTTTTGGGGCCCATCTTTTAGCTCTGCACCACCAGCGACGCGACCAATAGACTTGGTTTGTGGTGATTTTTGGTTACAAGCCGTTAGTGAAGGAAAATCAAGGGTCCCACGAGTTCGATCCGGTTGCGGAATCTCCATGACCAAAAGAACAAACCCCCCACATGGCGATGCAGGCGTGGTGGAGTGCAACATCCCACGACCTCGGTCATGGTTTTGCTGCTCGGGGGCTTGGCGGGCCGAGATGGCAGGAAGAGTGTCTACGTTGCAGTGTATTGTGCAGTGTCTTGGAGCTCAAACTCAAGTTCAGCTTCAAGACAGGCCGGCAAACTCTCTATGCTATACACCTCCTCCAAGGCATCAACATGACTCCGGGAGATAACATCATGACTCCCTGTGCGACCGTCTCAGGTCCCGGTGACACCTTCCTCGGCAGCTCCCCGCGCCGGCCTCCACACCACCACGCCTTTCACACTGGTGATAGGCACGTGTGATAACCTCTACCCACCCGCGAGTGGTTCTCTCTTGCATTGAGGCCACTAGTCCCCGTGCCGCAGCCGGAGCACGCCCACCAAAACATACGATTGGTATAAGTACGTCAGAGCACAGCTGCGCCTACGCCTGCCAGGTTTACCAGCTTCACACTCATTCACCATGGCCTCCTCCCTCTTCATCAATGGCAAGATCCTCTCCAGGGCCGAGGCCGGCCTCAACGACGAGCCGACCTTTGCGGAGAGCATGTTTGTCAAGGACGGCGTCATCCAGGCCGTTGGCACTAGCGATGAGCTGTCGGCGCAGTTCAAGGGCGACGACGTCGTGACGCAGGACCTCGCTGGCCGGACTGTTCTCCCCGGCTTTGTCGACGGCCACATGCATCTGCTGCTGCTGGGACAGTCGCTGCGCAAGGTCGGCCTGGAGCACTGCAAGAACCTCGACGATATCCTCGACACGTTGCGGACATACGCCAAGGCAAACCCCGACATGCCCCGGATCATGGCAAAGGGCTGGATGCACTCGATGACCCCCGGCGGCGTCACGGCCAAGATTCTTGACCAGATCGACTCGCGGCCCATCTACGTCGACACAAAGGATATGCACTCGACATGGTGCAACTCGGCGGGACTGGAAGAAATGCAGGTTGCCGATATGGCGGATCCCCCGGGTGGCATCATCGAGAGGGACGAGCAGGGCCGCCCATCTGGTGTCTTGAGCGAGGGCTCTGTGCTGTCCATTGTGTGGCCGCGCCAAGCCCAGCTTGCATCAATGGAGGAGCGAATCCAGTGCATGTTGGCCGCATTTGAGGCCTATAATGCTTCTGGGTACACGGGTATCATCGAGATGGCCATGGACGAGTACGCCTGGGATGCCGTCGTAGAACTCAAGAAGCGCCACCCAGATACCGCCATGCGTATTGTTGCGTACTGGATCATCAAGCCCGCCGACACAGAAGCTGAGCGATCTCGTCAAGTCTCGCGCGCAATCGAGCTGAATGCAAAGTATAACAAGGAGACGTCGCCAGACTTGCGAATCGCTGGTATCAAGATCATCTGCGATGGAATCATCGACGCTTGCACGGCGTATCTCACAGAGCCGTATGCCACAGCTCCATCACCGCCGCCGATCTGGACGAGGGAGCATCTGGATCCGATTGTAAAGCAGGCCGCAGATGCCAACCTCCAGATCGCCCTTCATGCCATTGGTGATGCTGCCATCACCATGGCGGTGGATATGCTAGAGAAGCACGGCAAACCCGGCGCCCGACACCGGATTGAGCATCTCGAGGTGTCATCGCCCAAGGACGCGAAGCGACTGGGTGAACTGGGCCTGACGGCATCTATCCAACCTGTCCACGCCGATCCTGCCATCCTCCGCGCCTGGCCTCGATTGATCGGAGACCGTCGCGACCGAGCATTCGCATACCGTGAGTTTGCCGACTCTGGAGCGCTGCTGGCTCTCGGAAGTGACAGCCCAACTGCTCCTTGGAACCCTCTACACAACGTCTATGTCGCATCAACCCGACGATCGGCTAGAGAGCCTGAATGTGAGGAGGTGGTCAATGAGCATTTCCGACTGGGTGTGTGCGAAGCTGTAGTTGCTGGCTCAGCCGGTGCGGCAAAGAGTGTCTTTCAAGATGACCGGGTGGGAAGCCTCGCTGTTGGAAAGGTGGCCGACATTGTTGTGGTCGATATGGAGTGGGATGCCAAGAGCCTGCTCAAGGCAGACATTAAGGAGACATGGTTTGGCGGCAAGAAGGTCTGGAGTTCGAGCTCATGAGATAGGGGTTTGATGGTTGTGAGTTGAGCAAGGTGTTTGGGGCCGGGGTGGGGAGTCTACGTTGCAATGTCAAAAGCAATCTAAGAACATGTTTTGTTTCAAGTTTACCGTGATCGCCGAACAATCAATCGTATGAGCATTGACTCTAGCGCCCGTCATCTATCAAGTCTATGATCAAAGCCCAGCAACTAAAAGCATGTATCTGACGATTAGCCAGATAGTATACTAGAGTTGACGCCCTATCTGGTGGCATCGCACCTTGTTCTGAACTCCGGCGGACACCACAACTAGTTTCCCGCGGAAAACGACACCCTAGCTTTGCCCACTGGGGCGATAGCACACTACGTCCCCCGCTATCTCTGGTCCCCTGGTCTTATCCGAGCTAGTGGTTAGTTATCTGACGATGCAGCTATCAGTTGTCTTCGTCTCCACCAGGGGACCCATTCGCTTCCCCGGATTAAGGACCTGTTTCTGGGGTTTGTTGGACATGAATCGCCGCCCCCTCCCGTCGAGCACAAAAGGGCGGGCTCGTCGCTCATCTTTTGGACTCGGCAGGGCGACTCATTGATTCCCTTCCTTGACCAACCTTCCTCACAACTCTTCATCATGGCAGACACCAAGGCCCACGACATCGAGGTCGACAAGAAGCAGCCCATCGACAACGACGACGTCGAGGCAGACATCAAGACGGGCAGCATCTCAGACCTCGACGAAGCAGAGATCTTTCTCCAGCAGCATGGCATTCCCCACTCGCGCCTCGACGAGCTCATGTCGGATGAAGCCGCCCTCAAGAAGCTCCGCAAAAAGGTCGACTGGTCGCTGATGCCGCTGCTCTGCGGAACATATCTGCTGCAGTACGTCGACAAGCAGGCCCTCGGCTACTCTGCCGTGTTCGACCTCTTTGAGACGACGGGCATGACGAGCGACCAGTACAGCTGGATGGCTTCCATCTTTTACTTTGCGTACCTCGTTGCTGAGTGGCCTGCTTCGTACCTCGCCCAGCGCATGCCCACGGGTACTGTCGTTAGCACCTTTGTTGTCACCTGGGGCACTATTCTGTGTCTCACGGCTGCGTGCAAGGACTTTGCAGGTCTGGCTGTCTGCCGTTTCCTGCTCGGCACCTTTGAGGCCGTCATCACGCCCGCCTTTATGCTCATCGTCTCACAATGGTTCCGCCGCGAGACACAGCCCGCGCGCGCTGGACTCTTTTACTGCTTCAACGGCTTCGGCAGCATGTTTGGCGGTATCCTCTTCTACGGCGTCGGCCAGGCCAAGGGCTGGGATGTCTGGCGCATCATCTACGTGCTCTGCGGCGGCTTGACCGTCTGCTGGGGTGTTCTATTGTGGTTCTTCTTGCCAAACAATATCCTCACCGCTGAGCGGTACACGGTTGAGGAGCGTGCCATGCTCATCGCCCAGAGCGCCAGGAACAGGACGGGTGTGTTTAACCGCAAGATCAAGTGGAACCAGATCCGCGAGGTGTTTTGCGATGCGCAGATCTGGCTGCTCTTTTTCTTCGTGCTACTCAACGAGACGGTTAATGGTGGTATTGCCAACTTTTCAAAACTCATTGTCAAGGGCTTTACCAAGGATGCCCTCCTCACTACGGCATACGGCATTCCCTACGGTGCTTGCACTGCGTTCTTCATGTTCACGGGTCCCTATGTGGCCTCCAAGTTTAAGAACGTGAGGACCATTGTCATGGTTGTCTGGCTTCTGCCCACTCTCGTCGCAGTCATTCTCTTCTGGCAGCTCCCCCGTACCAACAAGGGCGGTCTTCTCGGCGGCTACTACATCGTAAGCTCCCCATCCATCCTCATTCTAACTCAAACTAACAAACCTCGCAGTGCGCATCTTTCATCGGCTCCCTCATCGTAGCCCTGCAGATGCCCGCCTCCAACGTCGGCGGCTACACCAAGCGCACCACCGCCACAGCCTTTGTATTCCTCGCCTACTGCATCGGCAACATCGTCGGCCCGCACGGCTTCCTGGGCTCTGAGGCGCCCATTTACCAGACGGGATGCAAGCTCATCATCGGCTGCACGGCCGGCCAGGCGTGTATTGCCATGGTGCTGCGCTATGTGCTCATCCGGAGGAACAAGATGCGTGATGCGCAGGGTCCTGTTATTGATGATGAGGGCGCGGCTCTGCAGGATCTCACCGACTTTGAGAATCCCAACTTCCGGTACTCGTATTAGAGAGTCTTGGCTAGCAATTGATCACGATTACGTTCTCTCATAATGTAAAACTGCCCCCCAGACTCGCTGCTAAAACCTGGGGAACTGTCCCTCGGCATCAAAACATTTTACGTAAAAGAATGCTCGGCTTGAGTGCCGGGGTTAGCTGACTCTGGGGTACAGGGTGCCACTTTGCGCAAGGATGGGACGGACTTGGTGTTCCCAGGTCGGGCTATCGGCAAACAGTCCGAGAAGAACTTGGAGGAACTCATATGCTATAGCAAGTCTAGAGTTGTGATTGTTTAGGAGGGCTGGAAACCATGTCGTAGCTAAGCCTGTTACGCTAGGTTCGCATAACCGTCAACCCAAGAGGGTGGTTACATCGGGAGACATGGGTACATGAGCTCGCTATTCCCGTATACATCCGTGGGTGATGTTCCAAGTTCTGCCATGTATTTGGCTCTCATTGAGTTAATCTGACGATTTCTTCTCAAAGTTCCTTAATCCTCCCACTTGGACGAAACCCTCCACCAAAACTCACACTGCTCATCCCCCCATCGATAATCCACCAACTTTGCCGCAACACCCGTCCCGTTACCCCCAGCCCTCTCATCATTCCCCTCGCCGAGCACCATCGTAAGCCCCTTGCCCTCTTTAAAAGATGTCCACTCAGGTCTATCTCTAAACCTCCCCTTGATAGCATTGGGATCTCCCTTGGTGATGAAGCTCGTGCAGTACGCGTGAAACTTGCCCGAGACTTCGTCCTGCGCTGACGAAATCTCGCGTACTTCGCGGTTGTACGTCTGGTACCGCATTTGGTCGCCGTGGTTGGCGCCAAAGAGGACTGTCTTGTTCAGGGCCCAGTGGTACAGGTACGCTGGCTGTGGTGCGTCGTGGGACGTTGCCCAGATGACTGTCTGTCGCACGGGGCAGGTATAGGCGTAGTGTCCGTACGCAGTCTCGAGGCGCTTGTATTGGGATCCTACGCCGGGAAGTCCACGGGTTTCGAGATGGGGCGAAGTAGGATCCGTCAGAGGATCAGGATACAGTTTCTCCAGTTCCGCAACCTCATCCTTCGTGAGATGGGGCAAGAGACTGCGGAAGAAGTTTGTGAAATCTTCGGATTTATCGGCGGATTGGGGAACATAGTACGCGCCCTCATTATGACCGGATCCCGTCAGGATAGGGACTCTGTGGAACTTGCCCGACTTCCAGGCATCTAGTGGTCGTCGAGAGATGACGTTTCCGTCAATAACTGGCTGCCATGCCCATCGGATAGAAGGGTCCGATCGAGCAAACACCTCCTTGCCTGCGTTATCGACAGTCTCAGACGGCAGGCCGCGCAGACAGGCGAGAATCTTGGGATCGAGGAGGTTCTTGAAATGCGCGCAAGGAGTGAGATCGAGAAACTCGCGAAAGTGCTGGGTATTAAGGGCAGCGTCCGGAGGATGCACAGCACGAGCAGTATGAGCTCCCGAGTCCAGGATAGCCTTGTGGAAGAGGCGCCTGGGCTGGTTAATGTCCATGATAAGATGTCCAATCTGTATTAGTTAGCAACTGTCTTATAACTAATCAAGTTTCACTTACACCGTGAGCTGCAGCACTCAGCCCCATGATAGTAACATCATCAGGATCTCCGCCAAACGCAGCAATGTTCTCCTGCACCCATTCTAAAGCCACATACATATCCTTGAGTCCAAGGTTTAGCACACCCTCTTTGGTAGTTAATTCGGTGTTTAAGCCACCAAAGACGCCAATTCGGTACTGCATGCTGACAGCGATGTATGGTTCTTCTGAGAAAGCTAGCATAGTATGCGAGTTGTGCATCCGTGCAGCTCCGCGGTTAAAGGCACCGCCAGGGATGAGAACAGCAACGGGTAGTTTGCCCTTTGCAGGCATATGGCCCTTTCGGCGCCAGATGTTAATTGTGAGGCAGTCTTCGGATTCATAGTCGGGACCAAGGACAGGGTCTTTGAGGAACGGGACGA
Organism: Fusarium sp. JS1030; assembly: GCA_000966855.1. Lineage (NCBI taxonomy): Eukaryota > Fungi > Ascomycota > Sordariomycetes > Hypocreales > Nectriaceae > Fusarium > Fusarium sp. JS1030. The sequence goes on along the minus strand of JWIW01000095.1, from coordinate 1,842,325 downwards.
GTTGCTTGCCAGGACACCTCGAACATCAGTTAGCTCCTGATACCTCAACAATAGATCAATTATCATACCTAGGTCCTAGGTAATAAGCCTCAATGACCTCGTCACTCTCAGGCACAGGCTCAGCAGGCAGAAACCTACGCTCCCCCACCGGCGGGATAGCATAAGGAATCCCCATGAAGCCCTCCAGCGGCTCAGGAAAAGTACCATCATCAACAAATTTGCCAATGACAGTTCCCTGCTTGATTGTCACCGAAGGCAGAGCCTCCGGCCCCGAAGCACCCCGGAACAAATCAGGAAACGCCGTAAACACGGCAGCAAAGATGACGGGCAGCGCAGCCAGCCACGTCAAAGAAACACCGCCCTTGGCACGCTGTGCTTGATCAGCCATGATTGTGCAAAGATAGAGGCAATCAATGCTCTCAACCCAGTAATGCTCCCACGTTCCAGCACCAGCTTGATAAGAACCCTCTCAACTTCGGACTCGAATATCCCACGGGAAACTGTGGAGTCGGCGATGGAGCCGGCGTCATGATGCCGGATGCTTCCTATCAGCCCCGCGTCAATCCCGGGCCTTCGTACGATGGAGGTGGACCTGCTCTGCGCGAGACCAGGGGAGAGAGTTGAGACTACGGTGGTTGTTTTGGGCCCGCGCTGGGGAGAGGCGACTGATCGGGGCCCAAGACTGGGGTCCGACATGTATCGCCTTATCAATTATAGCGTGGCCTAGTTGCCCGCGGGAAACTTGACCACGTCTTGGCGAATGAGGGCTGCTAGAGGCCAAGACAAACTGGCCCTCAGCTTCGGTGGAGTTTTGAAGCCGAGGCCATGTTGATGATAATCCGGGGTATTAGTCTGAGGGTTGCAGGCTGTCACGGGCTAGGAATAGTTCAGAATTAGGTCCCGGACCGTCGGGATGTGCTTGCCAATGACGAATCATGTACATGTTGATGATGAATGCTGACTATAGACTTGACTGAAAATGAATGCCGCAGAAATGCCCTGTCCCAATGAAAATGAGAATGGTGATGTGTCCCGTATGCTCTCCATCTATAAACGCCATGAATGATGCTTAAATCACAATTCCACGTCTCACCCAGCCACCTCGGCCCTGCCAGGCCCAGAGCAATAGTCCGACTCCGAACCAGACTGTGATGGTTTCGGCCCAGTACGTCGCGGCATAGCACTGCTGGCCGTAGCAGAACAGCTCTCCCTCTCCATCATGTCCCGGCGAAGAGCTGGAGTTGTTGGCACCCTTCTGATACACGGCCGAGTACACAAGACCCCAAAACGTCGACCCAAGAGCAGGCAGCATGCCGATGATACCAAAGTTGGTAGCAAAGTTCTCAACACCCCAGATGATTGTCACAATGAGAGGCGTGAGACTGAAGATGGCGCCGTAGCCAGCACCCACGAGCCCTGAGACAAGCCAGAAGCGCTCGGCATGGTTCTGGACCAGACCCGACGCGAGAACCAGCAACCCGAGCGACATTACCGTGGCGAAAAAGGCCATGAAGGCAACCCGGGATATGGCGAAGCGGCTGCTAACGGCAGAACGAGCATGTGTAACCTGGACATGCTGGGTCTGAGGCGAAGGAGCCAGCAAATCGGTCAGAGTGCCGATAAAGATGCGAGACAGAGTGTTGGTTACACCAAAGATCGACACATGCGTAGCCGCCGACGTGTGGTGTTTCAGACCCTCCGACATTGGTGGCGTGAGAGTGCCAATGATGGTCCCGAGGTTATTGATGAAAGCCTCGCCTGGCCCGACCATGAAGAGGAAAGCCAGAGCAAACGGCCACATCGTTCGATCCGACAGGAATTGCCGCGTTTCAGCGTTAAGTACCCAGTTCTTCTTCCACTTGGCATCGTCTTTGGACGGATCAAGCAACGACGAGTTTTCCATCTCGCCTTCGTGCGTGCTCACTGCGCCATAGCTCGTCGACCGTCCGAGCAAAGAGCTCCCATCCAGCAGGCCGCTCTGTTCCAGGTTCTCAATCGCCTCGTCAATCAGCTCATCCTCGTCCACAACCCGCAGCGTAAATGTTCCCATGATACCCATGAAAAAGAGCAGAACGGCAAGAAAGAGGAAGAAGCGGAACACATCCAAGTCTCCCTTGGAACCGTCTGGTCGCGTTTCAGTGAACAGACGACTCCCGGCCTGACTCAACCACATGGGGCTTAGTCCAAAGCAGGTAATGGGTGTTGCGAGCGCCAGGCCTCGGTATCGGCCCTTGCCAAAGTTCTTTGCGCAAGATGACACGGCAGCCATGTACAAGGCGCAGGTCGCGACTCCAATGCAGACAAATGCAAACATCATCAGCGGAAGCGACCAGTCGCCCTCCGGCCGAGGCTCGCCATGGCCGCGATACTCTAGATCCAGCTTCCTGTAAACACCCGCAGCGATTCCGTATCCTCCTCCAAAGAGTATGCCTCCCGCGAGGGCAAGCGGGGCCAGACCGACGCGGTCGCAGATATATCCGACGATCGAAATAGGCAGGTAGAGGGCGAGGGAGCCAGCGATGGCGACGGCGTTCACCTGGAACTGGGTGTAGTGCAGGCGCGACTGCAAAAGCGGCGCATAGAGCGAAAATACGACGATAGAGCCGCTGCAGAGGGCGCAGATGTTGGCCGAGATGAACGAGATGAGCCGGATGGCCTGCTTGGCTTTCAGGTGCTGCCTGTGATCGCGGCCGTCGCCTTCGGAAGAGGCATAGCTCGAACTGCGCGTAGAGACTTGGTCGGCATCGAGGCCATGCGCGACGGCGTCGTCGGAGGCTGGAGGAGGCATCGTGACGGTAAAAAGTTAGTGTTAGGTTGTGATCATGTCGGAGATGAGAGGCGACAGGTGAACAAGTAAGTGAGAGGTTTCACGGCCGTACATGAATCACGTCAGTTGGAGGTGCTCCATCGCGATCCCACGTCATGCGGCCCTGGGTCTCGCGGACCCCCACAGAAGGCTCCGATGCCGGTCGGAAGAGGCTGTGTCTAGCGTCAGCGGCTAATAAATCTTGTCATGAACATGAAGATTGATTGCCATGTGGATCTCGATCCTGCATGCCCGTTGTGATGCAGATTCTATTTCAGACAAAGGGACCTCATGGTTGAAAGAGAACGACCTAATAGTCACAATCCCTCAATACGTGGCCCGCATCGGCCTGTCCTCTCCTACACGCTTCTTCAACTCAACCCACATGGTTGTCTGCAAACGGTCAATAGGCCGAGGGTCGCCAGCTGCGGGCGTTACCACGACGTTATCAATCGGCATACCCCTGGAGGGTGAGTCGGAGGGTTCAAAGATCGAAACGCCTCCCATGATAGGCACAACCACAAAATCGTCATCCTGAAATACCTGGGTTCTCCCCGCCTGGTGCAAGTTCCGAAGGCGAATCGGCGTCCAGGACGGCGACGCAAACGTCCGGCCCCCGAGAGGATGCATAGTCAGCATGTTAAGGTTGATATGGCAATCGTCATCAATTGTCGTCGTCGCCAGCAAAAGATCTTCGTTCCAGAGGTGGACGTCTGTAAATCGTGGCGCCAGACTCGCTCCGCCACCGCCCCAGACAATGTCTGGTCGCGTGCATCTGTACTCGAGGTGTTTGAACGTCTGAGTCAGGACGTTGAACGTTAGGGCGCCCCATTCACCCGCCCTTTTTGTCGGCATGCAACCGGCGCAGATGTCCGGAGTCGGTCGACCCTCTCCCTGAAGTCGGTATATACCTAAAGCGAAAGACCCATGGTTGTCCGACTTGCGACAGGCAAACGACAACGCAAGCCAGCATTCTTGACAGCAATATTCGTGGCCATGCCGGACTGAGTTTGGAATAGACTCCTCAGCCCGCCAAACCGCGCGCCCGTCTTCAAACTTGACCACCACATACGTGACCTGTTGTCGTCTCTCCCCGATAGGGCGGGTGCACGCCCAAACCGCAAACACCACGTTAGCTTTTTTCGAGTGAGGTAAGACGTTTGGCACGCCTCCGAATAGACGAAGAGAGTCATTCACGCCGATTTCGACCGTGCTGAGGTCCAATTGTGTGGTTTTTCCTCCCCAGACAAATACCACGATCTGCCCTGTCCTTGTCGCGATGCTTACAGTGTGGAGGTCGACATGAGCCGTCCCGAATGGACCTGGCAGGCTGACCGTTTTCCATTCTTTTGTCGCAAGGCTTGCTATGTACCTGGGAATACGTCAGTAATCCATCCGAGTCGTGGTATCGGGCAATGCCGACATGGTTCGCTCTGGTCGGCCAACTCCCACTCCGACTAGAACAAGAAGCTGGTAGCTGATTGCAACGACACGGAATTGAGTACCCGACATGGCGCCGTCCTGCGGAAGAAACCGTTCTCGTTTCCTAGTACGGAGATCATCGACAATAACTTGGCCTAGGTTGGGCTGCCAGGCGAGCTTCTCCCTAGCGTAAAGGAAAGGGTACACCACGTCAACGAACTGGGCGCCGCTTTGCGAGGAAGGTGATGACGTTTCGGTGAAGATGCGGTTTAGTCCCTGGTTCCATCTGATCCATTTGAACTTGCAATGGGGGCGGTGCCACTTGTTGCGCTTCTTGATGGCTAGTGAGTAGAGCTGTTTCCCAGGCATGGTGTGGTAAGTCTCCAAGAAGCCTGGGAAGAACTGGCGGCACGCCCACAAGAAAACCGCATCCTGCGTCCATGCAGCTGCCCAGGCCTTGGAAACCAGCCTGCATGATCGAAAATCGTTGATGTCGAGATACGAGAGAACGAGACAGATGATTTCTGGAGGAAGGTCGACTAGGGTGGATAATGTGATAGTAGTATCCCGGAGTTTGCCCCGCAGGTACAGTAAGTCCCAGGGCGACAGGTCGGACAAGAAGTGATCGATCGCCTCTTTTTTCACGCGGCCATGGCCTGAAGAGGCCAGGGGATTTCGGAAATGTCGATCCATGATGATTTGGATAGTCCGTGGTGGTGTTAGAGTTGGAAAGAGCTGCGGTGGCTGGATAGCATCAGGCAGAAATGGTCATGTGACCGGCAATGCACACAGCACCAAACTCCCGCGATGGAAGGCAGCAAAGCAGGGATATGGAGAACGATGATTTCTACCTAGAAGCGAAGTTACCTAGGCCTTTCTTCTGTCGACTCAGTCACCTGTGACCACCATGCGTTGATCCCCTCTACATCGCACCAGGTCAACTCCATCGGGTTCTCAAACCACCACTGCCCATTCTTACGATCACTCTCGTACTTCTTCAGGCTTCCCCCGTCGAACCGATGGTTCTTAACCCCCACAAGTAGCACTGCACTCCCAACACGAGGATTGAACTGTTCTGGGTTGAGAAACACAGTGAGATGTATCTGCTTGGACGTGGAAGGGTCGGCCAGTCGGGCTATTCGTTGCCTGTGTGGGGGCAGATTGGAGGGTTCCACTTCCGATAGAGACGTGATGATGGCGAGCACGTTGCAAGACCAGTTCTGCTTGTACGGTAGATGCGGAATCGACCGAAGCGTAGTCAGCTTAAGCGGCACCTGGTGGTCGTGCCAGTCGCGAGCTAGGGCAATCGGCTGCTGGTTTGACTTCTGAGGGGCCTTGGACTTTGTCGCAAATGCAAGGCTCTCGAACGCTTCAAATGCTTCTTCGGCGGCTGCTTCATCGTCATCATCGAAAAACTCCTGTGAGCTCTGCGGGGCAGCACTTTCTGGCTCCTGGGGTTGTGTCTCCGTCGGCTCTTGGTGTGGTTCAGCGGGTTGAGCAGCCTGTTCTGGGTGTTGCAGGGCCGTCAGTTCATCCTCTTGTTGGAGGGCTCGATACGATTCATTCCACCCGACAGTCATCAGATTCTCCACGATTAGAGTCACCATGGAACGCCCTTCAACCTCCTGCCACTTGGCATTGAAGGCGTCGCATCGAATGTATGCCCCTAGGGCAACATCTCCTGTCTGAACGAATCGGTGCATGTTCGCACCCAAGAGTGCCTGGATGCAGAGAGCTCCATCACCGAGGAGAAGTCGCACAGCTTGCCATCTTCCAGAGCGTGAGACTGATATTCGCTCGAGGCCTTCGACCAGGAAAATGGTGCCGGGTACACAGTAGCGCGTGCGGAGAATATCTCGGACTACTGGTACAAGTGCAAAAGGCTCGCCCAAAAAGGTGACAGCGGCGGGATCGAGCGTCACCGGTTCGTCAGGCATGTGCGGTGATGGTCCATTTGGCGGATGCTGTGCGTGAGTTGGCTTGAACTGCATCGTGAATCATGAATAAGTCGGCGTATGCATTTATCCACAATTCCCTCAAGCGGGGTCTTTTGTACCACAGCGACATCACCTCAACACCAGCCTTAAACCTCGAAAATGGATAGTCCGTATGCCCGTGAGCTTACAGTCGCCATTGGCGCTCTACAAAAGGCAGCTCAGCTCAGCCAATCAATCGTCTCTAGCCAAGACAAGGGTGTCATCGAGAAGGAAGATCTAAGCCCTGTGACAGTCGCCGATTTCGCAGTCCAGGCGCTTCTTACCGCGACCATTAAGAACGCGTTTCCCGATGATCATGTTGTCGGAGAGGAAGATGCTTCAGACCTCCGCAAGAACCCGGTTCTGATGGAGCGGGTGTGGGAGCTTCTGAGCCGTCTCGCCGGTGACAAGGATACGCCCTACCTATGTCAACTCCCTGCAACTCGAGAGCAGATGTGCGATCTCATTGATGAATGCGGTGCCAGCAGCCCTGGAGCATCTGGAAGAACGTGGGTATTTGATCCCATCGACGGTACCAAGACGTATCTCCGGGGTGAGCTCTACGCCATCAACATGGCCCTTCTGCTAGACGGAGAGCAAGTCGCTGGCATTGTTGGTGCCCCCAATCTTTCCATAGACGCAAAGGCACCTCTACGGAACGAAAACATCGATACCACCGGAAAAGGCTGCATCTTTTTCGCTGTCAAGGGACACGGGGCTTTCATCCGACCCCTAAACTCAGACGAACCCAGGCGACTCTCAACCCATGCCACAGGCCAAGATGTCAGCTTCGTCACTTGCGCGAATATTGTTGACTCTGCCCTCGATGGTATCCACGAGATAGTTGCCTCTCGCCTCAATGCCTCTTACCCGGGCTGCGACCTCGTGCCCTGGGTCCTCCGCTGGGCGGCACTTGCGATGGGTCTCGGCAATACGACAGTCTGGGTCTACAAGCGTCGGGATCGCTATGCGAAGGCGTGGGATCACGCAGGTGCCATGCTACTGTTTGAAGAGGCTGGCGGAAAGATCACCGATGTACTGGGCAAGAACATTGATTTGACTGCGGGGAGGAAGATGAGTGCAAACTTTGGGTTTGTGGCTGCTCCAAAGGACATCCATGGTAAGGTACTACAGGCAGTGCATGGGGTGTTACGGGAACAGGGGAAGCAGAGCTTTCTGGAGTGACGGAATTTTGGAAGATTTAAAAATAAAAGGAGGGCATGCCGCATATTCAATGAATCCAGGAGTCCAAAGCCTAACATCATAGAAAATAAACGTAAAAGATCAAGATCCAGCCTATATCCCCCGTCACTGCAAATGCAATCTACCCGGCCGGATCGCGATGCCAGAAATCCCAAAGATCGTCTTGAATGGCCGACCCTCGTCAGAGATATACGAAAAGTAATGGTTCTTGCGCGCATTTTCAAGTGACTTGACAATGCCATCTTTCGGTCCCCATCCGTCGTTGCACAGCGCACCAGAATAGGCCCGGTCAAACCACTCTTCGGCTTCGTCCCAGTTCACATGCGTCTGGAAGACCAATCCGATGGTGATGTTTATCCAGACAGCTCTCTCGTCGTTTGGCGAGAAGAGCATTTCGGCCTTGGTTGCGACCTTGCGAAACTGAGCCTTGGCTTGGTCCTTAAAACCGCTCTTGAGCATGTTGGCCACTACCTGCATGTAGGCCTCCATAACATCAATGCATTCAAATTTCTCCTGGTCCCAGTCGTAGGATTCCCAGATATTGTTGAGAGCTGCCACAGTATCTTCAAACACCGCCACGTAATCAGCCACCATGTCGAGCTTCTCATAGAGGCTCAGGAGGTCTCCTCTAGCACGGAGGTTCTGAATAATCAGTCCTCCCTGGTGGTTCTCGCAATGACTGATCAAGGCAAGTAGGAGGTTCTCGGCACTTGCGTCCTTTGTAGCGACCTGAGAATGAGCCATGTCGAGCTGGTAGTCGATGTGGGATGGCCCAGCATCTGCTGGAATCTCATCGTCAAGAACGACAATGTCCATTCTATCAGCCCCGTCGTTATGTGAATTCGTAGCCTTGGCCTTTCTCCTCCTTCGTCGGCCTCTGTTGCGCGAGCGGCGACTACCAGACTCCTTATCAGCGTTCAGACACTGGTTCGTCTCCTTCGAAAGAGAGATAAGGCCCAGCGCATCATCATGTCTGCCCCAGCCATTCAAAAGCTCAACCACGTGAAGGATATGACTTTGTGTCTCCTTGTGCTTGAAGCCCAGACCTTCAATGTGTGCCTGGGTGAGCCTCTCAAGCACATGGTCAGCCTCGCGCTCGTCACCCATCTGCGTGTGCAAGTTCGCGAGCTCATAGACAACCTTCTTGCTGTCCTCATTAAAGGCCCCTTGCAGGCGGCAGAATCCTTCCGATACTTCAGTTAGAAGTTCTCGCGCGTCCTCAAACCTGCCCTGCTGAATGAGATTGCTGCCCTCTTTGCGCATGGACAGTAGTTGCGTCCTGGTATACCCGTTCCAAGACAAACGAAGGCTAACCCCGTCATCCATGACGGCGTCGTCTGCAGCCTCAATAACGCTCTCACCGTCATTTTCCCCTTGAGATGCGTCGTCATCTACCTCCGGTGCATGGTTGGCTGGGGTCAAAACCGTGGCTTTAGGCGTTTTGTAACTGACGCCAGCTGGAGTTGTCATATCTATATCGTATAAGCGGCAATGTCTCAATGAATCATATCAGCTAACACACATACCGAAAATGGGTTCTTGGGCGCGCGGTTTCGTGGATCGGCTCAATGTGTTTTCGGCACGAGATTTGTCCCATACCTTGCCACCGTACGTGAAGACGGTGTCCCTGCCATCCTCCCTTTTCCTCCTCTGGGCTGTATTCGTCATGAACTGCGCGATAGGAACAGGGAGCTTCTTGTTCCAGTCCCACTGCTTGAACTTTTCCTTGTAAAGTTTGGTTCTTGAGGTTATCAGCGGACGAATGCATCCCAGTTAAAAGCGGCAGACTCACGACGCCTCAAAGCCATGCTTGCCTTTCATTATCTGCATGGTCTCAGGAAGAGGCTTGTCTTCGTCAAGATATAATCTCTTCAGTTCAGCCTTGTGGACATCCCAGTTCAGGTGGCTGTACTTGGAGCGCTTTCTGGGGTTCACGGTTGTTGTTTGTCCAGAATCAGCGGAGTCTGGGAGCCTGCCGCTGGGCGCAGTGAATGTTTGGGGATTATCAAAACCTTGGCCCATGGCTCCAGACTGCTGGTTCCTGTCTGTGGTGGGTCGGTTAGATCCAGGAAGATGGTTCACGGAAGCCGAACCTAGGAGCGGTGTATCCGACATCTGCATGTCCATTGGTGTATTGTTGAATTGGTCATCAAGTCCACCAGGTTGGTTGGAGTTCTGGTGAGGAGCCCAAGGGCCTCCAGGTGAAGAGCCAAACAAGTCGTGAGTGTCCATGTCTAACACGGCCAGTTCTCAGCGTTCTTGCTGGACCTTTCTTTCGTAATGAGACAAGGCCAAGGGACGGTAAACACAATGTATAGATGCAAGATTGGAAGTTAAGAGTAGCTCGACTCTCTTGATGGGCTATTGACCTTGGAGCATGTCAAGAAAGGCGCGGCCGCTGTCATTATTATACATAGTTGGAGACGCGGCTCTTCTTTTGGGTGCAGGGTTAACAAAGGTCACAAAAGTCTGCAAATGGTCCCCAAGGCTGCATGATGTGCAACCTGCGCCAGACGCACAGCCCAGAGTCCGCCACCGCCTTCAGAGGCAGGAGTACCTAACAAGGCGGACGCTTCGACCAATGGATGGCCTTGGTAGGCCCTACGGCACAACGGTCCCTTCGGCCTTCGGAAGGTCCCAGAAGTTCGCATTTGTCCTCGAGCCCGGCGGGACATTGAGCCAGCAAATGTTTGGTACACAAGCCGCATTGTCGGGACATGGGAGCAGCCGTGGCAGACCAACATGGTGTTGAGTCAATCCTGCCCTGGACTAATGGTTTCTCCGAGGCGCTTATTGGCTTGGGGATCAAGGTTCTCAAAAGGTCACGGAAGATCGTAGCATTGGGCGGGTCGGCTCCCAGCCAGCGCACGCCAATGCGCTGAAACCATTTGCACCGGCTTGCCACGGATCAAAAAAGTTCACAAAATGGCCCTGAAGGAATTCAGGCGAATACACTCCTTTCGGAGGCATCGAAATCACTGCCAGTGGAGCGGATATCATATCCCCAAAGTTCTCAAATGGGTCTCAAATGGTCCAACTTCACTTGGGTTCTTGATATAAATTCTACATCATACGCCACCATGTACTCGACAAAAGATCAAACCTGGATCAGCTATCAAAGGGTCCTCAAGAGATTTCTTTTTTATAACACTTTACTTCACTCCTGTCGTCGATCTGAGCAGCTGGGCTTCTCCTCAAGTCACCATGGAACATGACAAGAAGGACGCTAAGGTAGGCCAACCACCCGCAACTGGCATAACAATACTCTCTATAAATTCATGGTGCTTTAGAGCTACCTACTGTATCATGGTATACTGATACGGGTACATCATAGACACCTATACCCGTCCTGAGTCAGCCGAGTAACAAGACACCGTTGACTGAGTGTGTTCCTGCTCCAAGACAATGGGCCGACGTTCAAACACAAGGTCATCTACAGCCCCTTGTAGATAACTATGGTATTCAGAGGTGGCTTAGTGAAAGTCCAAGGCAGGGACCTTTCAATGCAGTTGCTCGTATCGCAATCAGCGCAGACTCCAGCACAACCATCCAACACCCAATATCTACATCCTGGAGCGTTCAGGCAACAACCGGTATGTGACACTTTCGGCAGGATATAGGGGTAGAAGCTAAGTACCTGCTCCTCTTCTAGGGTCCGGCAAAGATGCTGCGCAGGCCGGAACAGATTAGACAACGTCGGTCAGGCATCTGAAGGTCTGCTCAGCCGGGGCTGAGAATGTGCATTAGTACTCCATAGACTGACTTCAAATCAATGGGTTGGCTTTCTTGTTGGGTATCACTCTGCCTTTTGCCACGATTCAGTCCTTTCCCATTTATTGGTGGGACGTCTTCGATCAGCAGCGCCTTCTAATGTTTCATTGGTCGTAGAAGCGCTCAAGTGACATCCATGTGCCTGAAGTTGGAATCTTGCATAGGTGAGGCAACCATGGCGCAGTTCGCCAAGTCCATTTTGGTCAGCAAGTGTCTCTATCGTGGGTGATTCGGCCAAGTCTAACCTCTGCAGGCTGGTTCCGCCTAAGGCTGTGGTGAATACATGTTCAAGTAGTGGTAGCTTAAAGAAGGCTATGCTTGCCGATCGAGTTGGGTAGCAGCAGTCGGCTGTATTTAATCTGAAGATCCATCATCATCTCGAGTCATTTCCCTCAATGCCTTGATCCAAGCCCACATAGGCGAATCCCTCCCGTTCATTAGTCCTCATGGATGTTCAACACAACAGTCGCCCGCGAAAACCCCGCCGTTTCCGAAGAAGACAGAGGCGGATCGACCAGAGTGCGAAAAGCAGCACTCCATCTCAGCCCGTCCATGACGCTTTCGCCGATCTTCAAATCGTGGAAGAAAATGAGGAGAAAGAGGATAGCGAAGGAGAAGACTGTGAATTCCGGGGATACGAGCACCGATTCGACCCTCGAGGAGAACAAATCACGCTGCGCGTAGGAACCACAACCGAATTCGAACCACCCAAAGATAAGAGCTACAGAGCCGCCATCATCTTATCCCGAAAGTATGGGTTTGGCAACTCAAGGCTGTTGCTGTCTACACATCTAGAGATCCGCTCAAGGCACATCAAAAAGGCACTCCGAGAAGTGATTGGAACATACCCAGACGTTAGTCTCAATTCTTCCGGTCTTATTCGCATATCGTCGCCGCCAATGTGTCTATTCCACTATAGACGAGAGCTCGAGGCTTATGCCGCGCAGACCAATGATCCTGTCATGAAGAGTCATGTGGAGTTGTGTCTTGGTTACGTGGCCAGAGTTCTTCGGCAAGAGATGGTCCTTTTTGAGGCTTCCATAATCCAATCCAAAGAACCAGCGATCGAGCATCAGCACCTCTGGATGGCTTTCAAGCCCGGGGTTTTGCTCTACTGGAAGATAGACGACATCGAGATGTTAACGCGTCTTAGGAGAGTTAATTCCAACCAGGACGTCAATGGAGAGATTGTGAGCTGGGAGCTGGAATTTGAGAAAGTCCAGTACAACGGAATCGACTTTGGCTATGTTGCCTACACTCATACAATCAAGAAATACGATGGCTGTAAGCCACTCACGACATTGAAAACGTTTCCTCTCGACCTGCATCCTCAACGCGAAAGGATTCGTCGGGACCTGATCCTGAGAGGACGAAAGTACTTGTCTCTTTGCGGCTGTCAGTATCGATCATACGACGGAATAGCGAAATTCAAGCTTGATTCAGACGTTCAGGTAAGGCTTGTCATTGTACCAATGACCTTACGCTAACTATGCATGATCAAAGGTGCAGCACCGCATTATGGTTGACCATCACGGCTATGGATACAGGCAGGGTAGTCCGACCTATTTTACTGCCGACACTCCTCTCATTAAAACCGCATCAAACGAGCACATGGATCTCCAAGAAGAAGAGGTTCTCATATGTTTTTATGAAATGGGCGGGTTTGACTTGGTTCGGTGCGAGTGGGCCATGTTCAACGTTGAGCACATTCAGAGTGTCCAGTTTAACTCCGATGCATTCGACCAGCTAGTCTTTCCACCCGAGAAGAAAATATTGATGCAATCTCTTGTTGAGCAATCAAATGCAAAAGAAAGCGGTTTTGACGATCTCATCAAGGGAAAAGGGAAGGGGTTGATTTTCCTCCTCCACGGCCCTCCTGGAGTCGGCAAGACATTCACAGCTGGTAAGAATGATACAAAAGGGTTGCCTTTACTTCAATTGCTAATTTATTTCATTTAGAAAGCATTGCAGATCACACACAGCAGCCGTTGTTCCAAGTAAGTGCTGGCCAACTGATGGGAAAGGCTACCGATGTCGAGCGCGAACTCTCCAGTCTTCTCTCATCCGCAAAGAAGTGGAATGCACTCGTTCTAATCGACGAGGCCGACGTGTTTATGCAGGAGAGAAAGCTCGAAGATCTAGAGAGAAACGGCCTTGTCTCAAGTAAGTTGAGGGTCAGCGATGACTGCAATAAAGGCACGCCAAGCTTATGATTCCCCAGTCCTTTTACGAGTCCTCGAATATTTCGAAGGCATCATATTTCTCACAACGAATCGCGCCGACACAATTGACAGCGCCTTTCATTCCCGCATACATCTCTCTCTTGCGTATCCTCCCCTGTCACCGGACGCACTGCGGACGCTGTGGAAAAACACGATAGCCAGAGCGTGCTCTAACCCCAACCCGCGCTGGCTGAGCAAGCGATTTCTCAATGAGCTGTCCAAGTCAGAGGTCAATGGCAGAGAGATTAAAAATATTGTTCGCATGGCCTATGCTATGGCGAAGAACGACAAGCGTGAGATGAGGGCGGCGGACATTCGGCAAGGACTAGACGCTCTTAAGAGCTTCGAGGCTGATTTCCGGCAAGGACTGAGACAGCGGAGAATTGAGCATGCCTCAGTGGCCGTTTCCGACGTTGAATCGCCTCCTACTGAAGTTTAGATAACCCGCTATCAGCTAGTTAGGTGGGATTTCGACAGGACTTTCCCTGCCCTGTGTCTGTCTCTGGATCTAGGTAGAGAGTAATCAGCGCCTTGCGAAGGAGATAGAAATGCGAGCTAGGCAAGCAACCATGCACAAAATCATGTTATCCTTCTATAACGATTCAAGATGGCGCGAACCAACCCGAATCTCTTCTATGCTATCCCCTCTATCGGCTTTCCACTCTAATTAATGTAGCCAGTTCCTCTGTCCATCGATGACATCTCCACCGAGTCACCAATCGTTTTGTGGCCAGGTACGAAAATGACTATGATCTGAACGTGATGGTGTAGGTTCTTCTCCAAAGAATGCTGTTGAGCAAGAAAAGTTCAACATGTATTTTTTTTTGTTCGTTCATTCCCCCGTAACATCGGGGCTTCCAGTTCAAACATATGTTCTGTACCGAGCGTCACGGACATCTACCATGTGATATGTCAGCGTTCTCTCCTCCACAGTTTTTGGCGCCGATTCCTAACTCACTCTTGGGACGCATCTCATGCTCAGTTAGAATCATTGAGGTGGAAAAGTCCAAACAGCTCCTTAAGCTGCTCTGCGGGTATTAAACTCTGCTGGACCAACACAGCGCCACAGAGGGTCTTGAGGCCTTCAAGCCGCTGCCTCAGCGCCGTCTGCTCCATGCCAGCGTCAACTCTTTGCTGACGCTGACATTGAACTTCGTGAACAACCTCAGCTACATGCTCCTGATTAGTCTTCAAGCAAAGATCTGAAATGCCTTCCAGAACCGTCTTAGATGCATGCGCAAGAGCAACAGCACCTATCGATGCGGCAAGATCATCGTCACCATAGGCCATGAGCTGCGAGCACTCCAGGCATGGGATCTGGCACAGATGGCCGATCGGCTTTATTCACATTAGCTAGCGATTGATCATTGAACACAGATTGCTTACATCCTCTAACTCTAACCCAGAGGGAAGCAAAGGGCATACCGATCCTGTCTCTCAGTCACCTCATGAGAAGGCAAAAGGTGACAGAGACGCCGTTCGTCTGCCTTGTGACACGCGTCGTAGGTGGTGAGATGACCTCGAACTCGCGGAATATGCCCCAGCGGCAGAGAGTTTCCCTCTACATGAGGCCGATGGCCTTGACCGGGGAAAAGTGGGCGCCTCCGCCGTGAGCTGGGTTGATGATATATACCCTCCAGGAGTGCGGTTTCCTTGCTCTTCTTCATATATATTGGATGAAGGCGCTTCCCGTGCTCGGGGTGAGTCATGTTCGGTTCCAGAGGAGGACGTGTGGTGGTTAACTATAGTATAGTGAAGCGCACAATGGCAGAACATATATCTTCTGCGTTTGGCCGCGGAGAGTGCTCTGAGCCCTGTGGTCCATCATTTATATATAACACAGCCAGCACAGTGGCGGGAATATCTCTGGAGGCGCACGAGCTCTGTTTCTCCATGGCGCGACGTCTTTGAGTCGGCGGGATATGGCCTCATCATCCCGTTTCGATGTTTATAATCTCTTTCGCCCAGAGACCATTGACTATATTGTACTTGGAGTCTCGAGATGGCGCCTTGTATGGTTTATGGGCTGATATTATATAGAATCTCCGTTAGCAACGGTGATAGGTCGAGCCCGAGGCGACCAGCCAGAGCGCTGGGGTTCCGGCCTGGCTCGTCGTGCTGCGCCAGACCTGTTGGCGGTCTGAATGTTCCCTAGCATCGTCATAGCTAGCCATGCTGATGCTGTGTGCTTTCCGGGGATAAAGTCAGCTTTAGAAGAGAATGAAGAAAACAGAGGGTTCATACGCGTTTGGGTTTATATAGACAGCATCTTGGGGTTATATACTGTAGTGCAACTCTGTTGGCGTTGTAATGGTGAAGAGAAGAGAGCGAAGTTCAGGGGCGGCAGGAGAAAAAGGAGATTAAATACACATCGAGAGAAGCGAGCGAAAAGCGCATTCCATCATATTCCAGACAAAATCGGCAAGATTTCACGCAGAAGGTGTTTAGATCATGTTTGCGCTTGCACGCGACTTTAGCTGGACGGTCCTGCGACATCAAAAGAGGGACGATAACAGAAAGCAAACCATGTCGTTTCCCCCCATTTACTTCATCAAGCGATAACGCTATCAACCAAACTCAGGACTGCATAGTAAACAGTGAGCAAACCTCTGTGTCTATTTGCTCTTCAAATGTGTGTGTGTGTCAATCGTATTGCGGCGACTCACTGCAGCACAATTGATTGGCGCGACAAACAAAGACAGAGATTGGGATCACCCTACAAAGCAGTGCATTCGATGAGGTCTGGGAGGGGAGCTTTTATGACAGCCTACCTTTCGCAGGTCCGCAGTTTACCAGCCTATCATACCAATGTTTCATTTCACAATGAGACTCTGTCTAGATAGAACAGACAGAGAACCTGTCAGAAGAACAATGGCAGGGGTGCAGTGCTTGAACAACGCCCAAAAAGGCTCCGTGATGGCCGATCACCAAGTTCTCGGCGGTTACAGGCCCGGTGAGATTCCAAGGCCCCTGCGTTAGGGGACGTACAATGACAGATCGCAGATCCAGGGACCTTTTTTTAATGAAAGGTTTTCACCGTGGCCTTTCAGGAACCAGATGTGCTTCTCTTGTCAGGCACATGTATTTTTTTTGCTGCCGACTCAAGGCTTTGCGTCTTGATGCGCGTAAATGGACCTTCGGCGCGTGCAAAAGTCCTGGTGTGAGCACGTGCGCAGGTCAGCTTATGATGGCATTGGATGCCCTTTTCTCTGTCAATTTCCAACCGCAGTAACATTTTGCTCGGCTTAGGCGCGGCATTGATAGAAGCCGCGGTCTACGAACTGTTGTCTCGCAATTCTGATGAATCGTCGCCTGGTGGTAGGACAAGCTTACGTCACTTGCACAACCTAGCTCCGGGTGAGGTTTTTCTTTCATCGGGAGACCCGAAGCCTAATACTTGTCTGCCCAATCGTACGATGGATTCGCGTCCAGATAGTGAATAAACCGACGACGATGAGGTTTCTGTTGGCCCCGGGCACGTGTGGAGCGGGAATGTCACCTGTGGGTCATCCTCGGCAGTCCATCTAGCCCACATCCAGCCAAGCTCCCGCTGTTTTCCCCAACGACCCAAAAAGTTGCGCGACAATGCGTTGATGGTAATCCAGATATGATTCTATGTGATAATGAGAATTGATTGACTCGAGAATTTGCGGCAATTTGTCGTCATTCCTCTGTTGGCAGCAAGGATCTCGGAAGGCCTGGAGCAATCTTAATAGAAAAAACGGAGCCCAGATCACAACCCCGGAATCCCGAATGAAGCATGAACCCGGCCTCTCCGCACTCTTGGCCGTAAAGGCCTGGGGTCAGATTTGGGGTTTTAGCTAATAATAAGGTAAAAGTTATGTTTAAAAATGCGCCAGTTGGAGCTGCACGAGCTAAAGCACCTGCGTTTAGTAATTCTCTGCGCCGCAGCACATGCGGAGAGAGGGCGGGCAGGAATGTGTTGTCTACCCTTGTCTCGGAGGAGGAGGCAAACAAGAGATAAGTGCGGAGAAGAAATGGCCCGTGCTGGGAGATAAAGATCACGAGAACAACATGACATTGGTGGTTGGCAGGGGGGAGATGGCAAGGGAGAGGAAAAGAGGAAGCCTGGTGTACCCACCACCAGACTCTTGCACAGAGAAGAGGAAGAGAGGACCTTTGTTTTAATCACCGACCAGTCGGGCACCCCCTGTGCCTCTCGTGTTTCCCCCAAGAGGCAACTGGGAGACACACTGTCATACCCCGCAAGACACAAGAGAACGGCAGATAGGCACTGGCTGACTGGCTGATAGCGGCCACACAGCCAAGACCGGAGTAAGACCGGGGTTATCAACGACCGAACTGAGATTTGCAAGGACCTTCCCAAAGGGGAGAGGCAGTGCGCGATAGCGGTGGATATCTCCCCCAAGCATACTCCGTATCTAACAGAGCGGGCAACCCTGCCACCAAAAGCTTATCTCTACTGTCGGGTTCCCATCCCATTACTGTAGGCTCTTTGCAAAGAGCAACGGCCAAGGCTTCTTTCACGGTTAGCGCCGTTCTAGAACGGAGCTTGTTTCTGCTGCAAATATTGTCTCTGCTGGCTAAAATTGCAGCTGCAAGACAGACTCAGTCTGCCCCGCGCCCGGCTGCTGAAAGAATTGCTTCTGTGGCTGCAGCGGCAGACCAGCCCGCGAGGCACAACTCGCCACACGAGTGCATCTACAGGATCAAATAACCACAGGGATCTGCCCATCCCCATCTGCCAGAGCGTGTGCCTCTGCTGATCCCTCACAAAAACCAACCAACAAGGTTACGCGGATGGATTTTCCCCAAGTCGACGGGCGTACCACAAGGTCCGCCTAGGGTTTCATCCACTTGAGCAAGAGGCCTGCCGCTTTCAGCCTGGCATGTGTGTTGCTGGTGTGTCTTGGCGTGAGCGAGCCGATGTGACCAGGGAGGTGGGCTCTCGTCAAGGCTCTCTTTTCACTCTGGCGGTTTTGTCTCTTGTTTGCAGTGTAACCGTTAATTAGGTAATTCGGCGGAGAGACTCAAATACTCTCTGTCCCCGAGCGCGAGTCGTGAGTGAGGAATAAAAAGGTCAGGGTCCTTTTAGACTTGATCCCCCCCCTTCTCTCCTCTCCCCTCCATCACGATAACCTTCGTGCAACGTCAATCAATCGACAGCCGGGTGTTGGTTGTATTGTATTGTTTTTGGCTTTCTTTCTTTGTTTCGATTGAACAATCCAGGAAGCCAAGTCCTTGGCCTCTTCTTGTCCTCTTGGCCTCCACAACTTGGCAGCTTGGCTTCTCCAACCGTCAACATGACTGGCGTCGAAAAGAGGACGTCTTCGTCGTCGCCCGACGTCGAAAAGTCAACCCTCGGCTACGACGCGGGCGCAATCAAGGGCACCGACACGTACGAGCGCGGCGACGATGACACGCACATCCGCGGCCTCGAGACCAGCGCCGAGACGTCGCTGCACCGCGGCCTCAAGGCGCGCCACATCACCATGATTGCCATCGGCGGCGCCATCGGCACTGGTTTGATTATCGGTACCGGCAAGGCCCTCGCCCAGGCCGGCCCCGGCTCCGTCTTCATCTGCTACACTCTGATTGGTTTCGTCGTCTTCCTCGTCATGGCTGCCCTGGGCGAGATGGCTGCTTGGTTGCCCATGTCTGCTGGTTTCACCGGTTATGCCTCTCGGTTCTGCGACCCCTCGCTTGGTTTTGCGCTTGGCTGGACGTGAGTTTTTTTCGACAAGGCTTCTGGAAGTTTGCGCTAACGGGTTGTTTTAGTTACTGGTTCAAGTACATCATTGTCACGCCCAACCAATTGACGGCTGCCGCGCTCGTCATCCAGTTCTGGGTGCCCCGCGAGACAGTCAATCCCGGTGTCTTTATCGCCATCTTCCTGGTCGTCATCTGCGTCATCAACTACTTTGGCATCAGATTCTTTGGTGAGCTCGAGTTCTGGCTGTCCTCGTTCAAGGTCATCACCATCGTCGGCATCATCCTCTTCTCCTTCATCCTGATGCTCGGCGGTGGCCCCGACCACGACCGAAAGGGATTCCGATACTGGAAGGACCCTGGGTATGTTTTGACCCAAACCACTCACGTCAACGTCTGCTAATGAGAGAACAGTGCCTTCAAGCCTTATATCAAGGAGGGCGACGCTGGCAAGTTCCTCGGCTTCTGGTCCTGCATGGTCAACGCTACCTTTGCCTACCTGGGAACCGAGCTGGTCGGAGTCACAGTCGCCGAGGCCCAGAACCCCCGCAAGACTGTCCCGCGCGCCATCAAGCTGACCTTTTACCGAATCCTCTTCTTCTACTGCCTCTCGGTCCTGCTGGTCGGCATGATCGTCCCCTACGACTCGGAGGAGCTCGCCTTTGCCAACCAGGCCAAGGCCAGCGCCTCGGCCTCTCCCTTTGTCGTCGCCGCCGAGATTGCCGGTGTCAAGGTCCTGCCTCACATCATCAACGCCTGCATCTGCGTCTTTGTCTTTTCCGCCTCCAACTCGGATCTGTACATTGCCAGCCGAACCCTCTACGGTCTTGCGTCTGACGGCTCTGCGCCCGCCATCTTCAAGAAGACCGACAAGCATGGTGTGCCCATCTACGCCCTCGCCATGTCGGCTTCTTTTGCCCTGCTCGCCTTCATGAACGTCTCGGACGACTCGACCAAGGTCTTTGGCTACTTTGTCAACCTGACCACCATCTTTGGTCTCATGTCCTGGATCTCCATCCTGACGACGCACATCTTTTGGTGCCGCGCCCGCAAGGCCCAAGGTCTCGCCGACGAGGCCCTGCCCTACGTCGCTCCCTTTGGTATCTATGGCTCGTACGGTGCCCTGGCCATGTGCATCCTTGTCGCCCTAACCAAGAACTATGACGTCTTTGTGGGCGGCGACTTTGGCAACGAAAAGTACAAGACCTTCATCACCGGCTACCTGGGCATCCCCGTGTACCTGGTGTGCATCTTTGGCCACAAGATCATCACAAAGTCGCGCTTCATCAAGCCCCACGAGGTCGACTTTTACACGGGCAAGGACATCATCGACCGCGAGGAGGAAGAGTTCCTCGCCCACAAGGCCGCCCTGCGCGAGGCCGAGGGTCCCAAGCGCGGCAACTGGTTCTACAAGACGTTTGTTTCTTGGCTGTTCTAAGCTAAGTGTGTGTGTGTGTGTGTGGCGGTGCAAAAACGTACATTTATGGGAGAGCTCGCTTATCGAGCGATGAAAGCATATGTTATGTAGCGAATATACTTGGCACTTCATATAACAGCCCTACCGAGAGTATGTGTGTGATTTGAAACGGGCCCTCCCGCGCGGCTGCTGCTGCCAAGTTGCCTATTTTGGCTATATGACACGGCGAATATCGGCCCCACGCGGGACCGGAACGACGGAGCAAAACGGTCGTGATGGTGGCTTGACGGTCCGGCAAGTTGCCTAGTGCCGATGCTTTGACATTCGCTAGTCTCGACGTTGGTGTTGTCAGTCTAGACCCTTACCCTGCAGATCGGGACGATGAGATCTGGCTAGCAAGATGGGGTCTGTGGCACATTATCGGTGGGTGGCTTGTCAGGAGCTATCGATTTTGATGACTAGCTGAGGGTGTTGGCCTCGGAGATGGACGCGAGTGTAACTGGGGCATTGCTGGTTACACGTCTGGGAAATGTGCCGGGTGATCTGCAAAGGCTGACAGGTTTGTGATGAATGTCTCCTGTCTTATATGTGCATAACGTGCCGTGTCTTCATACGAACTCTTCAGACGACTCAATCAACAGATATCTGGTATTGGGAAAGACTGCGGTAAGCACTGAAGGGTCCGTGATACACAGTCCCTCATCCCCAGCATCTATCCAAAACACGACACCAATCTGTCTCGAATAAATGCGTTGGTTCGCACGTTCGTTCTCACGATGCACGAACCGACAGCCCGGAACAACCGCAGGGACGATCCTAGGTGTCACACAGAGCCTCATGACGACGACAATCACAATCTTAAAAACTCTTTATTACTCCTACAGACAAAAGAAAAAGAGGGCAGCCGTGACTTCATGCCTCAAACGCCGCTACATAACATATACCCTCCCATAGAGAAAACAATCATGTTTACAGTCCCTCCCTAGTCCATGTCACTATATTGTCAGTCATAAACGCTTTGGGGAAACGAGTAAAATACTTACAGCAGTGCTAGAGTAAGGTCACCGTGGATGCGTGCCTTGAGTTCAATCTCGATCTCGAGGTTCAGGTCGAGGCGGAGCTTGAGGGGATCCTTGCCGCCGCCGCCGCCTTGTTCTTGTTGCTGCATTTGCTGCTGCTGTTGCTGTTGCATTTGTTGTTGTTGCTGGCGCTGTTGCATGCCGCGCTGGCCGCTGCGAGACATTTGCTTACGCCCTTCATCGTCAGATTCTTCATCGAGCCAGGCTGGGCGGCCACGGCGCACGCCATCAGCCTTGGTGTTGCCTCTCTTTCCGCCTCTTCTCTTGGGCTCAGCCTGCTGGGGCGGAGTGGCTGGCTCGTTCTCGTCTTCGGATTCAGACTCTGTCTCTTCGTCTTCGGAATCTTCTTCGGAATCCTCTTCGGAAAGATCGTCGTCGTCTAACTCCGAGTCATCGTCATCGTCGTCATCATCATCATCTTCCTCCTCTTCACTCTCCTCCTCTTGGGGCGGAGGCGCTGGCTTCTTCTTGGGCTTTTCTGGCTTCGACTTGGGCTGCTCTGGCTTTGACTCTTCGGACTTTTGCTCGGCCTTTGACTCTTCAGGCTTTGACTCTTCAGGCTTTGCGTCTTCAGCCTTTGGTGCCTCGTGCTTGGTGTCAGGTGTCTCGGGCTTTGCGGGTGCGTCCGTGTCAGGCTTGGCTTCTTCCGACTTCGATTCTTCTGGCTTGGAGTCTCCAGCCTTTGACTCTTCAGGCTTCGACTCTTCCTTCTTTGGCTCCTCTGTCGCAGAAGAGCCAGGCTGGGTCTGGCCGGCCGGCTTATCAGAAGTCTGACCAAAGGGGTTGTTGCTGGTGGTGTCCTTGTTCTCTTCCTCCTTGCTCTCCTCGGCGGTAGGTCGGGGAGGTCGAGGAGGCGGAGACCCAGACGAGCCTCGCTGCTGCTAAACAATAATAAGTTCTTTGCTCAGCAAAGTATACAAAACTGTGTACTTACCTGAGGGTTTGGAGATGCCATGGTTGTGAATACTTTACAAGTTGACTTTGCTTCTGCGCTGATCGATAAAGGTGCTGTTTCAAAAAAGAGGCTTGCTGACGGATTTCAGAAAGAGAATTTTTTGTATATGAGGAGCCTCTCCGACGATGGCTTTTGAGATTATACGCCCCAGACCAAAACCTGTTCAGCATCTCAAAGTCCCATCTGACGCAATAAGCGTCATCGGGATGCGGCACGCTTGACAGGATTCGAGAACCTGTTTCTCCCCATAGTCAGGCACAGGGAAGCTATCCACACGGAATAGGTCAAGATGACGTACAAGACGTTTAATCAGATGGGCGGAGAGGCTGCCCTACAGCACAGCGGCATGACGTTCCCCCCTTAGTGTGATGGAGAAGCAGGGGGGGTTGGTGTGGTCTGAGCAGGGGTGTTGGAGTGCGCTGTGGCTTGACTGGCTCGATATACTACAATATGAACGTCATGCTCGACAGAGGGCACGAGAAACTTCCTTGTTCAAAAACAAATTAATCACCAAATTTACGGATATACGGAGCAGAGCAAACATGGTTATCGGATTGCTCGCCATCGCCGCCATCCCCACAGTCACTGGAGTCGGCAACGCAATCAGCGCGCAAAAGAAGCAGAATGCCAACCTCTCCAAGGAGCAGGAAAAGTTTCACATGAGCTTTGTCCTGCGGCAGGACGGCAAGGTGCAAGAGCTGGGCACGGGGGTCGTGGCGGACAAGAAGGTGAGCTTCACCAACTCTTTAAGAGTCAAAGACTGAACAGCCACAGCTATACCTCGACCTCCCAGACTCTCCCGTCCAGGGCCACAAGTTTCTCGGCTGGTACTTCAAGTACCCCAGCGAGGAGGGCCACCTGGGGCTGGTGAGCATGGTCTCAGACGACCCCCCAGCGCTCAACTGGATCTACGTCGACAAGGACACGCACGCCGTGACCTATGGAGGGCGAAAGGACACGGTAGGTCACGTCATAGGACCCTGGGGCTGGAGCGACGACGACAGATTCCTCACGCTCGAGGGCGATCACGATTCGTTTGTGGCGGTGCGCGACGACAAGGGATGGGCCGTGTACTGGGACCCCGAGGGCGATGTCGAGGACGAGGCCGACGAGGGGACGTGCCAGCCGGTGCGCCTCAGGCGGCGGCTGCAGTTTGGCATGGAGAGCCGCTATGTCAGAGACAGCGAGAGATGAGGTGCTACAGTAGTTTCTAACGGGGATCGTCGGGTGGAGATGATGTTGCTGGGGTTGCACTCCTCTTCACCCACTGCACCCACACACGCCCCCATCAGCACAGGGTGTGGCCACTTGTGACGACGGCCGAGGCAGCAAAAAAGAAGGGATCAGATCGTGTGCGGCCTGGCAGGGGCTTATTTCTGGATTCCTGCAAAATCTCGATTCATGACCTCATATGGCGGCCTCGAGGGTCCAAATCCTGTTATTCCAGCTCAGGTAGTTAAACTTATATCATGGTGATTCTCGAAGGCCATCTAGAGGAACAAGACCTTTGTATAGAAAAAACATTTCAGCCTATTCCTCGTGTTCCTTCTCAACTCTGCAAACTTACAAGCGCCTTCTTATACCCACAACACAAACACCAACTTCATCATGTCCACCATGGAAAAGGATCGCGTCTCGGCCGAGTCCGACGACCAGACCTTCTCGAGCGAGGAGCAGCCGCGACGAGAGCGCCGCACCAAGAAGAAGGCCAAGGGCTCGCGCCGCAAGCAGCAGCAGCAGCAGCAGTCCTCAGGACCCCTGGACCAGCTCCCCGTAGGCGGTGAACTGGGCAACACCGTCGGCGGCGTGACAGGCGGCGTCACAAACACCCTCGGTGGCCTCACGGGCGGCCAGCAGCAGGGCGGTGATGATGGCGGCAAGAGTGACACGCTCCGGCTGCGTCTAGATCTCAACCTTGACATTGAGATCCAGCTCAAGGCCCGAATCCACGGAGATTTGGAGCTAGCGCTACTGTACGTGACCCAAAGACCCCTTCCCTTCCCCTCCCCCCTCCCCTCCCAACAGACCTCACCAGAGCTCTCTCCCCCCTCTCGTCTTTGGCCGTCGTATCTTACTTGGCAATCCAATCTCCAGCACGGGGTAGAGACACGAAGGACCCGGCTAATCGCGCTCTTTGTCTTTGCAGAGGCTAATCGCGTGTTGTCTTTTGCAGAAACTAAATCCTGTTTTCTTGTGTCTTTTCTGTCAAATGGGATGAATGGGCTACCACCCCCATGTAATGTTAGCTGGCGCAAACATGGTGTTAATGGGATTGTGTGTGTATCATTTTGGGAAGATGGGAATAAAGTCAGTCACGAACGATCCAATAAAACCAACCTCGACCACAGCCCTTGCTCCTTCACTCAGTAAAATGCCCGTGACCCAATCGTGAACAAAGTGACCTCGAGATGACGATGCCGAGCTCCGCATCTAGACAAGGACGCAACGTCAGATTGCAGTCTGATGCAGGGATCTAGACGCTTGTCGTTGGACGGTGAGCAAGCCACACACGGTCGAGCAATGCCGTCTGGCCCACGAGCCACGCAAGCCACCTTGGAAGCGTTATCCCATCCTGCACCAGTCCTCTTTGGCTCTAGTTCGGCCGTTCTCAAGCTCCAGGAACTGCCTCTAGGAGCTTGGACTCGAGGAGCTAGGACTCATGCCCCCTGTTTCCGCCAATAAGCGCCAGCTGCATGAGCTGCAGACCCGTCGTCTCATCATCCTGACATCCCTGCTAGTGCGCATTCCCGTCCGACCCGCGATCGCGATGAGCGCTGGCGATCGCGACGCAACCCAACTATTTTCTTTTCGTCTGTTTCCAACCTTCTTCCATGTCTTGGGTTTCGGGTCTGTGTGTCTGAGACTGAGACCGTGCCGCGGTTCTTACCGCTGGCGTGGAAGAAACGCTCCGCGAGTAAAACAGGGGTTTGCTGGCACACACATATTGAATGCAACAACCAACAGGGTCCCCTACCCAATTTCTTGATGCGGCTCTCTCTCCCCCTCTGTCTCCTCCCACCATTTCGTGTGTGAGGCGTTTGTCTGTCGTCATGTCCCCGCAAAAGGTTGGAAGGGCGGGTGAGTTCTGAGCCACACATCAAGGCCCTCATGCTCCCCGGGTGGCATCATGTCAGCACTTTTACTCTGCCATCTCCATATTCCGCATTTTCCGATACACAAAAGCCCTTTGGTTTTTTTCTGATACCCCTCACCAAGGAGCGAGCGAACTTTGGCCATGTCTTCTTCCAAGCCCTCCACCCCTGACGCCGATCCTGGCACGCATAGCACATACGAGGTCAACGTCCCGGTACGCAATGGCCGAGGCGCAGAACCCGAGGCCTCAAATCCCGAAATCCGCATCCCCAGGATAAAGCCAGTCTCCGACTCTGATCAGCCACAAAACCAGACGCCAGAGCAGCTTGCCGCCGGCCTCGACGGCAAGTATGTCGACGAGTTCGGCAACATCCTGGACTGGGACGGGACGGTCCTCGGCCGTGTAGAGGGAGACCTTCCCTCCATGGTAGGGCGGCCAGTCACGGCAAACGGCCAAGTTCTCGACGCCGACGGGGAAGTGGCGGGGCATGTGTGCGAGAACTACATCAAGCCCGATCTCAAACCCCTGGCAGGCGGGCTCAAAGTCGATGATGATGGCAACATATACGATGAGCAGGGGAACGTGGTCGGCAAGCTGAACAAGCCCCAAACTGAAAGCAGCGGCAGCAGCAGCGAAACCAAGGACAAGGAGAGCGGCAAAGAAGGCCAAACAGGTTCTAGGATTCCCAAGCCTGCATTCGTGGCACCTAGGCCAGACGAGCTGTACCTGGATGTCAAGTCGACATTCGACGGGATCCAACTCATCATCAAGATCCCCACCGTCTTTAACCGGGACAGTAGCAAGGACAATAGGGACCGCGATGGCGTTGTAAGCGAGGATAGCGGTAATCGATAGCTTTTGGCGTGTTTCAAACCTGTCGACGGTGCCCGTGCTGCCTGTAAGCCAAGCACATGCATGCGTGATAGTGCCCCCTCTCGGAATAATAATCCTCAATGGAGAAACCCCTCCCCGTACGCTAGGTTCGCTCGTTCCCACAACGGTTTTGACAGTTGGGGCAAAACCCGGTTGTTGTCTGCAAAGGACCTCTGCACGTGAAGTCCACGCATCCATCTCAAACAAGCTCAAGCCAGTCATGATCTCGATCCAAACCTCGAACGTGCAAGATCATCTCGGAAAGGGTGTCGTCCTCCACCCTGCAAGCCGGTTTTCCAACCTTCAGAAACTCCCGACTCTAGGTCGAGACCTGCTATTCCAGACCCTCGTCCTAGAGCCTCGCTGCAGGCATTGTATCCCGCGGCCGGCTCCTCGAACCAGATCCATGCAGAGAGCTTATTGATACGTCATTTGGCTGCTCTCGCCACACCATCCCCCCCGTTAGATCTTCATCATGACGTGTGGCTTTGCCGTCCTCGTCCGATAACAGGTGCGGCGCAGTATCATAGCTGATAGTGGTGGTGTTCACACTGACGTTAAGGATCCGAATTGACGTTATACAAATGATGAGGAGAAACTTGTTTTGGGCTTGCCGGAGGCGCTATAAAGAAGTGAGCAATGTGGTGGTGGTTGCGGTTCAGACAAAAGTATCAATTCATACCATTCCCGGCCAACCTCCCAATCAACAGAGACAGCAACAGAGAAAGTAACAATTCGGAACTAACGCATCGATACCCACAACACCCCCTATTAGCACAAAGATACCCCATTCCCGCAGAAAGTGAAGCAATGTCGGACACGAAGGACCCAACCTCCATCCCTGAAGGCCAGGTCAAAGACACGACACAAGAGACTGCCCCGCGGGAGCAGCAGAATCCTGGTGCGTTCACATTCCTCCAACCAAGCTTGGCGCTCATCGTCCCCATTGCAGTCAATCTTGAGTCAGTGCCCCGGACCGGCGGTGTCGTGAATGATGCCGGAGACATCGTAGACGATGCCGGCAACACCATCGGCAGGATCGCAGACACCGACAACCTCAAGAACCTCGTAGGCAACACCGTCAACAGCGCGGGCGATGTTGTCAGCTCCACTGGAGATATCCTCGGCAAGACTTTGCCAATAGGACAAGGAAAGAAGGAGGAGCCAGAGGAGCACGACTCGCACGATGAGGAGCATAGCGAATACACAACCGAGCCAGCCGACAAGAAGTCTGGAGGCTTGGGCCTCGGCGGCTTGAAGGACACCGTCGGTGGTGTTACTGGGGCCGTCGGCAACACAGTAGGCGGAGTTACTGATACAGTCGGTGACACCGCCGGTTCCGTCGGCGACACAGGCAAGTCTGCTGTTGGAGGCGTTACCGGCAGCCTGGGTCTAGGAGGCAAGTCAGCCGAGACACCTTCTACCCAGGCCGAGACTCCCAAGCAAGAAATCACGGAGACCCCCGATGTCAAGACTGAGGACCAGAAAGACACTACCATCGGCCTTGAAGACCGCGAGGCGCCTGTGGGCGACAAGGAGGCCGCGGATACCCAAGAGAAACTGAAGGAGATCCCCCCTGAGGAGGCCAAGGACGTGACAGAAAAGGCTGAGGGCGTCACCAAGGAAGCCCAAGAACAAAAGCCCGAGGATGTGACAGAGAAGGCGGAAGATGTCACTTCCAAGGTCGACGAACAAGAAGTACCCAAGCCCGAAGACGTCAAGGACAAGCTTGACGAGCAGGAGGTTCCCACCGCAGAGGATACGACATCCAAGCTCGATGAACAAGAGCCCAAGCCCTTGGATGAGACTTCCAAGCTTGATGAACAAGAAGTACCTAAGCCCGACGAGCAGGAAGTTCCAAAACCTGATGATGAGGCATCCAAGCTGGATGAGCAGGAAATTCCAGAGGGCGAGGTTCCTCGATCTGAAGCACCACCATCCGAGCTCCCCAAGTCTGAAGCTCCCGGCGAGGAGCTTCCCAGTGGTGAGCTTCCAGGTGATGACGAAGGCGAGTCAAAGGCCCCCGGCACCGAAGACCTCAAGTCAGTGGCTCCCGGCGAGGAAGCTGGTAGCAAGCTAGGCGAGGAGGCTGAAGACAAGGTTGCCGAGGGCGAGGAGAAGCTTGCAGAGGGTGAAGAGAAGCTTCCCGAAGGTGGAGAACTCCCTGAGGGTGAGAAACTGCCCGAAGGTGAAGAGCTTGCCGAGGGTGAAAAACTCGCCGAAGGCGAAGAGAAGCCTCTCGAGGGTGAGGAGAAGCTTGCCGAAGGCGAGGAGGTGCTCGAGGAGGGCAAGGAAAAGGCCGAGGAGGAGCTCGAGGAGCCCCTCGACTTCACCATCCTCAAGGGAACCACGGTTGACAAGCAGGGTAACCTTGTGAACGACAAGGGCCACCTCATCGGAAAGGTCACCGAAGGTGAAATTAAGCAACTCATCGGATTGAAGTGTGACGACCAAGGCCAGATCTGGGACAACTACGGCAAGCAACTCGGAAAGGCCGAGCCCCTCCCTGAGTGGGAGCGCGGCGAGCAGAAGGATTTCTCTATCCTGAATGGCACCACTGTCGATAAGGAGGGAAACCTTGTCAACAACCAGGGCGTGCCTCTTGGACGTGTCATTGAAGGAGAGGTCAGAGAGCTTATCGGCAAGAAATGCGACGACCAAGGCATCATTTGGGGAGACTTTGGCAAGCAGCTTGGAAAGGCTGAGCCTATCCCTGAATGGGAACGCGAAGAGCAGAAGGACTACTCCGTCCTGAAGGGAACCACTGTTGATAAGGATGGAAACCTTGTCAACGAGAAGGGTCACCTCTTTGGACGTGTCATCGAGGGAGAAGTCAAGCAGCTCATCGGTATGAAGTGCGACGACCGAGGCCAAATCTGGAGCGATGGCAAGGTTGTCGGAAAGGCTGAGCCTCTTCCCGAATGGGAGCGTGGAGAGCAGAAAGACTTCTCCATCCTCAAGGGCTGCAAGGTCGACGATGACGGAAACCTTCTCAATGACAAGGGAGATACTGTCGGCCGTATCGTGGAGGGTGAGATCAAGCAGCTTAAGGGCCTCCGATCTGACGAGAACGGCAAGATCTGGAGCAACGGCAAGGTTGTTGGCAAGGCTGAACCCCTTCCTGAATGGGAACGTATCGAGAAGAAGGACTATTCCATTCTCGACGGAACCAAGGTCAACAAGACCGGCAAGCTTGTCGATACCAACGGCACTGTTCTCGGCAAGGTTGTTGAAGGCCAGCTGAAGGAACTCATTGGAAAGCGATGCGACAAGAATGGCGACATCTGGAATGATGCTGGCGAGGTTATCGGCAGGGGAGAACCCGTGTCGATCGCCGAGCGTGAGGATAAGGCCTTCGCTCCTTTCGAGAACTTCCCCGGTGCTACCGTTGAGGCCGACGGTCGTGTCCTCTTTGAGGGTCGACAAGTTGGTGAGGTCATTGAGGGCGATCCCAAGCGCCTCAAGGGTTCGGAAGTTGATGAGGATGGTGACATCCTCGACCGTCGCGGCAACGTCGTCGGTAAGGCCAAGGCTTGGGAGGAACCCGAGCCTGAAGAGGAGGCTGTGGTTGACAAGTCTTCTCTGGCTGGCAAGCGAGTCAACAAGGCTGGTAATGTCGTCAGCCGAGACGGCGAGATCTATGGCCGTGTGGTTGAGGGCATCATCGGCAATCTTGTTGGACGCATGTGTGACAAGGAGGGTAATATTCGCAGCGAGTCTGGCGACATTATTGGCAAGGCCGAGCTTGTCACTGAGGGCGAGCGTGAGGGTATTAAGGAGGGACCTTTCGCTGAGCTCCAGGGCTGCACCGTCGCCAAGGATGGCAAGATCGTGACCCCAGCCGGCGATGTTGTCGGCCGACTCACTTCTGGAGACCCCAAGATCCTCTTCGGCCGTGGTGTCGATGATGATGGCGAGATCCTTGACCGTAACGGAAACGTCATCGGCAAGGCTGAGCGCTGGGAGGAAGAGGTGGTTGAGAAGAAGAAGAACCCACTGGCTGGCCGACGTGTGAACCGCGAGGGCAATGTTAATGACGAGGATGGAAACATCATCGGCAAGCTCACCAGCGGTGATCTTCTTGCCTGCTCAGGCAAGGAGGTTGACAACGACGGCGATGTCATCAACGAGAAGGGACAGACTGTAGGCCACGTCACCCTCCTTGAGGATATCCCTCCTGAGGAGGAGTCCGAGCCCGAGCCTGAAGAGACTCCAGAGGAGAAGCTCAGGCGCGAGCAGGCTGAGGCGGAGGAGGCCAAGCAAAAGGAGGAAGCCGAGAAGGACAAGAAGCTTGCCAGCCAGCTAGCCTACCAGCTTGGCCAGACTCTGGACAAGATCCGCCCCATCTGCAAGATGATTGATGATAAGATCAATGCTTGCGAGGCTCAGCCTAAGGAGGAGCGTGACGAGGAGGAGCTCGTCAGACAAGTCAAACCTCTGATCGAGGAGGGCGGCAAGATCCTAACTGAGACCAACGGTATCATTCGTGGTCTTGACCCCGATGGCCGTATCCAGAGGAACGCGAAGCAGAAGACTGCCGGTGGTGAGGCTACTCCCGAGGAGGCCCATCTCGCCGAGCTTCTGAAGGAGGTGAGTATCCAGGCCCAGATTCCATCAGCATCCGCTAACAACTATAGCTCACCGGCAGCGTCCAAACGACCATCGACAACGCCAAGCGCAAGCTTGAGGGTATGCCCCATGCCAAGGAGAAGCTCAACCCTCTCTGGGCTCTTCTCGCAGAGCCGCTGTTCCAGATCGTCGCAGCCGTCGGTCTCCTGCTCAGCGGTGTCCTTGGCTTGGTCGGCAAGCTTGTTGGTCCCATCCTGGGTCCTCTTGTATGTCTACCCTACCCTTCTGTCGCTTTTGCGAATTTCAATTTGGTCCATAAGCTAACCGAATATAGTTGAACGGACTGGGTCTTGGTGGTCTTCTCGATGGCCTTCTCGGAGGTCTTGGCCTCAACAAGGTCCTCGGCAGTCTCGGTCTCGGAAACGTTGTTGGCACCCTGACCGGAAAGAAGAAGTAAATGACATTATGACTGGCTGTAATGATTGATTGTGAGGGTCTCTTTTAATGGGAATGGTATTGCAAAATAGGAGTTAGTCTGTTAGTTCACTGTAATGCTACGATCGGGATGTTTGGTCTTTGAAACGAAACGCGCCAGTAACGAGACGTGATGTGGATGCTCATCTCTCAGCATCCCAAAGTGGATACTGCATGGGGGAGCTAAAGTGGTGTATGCCGAATATGCAACTAATGATGCTGAGTCAGCATCAAATCACTGGGTACAAATTTCAGACTTTTTCTCTGTTCCTCTCCAGCTTTCATCAACAAGCACCATGCCCAGCTTGCTTCTGGCGTGGCCTCCTTGAGCGACGCGACCATGCGTCTCTTCCTTGTTCGTCATGGAGAGACGGTCGACAATGTCGCAAACCTCTTTGCCGGCTCCCGAGACTCTGCCCTGACTGCTCACGGCGTCCTCCAAGCTCGACGGCTAGCCGCGCACTTTGCTGAGCGCGTCGCCATCAAGCACCTTTTTTCTTCGAACCTCGGTCGCGCGGTGCATACCGCCGAAGCTGTTCTCGATGCGCAGAAATGCGCCAAGGAATTGAAGCTGGTCCAACTGCCGGAGCTGAGGGAGAAGGATTTTGGGTCTGGCGAGGGTGTCAAGTTTGGGTCGGGGGTCGAGCATGAGGGTGCCGAGACAGGTGAGGTGATGAGGAAGCGGATTGATCGCTTCTTGGATGAACATCTCGTCCCCGTGTTCCATGAAGACACTACAGTCTGCATCGTCTCGCACGGCATCATCCTCGGCGTTCTCTTCAAGGCACTCTGTGCCAGGGTCTCGTCCACGACGGCTGCTCCCGGCGCCCAGCCAGAGTCGCTTTCTGCCTCTCTCGTTCGTCCGACTTGGAGCAACACTGGATATTTGGAAGCAGTCATCACGACGCTGCCAGAGAACCAGAAGTCAGGCCCCGATCTGCGTCGCTTGCAGATGCGCATCGATAAGATCAACAGCGTCGACCACCTCAAAGGTCTGAAAAAGACCAGAGGCGGCATTGGCAGCTCCAAGTTCGACGCCAAACAAAAGACGATGGACTCGTTCTTCAAGCCAACGGCGCGAAAGCGCAAAGCTGAAGATGAGGCTATCGTCTCCCGCTAAATGGTACGTTACTTTTTTTTTCTTCACACACACACCCCCAAGCAATATGATGAGAAAGCAAATTACACAGACCTGTTCTGAAAAACACAATGTGGAAAAACTTTTGTCCAACCGCTGTCTGACAGCTTGATTCAATTCGTCTTTTGTTATCAATACCCTTTTGGTAACCTAGCTAACGACGAATTCATAGGACTCATTACTCTAGCTAGTATCATATCAGTCATGATGCTCTCGTGGCATCTTTACTTTTAATAAATTCTATACATCTGTGCTTGTCTCGTCCCGTCCCGTGAACACCTTGTGCATACGCCTACTGACGGCTTGACCGATTGTTCGATCCGAAAAGGCTCCATCCTTGTTTGCGCTCTTTCTCACGGCCTCTAACCGTGTTGGTCCGCCGGCCTCTAAACCTCGTACCAGATCGCCCACACTGCTGAACTCTTCTGCCACTCCATAGGCGATCGGTGCTGTAACTCTGACAATCTCTTGTAGCATACGAACGTAGGAATCTTTAGCGTCCTCGCCTGTCTTGACTTGTCCGCTTTCCATACAAAATCCAGCTCCCAGCGTTGCCTGGTCGCGCTGCTTCCTGTATGGAATCGTCGACACATGCTGGGTAAAGTTCACAATCCACTCCGATGTTTCGAGGGGAATCGTAGTGTGGTGAATCAGTACGTCGTGCATGACTTGCAGTTGTAGAAGGGCATCTTCGAATGTCTCCTCGGGTACGTATTCCTCGGCAGGCTTGTTGCGACGACTTGAAGTAGTTGCTGACGAGTCCTGTGCGCGGACACGAGACGCAAACTGACGATTGCGGAGGTTGCGATTCTTGCGCATCCAGGTAATCACACCTTCGAGGAGGTAAATTACATGGTGGCTAGCAAAATGTCTTTCCATCTTGGCGACATGAGATGACAGTTCATCTGCCAGTGCAAGTTTTACAAACTCGTCGGCCGTCATGACGACAAGAGCGTGCTTTTCCTCTTCGAGTCGAAGGGGTATTGGCTCCCAGAGACCTAGATCATCATTGTAACGACTCTTGACTTTTCGGCGCCACTTGATCACGTTGTCGACGGGGCTGTCCCAGGTTGTGTACTGCACATCCAATGGTTCTAGCATCGCCTGGAGCTGCGTGGTCAAGGTGGGAGTCAAGCTCGACGGAATGTCGACCATCATTTCTGGAGTCGAGACCTTCTTGTCCGTTCGGAGTTTGTTGACCTCGGCCAGGGCAGCATTGCGCTCCTTCTCCCGGGTTTTGGCCTCCTTTGCCTCCTGCTTCTCGCGGCGTTTTGTCTCTTTCTCGATCTCCTTGGCCGCTGCCTTCGCCTCCCTCTCGCGTGTCCGATCTATAGCTGACTTCTTGTTCGTTGCAGCAGGTTTTGATCTAGACCTTGACGAGACGACATCGCTTTGGGAACGTTGGAGCTGTGATCGACGTCGCATCTTGGCGCCATCAAAGCTGGAAATGTCTGGCAGGTCATCCTCGGAGCCATCCTCAACATCTGAGTCGTCGATGTCAATAACAACTCGACTCTGGCCCCGGGGTGGTGAAGATCCAAATGAGCAAGCTTCTGGTGCCGAGCTCGATATCGGGTCCCAGGTAGCAGGTCGCCTCTGCGGTTTCGACACTGGTGCAGTGGTACGAACGGGCGATCTTCGCACGGGTTCCGGTGCTTTTGATGTGTTCGGCAATGGCTGTGAGGAGCTTGCAAAGGGATCCGACGATTCGGGAGGCTTTGGTGTTGGTTTTGCGGGCGACCGGCGCACGAGCTGGGGAGAACTGGCAAAGGGATCCGAGTCCAAGTCCGGTTCAATTGTTCT
Source organism: Fusarium sp. JS1030 (assembly GCA_000966855.1). Taxonomy (NCBI): domain Eukaryota; kingdom Fungi; phylum Ascomycota; class Sordariomycetes; order Hypocreales; family Nectriaceae; genus Fusarium; species Fusarium sp. JS1030. The sequence goes on along the minus strand of JWIW01000095.1, from coordinate 1,807,832 downwards.
TCTCGCCGATCCGGCTGGTCTACTCAAGTCGTAAACTGGTGGTTTTGATCTAACTGGTGAAATGCGCTCTGGTGAACTCGTCACTTCGATGGGTTCAGTCACTGAAGAAATGCGACCACCTCCATTTGTTCGTACTGGAGGCAGAATCGCTTGGGGCTCTGGCGCTGGAGATGTTCGTTTCGGGGGACGAGAAGCTTCTGCAGGAGGGGAAAGACGGCGTCTTTTGTTGCCGATCGTATCGGCGAGTATGGGTTCGTCCAGATCTATCGTTGTATCGAAATCATCAGAAAGAAAGAGGGAATCGTGTAGCACGGCCGCATCCTGGGGTTTCGTCTGGTTGATACCATCGTTTTTCGGCAATTGGGTCTTGATCTGCTCGCTGCGGTGGTTGACAGCAGCAGTTGGTGGAGGGAGGTGAGCTGGGGAATTCGTCGGACTGGACGAGATGAGATCAATCACATCTGGTGCCATTTTTTCGGGGATTATATGACGGAATCATTGATGCCGTCCGATTTCAAGGTGGTTGAAGCATTTCGAAGTCGTCTCTCGGTCGAGGATGGAGGGGTGGTAGCCTGCGCGATGTGACGCGACGACTCTTCTCAGTGCTAACACGAAAAACGCCAAAGTCACGTGCCACAGTAATGCATTACGGCACCCAACTCTTTCAGATGCAAGAGATGGAGGCAAGTTGAACTGGGGTTAGATCTCTTCGGAATGACAAACACTTCATTATTATCTGGTTAGATACCGAGTTCATTTTGTTGGTTTACCGGTGCAGTTGAGGTTCAATGGGCCTGAGAGTAGAAACCTGTGCTTCCGCGCAGCTTCAATATCGTCATACACTTACAATCTTTCGACTCACCCTACAGCTTTACAGTTGAAGGCCTCGTATCCTTAGTGCGGGTGCGATGGAATTTGCCCAGACACAGTAGTGCAAGTGTAATCTTCAAATGATCTTAGTTGATTGGTCGGCTTGCAGATGCTCCCGATCGATAAATCGACATCTCGCCAAAGGGAATTTGAAACATTCCCATGGATGCGCGAAGTGGGTTCGAATTGCCCTGTTTGACGTGAAACGAAACGCAGCAGCGGCACAAACAGGCCTGAATGGAAGCAGACATCCTATAGCTGTACTGTACGAAGATCTACGGTCGTACAACATTATTGGGAAATATACGAGGAGGCTTGTGGGGTTGGTGACGGCCACTTTGGTTGGCTTTCGCAAGTGTTGTTCAGCTGAACTAAAATTGTCGATAACCTCTCGTGCCTGTCTCAAAGCTTCGGCCCGTGGTGCATCTGCGGAGCCATGTCACATCGTTTGCTGTACGAAAAGTCTCGATGAGGAAAGTACCGTCATTTAGAGTTCGCTGGTCGATATCAATTAAACGGAAGTGGAAATGGTATCGGCCTGAGATACAAAAGTGGCGGTTCAGGGTAAGTGCGGACGGAGATGACGGGGCGATTCATCGTGATAGCTTCCAACGACAGTGGCGTTCGCCTAAGTTGCCCTCCTCGTACAATACGGTCAGCCATGGCCTTATTATGATTCACCTTGGCCGGATGTGGACCTGTCCCGTTGAAGAACACCCGAGCACTATCCGTCGATAGCTCTGCCATACCGTTCGCTTGTACGGTGCGACTGGCCGCAAGGCGCGCGACCGCTTGAAAGAACTTCTTGAGCTATTCCATAACCACAACATCCGTTCTTAGGCCGACGGGTTTTTAGAAATGGGGCCTGCTATGGCCAGCTTCAACCACGTTATGACAAGGTTGCCTAGTCGTCGAGACAGGAACCAGCCACACGAGCGAGGATCGAAACGACTGCTGGAGAATACCAGCCTCGTTGATGTTTACAGGTGGATTTCCCGGCCTGGCCGGCCATCGAAGACTACGCCGACAACGGTCAACAACCCCTGAGCTTTGATGAAAGGGGACGGAGTGACGGGCACCTGACGAAAGATCATCGGTCTTCATTTGCGCGCCGGCTCGCTTGGAACTCGGAGCCCATACGGTCGGGACGGAGACAGTCACAAACGGAGGCACTGCCGTTAACGACTTTGGAGGGCCGTCGTTAAGGCTGACGAGTGAAACTGTCTGGCCGTGTCGGACATCAGCATTAGATCTGGCAGCCTGCCAAGGCGCGTGGCATGGAAGTGCTGGCTTGCGCACCCTGCTGTGGCACGAACTGTCGACCTTGTCTCTGCATGTCTCAAGATCCCCACTGTCGATTGGAGAGAGTGGCTTGCTTGACACCGGATCTTTATTGAAAGGACAGCCAGTACGATGCGCGGATGCTGATCGAGTGTAGGACAAGAGAGGCAACCCATCCAAACCCTTTCGCCATCGGCTCGCGATCGGGTACTGTCTATTGACGATATTGTTTGTCTACATGGCTTCAAGTCGGGGACCAACAAGATCCAGAGTGACAAAGAGCGCGTGTCGGGAGGAGGACGAGAAGTGGGGGCTCCACCTGAAACGTACCGTTGCGGTATTGTCTGGGCCCCCGCGAATTGCTTCTTCTCGAACAAAGGACACCCAAACTGCGCTGGTTGCAGCAGGGGATTCCGTAACTTGCTTCTGCTGTCTTGGAATGGTGCCATTCGATACCGGGCCGCCCAGGGTTCGGCTCGCCCACGAAGCTTGCTCCGGTTGTGACCCTCCCTGGTGAACACATGTCGTTGAGCAGCAAGGGTTGCCAGTGTCAGTCGAGGGGGATCCTGTTAGAGGACCCTCGGATCAGGGAGTAGCCGCCCGATGTCAAAGGGACTGACAATGGCTGTTTGGAGTCGTGTCTGAGCAGAAGATAAAAGGAAATGACTGTCCGGTGCGTTACCGCCGCATTGCATTGCATGGCATTGCTTCCCGTCTCTGCACCGCATATTGCGTGTTGGCGTTGTGCCGTGCGGGCTACCTGCAAGTACCTACGCGTTGTACCTATGTGGGATGTTGGTCGACTAACATAGTCGACGACCCGGGTCGACAGGGCCCTGAATTCTGTAATCCAAGACATCCCGCTGGCATGGGCATGGACAGGGAGGTCTGTACGGGATCGATTGCGGGCATCGCGTTATAGAGAAGAAAGACCTGGGGCAGTTGAGAGTAGAAGCCGTTCAACCGTTAGGGAGCGAGCGTTTCCCCTAACGGTACCCGTGGGTTAAATCTCCGTGTGCCTGCATCGCAACGCGACGACACGCCGCTAGTGAAGACGCGTCGGGAGTTCTCCAGCCCCTGAACAGAAAGGAGCAAAAAAAATGTGCCAGTCTCGGGACAACGAGGAGGCACTTGAGTTGCTGATGGGTGGTTGGTGTGATGGTGTGCTGTGATTTGGCTGGACGATCTCAAATGAGGTCGGATTTGCATGGAAGTGGCATCCCATGCATTGGTAAGCGCAAGAGCGTGCATGGACAAAAAACTGCCGACGCTTGGCCATTGCAACCCAAGCCACCTGTACGCGCTCTTTTGTGTCCGCCCGGACCTCGAAACATTTCTCGCGCAGTTTCAACGCCTTGCCTGCGCTCTTGCGACGCTGTCGCGCTGCGGTTTGTCGCTGGGGACATGAGCTTTTGGCGGGCCCGAGCCCGCGGTGGCTGAGAAAGCAAGGGTCCATGCCACTAAATGGTTGTGAGGGCCAGGTACCGGCTCCAGGGACTCCCCCGGTAGCACAGCTCTCCAGCCAGTAGGCGTCGTCTCCGCCAGCAGCCTAAAGCGCATTTAGCGCTAGCAATCCAGGGGTCAGGAGTGGACGGGAGGTACCTGGCGACGTTGCCCAACCTGGCCCAGCGCTAATGTACACCCAGTCCCTTGACAGCCCTCCATCCAATCCCCTAACCTCCCCTCTAGTGTGAATGGAAGGAACCTGGAAGTCACTGAAGTCTTTCCCCCCTGGCCCTGATTCCACTAGGAGGCTGTCCCTTTTTTTTTTCTTTGCTTCTCGACTCCTGAAGCGTCCAACGTCCAACACTCGACGTCTGGCCTATTCTCTCCTGTCCTGTTGTCGCGTTGAGAGTCTCCTATCGCGCGCAGTTAATCCCCCTTTCTCCCCTCTTCCTTCGTCTTCCTGCCCGACGAAGCCCCTCCGCTAGCGACAATTGTCCCCTCCTCCGCTGGAACGAACAGCCCTCGAATCCCGTCGCCAGATCGCCTGTCGGACGCCTGTTTAATTACATCCCCCCACACCCCTGGTCGGGATAAACACTCGTTCTCCGCCTCTCGTCGCCCGTAAACGCTTCTACGGACGAATCTGCCGTTCGCGAGACTGTCTGGGACACTCCACGACCATCTCACCGACATCAACGTTCGCACACCGCAGATCTATGACGCCGTAAAGGACAGGTTTTCTCCCTCAGCGGAATCCGACATCTGCAAGCCCTTCGTGGCCTTCCGAGTTTCTTTGCGACGACAGCCGTGTCTGCCGCAGCCCACCGCTTCTACGGCTGAGACATCGCGAATCTCGACGACAACTACCAGCAACCGTCATGGCGAGCTCTCCGCCGGCCTCGCCGGGAGGGATTCCCCAACGGCCTATGAGTGCCATCGCCAGAGCACAACCTAGAAGCACTAGTCGGTTAAGCATGACGAGCAAACAAGGAGGTGGCAGTAGAGCCTCAGACGAGGACAGCCGGACGGCTGTGAAAGTTGGTATGTTACTCGTTGTTGTCCTTATGCCCGTGGTATTCTAACCTTTTGTTAGCTGTCCGTGTTCGACCGGCACTGAAGCCTACCGATCCTGGATACGACCTTATTCCTCAGCGATTCCAGCGAGCCATGGTTCAAACCACTTCTGACACGAGCCTTGCCATCGACTCTCCACAGGGTCGCAAACTTTTCGTCTTCGACCGTGTCTTTGGGTCTGATGTTATGCAGGATGGCATCTGGGATTACCTTTCGGACTGTGTAAGCTCCTTCACCCAAGGATACAATGTGTCCCTGCTGGCGTATGGTCAATCCGGCGCCGGTAAATCATACACTATGGGAACCTCGGGTCCTGGCGAACAGCACGACCAGGAACTAATGGGTTTGTGAGCGCTTGCTTTTGTAATCCGCGCGATTCGCTAACCGGCATCGTAGGTGTTATTCCCCGAGCCGCCGCGGCGCTCTTTGAAAAGCTTGATACGAGTTCGCAGCCGTCAGCCAAGTCGAATCGCAGTTCCATGTCCCACCTTCGAAGCCCTCGAGGTTACGGTCAGCAGAATGCCCTCGGTGACCGCAATTGGTCACTCAAAGCCACATATGTCGAAATCTACAACGAACAACTGCGCGATCTCCTCGTTCCCGAAGCGACTCCCACTAACGAGCGTGGAAACGTTGCTATTCGTGAAGACACCAAAGGCAACATCATTTTGACAGGTCTGCGACAGGTTGAGATTAACTCGGTGGACGATCTTATGAATGCTCTCAACTTTGGATCAACGATTCGTCAGACCGATGCTACGGCCATTAACGCGAAATCTTCACGATCCCACGCTGTCTTCTCACTTAATCTTGTCCAGCGCAAGAATAAGTTCTCGTCTGGGCAAGGGTCTGAGAAGCGATTTTCTGTGCCGCTCGAAGCTATGACCGGCCAAGATGTCTCTGTCACCACTGACAGCAAGCTCCACTTCGTTGATTTGGCTGGTAGTGAAAGACTCAAGAACACGGGTGCGCAGGGTGAGCGTGCCAAAGAGGGTATCTCGATTAATGCTGGTCTTGCCGCCCTCGGTAAAGTCATCAGTCAACTTTCGTCTCGAAACCCCGGCTCTCACGTTTCTTATCGCGATTCCCGCTTGACCCGACTCCTTCAGGATTCCCTTGGCGGCAATGCTATTACATATATGATCGCTTGTGTCACACCCGCCGAGTTCCACCTCAGCGAGACCCTGAACACGGTTCAATATGCTCAGCGCGCTCGAGCTATTCAGTCTAAACCACGCATTCAACAGGTTGAGGAGGGCGACAAGCAGGCTGTTATCGATCGCCTCAAGGCCGAGGTCGCTTTCTTGCGCGAGCAAATCCGCAGCGCCGAGCGAGGTGGAAGCAGCCCAAGACGTACTGCCCCTGGTCCCAACGAGCGACCTGATCGACAAAACGAGCGTGAGGTTGAGTTGCAGAACCAGTTATTAGACACCCAAGAGAATTATACGGCCCTCAGCCAACGCCATGCACGCCTCATCGCAGAGTTGGCGCGCGCCCGGGAGAACGAATCAGACGAAAACCAGCATGAGGACGCTCTTGGCGATACTGCTACTGACCGTCTGAACCGATCAAACTCGTTCGCTCAAGCAGTAGAGCAGGTTGTGCTTGAATACGAAAAGACGATCCAGTCGCTCGAGCAGTCGCTTTCCAGCACTCGTAGCACCTTGTCCAACACCGAGACTAACTTGCTCGAGAAGGAAACAAAGTGTGCATATGTCGAGACCATCAATAACCAGCTTCAATCCCGCCTGCAGAAGCTGATGGACCGAGAAGCTAGTACCGAAAACTATCTTCACGACCTCGAGGCTAAGCTGGATGGCCACACTAGCGGCGAGGAGAAGAACGCAACCATCATCATGGAGCTTCGTAAGGAGATTGCTCGTGTGCGGGAGAACGAAGCCTCGTGCGAAGACTATATCTCGACCCTCGAGGAGCGTCTTGCTGAGGCGGATCAGGATGCCGAGTTGATGCAGCGCGAGATTGATCGCCTCGAGCAGGTGGTTGAGCGCCAGCGAAGTCTCGGCAAGCTTGACTCGCTTCTCTACGAGCTTGATCAGATTCAGGATGGCAAGGATGGCGAAGGCGAAAACGGCACCGAGTCTACCAAGACGGAACCCACAAACGGCACTGCTGCACGTCGTGGCACGGCCGAACACTCTCGAAGTTTGTCGCATGTGAGCCGCCACAGCCAGATGGAAGAGCCTATTCCCGAAGGCGACGAGGAACAGGAGACCGCTCATCACAAGATCAGCACCGTCAAGGAAGAAGCAGAAGAAGATCCTCTGCGCCTAGAGAAGCCGGCTGAGGAGCTCCCACCTCCAAGTCCTGCCCAGTCCAAGTTCGTCGCGGACAAGCTTGAGTCTGTCACTCAAGAGCTCATCGACCTGCGTGTTGAGCACGAGTCAACCCTGCACGATTATGACTCTCTTCATTCTAAATACGAGGATGCCATGCGGAGAATTTCCGAAATGCAAGACGCTGTTGACGAGGCACGTCACCAACGTACACGCAACTCGGTCATCTCTGTGGCTACACCAACAGACACACGGCCCGAGTCCTTCTTGTCTGACACCAAGACGAATGATATGAAGGATGGTGTGCGATCGTCCGTTTCGCGATCACTGTCCTCGGAGTTGTCCTCGGCTTTGGATTCGCCTGCTACCGCGGCTTCATCTAACGCCGATTTGTCTGATGACGACACAGCTACTGCTAAGCCCGCAGCTGTCTCGACTGAAAACCTTCCGCAAGACCAAAGTGCGGAGCTGGCGGCCGAGCTTGACCGACTCAAGGCTATGGCGGTGGAGCGCGAGGCTGCCGAGAAGGAGCTCGCAGAGAGGTATGCTCAGCTGGAGTCTAAGCACAGCGAGACCCTTGACATTGTTGAGGAGCTCAAGACAGATCTGTCTCGAGCGCGTGTTATGGAGGCCACGTCTCCTCGTTCCAGCACCCCTATCATCCGACGCAAGTCAAGTCAGAACCTCCTGGTCGTCGACCGCGCCCATCGCTCGTTTGCCTCGCTGCGTAACATCGCTGCCGAGAGCTTTGAGAACCAGCCTGAGATGATGCAGAGCTTTGAGCTCAACATCAACGCTGCCATGCATGAGCTCCACACTCGGAGTGAGCGCATCCAGGAACTTGAGGCCGATGTCGCAGCTGCCAAGAAGGAGATGGAGACAAAGATGACCATTATTTCGGGATTGACGCGTGAGCGATCCAGTCTCAAGTCGAGCCCCGTGGAGATGTCGATGGTGGCCACTTTGCGCGATCAGCTCGAACAGAGTGAAAGGCAGCTCGCTGATACGAGGAATGCACACATTGCTCGTGAGCAAGCATTGACGACTGAGCTAGAATCGCTGCGTCAGGCTCTGGCCACAAAGCCTGACCTCCATGATGATGCGGATGAGCAGAAGCATGAACAGCGGGTTGCTGAGTTGCAGACAGAGCTAGCAACATGGGAGAGCAAGCACAAGGAAGCACTCGACTCCATGGCTCAGACGGAGTCTCAGATGCGTGGCACGATCCAGGAACTTGAGGCTCAAGTGGCATCGACCAATGCTCAGCTTACCGAGTCTCAATCTAACCATTCTGGCGAGAAGGACGACTCAGTCAAGGAAGCAGAGCAGAGGCAGCAGAACCTCATCAGCTTCTTGCGTAGCGAGATTGACGAGTACAAGGCCATCATCAACAGCAACGCCGGCAAGGTTGCTGAGTTGGAGCAGGCGCACGCTGCTGCTCGTTCCGAGCTGGATGAGCTGAACAAGGTCCATGCTTCAACAAAGGAGGATAATTCCCGCCAATTGGAAATTGTCACTAAGCTTGAAGAGCAGATTGCTGCCCATGAGGAGGCTACAAAGAAGTACGAGGCTAGCCTCGAGGAGCTCAAGGCCAGTCACGCCAAGGAGCTCGCTGACCTGAAGAGTAGCGAGCAGAAGGGTTATGAGGAGCAGGTTGAAGTGTTGCTTTTAGAACACGCTGAGAGTGCTCAACGACTTGAGACGGAACTGGCTGAAGCTCGTGACGACCTGATGAAGGTTGCTTCTCAGGTGGCCTTTGCTCTCGGCCTGGATGCCAGTGTTGAGAAGTTGACGGAACGTATTGATGACCTGGTTGCTAGCAAGCAAGCCCTGGCCGAGGAACAGAAGAAGCGTAGCGAGATGGAATCACATGTCACCGAGCTCTCGAACATTAACGATAAAGTCGCCAAAGAACTCGAGGATGCCAAGGCTGCACTGGCCGAGATGCTCGACGGTGCTGTTGCACCTGCTCCTCTTGTGGATCAGCTTGCAGCTGCCAAGACTAAGATGGCAGATCTGGATACGCGCAGCAAGAAGAACAGCCGTCTGGTGGAGGAATTGGAGGAGCAGCTGGCGAATAACTTTGATGAGGCCCAGATGGCCAGCAACCGGTTGAGCACTCTGCAGACAGAACGTAACGCGCAACTGGATGAAGCTAATGCCGCTACTGCACGTCTCACGGCTGAGTTGGAGACTGTGCGTGAAGATTACGCAGCTCTTCAGGTAAGTTGACTTCGACATGATTTTTAGTTGCGTTACTGACATCAAATAGGCCAAGTACGAGGAGGTTGCCGCTGGCGTCCAACGGTCGAACTCTAACTCGACCATTCGTAAGAGCGCGTCCCACGTTTCGCTTCCCTCGCCGCCACCAGCCATCCCACTTCCGCCCCTGCCGAGTGGTGCGGGCTCTCCCGTCAACGGCCAGCCCAGCTCCCCAACGTCGGGTGCTCGTCCAGTAAGCAAGGACAACATCAACATCTCGCAGATCACCGAGGACCAGGAAGCACGCATCCGTACGATCGAGAAGCATCTCTATGCTGAGCGCCAACTGACCCAGACCTTGGAGGAGGCCCTTACCGACTTGGAGAAGCAGTCCAACAAGGTCAAGGCCGATGCCGACGCCTGGAAGAAGCGCGCACAGGACCTCGAGTCGGAGGTGAAGGAGCTCAAGGACCGCCCACCACCGGAGCCGGTGCACGACAACCGCTGGAGTCTCCAGGCCGTCGAGGAGGAGCGCAAGAAGCGACAAGCTGCCGAGGCGGCCCGGCGCCAGCTGGAGGAGCGGATGAACGCCATCAACAAGGGCAAGAAGAAGAAGGGAAGCCTGAACTGCTTCTAGGGGGGGCTGAGCTGCGTCTAGAGGGCTTTTCGGCCCGGTTCGAAGCTCGATCACCCGGTGCAATCGGCACGGGGTTGATTGGGCGAGGGAGGCGGGGGGTTTTGCAACGCTTTTACGTCCCGTCATGTTTCCTGCTTTTCTTGTTGTTGCTGTTGTTCACCATATTCCCCCCTCGCGTTGACTGTCGGTCTGACGACTTTTCCGTCGGGCACCCAACCAAAGATGGCGAGACTTGATTTTCAGCACTGGCCAGGAGTTTGGACGGGATTTTGATTCTTGCTGAGAGAATACCACCTACACGAGCGGCTCGATGCACGATGTGATTCAATTTTTGCCTTTTTTGATATTCTTTACTTGTCATTTGTATTTCACTTCACCCTTGACATGGGAACTGGGTGGCTTTGTTTCTTTTCTGTTTTGAAGAATGAGCGGAAGATGGGATGATTCTTATGATGACCCTGATTTGGGTCGCATTATTACATATAGGGGACCATTTGTCCCACACCATAGTGGTAAATACTAGTTCAAGACTTCTATACCTTACTTTTGACATGTCACCCACTTGATTCGCCGTCGTCAGTTTCCTCGGAAGGTAGGGTTTCTGGAAACCACCCGTAGATGGAAAAGTCTACAGAGTGTTCTCCCATTGCATTCGTTGTGACTTCTACACCCTCTGCTTGTAGCGCGGCGGCCTGTGTAAGAGATCCTTCTGGTTGAGACCTGGCTAATCAGCAGCGTTACTGGGAGTGAGAGGGTGTAATTACCTTGGGGAGATCATGCCCTTGGCGTTGATGACCCTTTGCCAAGGCACGTTGTCATGGTTGAAGCGCTGGGATGTATCTGCGGGGAGGTGTTTTAGACAGACACCAACTTGGCGAGGACGCTGGGCTATGATTTGCCATTAGAGACGGCTGTGTTTACCGGAATTGAAAGCTTACGGGTGCCAACCAGCATGGCGATGTGGCCGTATGTAGTCACTCTGCCGTGTGGGATCTCTTGCACGGCAGAGTAGACGGCGTGGAAGAAGGCCGCTGCTTCGTCCGAACGAGGCATTGTGGGGAGCTATGATGTTGCAAGGGGGCCCTGTATTTCACATAAGGCTGATTTGATGGACTAATAAGGAAAAGTAGGGCTATTTAGGGGAAGATATCCGGGGGCTTGGCTTGAGGGTGTTGTGAGAGCGTGAATTGACTTGTCGTCTCTCAAAGGGCGCGATGCGATTTGCGGGGTATGGAATTAACGAGTCACCTTGTTGGTGTGTAAGACGGCAGATTTTGTTTGCTGACAGCATTTGCTCATCTCATCATCTCATTCATCTCGTCATCTGCTCTAGATATGTCTACATTTCTTGTCTAATCTACATATTTCAACACACATCCGCCTCTACTCGTCTATTGCTCCACGTGCTTCTCGTTGACCAGCACATATCGATACCGCGCCTTTCCGGCCTCCATATCCTGCACGGCCTGGTTGGCGTCCTTGAGTGACCGCTTCTCAATCCAGGGCTTGATGTTCTTGTCGACGGCCAGCTGTAGCATCTCCTCGATATCCGCGGGGGAGCCGATGGCGCTGCCGCCGATCTTGAAGCCGCCGGGGATCAAGGTGAAGGCGTTGATGGGAGGGAGTTCACCTCCGTCGGGAGCACCGACTTGGATGAAGTCGCCGCCGTGTCGGAGGAGGCCTAGGTAGCCGGTGAGGGGCATCTTTGAGCTGGAGACGGTGCAGACGATGAGATCGATGGAACGACCGTGCTTCTTGGTCCAGTCTTCATCGTCGTCGGTGGCGATGTAGTCATCGGCTCCGAGGGCGAGGACCTCGTCTCGCTTGGAGGCCTTGCGGGAGATACCAATGACCTTATCGGCACCCAATGCCTTGGCAAAGAGGACACCAAAGTGGCCGAGACCACCGACACCAACGATACCGACAGTCTTGCCGGGCCCGCAGCCATTGTTACGGAGGGGAGAATAGACGGTCACACCGCCACAGAGCATGGGCGCAGCGTCCTCGGAGCGAAGACCATCGGGGATCTTGACGACGAAGCGGGAGTCGGTACGGTTGTAGTCGGCATAACCACCATACGACTTGCCTACATCACCAGGGTAAATACTGCCGTATGTGTTGATGGTGGCTCTGCAGTAGCTGGGTCTTCCAGCCGAGCAGTCGGGGCAGTCATCTCGAAGACAGCTTCGAGCCTGGGCTCCGACACCGACACGGTCACCAACCTTGACTCTGGTGACGTTCTTGCCGACCTTGACGGCCTTGCCGACGATCTCGTGGCCGACGCAGCAAGCTGATGTACAAGTCAGTAAAGTGGCGGGAGGGAGTTGGTGAGAGCATCACGTACGATAAGGGGTCTCTCCCCAGCCGGAGCGGAGCATGTGAAGGTCGGAACCACAGATACCGCAGTGAGTGATCTGGATATCGACGTCATCCTCCTCCCACTTCTTGGGCTCGAAGGGGCCCCATTCCATCTTGCCGTTGATGGCATCGGGGGAGTGGCCCAACCAGCCCTGGAACTCGTAATCGGTGGACATTTTGCAGAGAATTGGTATTCAGATGTTGAGATTGATGAATGACAGGTGAGTTGAGAGGTGTTTGAGACTGATGAGTGTCAATTGAGAGTGTCTAGATACAAGGACAGGTTATCTGGGACTGTTCTTTTATAACATTCTACCGGCCGGCTTCTACGCCCATCTACAGACTCCACCGCGTCATCGAATTTATCAGCAGTTCATGATGCTCCCGTCTCAATGCCGGCGGACTGGACACCGCGATTGCAAAGATTGATACCAATTTTTTTTTTTTCACTTTCGGCTTTTAGATAGCTTCGGACATAGTGGACGCTGAGACAAAAATGGAAGCCATCGCCGCGCTAACTAGCCGAATGGGCTGAACTGATTCGTGCGCCGGGGGGCCAGAGCGGGTCAATTACAACAAGATGAAACTATGACATGGACACGGCTTGTTGTTGTTGTTCGAGTGTCAGCGAGTCAAACCAGATACGGCGAATTGACTATGTGAAACATGTTGATACATAGCATAGAATCATGGGTATGTCTTGTGCTTACGGCTTCGATGATGCCAAGACGGTTGGCTGTCTGGGGATGGAAGAATAAACGTCTGACATCAGCCGTCAGTGCAGGTTGCATCTCGGCGCCAGGAACCGGCGCGGGCCCGCAGTGTCAGCAGGTTGCATTAGCGCCGTTTGGTCCTCGGGCACTGAGTGGACGGCGTGGGCTCATGACGACAGGTCGAGTCCATGATGGCACCAGGGTCTGGCTGGGGTTCAAGCTGAGGGGATCACGGCTTATGCTGTAAGATCAAGATCAGGAACAACCACGAGGCGGTGCAGCAGAGCTGACAAACTACACAAAGACGACGTACGCCGTCTGCAGCCTTGAGCTGATGGTACGATCCGCCACATCTGACTTGCCGAAATTCATAAAGAACTTTGGTATCAGTGCGTTGCCCTCCTCTTCCCCTCCCCATCACCACCCCTCCTCCCGGGGATAAGAAATCTAAAGTCCCTCCTGCGGAGCTGTCGGTGAAGCTTGTAAGCTACGTGCAGCAGCGAATAAGTACCGGGGTGTGGCAGCACCACACAACTCTGCGATCCAATCCTTCCCTATACCTATCATGGAGCAGCAAGATACACCGGTCCCGAAGCGCACCGGACGGGTTCCGCAGCTGACCGACGTTCGAGCTCCGGATGATGACTGGACCGGAATTACAAAGTCGTCTGATAGGAGGAGACGCCAGAACCGACTTAACCAGAGAGCTTACCGTCCGTATCTGTTACCTTTTGTTCTCCATCTCTGACTAACAGAGTCGCAGGGAGGCGGAAACTTGAGCAGTCCGAGGCCGCGGAGCAGCTCGTCACCCAAGGACAATCTTCCTTCAGTCTTGCGTCTCCCGAGGGCTGGCGCATAGTCGAAGATGCCCGAAAACGCGCCGTCACCTACGCCTTTACGCAATTGGTCTACATGCAGTACACACTGAAGAAGCCTCGGCTGGTCTATCTCCCCTCCCTCATCCGTCTAAACGCCATCAACGCCATCACCCAGAACGCCCAGTCCATCGGCTTCCCTCTCGAAGGCCTCTGCCGCGATGACCTAATCTCCCCCTTCAACGCCTTCGGCCCCAGTTCCTCCTCCGAAGAGAAAGAGCCGAAAGAGCTCTCGTTCCCGGAGCACCTCCGCCCGACGCCGCTGCAGCGAGCCATCGAGCACCATCCGTGGTCTGACCTGCTGCCCATCCCGCGCCTCCGCGATAACATCATAAATGGCTTCACCAGCGGGGCGTTTGACGAGGATGAGCTGTGCGAGGACCTCCTCGGCGTCGTGTGCACCAGCCAGCGGGATGAGGCGTTTCTCATTGTCTGGGGAGACCCGACGGATCTGTACAGCTGGGAGGTCAGTGTTGGGTTCTTGAAGAAGTGGGGGTTCTTACTCCGCGGGTGTCCGGAGCTCATTGACTCGACGAATCGATGGCGACTGAAGCGCGGCGAGGCAAAGCTCAACATTCGGGTGTGACATGAACTGAATGCAACGATGCGCAGGTCTCTTATGAATTACCCTCTGGGGGCATGGTAACCTCAACTATCTGAACGAGTGTATCGAAGGATAAAGACGCAATTCGACCCGGCATCGCGAAGCACAACGAGTTAGATCCACCCCAAGTCGAGCCAGAAATCTCCCCAGCCATATTCAGTCACGTCAAACGACTTTTCGTCCGGACAGACTCCACGGAGGCCGCGCTGGCCGGAGCACATCAAGTCGCCGTCAAAGTTCTGGACGATGGTATCTATTATGGGATGTCAGCAATCGATCCAGGGTTGTGATGAAGCAAGAGAGTCTTACTCAGGTTGATGACCGTCTCGCCAAGAACGCGCTGGCCATCTTTGAAGCTCCAGCATCGACACCAGAAATGGCGTCCGTCTTCTCTCATGATGCACTGCGTACAGCTACCTTGCCACTGGCCACTGCTTTTATCAGCACTTGCGAATTCTACTCTTGGCGTTGAGAAACTTACTCTAGACCTGCGACGAGGTTGCCGTTCTTGTTCTGCATGCAGCTGCTGAGTTGGAGAGAAGTACACCGCATTTCACCAGCGAGGTCGGGACAGTGTGCGACGAGAATGGGCGATTCGAGATAGCCGTCGTGGATGTCTGCGGGTCCCTTGCGATCCATGTCTTTGTCGCCAAGGTAGAAGCGGATGTCCTTGCAGGAACTGACGAAGCCGCCGCTGCTCCGGGAGGTGAGGGCATGAGGGTCTACGGCTTTGGGATTGAAGGCTCGGAGTACGATGTCGGTGGCTGTTTCGTTGATGGGATGGCCTGGGTATGGCGACTTGGGAGCGTTACGGCTCGTGAGGTCTTGATCAAGGGGGCTTGCGAGGGCCCCGAAGACAGAGAAAAAGAGCGTGAGGAGCAGAAGAAGCATGGTAATGATTGGTGGTAGTTGGGACGATGATGCGACTACTTGACGAACATGCCTCGGCCTATATACGCAATGTTTCATCCTGCAACATCACACTCTGGACGCTCTTTCCGACTTTTCTCTTTCAAGAATCCCACGAATGGGTGTTGTATACGACCCCAAGACAGTTTCATATTGTCCATATGCAGGGCCGTAAATGCACTGGGGCCCTGCGTTGATCATCGCGAGCTGCTAATTTGGAGTTGTTGAACAAAGAGATGCCACCCTCGGCCGGGTATCTTGCCCAGCGCGCTAAAGCTTGATGCTCGAAATAGATTGCCACACTCAGGATACAGTGTCCATACTTGCAAATAATTATTTCAAGACTCGATTTTCTGAATCCGGTATTTTGAGATAAAGAAAGCGCATCGCTCATGTTTGTGTGTCACGATCCTGATATCCTCAACCAACAGCACGCGGGCTTTTGCTCTTTTCAGCGCAATCATGAGCCAACCCTTGCACCGTTGGGATAATGAAGCCAGACGTATTTGGAGAGGTCTCTCAAGTCTTCGGAGGAGCAATCATGAGCGGCTTTCGACTTTTCATCTGTGACACCATGCTCGAAAAGATACGATGGACCAATTGGGAGCACAGGACAGGCCTCAAACGTTTATGGCCAATGGCAGAGCGTCGTGCGCTTACTGCCGATCGAAGGATCCCGATTCAACTGCCTACTTGAACGGCTTATCGTGTAAGCTGACCCAATCATTTCTCTGGCTGAACTCGAAACAGATCAAACTCGCACCAGAAGCAATCCGTAAGGACTTTCTCGAGGAAACTGCTTTGTCATGTTGTTTACTGGGTGTTCTATTTTCGGCTGTTCATTCATAACAGGACGAACGCACTGCCTCGGCACAACTTGCACAATTAATACACTGAGACAAGAATACCACCCTACCATTGGCGCTTCCACCAACCACTAATGAATGAATCCCAAGGTGACTTATCCAGGCGCCGGAATATCCTTGCTTTGGGGGGCACATTTTAGCTGGGGTTGCACCTTTTTAACTTTGTGACGCGCCTGGGGCGCTTTGCGGGCGCTACGAGTTAAGCGCTTCCTTTGAACTGCCGAGTAGGCAACGAAGACGCGAACTGCCCAGGTCGCAGATAACTGACCGGATGGGTGAGTTTTCAGCTTGAATCGAAGAACAAAACGAAAAGTCTTGGTAAAACAAGCCACCTCCAATGGGTGGTTGTCAACGAAGCTACCCCTATGCCGCACAGACGATCGCAGCCGGGATATCCATTGCGAGTCCGCATCCGCGCGACCCGCAGTCGAAAGGTGATCCCCATATTATCGACAGTACCGTTCCCACAAAGGACCAAGGGGTAAAGCCAACTGAGCTCCGCGATTCGTCATGCCGTAGCTCCCCGTTGGTTGTCAACATCGTGTTCCCGCGGGCTATTTTTGGCGGCAACGTAACCCGCTGTACCTTTAAGGAGAATTCGCGCCCGTTGCACCTGAAACGCGTATACATGGACCAACATGTGAATACGGATGGATATATATGGAGAAAAGTTATGAACAATGAAGGTGTTTCTTGAAGGAAGTTCTTCTCCATTCTTTTTTCTTTCTCCTCCATCCCAAAATCCTTTCTCATAGGGAAATAGACATTCTTTTTTTGAACGGCAGAGTTGTGCCATGTTTCCTCAATCTTCCCTACGTTCTTCTTCTATATCGACGCGGCCTGTTCTGGTAACGGCCCTTGCACTAGCAGCACTTGTAACTTTGCACCTCCTTTTCACTTCACAGCCCGCCTCGGCCGATTTTGAGTCGACACCACCCGAGTTCGTTCCCAGTTCCTACAACTGGTCTTCTTTACCGCAGCACCACCCTCCTTCATCGATCAAGCCCCTGCCCGATGGAGAGCCGAAGCAGATGCCCAAGGTCCAGGCTGGACGGAGCAGTTTTCGATTCGACAGAGAGATAGAGAAGAGAAGGAATGTAGTTCGAGATGAGTTCCTGCGGAGTTATAGGTCGTATAAGGAGCATGCTTGGATGAAGGACGAGTTGATGCCTCTTTCTGCAAAGTGGAAGGATAACTTTGGTGGCTGGGCGGCTACCTTGGTTGATTCGCTGGATACACTCTGGATCATGGACCTCAAGGAGGAATTCAACGAGGCTGCTAAAGCTGCCGCAACCCTTAACTGGGGCGAGAGACACGACGGCGCTGTCAACTTGTTCGAGACAACCATCCGCCATCTCGGAGGTCTTATTGGAGCTTATGAACTAAGCGGCGAAAAGGCCCTGCTCAAAAAGGCCGTTGAGCTAGGAGACATGCTCTACGTCGCATTCGACACTCCAAACCGACTGCCCGGCTTCTGGCTCAACTTTGACGACGCTACCAACGGCACGCAAGTTGCCGGCGTCCACGACCCCTCTGCGTCCCCCGGTTCCCTTGTCATGGAGTTTACGAGGCTTTCACAGCTCACCGGCGACCCCAAGTTTTACGACGCTACTGATCGCGTGACCCAGTTCCTGATCAGGACGCAGAATGACACGCGTCTGCCGGGGATGTGGCCTGTTTGTCTGAACTTTCAGAATGAAGTTGCAGATGATAACACTTTTTCGCTCGGTGCGTTGGCTGATTCGCTGTATGAGTACTTGCCCAAGATGCACGCGCTGCTTGGCGGCTTGGATGAGAACTTTGAGACAATGTACCGTACGGCCATGGGCGTTGTAACCGAACGATTGCTGTTCCGACCTCGAGTGCCGGAGCAGGATGATGTCCTATTCGCGGGCGAAATTCACGTCAACGACAAGATTGATTTTATTCCTGAGACCCAGCACCTTACTTGCTTCGTTGGAGGCATGTTTGCACTGGGCGGCAAGCTCCTCAGCATCGACGAGCACGTCAACATCGGCGAGAGACTAGCCCGAGGATGCGGCTGGGCATACAAGTCCTTTGCGACAGGTCTGATGCCCGAGATCTTCAAGATGGACCCATGCCCTTCGCTGGAGCCGTGCGACTACGACGAGGAGCGCTGGGAGCCCGAGCAGGAGCCCATCCCCCCGGGATTCAAGCACGCGCGTGACCCGCGATACCTCCTCCGACCCGAGGCCATCGAGAGTATCTTCATCCTGTACCGTGTAACGGGCGATCCCAAGTGGCAGGACATGGCGTGGGACATGTTCCAGTCGATTATCCGCTTCACCACCACAGAGCATGGAAATGCGGCGGTTGAGGATGTCATCTCTGTGGAGACTGCCCAGATTGATTCAATGGAGGTGAGTACATTTCTTCTCCGGCTGAATGACAGAATGCTAATCAAGTTATGCAGAGCTTTTGGCTTTCCGAGACACTCAAGTACTTTTACCTCATCTTTTCACCCCCAGACTTGGTAAATCTGGATGAGTATGTGCTAAACACAGAGGCGCACCCCTTCCGAAGACCAACATAGTAGGAAGTAGATAAAGAATAACTATATGTAACATGTTTAGTTTTAATATCATATATCTTTTAGTTCAGCATTTAGATATTCAAGTGATGGTCTAAGAAACTGAAAACCCTACATGCGCGCTACGTTGCAGCATCGAACTTCGCCTTAAAGTCCACAAAGCTCTTGGAGCCACTATGCGCAACACTTCGGGAATTCCTGGCGAAGACAAGATTGCGGATAAGGAGGGGATCATAGTGAACAAAGGAGTTGAAGACTTCTTGGCTTGGAACACCTTGATGTATTAGCATGCATTGACATGAAGTACGAAATTGTTCTTTGTTGCAGTTCAATGATGGCGTTTCCGGATCACCGAGTCCCTAATTGAGTCATGGGCCTGATTCGTACATGCAGATCCGGTATCAAGCCCGTGCCAATGACCACAATCCCAGCCATATTGTGACTTCACACCAAGTTCTTCGTTGCTAGGTAACTCGAGAGCTCTTTGACTCGATTCACTGCAATCTCTCCCCTTGCGGAGTCGGGGGCTTCCGAGGTGAAAACTAATGCCAGAACAAGTGCTGCGTCAAGCCTAAGAACATGCTCTTCTTGCAGTGTTACCTTGGGGAACGTCGCTACCTCGGTGTAACCCTTGACGAAACCTTCTCCAACTTGGCTGAACTCCAGAGTGCGAAAGATATCTATAGCTGCTGGACCGATGAGGGTGTTGGTCCAGTCGATGACGGCATTGATTCGCTGGTTATTGTGACGGAGGTTGACGTCGCGAAAGTCCATGTGTAGGAGGCTGGATGGGAATCGTCTGAGGTCTTCAAGTACATCATGGATGATGTTCCAGTCTGGGACCCAGTCAGTGGCCTCGGGAACAGCTTTAGATAGTACCGAGAATCGTCGTCGCATCCTTAACTCGATTGTAGAATAGACGTCTGCCGTCTCCAGGGCCACTGTCTGCATAGTCGGGTAAGGCAATGGCGCAGAGTGTATCAAAGCTGCTACACGTCCCATCTCCTCGGGCGTCATATCGGTCCCATCGTCGTCGACATATTCGCAGAGCATGGCTGGATAACCATCCTCTTCGAGGTATTTGTACGGCCTGGGCACTGGAACTGGTCCGCCTTGAAGGAGGTTGTAGATGCGCATTTCCTGAAGAATAAGATGCTTGGCCTCGACATTTGGGTCGTTGGCATTTTGGTAGAGCTTGGTTTTTGGTATTCTGAGAACGACTCGTCCATATGTTGGGGAGGTTGCTTTGATAACGAAACATTCGAGGCCTTGGCCGGCAAGTTCAACATCGACGAGGTTTTCTGTCTTGATGAAGTGTTGTGCTATGTACATGGTGATAGTAGTGGCCTATGTGTCTCAAATTAAGAGAAGCTTGAAGTTGCTGAGAGAAGGGCACAATAAGTCTAGTAGTGAGTCACACCAAGAGGCGTCCAATCATGAGCTAAGCTGGAGCTTAGCTGGAATCACGCCTTCAGTATTAAGTGCTGTATGCTGAAGTAATAAAGCCTGATACTTAGATATATAATTGAGATGAATCCATTCCTATTCAATAGCAGCATTCCGGGTAGTATAAGCCCGTCTCTAATTGAGATCCTGCGGCGGGATAAGAGGCCCACCCTCCGACTTCCGACCACCATAAGGCCAGTACTTTTCCACGATGCGTTCCTCTCTAGAGTCCGGCAAAGTAACTCCATGAACATGATTGTACAGCCAGACCTGAAAGATATTCTCATAAACATAATTGTTTGAGTTCACGCGCCACGTGTAGACACCCACGGTCTGGCCGTTGACAACCTCCGACACCTTTTTCTTCACTGATGAAAAGTCCGTGTCAAGGTTCAACCACGGCTGCTCAGAAGTAAATCCCCACACTAGTTGATCCCTCCTGAGGCCGTGTATGGCGTTGAGATAGGCATCAGGAGGCGTGCCCCTCCCGCCGTCATAGTTTTGCATGTTGATGTAGTCGCAGGACGACGAGATGCTCTCGTCCAGGTATTGGGTCCAGGCGGGAGTGATGGAGACAGTAAAATGGGGATTGTTGAGCCTGGACTGGAGAACGCTGAGGGCTCCGCGCACGGCATTGAGCACCTTCGGGAGATCTGGTGCCTCTGTGCTGCCCTCGACGTCGACGTCGAATCCGTCGATGCGAGCAGAGACTTGGCCATCTCCGGTGAGGGCGGGAAGGGTCTTGTTATACCAATCCCCAATGAAGGCAGCCACTGATTCAGCGTATCGCTGAATCTTGCCTTGGTCGCTATTAAAAGCCCAGTAATCTGCCTCGTCTGATCCATGGTAGAACTGCACTAGGACAATCTTAATGTTGGGGTTCTTGGAGCGAGCGGCCCGAACCACCCATTCGAAGCGGGCATTGAGGTTTGAGCCATCACCTAGGATGAACGAGAAGTCGTTAGTATTGACGAAGAAGGGGCTGATGAAGAGGATGTCGATGGCATCGAAGCGAATCTCGTTCCATGAGGGTGGGACAGTCTCCCCACTTGGCTCTGTCAAAAGAATGTGAGAACCGACGAAGCGTGATGACCAGGGTCCGATAGTCATGTTGAGTTGCGATGATGGAGTAGTATGTGAATTTAGTGACAATATGAGATTGATGCAGAGTGCTTATTGTTTAGCAGTTCCAGTGCTTGGTACGGGCCAGGCTGGGCTTTTGAATGAACTGGTACTTCTGAGTTCAGATTGCTTCTTTGATGCGAATCCCACATGCGATCACTTGAAGTGGGTTCAATGCGTACTTGCCGCCAGGTTATGCGACTGGCATGCATAGTAAGCACATTCCAGACCTTTTCTGCCCAAGAACATATCAACTCCTGCAGCATACACATCACTTTCCCTGACGGTCCACTGTCTAATCAGGCCTTCAGCCGCAGCTTGAAGGCGGATGCAGGCCTATCACATTCTAGATCGTGCCACTGTGGTGTCAGCTCGGTCGAGGCCCTGCCCAGGCAGGATACGTAGAGTATTTGAGGTTGCTAAACGTAGTTGTATGCTCAGCTCGTTCGATTTGGTGTTTCACTTCCCCGCTCGAGCTGTGTCTCGTGGTATACACACCGACTAGGCTGCTCCAGGTGACCCGAGCCGGACAACGAGTGCAACATCATTCATTCCCCTATACCAAAAGTCAACTTCTATACACGGTTTTAATCTAGTGATGTAGAAGTAACAAAGGTGTGTTTGCTCCCGTAACCTAAATTTATTAATTTCTAGGCCCAATCCTCCCACTAGCTCATTATAGCTTACCTAGCAGCACTATTATAATAGACATCAAGAATATCTAGTTGAGCGTCTCGACTCATTGTTAGTCCGGGTTCCAAACGACCAGTACATCGCACCCTCCGTCGACATTGATTGTACGTTACCTCAAGTTACCCAGTGGCTAGTTCATAAGCCAGTTGTGCACACGTTCATAGCACATACGACCACAGCTCATAGAGAATACGGGGTCCCGTCCGCTCCCCCAGAGTCAAGCTGCGAAGCGCTTGATTAGTAGTTTGGTCGGTGACGACCAGCGAATCCCCGGTGTTGTATGTATTTTTGCTGTTTTTACCGAAACTTTTTGCCATTTACTTTTCCAGCACCCTTGTTGATGCGGATTGAGTCTCGTGTATTAAGATTGCTTGCATTGGATCCATGTCTAAGTCAAGCCTCGACCCGTTCTACTTCTAGCCTTCTAATGACAAAAACACCCCTGTATAAAGGAAATCAATTGGCAAAGCCGTTGCTTCCGAGTGCATCGTCGGCAAGCTCTAGGATCTTGCTGGTCACAGCTTCAACATCGTGTGTCTTGATGGGTATCCGGTGTCCGCCGTCCCACTCAACCAAAATGGTTGTACCAGTCTCGCAGTACCTGTTCAAGAGAAGGCGATGGTGCTCTGCTCCTGGATCTCGCAGGCCGTGGACGTGCAAAGTCGGAATGCTTAGCACGTGATCACCCTCATTCGTCTCGGGCCAGTTCTTAAACTCGGAGCTTAGCAGCGCTGCGTCAACAACATGAGGTGACTCCTGAAGACGGTGATCCAGCATAATCAGAGGCGCTCTCCCAGCCATGAGGACGCCAAACTTGAAGTGCGTAAAAGACTCGGCTTCGCCAAACTGCGCCGTCACTTGCTGCTGGGTCCATAGTAGACTGGCGGCGATCTTGGCGCCCTGGGAGAAGCCGAGGATGCCGACCCACTCTCCGGTCCCGGGGTCGTCCTCCATGGCGCGCCGGCACTGGTAGCGGATCTCCTCGGCGGCGGCCTCGGGCTCGATCTCCGGGTGGTCGGGCTGCCAGCGGAGCCAGCGCCGGAAGGGCCCGTACTCGCCGTAGACGCTGACAATGTCCGGGTGCGGCGCCGAGATGAAGGGCGCCTGCATGAAAACGAGGCGGAGAGTCGACTTGAGGCGGTAGATGAGGGCGCGGCACTGCAGCTCAAAGACCTCGGCGTTGACGCCGCCGCCGTGGAGGCAGAGGATGCGAGGGAGATGGAGCGTGTCATCGGGGACCGACTGTGTTTGGGTCATTGTTGCTGCTGAGGATGTCGCGTCATGAAAGAAGCTAGGTTCTCTGTGTCACCGTCTGAGAGATAAAGATGTGAGTTCCAGGTCCATTCCAGCTCCTGGTGCCTCGGGTAATAAGCCTGTATCTCGGGCTTACTGAGACGTTAGCTGACATTTCGGAACCCGAAGCTTTTAGGTGATTGACCAGCGCATGTCGAATCCCCGAGAGATGTTCAATAAGTCTCGTGATAGTTCCTCATGAATTTCATGAATTCCCTCATCACACAATCTTTATTTCTCAACAATTCTCAATCTTCAAGATGGACATCAAACCCGATTGGCTCCCTCGCTTCAAGATGGTGGCTGTGCAGGGTCCCTGGAATTCAGCCACATGCGCGTCGCAATCGTCCCCGCCAGCCACAGTGATGACATCAATCGCCAAGCTGTCGCAACGATTGTCATGAACCTGTTTCACTCTATTTTCCACGCCACCTTCTAGATTACGAGGCCTCTCGCGATTGTTGAATTATCCGGATCGCTATTAAAACCTTCTGACCTGCAGGGTGCTTTCAGGGTGGTTCCTCATTCTTTCTTCCAAGTCACACAGAGCTCTTACACCTGTGATACGAGCTACCCCGCCATCACCTCACGATCCGAAACCTCCATCCTTCAACTACCTTGCAACAAACAATAGACCTACCAATCCTCAGTCCTGATGTCGAACCCTGAAAAGACCCCCCAGTATCAGCCGCCTGGCGAGCAGCATGGCAGCGGTCTTCTGCCACCGGCTTCGCCCCAGCAACAGTTCCCTCCGCCTCCTCCGGGCGCTCCCCCTCAGCAAGATTCAGGTGCTCCTCCTGCGTATGAGCAGGGACAAGCTGAGCTCCCAGGCGATGAGAAGCGGCCAATTCCCGCGGCTTCACAGCAGGCTCCGGCAGCTGGTTCCGAGAAAAGAGAACAGCCTTACTTTCCCCCTCCTCCTGTAGCGGATCAGCAGCAGCATGCCGTTGGAGGTCAGGAACAGCAATACTTCCCCCCCCCTCCTCCGGGTCCCCCTCCTTCGAATGAGCAGCATCAGCATCAGTCTGCCCCTCATCCTAACCCGCTCGAGGCCAACCCCGTCCACCCTTCTCAGCCAACTCAGCCAGCCCAACCAGCTCAGTCGACCCAACCAACCCAGCCGGCGCAGCAGAATTATAACATCCCGCAATATGATCCTGCGCACCCCTCCTTTGCGCCCCCTCCCACGAACGAGCCTGCGAGGCCAAACGTGCCAGCTCATGAGGAGGCGTCGGGGTCAGGTAATGTTTCGACATTCGTACCCCCCGAGGAACAACACAAGAAGCATGGCTGGAGCGAGAAGTTCAGCCAGCTCGGTATCAAGGCCGCCGCCCCCATCAACAGCTTGGCGCATAAGCTTGGCAGCCAGAGCTTCCTCCCTGAGACGCTAGAGAAGGAGTGCGACAAGGCTGCTACCATCCTCAAGTCTTTCTGCAGTAAGTCATTTGTGTCACCTCACAGTACCACATGCTCACAATCTCTAGAAAATGGTGTATATGCCGATCCCGCATCGAGCCAGGTACCTACGTCGACCGACCCCAAGGCAACCGAAACGAATGATGCTATTATCGACCCTACTAAGGAGAAGCCCAAGAGCCGAGTCATTGTCACTATCCCGCCCAAGGTCATCGCCAAGGCCGTTGGTCTTGCCATTTTCACCACTCTCCGCGCTGGGTTTAATTTCTCTGGCGCCACAGGCTCTGGAATCTTGATCGCTCGTCTTCCTGACGGATCATGGGGCCCTCCCTCAGGTATCCAGGTGCACTCTGTTGGAGCTGGCTTCTTGGTCGGTCTCGACATCTATGACTGCGTCTGTGTCATCAACAGCCGGGAGGCGCTGAACGCCTTTGCCAACACGCGCGTTGCTCTCGGCAGTGACCTGGCCGTCGTTGCGGGCCCTTACGGAGCTGGAGGTGCCGTTGAATTTGGAACGGCCGTGGAGGGCCGTGATGGACGAAAGGGCAAAGAGTCCAAGGAGTCCAAGCAGGGCGATGCTCCAGTCGAGCCTCCTTCCCAGACGACAGAGGAGGACCAGAAACTCAAGCCAGAGAAGGACAAGAAGAGCAATCGCCGCAGCTTGAGCGCCAGCAACTTCAAGCCCGTCTTCTCATACGTCAAATCACGCGGATTTTACGCAGGTATTCAGGTTGATGGCACTGTTGTGGTGGAGCGCAAGGATGCCAACGCTGTGTTCTACGGCGAGCGGGTTTCTGTCGACAAGATCATCAAGGGCGAGCTGCCAAGACAGGGATCGAACGGCTTGTGGCCTTCGGGAGCCCGTAACCTGCTCGATACCTTGAAGGGAGCAGAAGTTGGATCGCTCAAGGTCAAGCAAGGGAAGGAATCATCGTCTCCGACCACTCCGACATTTGGCCCTCCTCCTACTAATCCCTCGGCGCCGGTTGCGTCCGGTGGACTAGGAACTGAGGCGGCCAGTGGAAGCGGACAACCCCCATCGTATGTGGATGATGGAGTCCAGCGACCTGGAGTTGGAGATGTGAAGTACCGTTAAGAATACGATGCGCATGAATAGTTATGAGATACCAATTTGTATGGAGGGCTTAGCGCTTGATGATGGAATAGAAGTCTAGTCTGAAATGGAAATGAGTGATAATAATTTGAACTTCCCAATAACAACCTTCGTTTGTGTGCCTCTTTTTGACGTGTTCCCTGGTATAGATAATGAACGCTCAAACATCAAAATACAAATCCCAACTGTGAATCAGCAAGTTTATGTCGACGATGCATTTCTACTTAAATGTTAGATTGAGGGGACTACTGCCTTTTCCCATGGTCTGTCCCTATGTTCATATATAAAGATTCAAAGCTGTATAGTATATATGGCTCTGTACATCTTGCTTAGGACTTTTATCTGCCCATTATTGTTAAACTCGTCTGGCTGGTCACCGTCTAACATCAGAGCCATTTGCCAGACTCTGTAGGGTATCCTAGACTGATAAATAGCTTAGTCATCCACCAACCGCGCCACACCCCACATCGTCATTGCCCCTCCAACGTGGCGGCCTCCATGTTTTTGGGCTGAATGAAGTCATCGCAACCTTTACAAGCCAGCTCCGACTTGGCGAAAGCTGCCTTGTTCTTGTACCCGACAAAAAAGCAGAGAGCTCTTGAAGCTGGGAGTTTTGGTTCGCAAACACAGCCATGGCGTCGTGAGTATACTTCCGTTTTTCGGTTGGAAAATTACTTACACCTCCAGTAACATCCTTGCGCTCCCCTTCCGCAAGTCGACACAGCTCTCCCTCGCCTCGACGATACGGCAGTACATTAATACCAAATATGACCAGCACCCAGACATGTTCAAGCATGACCTCGAGGTCATCGATGCACTCCGTCGCGATGCCGTCAACGTCCGAGAACCGCACCCGAGCGGCATCAAGAAGCTGCAGACTTATGCTGCCCAACTCGTCTGGGTTGGCGGCAAGTTTCCGCTAGATGTGAGTGCGCGCGACGAGACTGTAAAAGCCAGCAACTGATGACGGAAGGATAGATTGGCGCTGAATTCTCGTGGTATCCTGCTCTCGGCTATAACACAGACCGGCCCATGGTCCGCAACAACCTCAAATATGAGCTGATGAACGTTCTCTACAACCTCGCCTCCCTCTACTCCCAGCTTGCTATCAACACGCCACGAGGGAACAATGAAGGCCTCAAATCCGCCGCCAACTACTTTTCCCTAGCAGCAGGCGTCCTCACCCACATGCAAACCCAGATCCTTCCCGAACTGCGAATGTCCGATCCTCCCGAAGACATGGACCACGACACCCTCGAGTCCTTGATCCAGCTGCTGCTTGCACAGAGCCAGGAGTGTTTCTGGCAAAAAGCCGTTATGGACGGTTACAAAGATGCCTCGATCGCGAAGCTCGCCGCTCGAGTCTCCGACCTCTATAACCTTTCTGGCGAGGCCGCTATGCAGAGCGAGGCTATCAGCAGTGCCTGGATACACCACATGAGCGCCAAGCACCACCATTTTGCCGCAGCTGCCCAATACCGAGCCGCATGCGACTGTCTAGAGAAGCGAAAATACGGAGAGGAGGTTGCTAGACTCAAGGACGCCGTGTCTTGCGTGACAGAGGGTATCAAGGAGGCGAAGAGTGGATTCCTTGGTAAAGTGGTTGTTGATGACCTCAACGGACTCAAGCGCAAGGTGGAAGAAGATTTGAAGAGGGCTGAGAGAGACAACGACGTTATCTATCTTAGTATGTGAACCCTGTCTTTGCGAGAACATAGCTAACATGGGTAGTCGCCGTACCACCAAAGTCAGAGCTCAAGATTCTGGATCGCGCCAACATGGCTGTGGCCCGAGTCCCGCCCCAAATCGCCAACCCCTACGAGTACTTTGGCGACCGCGCCGAGTTTGGGCCTGCCCTCTTCTCTCGACTCGTCCCTTTCTCAGTACATGTTGCTATCTCGATCTACGAGGAGCGACGAGACCGTATGGTCAGCCAGAACATTATTCAAGAGCTCGAGACTCTTACCGCCAAGATTCATGACCAATTGACATCGCTTGGTCTTCCCGGCTCCCTTCAAGCTCTTGAGAAGCCCTTGGGCCTGCCCCCAAGTCTAGTTCAGCATGCCGAGGAGATTAGACAAGCCGACGCCATTGGCAGAGTACAAAAGAGCTTTTCCGATATCGACAAACTACGGTCAGGGGACCTTGCCATTTTTGAAGAGGGCAAGGTAGCCTTGACCTCAGAAGAAGAAGAAGACCAGAGGTTACGGATGAGGTTTGGAACTGAGCGTTGGATCCGGCCCGAGAGCCGACAAGATCCCCAGGGCGCAAAGCTCTGGCAGCACGCAGAGGAGATTGAGGGTTACTTTGCAACTAGTATCAGCAGTGACAACATGGTAAGGGAAAAGTTTGGGGTCATCCAGGACTTGCTCGCCATCCTCTCTGGATCTGATCGGGATTTGATGGACTCGGTGCCCTCGAGTCGCCGGGTTGACATTCCGGAGACATTGAAGCCTGTCATAGGAAGACTGCGCGGCGCGTACAACGACGTGCTTCGTCTCGAAAGCCGCCGCCGCAAAAAGGTTGAGAGTCTTCGGGAGAATGCCCGACGCGATGACATCAAGCCCGATATCCTCAAGGAGGCAGCCCGATTGGAGCGAACGTATCCCACAACTGCACTTGTCCCAGCACACTTTGAGGACTTTTTCAACAAGCGGCTTGATAAGCTGTACGAACCGGAAGTGGAAGCTATCGAAAAGGAGGAACAGGATCAGGAGCGTATTCTCACAGACATCCAACGGATTAACCGCGAATTCGAGTCGCAGAAGCGGCAGATGGGTGAACGCGGCAATCGAGAGCGAGAAGTGGCGCTGCAGCGACTGGACAATGCCTTTTTTAAGTATAAGGAGATTGTCAACAATCTTGAGGTTGGGCGGAAGTTTTACAATGATCTGAACAAGATTGTTGGTCAGGGCTTCCGGGATGTTATTCGAGGCTGGGTTGCTCAGCGGCGAATGGAGGCAAGGGCCTTGGAAGAGTATGTTTATGAACCTCAAAGTATCAAATGTGCATCTACTAACTCACGCAGGGAAATCAACATGCCACCGCTGTCGAGTCTAAACCTTTCTCACAAGCCAACCCCAGTACAAAGCCCAATGCCAACGCACCAAGAACCCGTCCATTCTTATGCTTCTCCTCCTCCTCCTCCGCAGCCCCCACAGCCCGTGCAGAGTCCGGCAGAGGCCAGCATACAGTCATGGGCGGGCGAGACGATGCAGCAGCCCCGGCCAGTCCAACCCCAGCAGGCGCAAATGGGCAGCATGTGGAATCCAGGAATGGGCATCAAGTTTGGAGGACCGTCTGGAGGACCTGGCCAGCCGCCTGCTCCTGGGACATGGAACCCCAACGCTGGGATCAAGTTTGGTTGAGTGAATTGGTAGATGGGAGCATTATTACGGTAGATACCCCGTTAGATAAGAGGAGTGGCTGTGTCCACTTGTAGCTGTATTTAATGTATCTTAGCTTAGCATATAAGTTGTAAGCATGTCACTTGGGGAATAACAAATGGAATTCAGTCACCATGATGAACTTTTATGATCAACGTTTTAAGACATCTTGAGTACGAGTAGACTTCGTCTATATCAACCTCCCCAATTACTGCTGTACCGTGTCCGCATGAAATCAAAGTGATGCACGCTCTCATAGCCCCTGGTATCATCAGGCCTTATACCTGCTCCCTCATGGTGCAACTTTATCGAATGGTGTACACTCCAGTGCTGACAGGGTGGTACCCCTTCTTACCAACCTTGGCCGTCAACTCGCTCCGCCACTCCTTTCCCTGCTGAATGAGCTCGACGACGCGCTTGAAGGTATACTCAGGCTTCCAGCCCAGCTCCTCCACAGCCCTGCTCGAGTCGTAGACTCTGTCAATCCGCTTCAGATACCCCCAGTCTTTGTTATTGAAGACCTTCTCGCAGGCTGGGGCGACAGCCTTGAATACCTCCTCTGGGTTGCTGTCCAGCTTCTGCAGCGTGTCGAGGTCGTTGGTGAAAGGAGGCGGCGCGCTGATGATGTACTTTCTGAACTTGATCTCTCGGGCTTTGGCCATGGCGCAGACAGCTGCTCGGACAATGTCCTCCATGTCGCACCTGCGATATGCGAGTTCGAGGACCTTGAGGTTGTCGTCGGCTAGTGCGGCTCTGCGATCTTCATCGTCGTCCTGCTCGGGGAAGAAGCGGCTGGTGCGGAGGACGAGGACGGGCATGCCGGTCTGCTTCTGGATGAGAAAACACAAGTCCTCTGCGGCGACCTTTGTAGCGCCGTAGATGTTCTTGGGGATGGGAACGATAGTCTCATCGATCCAGGCAGCGGGTTGACCAGGCTTGGGACTCAAGGCGGCGCCAAAGGTGCTGGTGGTGCTGAAGAAGATGAAGCTCTCGATTTGATCACCAAGCTTGGCGGCCTCTTCGAGGAGAACGAGGGTGCCCGAGATGTTTGTGTCGACGAAATCCTGCTTCTCATGGCTGTCGACATGAGGTTTATGAAGCGTCGCAGCATGAAGGACGTGGCGGATATCGTTCTCCTGGAGCAGCGAGGCGACCAAAGCGCGGTCGGCGATGGAACCCACGTGGTGAGTGTTTTCTGAGGGGAGGATGTCGATGCCCAGCGGTTTGAAGCCCATGCTCGGGAGAGATAGCATGAGGGCCGTGCCGAGATGGCCAGACGAGCCGGTAACAAGGACGTCGCAGCCCATTTTGACGGTGACGGTGACGGGATTTGGGTTGACGGGGAAGAGTACAGGGGAAGGCTCGGTTTCTATTTTGCTGCAGCAGTAGGCCATTCCGGGAGGATTTTGGTTGACAACAGGAAGAGTTGAGTGGAATGGGCGGTATTTGTTTATGTGAGTGGGGGGGTGCGGACGGCGAGTGAGTCAGTGATGAGG
This sequence comes from Fusarium sp. JS1030, assembly GCA_000966855.1. Lineage (NCBI taxonomy): Eukaryota > Fungi > Ascomycota > Sordariomycetes > Hypocreales > Nectriaceae > Fusarium > Fusarium sp. JS1030. Next base: position 1,777,186 of record JWIW01000095.1, on the reverse strand, counting down.
CTCTAGTGAAGAGACGGCAAATTGAAGAATAATTGAGGCGTGGCGCGAGAGGCAGGCTAGGATGTGATATCCGTTGCTCCGAGGTGTCGGTGATACTTTGTGTTGGAGTTACAGCGGTTTGAAGAGCGAGGTTGTGCTTGTGAGGCGACAGGTTCGGAGAAGGGGTTTTACGGGATAAGAGGGAGCTCGTGACCGTGAATCATTGATGGAAGATGGCTGTGATTCACGATGAATATTAATTTACATTGATAAATGTGAGAGATTCTCGAACTGTGCCTGATAATTTACACACAAGGCACCCTGAGAGAGGTCGCTCTTAAAGGCTCCTCAAAGACACCGCGGTAAGGGTACTTTGAGAAGCCAATTCAACTCGGCGGAGGTATTTCTCATTGGGCATGTCAACTCGAGAGAAATGGCCGAGCAAACTTGACAAATACAGCAGGTATCGCAGAGTCCACCTTTGCGTGTTACTAACATGTAACCAGTACCGAGAAGAAGGCCCGTGAAAGCTTGCACAATGAAACCGCCCAACGTTTCCTACAGTGTTACGTCTTGATAGTAATACATGTCGGGCTGAGCGTGATTCTCCACCTCCTAATGAGTTGGCCCTGCTATGATGGAGAACTGACTCCCAGCTCCGGCCCAGCTTAGTTTCTCCCCCTTGAGGTCATGGCCCCGAATCTCTTGCGCAACATTCACATCTTGATCGTGGCCGAGACCGAGCTGGCCGGATGAGTTGATGCCCGTGCCGTATCCCTTTCCCTCTTGGTCGATAAAGATTGTGTGGTCTGTTCCACAGGCGACGTGCACGGCTTTGCCAATCTGAGGCACCTTGGTCGGCTGGAGACAAATGCGTGGCTTGTCCCACTCGTCGTGACGGACTAGGTCTTCATTTTGAAGCTGTTTGGGCGTGAAGTCGATGCCAAGCTGTCCGCCGTCCAGACGACCCCATACTAGACAATCCCCATCTGCTGTCACCGCGGCTGAGTGGTGAGCACCGCCATCAAGTACCTTGACACCTCGACCACGAAGACCAGGTATCTTTACCGGGTGAGGCAGAAGCGCCGAGTCACCACCAGCCCCCTTGGCATATCCCGCCTCACCGAAGCTATTCAAGCCCCAACCCCAGACATTGTCCCGCTTGTCAATAGCGAACGAGTGATACTCCCCCGAGGCGATGTACTTGGCTTTTCCGTGGCATACTTCGACGAGTCGCGGTTTTAGATGCTGAGTATGCCGTCCAAAGAGTCGTTTACCGAGCTGGTTCTGCTCGTGCGAGCCCCAGCCCCAGACTTTGCCGGTTGCGTCCAGGGCGAGGGCGTGGTCTGCGCCGCAGGCGATTTGGGTGATGTTTGTGAGGCCCTGAATCAGGACGGGGGTCTTTTGACGTTTTACGAAATTCCCGTCGTCGTCGTAGCCAAATTGTTCATCGCCAGAAGTATTCTGCCGTGAGTTAGTGATGTATTCAAAGGAAGTGGTTCAGTGGACGTACGCGGAAACAGCCCCAGCCATATACGTATCCATCGCCAGTGAGCGCAAAAGTGCAGCTATCGCCCGCAGCAACTTGAACAAACTGAGTACCTGAAGGAAAAGCACTGGCAGGTATCGCCGTGGGAGTTGACTCGCCGGGATTCAGTTCCCCATTCTCGTCACCCGAATCAGCGTCTATATCTCTAAGGCTGCCATCCCAGCCCGTGTTTCTCCCCAGCGCGTAGTTGTCGTTTACGCCCCATGTGACGATCTTGCTATCAGCCGTCAGGGCGACGGTGTGCATGCCGCCGCATGATAGCTGGATGACTTGGAGTTTGGAGAGCAGCGGGTTGATGAGAGGACGATGTGTTTCTGTTTGGTTGGGTCCTAGGCCAAGTTCACCCATTTCGCCGTTGCCGACTGCAAAGACTGAGAGGGGCTGGTTCAAGGGTGCTGGTGGTGAGGTTGCTGTCTTGGGCTTCTTTGGGCTGGCCTTGGCCCTTTTTGACGGGGGTTGAACAGCATCATGCGACGGACCCTTGCGTTTAGAAGCTGTCGCGGTTGAGATAGTTCCCTTGGAAATGCTTTTAGCTGTTGTCTTGGTCGTATTTGAAGCTGGATGTGATCAATCAGCAAGACACTCATCAATAGCGTGATTGGTGAGCTGTTACTTACCTTGTGTCCGTGACGTCCTGCTTGGTGCCGCAGTCTGCCGTGTCTTTTTGGGCGGCATCTTTTCAAGGATTCAGCGCCGTATGATGCAAGAGACAAGTCGCAGTGATTATGGAGGTTCGGCTGTTTCCTCATTCTGCCTTGTCAACGTGATGTCGTGCCCCCGCACTGTGATTGGTTGCCTGAGATTTCTTTGTCTGCCTGCTCCCGCCACGACCCATGTTGTATTATATGGAGACGAGGGTTGGGTGAGGTTTCTGCTGATGTTGGTTGATTAATCTCGTGTATTCTGTAATGTGTAGTCCCCAACGCCGTCTCATAACGTCCCTTTCGCCGTGTGCTCAGTATGGTGTCTTTAATCTCGTAGAATAAGTCCCGGGTTGATTGATGAACCGTCAAGGAATAAAAACCCATCATTGCCGTATCTTGATGCGCACAACCAACCCCCATCCAGTCTTGCCTTCCCATATCCCCATCTCGTTCTCCCTTCGAAATGTCACCTCCTCAGCCTTGACAGTCATCGTAACCGGGTCCTCCTCCTCCCTCGGCTGAACAGGAGGCGGCGGAGGAGGTGTCGGCTCTGCCTTCTTGAACAAGCCCCATCTCGCAGACTTCTTCTCCTGCTTCGCCTGCTGCACATGTGCTTTAACTGCTCGTCGGTCAACAGGTTCCGGCGCGAGGTATCTGGCGAGGCGGGTGGCCATGTCGCGATCTGACCACCAGAGGATGTTGCGGGGAGTCGAATCTTCTGCTTCGTCCTCCCAGCGACCCCATTCATCAAAGGCCTTTTCCTCTTGTTTCCTCTCGGGCTTGGGGGGTTGTTTTTGGTCTCCTATTAGTTTGCGGTCTTCTTGGATGCGAACGACGGTGCGCGATTGGTCTTCGTCGCTAAAGACCCAGTGCTCGTCTACTGCCTCCTCTGGGACCATGGTCATCTCCACCACGCGAGGAGGCGGCTCCATGGCCGCGATGGACGATAGTAGATCTTCAACATGAGGAACGAGAAGAGTAAGGATTTCACTGTCCCGTTGGTCGCGCGCCGAGGTGCGAGCAGCTTGAGCAGATAAGATGCGTAGCGGGAGACTGTTGAGATGTGAAGAGAAGATGGAGGTGATTGATGGCTGCGAAGGTTGTGCTGTAACCGAAGGCCCTGATTCCGTGTACGGAGGAGGAAGCTCCTCGTCGGGAAAGACTTGATCCTGCTTTGACATTCTGGACGAGACGTGCCAAGGTCTTGGAACTCGCTATGAGGGAATTTGGAGTCAAGTCGTTGAATGCCTGACGCCCGACAGTGATATACGAGACGTCGATATCCTCCCAGTCAGCCCACGGCGCTTGAGACTCAGCCTTGTGCCCTCAAGTCCAGAAGCGCTGGCTGCTGACATGAACTGGATCTATTGAGCGGTAGCCTTGAGCGGGCAATGTATGGCCTATTGCTCTGATTTGATGAATGCTTCTTTGCCAAGTGGCGCAGCAGATGTTTGGCTTAAGAGTCAGGCAATTTCCACCAGCGACGAGGCTTGGCAGCGACGGCGTTTGCTCAGGCACTCAAAGTGGCTTTTTTTTTTTTACAGACAAAAGAACAGCGAGGCCTCAATTGGCAATCTGGCCGCAAACGGAGATGCACGTGTCGTTCGGTGACTGCTAATGGATACCGACCAGAGTTTACACGTGTGGTGTTTTGCTGTATCCAAACTGCATAGTAAATGTCAATTATTGTCTCACTCTCGTCGGGCGTCAATATCCCCGCACATGACCTCACAAACCTTGTCTGCAATATCTGGGCATGCTACCCTTAAATCGGGAGAAGCGGCAACCTGATCCCGCAACATCATGAGATTCGCGGTATGGGATTCGCTAAACACGGCGGTGCGACCTGTGGGGGAGCCAAGAGAGATTTGGGGTGGCTGTGCACTTTTGGGCTGAACTGGACTGGACCCGAGACAACAGCGGGTTGCATTGAACTGCACATTGGTGCATGTAAAGGATTGGTGTTTGATCCAATTCTCGTTGCATTTTTGGACACTATTCATGTGATAGGTTGATGCATAGACACATAGGCAGGCATATTGAGTTTGAAAGTCAACTTGGAGGTTTGCACCGGGAGATCTTCGTACTGGGCCGTAGTAGGGCGTAATTAGCGGCTCTAGGCGGGGCATTGACGGGCCTCTCCACTATAACACGACCCTCAATTCCGCCCAGCAGCTCAATTGCTCCGCCTTCATACCAACAACTCGGGCAATGCACTGACACAGTTCCAGTGGCAACATCACAGGCACCGATCCTTAATGCTTATCCAGGGGCAATTCAGTGTCACGGGACCCATCATGCCGAGAGAGGAAACCTTCCAGAAGTCTAGGTAGTCAGCCCAGGCGTGGCTCAGCCACCACCACTCCATGAAGGCAGCCAGGGGATGGAAGCCCCCCCCCTTCAAGGCACCCTGTGCATCCCTGTAAGGCACCTCAGCTCCGGAAGCTTTGTTATAGGCATGCAGGATGAGTTCAGGTCTCAGTATCATATGACACTGCCGAATCCGACCCAAACGAAGCATATAAGGATGCCTAACTGCCCACTTCTGTTTGTTTGAATCATCACTAATTAATATCTCTGGGTCTTTGATTGTTCCTAGAGACCTGCAAACAAGACTCGCTCTTTCTCATTGACTTATTTGATACCTGTTGTACCTTACAGGTCGACACCTAAACCCAGCAACACTTACTCAACTCTACACTTACATCTCACAACACCGTCAAGATGGCCTACAGAATCTCCTCCCCCGACGAGTACCTTGCCATTACTGGCATGGGCGTCAAGACCGTCAAGATCACAAAGGCGACTTGGGTCTGGCCCCTCCAGCGATGCTTCCGCTTCAGGTGAGTTATCCATCGTCCGAGGCTCTGATTGATAGCTAACCACAATCAGTGTTCAACCACACGACTATGCCATGGATCTGCAGGCCATGACAAAGGAGAAGCTGCAATTCTCTCTACCTGTAGTCTTCACCGTTGGTCCCGACGTTAACCAGCGCGGGGCCAACACTCGAGTTCCTGAGGAGGAAGAGGAGGGTGATCTTCGCCGTGAGGACCGCGGTGATGCTCTCATGAAGTATGCCATGCTTCTTGCCAACTCTGAGAACCCCAACGTCGACAACAACCAGCATGTTGGCAACATCGTCAAGGGCATCATCGAGGGTGAGACCCGTGTCCTCGTCTCCAGCATGACCATGGAGGAGATCTTTACCGAGCGAGAGGTCTTCAAGAAGCGAATCTTCCGCAACATCCAGGGCGAGCTCGACCAGTTTGGTCTCAAGATCTACAACGCCAACGTATGTTTTTCTGATGTGTTTACTTGAACTCTGCTGACGATATCTATAGGTCAAAGAGTTGAAGGATGCCCCCGACTCCGTCTACTTTGCTTCCCTCTCTCGCAAGGCCCACGAGGGCGCCACCAACCAGGCCCGTATCGATGTTGCCGAGGCCCAGCTGCGCGGTAACGTCGGAGAGGCCAAGCGCAAGGGTGAGCAGGAGCGAGAGATTGCCAAGATCAACGCCGAGACAGCCGTCCAGAAGACAGAGCGCGACATTGAGCGTGCCCAGGCTGAGGCCCACCTCGACACCACGCGTGCCGGACTTACTCGTGATGTCGATATCGCTCGTGTCACTGCCCAGCGTACCCTCGAGTCCAAGGATGAGGATCTCAAGAAGGAGGTCGAGATCAAGCGCGCGGCTGCAGAGATGGAGCGTCTGCGTGCCACTGATGTCGTCAAGGCTACTATCGTCCGCGAGAGTAAGCAGCAGGCCGCTGATGCCGCCGCATACGAGGTTGAAGCCGATGCTCGCGCCCACCAGGAAGCCAGCCAGCGCAAGACCGATGCCGCCGCGTACCAGACCAAGGTCGCCGCCGACGCCGATGCAGAGGCCGACTTTGCCAAGACGACCAAGAACACCGACGCCGCAGCTTACAAGACACGCAACGACGCCGAGGCGTACAACTACGCCGCCCAGCAGCGTGCCGAAGCCGAGCTGGTGTCAAAGCTCAAGGAGGCAGAGGGTATCAACGCCATGGCCGACGCATACGGCAAGCTGTCGCAGGCCTTTGGCGGTCCCGCTGGTCTGCTGCAGTACATGATGATCGAGAAGGGCACCTACGTCGAGCTGGCCAAGGCCAACGCCACGGCCATCCGCGGCCTGGAGCCCAAGATCAGCGTGTGGAACACTGGCAGCAACGGCCAGGGCCAGGGCGGCGATGCCACCGAGACCATGCGCAATGTTTACCAGATGCTTCCTCCCCTGATGACGACCATCAACGAGCAGACAGGCATCACCCTTCCCGAGTGGCAGTTTGGACACCTCAACGCGGGTGTCAACGCCGTCAACCAGGAGAAGGTCAACGGAAAGAGGTAAACAATCAATCGTTTAGGAATACGCTACGAAGGGTTCTTAATATGAGGTTGATGATTTTCCTTTGTCTGGGGGATTGGGTGGCTTTCTTTGTTACTTGATATCCCGGCATTTGTGCCACTAGATTGCTTTCGTTTTCTTCCCTTTGTTCTGATGTACGATAGATGAGTCTCGATACCAATTTGATCAATTAGTTAACAGAATGAATGCCCCTCTCAGTGTGCAGTTCGGATGAAGTGGTGTTGAGGAATTGATCCAACGAAAATGTGCACTGAAGGAGGAACAAATAGGATGATAGGGGACGATAGCTATCTGTTCAGTCAAACCATTCAATTACTGTCTATTAAAGGACCTAAAAACACAAAAAGTCACCGTTCAATCATCCAAAACGCCAAAAGGGAACGTGTTGGGGCGCTTCCCTTCCTCCACCGTCTCCCGCCGAACCTCCACACTCCCATCGGCCCCTGTGACAGCCCGATAGTAGCTGTGCCGATCATCCATGATGCAAAACTCATCCAGGTGAGGCAGCGAGCTGGCTGTACGGTGCGTCAAATCAGTGTAAAACTCATTGAGCTCCGCTTCCGTGAGGGGAGAGCCTGGGATATGGACTTGCCGGACGATGTCTTGGTCTATGTTCTTCTTGTGAAGACTGAGGGCGAGCTTGCGAAGGGAAGGTGTAGTAAGAACAGCAGCAATGAGATCCATGACGCAGGCGTTCTGTTCCAATCATGTCAGCACTTGTTCACAGGTTAAGGAGGAATAACTTACAAACTCGATGAGATGTCCCTGGGCAGTTTGTGCCATGCGGCGACGGTCAGGGGCCCAGTTCTTGCTCTGGTCGATAATGAGCCACTCCAAGTGCGCAAACTCGACCGTGAAACGGCCGGTCTGGATCACCTCGACATCCCCGTGCTGCAAGACGGAGCCGAGATGGCAAAAGAAGAGTCTCTTGAGGTTGGGGGAGTGTTCCTTGACGATCTCGAGTTTATGACGGCTGTGCGCATTGTCAAAGTGCAGCGCCATGATGTTCTCGCCGAGACACTGGTTGACGAGAATGTCCCACGAAAGGTCGTTCATGTAGTCGATTCTGACTGTGTTAATGGTGGACCACCTGGGAGATGTCTCGAGTAGTTGTCGGGTCTGGCTATTGGTTTGCTGGCGCCGGAACGAGGAGAGATCAAGACGAAGGACGCGGACATGTGGCATCCGCTGGATAGCTTGCATGAGGCGAGGAATGAGTTCCACCTCCATCCCGCTGACCGGGATCTCGTTACCCTCCATCTTCAGGTCTGTGACGATGGTGGCCTTTCTATAAAGATTAGGTAGTTAACAGGATGCTGCTAAAGTGTAGAGTGCTGTCTTACCGAACCGAGTTCCAGATCTGTCCCATCTGTTCAGGGGTTCCGCTGTGGAGGAAGTCTCCCAGCATCGCCGACACACTCTTTTCGGTGCCGTCGAATCGCACTGCGTAAAAGACCTGGGGAATGAGGAGGTCCCGGAAAGCCTTTGAGCTTTTCGAGATTCCATCGAGGCCTGAAGCATCCATGAAGGACCAGACCTTGTTCAGGACTTCCGCCGGGAAGATGGCCAGCTTGTGTTGCGGCATGGCTGGAGAGATGATGAGGTGATGTGTATGCGGAGGTTGATCGTATAATCCAAACTAATTGGTTCCAAAATGACTGAAAGGTTGTTTCTTGTGAGAGATAGACCAGTTATGGTGGGTTTCTGTGCTGATGGGAAACGAATGTCTTCAGTTCGAACATCGGGTCGAAAGGATGCGAGCTAAGAGGTTTAATAGATCCTCTGTAGTCGCTGAAGAAGAGAGCAAAAGGAAGCAAGTAAGAGTGAATAAGTCCTCGAGCAGCTTCAGGTCTGTAAAACAGACACTGAGTAACATAGAACTAGCTGTGTTGATACCGACAGTAAGTAAACACCAAGACAACGCTGCCAATCAGGGACTACTCTTCGACTCTTGATGCAAGCCTCGGGCATCAATACCCATACCCATAGTCGAGTGATTCGTCAATCAGAGAGCCCCCAGAGAGCTCACTGCCCATCCACCCTGGTTGAAGATTGTCCTTCCAACGGCCCTCCAACTGGGCTATCACCTCGGCCTGATGCGTAACGAATTGAGACATCGATATATCTGCCAGAGTGTCCACCACCAGCCTTTTTCCCCGATCGTCTATGCGGAATGTCAGAAGTGGGAGAATGGCATCGAGCTTCTGCACCATTTCTGGCCCGGCCTGTGTTCTGACCCTCTCCCACAGATCCGAACCCAACGACCACTCTCGAGAGAAATGGGGATAGTCGGGTTTGTAGCTAGTAAGAACACCCATCGCTTTCAGCAAGTTCACCACGCGGTGATTGTACTCCTGAAGGGTCATGCGCATGTGTGGGTGGCGATGCAGCGGGACTAGGACCTTATCCTTGAGCCTCCCAAGTAACTTTAGGATGCCTTCTCTGATGGGAACCTTGCTCGTGAGTGTTGCGAGCAACTCAAACCAGCCATCCGCACATGATGGAATCAATTGGCATATTGCTTCCGTGGCCTCGTCGACCTCATGCTGTGAGAGCATCCATCTCGATTTCATTAGACCGTAGTCGAGTATCCCGTAGTCGCACAGCATATTCATTTCGCGCTCGACGTCTTCGGGAGAATAACGTTGATTGATCCATTGTTGAAACAGTCCGGGCAAGGTGCCTGCATCGTAGTGTTTCTGGATGTCGTTTTCCATACCCCAGTACTCAAGGGTAAACGTGGACTCGTGTACTAGTACGGCTGAAGTTGGTTTTCCTTCGGCCTCAAGGACCCTGAGAACCAGATTACTCATGGCATTGGTCAAGTAGCGAAACTCTGCCGAGTACAAGTTGGCATTCCCTGGTGACTGGCTCTGCAGTATTTCGGCCGCATCGCAACCGTAAGGGAAAGGAAAAGGTTCCGTAAGCAAAAATGCCCCGTTGGTTTCGCCCGTGTAATCCACTTGGCTGCCCGTATTGTCGACGTCCCAAGGAAGATAAGGGGAGCCTGGACAACCACCGGGGAAAGTGGCTCCTGGGAAGGGGTCGTAGCTAGTTTGATCGGTAAACATGATGGTGTAACGGTTTGTTGTTGGATATTGTGATGGATGGAGGAGACAAGCCGTGGTGGGCACGGAGAAGAATGGTGATGCGACCACTGGCCGTGCCTGCCTCGCCGATCCATCATGCGGCGGACCCAGAAGGAAGACCGAGGTTTCCTTCTTTACCTGTATCAAATCAAACAGCAGACAGGAAGGAGGAATCTCTTCTGCCTGAATGTTCAATCATAATGGAAGAGCTAATGTATCTTGTTCAAGCAGGAAAAGGCAAGTTGACACGCCTCTCGGGACGACATCTACACAGCACAAACATCGAGTCCAGTGGCACGTCCATCGCGTTTCGCTCCTCAGTTCTGAAAACTTTTGCTTGGGTCGTCATCTCTAAGCTTATATTATGGCCCCTGATGTATTCCCACGAGTAAGCTTGGAGGTGACTGACTCTGCCTCAAGATCTGGCATCAGGACGATGAGCCCCTATCTAGGGCATTCACGACGTCTTTGTGGAGGAACATGTCATTTATACTTTTGCATGGTTTTTGACCTGCTTCATTCCCTCCACGTCCAGCTGAGGCGTCATTCGGCCCGGCCACTCTCGATGGATTCTCTGGGTGTCATATCAAAGGAGCCTGCAGCACAAGGCTCGCCTTTGATATAAACAGCAAGGAGTACCTATGCACCTATGTACTCCTCCTGGAGGAGTAGTTGATACTCAATTTATCCCCAGAAAGCTCACAATGCAGCCCGCAAAAATTGAGCATCGATGCCAAAGAGCTGCCCAAGCTTGAGGACGAAGCAGCTCGCTCCATGGAAGATGCTAGAAAGAGAAGCGCAGGGGCTCACCAAGTATCTTCTGCCTAGAATCACACATGTTTTTGCTTGGAGCGGCAGCCGAAGGTACTTGTTACTCGCTTTGTGCATCTTTTCCTATTGTTTACCTTGGCTGCCCGGCAACCTCATTCTCCTCTCCCCTTCTCGCACTGCCACGCATCGCCCTCTCCCTCCTCCAGAATCATCATCATTCGCAAACCTTTCTTTCTTTTCTTTCCTCTCCATTGTCACTCCACGAGCGAGAACAAGCTGGTGGATGTCGCCTTTGGCGATTGACCATGTTGTTGTTCCGCGCACTGCATCCTCCGAACTACATTCCCCTCCTGGCCATGGCCGCATTCTTCTTCAATCGGTAAGAAATATATCCTCGTTAGAGGCGTCGCTGGCACTCATCACTGCTCGTCTCTCTTGAACCGCCAACGAGCTGCTGATGTGCAGGATGCCAACATCTTTTCTCCTCTCCGTAGACCCCAAGCTAACCTCTTCCCAGTAGCTCTTTCACATGGGACAAGATGCTTTACCCACTGTCACGCGCATTAAATGCGAAGAAAATGGAATTTTATCCAAATTTTTCTCTGGGCTTGAACCTTGGCTTAAACTCGTTGCCAACTCGGCTCATAACAGTATGAAATGTTTGATGCAGACGAGATGTGGTTGGCCGGGGTTATTACTCCGGTCCAGCCACCCGTGTTCGACGCAGACACTGTTACAGAGAAATTATGTCCTGAATTTGGACTTTATCGACTATGCCATCTCCTGGTATAATATCCAGGAGAATTGGAATGCAGTGGGTATGCTCGGCAAGCCATTCTCTTCATTGATGTGATCATTGACGCTGACTTTAGCCCTATAGGTGAACGACAATGTACCACTGCTTTAAATCTGACAAACTGTGGTCTGGAGAAACCCCTTCTCCAGACCACAGTTTGTCGGCCTTGAAAAAAAGCTCAAAAGGTTGGTGCCGCATTTGACAAGCTTTGGGGTCAGCGTGTGCGAGGCCAGCGAGTTCATGAACTCTCCAGAACGCTAGCTAACAGTACCACAGGCTCGCCCTCTCACTCCTCAGTTTGGTGGGGCGGCTCACCATGTAAGAAATACACTCTCTCTATCCTAAAACGCTACTAACTACGCTCTCTTCTAGTTGATATCGACTGCAAACTCGGTGGTTGAACCAGCTGTCGTGGAATGCTTGGTGATGACAGGCACCCAGCCATGGGAAGCTCGACTAGACGAAGAGGGAGAGGTGGAGATTTATGAGCGAGGCGTTGTAGTTTGGATGTGTCTGCCGAAGGAGATGGCGATTGAGCCTGGGTACGGGGTCTTCTCTGAGCCTTCATTGTTCACGGTGTTTCTCTTAACAAAGGCCGAGAGCCAGCCACAGCACCAAAGAACACAGTTTTTACACATCAGCAGCATCTCAACAAACGCAGTGCTACATATCAATTTACTTCCCAGAGCACGTACTCTTCGACGGCTCAATTGAAATGCCATGGTGAATGCATATCGATCCGTTATACCCATCCCATCCCATCGCATACATCAACTTTCCATAACCTGACAGCGCCATGTCGCATTGGGGTGATGGAGGCGCATCTGTTGCATCAGGCCCGCGTGAACAATCGGTAAGTAATTCATGTTTTCTCCACGAGAACTTGATATGCCGAATAATTACCCAGCTAACGACCTTCTTCCAGAGATCAGTCTAGCCGGAAAGTGGAGAAGAGCAAAGGATCATAGTTTGGCCAACCATAGACCGCGTTGGTAGGCCTGACGATATTGTTTCTCCGAAATACCTATAACCCATTTCTCCGACGACACTTTCTTGCCTTGCGGAAGAAGAAAGCCGCGGAGTAGGCATAGATCGACAAGCTATTCCATTACCAAGGTCCCGGGAATACGAGTATTCGGCGAGTTGGTTGGAATAGGGCCGTGAACAGCTAATACTTGCAGGTCTCGTGGACTTCCCTGAACAGCATCATGACAAAGCGGCAGTTGGGTTGCCGGCGGTGGACCGTTGAGGAGGAGTTTAGTGGACGGACATGACCTAATGGCAGACTACTGGTGGTATGTATATTGCCACGGACAATTACCAACATTCATTAAATAAAAAGCAGTTAATATTGACTTCAAGGCAGTCAATCGACCCAGTTGGCTCAGATACGCTACACATGAATGCCACACGACAAGCTCCGACTCTTTACACGCAACTCACGATCTTGTGGTAATTCCCCGAAACTCCGAAAAGAAGCCATTAGACGGAGAAACTCACAACTAGCTCAGGCTAATTGATGAGGGGTATGAGCCGGCTTCTGCCCTCGGCACCAGTCAAAGCATTCGAGAATCTCCCCACGAACCATCGGCCAAGCCAGCCCAATCCAGGCTCGATCCGACTCAATTCCGCGTACCCGTTGGCTGGTTTCTCGCCATTGGAGGGCAACTCTGGGGTAAACTGGGGCCCCTCGCAGGGATCGACGGCCCTCAACACCACAACGGCATCGTCAACGGCGCAATACCGGCGTCTCTACGTCATTCGGGGCATCTCTAAGCGACAGAACCTCCACATCTCGAACCACTTTCTGGTCCCCGCAGGCTGGGACGGCATATCTGGGGTAAGGTAGCTTGGGAGCATGACCGCTACACCCCTCATCTTCCCCGCGGGTTCTAGTTTTTTGAGTCGGTCCGAAACATGCTTGGTCGACTGACAGGGCAGAAACTTGCCGTTGGTGGTCAATTGATTCATGATGTTATGTAGCATGGGAATATATATCGTCAATGATGCCGGATGAGTGTACCTGTCAAGCCTCAGCTGCGAGCTCCTTAGACAACCACCATGCCGGGCTCAATGACTCTTGCGCAGCTCTTTCTGGCCTCTCTGGCTGCTGGGCAGCAGGTATTCCTACCAGCTGAAGGCCCAACAACTCGTCTTCAATGCAAAGCTACCAAGACGAAGGAGCCCAAGTACACCTTCACGCCGTTCAGTTACACCCTCACAGACACCGTCAGATATGCCACCTCGGTGCCCTCTCCAACTACGACAACTACATATGCCGACCCTCCAGAGTCTCTAGTAACTCTCGTGCCTTCACTGTCTTTCACGACCTGGGGCAAATGGGATCCCAATGCCACCACCAAAGCTTCAGATACCGACGACCCCTATGGTCAAGCAGCGTGGACTGCTCTCTGGGAGCATGCAAACCCTCCCAATTTCACCGAGAAGGCCGTCTACAGCACTACTGTGTCTCCTACTGCTGTCCCTAGTAGCGAGCTGGTGCTGCCACCGCGAGATTACTTTGGTCCGACAGACTGCTACAACTTCCCTAAGGGTTTCGCCTTTGGAGTGGCCAGTTCTGCGAGTCAGATTGAAGGAGCTACGGCAGAGGAGGGCAAGTCACCTTCACTCATGGATATCCTTGTTCGGGATGATCGGCCCAAGTCGTATGTGACCAATGAGCACTACTACTATTACAAGCAAGATATTGAACGAGTTGCCGCCATGGGCGCAAAACACTTTTCGTTCAGCATCGCCTGGACTCGAATTCTTCCATTCGCTTTACCTGGAACCCCGGTGAATCAGGAAGGCATTGATCACTACAATGACGTGATCAACTTCATCCTCGAGAAGGGCATGACTCCCGAGGTGACGCTCCTCCACTTTGACACTCCCCTTCAATTCTACGGCGGAAATCTGAGTGCGGCCGCTGCTCCTGCAGAGCTTGGCTACGTGAACGGAGCTTACCAGAATGAAACCTTTGAAGATGCCTTTGTTCACTATGCTAAGGTGGCCATGACGCACTTTGCCGACCGTGTTCCGACGTGGTTCACCTTTAACGAGCCGCTGCTCTACTCATATAATGCCAAGGCTGTTAACCACGTCATCAAAGCCCATGCGCGAGTTTATCACTTTTACAAGGAAGATCTTGGTGGAAAGGGCAAGATTTCACTCAAGTTCAACAACAACTTTGGTGTCCCGCGGGATCCGAAGAGCGAGGTGGATGTCTACGCCGCGGACCACTTCAACTCAATCCAGCTTGGACCATTCTGTAATCCGATTTATCTGGGAAAGGATTACCCTGAGTCATTTAAGCAGACCTTCGAGGATTACGTGCCTTTGAGTGAGGAGGACCTCGAGTACATCGGCGGCACGGCAGACTTCCTCGGCATCGACCCATACACCGCAACAGTAATTGCGCCACCAGTTCCCGATGACAAAGACAGTATTCTCGAATGTGCCAGCAATTCGTCCTCGACTTTCAGGCCGTACTGCGTGAACCAAACTACCACCAACATCTACGGTTGGGACATCGGATACCGCTCCCAGTCCTATGTCTACATCACCCCAACCTACCTACGCAGCTACCTCAACTACCTACACAACACATGGAAGACTCCAGTCGCTATTACCGAGTTCGGTTTCCCCGTTTTCGGGGAAGCTGACAAACAGTTGCCGGATCAACTCTTTGACACGCCCCGGAGCATCTACTACCTCAGCTTCATGTCTGAGGTTCTCAAGGCCATCTGGGAAGATGGAGTAGAAGTTATTGGAGCCTATAGCTGGAGTTTTGCAGATAACTGGGAGTTTGGAGACTATGATGCTCATTTTGGGATCCAAACGGTGAATCGAACGACGCAGGAGAGGCGATATAAGAAGAGTTTCTTTGATCTGGTGGACTTTATGAAGGCACGTGGGGTGGAGTAAGGAACGTCCCTAGCACGTGTAATCTTATGAAAAAAGTATATTTATAACTATCATTTAACTACGAGTTGTGCTGGGTTGTCAAAGGCTGAGTTCGTTGGGAGATGTCGGGCTGTGGGGAGGGCCACGCTCCCTCGGCACTTACCTATATTTTGGCCATGAAGAAGATTTATCACCGTGTAAGCCCAACTGGCACAAGATTTACGGCGAAATAACATCCAGCTTAGTCTAAGATTGTTTCAATTCTCATGATGAGAGCCTGGTTGTTGCCGTCCAGGGGCGGGATATCCTCTACCTTATGCGCGTGTTTGACCCGCCATCCCCAACAATAAGCCGATGAAACCCACTCAGTGATGAATGATTCATTATTCAGTTACGCTCAATTAAGCATTTCATGATTTCCTCTATACATTAGTCGAAGAAGAGTCTTACTTTTGGCGTAAGCGCTCCCGTGCATGTCAAAAAACACGGGACTAATCTCAACATAACTATGGCGCTCAAATGACTCCTATTAGGCTAAACATTAGAAAATACTATCATAAAAGATACTAAAGTCTTAGCTACTATATAGTATTAATCTTTTATGAAATAAGGTTGAGTTTCGCTCTATTATAGCATAAGGATTTGTCTCGTATTCCCGTGTTATCTGATGATGACTAGGCGCTGTAGTATGCAAAGAGTAGGTATGTACTTACTAGAAGGTCGAAGTCAATCCCTGTGCTCCAATAATGCATTACGTTCTGGCTGGAGAGAAGGTGGCTGTCTGACGTGATGAAGCAAGTCATTCGAAGAACATGTCAGGTCTCGACCAATCAAAGCCCTTCCCTCTTCCGTTCAACTCCAATGCGTTCGAGGAGGAAGCTCGAGACGGCAGAATGCAGTAACGAAGGCACCACACCCCAATCAAGAGTTCCAATTTAGCACAATACACCCTCTAGAACGTTCTCTTCTGGGTCCTTGATCTCTACTGTACACTGGCTCCGTCTGGTTTCTGTTGGCACTCAAACATTGCCAGCACTGCTCTAGCATGCATATATACCAACGGGGAAGCGTAGGCATTGGCGAAGTACCTTCTGCCTAGAATTGTATATAAAATTACCTAGAAAACCAGCCAAAGGTACTTATTTCTCGCTTGGTCTGAATTTTCCTTCTACTTCCTTCTACTGCCCCGCAACCCTTGATCATTTCCTCTTCCCACAACACCACCATCGCCCTTCATCCCGATCATCATCATCACAAACTTGACACCATTTCCTCCTACGAAATCGACTACCTTTATCGTGCCGTTTTTGGGGTACGGTCACGCCGATTTGCCTCCTGTTGGCAACGCGTTGGAATAGGATCCTCCAATGTAATCGCAGCCTTCTCCTCTCCCTCGTTCACCAACTCCTACCATTCCTTCTCTTCTCCCTCGCTCAACACCTCCTACCGTCGTTAAATAACCTGAAACCAACGTTACCTCACTTCTTGGTATGTGTTGTCCTATCCAACTATCCTCAACGAGACCTCGACCTAACCAGACCTCATGGCCTACCAGACCTTGTTGAAAGCAGCCCGTCGCAATCTGCTCATTGCCGGACAAATCTATCACGATCAGGTTTCTCAGAACCGTTCAGAGAGCCCCAACGCAATGATGATCAACTCCATTGCAGCATCCTCCCCGGCGGGATCCGAGGCTCCAATTGGAGTCGGCCAAAGGCTCGATGAAACGTTCAATCGCATTGCCTCGACGCTTTACGACCATTCGATGAAACTTGAAGAACTGCAGCAGGAAGCTGCCGCGATGCGATGCGAGGCCTCGCAGATAACAAAGGACCACGAAAAGCTTGAGAAACGGATGGAGCTAAAGTGCAATGACGATGAAATCGAGTCCGGACTCGCCGACCTCCGATTCAAATTCGAGGATCTCAAGTTAAAGCATGACGTCCTTCGATCCGATGTTGAAGAACTCAGAACCAACTACGACAACCTTCGATCCCGCATGGACGAACAAGAGGATACTCTTATCGATGTCCAAAACAATCACCAACTCGATTCCGAGGCACAGGCTGTCATCAACGAAGGCCACAGTCAACGTATCACTGGTCTTGCGAGACTCCTGTGTGGATATTTGATCGAGACAGGGCGGGTTAGCGAGGAGCAGATGGAGTCTGTCTTGGATTACCTGAATCTCAGCACACCCAATGCCGATGCGAACTAATGCAATGATCGGAGACATTTGCAACACATTGGTTGCAATCGGCCAAGATGCCGCCCCTAAAATATGGCGCTGTAAAGAGAGATTGAGATGGTCCCTAGCTGTGGCAGCAATGGGTTTTTGGAGTTTTCATCAAAGATCGGAACCATGTTGAGGGTAATTGGACTAGACAGATACCTAGCTAGCTCCCATAATCAACAC
The DNA here is from genome assembly GCA_000966855.1 of Fusarium sp. JS1030. NCBI lineage: Eukaryota > Fungi > Ascomycota > Sordariomycetes > Hypocreales > Nectriaceae > Fusarium > Fusarium sp. JS1030. The sequence continues at coordinate 1,759,645 of JWIW01000095.1, read as the reverse complement.
CTCTCTAACAAGACATAGAGTCCCCGTTGCTGCCTCTGCTGGGTGATGGCGACGCACATAGCCGGCCCAGCATGGAGCAGCACTTGTAGACCTAGCAATGTCGTAGTGTGGCGACCGGTCGTGTATGATATGACTGCCGTGCTGTAGTGAGCGAGTCCATAGAGAGATTTGGCTTTGACAAATGTATACGTGATGTTGATGGCTGTGCCATCTCTTGGGTAGATGCAAAGGGGACTTGCTCGTTAGGTTTTGGCTCGTCATCTCTGTCTTCCATTTGTTTGTTCTCTGGCGTTGGCAATCAAACAGTTTGAACACTGCCACACCACAGCAGCTATGCCAATAGACAAACCTACCTGGGCAACACTCAAGTATCTTCTGCCTAGAATCACATACGTTTTACTGAAAAGGGCAGCCGAAGGTACTTGTCATCCGCTTGATGCGTTTTCTCTCTGGCTCCTTCCTTCCTTTCCGTACTGCCCCACAGCATCTGCCCTCCTTTCTTCTTCTTACAACACCACCTTCGCAGCCCACCACAAACACCCTTATCCATACTTGGCCCTGCTTTATATATTCGCTACGTTATCCGTGACGCAATGGAGCGACACTCTCTTCCTGAGCAACCAGGGTCAACCTCCTACGGCTGGAACTGATGCTCCAACTGCAGGTCTACCCCCCCCAAGCCCCTATCGCAGTTCCTCTTGAAGCTGCCGCGGATGGTTCTTCTTTCGCCGCCGCGCCTTCTGACGCTTACCTAGCCACCATCCCATCCTCAAGCCGACGAGCTCCTAAACCCCTGCTGGAGGACGGTACATGAAGCGACAACACGGACAGATAAAAGCCCTGGCCGACCCAATCCAGGCATTTATTTCGTAACTACGCAACTCCCTCTCAATCCGGTAGCGCCCCCTTCCATTTCACTAGCAACCATGAGATACACCGATGGATCTCAAGATGCAGTACTAGAGATTAGAGAGCAATCGCTGCTCTGGTCTTCATGTGGCCAGACTGTGACAAACCTAAGCCGATCCCGGTCGCTTCTGCCCTGCCGATTCTAGTGCAGATTCCACGACCGCCGACTCCAAGTAAGAACGTTCTTTAACTATTGCATTCTATTGGTAATATATCTAATGGTTGTTAGCGTACATGTACTTGGAGAAGGCCGAGCTACGATTGGACATGGCAACCATTATGGCAAGACAGTCACGCACCGGCTATTTGTACGAACATCTGCCAAACTCTCTCATTGACTGGGATCTCGAGGGCCAATTCGTCTGCCGAGTGATCGGGCTAGAATGTTATAAAAAACATTCAGGGTTATCAACAAGCTTGAAATCCATCTCAATAGCCAGGCCCATCGGGTTAGTCTCACTTACAACTAGAGGGGCCAAGCAAAGAAATTGACACTAACAGGCTTTCGACCAACGAGAGGCTCAGAAGCCAGCAGGCCAGCGGGATCTGTCTTTGGACTATCTGTACTGCTTTTTATCCAGCTTCTACAACAACAAAGAACACAGTATCTGTCTTTAAACGAGATCGACCGGGGGCCAATCCCGGCACAGGATCCCCAGATCCGATTTCTCCCACCAGTCGCTCCTACCATCATCGAATGGGACGCAGAGATCCCTGATTCCCAGGAGGATCCAGACATCTACTTCACATCTTCGGATGTTGAGATGACCGATGCCAATTGATCCAATCAGGTACCTGGGCCGGCCCAGCTGTAGCGTCGTTATCTTCCGTCTCTTGTTCTGTTCCTTTTGTCATTCACGCGCGCAGTCGTCCACCACGACGTCCGCCGCCTCCAACCGAAGCCAGGACAACCAGCCCCAACTTCAGGTCAACAATGCTACAACTCTATCCGCGGTGGTTCTTAAAACGATCGAGATGCACTAGGTTTGAGATCGTGTTTGCTTGGAGGCGAAGTTAGTTTCACGGCGTAGTTATGGGCAATTAGATCCATAAATCCTTTTTAAGGAGCGAGCTATTTGCCTAGTCCGATTACACACAGCCCCAAGTTTAGACGGTCAGTATTGAGACGGAGCAAAGTTTTTAACGGGTGTATTCATCCTGGTTCATAGCCGGTCTAGCACGCCAAGTTGCTCGACCACGCACGAACCCAAGCATGGCACCCTCTCAGGGCCATTTTTGACCCAGGAGGACTTTTTCGCCGGAGAGATTTTCCAAGTTACTGGTAGGCACAGTCAGGAGAAAACGGATGGAATGTCCATCATGGCACGAGATACTAAAAAAGGAATAAAATACCACTCATCAGGTCCATAGTTATGCACTGCGACTCGTTGAAAGTTTTTCCCCTTTTCTATCATCAGTCCTCTCAACATCAACTTTTTAAGTTCACTCACTTAATGCCCCCGACATATATGGCATCTTGAACTACAAGATCGACATCAATAACCAAACACCCTGGATCTAATATGGCGGAGGATATTGAGCCTGGTAGGTCCAGTGTACTCATTTCTTCATGGACGAGAACCAGGTTCTCTTCGCAATGCGAGATATGGTTGAATTAGTTAGCTCTAACATGAAAACGACCATCGAAACGGGGGAGATGGATTCGGTTGAGCTTGCAAATAAACATTACCACAAATTCGTTAATATCCACCCTCCTACTAATAGTACAGTCCATTGTGCCGTCTAAAGACTCAATAGGAACTTAACTGAATGGATTGATGCACGTAGCAACAAAGTCATGATGCCTGGCTTGACCTCGCAGCAAGTGACGGTGCCAACCATATCTCAAAAATGCACGTAGGCAAGGCACGATATTTGACGCTTATCCTCGTTCATGGGAAGGTCAGAAGTAGCCACGACTTGAGAGCCCGGTCAAGGAGGTCAGCAGGAGGCAATGAACTTCCATGAATCACTGTCATGGAGGTTCTAACAAAGATGCTTGAAAAACATGCTGAGGACTCACTTACTCTCTTCCATCCTTTCTACTCCTCTCGGCTCATCCGCCTTCCTCTCTCTTCGTCTCTTCTCCATTCTTCTCTTTTCTTCACTTCTCTCTTCTTCATCGCCTTGAAATCTCTTCCTTCACCTGTTCAGCATCGTACCGCAGCTTGCAATTGACTTCATCGCTATCTATTCTACTCTGTAAGATCTTCATGTACCGTTAATCCAAGCCCGAAATCAATCATCCACACCACTCCCTTCCTTTCCTTCATCGCATATCTTATACACATACTAATCCAGGTTACAAGAAGCCCTTCAAAGCCGCTTCCAGCATACGTCGCACCACAAGCGACCTTCTGCACGATGACCACTCCAGTCGACCCTCCCGCTGGCTGGCCCGAGTGCCAAAGCACCGACGAACAAGAGATCCTGTGGTTCAACCGCTTCACCAAGCACTGGAACAAGTGGGCCAAAGACAAGTTTCCTGAGGATGAAGAGGTCTGGGCACAGCTAGTGTACCGACTCAAAAAACCCCGTACCCGTTCCAACATCTACAGACACTCCATCGGGATGACCTCGGTCAAGGATATGACTTGGGGACATGTCGTCGTCGCCGTCATCCTCTGGGAAGAGAAGAATCTGCGCTGCGCCTTTTGGAAGAGGGCCCAGATCAAGTTCCCTCAGTCCAACGTCACCAAAACTCGCTACAACGAAGACGGGCCCGTCGTGCGAGACCTGTTTATCCCCGATCGGCTGCCGACATCTCTGAGGCGCAACGCGGTCCCTTCACCCACCCCTTCTGCGTCCGACGAACCTCAAAATGCCGAAGGACCTGTCAAACTCGAGGTAGAGGTTTCCTCCACGCCCCCTGCTAATGCGATCGCTGCTGAAGCTACGGCTCAGGGCAGCTCTGCTCACTCAGCTTCCAACATGAACGCCTCACCTACCCCAGAAAACCCTCCCTCTCGAGGCGAGCAGGTTTCCGGGCCTCTTGCCATTATATCGGGTCAGTTGACGAACGCCGGCCATGGCCTTATCCAGTCAATCGAGGAATCCCCCTTGATCAACGCCGGTCCGCAGCGCAATCTCAAGCGCAAGTTTGATGATTCCGCAGGCTCTAGCGGACCAAGCAACGTGGAACTCATGCCGTTTCCCGGCCTTGCAACACCCTCCAGTATCGGGCAGTCAGCCGGAACTCCGAACAAGCGATCCAGTGCCAGCGTCAACGCCAACCAGCTCTTTCGTATTGACTCTCAGCAAGGTGGCTTCGCTACAATGCCCAAGAGCACGCCCAACAGTGGAGCGCTCTTTACAACGCCGCCGGGAACAGCGACTGGCACGGGCTTTGAACCGATCAAGTTCTACACACCTCCCGATATTACCAAATTGAAGCAGGAGATTTCATCACTCGTCGTGAAGAACTTCAACAGGGAGATAGAAATTGCGAGGCTCCAAGCTAGAGATGCGACGGTTGAAGCTCTTCAGACCAAGAACGATGAGCTCGAGCAGAAGAACGCCCAGCTCGACAGGGATGTGACCAATCTGCGATTGATGCACGAGCATCTCCGATCCAGCAACAGCAGCCTCGAACAGCAGGTTCAAGGCCTCACTACGCTCTTGGGCCGTGTGCTTGTGCACGTGCAGGCCGTCAACTCGGAGCAGGTCGACGACCTGCTGGGGCGGTTTGGACTTGGGATGCCTTAGGGCTAACCGCATTATGTTTTACCTAAGAGAGTAGGAAGCATATCCTAGGGGTTAGGGTATAATATAGGTAACTCTTAGGTTAACCTCATTACTGGCTTAGGGGCAGCATATTCTCATGCTTAGTTCAGTATTTGCCAATAGGTAAAAAAGTCATAAAAGCAGTTTTCGCTACATGTGCCGTTAAACCATGAACTACCTTATTCTGTATCTAAAAATCCAAAGAGTCCAGATATCCTTGGTTCCTGTGATCAAGGGGAAACCTCAAGTCCCTTCCCCCAAGCGGCTCGGGGTGTCCCGGCCGCACGCCCAGCATCCCCCTCCCAAAGGGCACCTGCGTGGTCTGCCCAATGCGAAATACAATTCCCTTGGCCGCAAACGCATCTTCGAGCTCCTTGACCTGTTCCTCAGGAGGCGCCTCGTAAGGGTCCACGGCGACGATACTCAGATTTTGGAAGCGGTACAGCTTCTCCACCATGCCTAGCAGGTCGCGGTGCAGCTCTGGCCATGCCAACACCATGCCTATGTGTAGGATGCGCAATGATGCCGGAAGGCTTGCCATGAAGATCTCGGGGCCAATATCCTTCATGGCCTCAAACCGCTGTGTTCGCTCTTCCTCGTCAAATACAGGTCCGTAAAGGAGCAGCTGCTCAACCTCAAGGATTTCGAGGCGTGGAAAGTCGACAAAGCTAAAGTCAGCGCGCAGAGAGCTATCCCAGCGCAAGAACATGGACACCTGCTCTATCACATCTTGCGCGCCGCCAGACGTGTGCTCCCACGTTGTGCTAGTGTAGCATAGCCGTCGTAATGACTGGCGCACGGGGCTAAGATGGTCGTGCTGGAGCACGGTATATTTGTCCATGTCGCAGAAGTACTCGAGATCCTCGAGAACTGGACTGCGGCGCAGAATCTTGCCAAGGTTGTCAGGGTCGAGACCGTGTAATGACAACCGACGGAGACTTGAGAGGGCGGTGTCCCAAGGTTCTGTACGGAAGCGCTCGCGAAGAGGAATATCGGTTCCGCAGTCGGCGTCGCTCGCTGCTAACACCTCAAGGTTTTGCGCTTTGGCCAGAACATCCTGCATCTGTTGGATGTGGCAGCACTCGTCAGGATACTTGCCCTGACCTGGCAACACCAGGTACTTGAGGTTTGGCAGGTAGAAAGGCGAGTCTCTTAGGTACTGTAGGCCTTCTTGCGACGACCGGTAGATGAGCAGTTGCTCAAGGAATGGCGCAGCCATGATGGCGGCTTCTTGTAACCATTTGGGCTCGACATGGTCGTATGAGGGCAGAGCGCGGAAGCCGGCGCGCTCACCAGCTTGTCGGAAAAGTGCCTGTGTCTCTTTGGGCACGTTATGAGCGTCATCTGAGTGAAGCGCAAAGAAAGCGAGGGCGCGAACGTCCTTGGCCAAGTCTGGTCGCATCAAGAGGGTACGCAGAAAGGCCTCGAGCGTCTCAATCTCGCGCCTCCTGGCATCGGTATCACCCCACCACTCAGGGCTACTTGTCAGGTCAGGCTGCCTGCCTGAGTAATAACAGTGAAAGAGGATAGGCTGGGCAGTGTTGCGAAAGCGCCGACACGTGCGACTCAGTCGCGACAAGGCCTGCTGGGCCTCAAGGGCGTATTCGATCTCATCTGGAGGGAGATCTACAACATGCGCGTGCTGACAGTGCATGCACAGATGGCGACAGATAGTCGCAAAGATCTCGACGGGAAGATCCCCCAGGGAGAGCTGCCGCCATTTGCGCCAGAAGAAAGGAAGCTCCATGGAGAAGACTGGGTTGTTGTGCGACCAGAAGCTTCCTCCATGGAGGAAATCCCGGTCAATCCTGGCGACGAGATGCATGTGGTACGATGATGAGTTTTTGGTCAGGGACGGGGGTATAAGTTGAGATGGCGCGGGGGGAGATGTATATGTATGCGACTCTGGGCTGGGGCAGAGGAGGATTCAAGCTGGGGAAAGCTGGAGTAGACGCTACGACGCTGGCTGCAGAGTCCAAGAGGGTAAACGAGTGTCAAGAAAGAACTGAGGGTGACGTTACTCGATAGGAAGGGGGGCGAGTCAACAGTAAAGTAGTTCTGAGGTGTCCAAGTCGAATTGTGAGTGGATCGCGGGAGTATCGAGTATCGTAAGATGGCGGCTCGCGAACGGACCTTGGGCTGAGGAAAATGGGGACAAGAGGCCAAGCCAAGCCGCAACAGAACAAAATCCCGCCTCTATTCTCGCACCAAACGAAGCTAGTGAGAGGGATCTGGGCAATCTGGGAAGCTCAATGGGTTGCGCGTGGGTGTCAGGTAATCAATCCCAAGGGAAACAAACCACCAGGACCAACAAGGGGGAGGGAAGGGGGGGTCAAGCAAGGTCCGGGAGCCGCAGGAGGAGGAGGAGGCACAGACGGATAAAAAGACCAGAAATTGTCTTAGACGGGACTGCCGCAGCTGAAGCTGGGATCATGGCCAGAGAGCGCCCTCGTCCATGGATGAGGTTCCGTTGTTCCGGGACACACTCGAGTCAGCAACTAAGAGATATGGATGGATGGATATGCAGATGGGAACGGGACCCAAGGGGTTCGCCTGCAGTTTATATGCCCGCCGCATCGTGAGGAACAAAAAGCAAGGCCTTCCAGAAACAAAGCAAAAACGACGTGTAAAAAACAAAAATATGCCGCGCCGTTGGGAGAAGCAGGCGAGGGGGGACGGCGGGAGGCGTCGAGGCCACTCGGGATGGTCAGGGACGGACCAGACACATGGCCACGCAGGGGGCCGCAAGGGGCGTGCTCAGAGGTCCACTTCCCGCGATATGGTGGTCTTATTCTTGATCTGCCAGGGGCGACGAGGCTTGACGCTGGCTGACCTGTCAAGGGCGAGTGTATGTCTGTGTGTTTGTGGTGATGGTGGTTTGTGGTTGAATTTATTTCTGACTCTCAAAGACTTGTAGTTGCGGTTGTTTCCTGTCAAGTTTCAACAGCGCTGTCGATCACAGCCAACTCCCTGCTTACTCGCTTCGTCAAGTCTGGCGTTAACCGGCTTCTCCATATCCAGCAACGTGCAAGGGTGACATCGCGTATGCCCCTGCGCTCAGAAATCAGAGATAAAAAGTGACGAGACGGAACCAGAGTCCAGACGAAAGCAGAGTTGCGGCCGCTGTTATTGTCTGATGCGCATAATATCACCCCCAAAATTCTTGCTTTAGCGAGTCTCTTAAAAAAGGGTCTCCCGCTGCAAGATCCCGCCCGGCCATCAGTCAATGGCACCTTTTAGAGTTGCTCCGGTCTTTTCCAGAATCATCCTTGTCCAATCCAGAAGACATGGAAACATGACCCATCACATCGTCTAACCGACCCCCGTGGGTCCCACGTGACCTCGCAAACTGGTCGCGTCAGCTTGGACCAACACCTCGCGTCTCCATCAAGGCACCCGCGTAAAGCACATCCATCCATTGTGAGCTGCTTCCTTACGTCACGCCTTTTCCGTCTAGTGAAACTGACTGCTTTCTCTCCACCCACTGAGATACTGGAAATTCCAGATAAATCTCCTGGAATGCCAGAATTCACCGGTATGTCTTCTCCTCCCTCCAGCTTGCTTATCCTCGCTCACGATCGTAGAGGCGGACACTATCCGCATCCTCGTAGCAACCGACAATCATGTCGGCTACGAAGAACGAGATCCAATCCGCAAGGATGACAGCTGGCAGACCTTTGACGAGATCTTGAACCTTGCCCGCACCGAAGATGTATGTAGCGACCTTTTTTTCTATTTGCGTCTCTAACCTCCCCAGGTCGACATGGTTCTCCTTGCTGGCGACCTCTTCCACGAAAACAAGCCCTCACGAAAGGCCCTCTACCAGGTTATGCGAACCCTCAGACAAAATTGCCTTGGCATGAAGCCATGCCCCCTCGAGTTCCTCTCCGACGCCGCATCCGTCTTTGAAGGCGCTTTTCCCCACGTCAACTACGAAGACCCCGACATCAATATCTCCATCCCCGTCTTCTCCATTCACGGAAATCATGATGACCCCTCCGGTGAGGGAAACTTTTGTTCGCTTGATTTGTTGCAGGCGAGTGGGCTGCTCAACTATTACGGCCGAGTCCCCGAGGCGGACAATATTGAAGTAAAGCCCATCCTACTCCAAAAGGGCGCTACCAAGCTCGCCCTTTTCGGTCTGAGCAATGTCCGAGACGAACGAATGTTTCGAACCTTTCGAGATCACAAAGTCAAATGGTTTCGACCTGGTGCTCAGATGGGTGAATGGTTCAACATCCTCTCCGTTCATCAGAACCACCACGCCCACACTGCCACCTCCTACCTTCCCGAGAATGTCCTCCCCGACTGGATGGATCTTGTGGTCTGGGGCCACGAGCATGAATGTCTGATCGATCCCACGCAGAACCCCGAGACAGGATTCCATGTCATGCAACCTGGTTCATCTGTTGCAACCTCCTTGGTACCTGGCGAGGCTGTTCAGAAACACGTTGCCATTGTAAGTGTGACGGGCAAAGACTTCAAGGTTGACAAGCTCCCACTCAAGTCTGTTCGGCCATTTGTCACTCGCGAAATTGTTCTATCACAGGATAAGCAGTTCAAGGGGCTCGACAAAAAGAAGGATAACCGCCAAGAAGTTACTCGAAGGCTGATGGAGGTAGTTGAGGAGATGATCGCCGAGGCTAATGCCGATTGGGAGGCAATTCAGACGGACGAAGAGGCTTTGGAAGAACGCCCACTCCCCCTGATTCGTCTCAAGGTGGAGTATACCGCGACCGAGGGTGGTCAGTTTGAGATTGAGAACCCACAGCGTTTCTCCAATCGCTTTGCCGGGAAGGTGGCCAACACGAATGATGTTGTCTACTTTTACCGCAAAAAGACATCCCAGCGTAAGTCCCCGCGGTAACTCAAAAAGCATATCACTAATGCGCCTTAGGCAAAACCACGGCTGTGAACCCGACAGAAGCATTGGAGGCCCTGGCCGATGGTAACGACATGGTCAAGGTCGAGAGCCTAGTACAAGACTTCCTCTCGGCACAATCCCTCAAAGTGCTCCCCCAAGGACCTTTTGGCGATGCCGTCACGCAGTTTGTGACAAAGGATGACAAGCATGCCATGGAGCTGTTTGTATCGGAACATTTGACGGGCCAAGTTCGGTCAATGCTGGGTCTGGAATCCGACGATGAGGATTTGAACAGCGCCATGGACATTTACCGGACCAGGATCGAGCAGGAGCAAGCTAGTGGCATGCAAACGACTCCAGCTGAACGAAAACGGGTTCTCAAACCCAAGCCAGCAACTTGGGATAGCGATTTTGATGGCAGCTGGGAGAATGAACCAGATGCCTGGACATACGAGGATGCCGACCCGGCTGAGAGCTCAGCGCGTACATCTGCACCAGCACCAGCACCCGCACGCAAGACTACACGGGGGCGAGGCAAAGCAGCGCAAAAAGACGATGATGACCTGATGGACGAGGACGAACCACCAGCAAAGAAGCCAGCGAAACGTGCAACACGTACGACAAAGGCGGCGCCAACACGAAAGACACCAGCAAGGGGTCGTGGCCGTAAGCCCTTTGAGGAGAGCGACGAGGAAGATGTGGTGATGGAGTCAGAAGAAGAGCCCGCTCCTCCCCCGCCAAAGACTCGGCGCGCTGCGGCGACGAGAAGTAACGCCAAGACAACCGCGAAGGCAACCGCGGCGACGACTCGGGGAGCGGCCAAGAGTACACGACAGACAAAGTTGAACTTTTCACAATCACAAGCCAAGAGCGGTACGCAGAAGAGTGATGCCGTTGAGATTAGCGATGACGAGATCTCAGACGACGACGCTTTCGAGCCGGCGCCAGCACCGCGGACGCGGAGGAGGTAGATGGTCGGCATGTACCAACACTTTGAGAAGGATGCCCAGATGAAAAGTACCAAAAATGACACACCATGACACAGCAAACACTGGCTCGGGTTGTTGACGTTTATTAATTCGAAATCCATAAATAGCGCCGTGATATAATATTTCCGGGTGTCCGTATCCCGCCTTTAACTCCACGTCCACATATGCCCTCTGTTGCATCATCTCACATCACAATACAGTCCCTCTCCTTTTGAGGCTGTCCGCCACTGTTGCCCATCACCGCCCCAGGGCTCACCGGCGGTCGTCCGCCCGCAGACCGACCGAACGGTCGCTGTCCCACAGGGATTGAATTTGTCCTCGACGCTTGTCTCGATACTTCGGGACTGGTGTCCGCATGGTTCGGATGTCCCACAGGCGGCTGATATGCTACATCCTGAGCCGCCTGTTCGTAAGAAGGCGGTGCCTCGTCTGCACCTTCATCACCGCCTCGTGTGACGCCCTGTCGTTGTGGCTGTGGGGGGATGAGAGAACGGACTCTCTGAGTCTGGGGTGTCATTCGAGGTTGCGCGTTCGTCATGTTTGTCGTGGGCGCGCTGGTAGAGCTGCTTCGTCCTGGAACGAGACCAGTGGCTCCTCTGGTGACGCCTCCCCCTCGAGAACCACCTCGTCCACCTTGACCCTCAGGGCCACCGCGATTCACAGGTCCTGTTTGCCGAGCCTCTTGCTCAATGTACTGTTCTGAAAGGATGCTCTCTCTCCGCCGTCGTGCCTCCTCCGCTCTATGTCTTTCTTCTTCTTCCTCCTGTAGCTGAAGCGCAAGGGCAAGGTCTCGATCCTCCTGCTCAGTGCTGGGGCTCATGGGAGGCTCATCCTCATGTCGAGCCTTGCCCCGCTTGTTCTGTACCGTTGTCCATTCTCCTCCGTCATTAGCCGAGTAGTTGCCTGCGCTGGTTGAAGGAGCAGCACCACCGGCGCTGACAACTCGGAAATCTCCAGATAGAAACTCGGTGCTTTCGCCATTAACGTCAGACAGTGTCTCCCAAACGATCTCGTTGTGTGTCTTGAATCCTGCATCCGTAACGAGCGTGAGGAGCTGCATCGATTGTGGGTGGCAGTACAGAGTGCTGAAGTGGTCGTTTCGGAACAGGATGGCAAAGGTGCCCGGTCGAATTGCTTTACCGATGACCTCGATACCCCAGTGCGTGAGCTGGGTTGCTGAAGTATCCAGAAACTCTTTGATGATCATGATGTCCTGGTACAGTTGCTGCTCTGGCTCTGTGAGACCCACATCCGGGTTCGACAGCTTCTCCTCCAGCTCCTCCTCACGGAAAAGTAGGTTCTGCGCATCCTCATAGGAGCAAGCCTGTCGCTCCAAAGATTCATACGCCGCCTCTGACTTTGGTGGTAACCACCCGTGGATCAAGGGTATTGAAAACGTGGCGTACAAACCCATCTCCGCTGTGTTCTCAAAGGTTCCCGGGATCAGGTCACCGCGTTCAGTGGGGTGCAAGTGTGTTAATGAGGTGCGCTTGTAGGCATTCACCATGCTTTCTGTCGGGATAAAGCGTGGGTTGACGTTCATTCCAGTATGCAGGCTCTGTAAGAAAGCATACAGGTCGGAAACATCAGGCAAGGCGTCTTCAGAACTTGTCCTCCGGGGCGACATCAGCTCGTCAAAGACAGCATCTAGAAGCAGGTTCAAGCTGACTTGTTCTCGTGAGCGGAGAATCTGAACCAGAGCTGTGTCTTCTATATCCGCAGGCGTCGTCAAAGTGAGGGCGTTGACCAGGGCCACAAGCGGGCATGGCCCATTCGCATTCTGGATCAAGATGGGCGATGTTCGTGGGTTCTTGGACGAGCTCGAGTCGTGCCATTTGATGTTCTTAATCTGATAAGTCTCAGTCTTTCCGTCTATCGGATCTCTCGAAGACCTAAAGGCGGTTGGCTCTGTCGGTTGCCTTGGTGGCAGGGGTGGCTTGTCCTCTACAGGCTCCTGGGTGGTGCTTGTCGAGGGCTCTGCGTCTATCAAGTTCCAGTCGTCGGGCGATGCGGATCCTGCACCAGATGCGACCTTGGACTTGCCCTTATCCAGGCCGCCAATGTCATCCCAGACATGTGTATCCCCTGTGAGCTCCTCGGATATCTTCATGGGCGGTGCGGGAGGCTTGTTGTTATTCTTTCCTAAAGGATCCTCATCCCAGGCCGGTGACTCTCTGCCTGATGGGAGGGAGACTAGGGCTGGTGATCCAGAAGCGGGTGGTTGCGGTGTCGATGACCAAGGGGCATTGTCGTCCAACAAGCTTGGAACCGGCTGTGCGGGCGGAGGTGTATTCTGTGCGTATGTTGGCTGCCACGGGTTTGTGCTCTGCTCTTCGAGAGTGAGCTTCGAAAATGGATCTGTCGGAGGTGCCTCTTGACCTTGAGGGACCTTTTTCCTTAGGAATGGGTTCGTCTCTGCTCTATCTCCTCCAGGCTTCAAGAATGAGGGTGCTCCCTCAAGCCGTTGTTCTTCAGTCGGCTGTTTCCTCGCGTCTCCCCAGACCTGTTCTTCCTCCTCTTCCAGTTTGGCAAAAGCGCCGAGAGGCCTCAACGCCCCAGGGACTGTCGGGGGAATCGATCTGTCGGCGGGGTGTGGTTGTGCATCGCGGCGCCGCCCAACATCTTCCCACCCGCCTTCGGTCCCTCCTTCTGCCCAAGGATTGTTTGACATGGCTTTGATTCTAAGTTATTATTCGAGATTGCTTCGAGTTGGATAAAATCGGGTCTTAAAGGAACATGACAAACGACGGTTCGCGGATACCGACTCGAGCTCGCAAGCTATGGGCCGATCGATGTAAGGGAGCTGCCACCACGAGCAAGCGACTGCGGGGGAGTGATTCGAGGGGTGTATGGTGTATGGAAGCGCCGGGAGCTCGAAGCATAAAATCGCCGCCGTATACCGTCGAAACAAGGCGGATTCTGGTCGCGAAAGAGAGTGTATTCGAACAAATCGGCCGACGTCTTCTCTCCTGAGCTTGTTTTCGTTCTCGTTTGTGTTAAGCGACAGCTTCCTAGGACTCTGCGGTGTCGTCACTGGGTTACAGCTGGGGTCCCGCTTGATCTGCGTGGCGGTGCAACCTGAAAGATGCGCAATTCGTTGGCTGGGCTTTAGTGATGCAATGAGCAAGCAAAACCGAAAGCGAATTTATTTTGAGAGCAAAATCCAGAGCACAATCGTTGATTTACAGGGGGAAATAAATTAAGAAGAAGGATTGGCTTGCGTGTCAAAGGTTGAGCCGGATGCCTCGCTACTCCCCCGCCACCTGCTGACCTAGCCACACCCTGACCGCCACAGACGATGACGTGGGCGTGCTGCACGACATGGTCTCAGCACAGCTCGCGATCCGACAGGCCGAGTTGACGACCAAGATTCAATTGAGAATCAGGCAGCAGGCTTGATTTGATTTGATTGCCAATGTGCCCTATCTGGGAGGATTGTGACTTGTCGTTTCCAAGACGTAATGTCACATTTGACTGGCCTCTCACAACCACATTGACGCGAGTCCCACCGCCAGCCTTACAATGATTGAACTGCTCGTATTGTCTCTCAAGCCTCAATATGAGCTGGGCAGTTTGCATTCTATCAGAAACAATGGCAGTGGCCTGTCCACCTTCTGTTATGGAGTTGTAGTTTAACACCAAAAGAGCCCATTTGCTCAGACCAAGGCCCTTGCAAGCGTCTATTGGATGAGCTAGACAGTTGAACTAAGAATCGTCACAATCCTAGCCCGAAGGCCGAGATCTTACGGACCATCAGGCCTCAGCTTGCGTAAGAGACGCGCAGGTCACAACGGCGACGAAAATCCATTGAAATGCTAATGCTCAGCTGTCTCTGCCTCGCCAACAACTAAACTCTCAATCTCCTCATCGAATCATTCAACATGTCCAAACATCGCAGGCTGAGTGATATAGGTGTTGATTACAGGCGCGATGCCTCGTTAAGTGCGTTCGACTCCTCAGCTTCGTCGCCTATGCAGTCCCAGAAATGCCACAACGCCAACTCCTAGCCGCATCTTCATACAAGAAAGAAATACCCTATCTGCTGGCTCCCAAGCGCTGTTTTCAACAATACGTGTTTCTCATCGGCCAATCCCGAGAGTCTGGAGTCGCTGGCACGACGGCATGGAGTATGACTCGGCCAGAGCCATCTTGTCGGGGTCCTGGTAAAACCATCCCTGAGCTGCGTCCTCCAATCGTCGCCGGTATATCCTCTCATTGTCACATTCCGCTCGCAGATGGCTCATGAGGTTGACCTCGGCTATCCGGTCGAGTTTATTCAGCTTCCCATCAGTGTACCCGGCGATCTCGTCGGGGTTCACGTAGTATTCAACGTTCAGGTTCGGTGTGGTGCGCTGCTCGGTATAGGGGTGTAGAGGGTTGTCGTAAACCATGCGAGGTGCCGAGGCCGTCGAGGAACCACCAGAGAAGAGCGACGTAACGACAGGTAGGATGAAGAACAGGATGAGCGGTAGTAGTCCCAGGAAAGTCTGGAAGGCATTTCCTTCGTTCTGTCGACCTCGGTCGGCTTCCCGCGGGCGTGTCCGCGGCCTTGCCCCGCCAAACTGATGGACTCGGATTCCGGGGCCTCCGCCAAAGTTAAAGACGAACTGCGGACCTGTGTCAAAGGCTGCAATGTTAGTACAAGTCTGTTGTCAAGGACGAGTCTGCTCACCTCCAAATGGGCCTCCGCCGAAACCTCCGCCGCCGCCACCGAAGAAGCGGGCAAACATCTCCTCGGGTGTAAGATCATCATCAAACATGGCACCACCTCTGTTCATGCCACCTCCAGCTCGTTGCGAGAAGAAGGGGTTCTGTGCTCGAGCGCTTTCGAATCGACTATCAGGATCTGTGCCGAACCGGTCGAATTTCTCCTTCTTTTCCTTGTCGCCCAGGATTCCAAACGCTCTGCTGACCATCTTGAAGGCCTCGTCGGCATGGGGGTGTCCATTCTTGTCGGGATGTGTCAGAAGTGACTGCTTCCGGTATGCCTTCTTGATCTCGGATTCGGTACATGTCGTCTTTACGCTCTCCAGGTTCAGGATGTCATAGAAAGCGGTGGCATTACATCTTCGGATGCGGACAACCGCTGCCTCTTGATCGGGAGTGTATGTGCGTCCCTGATTCCCCTGCTTGTGTTCGCGAGAGCGGGCCGAACCGCCTGTATCGGCTCCGGATGCCTTTGCGCTCATCGAAGATGCGGTCGCTAATAGATGGATAAGGTTTGTTCTGACGCCGGTTTCGACGATCGAGTGTCGAGGATCGAGGTCGAGAGTTGTGTCTTGTCGCCTTTGTTCGTTGAAAATGCGCCAAGGAGTGAATGTGGCTTCTTTCGGGGAGCACAAGGCCCGGAGGCTGTAATTCCGTCGGGGAAGCCTCGTACGAGGGAAGAAGCGACTTGCTTATGAGGTGTCAAAGTCGCATGAGTAACATTTACAATGAGCAGGAGGCAAAGTCGTAATGGCGATGGAAAGGAATTTGGTGTTTTCCAGTCGGACAATCCCCGGTCCTGGGGCGCCCGCTCTCACCACTGTTGCCATCTCGACATCTCGGCATCCACGTGATACCCCACTTCAGGACTTTCAAAGTTAGCTACCCTGCACTACTTACATGAACTGACTCAAACACAATAATGGTACAAAGAATCAGTGAAATCTAAGGACAATTCTTTCTAAAAATAGGTGCACCGAGCTACTAAGCATAAAATCATTCCTTTCTACTGGCCAAGTCTTGAAGCCTGTGTTATACATCCCATCAATCACTCTAGAGAACCAAATGTCGACGCCAGAAATTCAGCCGCCAAACTCAATGGCAACAACATTACACAAGCCACGTTTGAGTTTTCGTTCTTCATGTGTAAACTAAATTAAATTTACGTTCTATAGTTGGTTGTACAGCAAGCACAGCCCTAGTTAACCTGATCTTGCGATACACTCACATCAAGCATAAAAGAGATGTCTTGAAAGAACTCAATAGTAACTTGGACAAAGAAAGTATGTACATTGAGACAAAGTATATACAGTAAAACCCAACACCACCATCAAGAAGCACCACTCTAAGCAGCGATAAACTCCTTGATCTCGGGGAGGAACTTGGTATAAGCAGTGCCGCTGGGAGCCTCCATGCTGAACATGTAGTCACCCCACCAAGGACCGGCAGCCCACCAGAGCCAGCCAGTCCACACGTCCGAGTTGTCGACGAGGTGCTGAAGCTCGCCCTTGATAGCCGTGATGCATTGGCTGTTGGCACCACCGGCCGTCTCGCCGATAATGCCCTTCTTGCCGTTGTCCTTGAGCCATTGGGTGGCTTCCTTGAGACGCTCAGCACCGATGGTGCTGCTAACACAGGTCTCCGAGGTACCAGAACCATCCTGGTCGAGGTACTGGTGCATCTCGTAGATGATCTTGTCCTGGGGATCCTTGAGGTCCTTGAGGGCGTCGCCGTTGCCGCTTGAGACCCAAGTCCAGCCACCGGACCAGGAGTTACCCTCGACAAAGATGTACTGGGACGTCGCGCCGGCGCCACGGATGGCGTCGATGGCGGCCTGGTTGAGGTCGGCCACGAGAGAGTTTTCCATGTCGTGGTACTCGTTGTTGGTGTCAAAGATGACGAGCTTATTGTCGGCGAAGCGCTTGGCTACCTTGGTCCACCAGGTTCCAAAGTCGTCGGCGCTGCTGATGATGTTGCCGGCGAAGCGGCCGTAGTTGTGAGGGTCCAAGACGGCATATGCGCCCCTACTTATCTTAGTAGCTGTATAATAGAATGGGCGTTATACTTACTGGCCGGTGATGTGCTTGACAACGCTCTCGAGACCGCTAAAGTAGGTCTCGTCGATAGCACCAGTGATGCCATCAGGAGTCATACGCTCCATCCGGAAGCCCACACGGAATGTGTTCATGCCGGTGCTAATGAGGGTCTAACATGGTCAATACATGGACGAAAGGCCATATATAAGACAAACTCACATCGATAGCGTCAGTCTCGGGCCAGATGTAATCGGTGCCGAGCTTTCCAGGGAGGTTTCCCTCTCCAAACTCACCACCGGCCTCATTGGAGCCGGTGAACAGGAACTTGCCAGCGGCACGCTTGGAGCATGGGACGGCGAATGCAAGTGAAGCGCCAGCGCTTGCGAGAAGGATATCAGTGAACCGCATGTTGTCTTGTTTCCAGAGAGAGCGTCTTGTATTCTTTCAAAGAATGTCGGATGTATCGATCAACGAGCCATGCAGAGTCCCAAAAACTACTGGGACTGGAGGCGAATATATATACTCCCCTACCCAAGCCATTTCCTGTGGCACTGACACCATGATGCAGGATGCCGGCAGATTCATCAAGTGGGATATGACAAGGGATGGCCAAACCCACAGCCGTGATGGCTCGTCAGTGCGCTCATGTCTTCGTAGGCTCAGTCGATGTGCCGGGTTCCATTAGTGATCCCGGAAAGGGAAAAAAGGAAGCTTGCCCACTTGGCGGAGGACCTTGCTCCGTGGTTGTTTGTCTGAAACAGGAGCTAGGTCCCCCCTGACATTGGACCAAAACCGCTATGTTTAATGGCGATCAAGGAAAATTACAACGCTGTAGGGCTTCACATACCCTCCGTAGCGTGTGATCTATAGCGGAGCTTGTTTATTAAATGGCACTTTGCGAGAGTTGCAACGCGACGGGCCGACGGGCCTGTCAAATCCATAGCGTTTCTTGAATCTGAGAACTTGCTCAAATTACAGGAGCTTTCAGCGCGCACACCACAATGGCAAGACTAGTCGCATGACCGGTCAAACATCTGGTCCATCGACGAAACATCCATTTTCGTCCCGTTGGTGGGCGTGTTTTTCCGGTTAAACAAGCTGCTCATCGTGAGCTTCAGGTTGACGAACCACCTA
The DNA here is from genome assembly GCA_000966855.1 of Fusarium sp. JS1030. Taxonomy (NCBI): domain Eukaryota; kingdom Fungi; phylum Ascomycota; class Sordariomycetes; order Hypocreales; family Nectriaceae; genus Fusarium; species Fusarium sp. JS1030. Next base: position 1,741,283 of record JWIW01000095.1, on the reverse strand, counting down.
TGCCGAGAAGCCGTGCTCCTCGAGGGTGGTCACGTGAGTAGAAGCCGGATCAACCGCTCCGGAAAAACACCCCTGCGGTTTGAAGCCGGCGCAATTCGAGGCTTCGAGATACTGGCGTGAAATTTCCAAGACGACGTGTGCTAGCGATAATGCACGCGACACGGGTTCTCCTCAAGCGTTCTGTGTGGAAGGGTAAGTCAATTGTGTTCCTCGTGAGTTTCTTCGCAGCTGATAATTTGAATAGGCCCACACCTTGTGCCGTAAGCCATCGACCGAGCCAAATACTTGAGCCTTCTAACGTCCGATAGCCTTCCCATTGTCTGGCCCAAGTCCGTCGGTGACAAGGTGCCTCCCGTCCGAACACAGGCCCGATCCGCTACGATTCTGCCCAACTTTGTCGGACTCAAGTTTGAGGTTCACAATGGCCGGGACTACCACGAGGTGACCATTACTGAGGATATGGTGGGACACAAGCTTGGCGAGTTTTCACCGTAAGTCTGGCGGCCTTGACCCCACGAGCTTCTACTGACGAGCTTGATAGGACACGGAAACCCAACATCTGGGATAAGAGGTAGACTGTTGGAGTAGGAGCACGAATCTGGGTATACCCATGTATAAAAACTACATGTAACATCACTAGACCATCAATGATTTCAACGAACGAGATCCTATTCGTATATGAAAGCGATCTATTGCGACTAGCTCTGAGTCTTCAGGCCTGATATCATTGACGGACCTATACCTTTCCGTGAACGCCAAAAACCATAACGCCTTGCAAATGTAGTACTTCTGTCAAGCCAGTGTAACGAAACCATGCATCAGCGGTAGAACTCGCTACGCTTGACATTAACACCGTACTCTCCAACCGCCATACCCAAGTCCTCCATCGTCAGAACAGTCCTGTTCTGGCTGCCACCTTGACCACCACCTCCGTAGCCTGGTCGCTGGATACCCAGGGGCGCGCCCTTGTTCTGGTCCTTGGTTCCAGGCTGTCCCGTTGGCTGGCCGGGGATGGGGAATCCAGCGGCGGCACCCAGAGAACCCATCGGGTTATTCGTGTTTGACGACGCGCGGATTCGGCTGTATTGATATGCGTCCGCGGCGATGTCGGCAATGAACTTCTGAGTGGCGAGGGCCAGGAGTCGCGCGAGGCGGGGATCGGTTTGTGGTGGAGGAGGAAGACCAGCCTTGGTCATGTAGTAATGAGTGACTGCGTCAGGAATCTAAAAGGCGTTAGATGAGTTGACATGTCAAGCGGCGCGAGCATACAATAGGTGCATAGTCGTCCATCTTATTCAGGAACTCTCGCAAAGACATATCCTTGCGCGTCGGCAATCGCGAGTCGGGAACCGTCGGCGCAGGGGGCGCCGCATCGGCAGGGCCATTTTGCGCAGCGGGAGTCTGCTCAGTCTTTTCGGGCGCATCGCTAGCCATCTTGAAGGATTTGGTGAATGCGATGTGGTTTGGATGGTAAAGTTGAAGGCTGGAGAGTTTGGATGTCGCGTTAGAGGGAGTTGATATCACGTGACGCCATGTCATGCCTGCCTATCGCTCATGAGTTTCCCTGCCAAGAGGCTAAGAATTAAAGCTACGGGACAAGCAACGGGCGACTCTTAAATCAAGTTGAATTATTGGTAATTCCTCGAGTCCTTATCTCACACCCCTGCAACTACTTTTCCTTTTCCTTCAATAGACAGAGAACTAGGCAGCTTGTAAGGAACATAAATAGACTACACTCTATTTTGACTACCTGGCCGTTAAAGAGCATCCCTTCCGCAAAATCTCCAAGCCAAACGGCGACGCCTTGTAATTACCGCCTTTGTCGACCTCCCAAACCAACGCCGTTCATGCATCTCCAGAAGCCGGAGTTGTCGTGGCCAGTATCTGTAGCCCTTTTGCCTTGCGGCTTCTTGATCGTAACAATGTTCACGCGTCCGAGACGCGTTTAGAGCTCGGTGCTCTACTGGTACAGGATTTCTGTTGTACACCTTGGCGGGCAGCAGCTTAGACGGGAAGCTTGAACTTCTTGCCCTTCATGACCTTGGTGTAGTAGACGTAGAAGAAGTCGCTGTACAAAATGGTCTGGACAATGCCGGCAATGATGGCGATGTAGTCAACCTTGTGGTTGGGCTCGCTGAAGTATCGGTAGATCCAGTTGGGGATGTAGAGGGCGCGGTAGCTGCCGAGCGCAAAGAGGTAGTGGGTGGTGATGGTCTCGGCCTCGCCAGTTCGCTGCAGCATGAAGAGCTGAGGCAGGATGGCCACAGACTCAAGCCAGATGGAAAAGGCCCAGAGGATCTCAGACACAGTGTACTTGTAGGGGAACACGAGGGCGAGGACAGCAGCCCCAGCAAGGAGGTATTGGACACGGAATGTATCGACGTTGGGGTCGTTGGTGGGCTTGTAGGCGTTGGTCATGAGGTAGATGATGTATCCTTGAGAGCCGAGGAAGGCGATCTTGAAGACGAGGTTGTACAGGCTATCGGTCGAGAAGATGTCTAAGACGGGTTAGAGTTGCGAGATGACGCAGTATTGGAGGGGCGCACCAAGATAGCGAGTAACGTAGACAAACATGTACAGGGCCTGCGACTTGAACGAGATGCCAGAGCAGCTCTGATGGATGTTAGTATTGTTGGATTGACAAAGCCGGCAAGGGAGGACTAACGTTAAGCTGGACCATCTTGTGCAGCAAGATGAAGATACTGGCGAGATGCGAAAAATCCGCTATGTCATCTGTCAGCAGACTGAAGCAGCCGAGCTCCAGATTGTCGTCGAAACGTACCAGCGATTCGGAAGAGGTTCAACATGGTCGCGGTGTTGGGGCTGGTCGCAAAGCTATGATAAGACGAAGGAAGGAAAGCAGAGAGCTGCTAGGAGCGCAGCGGGGGGGCGGCGGGCGACAATGTGGCTGACGTAGCTATCACGCTGGTGCAGGATCGAGCGCAATTGAATCTGGTCGTGATAACGAGTGATGGTGAGAGTTGGACGACTGGGCTTGGGATTGACAGGGGATCTGGATGATCATGAATCTTGAAATTGGACTCGGCCGGAAAAAGGACACGACGCGATTGTAAGCTCATTGGCCTTTGCAGCTACGTAATGCGCTGGCATGTGTCAGGTTACCAGCCACAGGAGCAAGCCACAGCTTGACCGTTTGTGGCTGGGCACCTGCTTTCTATCTCAATCCACTGCTTGCAGTTGTTGGAAGCATTCATTCATCATCACCATCTTGGGTGGCGAATGCGAGCAATCCATAATCCAAGACATAATTCCATCTGGTGGCTCTAATTTCTGCTCCGAATTCGTTCCCGGATTCTCACAAGAATAAGCGCTTTGTTGGTCACCAAGCCCACTCTCTCCTTGCTTCTCGAGGAGCTTCAGAGGCTCGAGGTAGGTGAACTGCTTAGGATGACCAGTGTCTTCTGGAAAGTGGTACATACGAGGTTGGGCCTCCTTTCACTGTCGATTTCACTCTCATTCTTTTGTTCAACGTCTCCACCTTGGCTCGCTGTCCCCTCTTTCCACGATGGTGGATGTGTTGAAACGATAGCTCGGCTCAGGCTCAAGCACCGCAACTATTGCCGATCTCCCTGTTCTAGGAAATATTGAAAGCCATGGCTGCAAATACGGGATTTTAACGACGAGTCAAGGCACTCTGCGAACGTTTGGTGGAAGAAGCCTTGAGCATTCGCCAAGATGGCTGAAATTACCTGCTCATTATCCAGTCATGTGAGGACGCGTTGAAGCTATTAATCCAGTTTCCAAAGTGCGAAGCCTCTTCTCAACAACATTACCGAAAATTCAGCAGCCGATGCATCCGCAGAGCCTCGCTTTCCAGTGTCTAAAAGACACCCCCCATCCTCCGATATCATCCCCGGTCGCGAGGCGCACTCCGCTTGATGCTATTCGCTGCGCCCACCGCCGCTACCTTAAGCGCCCTGCCAAGCTCCCATCCCAAACCTGCAGGGTGCCTTGTACTTCTGTGACCTGAGGGTACATCTCTCCCGTCGTTCATCCCATGCCGCGATTGCGGACCATGCGGCCTGTTTACAGCCAGGGCAGAATGGGGGCGGATGGTGGTCTTGGTTGCTTCCCAGTCGCCACTTGGGCTGTGCGGAGGGCAGCTGGATGTGTTCCGTTTAGTGCTCTGTTTCCTAAACTTGACCAGTGATGGAGGGTTACAGGCCGCTTTCAACCTTGACAACCACCCGCGAACCCCAGGCTTCTGACCCTCCTGTCTTCAGCAGCTGCGGAACCATCACTCGTTGTATGACGCCGGCGATGGGTTAGTAGTCAAGGAGTGAGAACGACAGCCAAAATACCCTCTGATAACCACACTCGTTACACATCACTGACAACTCTGGATATGCATCCACATGTCGCCGACACCAACTTCCCCAAGGTTCACGGCTCATATGCCGTTTAGAAGCCCCTGGCATGAACAGATTCGTGCAACAGGGGTCGTTAACCAACTCAAAGACGGACGTTACGACCTATTTCCACTGGAGCAATGCCAGGCTTTGACGAATAACCTTCTGAAGCCTTCGTTATTCAACCGTGGTGCCCAGCATGGGACCCAAGACGCCGATATTATACTAGTCGGCGAGCTGGCACCGTTCGAGAATGAGAACTTTGCTCTCGAGGCCGCGGTTCTTGCTTGTTTTCATGCATTTTCACCCGAAGCGGCTCTCGGCCAACTACGCAAGGCGCGTGGACGATGTTACGTGCATGGTCCTTTATTCTTTCAACACGCACGAGCCTACCTTCAGTTCCTTATTCTGGCCTGCGATATCCGGCCCGACTTGTATCTTCCCGACGACTTGCCTTCTATTGCCAAGGACTTGTTCGACGTGGTCAAGGAGCGTGACGCAAAAGAACCTTTCCCATCTGTCCTAGGAGTGCTCAGAGTTGTGGGAAAAGAGACATGCGAGGAACATCTCCCACCGGACTTGGTCCAAATGATGCTGAGGGATGTCAGCTACAAAGAAAAGCTTCGGATCGAGTTGCACAAACTCCGAGGGGACCGCAAATGGCATTCAGCATATCGACTGGTTGGTGGCTCAAGGGAGTTGAGTCGTAAACCCGCTGCTGCACAACTTCTTCCACATGCGTTGCCCGATAGGGTCTTCTGGATGCCGTGGGCACCGGATCGCAGTAGGATCATCGCATGGGAAAAGCAACTCTCGGATTCAGATCGGAATTCGCTTGCTTATGCATTCGATCTTGAAGGCCCGGATACCACAGGACACCAACGCCAACTTTTACGATACTCCAGCTCTGGTGTGTTTGGTCTGGATACCGACCATCTACTACCGGTAAACGGTCGGCAGATCCTGGACAGTTTCCTGGAAGTCGTCGACCGTGTCGTCGCCCGAGGTCCCGAGGCCATCAGTCTCCTCAAAACCGTATGCATTAAACCGAAAAAACTCAACTGGCAAGTCCTTGATCGAATCGAGGCAGCGTTGGAGTTGAATTCGTTGGACGGTATTCGAGCTCTGGACGCATACATGCGAGACTTTTCAAAAGGAGACTTGTCCGAGAGGGTCCAAGCCTGTACAACTGTGCTTACTACCTCTGCGGATGCGCCTCGACTACAGAACGTCTTTGGCAACTCAAGAGATCTTGCCCGTCGAGCCTATCGCGTCTTCGCCGAAGCAGCCGGCTATTTGTGTGAGCAGCTTGACAAACGGCAAGCTAGCGAGAGATTCGCAATTAACACTGCTCATCTCGGTCATGCTCTAGCATCAGCGACGTGGCTTCACGAGTATTGGCAAGATGGTTTCATCGAGGAACTGAAAGGAATACCCGACGACTATTACATCTCCAGCACGTTCAAAGCCTTGCGAACTTCTTCGGGTGATCAATATTTCGATCCTTGCGACGACCTCGCGTCTCGCGTCTGTTTTTCGAAACGTGCTGGTGCAGTTCCTGCTGACGTATCACGCCCCCCTCGTCTCAGTGACAACCCAATCTTCTCAATATCGCTTGACCGCGACCGCGCACAGCTTCGAGATATGCTGTATCAAGAGAGCCTTGAGGGATTCAGCCACGACGAGGCGGCTGCCTGTGTGAGACAGAGCCAGAAGGAGCACGACAGCTTCGTCAGAAAGGTTCGCGACCTTTTGATGGTGGCGAACAGTGACATGGCATGTGTCAACCTGGCAGCATGGCTTGGTCGACAGCACGCTTCTGGCGGGGGTGCAGCACCTCCCGAGGAATGCTGGCGACAGCTTCTGATGCACAAGATGCGCCGCCGACCCCCTGGGTTGATGGAAAGAGTTGGCGACGCCTTGACCACGTCAAAGAACTGGGTTGACTGGATGAACCATCTCCAGTGGCTCTACGGTGACCGACACTTTGACCCTGAGGGAGGACTCGGCTTCACTCCAGAAGGGTTCAGGGCCGTGACCACTCGCAAGATGGGGATTGGTAGGTCGATAAGCATGAGCACAAACTCTACGGGGAGCAGTGGAGGATCCGGACTCTTCAGTCCAAGGTTGAGCGGAGCATCCAGCCCAGTTTCGGGATACAGTAGTGGCTCAAACGGAATATTTAGCCAGGGATCAAGTGCAGGGTTCAGTGGTGCGCTGTTGGGAAAAGATTGACAGATTGATGATTGTAACAGGGGGCGTTTTGAACATGGATTTATCATCTGATTTAATCGCAGGTTTTTAATGAATAGATATGAATATTTTTATAACTCCGATCCTAGTTGGTATGCGCTGGCTGACTAAATGGTACATTCTATTTACAAGCACGCCTCTATTAGGAAATAACACCATATATACGCTCAAACTTGTTTGTTAGGGCCTTGTCATCAGTATCGTTCCTCCTCATGCTCAGCGTGTGGATGCAGAGCTGCATATCTTGCCTGGTTCGAAGGCGACCTTGTTGAAGGAGGATACGACCCATACCCTGCCACGGGCATTGTCGAAGGCCTGGGCGAGGGAGCAGGAGCCCACGCTCCAGGTTGTGATCCGTAGTTGATAGGAGGTGGCGGTGGAGGAGAGTAAGATGACGAAGCATAGTCAGGCTGTACGTCTGCCTGCGGGATCTGGGAGTAGTTCGATCTCACACTTGGTCTTGTGCGCGCCATATTTGTCAACTGCACTTCAGACGGCTGAGTTGTGAGATTTGAGTTGTAGGACCGCATAGGGCGAAGTCTTGAGTGAGTCGACCGTGAATCGCCGTTGAGAAGCGGAGCGGGTGAGACGGTGTTACCACCAGAGGCAGATCGGCGGCCGAAGATGGTCAAGTTATCCGTAAAGTTTGTAATGGCCGAGATGTTTCTCTTCTCAACGTCGCGGAAGTTGACGCCGTCCCTGGGGTTCAAGGTGCCAAACTTGCGGCGTAGAAAGCGAATGTACTTCCTGGCAATTATCTTGTCCTCTTCACCGAAGGATAAGAGCACCTCGTTCAAGTTGGTGGAGAGTTCGTCGAGGATGGACGCAAAGGGCGGCGCCTGGCTTCGACCACGCGTGGTGCCCTCCTTGAGTCTTCCGAGGACGTACTTGAGCACCTCTGCCTTGACGGGTCGTGTGGCAGATGTTTCCTTGACCTTGCCCTTGGTAATTGTCCATGCGAGAAAGGCCATTGTCATGAGGTAGAGGATGCTCAGAAGACCTTCGGATATATCACTAAAGAGCATCGTGTCTTGGCGCGTGTAGTCTGGTAGAAAAGCTCTGATGACGGCGGCGAATTGGAGCGTCGACCGGAGGAGGAGCAAGATTGTTGCTGCATAAAAGACGTAGTTGTGCTATTATCAACGTCAGTCTTTTTTCTTAACGGTATAGTTGAAAGGTAAACCAACCTGCTGGCGTTCGCCATCAATCTCCCCACCCCTAATAAGAATAGCATCCGTAGACGCAACAGCAGTCATGAGACTAAACCCAAAAAACAAGCCCGTAGTAGCCAACTCAAAATTCGTGCGCTTGGTAGCCACGTCCGCAATGATGTTGAGGCTGTAGAACCGCATCCACACAACACCGAGCGCAAAGTAGAGGATCCAGTAATAAAAGGAAACCAAGCAGACGCAAAAGAGGGCAAACTTGGCGCCCCTCCACCACCAATTCCTCTTTTCCGAATTGGCCTTGATGTCCCGCCAGAGAATCGTAAAGGTGCCCCAGAGGATGAGGATGGTGGATATCAGGCGGAAAGCTTCCCAGAAGGGCATCACGAGGATGTAGCCAAAGACGACGGAGCGGGTGTCATAGTGTAGCCAGCGATCTATGACGAGGAAAAGATACCAACTGGACGCAAGAGTTAGTTGAGATATCGTTGTAACATAATGGGTTGACTTACAAGCACATAAGGCCAGATCCGTACATGATGGTCCTAAACTCCTCCCACGGCTTCTTGGGCCCCAACCGTAGCCAGAAAAAGACCCCCGTGAGGACCAAAGTGCCAAAGAACCATATCGTCACAAACACGGGGTCTACAACGCCCTTCTGCTCCGGTAGCGGAGCCGGAGGCAGAGTCCAGAGAGTTTTGTTCTGCATTGTAAGGGTAACTGATGAATGAATGAATGACAGACTGGGGAGAACCGCAAAGAAAGCACCTTGAAAAGAAAAAAGAGTGCTCGATATTTCCCCTCTTCCTTCCCATGAGCTATCCTGGTTACAAGTCCATGAGAGCCTCGCTGGGTTCCTAGCGTCGTCTTTCTGCAACTCAGCCCGCGTTGGATAATTTTACTTTTTTCAGCCATTTCAACTGACCCGAGTTGAAAAGTAGCTTCAAGTACCTCGAGACGAGTACATGATGATACATTCCGTCCACAACTGTGACGGCCCCATGCATGCAACTCCAACGTCGAGAGGCGGCTACGATGCTTAGCCAGCTTCTGCCTATCAGCACCCTCAAAGCCCCAGCCTGATTCGGTACGTTCAAGTTCCAGACTCCTCAACTGCGGTAGGGCACTCCTACTGTAGGCGCCGCTGTGACACTAATGCGGCCCTGGCAGTCGCATCAGGCCAGTGGCTGAATCAAGGGGAGGGCATCAAATAGTCTCTTTCAGCCCAGAATATGTGTGTCTCCAAAAGCTGTGTTCGAATTGGCTAATAGCACATGCAAGGGTTGGTTAGTACAGTTTCTGGGTTGAGACCCCAAAGGTTGAGGACAAGGTTGGATAGAAGGAGGGGGCTTAGACGCGGGATGGCTTGAAATGGCAGCGGGCGGCCTCGGGTATGGGGTGCGTTTTCAGCCGCAGTAAGCCACCGGGAAACGGCATGTTCTCGAGGCAATCAGGGCTCACTCACTGGCCTTTAGGGGTGTGTTCAGGTTACACCTTTTTGGGGCCATTGTCACTGAAATGACTTGTTGTTTGGGGGTTATCTACAGTGCTATCACAAATATCGCTTACACTGCTTCAACTCCAGAGTTGCTTCATCAGTTCAACTTGACTCTCCCATTAGTCTAGAACAATTGAAACAAATAATTCTCAGTCCCGCTATACATGCAAACTGGGTAGTAGTAACACAATGAAATCAATATCCCGCCTTCACAGACACAAAATCTCCTCTCACAATAACCCTCTCGGCCTTCAAGTCGTCACGCCCATCGCCCACCCTCCTAATACACGGCTGAATCATGAGATCGACCAGCATGCTACCCGAGCCCATGTCCGACTCATCCTTGAACTTCTCCGCGCTGACTCTTTCGCCGTGCTCGCACGCCTCGAGGAAGATGTGAGCCCGCTGGGCCGCCATCTCGAGTGCAAGCGTGCCCAAGCCCTGCACGAACCCGGTGATCTCGCCGCTGGCTTGAGGGCTGAGCTGGTTGCCACTGACGCGGTGAAGCGAGGCAACCAAATCATCTGTCACGAGCTGCAGGTTTGCTCGGAAGAGACGGAGATATCTGTTGTTGGAGGCTGAGCCTTGACGCACTTGTGTGAGCAGAGCCTCAAAGAGGCCAGCGCGCCAAGTATTCATCTCCTTAGTATTAGGCAGAATAACGCGGGGTCCTCTGGGATCTGTTATCGCATTAGTATCGCGTATAATGACGTAGTTTCGTGAGGACATACCTTTGGGATCGGCCACGGCAAAGAGTTGATACACTTGATCCAATGCCTCAAAGCCCTCGCCTCCTTGGCACCCTAGGGCGCCAAAGCCAAGCGGACGACTAAAGAAGCCGCGGATGATGGCTCGCCAGCAGATGTGTCGGATAAACTTGGGCCAATTCCGACCGCCCTGCTGAGAATTTCGGCCCAGGAAGTTGTCCGGGTCCAGATCAGGGTCGAACGAGTACGTACTAGGCCGCGGCACGTAGTTGATGAGGTTGTTGATACCACGTGCAAGGTGCAGAAAGTTGTCACGGAGCTCATCGTCCCGTATGACCTTGTAGTTGTCTGTGTTGCTGTAGCTCGCCATATGCGTCTTGAGAGTCGTTACTTGGCCCTGGAGACGAGCCGTCTCGGACTTGAGCTTTGCCTTGTACTTGTCTTCCACTTCTTTGGCCTCGGCGTCGCGACGTGTAATCTCTTCGGCATGCCTTTGTTGCATGTCGTCAATTTTTGTTTGGTAATCCACGGCCACATTGGCCAGCTCAGTTTCGAGCTTGTCATGCTTCCTCTTGGCTTCATCCTGGAAGGTCTTGAGTTGATGGCTGTACATCGTCTGGATGTGCGTGAGCTCCTTCTTGTGTCCGCCCTCGAGCTCTACACAGCGATTATGAGCCCTGTCGCTGCTCTGCTTGTACTCATTGCGCTCTGTGTTCGTAATGCCGAGCTCCTGCTCGACTTGCTGTAGACGCTCTCGGGTAGTCTTCAACTCTTGATCAGCTTGCTGGAACTGTCCCCAGTACACGTGGCAGTCATGTCGAGCCTGGTTTCGCTCGCCAACGACAGTCGTATAAGTCGTGTTTATGCGCTGTAGCTCAGTTGCAGCCTCATGCTCTCGTCGTTCATGATAGCTAGCCTCTTCTCGGGCAGAGTTCCGTTCAGCAATGGCACGCTTGTAGTGCTGATCCACTTCATGCAGTCTATCTTGAACTACCTTCTGAGACTCCTCAACATGATCTGTGTGGGACTTCAGAGTAGCAAGCTCGATTTCGGCCTTGTGCTGGGCGTTCTCGGCCTTGGTCCAGTCCTTCTGCATCTGGTGTATCTCTCGCTCTTTTGAATCGATGACTGATTTCAGTCTTGTGATCTCGCCGGTCTGATTTCTGATATTTGCGGCCAGCCGTCGAGTCTCCTGGTCTTTATCCTGAAGTGCCGAGTCAAGGGCCTTCTGGTTTTTTGCTGCCCATTCCAACACTGTGCTCAACTGGTCATGTATCGAGCTCTTGGGGATCTTGAATTCCTTCTGGAACCTTTTCAGTCTTCTAGACCACTCGTCCACGTTTGAGCCCTGAACGGGGTTCTTTTGAAGAGTCTGGCTTTGTTTCTTCGATCCATTTATTCGGAGCTTATCACGAAGCCCGCTGCTCTGGCGTTGTGTGGGTTCCATGGGCCCAGACTGATATGAAGGCCACTCGTCATCGTTCGTTTGGTCAGTTCCAGAGTCATCTTCCAAATTGCTTGTTTCTCTATGAAAGTCTGACTTCTGTTCAGGCTTATCAGGTGCGGGCTCAGGCTCTAGCATGCTGGTAGGGGTCGGTTGACTAGAGTCCGGTCTCACACTTCCATTCCTCGGCGGAACGGCATGGGCTGGGACTGTGTTCGATTGAGGATTCGGTTGAGGGTGTGGTTGAGGAGGGTTTGTCTGTGATTGAGGGACAGCTTTCCTCTGCGTTACAGGTTGAGGCTGGTTCTGAAAGGCACCCCTAGCGCCTGCCAAAGCTTGACTCATGGCTGGTCCTGGAGCACCTGTCTGGGATTTACTAGGTGAACTCGAGGTTCCGTTTGTTCGTTCAGAGAACGATGGCAATCCTCCATTGTTGTGCGGCGGCATGTTGCTTGCTTGAGGCAATCGCGGTGAGCTTGAGAGCTCCGCCGGATTCCGCCCATTCCTGTGTCGTGGCATTGCGTCTGTTCCGTCGACCTCTGATAGATTTGGCTCTGGGGGGTCAACTGACATCTCCCAGATCTTGGGTTTAAGGGGGTCTGCCGAAAGCTCGAGCGGTGGAATTGTGTGAGGATTCTGGGCCGGCGGTTCTTTGCTTGGCTCGCGGGATGGAGGAGCGGTAGTTTCGGTATTGTCCAATTCACTCTCCTTTTCCTTGAAGACAGATTCGTCTGTCCAGCGGCTTTCGAAAGGTGGTGTAGGGTTGCTAGATGGCGGCGGGCCTTGTCCAGTTCCCTGATATCCCGGGTGACCTCGTCGCGGGTCTAGCACTGGATTGGTGCCGTTCAGATGAGAATTCGAGCTTGTATGTCCAGGATGAGTGCTTGAAGGATGGAAAGCCGCGAGAGTGGATTGTCGAGCTTGCTCGCGCTTTGCTGCTGCGTATTCATCGGCGATTGGAGTGCTCGGTAGATGGGGAGTGCTCTGGCCAGCCTCTGGATTCTGGTCTCCTTTGCGACCAGTGACTTTTGACGTCAAGCCCTTCAAGCTTGAGCGCCAATTTTTACCAGAGTCGTCTCCGGTCTCGTTCTCAGCTTTGCGCCGATTGAACATGGTGGGAGAAGAACAAAAGAAGAATGCACTGGCAGCCGTCGATGTCAACAAGAAGCTAGAGAACTTGAACACATGCCACAATGATGAACAAAAAAAAAGCTCCGGTCAATCAATCACCTTGAGCTTCAAATCCTATCAGCAGCCAGGCTGGCCAGCACCATGAGCCGAGACTGATGAGAAGCGCCCTGCAAGCAGGCTGAGCTTCACAGCCCTCCATGACAGGCGGCCCCATGGAGGGCGTCGATGCCTGGGCCATAGCCCCTTGTCAAGAGAATGCACCCCCAAGGATCCGTCGATTTTCAGCCCTGGCGCCTCTTTTTCGCAACTTTGTCCCGCGCGTTAGGTTGTGTGTGTGTGTGTGTGGAGGTGATAACGGGAAGAGACATGCAGCAGCTGGGGAGCCTGGAAAGATGCCTCATCCACCCATTTATCCAGCCACCCCCTCACACCATTGCCCACCCCATGCCCGATTTGGGCGTCTAAGTAGCTACAGCCTTCTCTTACCTGGGCTCATTTATTGAGGAGAGATGCACCTGTATCCTACAATTTTCATGAGATTAGAGCTTCCAGTAGACACTTCAAACACCAGGTCTTGACTCGGTGATAGCAATGGACTTTGACGATACTTATACGGCTCCAGTAGGCGAAGAGCCACGCTTCATCCTCTGCTTCGACTACGGAACAACATTCACAGGTTGGTTAGAACATTTCCTGGAAAATCCGAAATTGCCTGCTCATGTTCCATCTCTAGGTGTCGCTTGGGCTCTAAGAAACGGCCGGGATCAGCCAACACTCAACGATATCCACGTCGTCAACAACTGGTCCCCAGACTACGTACAAGACAAGGTACACTCGCTCTACACCTACTCTCCAGATCAAGGTCAGAGATGGGGATGGGACATCGAGAGCAACCAGTACGTCATCCGCCGGCCAAAGCTGGAGCTTCCGGAGCCGTCGCCCATCAACGCCCTCAAGAAGTTGAAGCGCACCGTCCAATATGCCCAAATCCTGCACGATGCCATCCGAGAAGGGGCTCAACCTCCAGTCCATGTGACAAAGAGTCCTTTTGACGTTACCAAGGATTATCTGTCCGAGGTGGCATTGGCGGCGCGCAAGTCTATCGAGGCATCCAGACCTCCGCATCAGCTCAGGGACTTTCCAATTGACATTGTTGTAACCCACCCTGTGGTAAGTTGCATTGCTGTTGATGTTTGACGACAACTAACTTGTGTGTTTTAGCAATGGGACGAAAGAGCAAAGAACCTGACCTGGAAAGCCGTTCATGCCGCTTTTCGATATGGGTTTCCCCGGAGTACACTTGGTGTCGCCCGCCTGATTACCGAGTCCGAAGCGTGTGCACAATACACGCTGGAGGCGGCCAAGGTTGAAGATATCATGGACATTCAAGAAGTACGTTTCAATTGAAACCCGTGAGATCTCAACAGTTTACTAATGGTCGCTCTAGGGACAATGTTTTGTCGTGGTTGATGCCGGCGGCGGTACAGTTGTAAGTCACCACGCACCCAGTATCGGAAAGAATTTGAACTCTAACGCATTTCTTCAGGACTTGGTGTCCTATCTCGTCACCAGTCTGAGCCCATTCGAGCCCACAAGGATAGAAAATGTGGATGTAACTGGTCAGTGTTTATGGCCATTCTCATGGACAATATCACTAACACTATTTCTGTTAGGCGACGGCTGTGGTGCCACCCGCATCGACGACTACTTCCTTTTCGAATATCTCCCCCAAGTACTTCGCGAAGAGTATCAACTTCTAGCTCCCGGCGTGTTGGACGGAAGAGACCACAGCGGCAGCCAAGTTGTCCTGAGCAAGGGTCTGCAGACCATCTTGAGGAGATTCGAGGTCATCAAGCAACGATTCGCAGGTCCTCAAGCCCAGGGTCAGCCTGAGCATTACGAGGTCCTCGACTTGCCCGATGGCTTCGGTAACCGGAATGAGCCGTCACGGGGCATCCGCGATGGACAGTTGCTTATTTCAAGTACCGCTTTGAAGTACATGTTTGACCTATCTGTATCCAAGATCTTGGATCTTGTTCGGTATCAACTTACGATGGTGGAGAGCGAGGGACACCGCGCTGCGGTAAGATTGCTACCCCAAACCGTCAATGCTTCCAGAGTTCTAACTTGTCAATTTTACCAGGCAATCTTCCTCTCGGGTGGATTCTCCGAAAGTCCATACCTTCGAAGCCGCGTCAAAGAGTACGCAAATAGTCTGGGCGTCAACTTCTACCCAGCTCCAAAGAGGCAGGTTACCATAGTAATCCAGATCCTACTACGCAATTCGCTAACTTATCTCTAGTTGGGCAGCTGTGGCCCGAGGAGGTGTCATCATGGGCCTTGGCGACGGTCTTGAGCACCGTCAAGCGCCCATTTGCCTGTCCAGTCCTTACCACGTCGGAGCTGTTCTTGCTGAGCGCTGGGCCGAGTTTGCTCATGATCAGGAGCAGAGATATTCTGACACATATGACGGCTTACTGCGTGCGAATAAAAACATCAAATGGCTGGTTTCAAAGGGCGATTTGATCAATGGCCAACGGTTTGTAAGACAGCGGATCGTCAAGAAGCTCGCCAAGCGCAGTAACCTCGCAGGCCGTCTATTAGTTGTTTTTGACAGCTGGGACTATGTTGGTGGCCAGAATGCAGATGGGCCACCTACAAGCTTGGAAGAAACCACAAGTTCGTTCCCTCATTCTCCCTCCTTCCGAAGCTATACTGACATGGCCATTCAGAGGTCGTTGGCGGCCGTATCGGCAGAGGAGTAAGACAAATCGTACCGATAGACTACGATCTCCCAGAACCCAAAAAAAGCCAGTGGAATTCTGGAGGCTCCGAGGGCTACTACCAAATAGACCTGGACCTCGAGATCACCATCAACCAGAACAACACCACTATTGAGCTATTGACAGGGGGCAGGGCGCAGTTCGGAGACGCGGGGAGGAGTCTCAAGATACACCACCACCCCTTCAACACAAGCGCTACAGACAGCTACGTGTGACCGGGATGCCTTCATGTAAACTAATTCAGACTAGCCAAGGCGGCATGCTGCAGCTGCGGCTGGAGGAGTTGACCGGGGGTTTTATTGGACGGTTTGCGACAAAGTAGCGACTTGTATCTAAGCTATCAACTCGAATGTATCACTTGTACTTAACAAGGCTGCGGGAGCGGAACCCATGCCGTGCAGCGTTCAAGCGGGTATCCGGCAAGGAGAGCAAATGTGTAGATGAACCCAGGTCCTTTGCGGGGAAATAGCGAATTGTATCCAAGGGGGCGGAGTCGGGGCTGCAATGTCTGCAGCTTGCAACTATTCGTTCAGTGCGAGGTTGAAAAAGAAAGGCCTCCGGTTGCGGGCGCTTGTGGAAATTGGCATGGCCTAGATTTGAGGCCTCATGGGGGTGTGCAGGTGGGATGCCATCATGGCAGCCTTGCTCCCGCGCGGGTGTGAGTGAGAGAGAGGCCTTGCATTTTGCCTCGCCGGTGCACAGCCGATTGTGCTACCTTCGAGCCTGCCAGGGCTCTTTTGCACAAGAGACGATTACAAACCTTTCCTCCATTGTCAGTTGCAAATCTGTATTTCTTGTTCTTGACTGTTCGACCTCAACTCGTGCTCACTCGTCTTGACCACTTACACTCCACATACATTCAGCAGCCATGGAGTCGTGGAGAGGTCACAACTACTACACAACAGACCATAAAAAATGGGTTCAGCTCATGAACCTGAGCACCCAGGAATGGCGCATCGGATACCTTCCGGCAAAGCTGGTCGCCATCCCCGGCAAGCTCAACAGCTCATACGACATCGCCAACGACGCAATCCTCATCCAAGAAGTCGCCCAAGACAAAGCCGGCTCCCGCGCCACCGAGAAGATCATATTCGGCGTCGCATCAGGCATCGTTCTTCTCTTCATGTTCATCTGGATCGTCGTCAATTGGAAGAACCTCTCAAGCCCAAACGGGGATGACGGCAAGCGTGAAGATCGCGACAGTAGCACGAGGAGCAGTCTGCCGGGAACCCTCGAGGCCAACCCAGATAACGACGAGTCCCTCGAGTTCCGCGATTTCTGCAGACAATTGAGGGACTTTTACTACTTTAGCGACAGGTCAGAACTCGAGGCGGTTGAAAAAGACATGCTTGAGGATCGCGACTGGGTTGGAGATCTCGAGACGGCATCAGCGCTGCTGCGAAAAGTTTACAGGCTTGAGCTGAGACTCCGGTTCGGGCACAACTCAGCCCAGATGACGCCCGCAGACCGCAACAAGATCAATGGGGAGAAAGAGGCTCTTTTGGCAGAGGTGAACAGGCTGGTTCAAGAGAGGGCGGGAATGATGCGAGCGCAGCACTTGGGGAGGGCAGACGGCGACGAGATGGAACAGATGGAACAGATTGAAGGCGAGTTGTCTAGGTTGCAGCCGGAGCAGGTACAGCGTTGGGATGATTCTCAACGGAGCCGGGATAGTAGGGGATCGCGAAACCTGTATTAGTCTTATAATTCTATGTTAGTGATATCCATTAATTGTTTGGACGCCGACAGCTCTTCACTTGGTGTGTAGTAGATCCATTGGATGTACTTGACGCTCAATTGGTTCCGGCATCTTCTCGCATTCGTGAGAAATAATTCCTCGTTTTCGGGTTTATCGCCATTAAATCGCGTCGCAGCCTCGGCTCGCGACGTGTACCGCGAGCTATATCCGGCTTCATCATCACGGTGGTCATTCAGAGGCTGTGTGATGGAGGTCTTAGTCAAGCCTCGGTGGCTCCAGCGCCGCAGGCAGTGGCAGTGACGTATTACAAAGCAACGCCGAAGATGTCCGAACACGATGGCAAATAACAACCTCAACCTCTTGCTTACAATACGAAAAATAATTAACTCCTTAAATACCGGATCGAAAGTATATATCTAAGGATCATCTATCGCATCTTATCTTTTATCCTTATCTTTTCAAATACATCATCAAACTACCATCGTCAATCCCCACCCATTCTCGCGACACCCCAACATCATCATCATGGCAGACTCTCCAATGTCCGACGACGCCTCGACTTCTGAGCACGCCTGGCTCACCCTTTCTGTAACCCACCGCAAAGTCACATACGAACTCACCTTTCCCGAAGATGCCACGATCGCCGACCTCTTTGACGAAATAGAAGCCAGTCTCAACATCCCCGTCGCAAACCAAAAGATCATGGCTCCCAAAACACCCCTCCTCAAAGCGCCCTTCAAGAACCCCGACATGCCCCTCCTCGACCTGAAGGACAAGCCTTTGACCCTCATGGGCTCTCCCGCCGCAGAGGTCCAGGAGATGCAAAACATGGCCGACCGGGTCGCGAAGCGCAACGCTGCGCGCATGGCTCAGCGCAGCAAAGCTAGACACTTACCTTCGCGCAAAAGCGCCGAAGATACGCAATACACATTCCTCCAAGTAAAGCCGCTACAAGGTCTACCACACCCCGAGCGCAGCCAGAAGCTTCTCCTACGACTCAAGGAGGATCCCGGTATCCGTGCCGCGATGAAGAAGCACAAGTTCACCGTTGCGCTCCTAACAGAGATGGAGCCGCTTTCGCATACACAGACAACACACGAGGGCACGAGTCGCATTCTTGGTTTGAACCGCAACCAGGGCGAGGCGATCGAGCTGCGACTACGAACCGACGCGCACGACGGATATCGCGACTATAAAACAATTCGCAAAACGCTGTGTCACGAATTGGCGCACAACGTCCATAGCCCTCACGATCGGAATTTCTGGGATCTATGCCACCAGATCGAGCGGGAGGTTGAGGCAGCGGATTGGAAGTCGGGAGGACACACGATTGGAGAGACGTCCCGGTATACCATCTCAGGCGAGGATGAGGAGGAATTTGTGGAGGACCACGGAGGCTGGACTGGCGGAGAGTTTGTGCTCGGTGGGGGGAGAAACAATACGACTGCCGGTATGAGCCGAAGGGAGATCCTCGCTCAAGCGGCGATAGAGAGGCAGCGCAAGGAGGTTGAAGCCGAACGAAAGGTTCTAGAGGCGGCAAACAAGGCACAGCGGCGTACACCGCCTACTGATGATTCAAAGTAAATAATGATTTTGGTCTTCGTGGAACGGCGTTGGTGGGAATGGATACCGGGGACATTATAGAAGTGGGAATACCCATACAAGCATAGCATTAGATAGTTTAGCAGGCGTAACACAGCTTTATTGCAATCTGATATACAAGACTTGACCTAATTCTTTAACCCTCAATACGGCAGAGGATCCAGATTCAGCCCCTCGACGCTGAACTTGAAAGAGTCGTTTCTCGAATAGCTTCCAGCAGCATCCAGATCCAGTCGGCCCCTGATGCAATCACGGAAATCAACGTCGGCATAGACCAACCCATCAGGATCCTCCCACTGCGGGCCAGCAAGCACATCACCAAACGGAGAAACGATGGAGGAGCCACCGCGCGAGAGGAATTCGGACTTGGAGGTCTGAGTCTGAGTCTGAGTCTGGGCCGTCGACGGGGGAGGGAGAGTCTCTCCATCTTCATCGCAGCCGAGCACAATCTCGTTACCATCCTCATCAAAGACCGACTTGCGACGGCGGCGGTGGCGTTGGGGTGACTTGGGCAGAGCAATCTCAAAGCCCTCCTCGGTAAGAGTCGAATTCCTTCGTCCTCTCGTCACCGGCGCAGTGCCGTTGGTCTCACCTCCCGCCCTTTCGCCCTTAGGAACGCACATGTTGCTACTAACAACGAAGCAGCGTCCCTCGACACCAACGGTTCGCATCAATCCCAGCCAGGCATCGCGGTTATCAGCGGTAGGCGCCAGATACAAGTTGATGTTCTGGGCATAGAGACTCTGGCGCAGCAGGGGCATGTAGTTCTCCCAGCAGATGGCGGCGGCGAGGTTGATGCGAATACCGCGGATGGTGGTCGAGACGGCGCGGAGGGTGCTCGGGGAACCCTGGGCCCAGATGAGGCGCTCGGAGCCGGTCTAAAGAGTGTAAGTGAGGATCTAGACGGCGATCATGACCAGGGATAACCTACAGGGAGGACCTTGCGACGCTTGCCTAGCATACCCTCTTTGGGGCAGACGTAGACGACGGAGCAATACAAGCTTCCACCGGCCTTTTCGATGCACCCAACGACGATGAAGACGCCCGTGTCCCGCGCGATCCGCTCAAGCTCTTCCCGGGACCCATCGCCACGGACTTGATCACCTTCCACTTCGAGCTCCCGCTTCACCCATTTGATGCCCGCGCCGCCACCAGCAGGGCCGACGGTATCGCCAAGGTCAATGGCCTGTTCGAAGTATTGGAGGAATTCATCGCGGCCAGCTTCACTGCGGTTGCCAATTTCGCAGCCAAAGGAGCTACCTCGAGGATATCCTCCAATAAAAGCCTCGGGGAGCAGCAAGATGTCGATCTTGGAGGCGGCCGCGCGCTGGGCGAGGGTGTCAATTAGAGCAATAGTGGCAGTAGTAGAGGACTGTGTGCCGGGGGAAGCCGTCCCAAGGCGGATAGTGGAGGCTGTAGCCATTCTGCTGATACAATTCACTGAAGTGGTGATGGACAAGAGAGAAGGTTGCGATCACACAAGTCAGCGAGGGGATTCTGAAGAACCAAAAGATGAGATCAGGTGAGTCAAACATCCAATGGCAAAGTACGTAAGGTACCAGTTACATAGGTATGGAGGTATCGCCCCGACACAGCAACGAGCGGGGCAGCTGAATCTGATTGTGCCATCATCATGCCGATGGTTCGCCGCAATGCCCGCTCATTCGGAGTCTGTTGGAGATTTGTCACAGGGTCCAAGCTGCGAGCTACTCAAAGCTACCCCGCACCCATTCGGCTCCGGCCTGCGACGGGGAGAATGCGGTTTTGCGCGATGAGAGATGCAAGGCTTGCATGAAGGATACAGTCGGTGTTTGGTCAAGGGTGTGTCTGTTTTGACGTGTCAGAAGAGGCATGATGCAGTGCAAATCGTTCATGAGAGCTCGCACGGCAGAGAGATGCCTCGGCGGGTGTCATGCCGACCTTCGGTGTAAGTGGCCGAGATTCCACAAATATCGAGGGCCGAATTGAGTCACAAACAGGACAAGAGCAATTGCAGCTGAAACAGAACATAAGTCGAAAT
Organism: Fusarium sp. JS1030; assembly: GCA_000966855.1. Classification (NCBI taxonomy): domain Eukaryota; kingdom Fungi; phylum Ascomycota; class Sordariomycetes; order Hypocreales; family Nectriaceae; genus Fusarium; species Fusarium sp. JS1030. The sequence continues at coordinate 1,720,610 of JWIW01000095.1, read as the reverse complement.
GGATAGACTTGTGGTTTCAAAGAAGCTGAGACAAGAAAGAAAAATATTAACAAGGCTCTTCAATATCATAACATCATGAACGGTCTGAGTACCTAGGTAGCCAATAGACCGTAGCTACATCATTCAGCCGAAGGCTGACTCTACATTAGTTCTTAAGTTTTCCCGAATAATGAGGGTTTGGTGCAGACAGGGATAAATAAGTTTCTCGGAATCTAATTGGTCCAGCTTTTGTATGGCCAGTCGCAACACAACGCGCAACTGGCTGACGGCACCAAAAGAGTGGGGCCAATAGGTGCTGGCCCCTGAAAGGTTCTGTCGCACTGAGCGTGCTAAAAGGATCAAGGATCAGGTAAAGAATAATGGGCAGCAGCAGTGTGTTGATTGATTGTTGTCTAAGGTTGTCTCTTGTGCGGGGTACTCCATCCCGCTGAGTTACTTAAAGCATAAGGTTATAGCTAGATTACTAATGCAGTTGTTTCATGGGGCCGTGAAGATCATGCCTACCCTAGGACAGGTTCACTCGGAATGCGTATCCGTTTGGGATTGTTTGTTTACTCGGTACACGTTCAATTAATCTCCCCAATTCGACAGGTCTAGATATGGCCTCGCTGATTGAGTAATGGATTTTGGCATCATCCCCGAAGAGCACTCTAATGACTTACTCTTCGTTGCTTGTGCTCGTTGTGGGGAGGAGAGACCGGAGACTGCCTCCATAGCAAAGAGGTAGTCTGCTGGGCAAACTAAGCAATGCATAGACTGCCATAACCAGCGCGTTTCCCATGCAAGCTCTGCCTTCCTCGGCTATAAGACTCTTAACCCTCATCAAATGAAGCATTCTAGATTCAAAGTCGTGCTCCAGACGCTGTGGAACATTGCGCTTCGTCCATCCTCATCTGGCTGCCTGGTAGACCTGCTACGAAGAGAACCGAAGGAGATGCTGGCCTATCGCCTCTCAACGAGAGATCCGGAACCCAGCCTACATCGCTAGAGAAGCCACGGTAACTTTATCCAGCTAGGAGTTTATTCGGAGAGTTAATTAGTTAGCCGCACATAGTGCTAGGGACGCCAATTCCACTAACCCAACAAAGCTCGCGGCTCTTCCGGGCTCTAGCTCCGTCACCGCCTGTGCAGCCAACGACCCATCCACTCGTCTCACATTCTGATCCATCTACTCTTCGAAGCAGCACACCTGGTATGGATTACTCTTACTTGGCCACCGGGTTCCACAAGGGGGGGAAGGACTCGCAATAAGATTCCTCGAAGGCTGGGGCGAGGGCCAAGCTGGCCGTTATCCAGCGCGACCATCGTTCACGACGCCGTGCAGGGGAGACTGTGGCAGCTCGTTGGCCTCTGCAATGGCGCTCGCGGTACAGTTTACGACATCGGCTGGGCACCCGGGGCTGACCCCATCCAAGACCCTCCCTGGGTTATCATGATGGAGTTTGACAAGTACAACGGACCGGTGTTCCTGACCACCCCTGATGGCAGGAGGATTGTGCCGATTCTCCCCGTAGAGAGGGACTTCCTCATCGGAGCCACTCTCTGCACTCGCACCCAGGTCCCCCTGATCGTATACTACGCTATTACCGTTCACAAGTCACAAAGCATCACAGAAGATATGATCCTTGCCGATCTCTCCTGTCGGGACTTTCAGACTGGTTTAAGCTACGTGGCTGTCTCTCGAGTGAGAACGCTCGATGGTCTGATGTTGGATGCGCCATTTGATCGTAATCACCTGGTCTACGGGTCTCCCCCGGATGGCATGAAGATGAAGATGAGGGATCAGGAGCTTAGGAAACGACAGGTTCTTACACGGAGTCCTTACATGATATATAATACCAAGTATGGCCATGGCACTGGATCAGTACGTAGATAATGCGGTAGTAGTAATAGCTTCCCGGCCCGCGGACACACGGCCTTCGGCTGAGGATACCCCATGCGCCCCATCGCCGCTCCAATGTGCATGGGGTGGCGTAGTATTTTAATATGCAAAAAGAGGTAAAAAGAGGCAAAAAAGAAAGGTTTCAACTATCGTTTGCCAGCATCAGGACTCGAACCTGAGCATCTTTCGATACCACAATTGAACCCGAGTTATCGGGCAAGATTATTAGTCTTGAGTGTGGCGCCTTAACCACTCGGCCATACTGGCTAATGAAGGGTGCGGATTTCTCTCCAAGATTCGTATATGCAAGCTGCAGCATCGAGTCCGCCAGCCTAGGACCCAGGGGGTGGGTCATAGTATATATATTGCGTAATCGAACTCCCAACCACAACCCCCTCACTACAACAGGCGATCAACGCCTGGGCATCTTCCGTAGTATAGTGGTCAGTATGCAAGCTTGTCAATGTTTAACAACAAAAGCGCTTGAGACCCGGGTTCAATTCCCGGCGGGAGAGATTCCAGCCACCTGTGATACACAGGCATTTCTTTTTTGCATTTTTCGCAAAATCAGAAGCAATCTTTTATCGTCGGTCGGGAGGCTATTCCACCTTTTTGGTCCTTATTCCCCATTCATTTACTTAAGCCGAACAATTATTCGTGTCACTAGAAATAGAGGTCAGTCGTCAGGCTGTATTTTTGTTGTTCTTAACTTGTCTTTATCATATTCCTCCATCCTAATCATTTGAACTCCCTCCAGTTTGGGGGACATCGCGATACCTCCAAGCCATCTTTCAAGGCTATTAGATATCAATTGTTAGTGCTAAACTGCTTGGTGTGCGGAATCCCGATTGGAGAAGAACCCTCATCGTCAGGTGCGTTGTCTTGTACGGGGACTGTGTCAATTGGATCGATCGTCCGCGTCGCTATCAAATGGCGGGCCACGCACAATAAGGACTTCTAGAGATATTTGCCTCTGGACTCTGTTATTCTATGTAGTTTTCTTAGTTTCTTTCGATACGTGTAAGTTGGTGAAACTCCTCCTCGCGCATCGCTCATGATCGAGAATTTTTAGAGCCACCAAGTAGAATCGTAGTAGATATGGTCAGTGAGTATCAGCTCGCGCCAGCAGTGGAAAGAGTTGCAAGGATGAACAGTAGAATCTAGCAATACCCCTAGTACAAGTCAAGTTGGGGACATACGAAATGAAGAGCCGCAATCTCCCTACGTATGCAGTGTTGTTCTTGATGGCTGCTGGCTGTTGATGCGACCCTACATCGCGCCAAGTGAATTCGCCAACGACGGAAGCAGATCAACCAACATCAGCACACCACAGGATAGTAATAAGCAACCCATATATTCTCGTAAATTGATGATATTGAGACTAATAGATCATTTATTATGATTGAGACTTTTCATCAAAAATTGTTTCGATGAAGGAAGGAAGCAATGCAATGAGAGTAAATTGAAAATTCATGCTAAATCAGGCAGGCGGTGATGGAGGTGGAAATATCCGTCGCCTAGCAGCCAGGGGCTTGACATCATGGACAATGCACACAGTGACACAGCACCTTTCATGACGTTGACCACTTCCTAAATGAAACGATAATTACGATTAATCACTATAAGAGAATACTTTTAGATTTCATTTCTGTTCTTTGTTTTATGGTTGAGGCGTTAAGTCTTGATTGATTATCACCATGGCCATCATTGAAGGGTGGCTCCCACCCACCCGGGAGCACTACGACTTCATCCTCAACATCTGGCAGATCTCTTACCCTATCGTGAGTATCAAAATGTGTGCCCCTGAAAATCAAGTCATGCTAACAGAACCCGCAGGTTGCTTCATTGCAATGGCTCACCAAGTGGTATGGCATGGGCAAAACATCAGTGGACAGCCGCCTCAACCTGCCCGGCCGCATCGGCTGGCTCACCATGGAGGCACCGGGATTTATGACACTTCTGTACCTCATGAAGACGCTTCCTGAGCAGCATGACATCGATGATCTGCCCTGGCAGAATAAGGTGCTTGCAGGACTCTTTGTAAGTACTCCACAGTTCACAGCCTCCCGTGTTTGCTGCCGTTGAGGGGAAGCCGAAGCTCTAGACCTCGGAATTGAATAGTGGCGCCTTATGAGGAGTAAACTAACATGCGATGCAGGTTATCCACTACTCTTACCGCGCTGTCATGTTCCCCTATCTCCAACCGTCCATGTCTCCGCTTCACGTTGCTGTGTGGCTCCTCGGCTTCAGCTTTCAGATGCTCAACGCAACGTGTCTCGGCTCCTGGCTCGCCGCATACGGCCCGACTACAGAAGCCGGGTGGGCCTCGCAGTCGTCCATCCTCCAGTTCTCCTCGGGGATCCTCATCTTCTATCTCGGCCTGTCTGGCAACTTTTTTCACGACGAGGAGCTCCGGGACATCCGCCGGCGGGAGGCACAGCGCCAGGAGCAGGTCCGTCGTGAAAAGGGACAGGTCAACGTGGAGAAGCACTATCAGATCCCGCAGGCAGGCCTATTCAGGTATGTGTTGTACCCGCACTACCTATGTGAGTGGGTGGAGTGGGCTGGGTTCTGGATGGCGGCAGGTTGGGGTTGCGCGCCTGCCAGGGCGTTTCTCGTGAATGAGATGTTTGCCATGTTTCCTCGGGCGGTGAGGGGGAAGAGATGGTACTTGGAGAGGTTTGGGGAGGACAAGGTCGGAAAGAAGTGGGCAGTGATTCCGGGAGTCTGGTGAGGCCGAGGACAGGGATGGATGTTGACATGCCAGATGGAGAGATAGACGAACTGTGTGACGAGGTTAGATGGCCATGGGTTAGACTGGAAGGCTAAAAGGAGGTAGAGCGGGTATAATGAAACGATTAGAGATGGATTCAACTGCATAGAATAACCGATCATAACAGCCGAAGGAAGAAAGGGCTGATGATGGTGTGAGTCGACATCATAGTCAAGGGAAGTTATGCTTATGACGATGCTTAGTGGTGAGCCTCACCGTAGTGGATGTGATGATATTGCCTAGACCAAGCCCATCTCGCCACCAGTAAGCCACGTATTTCCGTATTGAACTAGCCTCTGTCACAACAAATGTCCGCATATCCGTCTTGGAAGCAGCTGAAGGACACAAGTTCGCCGTGAAATGTCCGAGAAAAGAGAAAGCTCGTGTTGCCGACCTCAACTGCCGACCGTTTCTTGGCACGGGCCACGGCCCCTCCAACTCGGCGCGCCGAACCCTTTTTCACAGCCCCAGAATCTCAATAACCCCAGGAAATCTCATAAAAAATCTGGGGTGCAGGGCTTGTTAGCGACGGCGATTTCTAATCGTTCGTTTTTTGGTGGATAGAGTTGCGGGAGGAAAAAAGAAAGAGAAAATCCGGGGAAGCCTGTTGCGGCCGGACGACAGCCAAGAGAACCGAACTGTGGCACAAGCAAAACTTCCGAAACTGTTGCCGATGGGGAAAGCCACAGTTGGAGAGGCACCTGCCTGGACAGTAAATTACCACGTCGTTCATTTGCTGGAGGGAAGGTACTTGTGACGGCGCGGGGAAACAGGTTGGGAGGGCAGTTCCTGCTTAAGCTTAATCCACGTGGCTGTCACAGCGCAGTGGCTAAACAATTAGCAGGAGCGCCAGCGACATTTCATCACCCATCCATCCATCCATCCATCCCATCTCCAAAAACCGCTCGGTCACATCTTGGCCACAATTTCCCCGCATTCGACGCTACCGTTCCGAGACTTTGGGGCTAGGCTGCTGTGTTAACTGTGGACGTAGGCTAGACCTGCCTGACTCGGATGTCTGTCAAGCCTGTGATCCTTTGGAGACGGGAGGGAAGAGATGAGTGCCAGCTCTTGCGTCAGACCCCTTCTGAACAGCAATCCCATATCCTCTGCAACATGGCAACACAATGCGTCGTCTCATCCTCAGAACCCACACCACATACGCGTCCATATCCCCGAGTCAACCAATCCATCCCCCGTCATCGGTGGAGGGCCCTTGTTCTCCGTGCCCGCATCCAACTCAGATCGACGGCCCGGAGGCAGATGCCGCGAAGCAGGACAACGGAGTCAGCCTGAGGGAGGGTAGATGGACACCCAGGGCTAGACCCCCAATGGCATCCTCGGAACACTTCCTCATCTCTCAGCAGGTGAAGCCACTTCTGGTCCGGATAGATCGAATTTGCGGGGGAGGCGAGCCCCTTGTCACGTCTCCACGAAGCGAGGCTAGGGAGGGGACAAGGTTGGAAAACTCGGACACACACACTGCTGGGGCAAATGGAGTTGCAACCCATATTATTAGTCTACCATGAGGGGAACGACATATCAAGTCCACGAAACGACTGGGGTTTAATCCCAAGACGGTAGACCGAGGGCCGAAAGCTGCTATCGGGCGTCGGCCAGTTTTTTATTTATTTGAAAGGTCCCTGCTCTTCCCACTGGGAGGGATCTGCATCTCGACAAACTACAGCTTCTCCAAGCTTCAGTCTCCCCTTTCCGTCGGCGAGCTTCACAGAGACACTCAGTGACGCAGGGCCTCCCCTTTCCCACCCTGTCTAATTCTTGCCTCATAAAAAGTCTCTTTCGAGGACCACACCATGGCCTACTCCGACAAGGACCAGGAGAAGGGCATCGACGACCAGTCTGAGAGACTCGAAGATACCACCCGTGGCACTATTAGTGATGCTGCTGGACGCGGTCACACAGCCACCGATGCGTGAGTCTGAATGACTCTTCTCACAGCAACACACAACTGACAAAAGTTTCAGCTACGGCAACTCACTTGTCCAGTTCGATCCTGCTGCCGAGCGTCGACTGAGATGGAAATTGGACTTGTACACCGTCCCAACCGTCGCGGTCCTGTACCTCTTCTGTTTCATCGATCGCGCCAATATCGGTGAGTTAATTCATCTCGGTTCACTTCAACAGAGTCTGACTTGGTAGGCAACGCTCGTATCGCCGGTCTTACCGAGGACCTCAAGCTTGAGGGCTACGATTACAATGTCATCCTCTCCGTCTTCTACATTTCATACATCATCTTCGAGATTCCCGCTACTGTCACTTGCAAGTGGATGGGCCCAGGCTGGTTCCTCCCTCTCACATCTCTTGCCTTTGGCATTGTCAGTATCGCCACCGCTTTCGTCAAGACACAGGCCGCTGCTTGTGGTGTACGATTCCTTCTGGGCATCTTCGAGGCCGGCATGCTGCCAGGCATTGCCTACTACCTCTCTCGTTGGTACAAGCGCGCCGAGTTGACCTTTCGCCTATCGCTCTACATGGTCATGGCGCCACTTGCAGGTGCCTTTGGTGGTCTCCTGGCCAGCGCGATCCTTAAGCTCGAGAGCTTTGGTAGCCTACACCAATGGCGCATGATCTTCGCGATCGAAGGCATCATCACCATTGGCCTCAGTCTTCTCGCCTTCATTACCCTTACTGACCGACCTGAGACGGCCCGGTGGCTTACACAGGAGGAGAAGGACCTGTGTATCGCTCGTGTCAAGTCGGAGCGTCTTGCTCAGACTGAAGTCGTTGATGGCATCGACCGGACCAAGCTGGTGCGGGGAGTTACTAATCCAGTCACTGTCCAGATTGCCTTCATCTTCCTCTTCAACAACATTACTGTTCAGGGCCTTGCGTTCTTCCTCCCGACCATCGTTGGAACCATCTACCCCGACTACAGTACCGTTCAAAAGCAACTCTACAGTGTCCCTCCTTACGCCGTGGGCGCCTTCTTCGCTGTCGCTTTTCCAGCTCTTAGTTGGTACCTCGACAAACGCCAGATCTTTATTATTCTCTCCGCACCCACTGTCATTATCGGCTATGCCATGTTCCTGGGTTCCAAGGTTGCCGAAGTTCGATATGGTGCTTGCTTCATGATTGCAAGCACCTGCATGGTGTTGGGCACCATGACGAATGCCCATATCAGTGCCAACGTCGTGAGCGACACGGCACGAAGCAGTGCTATTGGTCTCAACGTAAGCATTTTGTATTCTGCCATTTTCCCGTCCCGTACTCACCTGAATAGGTCATGTTTGGTAACGTCGGTGGTCTCATTGCTACCTGGTCTTACCTCGTCAAGGACGGCCCGCACTTCCCCATCGGCAACGGCCTCAACTTGGCTTGCGGATGCCTCATCTTCCTTCTGGGTATTGGAGGCTTTATCTGGATGAAGTGGGACAACAGCCGACGAGACAAGCGAAACGTGGAGCAGGAGCTGGCTGGTATGAGCCCCGAGACGATCGCCAATCTGGACTGGAAGCACCCCGGCCACAGATGGCGACTGTAAGGAATCACGAGACTGCGACGAATTTATGGGAGGCTCTTGAGCCTAATATTTGGGTATCCTGTGGGATAATGACAGCGAAGCATTACCGATAATATGCCAGGTTTCATTACATGATTCCCTGTTTCTCAAAATCTACCCTTTCCCCTGTGACTCCATCCATGGTCCACATACATTGATATCATGGCGATCCTTGCACCCTGACAACGCCGAGTCCAACATTCCGTTCAGACATATGTGCCAACGCCCTGCGAGTATCCATAAAACCCATCAACCAGCTTGGCCACCTCCTCGTTGGTCATCAAGGGCTCATTCATCAGACGTCCGGCGTGGCGCCAATAGTGAGAGTCGATGATGTTCATGCTTAGTTCTTCGACCGGGTGAATGAGTCCCGGCACATGCTGAATATTATCTCGACCCAGAACCTCGATGTCAGGGGTGACAACTTCTTGCTACGAAGGCTGGGCGACGACGGGCTCGGGGGACACGACTATGGTTTCCTTCCACATAGGAGGATCGACTGCTTGAGGCTGTTGATCGGAAAACTTGACATTCTTCTTGCTCGAGGACTGAGTTTTCTTGATCGCAGAGGCCGGACGCCTGGGGGTTTGCTGCGTCTTTGCTCTGGGGCGCTTGGCGTACGTCTTGGTCTGCTTCTTGACGCCAGCGAAGGCAGGGCCCTGGTTGGGCATCTTCTTGGCGTTCTCGTCACCGGAGGATCTTGTCTTGGCCATCGTGAAGTTTTGGAGGGTTGGTTGAGATACGGTGGAAGGGAGGTTGAGGTGTTGATGCTAAGGTAAACACTGCACTGTCAGGCAATGCACTGGCAGCTTGCGCGTTGTCAACTCACCACCGTCCGCTAGCTCGTTTTTCTTCGGGTCTCCGTTTGAAGAAAAGCACACAGAGAAAATGATAGGGTTGTTTTTCGGTTTGGCGTTTCCCCTGTGGCCTGAGCTGGTAGAGGGGCGGGTTTGTGCCTTGTGATGTTGGAGGGGAGGAGAAGGGGACGCGGTGGAAGAGATGAGCATTTGGCGAAGAGGAAAAATCAAGGAGGGGAAGATCACGGTGAATGAATTTAGTGCATTATTTTGACCTGGCACTGTTGCGATGAACAAGAAGTTGAACAACAGGTGAGGCTTGGTAGGTGTCCGAGCAAAGATGCTTTCTCGCCGTTTGGGAATGCCGTCAGATGGAGAAGCGGCATAGGGACAGCGCTACTCATATTTGAACAAGACATCCGAAGAAGATGAGTTCTTGCAAAAGCCTACGGTCCCTAAGTGAACTACCGTGCCGCTCTTGGACGGCACCCTCCGCCCAAGGCCCCTTTTGATGAGCTCGGGCGGCGCACGCAAACTGCCGAGGGCACGCCTGACAGGAAGCAATAGACTCGGATCAAAAGGAATATTCAAGGTGTATTGAATTTAAGCTAATGGCATGGGAAGCGATATTAGTGAGTCCAAACCGAAGAATCAATGCAATGATTGCCCTTGAAGCTACCGATCACCGCTGCAGTCACCCAGCAGATGCCAGTACGATTATCATCAGGGGGCGAGACTTGATGTGCCGCGAGCATGGAGTCACGGGATTGCAGATGATTGCATTTCATTCAGCTTCGGTACCCAGAAAGCCCTTGGACATTGCTTTCTGCTCTGCAAGCTTTAAGCATGGGTATGTATGGTGACGCCGCTCTTGACTGTCGTTTACTACAACTCCTCTAACCATGCTGCGGTTTTAGAGGAGAGGATGTTAATGATTCCTTCCATAAGCTTAGGAATTCATTATGATATTGATTTATGCAATTTACCTAAGCCATAGATAGTCGAGTAGTCAAACGTCTTCTGTTTAGTATGGTGTGTACCAGCCTGCCAAGGCACTGGACGGGCCTTGATACCAATCAACGCTGACCGTCACGATGTGTAAGGTCGAGTAGTAGGTATATTGCCATGATACCGTATTAAATTGAGATTGTGCATATAGTACGTACCTGGTAAACAGCTCACATTATCAGATCGCGATATCGAGAACTCACCCGCTATGAATAGCATCATTGCCGTACCACGGCCCATCACTTCTCACCAACAATGCATCACAAGTCCAAGCTCCCCTAAATCAACAATAAAGACCCTTTAAATCATCTCAGCCCAAATTCTACAGTCCTCATCCCCTCCTTTGAATAATCCCTCCTCACTACTCATCCAAAGCTAGTGTTCGTCTGAAGCCATTGTGCTGCAAACAAAGACTCCTCAAAGCAAGAACATGCCTCAAACAATGGTGCTCTCAGTGTTTGCAATTCTCTTTGATCCGTTTGCAAAAAAATCTGATTCTGCCATTGACAGTGGCCGAGTGTTCGGGCCAGTGTTCGCTCTCCCCTCACTTTTCCTTCAGTTTAGGGCGCAGTGCCGAGAACTGAATAGAGGGCTCAAACGGAAGCAATAGATAGAAACGCTCTAATTGATCTAGAAATAATAATCTCCTCTCCTCTCCTCCGCTCGTACATCTTTCTCGAGTGCATTTTCAACTTCTCCTTCTCTCCTCTGCTCAACATCATCACCACCTTCATTCACTTACATCCCAACATCGCGAGCAACACCACACACCACATTTCCAATCATGGCTATTCACAGCACCAAACCTTCTTCTTCTCCCCCACGCTCCTCTGCCACTGGTCTTGCCTGGGTCTGCAAGCACTGCGGCATTACTTACAAGATCGCCGTCACCCGCCGCTGCCTCAAATGCTTCGCAACCACCAAGATTGGTCCTTCTACCACTCCGGCCTATAAGCGCCGCCGGCGTCTCGAGAGGTACGCCAAGATGCCCAGCATCGCCCACATGGATTACGAACACTGGACCATCTACAACGACTGGCGCCGTTTCCGCGCCTCCTACAGCGCCAACCCCGCCGCCTGGAAGAGCCACACCAAGCGTGAGCTCCATGGCGCCGAGGGCAAGGAGCGCCAGGTCCTCAAGGATGAGCTTGAGATGACTCGGAGGATCGAGATTACTGAGGAACGGAAGAAGCGCTTCGCCAACGGCACCTGGTCCTGTGAGAAGGATTGCGACTATCTCAGCCAGTGCCAACACGAGCGATACGAGGCCAAGCATAATGGTGTTGCAGTGGTTGGCAGCGTTATCAAGCCAGCAATCGACGACATCGTCAATGTTGATCCCACCTGTGCCCTTCTTCCAGAGCCAAAAGTTGAGGTGGCCGACCCTGAGGCCATTTACGACGACGACGAGATCATTATGGCCTACGAGGCTCGCGACCAGTACGACTGGTTCACCAAGACGCAAGACGATGCTGACCTGAACGACGATGACGAGGAGGCAAAGCTCTCGGACGAGACTGAAGAGGCCTAATCAGCGCGCAAGGAAAAGTCTGCATAAAGGGGATCGTGGATAATGGTGGAAGGTCTTAGGAGGGACTGGGTTCTAGACAAGTCGGCATCGCTACTACATACACATCATCTGTGAGGGGAGAAAAATGGCTTCATTATAGGCTCAACAATACCTGCATCTTACAGCGAATTGACAATTGCACTCCAAGTTCGTAACTCTTCATCTCCGTGACTCAACCAGGAACTCGTATTCTCCGTGTCTACCTAATCCAGACCATCAGCTCAACGGTTCCGTGTCTCATCTCATACCGGACACCGAAGCGAAAACACATTTGTTGTACACCACTCTCGTAGCGAAAATGGTACAGGGCCGGCCCGTCATGGCGTGGGCCTTTTCATCATAAGCGCTGACTTCTCGAGTTGACGCGAAGACTCCTCATGTGCCCTTCGAAAAGCGCAAGCGCCTTCGCTTATCCAAGTTGTCGTCGTGCGGACATCCGCCCCTCTCGCGACGCCCCCGTTGAATTCGAAACAAAGCATTTCAGCATTACCGTTCCATATACCAGCATTCCACAAGACCGAAGGAAGCAAAAAGCAAAACTATATCCCGAATCGAGTCCATGTCTAACCCTCGAGCGCCTTGGCCTTCTTCTTCTGCTCGACCTTGAGAAGCAGAGCACGGTTGATGTGTGGCAGCACACCACCATATGCAATTGTGGCGCGAATCAGAGTGTCGAGCTCTTCATCACCACGGATGGCAAGCTGGAGGTGGCGGGGGGTGATTCGCTTGACCTTGAGATCCTTGGCGGCGTTCTGTCATGAAAACGTCAGCATCTGCAGCAGGCACCTGCGGTGACTCGGTGGAAAACTTACGCCTGCCAGCTCTAGGACTTCAGCAGTCAGGTACTCGAGAACAGCAGTAACGTACACGGCAGCCTTGGCTCCCACGCGCATCTTGTTCTGGGTGTTCTGCTTGAGGAAACGCTTGACACGACCACAGGGAAACTTGAAAACGCGATGTCAGTAACAGCTTCGATGGAAACGGCAGTGTACGATGGATGCTCGCACACCGACTCGTCTTTGTCTGCGCATCCCGTGTCGTCCCGCATCAGCTCCGCACGCGAGCAGTGTCGCTAGCCGTCCCAGAATATCGGTAAATCGTCCAGTACTCGTCGCGTAGGCAGAATCCCGACCGCAGCTTCGACGGAGGGATGCGCCGTAAGCATGAAAAGGTTTTTTCGTCGTGCGGAGATGGTCGACGCGTCGGGCTGCGGATCGTGAAACTCGATGTTGGTGGCATGCGGGACTTGGGGATGCGCGCAAATCGATCGGCGAAACAAGCTCCTCTTCCTCTGCCGGATGCCGTATCATGAACTCACCTGAAGCCCGGCGCGCGCAGAGTGGCTCTGCTGCTTCTTGGGGCCCTCAGCAGCGCTCGTCTTGCCCCCGGAGCTCTTTCCACCAGAAGACTTTCCCTTTCCGCCAGCCATTGTCGGAGAGGTCGCGTAGAGAAAAAAGGCGAAAAATAAAAATTGGAAAAATCTGTCGATGGATATATATGGGTTCGAACGTGGTTGATCGGTCGAGTCGGCGGGGTTTGTTGTTGATGGTGGAAACGCGGGATCGAGGGATCGTTGTGGCAGAAATTTAGCGGCTGCTGATGTTGTTGTTCGGGCAGGCTCTGCCTGGGCGAGGGCGATCTGTCTGCGTGAGGGTACCTGCCTCAGGTACTTTCCATGTTAAGAACGCCTGCTCAAGGCAGGCGCTGTGGGCGGGCACTTGCCCGCCCGCCCGCTTGGCATTGGCTGCGAGGGCCGAAGTAAACCCGAGACGGGAGCTGGACCATCAAGGCTGATGGAAGAAGAGTCTGTGATATCGCGACCACTAGACAGAGGGTTTGGGCTCGGGAGAACCGCTAAAAAGGACATGATAGAAATAGAGAAGGTCAGAGAGTTGGAAGAGACTTCTTCCAAGTTTCCAGCGTTCGTGGCGGGAGAGCTGTGTTGGTGCGTAGTCGCGCTCACCTCTGGACAAGCGGCAGTCTGATTGCTGTACGCCTGTGACGGCTTGCCGCATATTCACAGCTGCGTCTCACCCAGGCTGCCTTGCTTGCCGTGATACTTGCAAGGCATGTACCAGTGTGCCTTCCGAGACAGACGTGGCAGCTCGCGGTATTCTGGCAGACGGGAGCACTTGGCTAGTTGCTGGTTGAGATGTCGTTGTCGGCGACAGTTGAAACCAAAGACTCGACCTGGAGACGATCATGTCCCGCTGTGGCTGGTGTGTGGCTGCAGTGGCTGCCCTTAGCCGAGCATTTTCCATGCAAGGGCCACCACGACACAACGGCACAAGTGGCTCATGCTCAAATGTTTACTTTTTTAAGTGTCGTAGAGGGAGGGGCTGGGAGTATGAGGTAGATCGTGATAATCCGAGCTTAATAAAACTTCTTCCTTCTCGCTCTCTATCCGGAGCTTTATCTTCCAATCGTGATTCTTTAGCTACAATAGTCAATTGGAGCTATTCATAGCACCAGCATACCTAACAATGTCTACCAATACCCCCACACTCGTCACTTTGCCGCCAGAGCTCATGCGCCATATAACGTCTCTCCTACCAAAGACCTCATTGATGAATCTTCGATGCGTCAACAAGAAGCTATGCAGTATTGTCACTCCAGAGGCGTTTCGCACCGCTCGTCTCTGGGCCTACGGCAAAAACCCCGAGCGCTTCATACAACTTGCCAAGTCAAATTTCAGTGATTTAGTTCAAGAAATCACTTGTGATGCAAGGCTTGGGGTTGACGACCCGTTTAGTAATAGAAGGATGAAACAGCTTCCATTGCTTTTCTGGGATGCATTGCACTTCCTGGGTTGCTTCCGGAATCTTAAGGCGCTGCATTTCCAGTCCACCCCTGACCGTTCTTGGACGGAGGAGGAGGACTGGGACATGGCAAAGCAGCGAAACAGAGCTATGAAGACTATCCTTCTTGCCTTGCAAGGTACCTTGAGTCGGGCCTCGAAAGGCGAGCTGGAACGGGTGTGGATGCACCCCAAAGCTTCCATGACACGCAAGGTTCATATACACAGGTGGCCAACTCACATGCCCAACTCGCCCATCACTCTGTCTACTTTCTCAGCCTCAGAAGTTGAAGTCATAACTGATCCATCTCTTTCTGAGGCTCCGCCGCCCCGCTGGGAAGCTCTAGCCGGTGTCGCGGACCTCAGGTTATGCATGGCCTCTAACTTGAGTGGTTACGATCGTGCCAGAGGCGAGGGCGCCGCATATTTGAAGCGCTTACCACTCACCTGGCTATCTCCGTCGATCACCATGCATCTTCGCGTGCTCTCCCTTTATAGCCCGCGGTTGTGGGCGGGCGGCGAGGATCAAACAAGTTTTCGCCTGCTGGGAGATGCAACAAGCATGCCCAACCTCAAGGTTCTGTCTCTGGGGCGCTTCATTTTCAGCGATATGAAGGAGATTGACTGGATCTTGCAATTTGATCTGGAAAAGTTATACTTTGACGCGTGCTTCTTATTGATCAGGTATCTTGTTCAACCCGACCTAGGAGAGACTGGGCGAGTCCGTTCTGAAGATGCCAAATTTCACCCTATGCGGTGGCATACAATCTTTTCCCGAATCCGCAAGTCGATGCCCGCGTCGCTGAGGATTTTCAAAATAGGAACCGGTATTAGCTGGATGGGCGCACCGAAAAAGACGGTGAAAGCCGCATTATTAGATGATCCTGACCTTCGGAGGGATGAGTTGACTTTGCGACAACCATTCAAGCACAACGCATTCCGCTACTTCGACTGCCCATCAGAAACCTACGACAAGAACTTCGTTGCAGATGCAAACGATGATTCCAAACTGGACATGTTTAGATATGGGACTGGCCTGCTCATGGGGCACCCCAATTGTCAGTGCCGTTATGAGTTTGAGTTCCAGGTGGACATGTCTCTCATCGACAAAGACGATGTGATGGGTGGCAAGGATAGCGGCCCCTTGTCGAAGGACGTGAGAAAAAAGGACAGAGCCACGTATCGTCGTCTTGCTCAGGTGCTTGAGGAGAGACGAACCAAGATGGCATCGTAAATGGATAGATTTCGCAAAATACCCAGAATTGGTTGAATCGAGCAAAGCACATGTAGGGCATGGTTATTATTATTTTATGTATTTCTTGTCAGCCTCACTGCAATAACGAAGACATGTATCATGGCACCTAAAGACAGGAAGCCCGTATCTGTCTCTATTGAGAATCCCGAGACGTTGTCGTCAACTACCGCCTGGACAACAAAAACACCGAACTGCCGGCGCCGTGCTCCACATCAAGGCCGCATAAGCGGCACTGTCTCACCCGAAATGGACCAGCACCGGACTTGTTGCATTTTCCGTTGGGCGAAAATAGCATTGACGGTGAAACGAGTCTGATTGATCCAAATTGATCAATATACCGATATGTCCGCACCTCAGAAAACAGCGAAGTTTACGAAAAGTATATAAAGATGGTCAAGTTTAGAGCGTAGAATACGAAATCATCACTTACACCGATAATCAACACTTCACAATCCTACTATCCAAACACCTTCTTAATAACTTCAAAATGTCTTCTCAGGGTCGCAAGATTGCCATCGTTGGCGGATCAGGAACCATTGGTTCTCCCACCGTGGCCGCCCTCCTCCAAAAGAACATCCATACCATCACAGCAATCTCACGCACCGATTCAACCGCCACCTTTCCGGACAATGTCACTGTCCTCAAGGGCGACTACTCAAACGAAAACTTCCTCATCTCCTCCCTTAAAGGTCAAGATGTTCTGATCCTGCAACTCGGCCCCAAAGTTATGAAAGTCCAGGAACCTCTCATCCGCGCCGCAGCAGTGGCCGGCGTGCCATATATCCTCCCCACAGAGTTCGGCATTGACATCGAGGCCCCTTTGACTCGCGAAATGGCCATGATGACAGAAAAGAAGGGAATCCGAGATTTGATAACTCAACTGGGCGTATCCAGCTGGATTGCAGTCGTCAACAATCCTCTTCTCGACTGGTCCATGAAGGTCGGCTGCTGGGGTATCGACGTCAAGTCCCGCAAAGCCGAGATCTGGGACAGCGGAAACGCAAAAGCCAGCACGTCCACGTTAAAGCGCGTAGGCGACGCAGTGGCTAAGCTGCTCAGCTGGCCCGACGAGGAGCTAACCAAGTACAAGAACAAGCCATTCTACATCAGCTCCTTCTGTATCTCGCAGAGGGAGATGCTCGAGAGCGTGCAGCGTGCGACGGGCACTACGGATGCCGACTGGGAGATCAAGCACAAGGACATTGCTGAGCTGACGAGGGAGTGTGATGAGAGGCTGAAGAAAGGGGAGTGGATGGCAGCTATTCCTAAGCTGTATTCGTCCATGTTTCGGGAAGGACTTGGAGGAAACTATAGCCACAAAGTGGTTGATATGGAACGGCTTGGGTTTGTTCAGGAGGACCTTGACGAGGTTATCAAGGGGGTTGTTGAGTCAATTGGTGGGCCTCCGCGGGCGTAGATGCATTTCTTGGGGTCTGGGGCTATAGAGAGTAGAAAGATTAGACAGTCCTCCACTTAATACATATCAACATCAATGACAGTCCCTGATTGCTGTCATAGTTCAAAGATGCCGTATCATCACTTAATCCAGGGTCAAAGGAAATCGAAGAGTTTATAATCGATATACAAATGCTTATAAATGACTCAATGCTATGTAATTCGTAACACATTATCCCATCCCGGTTCTACCTTCTCCTCTTCAACTCTCCCATCTCATAGACAAACTTGTACAACGTCATGACAGCCGCGTGATCCGACGTCCACTCGTCCAGCACATGGTTGGGCTTGCCAGCCATCATGACCCACGAGTCCACCACCTCGAGCATGTCTCCCTTGTGGTAGATAAAGTCAAGGCGCTCCTGCGGCTCAGCCTTGCCGTAGTCCTCGTTCCAGGGCGTGATGGACGAGTAGGTGATGCCTTCGTCGGCGGAAGGGTCCGGGTACGCCACGCGGTACGAGTCGATGAGGCCGGCCTCGAGGGGCTTCTTGGATGTCGGCCAGTCAAACTTGCCTTGCCCGCAGTGCTTGTGCTTGTCGGTCCAGTCGAGGTGCGACGGCGCGTTGAAGTCGCCCACCAGGAACACGGGGATGTCGTCGCTGTTCTCCAGCTGCCTGCTCATGGAGCTGAGCGTGTCCTCAATCTCGGTCGGTCGCCCGCTGTCGTATTCACTCTGCATGACCTCGTCGGCACTCATGCCGTCGAAACAAAAGTTGTACGGGCCGTACGGCGTGTAGTTGAGGTGTGCAACCCAAAAGTTGACCATCTGCCACTCACCATCCAGCTCGATCAGTGCGCCTCCCGACTTGTTGATGTTGCCGGTCGTGATCTGGATGGGGAATTTGCTTAGGATGCTGTGACTCTCCTTGCTGGCCCAGTAGTACCAGCCAAGGGCCTCTGCCAGCGCCTTTGCTCGGTCTCCGCCATGGTCCTCCTGGATACCGATGATGTCTGCCTTGGATTTGATGATGAATCGCAACTGCTTCTCGTGGTACTCGCTGAACCTGGTGCCGCCAAACCACAGGTTCATCGACATGATCCGGAGCTCGGGCACCTTGACCTGCGTGCGGCCACGCACGGGAAGATGCACCTTCAAGGACGCCATGGACTCGCCGCGCTTGGCATAGACGGTGAAGGTCAGATCCCTGGCCCGCCTGCCTGGCTGACCTCCAAGGCCACCCTCCTTGGTAATATCAAGCCATCCCGGTAGGTTTGTTCCCTGGTGGAAAGTGACGCCTTTGGAGTCGCCCCTGATAAGCCCGCCAATCTTGGCGCCGTACCAATCTCCTCCCCGGGCAGGCGGAAGGGTGATCTCATCAACAACAAATTCAAGACCGGTCTTTGGTTCCTCAATGAAGTATACATCAAAGGGCCATGAAAGCCAGTCGTAACCGTCCTTGGCGTGGAAGAAGGCTGTGTATCTTCCCGGTCGCAGGTTTCCAACAGGAAGCTTGACTCGGCCCTTGCTCTCAGGGGCATATACCCAGGCAGCCGAGTTCTTGGAGTACTTCTCGGCCCAGTTGATGATTAGGCCGACGCCAGCATCCTCGTACAGACCAATCCAGTTCTTTTCGTGTGGTTCGGGAGTTTCGTAGTCAAAGGTAAAGTATGGTTCGCCCTCGACCAGAGTGATGTTGCCCTTGGGATCGATGATCTTAGAACTAACAGAGAGGGTGAAGTAGAGGGCGGAAGCAACCGCCAGCAAGAGTTTTTGGAAATACATGATGAATTTAGTCCACTACCCTCTTAGACAATTTTGTCCACGGGTTGTAGACCTGAGGTTGAAGATGATCAGATCTGTCAAACCCCAGAAGTGAGGAGCCGAGACACAGACTTTAAAAGAGCGAGAGTGCAAGGATGTAGACAATCGGCGGTTTCTTTTTTTGTTAGCCAATCCCTGCCGCCCTACCATGCATAGGATCTGAAGTCCGATTCAAAAAGGTCCTGCCAAGGCCTCCGCCGCGTTGGGTGCCGCGTCATCTTGACTGTAACCAGCAATGAGGCCACTCAGAGACCGAGCTCAGTTACCTAAAGCGGATATCAGAGCGGGTTTCCGTGGCGCGTACCGCTGTTAAACGAGACGGGCGCCTCTTTTCAGAACCGGCCGAGACTTTGCAACTCGCATTATTCGCCCAGCCACGACAAAGACACGACGACAAACGCGCCGCGTGTACTTTTCGCCTATTTTTCGTATACCTAACATCTTTTGAATTTCCTCGATTTTTCTCAGCGGGCAACAACATTGCCGAGAAGAGACCTCGACAGTACCAGATTGAACAGCAAAGGATCTTCGGTTCTAAAGGTAGAGTCTGAACTAAAGGTAAAGACCGAACTCACCAATGGTCTCGCAACCACATCTCCATAGAGCCGGAATGTATGGCCCTATTTGATGGCTGTGTTTAGTTTTTAAGCCTTTTGATTGGACGAGAATGTCTCGTTTCTGACAAGGTACAGGATCCTTCGCATTGGGCTCGGATTCTTTTGTCAGCAGCCGCGCAACCCAACTCCCATAGAGGCGCAGATTGTGTCGGTTGTTACTCGAAAGGTCTCGACTCAAGCCTTCGCCGTGAAATTCGTATCTTCACGAAATGGCAGAAACCAACAGGTTGCATCGTGCATTGGAACAATAACAATCACCAGGAAATCAGAGCTGTCCCAGCGAGGTAAGCAGCCCGGCAGCTGGCCAAGACGTCGTCGCATCATGTCGTATCTGCCCACATGTGGACGCGCAGGAGCTTCCTGAGTTGATCGACGAATTCTTTAACAAATCCGTGTCTCACTCCTTTTCCAACGGGGTTCGCATTGTGTGAGATGTTATTCGTAATTGCTAGGCCCAATTCCTTCAGTCGCCAACTTATTAATCCGCCGATCGTCAGCTTTCTTCACTAACTTGGCTCACAAAAAGAAATTGCCAAGTAGGTGATACGAAGCCAAAAAGAGAGGCACTGCCATGAGCACACTCATCATGCAAACTCGCATCTTTGCAACGTTGCGTTATCATCAGCAAGTGGCCCTATAATCAGTGAATGGTCTCATGTCTCAACATTGACGACATTTGCAGAGCCAAGAGAGGCTGCACGCGCAGTGGTGACCAGAAGTGAACAGCGGTGAAGGTGTTGGTTGCTGCAGTTGGTGAAAGAACCAACAGAAAGCCACAAAGCCATCAGCTCCAGCACAATTTGTAAAAGAGCTGCGCCGCCATCGCTTCTAGACACCACTTCATTCTATCGCCGGTCTTATATACGCCCGTGCCGACAGCCCGAGACGTGATGCGTGACCAAGTGCCTAGATTCTGAGCGGATCTGTGTCATGCTGCAGAGCAACAGGAATCTGACTCGCCACGTGCGATGCAAGACCATCGAGGCGACTCGTGGGAAAGGAATGCACTTACACAGTGTTCGCCGCGACAAGGACGTCATTGAGGCGCCTTCGCCCCTGGGCTGCTGACACTTGTCTCGCCCATTCTCAGCGCAAAGTCCAGACCGGGTGGCTTCCGCGTCTTGTGGTTGGGTCGGAGTGAGCTGGCTCCGTTGGCCGCGTCGCTTGACGAGAGCCGGGAACCTCATCGCCGTACACCGAAATCGAGAGGCGGAGGCGAGGGACTCTGCAGACAGCCCAACCGGAGTTGCAGAATGCAGGCGGGAGGCGGCAACGCGGGAAGCCTGCATAGGCATGGCAATCGAAGCCGACGGACTGGCACTCTGGGAATGATTTCCAGGAGCATCGCGCAGATCATGCGCTCGGGCGTTGCTTTGGTGCCTGACCTTCACTCACCTCCTGCTGGAGCGGAGTCTGTGGCGATGTCCTGGAAGCAAGCCGTGAGGCTCAAGGGGGATGGGGCATGGCTGCGGCTGACGTCGATCCCCCGCCAAAAATCAAAACCGAAACAGCTGGTTGGTGGTTGAGCAAGGAATACGACACGATGCTGTAGGTGTCTGCCATGGCAGCTTGGGAGCGGCCTGATCTGATATCGAGACAGACGAACAGTGAGCATAGCAGGGCGAACTTGACAGAGGAGGGTGTCGTCAACTGCGTCGCATGACCGTCTCAGGGCATGGTCAACCATGTTGACAAGACACGTGCTCCGTGAACGTGGTGGGCGATGACAGATTCGGCATCTAATTTGAGCCTTCAGGCGAGGCAGACGGACGGGGGGTGCAAGTCCTGTCGTTTGGTCAGTGGTAAAGATTCACACAAAGGGTGTGTGATGTGCGAATCGATAGCACCAAGATATCTACGGAGGAGAGACCGCGGATGTGGTCCGACTACCGGCGCTTCTAGAGGAATTCATCTCCAAAGTCAGGGGCATTCTGGCCGGTGGAGAGCAGGCCGCGTGACTTTGGAGCCGCCATCTCCGGGGGGATGGCAGCCGAGCGACGGTGCATCGCAAAGAGATGAGGCTAGGCCGGGATGCTTGATTTCCCAAGGATTCCAATAGCCCCAGGAAGGACCCTCCGGTTCTAGGGGACGCCGGGGCGAGGCGAAATGGACTACGCTAGTAGGCTTCTCGAATTTGACAGACGATGATGATGGCGAGGCGAACTCTCCAAGAGGGGTGAGGCATGGAGCTTGTCGTTGTTAGGGAGAATTTAGAAAGGAGATGAGGGGCCGGCCGACTGGAGTGGTGATTGATGGTGACTGCAGGTGCAAGGCGCAACTAAGTGCTTGCACATCACCGTAGTCGACATAAAGATTAGCGCAGACTTGGCGCGAAGCTTCTCATAACATGCGCTGATGTTTATGTCGGCTGCTTAATAGCATGCAGTCGTGAGCAAGGTCGTCCGCCACCAAATGTCACTCACCCGTTCTGGCGGGAGATGGTGGGTGAATAAGGTGCACAACCACAGCATCTAATATCTCCCCGTCTGCCTCACCACAGTGCGCTCCACTTCATCTAGAATGTCGCTACCCAAGCAAATAGTCAGGATCAAGGGACCGACAAAGCCAGCGCCAACGCCAACATCGCCAACGCTTCTCGTCCACTGCTTCTACCGTGAGCCAGCTGCACCGCGACCCCTCTCCAGCTTGGCTGTCCCAGTGGCCAATTTCCAGGGACCTGGGTCCCTCTTGCTAGGGCGACTTGGCCTTGTGGTTGGGACATGGGACACGAACGACGACCCAAAAGGCCGGGGAGGCCCCTGAGATCAGGCCCCTGAAGACGGCCCAGGCGGGCGGGTTAGGATGACCCTGGCTTGGACATGGCCACGAAGGAGGGGCAATTCTGTAGAGTAAAAGGGGCTCTCTTGTCTTTTGTTAGAAGCGATGGATGGAAACGACTACGAAGGACGGCTAGAGCTGAACCTGAGGCGGTGCTTTGTCGTAGCCGAGGTAGGTATGACGCGAAGAGATAAAGAATTCGGGCAATGAATTGCAGGTAGCGTCTCCTGGGTGATGATGACGAGGTTCTTTTTTTCTTTTTCTACTTGTTTTTTCCTTCTCTATGGAACTCTATTACTTATGCTAAGAAACTCACACTGTGCAAACGCCTCCACTGATTGATTGGCTTCCCGTCCGACGGGCCGCTACTGGCATGTTGACGGAATCGGGAACTTGTTGCAGAGCCAGAGGCAACGGCAACGCAACAGAGTGAGGCGACGCGAGCGCAAAAAGTCACGTCAGTTGGCCTGCATCCGCTCGGATACAACGTCAACGTTGGGGACGTTGGACGGTCAAAGTGTCTGTGCCGAAGAGGGTGCGGGTTCAATAACGAGAGATGATGATCCGTCCGTGATCGCACCGCAAGGACGAGGTTACAAGAGCCGCACCCGGATCTGTGTTGTGGTGTGTGTGCCTCGCCTGCCGCACGTGGCTGTGACATATCTCGTGCTAGAGCTGGTCGTATTTGCATTAATATGCATTTTAATTGAGGCATCTCAAATCTCCTCTGCAGTCCCCTGGAAACCTCTATTATTCCCTTGCCGCAAAGGGAAATTCGACAAAAACACCGGAGCACGCACCGATGCTGAGGTTCCCAAATCCGAGACAAAGCAAGCAGAGACATGCCATCTCGATAGCCCGAGCGCAAGCACAGCAGGAGATGGGTTCATCCACCATGCTGAGCTCTTGTGCTGGGTTGGTAGTACGTATGGCACCGCGTAATTTACATTACATGGGACAGTATCTGTACTAGCAGCATCCGGGGAGCAGAAGCCGGCCGCATGGTGAAAGGGGCCACCAGACAGACCAAGACCTGCAAGATGGAGCAGACGCAAGATGGACGGGGAGGTCAGATCCATTTGATGGAGAGAGAAAGCCCAGATTTTTCCGGCCGGCGATAAATCGTCTCCATTTTGCATCATGTGCGGGACTGTGGAAAAAGGTCAATCTCGACTCTTTTCTCGGTCCATTCTTCCCCTATTCCCCCTTGACGTCAAGATACAACAGTGCCCAAGGTGGGCAATTGTCGCTGGAACGGTGCTACCCAGTCATTTAATATGAGACGATGCGTAGGCTGCCTCTCTCGGCCGACCGTTAGATGAGTCTGAGGTCTTGTTTCAGACGCCGCGAGTGCATGACATTATAAGATTTCGCTTCCAGCGGATGGATGGTGGCAGTGGTGAGAAACAAAGCCGGCCTTGACATGGGTTTAAGCTGATGCCCCTCGGCAATGAAGGTACCGCGTGTTGAACCTTGTGCAACATGTGGGATGAGGCAAGAGATTTGAGTTGCCCGTCCCTGAGTCAATCGAAACTTCTTTTCTCCCGCCGAGTCAGGACGTGAGGGGAAAAGAGTCATTTGCAGAGGCTCACTTTAAACTGCGGTGGGCTTGGTTGACGAGTCTCGCCCGCAAAAATGAGTCGCGGGTTGGCGCAAGTCATCCTGGAGCAAGGGTTATTGCCGGATCTAGGAGAAAATGCACAGCAATATGCACAACATAAATTCATTGGAAGATGCTCTCAGACATACATGTCCATTTTGAGTTGATGCTGGCACAACAGAGGACAACCGATGCCTTCTCTCACACAAATGGGTGTGTCCACACCAGCATATCCGGCCCACTCAAGGGCCTGTGTCGGGAGGAGGACGCTCGCACTGTTGGAACATCTGCCACATTGGGATGGGGTTGAAGAAGCACTTGACTTGGATGCTCCCAGCTGGGCAGCCCGAGAGCTCACCTCAGCTGGTATTGTCCTTGGAATCACACATCGTCATGGCCATCACGCGGGGCTACCTCGCAGCCTCTCGTTGCCTGTTTGGCCAGGTACCGCTGCAAGCATCCAATCCCCATCAGCCACTGGCGGAGGCTGAGAACCGTGGATCGAAATATCTCTCTTTCTTTAGCTCTAGCGTCATTCACAAAACGATGCCAGAGGCCAGCCTCTTCCCCCCCTCCCCTCCGCAGACCGCAGCTGGTGCCGGGATCTGCTGCCCTCCACCTCAACTTTTTGAAGGCCCCCCCACAGGAGGCTAGGAATGGGAAAACCTATGCACCCAGCAACTTAATAGCGGGACATGACAGTAAAAGTGGTTGTTGACACTGCTGGCGAGAAGGGGAAATCGGCCAACCGATCTCTCTGACATGCCAGACTCTGGGCGCTGTGCACGATGATACCTCCCAAAGTTCCCTTGTCCCAGAAGCTTCAGGGCTCATCTTGTGAACCTCTCCAGGGGAGACTCCACAGTGGGCTTCTGGCAGACAGCAGCGCCTAGGGCCCACTGTAACTGGCGTCCTCCAGGGCTTCGTCCTCTGGGAGTCGTGGAATACGGCGAGTTGTGGCTTGCTCCAGGGACCACAGTGCCCAGGGCCAGCCTCGTCGTACGGTGCGCCGTGCCTGTCCTATCCTGTCCTGTCCCCTTCCCCTTCCCCCCGTCCCAGAAAAAAAAACGCCTCCACTCGTCAAAGGGCAATCCGATTTTATTTTCCCACGCAACGGGAACCGCTGTCACCTCCCCAACCACGTCCTTCAAACCCCCCGTCTCCCGTCTCCCGTCTCCCGTCCGCCGTTTCCCGTTCCAGATCATCGCGGACATTGGCTAAACTTGTCCCTCTTCCTCCTCTTCCCCTTTCTTCCTCTTCCTCTTCTTCTCCCCTCTTGCTCTCGCTTTTCTGGCCCTCTCCTCCCCTCTCCTTCTCCCTCCCAGTTGCTCCTCCGCCGTTTCTCAGCTTGGTCCAACAGCTGCAACTCTCTCCGGTCGGCGACGAATTACGACTAGAGACTACAAAAGACGAGGCGACCGTGCGATCTGACCCCTTTTCGCGAGTTCCGTTCTTCGTTGGTGCTTGCTCCAACTATTGCTCTGTCCGAGTGCACCTATTTAACGGAGTATCTTGGCTTCCGGCGACCAACCGACAGCGATCAAACCTGACGCTCTGACGTTGCTCCGCCACTCTCCTCGAATCCCAGACTCAGGGACTCGTTTCGTCTCGGCCTCCTTCGTTGCGTGAGCCGTACTTATCGCCTCTGCTGTCGCCACCTGAGGATATACTATCCGTCTTCATCGGTCGCGCTGTTCTAGTTGGTTGAGGCTTGATCTAGACCCGGTCGCTTTTTTTCACACCGACCACCAACCAAACCTCTCCCAAGCTCTTCGCGTTTGTCGCCCTCGATCGCTACAGCGACTCGTACTGTCTAGCTTCTTCGCCGAGTTTGGATATATCAGGCAGCACAAGGCCCAGTCACCCGCGTCGTGCCTGGCTCGCTTCGTCCCTCACTTGACTACACCGCTTCACGACCGTGACGACTTTCGGACCCACGAGCCCTAACGATTTGATGCCGCAGCTATAACTATCCATCGTCACCCTTTATCGATACCTCTTGCGATTCGCATTGCTACCTGCATATCTCGCACGTGGCAGCTCATATCGCTTTTTGAAATACGTTGGTTGAGTGATCTGCTGGTAACATCAGCAGTTGCTTGCCACCCTGGATCCAGTTAGGACAATGACACAACAACCTCACGACATGGGCTACCTCGACTATGGCACATCGAACAGTCGCTCACCTAGCTCTGCGAGGCCGAATTATGGTGGCGCCGGTGGTTTCAGTGCTGGCCTTTCCCTACCCCGCCAGTCGCAGCGCCCTTTCGACGCTCCGCTAGGCTCCTCCGCCCTTTATCCCGCCGAAAGGCTTGGCGGTGGTTACAATCCCCGCGGTATGGACAATATGGCGGGCGGTATGCAAGGATACATGTTGGATAATGGCCAGGCCTGGAGTTACAACACAAGCGGCGTGGCGACTGTCAACGGTGCCGTAAATGGCCCTGGCCGACAGAGAAGCGTAAACCGACGAGCTGCCCTGCCTCAGGTATGTGGTTCTATGATGATGTGTGACATGACCTAGCTGACACGCAAGACAGAACTGGACTGATCACAGTGGTCTTGGCATTCATGGTAGTCTTCAGCCTTTTTCAGGCGGGATCAGCAACAACCCCATGTCAAACGGTGGCCTCCGCGTTGACCACCCTGGCACTCACGGCTCCCCGACCGATCTTCGATCAACAACTTCCGACGCCGACCAGCTCATCCCCACGGCTATTGTCATCAAGAATATCCCGTTCGCTGTTCGCAAGGAGACGCTTGCGTCCATTATGCTTGAGATGCATCTCCCCCAGCCTTATGCCTTCAACTACCACTTTGACAATGGAGTCTTCCGAGGTCTTGCTTTCGCCAACTTCCAGTCCGCTGAGGATACGCGCATGGTGATTGAGGCGATGAACGGAATGGATGTCCATGGTCGCAAGCTGCGGGTTGAGTACAAGAAGATGCTTCCTGAAGCTGAAAGAGAGCGGATTGAGCGGGAGAAGCGAGAGCGCCGAGGCCAACTTGAGGAGCAGCACCGAGCCCCTATGCTGCACCAGCAGAGCTCTATTCAGTCTCTGGGTGGTCTTTCGCAGTCTCAGCAGAGAGGGGGCACTTCTCATCTTGGTAGGCTCAGCGTGTCTCCTGATCGGTCTCAGCCGCTAACTCTCTCAGGCGATGTTGATTTGAACGATCCTCAGACCCTAGAGTTTTACACTGAGCTGGTTATGTTCCGCCGAGACGACTCTCGTGAGATTCTCGTCTTTCCTCCTGGCATCGCTCCTGAGCACCGACGTTCCATTCATATCCTGGCCCACCACATGGGTCTTGAGCACCAGTCAATTGGTGAGGCAGAATCCAGACAGCTCACTGTCCTCAAGCGACAGCAGCCTTCGCCAACTGCCAACATTCACAACCAGCCGGCCACCAGCTTGGACATGCACAAGCGCGGTCTCAGCCGAGCTGCTACTTTCGATTTCGCCGCTGATCGTGAGACGAGGGCTGCCAGCAGCACTTACTCTCATGTGCTGGGACGCCAAGGCCCGACCTTGGAGCTCCCTGGAAGCCCCGATGGAAACGGTATCCCCAACAACCTGCGAGCTGCAAAGAGCTTTGCCGACCTGCGATCTTTCACGCCCAGCCCTTCGCAGGCTTCTTCCAGCTACCTTGCTCCCACCGGTATGAACAACATGGCCCCTGGCTCTTCGACCGCCCGCTTCGGTGATTACATGAGTGGCGCAATGTCTCCTTCTGGACATCCCGGCAGCTCCGGAACCCCCGGGCCCAAGAACGACTCGGCTCTTCTCAGCAGCCTCAACAGCTTGAATCTGGGCTATGATTCAGGCCTTCAGAGCCAAACTCGAAGCACTCCCGGCGCGATCGGAAGCCAGCGACCCAGCAGCAATTCTAAGGGTGCTCCTGAGCGACAGCCCCGCGGGCCCGAGTGGGAGACAAATGCTGGATTTGCCGGGCGTCGTGCTAACGGCCACGTTGCCCGCGGCAGCGGTATGTTGAACCTACTCCCTCAACTTTTTAGACACAAACTAACTTTGTGACAGACTCGTCAGACAACGGCGCACGGGTGGGCTCTAGCTCCACCAACGCCTCGCGGTACCATTGATCGTGACATCGCCATGTCGCCATCATTTGACGGGTCAAGCAGCTTCTAGCCCTGCACCCAGTCGTTGCCGCGCGTATTGTTACGGGTTGACGACAACGAATACGACGCATATCGACATTTGCACAGCATTTTGATTTTACGACTTGTAATACTGACATACCTGGGCGATCGGCGCCAGTCCTCGAGCTCGCCCTGAGCCCCATTGCATATAGTTTTACGTGGGAATGTTTTTTTAACGACTTTGGAGACGTGGAGGGGGATGGCACGCGCCCCTGAATTGTGGCCGATTTGATGATGATGCCAACCCGATGAGAGAGTATGGGATAGGATATCTGGATACAGGAATCATTCAACACATGGGCAACCACTATGGAAGGTCACGATATGCTTGCCAGCGCGCATAGCCTGGAATACCCTCACATGTACCCCGACAAGACCTACGACCATTACTTGACGATTATGACGCTTTTACGACGTTACGTCTAGACAGCTACACCGGCTTCTCCTCATCAGGCTGTGCACGGCGTCAGCGATGGGGGGAGTTGCCTCGGCGACTACAACTTACTACTATACCCACCAAATAATTCCTGTCTGGGCGCCGTTCCTCACACGACGGTGACGACGACCAAGACGACGAACATGACGGCACGCGAGTCCGGCCTTGGACCAGGGCACGCTGAGGGGTTGAAGGACGGACGCGAAGCTGGCGTGGCGAGCATTGCGGAGACGGGATGGACGAGCCGCTGGGAAGGAAAAGAAAAAAGTTACAATCTCTGGTTATTGCATTGTTATTGGTTATCTGGTTGATGGTTTTTGTTATTGTCTTTCTTTTTCTGTGCTGTTTCCTGGAGTGGTTTTGTATGCTCTCGCCTCTCTTGACTAATTCTGGATCTGCCTGGTCGCGGTGCCACAAGAGGAGGCGTAGAGGGATCTGTTGGGCCTTCGGGTGTTTGTGTGGCTGCATTGCTGAATTGGGGGGATACCTGTTCGTCTTTGTGTGTCGAGGCTGTTGAGGGTCGAGAGGGAAAGATGACTGTTACACGCAACTGGAGATGAGGGTTTTGAGTCGAGAGGAGAGATGAGATACGCCGTGCATGCTATGAGAAATACTTGCATGATGAGAGCCGTTTTGGCATTGTTTAAATACATGTGGTTTTGTTCACGCGATGATGCGGCTGATGTGTGATGTATGTCTTGAGTGTGCAGCTGATTTGCATCTAGGGGGGATGCAAATCTAAACTACAGCTAACCCTTGATAACGTAAAAGAACAAGTAGGCGATTTAATTTTGTTCAACTTGGTGCTCTTTGTCTTCTTCGCGAAGCTGAGAAGCCGACTTGAAGTTTATGCTTAATAAGCCCGCGTGGCCATCTGTGACAAGCACGCGACGGTTGATGCCTGAAGCGGCCTAGTCAGGGACATCCGGTTGCGCGATAGGGTAACGGCAACTCGCAAGGTACGTCATCTTGTAAGAGAAGCCAACATTTGACTGATAACGTTGTTTTGTTTTTCCATCAAAAACATTGGTATAAAAGAGCAACCATGACGAGCTTCATCTCTTCACTGCTGCCGTTCGGCAAAGCAGATACGCTAGCTATGGCTCTGCCCAGCAAGAACAAGCAGTGGACTACGGGTCAGGACGGCCTTGATAACCTCAAGTTCACGGAGGGTGAGGTCGCTGAGCCCAAGGATGGGGAGGTCCTTGTCAAGATTCATGCTGTGAGCTTGAACTATCGCGACACTGAAGGTGAGATAAACTCTCTGCTGTTTAAATGAGCGTTGACTAACTTGATGATAGTCGTCATGGGAGAGTACAACCACCACCAGTCCATCAAAGAAGCCTCCTCCCTCGTCCCCTGCTCCGACATGTGCGGCACAGTCATCCTCTCCAAATCCCCCAAACTCAAGGCCGGCGCGCGCGTCATGTCCATCTTTAACCAGAGCCACCTCACCGGCCAGATCACAGAGGAAGACCTCGCTTCCGGCCTGGGCCTTCCGCTGCCCGGCGTCCTGACAGAGTATCGCTGCTTCCCTGCTGAAGCGCTGGTCGCTGTGCCGGCTTATCTATCCGATGAGGAAGCCTCGTGCCTGCCTATCGCGTCCGTGACGGCGTGGATGTGCATCAACGGCGGTAGACCTATCGGACAACCTGCCGATGGAAAGAAGAAGCAGGAGTCGGTGCTCCTGCAGGGAACCGGCGGCGTCGCCGTCGCAGGACTCCAGATCGCAAAGGCAGCTGGCCTCAAAGCAATCATCACGTCGTCATCCGACGACAAGCTCGACCGCGCAAGAAAAGACCTCGGCGCCGACGAGGGCATAAACTACCGCACCCACTGGGAGTGGCAGGACCCCGTAATGAAGGCCACATCCGGCCGCGGCGCCGATATAATCTTTGAAACGGGCGGCTCGCGTACTCTACGCAAGTCCTTCGAGAGCGTCGCTTTCGGCGGTCTTATTAACTGCGTCGGCTACCTCTCGGGCAAGGAGGAGGAGAAGCAGGGCGATGCAGCAGAAGGCGGCAAAGTTGGCGTCAGCGTGCTCGCGCTGCGCAGAAACGTGACTCTCAGGGGAATCCTAAACGGGCCCAAGGATAGGTTCGAGGAGATGGTGGCTTTCTACGATAAGCACAAGATTCGGCCCGTTGTGTGCAAGGTGTTTGACCTTGAGAAGGCGAACGAGGCATTCAAGTACCTCTCCAGTGGTGGACACTTTGGCAAGGTTGTCATCAGGGTTGCGGCCAAGGAGGACAAGTAGTTGGGTATGGGAACATGATCTAGGTGAGATGGTTGAACGGTGGAAGAGTACATTTGGTAACGCAGACATACAGCATACACAGCAAGCAACATGATATACGAGTAGGGTTCAGACCAAAAATGATATATGATCAAACTTCTGGTTTCACATGACTATAGGTGTCCGACTTGTCATTAAACACAGGAATACAAGATAAATTCATGTGGCACGTTATATGAAAAGGAAGAGCTGCAGCAAGTGATCGACAAGCACCATAATACTCTTTGAGGCTTATCGCCTCTTCACGCAGGCTATTATAGAACCTCAAAGAGTGTTATGGTGCTGCGCACGGGCAATGAGCCTCAAAGAGTATTATGGTGTTTATGGCGCTTGGCGATCACTTGCTGTAGCTCCTCCTTTTCATACAAGGTGCCACATGTGCGTATTGGGTGGGCAGCCTCAATCGGACCCGCGTCGTCACTGTGCTGTGCCTGCTGTTAGCTTGAGGTAAATGGGACTTGAAGAAATGGACGTACGGATCTTCTTTGGTCAAGCCTGGCGGGGACTTGAGGTGCCTGAGGTGAGAGGTTGAGGTTGGAAATGGCCAAGGAAGAGAGCCCTTGAAAGGATTCTATCCTCTTCATTTTGGCCACCTGCAATGTGTTCACTTTGGATAGAGTTGGTTGAGGCAGGAAGCCATTGTGTGATTATGTGAGGTGTAGCATTAAACCTGCTGTATTGAGTTTTCGAGATTTTGGGCTCAGATATGAAGCTTAATTTCATTCTTTTTCTTTCTCGGGATATCTTACCTGAAGTCTTTGATCCCTATCTCATAGGTGCTATAAAGTCTAAAATCAAATAAAAAGAAAAATATTATATAATAGCTAAGACTCTAAGTCCCTTTATGATAGTATTTTTTCACCTTCGGCCTGATAGGAGTTATTTAAAGCGCCATAGTCGTAGTGAGATCATCGAATCTTGAGCTAACCGAGCAGACCATTCTAGAATTTCGACCAGCCATTGTTCAAATTCTTCTGCTCGGCCCGGATCTAACAAAGCACAAAGGCCGCGATTAACTTCCACCGTTCGTAGCCAAGCACCAACCAAACATCATGTGCACCAGTAGGATGAAGACAAAGACAGACAAAAAGTTGATTGGGACGGGTATTGTAAACCTTCTATTGCCCAGCTCTACCAACCGGCCCGAAGCGAAACCCAAAATAATCATGAACGCTCAGATGCAGAATATCCCCAGCCATTAAAAAAGATACTGAAAGCTGTCATATGCAACCGGGATTCTATCATTACGAGGTTTTGGGTACAACTCGCTCGTTGGCATCAACCAGGTCCAGCCGGTTGATGAGAGGCGCAAAGATAAAGTCCTGGATGGGCTTGAGAATGAGAACAATCTGGTTGATTCGCCAGCCGAGGAGGGGGACCATGGCTCCGATGAGGGCGTCGGTTAGGAAGTGGTTGGCGGTCGCAACGATGGTGATGATCATGGCAGTCGGCCACAGAGGCGCAAGAAGACGCACGAACCGGTGGGGAGAGAAGCGGCAAAGGCAGACGGCGAAGAAGAGAGAAGTTCCGAAATGCAGGCTGGGCATGGCGGCAATGGTCAGTTGGAAGCTGTTGTTGTTCCAGACATTGGCACCACCGGCCTTGCTGTGGAGGATGTCGATGAAACCATACTCCTGGGGGAGCAGGCGTGGCGGCGAGCAGCGCCAGAGAGTGACGATGACAAAAGCAATGACATTATCGGCGGCAATGGTTCGCCGGATTCGCTGGAAGGTGGTTGGAGGGAGATATGTGTAAATGTAGACGAGGAAACATATGCCAACGCTAATATGTGAGTAGTAAATCTTGGCGAGGATGGGCATTAGCCAAGCCTGCTTGTTCATGACGTAGGCCTGGAAGCGCTGTTCGATATCAAGACCGAAAACGGCCTCCAAGTCGAGGATCTGAAGGGCATGCTCTCGTGCGCGGGAGAATATGGCTTCGTTACCGGCGATCATGCGGGCCGAAAACGCTCGAAGACCTTGGTAAATCCTACGCATGGTTAGCACTTGTGTAACTGGCAAAGACAGCCCAATCAGCATACCAGTATGTCATGTTCCAATACCAAATCTCGATGAGGAAAGGAAAAGCATTGCAGAATCGCGACAGCAGCACGAAGAAGAGGTTTGGAGCCTTTCGAACGGGACGCTCGGAATGCATGAGGGTTGGCTTCAGAGGGGGAGAATCGGTATAGCAGCCTCCCGTCTCAATGTCGTCGCGTAGAGACTCCTCATAGACCATCTGTCCGTCACGACGTCGATTGATAAGGCATCCTGCAGTGAAGCCGAGCACGATGACTGGTGCCCAGGATTAGTCTTGGCCAGAACCATGACGGAGTAGACTTACACGCTGGCTCAATGACATTTTTGAAGAGTCCCATGATAGCCAAGAAAGACAACCTGCCAAGACGATGGAAAGACTGTAGCCAAGAAGAGCCAAAAGCTTGTTATATATGGACGAGTCTCTAAATCTGATAGAAGCTCTATGTGGTCCCCGTGTGTATATATAAAGAGCGTAGACGGGGAGAGCAAAAGTCCAAAATCTAGATCAAAAGAGAGGAAGAAGATGAATTAAAGGAAGTAGAAACAGGATATGGAAAGTAGGACAAGAAACTTGGAGGGAGAGAGAAAAAGGCAAGCACCAGAGAAGAAGGCAGGCACGAGACACTGAAACGGGCATTCGAGGAGCTTGGGCGGTACCTTCCCTTGGCTAGCTTTGAGAGACAAGGAAAGGACAAGAGAGTCCCGACGGAGAATAGGACATCACGACCAGGGGGATGCATGTGCATGCACCCGGCGCCTTCCCTCTTGTGGCCAAGTACCCATTCCATATCTTTTTATCGAAACGGTTCTTTGGGGCGCTGTTTCATTTTTTGTTGCTGCTCGGGGGTTGCATGCAGTCAGAGATTACCACTTGGCGGCGCATCACCAGCATCATCATCACCTTTTTTGCAGTAGTCGGAGGCGGTGTAAATTCATCGACATCTCTCGCATTCCTCGCATTCTTGACTCGATTCGTCCCTGGTCGATTCGTCCATCTACATGACCCAAGCCGCTAGCAGAAAAACGTGTGATGCCCCCCCTGTCCTGTCAAAAAGAGAAGAAGTGGAAATTAACCAGGTTTGGTATTCTGGGAGCGAGAGGCTGTTCGGCTCCGTCTTGGTGTCCGGCCTTGGCATTCGCGACGATCGCTGAAGCTTCTCTGTAGGCTTGATTCTGCCTTGTTGCAAGTCTGTTGCATGTCACTCACTCACTGCTGGACGACGTGTTCCTGTGGCTTGGCTTTATATAGGTTGCGTCCATGTATCCATCAGCTCACCTCAGCCTCATGAAAAAAGCATAACCTGGCCAAGCGATCTTGCCAATAAGCTTATTCGTCTGCCAAGATATCCTTTCCGTGAGAGATCTTCTGCCTCGTGTCTGCCTCTGTTGTTGGGGACTCTGCAAGTGTCGTCGGCTTGGTGTACGTACGCAACCACACACGCCCCCAGGTCGTCAGCTAGTTAGTGCCGATCCAAACAACCGCCCCCCGACATGGGGACTGTAGCGCCCGAGCGGGCGGCACATCCTTCAACGACTGCCGCCAAAAAAAAGTCGTGACGTCGCAGAGGTGTCACCCTGTGAGGATTTGCCGCGGCGACGCTAGGTTGTCTCTGGTAGGGTTGCACGTGTGGCTTAGTGAATGAAGCTGGCATCCAGCAATTGGACTCTGGACTCAGAATCATGAGGTTAGAGTTCAAGAAATGTGGCTCGTCAGAGCATCAAAGCCACCCCCGACTTGGAACCATGATATGTCCAGTACAGTATCCGCAATTGGAAGCCACCGGCGATTCGGCCTCGATTGCAACCCCGAGATTACCCAACGCCCTCTCCGCCCCCGTGTCGGAGCCGGTGCTTGACAACGCCGATCATGGCCACCTCGCCGACCTCAAACGCCGTTTTGTCTAATATCGTATTCCGCACATTGTCATTTGTTGGAGACAGAGACAGCCAACACTCATGCCTCGGCTCTAGATACATACTCGTCATGACATGTCATGGCACGACAGCTGTCGCCATCCAATTACGCACTCACTTCACCCACATCCCTTGAAATCTTCTCACCTCGGCAGCCAGACGTGCACTTCTATATAAAGTCCCGCCCCCACAACTCCGTCCGAATCTGCCCACACAAGTCCGCAGCGGTGCAAATATCAAAGTCCCTTCCTGTGGATGGCTTCCCCTTTTCCTAGGGCTGACCTTGCGACGCGGCAAAAAGCTTGATGCTTACACTGCTACGCTGAAAATGCTTAACGCCTCAAGGGTGTGATGCATGTCACTCACTCATTGGCAGGCCACGAGAGATTGGAAACAGCTGCGTTGCAGGAAATGGCATGTATTCATATCCGCAGGTTCCGAAGACGCGCAGGGGTTGAGTTGCTGTATCTATGCTTATGTCTGGCCGCTTGTTTGATTGGTTACCCTCGAAACCTCGCATAGCTCGCATCCACCTTGTCCGAGTGCGAACCCTCGCAACGGACTTGGGACAAGTTCCGAGTATGACAAAAAAAACCAAAAGATACAGCCGAGATATGCACTTGGCGCTAGCATATCCTAGAATCAAGTCATGATATGATGGTGAGGCTCCATTGAATCTGACAGTACAACTACACCTCCCAACGGCTTGGTACACCATCCAATTGGCAGACACCTACTGTAAAACAGTTCAAATATCCTCTCCCCCTTTAAGCGCAGAAGGCCATGCCCTCTTTCCCTTCCCATCACTCTCATAAAGTCTCCTCACCTCCCCAGGAGCAAGTCCAGCCCTCAGGTCCTTAACCCCCATCCCCTCCCTGAACTCGCTCCTTTCCCACGCAAAGTACAGCGGCGCGTTCTCGGTACCCAGATCCTGCCATATATAGAGCTGCGGCTCCTTGTTTTCCATGCAAAACAACATATCGGTCGGACTCTCGCTGTCGTAGCCCACCACGCCCCGGTTCATATCGAAGTAGCTGGGGGATATCGGGTCCAAGAGGTTTAGGGGTTCATCTGTTGCAGCGTTGGAACACATCCGCAGAGCATCTCGGGTCTTGTACCAGGGATGCACCATGTAGTGTACATCTGCTAGGATGTAGAAGCTTTCCATGCCCATCTTGAATGCATGCCGGGTGATGTTTGTCCACTGGGTCATGACGAGGAATCTCCCTTCAACCACCTTCGGATACCTCGAGCATATCAGATACCGCCTTGGCCGACCATATCTCCAGATTAATGGCCTGACGAGGCGCGGCCTTAGTATGCTACTCAGGCAAATGTAATGCTTCCAGTCCCGCTTGTTCAAACGCAAATGCTTGAGCGCTATCTGGATGTGCGGGCAATAGATGCTGTCCCTCCAAGCCGTGCATAGGATACCTATCCACCCTACGCGATGGAGAGAGCCGCACCCGTAACATACGTAGCGGTCCGGTCTACCCCTTGCTAGGACACCGAGGTATCTTCGTTTAGGCACCTCGGGTAGATCGTCCGGCTTGGGGGTACGTCGTAAAAGAGCCCTCAAGATGTGGCATGTTTGCGAAAAGAATGCCTGGCCATCAGGGCCGAGATGGTCCGCAATCTGCAGGATTAGGTCGGCCGGAAGAAGGCTCAAGATAAGACAGTCGAGCGTCTGGGGCTGTCTTTGATGACACTGTTCATAGGTCCAAGTTGTGTGTTGCTGTGAACGATAGATTGCTCGCCAACTATCCACCAACAAACAGATATGGCCAACTCCGCGGCGGACCACGTCGCTCAGCTGGCCTATCCAGCTGGCCATGCTGGTACTGTGCTGTGCTGTGAATTGGATGTCACCGAGGGCAATGGCGAAACATATAAACACTCAGACAAGGTTTTGTGAGTTCCCCGATGTCCACTCAAATGTTGACTTCCCGCCGAGATAAGAGAGTTGGGTTGCGCATCATGCCCAACAGGACATCTTGCACCTCTGGCTTCCTCAACCAGCCCTGCCCCCCTTTGACCCTTGAAGGCCTACGGTGAACGCCAACCACAGACATACACATCACAAACGAGATATCACAACAACTGCCATGTCAAGCGGATACGCAAGCACTCGCCATTACCAATAATTATCATTCATCTCCTCCCCGTTGACTCATACATCAGCTTCAAAAGACTAGGCCAGAGGTCGAAGAAAACATCATCTTCTTCCATCCTCCGCCATCAACACTCCAACCCTCCGTTTCCATCCCTCCCCCCTTCCCCGGGGTATCATAGCAGGCACCGTTCCAGAACTTGAAAAATAAAAGAAACAAAAAAGAGCCAAATCACCCAAGCATCCCCCATGTGGCTACACAAAGAGATGGTGCAAGGTAGAATGGTCAAGACATGACCAGATGAGAAGGAAGATCAGAAACTACCTAATAATGCATGTGTATGTGCTTTTCTTTCCCCAGTCGCCGCCTCGCTCACCGAAATGATCCTATGTGATGGATAGGTTTCCAGCGTGATGTACATCGTTCAGTCATGACGTGCTGTGCCATGAGAAGGACCGCGTTTCCTTGGTCCAATTCATCTGACAGCTCGAAAGTTGCGAGCAAACACGGGCTATGCCGAGCTCAGCAGATAGGTTGCCACAAGAGATGGTAAGGATTCTTGACAGAATCTATGCCAGATGTTCACTCATAGCACCCGGATCACTCATAGCGTCTCGAGGCGCCAAAGGTGTCCAAGACATGCTCAGACATCTGGAGAATTCCCTCCAGCTTGGTTCTCTCAAGGTTGGCAAGGAAGGGATCCGTGGGGAATCCGTCCTGGATGCTGCCAATCAAAGGTCGGACACGGCCCATCATGAGTTGCATCGTCTGGGTAGTGCTCTTGATCACGTCATGAGCACCCTGCTGTTCCCATTCCTGGTGAGTGTTAGTTGAGTTATATCAAGCGAGGACTAGGAAGAACTTACAAAGGCCGGAAGGTTCTCCAGGAAGGCCCGAAGAGCCATCTCAATCCAATCCACCTCCTCCTTCAGACGAGCGTTCGGCTTCAGCTCCTTCGAGATGGTGGCAATAACAACAAGCAACATCAAAGGAGGCAGATTCTCGAACTTGGCAGCCGGGAAGCGGCAGAGACAACGACGGAAGATCTCCTGCTCACGTCCGCTCTGGATCCATTGGATCATCGCATCCTGGTAGCGACCTTCCTGAATAGCCTGCTCAACAATTCTGATACGCTGCATCAAGTCGTGGTCCGCCTCAGGCTCCGTCTGGTTGCGTTGGCTGGCATATGCACCAGCAAGGGCGCTGACACTTGAGGTAGGGGCGACATATTCAGAGGCCTGCCCAGAAGCCTGAGGGCTGTTCACCTGCTGGGAGCCTCGCATGTACTGAGGGCTGCCCATGTATTGTTGTGCCTGGCTGGGAACCTGGCTCGGGACCTGACTTGGGTGGTAGCTGCCGGCATGGCTGGTCGCGGCGTGGCTCTGAGGACCCGAGGCGCCGTAGCCATGGTGCGGCGCGTTGTGTGGGTGGGCAGGGTTCTGAGGAACTCCTGGAAGCTCATGAACAGGCTGCTGCTTAAACTTGAGGAACTCGGCCTGGAGGGACGACTGGGAGGCTGCCATAGTCGAAACCATGTCCGTCAGGCGAGTGACATAGGACAGTAGCTGATCAATCTTGGCGGCATCCGCAACATGCTGGGCCTTCATATGTTCAAACTGGTCGTGGTACTGCTGGTGCAGCTCGTTGGCGACACGCTGCGACGCTTGAGTCGCAATGTTAGTGAAAGTCGGCGTAAGTCGCTGCGTCAGCGTCGCAAGAACCTCCTGCTGAACGCTCGTGGCGACGGTAGCACCAACTCGGTCCGAGATGGCACTGACAAAGTCGCCCGAGCGCAGAGACCTGTTAAGTGCCTGGGGCAGGGAGTTTTGAATCTCTTTCTGGACCGAGGAAGACACATGAGGTTGTAGCTTGTTGTTGAGAAGGTCAGTCACAGCCGCGCCCGCCTTGTCTCCAATGGCAGGAATGACGAGATCGGTAAACTGGTGGTGAATGAGCGCCTCCAGGACCTTCTGGGTGTTCTCATTAAGCACTTCGGAGACCATGTCGAGGAGCTTAAGTTGATGCTGATTGAAGTTCTCATCACGAATTCTAACTCCATCGTCAATCTTCCCGTGAAG
Source organism: Fusarium sp. JS1030 (assembly GCA_000966855.1). NCBI lineage: Eukaryota > Fungi > Ascomycota > Sordariomycetes > Hypocreales > Nectriaceae > Fusarium > Fusarium sp. JS1030. The sequence goes on along the minus strand of JWIW01000095.1, from coordinate 1,681,759 downwards.
GTTCTTGAATGAAGTCTTGAGGGTTTCAGACACATTTGTGTTGAGACGAGCTTCAAGTCCGGAGATGGCAGACTCAAGAGCCTCGGCAGAGATGGCAGGAGTAGCGGCGCTGTTTGAACCCTTTGCATCCTTGTTACCGGCTCGGGGTGTGGTGCCGTTAGTAGTAGCATCGCCTTGGTTGGCGTTCTTCTTCTTCCGCGACTTGCGCTCGGGCTTCTCAGACTGCGATTCCTTGGCCGACTGAACAGGCGTCTCAGCCTCCTTCGGCTCATTCTTGACCTTGGCGGGGGCCGCCGACTCAGGTCCTCGCTGGAGCGTATCGGTCTGGGATGGTGTTGTCTGGAGTTGATCTTTGCTCGTTCCACGGTTGACAACGCGAACAGTAGCCTCGCCATTGTTGACCGCCGCAGTAGCCTCAGTGGGCTGGGGCGCCTTGAGCTTGGAAACAGTGACAACGCCCTGGCTGACGGCATCGACAGCATCAAGAACCTTGTTGTCCTTGGACCATCCGAGCTCAGTCTGCTTTACGAGAAGGCAGGCAACTCCCTTGGAGTGCATAGCGTACAGCTCGAAAAGGGTTGGCTCATCAGCGTCCTGGACCATAGCTGGAACGCCGAGAATATCGAGGCTTCGCAAGATTCCACGGTTGGCAAACGAGTACTCCCGAACGCCACTAATGACAGCGGTACTATCCGGCTGAGGAATAGAGGAATCCTGGGCGATAAGACGCTGGATGTACTCAGCTTGAGACACACTCTTGAGGTTGTACTTGGGCGCCGACAGGTGGGCAAAGTACACTGAGTTGCGCGTGGGATGTCCAATAACAATCATGCCGGTAGCAGAGTGGTACATGACACTGCAGACAGCGTCCGACTCCTTGCTGTGGGGGAGATTGAACTCCTGCACGGGCTTGCCAAGGGCAAGATCCCAAAGCTGAAGCGTGTGGTTCTGCTTCATTCCAACGATCATGTAACGCAGAGCACAGCGCTTCTGGTAAGGTCGCTGCTTGTCGAGGAGCAGAACTGAAGTGGGCCAGGCCTTCTCACCCTCAGGGGTGGTGGCGAGGGTCATCAAGGGCTCTTTGACCTCGAGCGAGGTCTGCGCGGGCATGGGAGCACGAGGGTCAGAGTCCTCCTTGACGGCGGTCAGGTCTCGAACATCCCAGAACTTGACCCGACCAGACTTGTCAAGAGAAACAATGACAGTGTCGTCCTGGCTGAAGGTGAAATCCTTACCCGCCTTGCCAGTATTGATCTTCAAAGAGCACTGCTTGGCAAGAGTCTCGGTGTCGACAACGCGATCGTGGCCTGGCTTGAACAGGTTGTTCTGGAGGATAAAAGAAGGCCAGATGAGGTTGATAGACTTGCCGCGACCAACAGCAAAGTACTCGGGATGGTTGGTCGAGGTACGAGCACGGGTCTTGAGAACACCACCAGGGGCGTCACCCTCCTGCGAGCTCATAGGGGGCAGGGCAAAGCCGTACTGCTCCATGTGAGCATCCTCAATGTGGTCCTTCTCGCCGTCGCGAATCTGAACCCAGTAGACGGTGCCGCTGATACCGGTTCCGATGATGGCCTCGCGGTGAGCACCGTTGTGGTCAGAAGGGGTGACAGACATGGCGACGTTGAAGATACGATCCTTAGTATCGGTAAAGATCTTGGCATCCTTGCCATCCTCCTGGCGAATGACACGCAGGCCACCCTGCTTCGACATACCGTACGCCATGTAATTCTCAGTAGCTGTGTACAGATTGCGGTCGATCTGATCAAACTCCTTCTTGAGACGAGCGATATCCATAATAGTCTCGTCACGGAAAAGAGGACGAGGCTCAGTTCCCTCTTCCTGAAGACTGATAGAAATCCAAGGCTTCATGGGGAAGTTGAAAACCTTGACGGGAGGAGTCTCCTTCTCCTCAATGACAACAATCTCGTCCTGGTCGGCGCTCTCCCAGCTATCAGCAACGCCCTGAGCAGCAGCTTCGTCGACAATCTCGCGGACGGCCTCGGCGACATCAGCTGGAAGAGCGTCTTCAAGGACACCCTCATTGTCCGAGCGGTCGAGCTCGGCCTGAATGGCCTGGGCGGCGATGTGCGCGCTGTCCTCAAATTCCTTCTCAGACTTTGCGTGAAGCATGTCATCCAGGTCCTCGGCAATTTCAGCCTGGGCCTGCTCATGCTCCGCGCGCACCAAAGCCTCGCGGGCGTCCTGATCAACCTGATCGGCAATATCCTCAACAGCTTCTGCGACCGTCTCCCTGGTTCTCTCAACCGGAATGTGAGGCTCGAAATCGGAAGTAGGAGGAGTACCATGCTTCACAGAAGGGTGCGACTGAATGGACGAAGTACGGGTAGCTTTGCGGCGAATCTGATGGGGAGAGATGGGGTAGGCAGCGCGGTCACTGCCAGCAACCGAGTGTTCGTGATGATGCGAGTGCTGCTGTGAGTGGTGGGAGTGCTGCGAGGCAGCCGGAGAATCCTTCTTGAGGATATGGAAGGGCGCCGTGTGGGGAGAATGGCCCGCATGGCTGTGGCTCTGGCTCTGAGGAGACGACTGAGCAAGGCTTCCCATCAGCTGCTGGTAGAGTGCAGAGACATCCGCCTGGGGCTCCTGCGAGGGCGAGTAGTATGACCCGTTGGCATGGGGCGGCGCGTGTGCGACGTCGGAATAGGACTCGGTCGAATACTGCTGGGAGTTCGGATAGGGATTGACGAGCGGCGGATGGAAATTCTGCGGCGGGTGGATAGGCTGATGCTGCGGATATTGCTGCTGGTACGGGCCCTGGAAGCGGGCGGGTTCAGCCGCAGTATTCTCGGGAGACTGTGGAGTGAGGTTGTTGGAGCGCGATGTCTCGGTCAGCGTGGCCTGCTGGTCGCCCTGGCTTGGCTTGGGGCGATTGAGGAGATTGAGAAGGTAAGATCGCGTATCAGCGGGAGGCGAGCCATTGCCAAAAGAGCTCTGGGGCTGCTGGTGCTGCTGAGGAGCCTGTCGAGGAGCCTGCTTGGACTCTTCGGCCTCGTGGGCGCCGCGCATAAGAGCGGCCAAGAGACCGGTAGGGTCGGCAGCAGCCGGAGCGGGCTGATGGATGTGGGCTGGCAACGGGCTTAGAATCATGCTTCGATGCTGCGGCAGGTCATGCTGCTGCTGAGGTTGATGCTGAAACTGCTGCTGCTGAAAATGCTCGAGCTGAAGCGGCTGGTTCTCAGGAGACTGTGGCTGCTGGTGCTGCTGCTCTTCAGAGTGATCTTCCAACTCCTGTTGCTGCTGCGGCTGCTGCTGTTGCTGGTAGTTCTGGGCATGAGCCTGAGCGTGCTCGCGCGCAGCCTGGTTCTGCAGCTGTGAGCCACCCGAGCCGCTAAACTTGAGCAAGTTCAGTAGGTTGGCGGTGCGATCCGAATGAGAGGGCATGCTCATATTGTTGACGGGCGGCGTCGGAGCCGGGGGCATGTCCAAATTATCCATGGCGGGAAAGCCCAAGGAAGCGGTGGCGGACTCAGAGAGAGCTACCGCAAGATTGGGTGTTGCGGGAGGATGATATTGAGGATAAGAGTCAGAGAGGAAAGGTGAGGCGGAAGGCGGCAAAAGAAGCGGAGACCGGATGGAAGCAAAGCAGACGGGCCGATCCTGTCCGAGAGACAGCGCGCGCCAGCCACGAGGAGGAAAGGGAATTAGGATGAAGAGAAGGCGAGAAAAAAGGGAGAAGAAAATTAGCAGAGAAAGGTAAATGTAAACCTATCTACCAAATCTTCAATGCGTGGATGTCGAGGAGGAAAAAAAGAAGCGGTAGCGCGGCGGTGACGATGGTGAAAAGGATGTTTTGGTGAATAAGGCCAAGGTCGCAGAGAAGGTGACGGTATCTGTGCGTTGTCGTGTTTGATAGGTAGGTGGTGTGGGCGGCCTGCCTGAGGAAGCAGCAGCCTCACTCAATAATTTTTAGAATGGATGGCTGGGTGATGATGGACGGCACCGCAGAGCTGCACCGCACCGCACCGCACCGGCTGATGGCAGCCCAAAGCGCCCACGTTGCGTTGCCGCCCGAGCCAGACAAGAGAGTTCCCACCTCACTATTCCCCGATCGACTAGTGGGCGAGTGACGTGGTAGATCTGGGATGGCTGGCTTGTTGAGGTCCAGACTGCTGAGGTTACCCTTTTGCGCGGGAATTTGCATTCGCGGGCGGAAGCGTGCGCAGCAGAGAAGAATGAATCATCCGGGTATTTTTTGCAATCCTTCAGAGAGCACCAAGCCCAATGGCAAAGACCCCTGGGCGGTCGCCGTTGAAAGGGCCCTTGCAATGGGGCGTTTCAGTGAACCGGTTCGGCCAAGATTAGCTGCACCGCGCCCGGAATTGACAACTGTCAAGCAGCTGCCAGTCACGCTTCTATTGGACGGCCATTGAGGTCCAGCACCTCCAGACAAAGCCTCCGATTGGTGACACGATGTGTAGGAAGGGTCTCTCAATGCGAAGTTCCAGACTTGGGTCTTTCAGGGCCAAGTTTGTAAGCCTATTGACTCACTCATTCGTTGCAGTGCGGAAGCAACAATGAAACCGTGCATATGCAAGAGTTGCGAATGCAGAGAGACGGGAGACGGCAGAGTCACTCATTGATGCCCGGTTTGATCTCGGTCGCAGAGATGCTCTTAGGCTAAACTCCAACCCTGAGATTTTACATGGTTATGTCAGAACTGCAATATCATAGCATCATGTTTGCACCCAAGCAGCTACTGTAGTCTAGAAAGAAGCACATCTAAGGTTTAGGTTGAGGTAGTTGGTCGAATCTCCATCCGCGGCCCCACTCTTCAGAAGCCGCCACGATACAGACGCAAGGGGAAACCTTTGACAGCAACATGTCGCAAAACCAACGCAAACACCAAGGTATTTCCGAGCTTCGGTATCCAAAATCCAAAATCTTCATAATGGTCTCCAAATTTGAATGAATCAATATCTGCAAGCATTTAAAAAGTCGTCGCCTCTGACCAACTCGCAAAAGAACCTCCAGAGCCGCAGCCGCACTAAACCTATTCGGTCGCCTAGCCGCCTCTAAAACGACGTAACCTCCAGCATTTTCAGGCGCCGCCACGACTCCAAGTCTCGGATCCCCAACATCGCCATTCTCCTCGCCTCCCGTTCTCGCTTACCCAAGCTTTTGCGCCCGCGCGCCAGCGACCATCCACCATCCGCGCAACACCATCCGACTCTTGCAGCCGGCCCTCGTTGTTTTCACTCACTCAGGGTCCTGGCCCTGCCAGCGCCGCTCGTCACATGCTGCGCCCGCCTCGCCGTAGCCTGACCAACCGCTCCTAGGCCATCTAAACTCCGTCCTCCAACCATCGGCGCACACCTCGACTCCCATTGCCCAGCATGTTCTGTCTTCGCAGGTACCTATACCCGCCCTCTCTATCCTCTGACAGATGCTAACTACTCTCCCAGCTGGCTCCCCCTCCTCTTCATCCCTACAAACGCCTCCCCCGCCTTCATCTTCCTCTTCTTCATCTGCACCTACTTCCTCAACCGACCCTGCGTCTACTGCTCCATACTCCTCCTCATTCTCTTCCTGACCTCGTGCAACTGGTCCGATCGCTGCTTCTTCGACTTTGGCAGCAACTGGTTCCTCCCGCGGCCGGGAACCCCGAGCCGCCTGCCTCCCGACGAGGTCGAAGACACATTTAACTCGACCCTCGTCGAGATGGTCAATGCTACGGCTACTGCGATTGCAAAGGCCGCGAGCGAGGACCTTGCCGCCAAGAGGGCCGAGTGGACGGGCTTGGGGATCGAGTGGCTCAGGAATCTACTGGGCAAGAGAGAGTGGAGGATTGATTGTATGGATATTTACATCCGACTGTAACGATATATCACTTGTATAGCACGGGGACGAATAGCAACATTAGTCATCAGTTGTAATGGATTATAGATAGGATAGGCAAGCGAAGCCTTTGGGCATCCTGCAACAAGGCTTACGCTGTAACACAACATAGCAACATAGCATGGCGTTCACACGAATGGATGAGAGCAGCAAAAGTCGGAATGTACCCATAATATCAAATATCTATTCTCATCATATTTCCCTAACAAGTCCCAATTATCTACCCTCATGTATCATTCATACTATCGCAGCCTCGCTACACCAACCCGAGAGAGAGAAAGGTTCCCATTTTCATCATAAACAAGAGCGTCCGAGGTATATCCTTCGTGTCAACTTACATCAAGGCATGAAAAACATGGCATCGCTTGCAACCCGTTTCACAGCTCCTCATGGTCCGCCTCCTCCGAATGCTCCGCAGCCGGTTCTGAGGCTTCCACTGCATCATCCTCCAAAGCCTCTGGGGCGACGGACTCCAAGCTGGTGTAAGCCTCAATGCTTGACTCCACGTCGGCTTCGGAAGTGGCCTTATCAAGAGGCTCCTCAACTGGGGCCACGGTCTCCTGGGCGGGCTCCTGCTCCTCTTCGACGGAGGCCGTAACCTCCTCACCTGCGAGAACGGTTTCCTCAGCAGGGGGCGCAGCCTCCTCAGTAGGAACCTCAACCTCGTCAACAGAAGCCTCAGCATCATCAACAGGAACCTCTACGTCGCCGACTTGTTCCTCTTCTTCCACCGTAGGAGCCACGCTCTCCTCGGGTTGTTCCTCCTCAACAGCAGCTTCCACGGGTTGCGTCTCTTGCGAGAGGACAACTTCAGTGGCAGTCTCAGTAACCTTCACTGTAGCGGTCTCAACCTCCGTGACCGTCTCCACGACGCGCACAATGCGTTCCGAAACGATGGTCTCGGTCTCACGACGAGGGGGCTGGGGAGCATGAACATGCTCGTGAGCAGCCTCAGAGGCCTGTGGTTTCTGGTTTGCAGCGTCACGAGCACCGCGTGAAGAAATGGTGCAAGAGGCGCAAGGGTCGACAGAATTTGTCGAAGAGCTATCCATGGAGGTGTTGCAGTTATGAGGAGGAGCGGAAGAGCTGTCGGCAACCTCAAGGCCGCTATCAACCACCTTCTCGTCCTTGACAATTTCGGCGTTTTCCTCGGGGGCAACAATCTCCTCGGTGGCAGCTCGTTCTTCAACGATGACGCTCTCTTCAGGAGCAGCGGGCTTCTCCTGAGCAACTTGACACCTCTCGACAGCAGGGGCCTGCTCAGCGACGACACTCTCCTTGGGCACCTCAGCAGCAACACTGCTCTCCTCTTCGACCACTGCCTCCACTGAGGCAGCGACCTGCCTCATCGCCTCTGCGGTCTCAGCCAGCATGCCCTGTGTGACCGTAACAGTTGGCACCTGGACATTCCTCACCACCGTCTGGAAAGTCCTGGGATCCTGCGGCGCAGGACCCCCTCTGACGGCGAGTAATAGGATCAGAATGCTCAGTAGACCAATCAAGACATTCTTCTTGTCTTGCAGCATTACACGTGCCGATTCGCTCACTAGCTCCGGCAGCGATGCGTTCTTCATGGCCTGGCGGCGCTCCTCACGACGAGCGAAGGCTTCGGCGGAGGGTGAGGGCGGTGATGCGTGCGAGTAGGTTGAAGCGTGGGGTGTAGGGGAGGGGTGGGTACGGTCGGTGTATTGTTGATCATGATGTTGTTGCTGGTATTCGGAGAAGGATGGCTGTTCAGGCTGACGGTGCTCTTCATGTGCCGGGGGAACATCACCGTAGATCTCTCGGAGTCTCTCCTCATCCTGCCTCTTCTGTTCCTCCTCACTAGGCTTGAGAGGGGTTTCGGCGGATATCGAGGGGGCACGAGTGGAAGGAGCACGAACGGAGGGAGCAGCCCGCGCCTCAGCCTCGAGGTTCTCGATCTGGGAGACGTCGGGCTCGGCTTGAGGCTCCAAGCTCGGCCGTCCCTCTTCAGCTTGGCTCCGTTCTTGCTCTTCCTTGAGATACTCATCAATGTCCTTCTCGAGCTCCTCAAATGATCGGCTCTTGTCGAGATCAATATGGTCCTGGGTATAATCCTTGGTGATGTCTGCAGCAGGCTCCTCGGCAGGCTCGTCAACGGGCTCCCGCGTTGTGTCTGCGACGGGCTCATCCAATGGTTCGGTAACATCCGGGACGTGGCTTTCGTTATGGTCGCTATGTCGTGATTTTTCATGATCATCTGGGACAATATCACGAAGAGACAGGTCGTGGTGAGAGACCGAGTGGTGAGACTCGGCACGAAGGCTGCGCTCTCCAATGTGAGACTCGCCCTCGCCGAGATTAGTGACACCCTCATCAAGGTGAGTCTCATCTTCATCAGACTCATCCGTTTCATCTTCGACAAGGCTTCGACTCTCACCACGCCTCCTGGAGAGACGTCCCCTCTCCCGCTCCTCAAACTCTCTGTGCTCCTCCTCCAACCTGGCATAGCGTTCGTCCTCCTCAGCTTCCCTCATAGCCAGCTCCCTCTCTTGGTCGGCCTCCAGTTGCACAAGCTCCTGCTGTGCAACGGCGTCGACCAGCGGCTCAATCTCGACATCGACTCGCTCCATCTCCTTCCAGCAAGCCTCCCAGGCACCACCGCGGATCAGGCCGTTGCTGGCGTAGACCTTGACACGGAAGATCTTGCCTGGGCCGAGTGACTCGTAGCGGATATCTGTGCGGCATGTCTTGCACCAGAGTGTCTTTTGTACTTGACTGCGACGGCTAGATCGGCGTGTGTCCATGTCTCCATAATCAGAGTCTTCCTCCTCGCTAGAGGAGTCCTCTATGGTCATCTCATTGGAGGGGCCAAGATAGTGACCACACTCGAGGATCCGAGCACGACGCCTCATGGGAAGCTCGAGCGCCTCCAGCAGCCGCTCCTCGAGAATCTCATAGTCGTTCTGAGGATGGGGCAGCAGGATACCACGCTCGACCGTGGTATCGCCCATGCGGTCTTGCAATTGTCGCCAGGCATCACGGATAGTCTTGCATTCCTGGCTCAGGTCATCCACCTCGGCATTCTCCAGCACGTCTCCCCAGGGCCATCGTAGTGGCAGGAGGGTGACATGAAGAAGAACAAGAGGCGGTGTGGCTCTCTTAAAGCGTGGTGGCGTCTTCTTTGGCGAGTATTGCTCTGAAAATCGGGGAGATCCAATCCTGGATACGGTTGGGAGGGGTGCTCGTCTGCTGGAACGGGGAGATCCGATCGTGGAACCGGGAGGTGATGACATCTGCATAGCCTTGACGGAAGAAGGTGATCTAAAGGCGGGCCGTGGGTTTCCTCTGATTGTAGGAACAAAGTCGTCCTCTTCGTCTCTCTCGTACTCGGAAATACCGGAAATGCCAGAGATGCCAGAAACCCGGTTCATCCGGGACATGGCCTCCTGTGCTTTTCGGTGATCCGTCTCTGAAACAGACCCCATGGAGCTTCGAGGGCTGCGGTCACTGAACACGTCGTCTTCGTGCTCGTGGTGAGAGCTGCCCGCATCCGCCTCGTCCACACCGCTCCGGGCGCCGTCCTCATATGAGGCGTGGCTTCGGCCAGCTACCGACATGTGGGCGTCTGACTGACGTGCGCTAGCAGGCTCGGAGTGGGAGAAGTAACCGGTCTCGTCTGAGCCGGAATAGCTGTTCAGAGACTCACGTTCGTGGTTGCCAATCTGTTCGACGATATCTCGAGCAGCCTTCTGGATGAGAGCCTCAGTGCGGCCAGAATGGCGGCGATCTGACTCGTAAGATCCAGAGGAAGCAGAGGAATTACGTCGAGACTCTGAAGCGTCTGACTCTGTCTCGGAATGGTGTGTGTCGTCTTCGAGATTGTCGGCGGCGGCAGCCTCTTCACCGTCAGACTCGGCAACTTTAACCTTATCTTCCTCAGTGGGATCTTCCACCTTGGGCCCTTCGTTGGAATCCTCAGCAGGGACGGCTGTCTCCTCGATGGGCTCGTTCTTGGGGTTCTCGACAGTGACAGTCTCTTCACCTTCAGACTCAGCAACTGCAGCCTTGTCTTCCTCGGTGGATTCGTCCTTGGGATCCTCAGCGGCGGCGAGCTCGTCACCTTCAGACTCGGCAGAGATGGCCTTATCTTCCTCGGCGGGCTCGTCCTCCTTGGATTCCTCAGCAGGAGCAGGTGTCTCGACCTCCTTCTCTTGTGTGTCGTCTAATGAGGGCTCGGGGACTGAGGCTTCGGCCTCTTCCTCCAACTCCTCGGCTGGCTCTTCTGGTTTATCTTGTGTGTCGTCGTCCTTGGCCTCGGGCTCAGGCTCTGGGTTGGAGGCTTCTTTAGCTTCCTCTGGCTCTGCTGGTGTCGCAATGGGTGTGTCGTCTTCCTTGGGTGCTTCGACCTCAGGCTCGGCCTTGGCCTCCTCAGGCGGTGAGTCTGGCTTTTGCTCTGTGTCGGTCTGGGTGCTGGGTTCTTCTTGTTGCTGGTCGTTGTCTGGTTGCACGTCCACCTTAGGCTCCTCGTGGCCCTTTTGTTCGTTGTCGTCCATAGGATCGCTTAAGCAAGAGGGATCGACGTGAATCTCGAAATCGAGGTCCTCAGCCCTGTTGCGTCTGGGCATCTGAGGGTGGGGAGGAAGCAAGCTTTGTCTGTCGTATGTGTGCCGCGAGTTTGCTGTAGCACACACACATACACGAGATAAAAAAAAGAAATTGGTATAAGGAAGCGAGAGAGGGAAAAGGGTCTTCCCTGGGATCTTGCAGATATTATTTCTGGTCGCCTGGCACTAGGCGCCCCCGGGTGCGTGTGGCATCGGATGGTTGGTCGAGGCCGGTGGCAGAGACCCCGGCCTTTGTTTACCTTGGTTGCTGGGTCGACGGGCCGCCTCGTTACCCAGCGAGCAGAGCAGCGCCCTGGTCAACGGACCATCCCCGGTTACAGGATGACGCGACGACGGCGAGGATTTGCAAACGGAAATTGCCTTTAATTGATCAATTAATTGCTTGAGATTAGATTTGATTTCTCTCGGGTTTTACAGTCCATTTTTCTTTGTCTCGGGGACGCATTTCTAGCTTCTGTTGCTGGCATTCACTCCGCTCCCTGTTGCTAGTGCTGGCGGGAATCTTGGTGATGTCATCTCTTGGTTGCCCCAAGATCCCTCTAACCAGACAACAGAACCCATGTTATCAACGGTAGTCACACCAGCATGTTGCGATTGTCAGAGCCAAAGACATCGATATCGGTTCCCTTCTGTTCTTTAGTTGACTCTCACTTGCAAACACTACCTTGTACCACTTCGATTAAGCTGTATAGGGTAACGTCCGCTCCCAAGGGACGGCTCGTTAGATCTGGGGATGTTTCACTCACGATGCTCCCGCATTCCTCGGTGACGGAAATAAACGCGGTAGCAGCTTGTACTATGTAGGTCAATCAACTTGGGTCGTGGTAGCCGAAGCTCATTGGATGTTGCAAAAAAAGACATAGAGTCAGAACATTTGCATATCGGCTTCACTGCATCGCAATTGCGATTTGGGATGACAAGAGTATGCAACCATTATGTTCACTGCAACTTTAACTCCACCCCATTGCCTACGGCATGCTACGTCAACCTACTAATAAGAATAATCGTGGTAGCAGCTTAAGTTTCTAGACGACTTGATCTGATAAATATTGAAGAATGTAACCTAAGTCTGTTTATAAGGAGCTGGGTATATTTGAACATTATTTACATACTATGCAATACAGTATCGATCATCTCTTAGTTCAAGCGACTTAGTTGTTCCACACCCAACCATACTTCTCGTGAGTCTCGCGTAACACCTGTATCGCTCTATCATAGGCGCGGTTCTTGACTTCTCTCTTGACCACCACATCAGGGACTACACTTTGTTAGTATTGCCATACACCAGAAATCCAAATCAAAAACTTACCTTCCAAGTACGCATGGAAAAACTCCTTCTCGTGCATGAGCTCAACCCTCGGCACCTCCCTCTCCCCATCTTCCCCATTCACACGCTCCGCAAACTCGATCTGCTCAGCTACCAGAATGTCAATAGCTGGAACGACAAAAAGTATCCGCTCCGGCAACGTCTCTCGTTTTGCGAGCACAGGACTGAGTCTCGGATCTTCAAAGTGCTTCGCTCGAGCAGGAGCCGCGTAAGTATCGAACAGGGGCAAGAAGAGTCTCGCGGGATCATTCTTGGGCATATTTGGTGGATGTGGTTTCTCCCACGGACTTGGTCGAAAATCTATGGCACCGTAGAATGTCGTGATGGCCTTGATGGACGTAGGAGATGGCTCATGGCAGCTTTCCTGCTGAGTCACGGCAACAGCAAGATTTCCGCCCGCTGAGAACCCGCTGGTCGTCATGAGGGTCGGATCCGCACCCCATCTCTCGTCAGCATTCTCCTGAAGCCACTTGATTGCAGCGTCGGCGTCGTCGATGGCTGCTGGGAACACATGTTCAGGCGCAACGCGGTAGTCGATGTCGAGGACGACAGCGCCCGTCTCTCTTGCTACCCGCTCATCAAATCGAGCATGACCCTCTGGTAACCCGCCGATGAAGGCACCCGAGTGAAAGTTTACATGCAGCGGCCTTCTCGCCCTGCCCTTGCCCACTCCGCTTGCCTTGAAAACCAGTGCCCGGACATATCTCCTTGGTGCGATGGGGAGATACTCGACAGTGAATGGACGGTGAAATAGACAAGGGATGCTTGCGATTGAGTAGGTGATAAAGATGGTCGGCTGAAAGGCTAGAAGCCTCCAGCGGATACTCCAAGGGAGGTTGCGTTGGAAGAGGGCTGTGAGCGTTGGTCGAAACCATGCGTGTAAGTGATACAGGATGCTCGAGACCATTGTTCAATTCCCAGTCAGCTGCATAACTGACAAATTCAAACCTCAATAAACAAAATGAGGGTTTTTGATGAAATTTGAGGCTGGCGGCAGGAGTTGTCGGGCAGAAGTGACCTGAAGCAATGAGTTCACGCGTGTAAGCGGCACAACATCGCGCCGAATCAAAGACACTGCATTTCCCTCTCATGCACATCGCGCAACCCCTATGAGCAGGCAGACAGATATCGCAGAATAAGGCTGCCCAATAATGCTGGTTTTTAGAAGCGGGAAACTCATTTTTTTAGAGTGACTACGAGACTAGTAGAGTAATGTATGACCTAGTGAGGGTGAAGGATGACGGCTATCTCATCTTGCGGAAACACGTTGCCCACCGCATGACGAGGCCTTCATCTCGACCCATCTCAACACAAACACCTGGCAAGAACTGTTGGTATTATCGCCACCTCCACATACAAAAAACTTGGGCAAAAGCGTTAATAAACTGTAATGGTCGTTACGTGGCATGGATGTATCTCGGGAGCTGCTGGGGAGAAGAATCACACCGAGAAGCTTAAACACCAAAGCAGAAGTTTGGACATATGTATCTTGGGTATTACGCGGTCTCACGTCCCAGAATATTTCTGGGCGTGATATAAAGGGGCTCGTACTCGCATTCTGATGGTGTCTTCATGTGCTTCCACCGCCCAACCTCAGTACAGAACCCGGCCACACCCTTCTACCGTACATACATGGTCAAGTGGACATGCCCCATATCACGACATACTTTTGTAATGAATTCAACAGCAGGCTGATAATCTCAGAGACCCCGGGAGCTAGACTACTCAGAACGCCACAGAATCCGGACAGTCCTCTTCTCAACCTACCCAATGAACTACTGCTCTTCATTCTGGGAGAGCTCCTGGTCGAGGACCAGGTAATGCTGCCACTGACCTGCCGTCATCTATACAACAATCTCGAAAGCCTTCGAACAAAAGCCTCAAAGCTGTGCATAGAGAGCTACCTCGAGTACCTCACCAGGGTCGTCCATGACTTGCCGGATCACTGGGTTTGCGAGCTATGTGCCAAGTTACATCCCATCAAGATGTCCGATACACCAGCAAACCCATTCACTTCAGGCTGCCCCAAAGCGAAAAAGGCCGCGAAGCCCGCATCTCCTAACGTCGGATGGACAGTCGCCCTGCCTCATCATCGCCATGTCCAGCTGGCACTAAAGCACACACGGCTGGGGAAAAGGAGCCCCTATCTCGAGAATATTTCCGAACCAGAACCGCTTATACGCCCAAAACGGGAAGCCCTCTACCCAAAGATTGTCAATGGCAGGTATCTTGTCTTGTACACCTGGGCCAGGACCAAGAGCCCCGGGAGCCTTTATCAGAAAGATCTTGAAGTTCTGAGAGCCTGCAAACATCAATGCTGCTGGAGTTCCGATAACAAGAAGCTTCAACCCCTGAACCCGTTTCACAACTTTGAAAGGACGATCAATACTGCTTTGAAGGAGGTCGGCCATGAAGTGCTTGGGACTTGCCACCGCTGTGCGACCGACTTCTCTGTCCGCGTGGATTACTCAGTGATGACGGTATGGATCTGGAAGGACCTGGGAACCGAGGGATCTCCGTTGGAACCGGCTTGGAGGAGACTCACGGGGGATTACCGTTTACCGAGCGAGGCTTCCAAATCAGAGCACAAACCTGGAGACATTCGCGCTCTTTATACCTAGACAAGATCAGATGGAGCTCTGAGCGTTATATGAGATCAATTGTATTCTATAAGAACTGCTGACATTACGGCTCTGGGCCTGCTTCTTGCTCAGAAAACACGGAACTCAGGAGCATATAAGCCCTTACGCCATATTAAGCCCGAATTTAGAATTGTTTGGGAAGAGTAGAAGCTGTATCGTACCTAGGGCTCCAAAGGCTCTTATGAGAGGGTCTTATGAACCTCAACCTAATATGCTGGTCAAACTGGAAGTCATAGCTGTTCCCAGGCCCTATTATCTGCACCACACAGCGGTTTCACCCCAGACACGTCCCTATCTCTTCATATCCAATCAATATGCCACTCAAGTCCACCGAACAAGCCACTCAGATCCTAATTGTCATCGCCATTCATCTTAATCAATCCCAAACCGCCACTGAAGTAGGTCTCCATAGCCCGTCTTACCACCCGGTCCCTGCTTCTGCATCCCTAGCGCCCGAACCGAACCCTCGGGACCTCTTAATCGAACCTCAGATTAGATCCCTCGTAAGTGACAGGTTAGGACTTAAAGTTTGGACTACCATTCACTTGGATCAACGCGATACAGACGGTAAATATAGACAAAGCACAATATGTCAATATGCTCTCTGTAACATTCAAACGTGGGCGGATTCCTCATCAGGCGGCTCCAACCCCAGCCGTTAGTGCTAATACAACACGAGAAAAGACAAAATGATGACGATATTCCAAAATGACAACGCTCGAATGCTCGTTTGTGCCCATTCCAGACCTGTATAACCTCCCATGCCGTGTTTCCAGAATAACCTCCCCAGAGTAACGCCATGCCACGCTATATCAGATTCCCAACCCAATACTCCGTCCGCTCTGCCGAGTCGTGACAATTTCGATAAAAAGATTAAACATGTACGAAGAAGGAGTGTTTTTTTATAGGCGTCTGCGTTATGGCTCGGGTTCGCTCGGCCGCTCGCGCTGTCGATTTCCAGACTCTCGTGTCCCTGGCCGGTGGGTGTCTGTTTGGCCCACGAGGTGACTACTCGGTCCGTAGAAACCGTGGATCTCCTCGTTAACTATGCTCAGGTTGCTCTGACCAAGAGAGTCACTTCGCACCCGTCCACCGCTTCCCAAGCGTTGGTGAGCCACAGGTGGACGGGTGGTGACTCCGACCCCGCTGCTGCTCGACCGTCGTCGTTCGTCCGTAGGAAAGGCGACAGAAGAAGGAGAGCTTGGTAGCTCCGGCACCCATGGAGTCGCCTCAAGTTCCGCTGTAGGGGTTGGCATCACCCCTGGTGTACCATCAGAACCCTCAGAGGCATTGCTCCAATGTCGAACATGCTGGTAGGTTCCGTGGGAATCGCCGCTCGACCGGTTCCTTGTTGATCCTGTTAACCTCGAGACCTGGCTGTACCGGTGTTGTGGACCCGCCGCTGCAAGGTTATTGAAGTAGTCTTCACGGTTCCCCATGGCATCAAAACTTGTGTGCCTGCTAGTTCCTGCGCTCCCTGAAACGGCTTGATACCCATCCGCACCGGGCGTAGGATCGTTAGAGCTCCGGTCTCCGCTCGCCATGCCAAATGGCGAATTTGTCCCAGAATCAGGGCCGGGGTTTGCTGGCCTTGGGGGAGCTATCAACGGATTGGCGCTCCACTCGTCGACTTGGGAGTCGGCCGACTTGAATTCTTTCACTGGTGGTCGGGTACTCTTGGTGTTGCGTGAATTCTCCGACACCTTCGATGTGCTCACTGCTGCAACGACCTTGTTCAGATGCCGAATGACGATGAAAGCTGTCACCAACACGACAATCAGGAACGCTATAGACCCGCCGATAATACCAGCAAGCGCTCCAGTGGAAAGGCCTCCCCCACCGCCGCCGCCGCCGTCAGACGAAGTCGCCGTTGGGCTGACTTTAGAGACAGCTGACGGGAAGATCTTCATGACATATTGGTTGCCATCATCCCCGGCGTCGACGGTCAGAACACCTGTGGGTCGGGTCGGAGTCTCGACAGTGACAGCGGTTGTTCTGTAAGTCGTGCGAGCACCATCCTCGGTTGTTGTAATGACCATAGTACTCGTAACGGTAACGGGCTCGGTAGAATAACACTGGTTTACAGCGCAGCCCATGCCGTTGGGACAACAGCCATAACTTAGGGAAGATGGGCAAAGATACTGGCTTTTTGGGCAGTCGTATGTATATGGCGATCCGGTCGGTGGTATGCAGCCATCTGCTGTCTCGCACATATAGCCCTCTGGACAACAGCCACCTGCTGCATGTGAGTTTCGCCCCATGATATCTATGTTAGGGAGGGAACTGACCTCCGTAGACTGCATCACACTGGTACCAGCTGGTTCTGCCTCCGCACGTCGAAGGGCCGTTGGTGGTCGCATAGCAGCTATCGGTCGCGCAGTCGTAGTTTTCGGGACAACATCCACCATTTAAGCTCGACGGACAGAGCTTCATGCTTGCGCCGCACTGATCATCTCGTCGACCCAACACCGCAGGTTGTGTGATTTCTGCCTCCTTGACGATTCGGTGCACGCCATCCAATCTCTTAACATCGGCCGCCTCAATATTGACGGCCCAAAGGGCAGCCAACAGTGAGGCGACACACAAGCGACACCCCCAGTTCCTCATCTTTTGCGCTCATGGAACTGAGGGAGATGCGACGTCGAAGTGAACAATTTCGCGAAGCCGTGCGGGACGCTGATCATGTACGAAAACGCCAGTCGGGTAAGTTCAGCTGAGATGGGGGCCTTTTTGTCGCAAACACTCAGTAAAGACCTCCGGGCAGACACGGACTCGACGGATTTCGGTTCGGAACGGGCTCACGGCGGGCTGAGGATTAGAGGTTCGCACTTTTCACACAGAAATAAACTGAAGGAATGAAAGGAAGAGAAAAGGAGGACAGAGTCAGATTGACGCGAGAGACTCCAAATGTCAGCAACGAATGGAGGCCTTGAGGCTTGTCCGTAGCCGGGGGGTCAAGGGATGCTACGCCACGGGGGAGCAGCAGAGGCTGTCATCCAGAACTTCGGTGTCAGTAGGGCTGAGCAAAAGTCCACTGAACCGTGGCCGCGGATCTTTGGTTGGGCAAATTAACCGACCGTGCAGGCTGATGAGACGTGAGACTTAAGGCCTCTTCAGGTTACTGTCATGGGTCCAGCGTGGAGACTTGAGGCCCAAAAGGATGCGAACGGTGACGGTGAGAAGACAAGAAGCGACGGGCAAGCGAGTTCGAGTTGAGAGCGACACGCGGCTCGCAGTTTGCTGCGGGGTGTCAGCCCGAGCTGAACCCGCGCCGATTCGGACTCCCATAAATCGAGAGCCTCAAGAGCGATCAGAGCGATCAGAGACAGCAGAGGCTCAGACTATGCGGCATTACATCGCCCGACGTCTTCACCAGTCGCATTGGCCAGAGTCGCAGCAGTAGCACTGCGTAGATTCGTCAAACAGCACCGCCCCAACCCTCCACCAGCCATAACCTCCCCTGTCGCTCTATTTCCATCTCCATCCTCTTCGAGACAGGTGCTGCGCATTTTCTTGCCTCATTGGCCAGTGGCATGAAGCTCGCAACCATCAACAACGGGCTATGGGCGGCCGCTGTCATGGTTCTGGGAAGATGGTGCGCCCAGTGCATTGGAATTGCGACCGGGCAGCCATTGAGAGGCCTTGCTCAACTGCAAGTCAGACAAGGCCACGAATCAGAAGAGCCGCATGGAGCAATGCCCCGTCGGCAAGTCGATAATAAGGCCTCATTCGACACAGAGGGCTGGGCCTTTGGGGGCCGAGAACCTCGTGAGCGGAGTCTGGTGAATGAGACAAATCCAGCGGCCTGTTGCAACGTTGTTGGTTGAAGGTTAAAGATGTGGCTTGTGCCAAGTCATGTGACCGTGGTGAGAGGCAGGTAAGGCCAGCGTTATCTGTTGACAGCCAGAGATAGATGAGAATTCTCTATAAAGAACGCAACCAGGGTGCGATGCATACAGCGTGGCTGGGCTCTTGAACCCAGTCATAAATGATGTTTGTCGCAGGTGTTATTGACAGCTCCACCACCACCACCGCCTGACCATCTCGCTCAACCGAACCTCCCCACGACCCCTCCTTCGGCTTCAGTCATCAAACCCTCAAACCCTCCGTGAAACCACACAAGCTTTCACTTATAATTTCAGCTGCTTGAAGAGGACCCTCATGCTCAAACGCCCGGTATGCCCAAGCACTAAGTAGTGCTCCGTAGGCTCCGAGCTGGCGCCGAGGAGATTCAACCACGGCGGCGGATTATCCCAAAATAGATCAATCCACGTCGGAGAGGGGTTGTCTACCCGTGACGATCTGGGGCATCCCGTCGGCTTAGACTATGGGACTTTGGGTTTAAGCTGCTATAGCACTGTAATTAATTAACCCATCTTCCGAGGCAACACGGGCCTCGGTCCCATGAGAGACACTTCATCATGACCGGTGTTTCATAGACCGCTGCGACCATTTCGGCAGGATGATTCACAGCCCCACCAAACTCAGAAAACGAGAGCGAGCTGTCACCACGGTGAAAGGCGATGGCCGACATTTCGACCAAGGTGGGCTAGACGTCTTCCAGAAACAAGTCGTCCAGCTAGTCCCTGCCACAGGGCCCGAGTTGACCACTAATTAGATCATGAGGTTGGAGCAAGCAACAAGCACAAGGGAGGGCAGCTCATCAGCCCAGATCGCGTCAGCATTTGATACCCGCTGTCAATAATGCTTCCGGGTTGTTGGAAGCCGACTCCCCAGGCGGTCTAACGGCTCGGATTCCTAAAGAAATCATATCATAAAATGCTCATTAAATGAAATGAAACTCTGATAATCTGATGAATCCCTTGTGCTTATGGCTCACATACCACTCGGCAAGTGTTAGTGTTTCAGGCTAGATCCATCCCTTGATGCTCCACGAGCCTTTGCTTTATTCGAAATGCCGCATGAGGCCCAAGAGCCGGCAAATGGTAAATCGACAGTCTGTTGTCGACAGCAGCCAAGCGCCGGTCCATCGTGGCCGCATCGTGCGCCAAGCATCGTGCTTGGGTCCTCGAGTTGTGGTTCGCGAATGCCTGGGCGGTCAAGGTTATGAATCGACAGGGTCCAGCAACTTGGTTGCATGGTGGTTAGTCAATGTCAGTTACTGCATCACCAACAACCCAAGCTAGTGGCTTTCTGGCCCCGAGCCGTCCTCGTTAGCTCGTCTCCCCAGATCGTCGCCTTTGTTGAGCCCGTGTTTCGTGTGATCGGCCGTCGCCGTCGCAATCGTGTCCCTTGGCATCGCTCTCGCTCCGCATTCTGGAAAGAAGCCGCCAGAGAGGAGCAGATGGCCGCCGAGACAACAGTCCAGAGCATCGTGACCCCGATTTTCTTCTTCTCCTCTTTTGGTTGCACCCTTTTGTTGTTGTCTAGACTGCCCGTCGGGCATCGGAGGAAGTCCACCGCCAATATCGTTGCAGTCTGGCTGTGTTCCTTTTGTGTTCTTTTTGTGTTCCTGCGCAAGCGAAAGTATCAAATTCGCCCCAGCAGCGATCATTCAACCACGCGGGGGGTGATGATCACCCCTTTCCCATTATTCCGCTGACCAGACGGGAGGATTCCCATAATCTAGAAGGGCGAAGATCTCTGTCCTGTCGCATCAGAATCGGGAAGGGTGCAGCCCGACGGCAACGTAACGCGGGGGAGGCGACGGATGGAAGCGCCCATGCTTTCTGATGGCTTGCGAGTCTACCGGGTTTCTCTCTTGCGCGCCTGTCAGGACGAGTTGCCCGTCACCATTTCGACCCTAAATAGGCGGAGCGCCCGCCGTGGAATGCTCCGTTGACTCAAGGCTCCATGCAACGTGCCGAGATGGCAGCTTCTTTACCCCGGATTTTCCAATACGCTGGGGAGGCAATGCCAGGGCCAGGAGTTTACGATCCCTTTCGATGCTGCAGGGTCTTGGGTAGATGCTCGACTCGAGATTCTGTCGAGCAATTGATACTGTTTCTTTGCCGACTCAATCAATTCGACTTGCGAGCTCGGCGAGTCGTATTTCGCGTGGCGTCCAGCGAGGGGCCCAAAGACTCCTCTTTTGGTGCACTTGTCAATTCACTGCGGAAGTCACCTGCTGGGGGAGCGGGGGCGTGGGCGGGCATGCACCGTGAGGACATCCAGACGCACTATGTATACACTGTCTTTGACCCGTCCTTCCGCACACATTCTACAGTAAGGATAGGGCGAGGTCCCCTGCCATGCAACTCCACCACGCGGTTCCTTCCACCCTCCAACCTTAGGTCCGCCCATGTGTCAGCGACCCCCTGCAACTCGTGCTTGGGGAAAAGAAAGCTCGTAGTGCATCCCCGACTCTCCCCCCAAAAGCTGCCCCAGAGCCCAAAAACCTTCAGGGGCACGCACAGGGCTCTCCAGTTCTGCAGCGGTCACTCGAGTCTACTGCAGCGCCCGTAACCCCGCAAGCTAACGGAGCTTGACTTGCCTAGACAGGGGAAGTGCTCCAGGGATGGGCCAGGGATGGCCCATGACTGTCCAAGGTCACGATGGTGTGCAGAGATGGAAACCGGCCAAGGACCTTCTGTTGGTGTGCTTCTTGGGACCGAACCATGACGCCCCCAAGACGCGAGGCGTCCATTTTTGGGGCCTTCCATTTCTTCTTTTTCTCCTTCTTCTGCCACCTCTTGTCCTGTTTGCGAGGGCATTTGACTCTCTATGACCGCATCGTCAGCCTCCATGCTCGTATTGTTGTCATCACCACCACCAGAACGAGGTTAAATTAATATCGCCAACGCCCCCAGATCGTCGCTCCGTCTTCCGCCTCCGCGCGCCTTCTCTCCACGATCCTCGGCTTCCTCCTCTGGTTACTTCCGGACTTTATTTTCCCCTCCTCCCTCCCCACACCCACGCAAATCAGTTATTCGACAACGCCGCCCATCATCCGACCCTCGGCCGTCTTTTTTCTCTTCATCCCCAAGAAAACAAGCCCCCAGGTTTCCAGTTTATGGGAGACCAAGACTCCGATTGCGACGCCTGGATCAGACTCGACTCTGGTCTCTATCGACAAGACCATGCATGATTGCCTCTGTTAGATGGACGGATGGAAAACGCATGACTGATTATCTGATCCTTTGATCGCCTCGCCACCAGACAAAAGCTCCATCATGTTGCTGTACACCCGACTCGCACCTCCCAAGGTCCCCAAGAAGCGCTCGCGCGCAGGTATGTCAAAACTTCGTCTAGAAGATTTCTGTTCCACCGCATTTCCCAATTTTTAAGCTTAAGACCGCATTGCTGACCTGGACATGGTTCGCTGTCGCACAGGTTGTAGTTATTGGTGAGTGCCAGTGCCATTATCCACTCCTGCAGTTCGAATTGTCTCGCTAACACCGCTTCTCTGCAGCAAAGAAAAGGTACTGAGTTCACAAAACATGTGTCTTTACCATTCCTCTAACTCTCTGCTATAGAAGAAGAAATGCGACGAGATCCGACCTGCTTGCGCTCGCTGCCAGGAACGCGGCCAAGAGTGCGTGTACGAGCCGGTTCGGCCCCGCCAGAGGCGCAAGCGTGAGTCCACGGCCGCCTACTCTCCTTTCGACACCAACTCGTCTTCCGGTTCGGATCGAGCTACCCAGGCTTTGGACGGCAGTGTTCCCATCCGAGAATGGAAGGACGATTTCCAGGACAGGTCAGCCGACGAGGATTCGCCGGACGAGGATATTCCCATCGCGACACAGGCTCCAGTGTCGGATGCGCTCCCGGTGAAGCCATCTCTCGCCAATCCAATGGACAGTCTCTTAGCTTGGAGCCCCGTGGACTTGCCCATTGTATCTCCAATTGACTCGGTCGATTTTCAACTACCCATCTTTGAGGACCCAAATATCTCTGTTCAGCACATCGAGAATAACGAGGATGATGATATCGAAGAGGTTGTTCGCCACAACTCCATCAGCATTCCTACCACGACCTATGCGGCTACTTATATGAACGCTTATACCACTCGAAGTCCTTCTCTGGCCCTCATTGCACCTGTGTCGGTACCTTCCCCTCGATTCGAGTTCTGCTCTCCGGTTTTCGCGGAGTTTTCCGACCGCACGAACAGACGTGCTCTTGTGGACCATTTCTGCAACGTTCTCTCTCATCTCATTGTCTTTCGAGAAGAGAACGGCAATCCTTTCCAGCAGCTCGTCCTTCCCCTTTGCCAGGAAAGCCCAGCCGTTACGAATGCTGTCTTTGCCCTGGCAAGCGCTCACTTGGAGTATCGGGGCGTTTCAAACGACGAGAAGAGCGTTTATTTCCACAATAAAGCCATCCAGGGCCTCGCACGATTGATCCAGAAGGGAGCAGGAGTTAATCGAAACGAACTCTTGGCTGCCATCATGCTTCTGGTCTATTATGAAGTGGTGGGTGATAGTTCCTTGGCACCGTTCTAGTTTGCCTTACTAACGACTTGACAGCTGGTTCAGCAGGGTCGCTCCAACATTGTCGACGGCCATCTCAAAGGTGCTATGACCATCATGACCAATAACGAAGCGGCCACCGACCCGACGGGCATCTTTTTGGAGCGGGTATGTGCTATCTGTATTATGAGGTGTTTCCAATTACTGACAAATGCTAGGCCTTCCGCTTTTATGATGTGATTGCGGCGCTCTCGTTCGGCACTGCTCCCCTCTCGAGCGCTCCAGGGGCAAGCTACCTGACGCCATTCCCTCCCCTGGATTCGGGTGGTGCTACCTCCCCTCTCAACAGCGTCGACACTCTTCTTGGCATGGCCACATCCCTCTGGCCCATTATCCATCGCCTCTCGAACCTTCTCGCTCTGAAGGATCAACTCGACGCCGCCGTCACCAATGGAGAAGTGTCCAAGGTCGCGGTTCTCCGGACGGAATTCGAAATATCTGCTTCGGCCATTGAGTCGGCGTTGGAGGACTGGCACCCCGCCCTGCCTGAAAACTCGGTGCTCAACCAAAATCCCGAAGAACTGAGCTCGGAACAATCAACCGAGAGGAGCAGGCTACAGAGCATTCTCAGCAACGCACTCTCGTACCGTCACTCGGCCTTTGTCTATCTCTACCGCACCATCTACAGCTACCCACGCACCCATCCACTTGTCCAGCGTCATGCGCACATTAGCCTTACCCATTGTGTTGGAACTGTGAGCAACACTGGACCTATGAGCGCACTTCTTTGGCCGCTCTTTGTCGCCGCCTGCGAAGCTACCTCGCTCGCCGACCGAGATCTTGCACGCCAAACCTTTATCGCCATCAACCGCCGACAGGGCATGACAAACATTGAGCGTGCATGGACCATTGTGCAGGAAGTATGGCGACGTGCGGACAAGTCAGAGATGATGCAGCAGCAAGAGGAAGCAATGATGATGGGTGTTAGGAGCGGTGGAGATCTTTGGAGGAGAGTAAGCGCGGACATGGGAGTGACGATTGTTTTTGGATAATGAGCGACACACGAGCAATGTTTCGGGGCGGTGGATTGGCGATACCCCTCCAGCGAACTCACAAGCTGGACACTTTGGAGTTGAAGGAAACGATACAGGTTTAAAAGGAACGACTAAGTGGATTTGGCGTTGAACATGATGGAGACGGCATTCTACAAAACGACGTGGATATAGGAAGGCTATCTGATCGATCGCTTGTATGTATTGGACACGACTGAGTATATGTATCAGCTTGAGTAGAATATCTAGTTGTATGCAAACTTGTACGTTATGGGCCCGAGACGACCTCAAGTTTACTCTGTTAAGTGGATCTCGATTTGACTCGCCACTGGGCGCCGAGGGACAAGCCGTCTGAATCAAGAGGGTGAGACTGCCCCAACAGCCTGGCTGTGCATGATGATCTGCATGGACATTGCATCTTGTCAGTTGATCAGACCCTTGACGGTTGTATGTGACTAAACCCAAATCCTTGACTGAAGCTTTACAATACTTTTTGGTCTCAGTGTAAGTGGTGATTGGAGCCGTTATAGACGAAACGTTGTCTTTCTTGCGGCTCAACCGGATAGTTTGGCCAAGTTATGGGAAGGGGCTGGAAAGCCACAGGAACTGAAGCACGCACCAAGTGACTGACAAGTCGCGACGAGGGAGAACAATTGGTTGCGAGTTTACCCCTCCCCGCACTCAACCTAATCTGAACTCAATTGCTCCGCCATCTTTCGTCCGGACTTTGGGGCCCCGAGCCCAGTGTTTTAGCCAAGTCGGCTGGTTCGGGGTGGCTGCCGGATGACGGATGGGACAGCTGTCTAGCGTCGCGGATGGCTGAAGGCCCGTGGAGTGGCATCGAAGCCGAGTTCCTGGGTCACGAACCGAGCCGAAGCCAATATTTCACTAGTTGCAAATCACCACAAAAAGATGAATTTGTTGAAGATGAGAGGAGCGCTCTAGGGCACAGCATCTCTAGTTTAGGGGTATCGTTGGGTTCACCGTTTCTTTTTCCTAATCGTCACGCGTGACCCATGTGTTGAGGGTCGGCCTGCAAATCATTCGAATGGATGCATGTTCCCCTCGGGCAGCGAGAGGGCCCCGAGACTCGAGACGAGAGCATGTATTGACAGCCTGGTTGCGGAAAAGGAGTTCCCTGCAGACGAATTGCGTGAAGCCCATTGGGCGTGTGCATTAAAACCCCCTCGCGAGAAGGACCGGGAGCTTGGTCTCTTTTGGCTGTTTGTGTGTGGTACGGCGAAGACATCGTGACGAGCCCATATGCTGGGGCTTGGGGGTCGGGGGGCCTGAGGTTGTAGTGCAGCTTGGGTGGTCACTTGATCTCCGGGGTTTTCTTAGTCTTTATTAGGCAATTTTGGGGGACAGCGCAGGGGAAGAGAGGAAGAAAGAAAAAGGAAACAAGGCGGCATTGTGAGAGACAACCGAGGACTCGCAAGGTGGAGGAGGGGTTGACGCCCGAGGGGAGCATCGGCCGGTCAAGGGAGGAGGCAGGAGGAATCAAGGCTAAATGTTGCCACTGCTTTTACTTGCTCTTACGACTTGCAGTGATTTGATTTGCGCGGCCTGCTTTTGTCAGCTTTGGTACCAACAAGTTGGCTGCGCCCATCACGGCCACGGCTCTTCCTCTTCTCCCTGTATTGTTACAACCTAGAGCACAACTCTCGCGACCTGCCTCTCCTATCTGCGCTGTCCTGTCCGTGTAATCAAACCAAGGTGCGTTGTGTATGGATTCGGTCACTTGAGCTCAGTTTCTTCCTCTCCACATGAACACGCCTGCCCCCACCAGCCCGCGTTAAGTCAGGAGCTGCCGTCTCCGGCCTCGCTCCCGCGCCCGTCTCCTCCACCACCTTGCATTCTCGGTCAAGCACCTCTGGCACAGCTCGTCTTCCTCTAATAACCTATAATCTTCAGTTTCTTTCCCCTTTTCATATTCCTCTGCAGTGTCAATTCTTCTCCAAATCTCCATCTGCATCGCCATCCATTTCTCCAACTGTCTATGAGCCCCTTGTCTTGGAGACTCGCCGTTGCAACTCTTGGCCGTTGAGCTTGGCCGTGCCCTGGTCTCTTCCTTGCCCGTCACCTGTCGCCTTCTGCTTCATGTGCCTGGATTCCACACGCCCAACCCCGAGCATGCTGCTGGGCTACTGTCGTGCCCTCGTCTACCTCTAACACTTTCCTGCGCGCAATAGAAACAAGACAAGACATTGGCTTAACCGACGCTCCAGAACCCAACCCAGGCTCTGGCACCCTCTCGCCTCCCTTGCACCTCATCTCTCGTGGGTTGCATTGCCGGCCGTTGGCGAGTCGCAAACAGCCACAACCTGCAACAGGCCTGGATAGGTGCCGACCCCGCTAGTCAGCTTGTCACTCGTCAACTTCAGTCCGCCCGTGCTCCGTTGCTCCATCTTGCGCCGGGCCGTTGACATCCACTTCACCTTCCGCGTCCGCGCCCGTCTCCGCACCCATAGAGAAGCATCACCATGTCCTAACCATGAGCACCTTGGCCAATACATCGGACACGGTCCCACCGCCGCGTCCGATCCGCTTCGTACACAATCAAGGCCAGCCGCCCTCCAAGCGCCGTCGTATTAATGCTGCGTACGTTGTTCCTCTGCCTCCTCCGTTTGCCTTTAGCCCAACTATGCTGCTGTCCAGCTGTCGCGTAACTATGCGCCTTGCCTCGCCACCTCAGTCGCTTTGCCGTTTCCTGGCTCTTTGACCCCTAGTTTGGGCGTTTGAGCCGTTGCAAACTGTTGCTAACCCCACCTCGCATCAGGTGTTTGACCTGCCGAAAACGAAAGACAAGATGCGCCGGCGAACGACCCTACTGCTCCACGTGCACCAAGAACGGCCACCGATGCATGGGATACCCCGAAGAAGTTAAGAAGGAAGATAACGAAAAGCAAGCGCCGTCATCGAAACCCGATCTAGAACGCGACGAGCATGAGCACCATGACTACCACGAGGACGAGGGCGAGAGCGACAGGAAACCCATCATTCATGCCCACCACACACCCGATGTCCCTCTGCGAGCAACCACTGAGGCAACCCTACCTCCCGCGAAGATCATAGTCGAATCCAAACAAGACGAACATGAGACATCGGGTTTACCTCCGCAACATGGCCATCCTGCGCCACCCCTGACTGCTCATAACCTGCCGCTCTCTCCTACTGCCGTTCGTCGATCCGAAAGCCATCGTGTTCCCTACTTTCGATACTTTGGCCCGACTGCTATTGTTCCTGGCTTCAAACAAATGGTTGTTTCTGTTCGCGACCGTCGTCGGTCCACGGCTGGTTCGATGACTGGGACATCACCCTTGTCAACTCACAGTGGTGCGCTCGGAAGTAGTTCTGCTGCCGATAGCGAAGTCATCGGGGAGGATTTGCCGACATACGATCCCAACGACCCGACTCCTGTTCACCCCTTGATCACAAACCTGGTCAATACTTTCTTTCTTCAGATGGGATCGAGTTATCCATTTCTCAGGCAGGGAAGGTTCCTGCGAATGGTCAAGGAGAAGAGAGTCGAACCTATTCTCGTCGACTCAATATGCGCCTTGGCTTCAAGGTTCTCAGACGCCCCAGCGCTGACGAATGGAAATGAAAAGATGCCTCGGACGGAGCGGGGCGCAGTATTTGCCCAGAGAGCCAGGCAGGCTACCGTCGACACATTCCCTTGCCCAACTGTAGGTGCCGTGCAGGCTTGCCTTCTCATGGCATATGAGGGCTTTGGCGCAAGCCAAGACAGTGCTCTTTGGATGTACCTTGGCCTTGCTATTCGTATGGCTGTCGACTTGGGTCTGCAGAAGGAGGTTGGAGTGCAGTATCAGGGCGAGAAGGATCCCCTGTATGTCCGGAATTGGAGCCGACAGCCTGGTGACGATGAAAGCCCAGCGGCAAAGGTGGAGGAATCCAGCCCGCCAAACCCCGAGGAGCAAAAGGAGGTTGTTCAGGAACGGATGGACACATTTTGGGCTGTCTTTATCCTCGATCGCGTCATCTCATCAGGGACAGGCCGGCCTGTTACATTTCGTGATGACGATCTTGAACTCTCGTTTCCTGAACCTTCCATCGACCCAGTCACTCAGTGGCCAGCACCCTACCCCATCTTCCTTCAGATCATCCATCTTTACGGACGCGTGTGTGACGTTCTAAACAAGATCCGCAATGCGCAAGACCTGACAAAGGAGACGTGGGACAAGCTTGGCGAAATGGAGCACGAGCTGACTAGGCTCTACAAGGGCTGGGACTGGCGTCTACAGTTCAACGTGAGTAACTTCAAGGCCTATCTTGGAATGGGCCAGGGCACCACGTTCATCTTGTTGCACTTTTGGTTCCACGCTCTATTCATTATTCTTCACCAGCCCACTCTGCTCACGCCGTTTGCTGAGCTCCGCAGCGAGCTGCAGCTATTGCAAGACAGCCGTGAGCTAAGTATGAGCAGCGCAAAGACAATATGCGATATCTTGTCTTTTGCAGACCTGATTGATCCCAAGAGTTTTATTGGAAATCCTTTCACCAGTCAGCCAATCTATATTGCCGCCTGCGCTTTCTTGATGGAGTCGAGCGCTAATGCGTCGGAATCGCCATCAAGGGCTACTTCTCCAGGCGTCAGACCGCCAAACGCTTCACATTCATCAAGCAACAAGATCCGGGATGCCAAGTCATCAAGGCACTCTCTTCTAGCTTCAGCGGCCAACCAGAACTACCAAAAGTGTTACAACTCGCTGCAACAGGTGCAAATGTACTGGGGTGGTGTGACGTACATTCTCACGGCCTTGGATCAAAAGGCCAAAGGAATCTGGGACTGTGAGACATACACGACAGAGGAGTACGAAAGTACCAAGATACCTCGCAGGGGTAGCAATGTCGCCCTGAACAATCCGTTCCCCAGATTCGAGAACCAGACTTCACCGAAGATGTCTGGGCCTCCTATAGCCTGGAGCTTGTCGGGAACAGCCAACTCGCCCAGCTCGAGCCTGACCTTGATGTATCAAAACATTGATTCAGCCGTTGGGCCTGGTTCTCACCCTCATCCAGTGCCCAAGGCTCCAACCACGCCCCCAGGCAATATGGTCTATGACCCCATACGGCAGAGCCTACCAGACTCGACGAGCATGCTCGCCCCCGCGTATCCTCAGCCCAATCTCTCAGCGGTGAGGCAGACATCTCGACCACCCATGCCCCGTCGACATTCGAATTTGTCAGCGGCGAGTGGTCAGAGCCGGCCAACTGTCAAATTCGACAGGTTGCCGGAGGAAAGTGACGGCACCGACTTCTACATGGCTCCGAGGTTCACACCTACGAGCCAACAATCGAATGGTTACGATGCATACAGCGTCTCTCCACCAACCTCAATGCCGGAGAATAGCGCGGTGAACCCGGCCACGACCCTTTCAGCAGCAACCAGCAACAACATGGCGAATGGCGCCATGTATTTTGGCCAAAGCCACTTTCCGTATCAAATGCCCTGGGCAGCTTCCATGGGAAACATGGATGCAATCACGTTTGATAGTCAAGACATTGACATTGGCACTCTGGGCCTACAACAACCAGAGTTGATGGGCCCCTGGCTGGAGTACCTTCCTGGGGATGTACTAGGGCTTTTTGAGAACACAGATATGGGCCATGGTGGCCAATGATCTATCCAATCGTTCCACTTTGGTTGGTCTGAATATCGGGTAACGACCTGCATTTTCAGCTTGGATCACGGCACAAAGTATTGCATGGCGCACAGTGGGGCCTAGGTATCGGCGTTTGTGAGGGGCATGACAAAATGACTATAACGATGACTAGAGATATCCCTAGTTCGAGCTTGGCATAGCGGGTAGACGGTTTTGTGGTTCGGGACCTCAGCTCAGAGCATATGTATATTCATTTCTTAGGGGTGTATATGGGGGCGTTACTCAAAAGCCGGGTGTAATGCGGTAACGGGCTGGACTTGGTACGGAGCCTTGGTGCGGTGAGGGGACGGGAAGAATACACGGGATGGAAAAACCACGACAAAGACCCAGTGACGTGACAGAACGGCAGGCACAGGTCTGCCGCCTCGATCTTGTCCAGCAGCTGAAAGAAGCCATCGATTTGGCTGATGGGTCGAAAATCATCGTCAAACTGTCTAAGCAAGAATTGGGTCTTGACCATGTCGGCAAACAGGCCATGCGTTGGATGCTAATGCGTAACCAGGAGGTTCCAGAGTAAGACGGCACCAATGATAGCCATTGCGAGATTGCATGGCTGCCAAACACACGCGTAACCAAAAGAAGACATGCAAATTGCTCTCGGACAAAGAGACATGTCGTGAGCGCCCTTGCTTTACAGGCAAACAGGATTGCCCCAGAGCCCGGCAAATAACTGGTCACGACAGCGCGTCATCAGTACTGTTTGCATTTGGAACTGAGAAAATCCAAACGCTGAGTTTTTCTCTTGGCAGTGCGGCTGCTGTGTTTCCGTTCAGGACACATTCAGGCATATCAAAGCTGAGTTGTCGCCTCAGATGGTTGCACGGCTAAGAATCACGGCGACTCGCAAGCAATATGTGACACTCCTCATCACATTTGGCCACGTTCCCCTACGTAGCATGTAACTCACCGAAGCGCTGCATGTTTGTTGCCATGCGTGCCACTCTTTTGTTACGCAGCTTGAGGCTTTCCTTGCTGCCTAATGTCTCTTGTCAACCTTTGAGGTGCCAGAGTAGATTTGTCTATCACGTATTGACTAAGCACCCTTGAAGGATCAGGTATAAATACCCAGCTGTTCCCAACTCAGAATCGGATCCTTTTTCTGTTCATCACATCTTACTCTGGGATTCAGAGTTATAAAGTATATTATATCTTGCAACCAGTCGTGGCAATGGCACGTTCCCGACCAGCAACACGCCGTCCAGGAAGATGTTCGTCCCAACGAACGATCCCGCGCATATCATGGGTATGACATCCCTATTCTTTTATCATTTCGACGAATGGTCTGAACCAACATTGACAGACATGCTGCGCTATATAAGACGGAGTGGCAATGCCTATCACTCATACTGGTCTTGCGACACATCCGCTCTCGACTGTTTACCCTCAGGTATCAGCACCGCCCAAGCTCTACACTTCCTAAAGCCCTGACTGGGATTCGGACGATGATCTTTCGCTATTCAGCAGCAATGATTCCAGTACTCCAAGGGCTACGACCCCCGGCGTGTGTTCAAGCTGCATCAATTATCTTGAAATTTTCGGACCATAGAATCCGCCTCACTCCGAAGACCTAGGGGTGCAAACGTTTATATACCATTCTCCGAAGAACTCACGGATCAGGCGACATCAGTATCGACGAACAGGTTCTTTCGGGTTCAGGCTATTCAGCGTTGATGACATACTTGCCGACCTTCCATGTCTGCGCCAGACCAGCGTCGACATGGAAAACTTCATTACGAAGGACCTCTTCAGAACTTGCGGTATTATCGAAAGAGAGCAGCTGAAATGGGCCAGGAAAGATTCGCATCACCTTCACCACTGCTACAAGCATGTCCTACAGGCATTTCCCAAGTCTCTTGAGGTGCTTGTGCACGGCGTCTTATAGTTGTGCTGCCGGATGCATTGCCTGAGATGCCAGGACTGCGAACTTGGCTTTTTGCCCAACCGCTTGGAGACTGGCAGGTTATTGAGCGCCAGAGACCACTTCCTATCAACATCAGGGCCGTCCTTGGAGCGTACATGGAGCCGATGCATAACGATGTCCTGAATCTCCTGGGTCGCGGGCTCGATGACCTTGTCTGAGTAACCACCAAGGAGGTCCTTATCAACGGGTCAACACATAACAACTCGAAAGCCAACAAGCTCTTGGAGCTGCTGATACTTGACGAAGCCAAGAATCTTGGAGCACAGGAGATGGCAATGCTACTCCCAAACGACCACGAAGATGCATACACGCTTCACCATCTATTCGAACTCGCCGCTCTAAGTACCCAGGTGGCTACGTATTTTGAGTACTTCCCACCAGACGACCGAACGACGTGGTGCGACGGGTGGTGATCAATAAGAATTTCAACCGGACGTCCCCTTTCATCAGCCCGGACGCCGAACGGATCCGCGGTATAGTAAGCCTTGTGTACGGAAGCAGCCCCGAGATGTTCTTCCGGAGCCAGGTGTACGGGAAACGCTTCGTCGTCGGAACTATCCACCACGGAGAAGATCGACACTGGACCTCCTTTTATCTTTGATAGGGTTATCAGTGTACTCTATCACTACGACACTATGGCCCGCGGCTTTAGAAAGCGGCTGCACCATGCTGTCCTGGCTGTTAGGGAGATGTGGGCCACCTTCGGCCAGCCCTATAACTTCGACTTCTTCGGACTGCCCTTGACCCCCCAACCTGGCAACTGGCGCTAGATCTTGACACCCCGCGAGCCTACGTTTTCATTGTGGGCAACGAGGAAGGCAACTCTCACGGACGTCGAATGAAGTGGTATTGATCTCTCCCAGTTCCGGCCTTCAACGGTTCTCCTCCTGAGGGAGCTCGTCGACGATGGAGGCTGGGAGTGTGGCCTGCTGTCGAGCTTTGCCGTGTTTAATGCACTGCGAGGTCTCGTCGGCTTACGCCAAGCTGAACTCGAGGCGGTTATCCCCCTCAAGCTCGTCCCAATCGACGGCAAGGAGAGACTGCGCCATCAAAACCATTTGATTTGTTGCACAGGGGCTGGCCGCTGGACCCATGAACTGACGGGTCCTCTGCAGCAACAGGGGCTAGAGGAGCTACCAGCTGGATAGAAAACTATCGACGAATAGTGCAAATCGGTAGAAGATCTACAGGCCGAGGCGCCCCAGTCTAGTGTTGGGTAACCAACAGTTGGGCTGGCAGGAGGTTTCTTGGACGGTTGGGAATTGTCTGGAGTACAAGCCGAGGGCGTTGAACAAGGCCTTGCCTGCTCGCCAGGGCTTCAGTGCCTACGCTTCATACCGTCTTGAAGTCACAGCTCTCCTGGTTCAGCTATTGAGCAGCTCTACTCAACTACACTGGTAGCTGGACGTTCACGGCCATGTCGACTATATATTACCACGGAACAGTCAACACCCTCGTCGACCTCGGCGCAGAGGGCATGGTATAGCTATGCTGCAGATGCATCAAATGCAGGGCAATGATCCCAGATCTACCCTTGCTTTCAAGCACTTGGAGAGCTACCATCTTGAAGTCAGGTCTCTTGGTTTCCAATACGTGGTCTTGTCAATCTAGGCACTGCGGTCTCGGTCTGTGGGAACCGGTTTCCTATGAGGAAGGACCTGAACAGAGCAACAGCGTTGCTCTATCAATTCCTTAGTTGCCGCGATAAGAAGAACAACCTTCTGAACCGTTGAACACCGGCGAGCTCTACTCAACCAGGCCGGTAGCTATACATTCAAAGTCATATCGACTATATATTACCACGGACCCGTTAACACTCCTGCCGACCATGGGGTCGACGACATGGTATAGTTGTACTAGAAGATGCGTTATATACAGGGCTATGGTCCTAGACCTGCCCTTGCTTCCAAGCACTCCAAGAGACACCGTATTAAAGAACAGGTCCCTTGGTTCCCAACAGGTGGTCCTGTCGGTCTTGACGCTCCCATCTGAGGTCATGCAATGGCTACAAGTTTGGCCTTGCGTTCAAGAGCAGCCAACCCGAACAAGTAGCTCTCCTGGTTCATTTGTTGGGCAGCTCATGTCCAACACGCTAGCAGCTGGAGTTTCGCAGCGATGCCCAATACATATTATGCCTCGAAAGAGCGACCTATGGCCCTTTCGAGCTTCACGGTACATGCCAGAAGTCGAGCATGGCGACCGGTGTGTGGTCTATGGAGTCGATTGCACGTCATATTAGGAAGGTTCATCGTAACATCCGTTACCGTTGTACCTGGCCCGGTTGTAACAAGGAGTATGTGGAGGATCGTCAATTATCACGACACATCTCGTCAGTACATGAAGGCAACAAATTCCCATGTCCTGGTAAGGACAAATATGGGTGTCCCAAAACTTTCAAGCACCTACAGACAGCGCGCAATCACTTCAAAACAGACCACGAAGGAAAAACGTTGGCGTGTCTTGGAAAGGACATATATAACTGTCCTAAAACTTGCAGGCACCTAATTCTTATATTAAACACATGAAGAACAGCCGACCATCTCGACAGCCTCAAGGCCGTCTTCAACAGAGGAGCCGGGATCACGATCAACCTGACCAGCACCAGCGGCCCTGCCTACCGACAGGTCATCCGCCTCAACGCCGGTCCCGCGGGGGGAGAAGATGAGCCCATCCCCAGGCGACTCCTCCTGACCAACCTCGGCGGTTTCCAGCTGTTCTGCGTCAGCTTGAAGTTACGGCGCTTCCATTTCACCCCCTGAGCATCAACGCCCCTGCGGCTGCGACTTTGGCCTCCACAGCGATGGCGACTATATATTATCCCCTTGAGGATCGGCAGGGACAGTCGGTGAACCAGACGATGCGGCCTGTTCAAGCCTACCGGCCAGCGCGGACCTGTCTAGCGTCGAACATTAGGTTATTATAGCACGACCCCTGCAGGTTATTTACTTGTATCGACCACGCCGTTTATAGCAACGCTCGCAAGTTTGCTCTCATGTTTATTCCCGTGAACGGCAGCAAGTGGTGGCACTCGATCCGGGGCTGAGCGGGTACCGAACCTGACGTTGGACGGCAGATGTGTAGCGTGAAGAGCCGAGAAAAACATGAGGCTTCTAACCAAGCAGTTCGATTCAAAGTCGGACGAGGTTAAGAAGACCGACTTCTCATCCCCCAGAAAAACATTCGATGCTACAGGACCAAACCCTGCAGGACCAGCGGAAAGTCGATGGCACATGAACTGCAACTCTGGCCGTCTGCTTGTTTGAGCATGGGAAATCTCAGACGATGACTATCTATATATTATTATCCCGAACATAACTCTGCCTCTGTTAGGGCCATGGCCTTCTTGACACTGACTGCCAATGAAGCAGAATGCCTCCCAGAGTTGCTGCTCCAAGATATGGAGTATATGCTCCAGCAACTCGATGGCTATTATATATACGCCGGTTCTCCACGGCCTCCCATCATATTCGCCGGCTCGACAGAGGCACAGCGATAAGCTGAAGCTTCGGGGAATCCTGTTGCGAGACACGAATCTGAATGGGCAAGAGTCTGAGTGTCCCTGCTGGTAATGAGCTAGTAGATGTCGACGATCTCGTGCGCTGGACCTGCACAATCGTCTAAGAAAACGATTGATGGCGTCGTGCTATACAACACTACAGGGGCCCCGTCATCCGTATATCAGCTCTTTCACATGGAACAAGAAGCTTGCAGATGCGGCTCTATCCACGTCAAAGTCATGACTCCTTGCTACTTTGGCGTCACTCTAGCCCCCAGGCATCAGAAACGAGTAGATGTGCCTGAGATGAGGAAACATGTCGAAGAACCTCATGTAGAGGCCTTGGAACCGATTCCTTGCCCGAAGGACGGATGTGAAGGGGTCTTTCCGGACTTGTCAGCCTTAAAACAGCACAAGAGAGAGACAGATTCCGAAGACATACTCACCTGCCCGGTGAGAGGCAGCCCTCTTCTCTCTTGAGATATCTTTTCTGAATCAAGCTCTTCTTTTCATCTCAAGTGGTTATGAGCCCGGATGCTGATATTGCCTCGGATTTCTTTTCTACTCTTATCTAGAGTGAGATTTAGTTGTTACCACCCTTCCAAGGGCGAGATCTACTACCTACTCAAGAGGCATGCCCTATATAAATCGATTCAAGATGCCTTCTCTTATCGAGTTCGATACCTCTGAACTGGAGATATATAAGCTGCAGGGAAAAAGCAACTATTTCGAGTGGCGACGATTTTTCGATCAAGCCGCAAAGGCATGCGACGTTTTGGATATTTTCACGGGAGACGAGACTGTTCTCAAGGAACCCAAAGCATTCGAAAGTCCGTTCAATACAATCGGCGCAGCCTGGGCTTTAGCAACATGCTTCTGAGCATTCGGAGGCAAGGAATTAGAAGGCGGGCCTTGGTTTGAGGGCACACTTAAGAAACATCCAGAGGCAAAGGAACCGATTCATTTCCCTAAGGATGGGTGCCAAGATGTCTTTCTGATTCGTCGGCCTTGAAAGCACACAAGGAAAAAGGCGCACACTCAAGACATGTTCAAGTGATCCATACAGCATCACTTCTTCAAAAGTGAAGGGCCTCATGGCAAGGGATAAGATCGACGATCTAGCTAAGGCGAGGGCCCGCTATGGGACCCTATTGGTCTCGGCATTCTCCTCTCGTCTTGTTGTACTATACAAACCCGGGGTTCATGATAGGATGCTTGCGGCTCTATCACAGGCCCTAAATCTATGAGTACTCACCATCATGAGTCGGCAGTCTCAGGCCGAACGAGACATGGCGGTAAAGAAGTTTAGCCAGGTGACAATGCCCATGGACGCACTCATCACCCCCACGCAGCTATCTGCATTCGGTGTAAACTTTCACAACGCCTGCCATTATGGAATTATCGTCAAGTACCTGTGGAACACCGGCACTTCAATTCAGTGCATCGGCCATCTCTGGCGAACCGGGCAGAAGAAACCCGCAACCTAGTATATTCTTCATCAAAGAAACTCTTATGACGCATTCCTTGAAGCGCGCAACATGGGAAAAACACGACAGCGCTTCAGCGCCCCGGGCCTTGTCCCCAACCGTGGCCGGTTCACGTGACTGGATCACGTGGACCCCCAGACGACGCTTCCTCACTTCAGAGAGGCTTTCCAGAAGTTGGTACAAAACAACCCGGGACTTAAACTCCCATATGGTTCCGAGTTTTCGAAGGCAAGGAATTAGAAGGGCGGGTTGGGTTCTGTTGAATGAGATCACAGAGTTGTTGAGAGGATCAATCTTGGACAAGATGTTTCATTAGAGGTTTATCCAAATGATGGACTCTGCCCCTATATGTCTTCTTTTTTCTTTTTTAGACCGCAATTGGTAGAAACTCGACGTCCTCGCCATGCAAAAACACTTTCTATTTTGGTATCTAATCCTCCATCTCCACCTCCTACCGCTTGACAAGGTTGTTGCTCATCTGCCTGGCGTGCTGAGCCATGATCGCATCCGCAATCACCAGCGCCGCCATGCCCTCCACGATTGCGGGAGCCCGACTCACGACACTCGGGTCATGCCTGCCCTTGGCCGTGAGCACGCCCTCACCCGAGGCGTCGTAGCGCGCTGTGGTCTGGTCTTGGCTGATAGTAGCAGGTGGTTTGAAACCAACTTTGAAGAAGATGGGCATGCCGTTGCTGATGCCACCCTGGATACCGCCAGAGTGATTCGTTTTTGTCTGCAGCTTGGAGCGAGGGATACCAGTGCGCTCAGCAGCCGCGTCGAGAGCTGGCGCAGGAACAAAGGGGTCGTTGTGCTGGCTGCCCGTCATCTCAGTGCCCTGGAAACCCGAGCCGAATTCAAAGGCCTTGACGGCGGGGATGGACATCATGGCGTGCGCAAGGACGGCCTGCAGCTTGTCGAAGCAAGGCTCGCCCAATCCGGCGGGAGCGTTTCTAATAATACATGTAATTGTTCCACCGGTGCTGTCGTGCGCATCGCGCAGCTCGGCGATGCGCGCCTCCATGGCGCGGCCGACGGCGTCGTCGGGGCATCGAACTGGGAGGTACTCGTCGACCTGCTCGCGAGTGATTGTCTCTGCGAGGCTGAGAAAGGCCGGGTCGGAGCTCATCGAATCGGTGTCGCCAAACAGCTTAATGTTGCCGACAGACGTAACAAAGGCGACAATCTCGATACCATAGGCCTCCTTGAGCCACTTCTCAGCAACAGCACCAGCGGCGACGCGGGCAATCGTCTCACGAGCGGAACTGCGGCCACCGCCGGACGAGGCCTTGACGCCGTACTTCTCGAGGTAGGTCCAGTCGGCATGGCTAGGGCGCGGATACAGGTCGATGGTCTTGTCGCCGTAGTCCTTGGGCCGCTGGTCCTCGTTGGGCACGGTGAGGAGACTTTTTGATAGGTTAGTATCAGATGACAGCAAGAGGATCGTCAAAATCGAAGCAGTCATACATCGGGGTGCCGAGGGTGACGCCGTTCTCGGTGCCTGAGTGGATGGTGACGCGGTCCTTTTCGTTGCGCGGCGTCGTGATGGCCGACTGGCCGGGCCTGCGGCGGTTGAGCTGGGGCTGGATGTCGGCCTCGGTCAGGCTGAGGTTGGGCGGGCAGTTGTCGATGATGCATGAGACGGATTTGCCGTGCGACTCGCCGGCGCTGGAAGGGGGAGTCAGTAGAGTCTTACGATTATTGAGGAGGGGCACCTACGTGGTCACCCGGAAAAAGGTTCCAAAGGTGGACATGATTGCGAGTCTGTGGAGGAGTAGTAAAATTGGCGACGGAGAGGCTTTGGTGTTTTTGGACGGAGAATGGAAAGTCAAAAAAGAGAAAATGGCGGCGGCCGTTGAGAGTTTCTCGCGAGTCCCCAAGACACCGATCTCGGTCCAATTTTTTTACACGGAGCGGATGGCGGGGGAGGGGGAGGGGCAATTCGCTGCTAAGCTTTTCTGCCGAATTCAATTGGCCGGATCCAAGACGGCGACTCAATTGATTGATTTTATCAGATAAAAGCAATCAAAAAGTTGAAGTAAACCAGGTGCATATTGATTTATATACCATCATGTCTCTTGTGATGCGACATCGGATTGTTGTTGCTGCTGTGACTCAAACCTCCAGTCGTCTCTTGAACCCTGGATAATTCCTCTTCCCTGTAAACTCTAGAGCCTCCGCAAGGGGAAAGCAGCAACGTCATAGACAATTACAAAACAAAGAAATGACTCCCTCTCCATATCAATCTCCGTTGGTCCCGTCATTGGCCTTTCGCTTTAGGACACCTACGCTCCCCTCGTCTCATTTGGGTTCCTGCCGCCCGGGCTGTCCCTGTCCCTGCAAGGCACCCGACAGGCCAACCAGTGGGAGCCAGTGAGTGAGTAGGTAGACAATAAAAACCGACCTACACTCGACGCTTGGCATTTGAGGTTCGGTGCTTCACCACACTACCTTACTCTTTTCATAAAGAAGAGCCAACTAAGTCCAAGAAGAGGAATTTAAGATACTCTTGTGGCTTTAGAATATTTTTGAAAAGAAAATTACTACAGGATTATCATGATATAGGCTACCCATCATGACCATAGCGGTCTGTCGGGTGTTGGTTTATTTTGTCCCCCCAGGTGCTGTAGCGCCATTGGGCTTGGACCTCCCTAGGCCTCACTGCAAGGCTGACAACGTTGCAATTTTCTCATCTCTTGCTTCATTGGATAGCTTCAACAACAACTCATCCATGCTTCTAAACATCCCCTGAATCTCACCCAACTCACGCCTATCTTCACCTATTCTCACTTCTTTTTGTCGGTGCACCGCATATACACTCTTGCACCAGCAATTGGTCGCTTTCCCAACTCATCCTCGCCATCATGATATCTCTCATCCGTCCCCTTCGAACATCGTCGTCTCGCCATATATCCCGGAATCTTCTCTCATCAACCATCTCCCGGCGCCAATTCACAGACGCTGCCTCTCACGCCTCAAACAAGATTCAAGTCTACACTTCAAAATCTCGTGATCCCTTCCTCAACCTCTCCGTCGAGCACCATCTCCTTCAGCATACCCCCCCTGACTCAACCATCCTCATCCTCTACACCAACGACCCCTGCATCGTCTTCGGCCGCAACCAGAACCCATGGATGGAGGTCAATCTCCCCCGTCTCGCCCAGCTCCGTGACAGTCCTGCCAGTGCAGGCTGGACTGCAGGCCCTGTGCAGCTTGTTCGCCGCCGCTCTGGAGGTGGCACCGTCTTCCACGATGAAGGAAATGTCAACTTCAGCGTCATCTGTCCACCTGCAGCATTCGACCGCAACAAGCACGCCGAGATGGTTGTGCGGGCTCTTGCTTCCCTGGGCAGGTCAAACACGCGCGTCAATGACCGACACGACATCGTCATGGACGTTGCCGACGACCCTATCGGCACCTACAAGATCTCAGGGTCCGCCTACAAACTCACCCGTCTTCGCTCTCTTCATCATGGTACTTGCCTCCTACGCAGCCCCAATTTGAAGAACATCTCGGGCATGCTACGCTCGCCCGCTGAGGCTTTCATCAAGACCCGAGGTGTAGACAGCGTGCGCAGCCCTGTGAGAAACGTGGACATCGAAAACGCCGCTTTCGAGGGCGCTGTCGTGGAGCAGTTTTCTCGCATGTATGGTGAGTTTAACGTCGAGGAGGAAATCGACGACAAATTTCTCGAGATAGAAAACATCCACAAGGGCTACAATGAGCTTCAGTCCCGAAGCTGGATATACGGTCAAACGCCTAGGTTCGCCTTGTCAACCTTCCCATATGCTGAGGACCCTCGCGAGAGGCCACAGTTGCCCTTTGATGTGAGTACATATCTTGGATGAGCCCCTGACTCACACTCTAACACGGACGCTGTAGGCCAAGCTTCGCTTCGAGGCCAGGCATGGCCTGGTTGAGAACTTCACAGTCGAGGGTGCACCTTTCCCTGCCACCCAGGTCGACATGTCAGCTCTCGCCACTACTTCCATCTATGATGTTCCAAGCTGGAGCGCGCAGCTTAACCGAGCCGGCATGGCTGAGAATGATGCCACAGAGGTCGGATCATGGATGGACGGCGTCCTCGGAACTGACTTCACCAAGCCTGCGCAATAATCTCGCCTTCACCAGGCTGCGAGGCGATACGAGGTCAGAGGCATCCATCCAGGACATGCGCAATCACGCCCATCTTGATGTTGCCTCTCGCGCGCGCACACCACTTCAACCCCGTCCAGGCCGGGCATTCCAGTCTTTTTCTTGCTTTCCGCTGTTTCACTCAGCCAGCCCAGTCCGAATAGACCCGGTGACTGCCTGGACTCTTATCCACCAACAGCACATGTGAGACTGTTGCACACACTCTCAAGTGGGAATCCCCACACACATCCATCTGCCTGGGCGCAGGGTAAGGCTGGCTGAGCCTCGCGCGCGTCGCGTTCCAGCACGAAACGACGCGTCGTCGTTTGATTTTAACACGGCCAAATCTCTCCGACCTCATTTGGGGGGCAAGGAATGGACGTGGTGTCCACTTGTGAAGGTCGGGAGAGTTAGGGGCATCACATGGCTTGTCAGCCGACCTCGAGTCCCTCCCTCACACATGCCCAAAAATGCCCTGCCCCCCTTAATGGCAATCAAGACCACACCTCCCAACGCCCCGCTCCGCGATGGCTTCGTTCTTCCTTGCTTTCACATCTGGCGCACTGTCTGGACGGCGCAAGCTGACTGGTAGCCCGGCATCCAGGAATATGAAGGTGTGGCTGCCGAGCCAAGAAGTGTGCCCATGGTGAGGACAGTAAGACACCGAGCGGAGATAGCGGATATCACATCAACCACTACTGTTGCAGTACAATAACGGCCGAGCGCAAGGGCGAGGCTGCCAGATCCAGGCGGGTGCAACATTCCCATTCATCAAGACCAGGATTTAGAGAGAGAACGAAACGAGGAGGGCACCTGTACAGGTAGACAGGAGGGCGATTTCCCTCCAAAGATTGAGTGCCCGGGAATGCAAAGCTCCGAGACATGCATTGGAGATCTTTCGCGGCTTTCGCAACCCTGAATTCGGCTGCTACGGTCATCGACACTGGTGTTGATCAGGGGCGATATCAAGAAGGCATAGACTCCGGGAGTCGAGGAGGCTGTGCAAAGAGTCCCGAGTCCATGTCCAAACAGGTGGACGGGACGAAAATCGCCGACTGGCGCCAGAGGTAGTTCGCGGCGAGAACCGAGTGGTTTCCGCCGGCCTGGGACAGAGCTGATGTAAGTCGTGTAAGCAATGTAAGATGCTACCCTTGCGTCGGGAGAGATAGGAGCGCAAGGGGTTGTTTGTCGATATACTCAACTTGCTGCTCGTTCCGTCTTACCCTCTCATCCACCCCGCACAGCCCTTTCTGAGCTATCCCAATAAACCATCCACCATTCCCAAATCTCTAGGGCCATCAATACTGGATCCAGGGTAGGTAATAGTCCATGAATGTCCTTCTGAACCAAGACATCATCCTGACGTGAACTAAGACATCAACCCTCTCTCTCCCCACACCACCAACACAGACGGGGTCGTAAAACACCATTCTCTTCCCTCCCATGCCCTCCCATGCTCGTTCACGTCCCCATTTTGTGATCCGCAAAGCGGGCATGACGTGCATGAGCCTACCCCAGACCCAATGACTATGAAATTACCTCGTCACATCGCAGCGATAACCTGCGCTTCACAGCCGTGGCGCTCCCTCTTTGTGCTGTTTTCTCTTTGGCGTGCCTTATTTGGAATGGGCATTCGCACAAACAGGAAGGACCCTTTGCTGCAAGAGACGACTGAGAGTCCGAGACTGGTGTAAGCCTGAATCAATAGTAAACAAAAGGCCGCTCTGGTTAATCGGGAGGCTGGCTGACCTTTCCAACCCTGGGGTGAAGAGGCCCCATGCCTGAGCACAGGCGCTTGACCAGGATCGAGTTGATTTGGATGTGGGTGATGCAGTCACAAGTGCTGGGGTTGTCGGTCGTTGTTCTCCGCACTGCGAACTTGGGCCCTACCCGCGAAAAGGCGTGAAACATTTCCTTGCTTTTCCCACAAGAACGCTGTTCCTGATGTGGTAACCTCTCACAACTTAGCGCCTCCTGGTGACCGGGATATGTTTACGAGTTGATAAATCATGAATGTGATAATGGCGGGTTGAGGTTGAGAATGCAACGAGTTGATCTCACCCGTGCCCAGGCATGTTGGAAACTCTCCGAAACCCGCCTTGGTGGACGGTTCTGAGGGAAAATGCCATGCATGGTCCTTCAGATGATATGCACCGGTCAAGTAAGTCCAGGACCTCGACCTTTACTTCCCGTCGTGTTGGTTGGGGTTTAGTCAAGCCAAAGACTGTCAAGTCGCGATGATTAGTGGAGGGATCATCACTATTGCCTTAAGCCAGCCAAGAGACGTTCCCCAAACTACCCAGTTGGCCTGTGATGGGATCTAATCTAAGCATCATCGCCAGTGGAACTGAAATCCTGCAAGTATTTCCTCCCGCCACTGGCGGCAATTGCTGGTGTCAGTTGAAAGTGGCATGATGGTTCCCGTTGCTGCGTCCGCGTGCAAAAAATACCGGCGCCGAGTTTAATCCTTTGGCGCCTAATTATGGAGCACCATCTCCGGACAGTGGTGCAGCGGGAGCTGCTGGATCTGGAGATCGATTTGCAGCTGCCCAGATTCTGGGGGAGGGGCCGGCTTCGGGCTTCCAGTTAGGCCCGAGGGCAAGGGTCTTTCGTTCTTTTGGCCAGACTTCCGTTGCACTGCGATGCGGGAGACTCCAGTGCATGGCGGTATCGACAAGTTGAAAGAATACATTGCTTCCAAGTCGCTCTCACAGTGCATCGTTATAGCCCTGATCGCCTCGGAACTCCGCAACCACTACGCCCTCTAGCGGGACTACTGTAATTGCTCTTAGGGCTATGAACCGTGACAAGTTCCTGGCAGGGGCTGCGGCAAAAGCGTCAGCAAGACATGTTCGAAGTCAGGTATCCCAGTACGTAGCTCCAACGTTGAAAGCCCCGTCATCACCGTCAAGGTCCCAGTCGCAGTGCCTCTTCATGATTACCTTCAGCGCGGGTAAGGTGAACAAAGGTCTAGACCCTGTGGGATAGTGAAGACTAATGTGACGAATCATATTTTGCGCCGTCTGAGCGGGAGAGAGGGTGAGAGTCACGGCTGATGAGGT
Source organism: Fusarium sp. JS1030 (assembly GCA_000966855.1). Taxonomy (NCBI): domain Eukaryota; kingdom Fungi; phylum Ascomycota; class Sordariomycetes; order Hypocreales; family Nectriaceae; genus Fusarium; species Fusarium sp. JS1030. The sequence goes on along the minus strand of JWIW01000095.1, from coordinate 1,638,137 downwards.
AGCATGTAATGGTCCAGGATCGATGTGTGTGTGTGTTACGGTGCATTGCCATTTTCAGAGGAAGCAACAAGCGAGCCAGCAACTGTTGAGACTAAGATATCCAATAAGATCGTCCGCGGCGAGCGCAACACGCCCGAAACGGCCGAATCTCAACGGTCCGCTGCTGATTATCGCAAGTCGGTTGGGTTGTACCGCTCTCTGTGCGACGGCCGTTGTTGCTTACGGAACGGGCGCAGCTGGTGAGAGCCAAAGATATGGTGAGAAAATGAGGCTTGTCAGATATGGCTAAGGGAAAAGCCCTGGGTTGGAAAATTGCGCATCAGTTTGTTTCGAAGATAGGCCTCGAAATAGAGATCCATAGATTTCAAACCGCCGGCGGAATCGTCAGCCCTCCATGTACAGTTTTCGTCAGCATACATGATTGACAACCCCAACTTTTCTGTTCCATTCTTTTCTGTTTGCCGATGTGACGCTCCTTGTCAATTTCAGAGGCCATGACGAAACGGTTGCAACTCTGTACGGTGATGGAGAGGGGATTTGTCTACCGTCGCTTACGGCGGGACAGCGTTTCAGTGGACAGTGCTCTCTCAACCGACAACGGCAACCAGCGGCCCACCGCCGTACGTACGCATCACTTGCATAGCCCATCGTCTTGATGGCAGGGTTCAGGGCTCGCGAGGCCCCTGATCATTGCGCCTGGGCATCGTTCTGGTTGGAACATGCTGGCTCGCTATCACTTCCTTCTTCGCGCCGCTTGGTCTGCCATCAACCAGACTCGATCGGCATGGGGAATGTGCAGCGAAAGCAATGTCTGGAGAGCGAGGCGTGGTATCCCTGCGTACTCGCTACCCCTGCGATGCTGCCATGTTCCCATGCAATGCAGGCAGGGTCGGTCTCGACTTGGACCTGGATCATTCGTCTGCCGATTCTGTGCTGCTTGCTCGATTGCCAGGCTTAGATCAGTGAGCAGCCGCCACGTTGGATGCAGGAACTCGGGTCGCCGTGCTGGGCCGTGATGCAGTAGTGGATCATACAGCACAACAGGCAAATATCGAACGGGACACGGAGCAGCGCGCCGTGCGTCGCCGGCCGCCGCTCAGTTACAGACTGAGTTGTCGTCCTCTGCCTCATGCATTCAGGATGGCGTTGCTCACGATCCAATCCGAAGGGCATTGGTATCGCCGCCCCGTGTCCCTCGGCTGCTCTATCGACACGGGTCGAGGAGCTCCAAGCAACAAGAGTTGGTCCGTGGCCTCGATCACCGGCTATGATGGGACGGAACGAGAGGCGCACGGCCGCCGAGACAAGGATGATGGGTGCGGGCTGCGACTCCATCAAGCCATCGTCAAAGCGGACTTACCCCACTATCGAGCGTCCATCAGACACTAGAGAGTAACTATCGTGAGCCACCGCGGTGAGTGTCTGTAAAGCGAAGGATTTCTTCTGGACTCGACTGCTATACTGGGAGAGGACCACCACGCTACTGTATCAAGATGCACCATGACCTCCATCCGCGACTAGTGAGTCGAGGCCGGCCTTTGTTGTGCTACTTGCTGGTCTGCGTATGTCAACCATGCAATCCCCAGGGTCGTTTGGTATGATTGAATGAGGCCTGACGTAGATAGCGGTCATGAACATCACCGAAATCTGGGGTATACCCAGATCTCCATATTCTTTCCTCAGACACTAATAAAGATGATCTCAGTGTACCCATCTCGAGTTTCGCTGCGAAGCTAACTGCACATCAATGCAATGCGACGAAGTCGAAACGGACCGAGACTGATGGCTGATGCTGCTGGCACCTGCATATTCATCACCCGGGGATCGTGAGAGGGAAGCGTTGGTACTCGAAGAGGGCCGATGAGGAACGCCATCGTGGCCTGCAATCTCTGTTCATGAGGGACAGCAATCATGCCATCACATCAAGAGCTTCGCAACAAGGTTCGTAGCTGCGGTGATAGCACAGCCAAGAGGCACCGGAGCCGGCTAACACTGGGCAGTTTGAGGGCGTCAGGGGATGGAGGCGATGCACAGCGCTGTTGGTCCTCCGTCGATAACGGTGGTGAATGGAGATCCAAAGAACAGGGGAGTCGGTACGTATTCTCATCCCCCTGCGTACTCCCTGTCAAGCTGTCGAAGAGACCCCTGGCCGATCTCCACCCGTGGCTGATCTTGTCCAGACAGCGTCTGCCCGCAGGAGAGGGCCCGCTCGGCGCTCCGCTCATTATCCGAGCCGGGCCGGTGCTGGACAAGGGCTTCGCGATGGTGGTGTCAGAGCTGGAGCCACGCAGCTCCCTGCCGCAGGTTGGGGACTTTGCCGCAATGAGTTCCTGTTGTCCTCCGTCTGGGGTGGTTTGTGTTGGATTTTTGCGGGAGGAATTGCCCAATCGATATCGACTTGAGACATTTGCTGGTCCTGGCGATTCTTCAAGGGTCTTGGGGTAAAATGAGTCCGGATATTGTACGATGAAAGCAGTTCATGACACGGGAGACACGGACTAGCATGTACAGTACTGTAGTAAGATGGAGCACGCCGGTGATTTGTTTATCGAGCAAATAAACCGGGGATCGGGTGTTGAAAGTGACGTAGCGAGAGGATCGAAGTCGTTCACCTGTGATTTGTGCAGAGAATTGAGGCTGTGAGTACCGTTTCCGGTGGCAGCCCTCGCCAAGACCCGAGAATGTGCCCTGCGTGTCCTGCTTTCATGAAGTTCGTTTTGAGACACAAGCATCCTGCCTCCTCTGGAGAAGCTCAGTGGCCTAGTCCCTCGGGATGCATTTGCAATGCCCACTCGAAAGCGGAATTAGCACTCCACGTTAACTGGCTCTTTATCATTGATTCAGTTGGTTTCGAATCTGTTCACTCAAGCTAGTCTAGCCTCGCCCGATCAATGTCTCGCTTGTTGGTCGTGCGCTCTTGTCAGAGGCCCCATGCCCAGGAGATGTTGAAATCACTAGCCGCGTCGTCAATGGCTGGGCGGCACCGGGCAAGACCGTAGTCGTGGTCGAAAGAAGCTTGGGCGTGCGGGTTCGGCCATCTCGGTAGATGGTGGCCAGAGCCCGGCTTTGACGGCCTTTGTGGCCGTTGGGCGGCATCATGACGGAGCCGACACTTGGGAGCTCGAAGAAAAGTCTGGAGAGACATCTCCAGACGGCTCGAGCCAGTCAGTTTGGATGATGAGAACAAAAAGTGGGCGGCAGACTAGCAGCTGGGTGTGGCGGGGGAGGTGCAGATGGGGTGAATGGAAAGCACCAAAGGCGGACGCGGAGGAAAGACCGGCGGGGACCGGAGGCAGGCCTTGTGCAGCTGCATGCAGATGCAGGAAGGTGCAGACAAGATGAAGGCGCTAGGCTGGCTGAGTGATGCGAGAGCGTGTTTGCGTGTGAAACTGGAAGGAGAACAGCGAGTCAGCTAGTCGACGAACAGCAGGGCAATTCTTGATACCACACTATGTGCCGAACACCTGTTGTGGTATCCTGATGAACATGCAAGCCATTTCACTTTTGTCATGTATCGCCGGGATGCTGCATCAGCAAGGACGAACTTTGATAAGAGCCAGCAAAAGTAACCGCCAAATCCAGAGTCCAACAGCTTGGGAAGGATGAGGGAAAAAAAGGGGGGGACGAAGCTTGGAAAATTGCCGGACTGGATCGACACGACGAATCAACTAGCTCACCTGTGGTCCATACGCTCCAAGTGAAGTCTATGTCTGTTGATCTTCACTCGAAAACAGGGGAGTGGTAACTCGCAGCATCAAACGGCATCACTGCGCAACTGCAGTTCTTGTCCAAACCTCCCAAGCAACCCATTGCTCAACATCCATCAAGGTTTGAGACAAAGTGCCGGCCCGTCCCTGGAGTTGTGCGCACAAGACTCGACGAGGAGGGGGCTCATTAGGTGTTGGGCACATGAACCGCTGCAGTTGTTGGACGTTCTGATCACCAGGACCAGCTCATTCTTGAAAGCGGCACGCGAGCATAGCCTGTTTCCAACGAGCCAGAAACTTATATTGTGTAAGGAACCGAGCTTCGCCTGCATCAGCCATGCTAGGCCAGGGACGAAACGTCGACAGGCAAAACAAGCCAAGCGAGAACGAAAAACAGATTCTGGAGCCGCATCCTTGCACAGACCCAGAATCGCCCTCGTCCCGCAGATGGGGGCGCAGTGACATGGACAACTTCCGTCTCAGCGACAGGTTGGAACGAGGCTCCAGGAATCCAATGTGTTGGTTCCAGCTCAAGGCAAGACACAACGCTAACAAGTCCCAATGCCCAAAAAGCAAAAACAAGAACCTGCGTTGAAAAGACGCGAATCTTATCGGGCTGCGACAGGGGGAAAACGGCCCCAGCAAAATGGGTCTACTAAGACAGGCAGGGCCCAGCCAAGCCACCGAACCCAACGGGAGCGATTCTGGTGAGTGAGAAATCGGACACACACATGAAAATGCAAAGGGTGAGATACCATTGGCTGGCTGGGCGAGTCGCACCCATTCGCCCATCTCATCTAATGGACGCGAGGAGCGATGGGGACTGCGACACTGGGGCTCGGCTGTTATTGACAGATTAGGCACGCAGAGCTCTGGATGGAGACTCATCTTCATGGGGTTTTCCAAGGCAATACGGTAGCCATCATGGCCAGCCAAGGCATGTTCCCGTCTTGAGCGAAACGCTGCTCCACCGTATGCTTGATGCACGGTATGAGGGACAGTGCGAGCCGAGCCCGTAGATGCCCAGTCTAGAGCTTCTCAAGAGCTCTCGCACGCCGCAGGGCACAGTATCACAGTACGAATCAGCGGCTAGCGATAAGGCAAGGGTGGTAGTTTGAGACTCCACTTCTCTTACAACACCACTACTTCCCGGCGTCCCTCACTGGCCCGCCCGTGCTCCTTGACTCTCCATTGCGTCAGCTATCGACAACTCCTGGGGAAGACGGGGAGATATCACTCCTCGGGTTGCGTGTGAATGCCCAAAGGGTATCTGCCGGAAGACGTGTTGCCCGTTGAATTCAACCACGACCAGCATCCCCGAGGTTGATATCGCCCGCCACGACGCCCGCCAAGTCGCCAGAGGGCGGCTGGGATCTGTGTTGGACAAACCGGGTTGTTTTTTCCATGTCAATCTCTCTGTGACACAACACTGCAAATCACATCGCCAAGCCGAGTCTGCCAGCCCAGCCCGAGCGTTGCCAAGACCTCGCCAGGCAGGGCCAGGAATCGATGCTTGTGGGAGCCCTTGTGCTTGCTTGTCGGTTGAGCTCGTTGTTGCCCATAGCTCTCGCTTCACGCCAGCCCTGATCTGACGGTGAGAGATGACATCGAATGTTGCGCCTAATCGAGACTCTTGGTTTCAAGATAACCTCATCTGGTCTTGGGAGAAACACGTCTCGCGGCTGTATGTCGAGAAAGGGTCAGGGTACGGCACAGTGCCAGACTGCTTTTGAGGCCCAGGGCCTGTCCTGTCCGCTCACTGGCAATCGCGTGGGCTACCAGTGGCTCCAGCTCACACACGTCTACCAAGATGGAAAGTCTTCACCGTGCGGATAGCGATCTGGGTGCAAATGGGTCCGTGCTTCAACGCCATGGCGCCATGCTTCCCATTCCCATCCCGACCTCACCCTCGCCCTCACCATCTTTGCTCAACCCTGTCTCTCGCGCACAGAGAGTCCGCCCATCATCCACTCACACCGTCCAAAACACCACAACCTCCACGCCCTTGGTTACCCACACCACCATCTTGAACCTCCAGCTCCTAGCGTCACCGTCCACCACCACAAGAGGCACACGCAACTTTGTCCGTTCCCGCTCGCCAGCTGCCCGCTGTCCCCAGCAGCAGAAGAAAAGTTACTGCCCTCACAACAAACCAGCAACCCGCGCTGACAGATGAATTTGTGCTTGACATTGCGGAGCCTAGCACTGTAAGGTACCGCGCTGTTAGTACCGCACATCTTATCCTCAACGTCGCTGTTTGACTCGACTCGACTCGTCAATGTCCAGGGGAGGGTGTGATTGTTCTTGTTCACCCCCTGGCCGCCTTTTTCGCTCTCTCTGTCTCCCTCTGTGACTCTCGACTGTCTGCTGCACCGCGCTGCTTCTGCTACTCTTGCGCAGCGGAGTCGGCCGGCCGCCCAAGGGCTGGTGCTCTCTCGTTCGCCCGCCCGCTCCGTTCCTCGCTCGCTCACACACGCCGTCGTCGCCGCCGCCGCCGCTGCCCCATCCACGCCCAGGATTAGGACTACCCACCTCCATACATCACCGACCGGGTCCCAACCCACCAGCTGGAGAATCCACCCCCCATAACACACGACCTGTTCTCTCTTCCTTTTTGCTGCTCCACTCCCTCTTGACTCTTTTGTTTGACCCAGTCGCCATCTCAACTTTCGTCAAATCTCGCTCGTCCCTCTCACCTTCTACGCATACGCGACTTTCTTCTCCCGCCTTCCGATTCTCTCTCTCGATTCTTACTACGTTCTACGCGCAACAATGGCACAATAGATTTCCGTCACAAACCGTTGTGACTTTCACGACTCCAAGGCCCGCCTCTGCGAACCCTCTGCGCCCCGTCCAGCATGTCGAGTCGACCAAAGTCGCTTCCTCCAACTCGCCCATCATGGATTCCTCACAGCATCACCACCACCACCATCACCACCACTCCCACCGCCATCACCACAAGTCGCTGTCGCAGCAGCAGTCGTCCGCCTCCCTCTCGACGACGAACCGCGGAACCCCGCCGCTACACACACATCTCCCGTCCTCTTCCTCCATGCCTATGCCGCTGAGGACTGCCAACAGCACTCCCATGTCCTCCCCTGGGCTCTTTAGTCCTTCAGGCTCGCGACAAAACCTCGTCACATCCGTCTCCGAGAACAACACACCGCCTGGATATACCCAGAGCCCTCTGCTGCATCCGCTGCACAAAGTCCGAGAGTAAGTATCGTGAACTGCTATTGAATTTTGTTTCACGGCCACAAACCGGTCCCACCCCTCCCGCTCTCGCTTGAGTTTGCTCACCGGTGGCGGGGGAAGGGTCAGTGAGCTTATCGTGGGGTCATTTAATTTCCCAGATACTAATCTATTTGGCAATCATAGGACACACAAGGCTCTTATCGATTCAGACACCATCACGGGCCGGAAGCTCATCAATCAATATGAAGTGATTGAAGAAATTGGTCGTGGCATGCACGGCAAAGTCAAGCTCGCTCGCAACCTCGAGACGGGCGACAATGTGGCCATCAAGATTATCCCACGCTTTTCTAAGAAGCGGCGTTTGGGAAAAGTCACCGCCATGTCGCCTCAGGACAAAACGAAGAAGGAGATTGCTATCCTCAAGAAGATCCGCCACCCCAACGTCGTCGCCCTCCTCGAGGTCATTGATGACCCGGAACTGAAGAAGATCTACATGGTTCTAGAACATGTTGAACTGGGTGAAGTGGTTTGGCGCAAGAAGGGTCTCCCTCACATCTGTTTGTTCGAACGACGACGCATCGAACGCGAAATGCGAGGCGAATCCCCGACTCCCGAGGAGGAACGCTATGTGCAGCTGCTCGAAAATCGCCAGGCCATCAAAGAGATGAAGCGAGCAAGGATGGCCCAGGGCTACCACTCTCAAACGGATTATTGGAGCTTCGAGAATGGCGGTGCTGAAGAACCCAGCAGCAGTCTGGGCAGCCAATCTCGCATATCATCCATGCAGGATTTTGCGATCAGCGACGAACCTCTGTCAAGACCCGTTTCTCGCCAGGCATCTCGTAACGAATCAAGAGCCCGGTCTCGCTCCGTCGTTTCATCAACCCGGGCTGTGGAAGATCCCGATGAGTTCATTGGTTGGGAAGACGACATGGAGACCCCGAATGGACTTCGGTCCAACAAGACCTCGAGCGTCGCCCTCGACGGAACCATGTACGGTCCTTACGTTGACGAGGGCTTCCGTGGTCGCTCTCCCAGCATGGCTGATTCTATCATCTCTCACATGTCATCTCTCGACTTTAACCCTCAACAACACGACCCCTTCTCCGACGACTTTTCCTACGTTCCCTGCTTCGCCTTCGACCAAGCTCGTTCCACCTTCAGAGACACCGTTTTGGGTTTGGAGTACTTGCACTACCAAGGGGTTGTTCACCGAGATATCAAGCCAGCAAACCTGCTGTGGAGTAGGGAGCATCGTGTTAAAATCTCCGATTTTGGCGTCTCTTATTTTGGTCGACCTATTCGTGACGGCGAATTCGACGATACAGTTTCCGAGTCGGAGGCTAAGGACTTCGACGACGACCTCGAACTCGCCAAGACGGTCGGCACTCCAGCCTTCTTTGCGCCCGAGTTGTGCTACACTGATATCGACAAGGAACAACCGAAGGTGTCTGAGCAGATCGATGTCTGGTCTCTTGGAGTGACGCTTTACTGCTTAATCTATGCTCGGATTCCCTTCCTCGCCGAGGATGAGTTCCAGATGTTCCGAAAAATTGCCACGGAAGAGGTGTATATTCCTAAGCGACGCCTTAAGCCGGTTCATCCATCGACTTCACCAACAGCGACATCCCTGTACAAGCGACAGAACATGCACCCCTACCGAGACGACAACGACCTGTCTTATGAGGAAGTTGATAACCTTCTCATTGACCTTTTGCGCCAAATGCTCACCAAGAACCCCGATAAGCGCATTCGGTTACGAGACATCAAGCGCCATCCGTGGGTCGTCCAGGATATTATGAATCCCATCGGCTGGCTCGATGATACTGATCCTGCACGACCATCCTCCGGCCGAAGAATCCAAGTTGACGAAAGAGAGATGTCCTCTGCCGTTGTTCCTCTTACATTCCTCGAGCGTGCCCGCTCTGTTGTGAAGAAGGCTGTGGGTAAGGTAATGCACCCCCTGGTGGAGCGAAGTGACAGTAAATCGCGACGTCGAGCCAACAGCAGTGCCGCTAGCTCCGCCGGTGACAACATGAGTATGTACAACAATGTCCCACCCACTCCACACCAGCAATTTCGCGACAACCGACGCAAGAGCCTTCGCGCCGACGACTATTTTGCCAATGCTATGAGGGATGCTTTCGATCATCCTCTTTCGGTGAGCCAGGCGGCCAGCCCTCAACCTGAGTCTGTCGTCTACGACCCCTTGGCCACTGTCCTTCCGTCGAATGAACAGCATCGGGGACATGCTCATGCCCATAGCGAAAGCGAGTCCTATCGTGAACCCGAGAAGTCAAACTCTGCAGCTTCCATGTGGCCATTTCATCGTCATGCACATAGCCACGGCCACAGCAGTCATCATCATGGAAAGTCCAGTCATCATTTTCTGCACTTCGGCCCTGCGTTACCCATCTCGCAGACCACGCCCACCACACCTAACTTCGCTTGCCAGGCTGATGGGCCTGAGGACTCTGGAACCGAGACAATTCGAAAGACGCGGGATATGGATTCGACAGGCGACGACAGCTCCCGATCACGATCTGTCGACCGGGGACTCTTTGCGAGCACCGACAAACGCGCCGAACCCAAGGTTGCCTTGAGCACGGCAGTCGCGCCAGGAAGCGTCCACAAGCCATCCCGTCATGCGCGGCCTATTCGATCCGTTGACCTAGGCAAGGGCGCACAGAACAAGCGCCTTGAAGCATCGCTGCTATCTGCATCGATCGCAGCAGCGGCTAGCTATCAGAATGGCCAGCCCCAATCCGACCCAAACTTTCATGGTGAACCGCGAGCCTCGGCCAAGATGAGGCCCCGGCCTGTTCAGAGAGTCGATACCGCTCCCATTACTCGATCGTCACCACCACGCCACTCTGAAGAGCTTTGCATGCGACAAATCGAGCGGCCCAAGGCCGACCCGGTCAGCTTTTCATGCCCACCCTCGCCAATCCAGGAGGAATGGGTGCGGAACCCTTCCATCCCTCGAGCAGAGACCATGCCCACGACTAAATCTTCAAGTGTGGACTCAATGGAGGCCCTGGGTACTCCTTCGACCAGCCCCAGCGAGGTGACCAGCCCTGTCTCGGCGTTGCCTTCAACGGCCAGCACTTCGGAGCGGATGCTGGTGTTCCAGTCTGACCCCTCCCTGCCAGCCTTGCTGAGCGGTGCTAGCTCTGTGTCTGCCGATATGGAGGCCGAGCTGCTTTGCAAACCAGGCATTGTCAGCGCTCATCCCAGTCTGCTCGAGACGACCGACAGCCTCACACCACCGGCTCTGAACAAGGAGCCTGCTGCTGGCTTCCCAATTGACCAGGTGTTTGGCAACCCTCCGGCGATGGAGAGTGGCCCACTGACGCTGCACATTGAAGGAGGATCCCGAGACTCGGTGACGAGCACTCCTGTGGCACGGCCTGTGGAGGATGACTTTGACGACGATGGCAGCGACGATGGAATTTTGTTGATGGCAAAGACGAAGAAGAAGGCGATGCCGCCTGCGTCAAGCTCTTCACGGCCTCCAGTGTTCCCTCGGAGGCGCGATACCAACATCAGCATTGCGAGCACCGAGACGGCCAAGAAGGTGCCGACCTCTGTGCCCAGCGACGAGGGGATGTCGCACTACGAACCATGATACCCTTCTCCATCCTTGAGGAGATTTGTCGAGTTTCTTTATGTTATCACATTTTGTCGAACCAGATAAGCGTTGGGAGCTTTTTCTTTCACCCCAGGCTTGAGTTCTATCTGAGGACTTTTCCTTTCTTGGAGATGGTTTGAAGCATTTGGCCAACATACACACGAGGCCTGCGACTACATTAGGTGTTTTCTTGTTATTAGACCGTGGTTGCTTTCCCAGAGAGGGATTTGCTGCATTTTGATACGGGCGGTCTTGGTTGCTCTTAGCATATTACCCCATTTGTTACACTGGGCCTGGAGAAGTCTTCCGGCGGGATCGAAGACGGACGCTACGTGGATGAGGGATGAGGATAATGATGCGTTATGGAAATGGATGTGTTCAACGATGGAGACGAGCCAAGGAGTCGGCGGATGAAGGCTTGCTCAACGAAGGCCTGCGTCTCAGCGCTGTTGGTCGGAAGCAAGGCAGCCGCGTGTACATGGGGGGTTTCCTATATATCGGGTTACAAAGAATGATTCGGAACATTTCTTTGCTGGGCTATTTATCGTGGCTTTGGGGTTTCGCCAGTCCCACGGGACTGGCAAAGGAGCTTAGGGTGCATTGCATAGGGACTGGGAGGGAGCAGCGTCTTATTATATATACTGGGTGCGTTTTTCTTTCTTGTTAATGGTTTGGAAGGGAGTAGGAGGCGATTACCACTACAAGATGAATGAAGAAGCGACAGAGTTGAGACTGTCAAACCTGGGACCTTTTGACGTGACATGCCTTGCCATGAAAGTATAACGCATGACTTTACGGAGACGTGATTGAGGATTGAGTGTGTGATCTCATTTATTTAAATTATGTATGCAACTCTTGCCCTAATATTATACACACAACGTGTCCTGCCTCATGTTGATCCAGAACCCTTTCCACTACGGGCAAACACCCCGGAAGCAACCAAACCCAAGACACAGAAGAGTAGAACCCCAGCCCCGTTGATGGCGGTCCGCGTAGCGGATACTGGGGGTTTCTTGGCGACAATATCATCAACAATCTCCTCAAACCGCTGCGCCATCTGCTCCCGCCCAAACAACTCTTTCACCCTGGCGGCGCCCTTGTCGCCCATGCCTTCCACCTCCTGATCGCTCATGCTCAGCGCCTTACGCACAACCTCGGCCCAGGCGTCAATGTCCTGGGGAGAGCGCAGCCAGCCCGTCTCTCCGTCGACGATGGTCTCGACGGGACCGCCCGAGTCGGCGGCCAGGACGGGAGTTCGCGCGAGCATGGCCTCGAGGGGCACGATGCCAAAGTGTTCGTTGGCGGGGGTGTAGAGAAGGACGCGGGCGGAGCGGAGAAGAGCGGCCTTGAGGGAGTTTGGGATGGAGAGGAGGAAGAGGACGGGGACGGTTGAGGGCGCTGAGAGGGCGGTTATGAGGGTCTTTGTGGTGAGGTGCTCGAGGGATAGAGAGGAAGCGAGGGCTTCGAGCTCGGAGTGGTACTGGACATTTTCGGAGACACGGGGGTCATAACCGCCTGGGATCATTGTCAATTAGCACTGGATGGCATCATGGGAGACGAGAGTGTATACCTGCTAGGATGAGACGACAGCCCTTGCGCTCAGCTTCGGGGATAGCAGCAAAGGCCTTGATAGCGAGACCGATGTCCTTTTTTCTCTCGAAGCGGTTGATGCTCAGAATAATCTTTTCACCCTTGAAGACGACATCCCCAGCATCCTCCTTCTCTTCCTTGGCCTCGGTATCGACGCATGGGTACAACACCTTTGTTTCCACACGCTTCTTCAAGTCAGGCCATGTCTTGTCCACAACACCCCTCGTGAAACCAGAGTTTACAGCTACGGCGCTCGCAAAACCCATGGTAAACTCCTCGAGCCAGTCAAAAGGTCGGCGGTACAGTCTCTTGAGAGCGGATGCACGACCCTGGGCGAGCAGCAAGTCGGGGAAGTGGCAGTAGAAGAGGATCGGGCTCGCGGGGGCGACGTAGCGCAGGAGCGGTAGGCCGGCAGAGAGCTGGTCGACGACGAATGCGCGAGGTTTTAGGGCCTGGAGCTCGCCGGTTATGGCGATGTGTAGGACGAGGTGGACGTGGCGGAGGATTGCGCAGAGGATGGTGAGGCGCGAGAGGATCGACATGGGGACGAGCCAGTTGCCGCGAACACGAACATCGAGGGTTCCTAGAAACTGTTAACTCCGGCGCATTGAATAATCTAAAGGATGCTAGTACCATCTCGACATTCGTCGAAGCAATGCTTAGGATCGCAGTGGTTTGTAAAGATGATAACGCGATGTCCGCGGTTCTGAAGCCCGACTGCGGCATCGACGACGAGTCGCTCAGCGCCGCCGATGCCGAGATCAGGATGGAAGAAGACGATGGAGCCTTTTTCCTTGTCGTCGCCTCTGGCCATCTTTGTCTCTCTTTTTTTGAGTAAAAGTTGTTGGATCAGGGTCTGGATGTTGGTGGGGGTGACACGACATTTCAGGAGATGAAAGCTGGAGCTTTGCGTGGGGCATGTTCTGATTGGACCGGGTCCGTCATGAGAAGTGGGGCGTCCTCATCATGAGCTTCCCCAGGATCTGACGTCGTTCACATGCCAAAGTGCTTGCATCTCAATATCTTGTTAGATAGCAAAAAAGGAAGAGATGGGCTATTCTTCATTTGCCTGTAACTAGTTGGAATATAGAAACCTAGAATGCAGGGGTCACGCCAAGTCTAGCACATGATCCCGCCGAGACCGAGATCCCCAATCTCAGATCTTACCCGGTTCGGGTCCTTAGCCACGAGCCGAGGTGTTTGGGACCCCATGAGACTTAGCCCCAGCCGCGCTCTTATACAAACTCTCACCAACACCATCCTCACCCTTCAATAACTCAACACACACGCACACAACATGTCTTCACTCTTTAGCCTCACCATCCCCCAATGCGGCGCCCATCCAGGCGGCACCCTCGTGTGCACAGAGCCCGCGCCCGCTGTCTACCTCCTCACCCTCACATCACCCCCGGATAACCGTCTCACGACGCCCGTCCTTAAAGCGTTCCTCAGCGCTCTTGATATCATCGAGTTTGGATACCCGCACGGCGTCGTGGCGACCACATCCGGTATCCCCAAGTTTTACAGCAATGGACTTGATCTTGAGCATGCCGTTGCTACCGAGGGCTTCTGGCCTCTTCTCTACAATGTCTGGAAGCGCTTCTTGACGCACGTTCTCACACACTAAACTCGCATACTTTATACTAATTATTATAGCTATCCCATGCCCACCGTGGCTCTCCTCAACGGCCACGCCTTCGCAGGCGGCCTCATGCTCGCAACGTCCCAAGACTACCGTCTGGCGCCTACGCCACGCGGCTTCCTCTGCCTCAACGAGCTCGTCTTCGGCGCGCCCCTCAAGCCCGCCATGTCAGCCCTCTTCCGCGAAAAGTACTCCCACGCCACCTATCGCAGCCTCGTCCTTGAAGCCAAGCGCTTCACTGGCGAGGAGGCCGTGGCGTCCGGACTGGCCGACGGTCTTGCACCGCAGGGCGTCGACGATCTGCTCAAGTTTGTCAAGGACAAGGAGCTCGTGACCAAGTCCAAGTCGGGCGTGTACGGCGTGCTCAAGGCCGAGATGTACACTAGGCTGGTCGAGTTTATGCAGAGCCCTACTATGGAGGCCCATGACAAGAGGTTTGACGACACCCAGGCGCGAGAGAGTGAGAGGCAGGAGTTTGGAAAGGTCTGGTATGAGCAGTGGCTCAAGGAGACCAAGGCAAAGTTGTAGATGAACCTCGATGTACCATGGAATGATTTTGGACACGGCGAAAGCTTAGATTCGTTATATTCTTGTATTGCTCTGCTCTAAAGATAGTCTCCCCGTGTATACCCTCATTCATACCTGTTCGTTCAATCAAGGGATATCGCTTTTATTTCAAGCCAAAAACAACAGCTGGGGTCAAGTTGAGCGGGAAAACAGCACTCATGCCACTCCGAAACCAGACCAACTTGTGCCAAAATCCTGCAATGCCAGAAAAGCAATCAAGTCAGAAATAAAACGCCGCAATGCTTCAACTCCCCTGGCCGAGTCGTGCATGTTCTGTGTCGCAGCTCGTCCAGCGGGTGGGTATCATGGGCCTCTTGTGACGCAAACTCCAAAATCATAACCTGTCCCTTTGTCCGATCCGAATGTGTCCAACCTCTAGACCTTGCTCTCTTCTCTTCTCTTTCTTCCATCCTCGTTCAAACCTGTTCTTCACTTGGCTGTGTCTCCAGAGGTGCACCACCCTCAGTCTCTCCGATCGAGGTCGCAGTTTGCTTGCTTCTGGTCGAATCTCCATCTCGCCCTGCCAGCATATCCTTCTCTGCCTGGATCGCTTTTTCCCTTCGTTGCTCCACATCCTCCCGTCGAACCACTTTCCGTAGCGCCTCGCTCGCCTGGATCAAACCGTCGATGCTGATGGCGTGCTCCGTCATCTGGTGGCTGATGTACGTGTAAACTCCGGCCGGCGTGTTGCGTTGCAGCAGGTTTCCTTCATTAAGCTTGAGTAGTGCTAGGGCGACTTGGAACAGGAACGTGCTCCCATCATTAGTACACAGAACCACGTCCCAAAGACGGAACAGGGCCTCGGCACTCAGGCAGTCAGTAAATACGGAGAGGAACCATTGGAACGTCAACGCCTCGAGCTCAATGCACAAAGAGTCGAGGTGGGCTGAGAGCTTGGGCAGAACCGTCGAGACATACTGTCGCAGCACCTGCTGGTCCGCACGCGAAGCCAGAAGGGAGTGATCGTAGTATCCATGCGGCAGAATATTCTCAATGATCGACGTCAGAATCCAAAAGGCATCCTCAGCTGAAGGCGTAATGAGCAGCAGGTTGGCCGCAATGAGGTTCATGCCCTGGCAGTACCCAACATCTTTGTTGCGCCTTGAGTATGCCAGCAGCACGTTGTTGAGTTTCTTAACCCCGGGACCCTTGCGGAAGAAGATGTTGTCTGTCAATGTTCGGTTGATATCCATCTGGATCTGGCTGACAACCGACACATCGTCATCCTCGCCGCTCTGGTTCACCAAGCCTTCGTAGTAGCCAGGCACGCGAAGAGCTGCCGCTCCTGAGCACTCCGACCAGACCTTAGCGCGGTAGGCAACGGGAATGCCACCCAGCACCAGGTTCTTGAATTCGTTCCACTTGGCTCGCCCGACCTTTCCTTTGTTGCCCAGTCCCGAGACTCCAATCATTTCGCCATCAGCGACGCGCGTCTCAGGCAAAATCATGGCGGGTTGCTCGTATCGCGCCTCGGCAGCCGATCGCGCTGCGGCAATAGCGGCTTCTCCTTCACGCCGACGCTCAGCTCGCACCTTTCGTAAAAAGTCGTTCCACCGCACCGTCTTTTCACGCTGAAGTGAGTCGTGCACATCACTGAGTTGTTGAAGTAGAAGTTTGACGGGTTCGTTGTCGTCTTTGGCTAAGGCGAGTGAAGTCTCTGACTGGGCGGCCTGTGACGTTTCGCTATCGACGGCTGTTGTCGTGCTAGCAGAGGGAATAAGACCAGAGTTAGTTGAAACAATAGCTGGCTTGACTGGTTCGCTGATCTGCGATTCCGGCTCAGGCGTCTGAGCTCCCTCCATCACCTCTAGCGAGGGTATCGCGATGCTCGGCGTATGGCTTAGTAGTTCGGTAGGAGACGTCGCAATCTTGAGGTAGTCTTGCCATCTCTTAGGCTTGCTCTCTTCGACACTGCGCTCCTCCAGGCTGTTTGGGCTTTCTGGTCGTCCTTCGCTTGACACGCTCCATTTGGGGCTAGGGGCATCATCCAAGGAGCTGGGAGAGATACCAGAGCGGCCATTGTGTAGCATCTCAGTGCGACTCCCCTTGCGTATATGCTGCGCCATCTGTGCCGCCTCTCGCTGCCGCTTCTTGCGCCGCTGGTCATAAATGAAGCCGAAACGATCTGTCAAATATTCGCTGTTGGGAAAATTGTTGTAGATGTGCGTTAGGGTCGGTGGTTGTGACTCTGGTGATCGGATCGCATCCATCTCAACAGGACCGTAGCTCTCTTGCCGGGAGTTGGTTGGAGGACTTCCTCGCACGCTATCCCATCCATCCTGCACCGGTGTCCTTCCCACTCCCTGAGCAGACGGTGCTGGGGTCGCTTTCCGCATCGCCATCAACGCCTTTGGACCGCCAGCAACTGACACTGCTCGAGACTGGCCCGTCCGATTGCTCGTGGTAGATGCTGCTCTGAGAGACTCAGCCTTAGTAGAAGTGCTCACAGCGCGGCCTCGGGATTCGGCTTCACGTGTGCTGATAGCGCCGCCAGCGACCAGGCGCAGTGCCATGCTAGCCAAAGATGACGACGCCTTGCGCTCGCCAGGGGTACCAGGAGTGCCGGACTGGATGCTCGATGCTCGGCTAGGGCTTCGCACAGATGGTGCCTCGGGTGGGCTGAAAAGGTCTTCCTGTAGTGTTGGTCGCCGGTCCATGCTAGAGTGGGATCGTATCACAGTTGCCGGGTTGATCCCCTCGCCGTTTACGCTGTTAGTCCGACTCGCCCGTTTCGACGTTCCTGAGCCCCAAAGGTAATCTTTCCATCCCCTCAACGTCCCCTTTCCGTTCTCCGTGTTGCTGCTGATGGAATGGCTGCTGGCACGAATGGTGGAGCTTTTAGCACCAGTCTCGCCGAATGCAGTGGCGACGACGGTGTCCTGCATCGCATCGCTCATGAGGTCGCTCAAGCCACTGTCTTCTCTCCGCAGGCCCTTGCTATTTGCGCGTAGCTCAGCCTCGACAGCGCGTAGCCGAGTCTCGAGATCCAAGTTAGATAAGCCACACTCTCTAATTATCTTGCGCAGAGCACGTTCCCGCTCATCGGCCTTTCGTCGCATGGTGGAAATCTGAGCATCTCGTTGGGCAAGGTCTTCTGAAATCTGTCTAATGAGACCAATGGCGCCGTGTCTAGAAATCAAGCGCTGAATGTGCTCGTCATCGGCTTGGTGGAGGGAGCCAGGCACCTTGCGCATCAGCGGGGCATCCTCGAATAAAGCACTCCTCGCACTCGATTCCCCCGCCAAGTTGTCAACGATAGAGGGCCGGCTGCTCGCGGGCACGGCTGATGGGGCCACGGGCGTGTCATCGGCGGAGGGAGGTTGAGAAGAGGCGGGTTTGGTCCAGCTAGGTTCCTCGAAGCGGTCGTTGGCTGCGCTCTCGGGGGAGAAGCTGGGGAAGCTTGTGAGGGACTTGTCGCTGGCAGCAATGCTGCTAGCAGAGCTGCCAGGCTGGCTGAGACGCTTGCGGCCTCGGGGACCTCGAACAGTTGCACTTCGATTGCTTCTCGAGCTGCGGTGGGAGTGAAGCGAAGTGCTACTGTGCTGGGAGACGGACCTCTGGAGGGGCGACTCCGGCGAGTCGGCCGCATCCATGGCCGTCGCCATAGCTAAGCGAGTGGCCGTCAGGCGAGGCGAAGCGTTGATGTTGAGCCGATGTAGGGTTTTTCGATCGAGTGCTGCTGCTAAAATGAGGGAAAAGGAGGTGGTGAGTAAGTTGAGGAGAGGAGGAACAAGAGAAGCGAGCGAGCAAGCAAGCGAGAGAGACGAGAGGGCAATCAATCACAGGGTGTGTGTGTGAGGCCTGAGGGTGTGCGATCGGAGGGAGAGCTCCCACCAACCGAGGGGCACGTACCGGATGTACCTTTTTGGTCGCGGCAGTATTCGGTACGTACTATCATTTGGAGATAGGGCGGGCAGACGAGTGAAGTTGTGTTTGCAAGAAAAGAGAATAGGGAAAGAAAAGAGTGAAATTCAACGAGGGAAACAGCACAAGAATCAGGTTGTTGGCCGGTCGAGATTCGCTAGTAAATTGTGTCAGGTTGGTTTGCTATCGCCGTGTCAAATGTCGTGAAATTACCCCAAGATGAAGCAAGAGTCAGTCATCGATTTGGCCCCTACGTACTGTACTTATCAAGAGCTTCCTCTGTGCCCTGTGCTCATCCATGGCATGGTCTGATTGGCCTCCGGGGCAGCATTTGTTGTTTTTTAGGCATGCGTTGGCCCGCAAGTGCCCTGCGCGTGTTAGAGATGTTCTACACATGTACCCAAGGCATGGACGGCTCCGCATCAAACAGGCAGGCCTGTCGATTAGCGACTAGCGGCCCCCCCTGGAGTTGCCAGCGGCCTGTGAAATTGCCAGCCCTGAGCTATTACCGTGCGCCTGGCGCCGGCTCCACGGTTGGGTTTCTGTGATGCATCTTGGAACACGCGCCCAACCGGCATCTAAAAAGCTTGGGGGCTTCTTCTTTGCAGAGAATTGCCGTTGGATAACCTTACGTGAGATGCTGATCCTTCACGGCTGGTATGGCAGAGTGTAAACATCATCTCGATGCGCCCTGGTTACGTCTGGCCAACAGCCCGAGAGTTCCATCTACATATGTCCCCAGAGCTTCGAATCTCTCTTCCGTGGCGGGCGTAGTTCCAGAACGTCAGGGCAACGTCCAACACCCCTAACCCCGGTCTAAGCCGGGATGGCTGCCCTTTTTTTGCTTCTTTTCTGTCGTCGCGTCTCACCCAATGCCGAAAGACAAGACAGAAAAATTCTTTGTGAAAAAAAATCTCTTTTTAAAAAGAAAAGAAAGAAAAACTTTTCTCTCTCCCTTGGTTGTCACGCGACACATTGCCGTGTAACTTTGCGGCCGGGTCTTTTTTTACAAGCTTTTATGCTTGAGATGCAACAGCTTCAACACCAGCAGCTTTGTATGGATCGACTGCGTATCTCTGACGTACATGCGGCGGCGGCATGATCAGCGTGACTTCATCCTGCAGCCCGAGCCACGCTTCCACAAGGTACCCTTGATGACGAGGCGTATCACTGGCGCAGATCAAAAAAACATGGGAGCAACTCGTCCGCGCCCAGGCGGGTATAACTCTCAGTTGGTGTTAGCAACAGACCATCTTAAGAGCATGCAGAGAATCAGTCAATACGCATCCTCAGCTCTTCATAAATCAACACAAGGTTAGGCTCACCGTGGATAGGGGCATATCTCTTAAACCCCTTTTATGCCCATGGCCAAGGGTGCCCGTGTCTGACGCGCCGTCGCCCTGGCCATCATCCGCATAACACACCCAGGCCAAGACCTCCCTTGTCAATGCGTCGTAATTAGCCCACGTTCACATCCACGGCCACGGCCCAGACACTCTGAATGCAGTCAATCTCTCATATTCTGTACTCATACAAGTCTGTAGGTATGCATAATTATTCGTCATGATAAGCCAATTTACTCCTCCAGGGCTGCTTCCAAAATTTCAGCCTGGCAATGCCATGTCCTGTTCCCTTTTGCAGCGCTTCATGAATCGCCTCTCTCCCTTGGCCAAAAGAACAAAAACCTCAGAAAACATTCCACAAACGCCTCAAATATGCATAGCTCAAGACACGTTTCTCAATGCTGTGTGCCCTTCCCAATCATGCACATCTGTACATTTCGATCCTCGCTTCCAATTCGTCTCCAGCTTTGCCTCACGCGAAACTGTCTTCCGCGTTCCATCGGCTGCTCCTCAACGTGTCCGTCCTGTGATTCGTCTCAGCTTCAACCGTGACATCCTTGCACGGCGAAGGTTCTTCGCCTACAAGGGTTTCGTCCGGCAGCAGACCCTCAGCCACCAACGCCTGGAACAAAGCATCCTTAGACAGGACTGCTTCGCGGTTCATGTCAAGTCCATCCAGCTTTCGTAGTCTCTTGCAGCTTGCCACAAACACGATCTGGTGTAATCGCCGCCGCATCTTGGTCATCTCATCTAGTCGACTGGCAAACAGCTCATCTCGCTCAACATCGCCATCAGGAAGCACGAACGGATCCACATATCCACCGTGGTCCATGGCGACAAGCACCTGCACCGATGGGTAGAAGCCGAGTGTGACGGGGTTATCCCTCAGGTCAAGTTGTGTCAGATGAGGAAACTCGATGAGAAGCTCCGTCACCAAGGTAGAATCCGCAAGTCGGTTACCCGCCACCAAGAGCTTCTTTAGTCGTGGGATGAACCGGAGCGGCTCCAGATCGTGAATCGCGTTGAAGTTGATATTCAGTGTTCGGAGGTTAGGCATCAACTGACCCAGGTTGTCTGGCAACGACTGGATGCCACAGTTTGCAAGCTCAAGAAGCTGAAGGTTGAGAAAGTCGACAGTCGGCTCAAATGTGCCCAGATAATTGCCCGAAAGGAACAGCTTGCGAATCTCATAAGCGGTCGACAGGAAGCCGAGGTCGAGTGCCTGTTCGCCATGTTGCTCCCGAAGACTCAGACTATCTAGTCGTCGTGTTCGATTGAAGCCTGTCAGATCGATGATGCGATTGCGATCAGCATGAAGTGAGTGCAGATTGGGCATGTTGCTGATGTCTAGGCACGTAATCTGGTTGTCACTGAGGTCCAACTGGCGAAGTGCGTTGATGCTCGAGGATACTGTGAAGCTGGCAAGCTTGTTCTTTGAAAGCTTGAGCCGCGCCAGTGCTGGCGCGAGTTCCAAGTTCCGAACCGATGTGATTCGGTTGCCGCAAACGTCCAGTTCAGTCAGACGCTGCACCTTGATTCGCGAAAAGTCAACTTCCTCGATCAAGTTATCCCGAGCTCGCAGGGAGAGGAGTCCGTCGTGGGTATCAAGACCATCGAGACTTGTCAGTTGGTTGTTGTCAGCCCTGATGCTTCGCAGATGCACCAAGCCCTTGAGCGCCGATAAGCTCTTGACCTCATTCCCGGAGATGTCCACGTATTGGAGATTCATCAAGTGATCCCACGACGTCAACTCGGTGAGCATGTTCTGCGACACCTTCAGCTGCCTCACGCTCATTGGCACGCCATCCAGATGACCGAGCGCATTCTTGGATGCGTCAAGGGTCACTAGCTTGCCACAGAACTGATCGAGCATGTGAAGACTTGCCAGCCGCTTCTCATGCAGATCCAGCTCTGAGATATCCTCCCAGTAGGGCTCATAGGGCTCAACCTCGCTAAGCTTGTCCACGAGTTCCCGTATCGTCATGGACATGACCTTCTTAGAGCCATTGCCAGTGGCCATATGTCGATGTCCCATAACATAACTAACCTCAAAGCCGAGTGATTGATCAGAGTTGTTAAGGGTAAACTCTGACAAGGGACTAAGCGATAATTTGCCAACATTTTGCCCGATCACGGCACTATCATCCGCGGGCACAGACAGCATGTTATTACCGGGAGTATGGTTGACGACGAAGCTGAGGCTACCGCGGCGGCCATCAGGTGTCTTATGACTGACGACACTTGTTTCTCCAATGATGCTGACTTGTCGTTGGTCGTCGACCGGGATCTCGATCGTACTCTCTTCATCCTGCTCGTCGATGCGCGACACAGGTCTCGGAATGAATGCTGGGCCACTAGATGCAATACTCCGCGAGGCAGTACGGTTGCTGCGCACGGATCCTTGACCACCGTTCTTCAGAGCTGACTTGCCAATGCTGGCGTAGCCCGGTGATTTCTTGGGAGATGGGGTAGCGTTGATATGTGCTCCAGGAATCTCCGGGTCGTCCTCTAGGTTGTCTAGGTCTTCTGCCACCACGTCCTGGATGATGGATGCCACTGGCGAGGAGAAAGTAATAGTCAGATTGCGCCTCTTTGTAGTCGTGGACGGTGTGTTGCTAGCCCCGTCGTCATGCATGTCTCCTTCGCCTTCAATTGACTGATCCAGGTTCAGCTCCGAATCTTCCATTACTCGCGCGTCGAGTTTCTCAAACTCCTCACGAGCCAGGCTTGCCATATCCGGACTCAATTGTCCGTTAGGAGACAAGGTCATGTAGCCTCTCCTGGACCGGGGTCGAGGAGACTTGGAAGGGCTGACGGGCGACCTCGCTTGACTGGGGCTGCCCGCCGCGTTGGTCTTCTTCGCGGTGGTTAACAAGAGGTTTTGCATCTCCTTCGTCAAATCAACAGAAAGGTCTGGAATGCTCGCAAATGGATCATCCTCGCTATCCGAAGGAAGGACGTTCATCGGTCGACGAGTGGGTGTTTCCTTCTTCTTGATCCAAATGTTATGCTGCTTGTCGAGATACATGCTGCCGACTCGATCAGGGATGAGGTGTGACACGCTCTCCGGCATTATTGTCTTTCGAGTGTCAGATCCACGAGACGACCCTGTCGGATACGTCCTGTTCGTAGAGGCCCCTGAAGAGTGTGAATGGAAGTCTCGGGTTGGGCTTCCAGGTAGGCCATTGTGAGCAGGGCCTGATGACAGTCGGATGTTTGGAGGATCGCTGATCACTTCGTCATCAGTCGCATAAGGTCCATCTGATCGGTTGCGAGAATTCTCCACAATCTGGCGCTCGATCTCCTGGGCAGCACGAATCGCATCCTGTGCGAGGCCCATAGATCGCATGGATGAAGAGATGATATCGCCCATATCACTTAGTTCCTGGTACTTCTTTAATCGGTTGATAAGTTCGGGGTCTTCTTGGCGGACCGGAAGTCTTGACATCGGCTTCCCTTCTCGGCTGGGAGGTCGCGACAACGGCTCCTTCGTCGATTCTTGATACGAATCCTCGAGATCCTCAGCGGAGGGTGTGGCATACTCGGCTTCTGATTCTTCCACGCTTGCCAAGGCCGGCGGCCTTACCTGGTTACGAATCATTGCCATGATCTGGGCGGCTTGGTCAACAAAGTCCTGAGTTCGAATGGACGGCTTCCGGTCCATTTCGCCAGGAGCATCGCTCGAAACGGCAATGCTCTCATCTTGAAGGGCCCAAATCGGTGACTTCTTCGGAAGTTGACGGATACCATCGTCGTCCGAGTCTGCCACCGGGCTCCGCTCACTTCGTTGCGATGATCCACGACTTGGCGTAGGGCTACGGGGACGGAGAATAGTTCTCATGGCCAGCACGCTGGGATGCGCTAGCTCAAAGTCCCCAGGTCGAGCGTCCTTCCGCTTCTTTCCCATAGCTGACTGCATATCGCGATGCGCAGACTCTACACCTTCAAGAAAGTCTTCACGGCCGAAGGCTATGTCAGACCGGTGGAGTGTGCGCCGACGTTTGGGAGTGGGATCTTTGGAGGGAGACGTCCGCGGTCTCTTGCTCTCTGACCCAGGATCGCGTTTGGGAGTGCCGGTGGTATCTAGGGCACCCTTTGCCGGGCTCAGAGTCTTTCGTATCTGACTAGAACTCGAAAAAGTCCGGTGGTGTTTGCTGCTGGATGAAGACATGGACTTATTTCTTCGCCGACGAACAAGTAGCTCCGATTCTTCATCTGGAGAAGATCCTCGCTCTGAGTGCTGGAATAATGGCTCGACAGGATGAGAAGATGGGGGTTGGGGAGTGGCGTTCTCCTTGTCCGAGTATGAGGCACCCTCTGGTGAGGTATAAGAGATATCCTCGCTGAACTCATATCCTTCAAGGTCACCACCACCAAAATGGCTGACCGACCTTGCGCCTGGTGACTGCTGAGGTTGTGCGGCTACAGCAGGACTCGATGCTGCCACGGGAGAGCTTGAGTGGTCTTGATGAGCTGGCGATCCAAGAGACTGTCGAGAAGGTGTGCCGGACATTCCTTCCTCGAACTGACTGATCCGTCGGAGCAATGTCTGGTTGGTGAAGGTATCGTAGGGTCCAAAAAGCTTAAGCGGGCTTCCTCCTGATGGTGCACGTCGTCCAGCTCCGATCTGCCTTTTGTCGGGGCTGGGGAAGGGAGCTCGGGGCATGGAAGGGCTGAGGTTGAAGTAGTCGGTTTGGTAAGGGTTGGTGACTTCCGTTCGTACTGAAGGGAACTGCTTAGGAGTGCTCGCCTGCAGGGACTCCTCTGGAAGCATTCCACTTGTATCAACACCCAAGCCGGGGCTAAGGTCTCGGAAGCGAAAGGAACCTTCTGTAGATCGACCTCCTCTGCGTGTATTCAGAAATCCTCCCCTGGTTGCATAGTCCTCTGTGTTCTCCATGTTACCGGACCCGTCCTGGCTCGGCCCATCAAATCCTGCTTGAGGGTCAACATTCGGGTCGAGCAACATCTGATTGATGCGAAGAGCTTCTAGTTTCTGCTTCAACTTGTCTGCCGGCAATTCGATAGGTGCAAAGTCCATGTTGCCGTCCTTGTCACTCTGCTTGCCAATCAGGATTGGGCTAAAGTCCTCATTGCGAATGACGCTCTGGCCGCTGATTTTTCGAACACTCCCATCGTCATCAACCGGAGCGCTCAAGCAACTCTCGTCTCGGTAAATGTCGTCTCGTTGTCTCGAAGGGATTTCGTCATCCCGTGGGCTGGGTTGGTTTGAAATCATGGACTCCTCCACATTAAGTTTGTACTTGATCTCCCGCTTTGCCCTCCTGGGGCTTGGGCTTGGTGTAACATCATTAGGGTATAGCGGCTCATCCTCCTCCAGCTCATCCAACTCATCCAATGGGTCCAATCCAGGGTTTAGATCGTTGCTTGCAATGCGCTGAGGGTATGTGGGCGGGCTAGACGGCATAACAGAGGATTCTTGGTTGTCCTCATCGTCCGCATCGTCTGCTGGGCCTGAAGGTGGTTTGAACATGTCCTGCAGACCAGCCGCAGCTGAACAGAACAGGTCGCGCTGCTCTCCGTACTGAATGTCGCCGTATACCAGGCGTCGCTTCCACTCCGGGGTATCCTGAGGCTTCCCGGGTGATGATTTATGTTGTATTGTGTTATGGACAACCGACGCGTTTGTGGATGCAGAGACAGATCTACTGGCGTAGGTTCCACGGGCAAACCTGAGTTCATGCGCCGGTTTCGTAATCCGTTGGCTCGAGATGTTGATATCATTCGCGCTTCGCTCGCTAAGGATGTTGACACTGCTGTCGTGAGCGTTTGTCAATTCAGGCCGCGGGCCCAACGCTCTACGCGGTATCCGACTCGGGGTCTCTTTGGGCTTGTTCTTGGGATCTTCGGTGTTTTTCAAAGGAGGAAGCTGGACAGCAGAAGCGTCGGATCCGGGCTGGGAGACCCAGTCCTCCGATAAGGAGTCCAACCAAGCGTGCTCCATAGCGGCGCCTCAAAAGCGAAATTCAAGGCAAGAAGTGTCAATGCGACTCCATAGAGTAAACACGAGTAAAATGCGATCGACTGCGGGGTCGCAACGGTGCAGTGTTGTTTATGCGTCGCGATGGTGAAGGTCAAGACAGACGCGAAGCAGGAGGCTAATGGTGGTATAGTGAAATGGAGATGTATTAAAACACGGGCGAATAGTAGGGATTCAGGACGTAGACATCAGGGCTCAACAAAATATTAAACAAACAGAACCATGTGGGAGTCGAGCTCGGGAGACGATGGTGCGCGTATCCTTGAGCGTAGCAGTTTAGAATAAACAAGACCGGGGTGTTGATTGGGGTTTAGGCCCGTTGCCGTGTCAACACTGATGAAGCCTTTTTTGAAGGTCACGTGCAGAATCACGTTTTCTTTGTTCACGCATGCAGATGCACTGCGTTCAAGCAAACGAAACGCCAAAACTCTCAAAGCCGCCTTGAATAATCTCCAGCACGCCACCTCTGGCCTTCTAGACTCCATTCAAGTCATCCTAGCGGCCAGAGGCTGGTTTGCCGATTCTCAAGTAAAAGCACTTTACGCGCTCTCACGTGAACAACGCGGGGCGCGTTCCCCTGGAGACGACGTGAATTTCGACCCCCGAGTCAAGCCAGAGACAGCACGGAAGATAAGTGACGACACATATGCGGGCCGATCAACTGACATAACGACGTTTTGCGACTGACGACACATACAACCACCTCATGTCTATTTCTATCCAAGGACAATAACCTTTCACAAAGAGGGCAATACCCTCCGGCGCCAGCACGATGCAGCGCATCGACCCATCAGCGGATGAACTAGGCCTCGACTGGGGGGAGGATACAATATATTGCGAAGCGACATGCCGACCGGAAGACATCCTGTACGAGGGATCCGACGACGAAGATTACGACAACCCGGTTTCGCGGAAACTACGATACGAAGCAGCCGGCCAGCGCTATCTCGACGGAAAGACACCTTTCCTTCTTACAGCACTCCT
Organism: Fusarium sp. JS1030; assembly: GCA_000966855.1. NCBI lineage: Eukaryota > Fungi > Ascomycota > Sordariomycetes > Hypocreales > Nectriaceae > Fusarium > Fusarium sp. JS1030. Next base: position 1,611,613 of record JWIW01000095.1, on the reverse strand, counting down.
AAAAGGTCCATTCGATGCCAAGGCCGACGGATGGGTGAACCCCTGGCGGTCCAAGCATCGCACATCGGGAACATCACAAGGAGTGCGAACATCACCAGGAAAACTTACGAGATCTGCGAGAGTGAAGCGCAATGTGTCGATTCCAGAGACCATCCAGCCGGCGCCGCATGATAGCTTGGAATGCCACCTACCGAGCCCGGAGAGCCTTAAGCAGGCGTCAGTGACCGAAACGCATCCGTACTTGGAGGAAGATGAATTGGCAATCGTTCAAGAATGGAGAAGCACTGTCGAACCAACAGAAGGAGCTAGAGACAGGTTTTGGGCTTCAACACCTCAAGGGACACAAGCCGAAAGAAAGAGAAAAGCAAGAGGATCATCATGGCTGAAGCTCTTAGCGAGTAAACGACGACGCACAGATGTCATGGAATCGGGCTCCGTCAATACTCCAGTGCGCCAACGATCACATCCCACTACTTGTACTGGAGACGAGATGGAGACTGTCGACGCCCCGAACACATCCTTTAACAGTGTCCCGGATCGCCTTCCTTCCTCAGCCATTGCTGCTGGGCGTTATTTTTCAGCGTCACAGAATGGTGACTGGGACCGAGACACTGGAATTGTCGACTTGGATGAACTCACAGACCCGGTTCACGGATCATCGACCCCTGCATTCACCTCTTCAATCAGGCGCATTTCACCAGTGCGCGAGATCGGCAAAATTGGGCGGGACAAAGAAGCCAAGGATGCAGAAGACGAGCTTTCTCGTGATAAGTTCTCGTCAATGCAGGCTGCTGCAAGTCTTTCTTCACCGATATCGCAACGACAGTCTGCCCCAGGTTCACATCGAAGCATCAACTCGTCACAGCACAGCGATAATGACCAGAGTACCAGCAAATCGAAAGCATTGCCCCAGCGCCGCGACTCCAGAAACGATATCGCGGGAGGTCATAATGCGCCGGTGGCTCCAGAAGGCAGCGATACATCAGAGGCGTTGCCAGCTTTCGAAACACAGGAAGATCGGAGCTTCTGCTTCAAAAGGCGACCAAGGACTACTGATGCTGATCATGAGACTACTCCTATGCAAATATCAAGTTCCCCAGAAGGCCTCCAGGCCACTGCTGATGAGGATTCTTGGTCTGGCTTGTCATCTCTCGATGCAGAGGCAGATGATCAACAACTCATGCAGGTTGACTGCTCGTTACCGAGCCTACCTGCCGGTGAAGATGATGCCGATACCACAGCGTCTAGCGATTCTAGAAATGAACTGGTGGAATTCGCAACCCATGGCCTGACAAGTGACCTGTCGTCTATCTCTAGTCAGCAGTTCACTGGCTTCGATCTCTCTCGAGCATCCCACCACGACGCTGGCGATATGGACGTCGCGAGCGACACCTCGCGAATAGCTGAGTCAGACACAGCGAGTGTCACGTCCGACAACTCAGTGAACGAGGTGATCAGGGTAGCAGATGCGCAAACTCTTGGCCAAGCCCAAGACCAAGGCCTTGAGCCACAGAAGGAGGAAATCCACGTAGCAGCTGAAGACGACATTCCTGCCCAAGACCATGATGCACCCGTCCATGTCGACGAAACAACACAGGACTTGGACGACCAGGAAGAAAATGACGACGGCGGCGACGACGATGCAACTGCCGTTGAAATACCACCTTCAGCAACTCCAGTATCCAATAAGACATCGCAAGTTATACCCCAAACTCCCCGTATCGAGACATCGCCATCCAAGCTCGCGTCATCCCAAGCCGACATCCCTCTTTCTAGCCCTTCTCATGCGAGGTCTCTCCTAAAGGCCTCAGTGAAGAGATTTATCCCAGAAAGCTCTTGGTCGAAACTATCTCACTTAACTGGCAGTCCTGTTGGGTCGCCTTCGCGATCGCAACGCACCCAAAGCGTCACCAGATCGCCCGCCAACACTACAATCGCAAATAATGGGTCGAGCCAGAATAAGTTGGCCACACCAAACACTCGCTCACAGGCCATCAACAGCGGTCGTTCAGACAAGCGAGAAGCGCCAACTCCTAGTCCTGTGTCCAAATCAAGGAACGTGGCTCAAACACCCTCTTCGACCAACCCATCGGCTGATACTCATGCTACTCCATCGTTTACTCAACGCTTGGAAGGCAATCAAACGCTCCAAGATGTACAAGATCGCATGGAGATAGACCCGCCCCCTCCAAAGGAAGATGAGGCAGTTTCCATTTCTCAACAAAGTCCATGGGCTAAAAGCAAGCTTTCTCAGTACGCATCACTCGCAATGGATCAACTGCCTTCAAACGACAGCCCGCAAGCATTCACACCGCCCAATAAGGGACAGAACCTTGTTAACACAGCATCCCAAAATACCCAGACACCTTGGACAGAGGAGACAACCCGAATGCCCATGATGAGTACACCCATCGAACAGGCAACTCCCATGGAAACCAGTTTACCAAACAATACTGCCCTATCGTCTGTTGCCAACACACAATTGCAGGATGTGTCTACGGCTGCTACTCCGGCATATACTGCACGCGGTGCCACCCCTGAACCACAATTCTCTGTGAAATCGTTTGCCTCTTTCATGTCGCCTTCTTCAGAGCGCCGTCGTCTCCGGGATAAGCGAAGTGTATGGAGAGACTCGGGTTCGCGTCTACCCAGCACGCAGGGTATCTTAGCTTCGGCAACCAAGAACCCCTGGGACTACAACAGCTCTCAACGTCGGGTGTCCTGGGCGCCGTTGCCTCATGAAACCGAGGGACTCTCTAGTCTACCAGTAACGCCATCGCCGTCGCTGTCTAGAGGCCGCCCGGGGTCGCCACCGCCCGCAACCCCGATCGCTGAGCTGCCCACTTCAGAGGATGCCAAGTTCCATGAACACTTCAACGCCGTCGCGCGCCGCACTAATTTGGCCCGCAGCAGCGCCGTCCACCAGCGTCTACTTCCATCGGAATCGCAGCGCACAGTCGGTAGCCCTGCGCCAGACGCTATGGCAGAGGCGTTCCTCACCGCCGACCAGATCCGCCAACCAAGTCGTCTCGCAGATCAGACTAAGAGCGAAATCGAGACAGAGGAGTCACAGGATCCTCTCGACATGGTGGAGGATGTTTTCCGAGAGATGGGAGACTTTTTAGAGAAGTGGAACGTGGACAATATTCAGGCACCAGAGGTGGCTCAGGGGGTGCAGAGCCCTTGGTGATGGTCTACCATGGAGTACATTTTGGGATGATTGAACTTGTGGTTTATTCTTTACGCACTTACTCCGCCGAGCATCTTGAAGCTCGCTCAGTACATGTTAGGAGTTCAGGGGTGGGCCACACGACGAACGACACGAATGGGAGACTTTACGTACCAGGTAGCTAGGCGTTTGTAGGGAAAAGGTACCTCCGACAGGGGACTTTGTTTCGAATCAATCTCGCAAAAGATCTACATCTCTCCACGTGCGTGTATCGTACCAGCTGGATGGGCCATCCTGCTGTGACTATGACCCGCAGAGGGCCAGAAATATCGGAAAATGTTGATGATGTTATTACGCACATCCTCCTAAATTGATCTTAGTATCATGCTAAGTCTTATTAAAGTTTTTCATAATAGTTTATAGAACTTTAGTACTATGTAGTCTAAGTCCCCCCTAAATTATTATATATTCAGGGATACCGTGGCACAAGGATACGCATAGATTATACCACTTAATACGGATCAATTCAATAGAGAAACAGAGATCCCAGTAAAGAGAAGTAACTAGTAAGAGGCTCAACATCTGAGTGCAGGAGCCTAATGACTTCAAATCAGCGAGTTAATTGTCACATCGTGCATAGCACTACTAACATAATGCCCTCTTGTCTGAACCAACTCTTTCCAACAGGAACTCGTTGCTATTTGGCTGAAGATAAAGAGGTTAAAATACTTTCTTGCTTGGTCAACTCCAACCTAAAGTCCTGCGAGGATTACTGGTTGCCTTTTGTCTCTCCTTACACCCCTAGATGGTCACGAGAGAGTAACACATCCAGCAAAAGAACACTTGAAAATATGCAAAAGGGTATTTTGAATCGTCGCAATGCCATGCAACACAGGAACCTAAAGGGTTGTCTCTCTGGCTGAACCGCCAGAAGAGTCATCATCTCGCCTGATCAACCTCTGCCCAGAGACACATTGACCTCTGGATCAGGATTACTGGTTACTGATTCCATCATGTACTATGTACGCACAAGATTAAGCAAACCGACCGCAGGAAACCAAGCACGTGTCAGGGCCGTTCGTTTCAAGTCGCATCCTTCATGGCATGGCATAAAGGTATCTCTTACGAGTCTCGTGTTGTCTAGCCACAACTAAGCTTGACAACCTTGCAAGCTTTTGACGTCTACGTAGCATAGAAAAACTCGTCGACACCGCTTGTCGTAATGTCTAATGATGACGAAGAAGCAAAACCCTATTATACGTGTCGACCGGTTTCAGGGGCTTGCGAGAACGTGCCATCCCGTCTCCCTAGGCAGGCCTTTATTGCCCATGAGCCCGCGGTTACAGACCTGATTCGCCAGCGAGGAATTTTCACAACTGAACCTACGCAACTTACCTTCGGGGAGGATATGCCAAGGAGATCCGCCGAATTGTGTTTTCTATCTCCCCGAGCTCCCTTGGCAAGGATAGGTACAAGGACAGATGGCAGTGTACCTGTCAGCCCTGGGGACACGCCCCCCGGGGCATTGCGGCGCTGTTGCACTAGACACGCAGGGCGTTTCGTGGAGGCCGCATCTGGGGTCCCGGGAGCACATGGTTGCGAGGGAGGCCGTCTGTGGCCGGTCCTGGATCGACGATGTCTTCGATCCGGGGTGCGGTGAAGCTGGCGCTCCGGTGCGACAGGGAGATTACCGTCGGTGAAAACAGCCTACGCGGCGGGAATGAATCCCAAGATTCCGGTAGACGGGTACCCTAGAGATGATCCTGTCAGGGGGGCAGCTCGCCTCCGTGTTCACGGTTCTGGGACATTTGACGGCGGATGGCTTCTCAGGGCTGAATATCTCGGGAGGTGACGCCGGCGGAGCGAGGGTGGAGCACACTCGTCCGTCCAGTCCGGTCCCGGGACGGGATGCCTGCTTTGGAAAAGAGAGCTTATTAGTCGGATCCGAGAGGGCGTGGCCCACGCATTCTCGACGCAATCCTGCTCTTGCTTCGCTGGTAGCTCTGTTAGGGTTGTCATCTCTTGTCTCCCCTCCTTCTGTCTGCGACCATCTCGACAAGGGTGGCCGATGCAGAGCGAGCCCCATCCTCCTAGAGTCAGACGACAACGAGCTTTGTGGGCTTGTACCCATACGTTCCACTCGGCTCAGTGAGAGTAATTCGTGCTTGATCAGATAGAGAAGAGTGAAGCGGGGTTCCTGGTGAGGAAGTGAGTTGAGTCACTGACCCTACTCCCATTGAGGCCCAATACAGGTTGATCTGTCTCTGGTGTGAGATATTGCGAGAAAACAGCAGGGCTAAACTTTTCCATAGTGCGGGCGTGGCTGTCAGACTCGCCTAGTTCCGAGTAGAGAGAGCAGCACACGACAACCTCGTGTGATCGCCGGGGCAGCTTCCAGAGTGCTTCTCGCCTCCCCCTTCCCCTGAATTGGCGTTGGCCCAACGATCAAAGAGGGTGTCTCACTTGAGACAATCTGGCTCGCCTCATCATTCTAGATGTAACGGGAGAATTCGCGCCTCCAATTCAAGGTCGGCCGGGGGGTTGAGGTTGAGTTTGGGACGTCATGGAGCTTATATCGAGGCACGTTGTCTCAAAACGGACGACGATTGGCTGGTTGCGGCTCGGCGGGCGATATGCACATCTCCAGGCCAAGGAGGCTAACATGCCTTGACAAGATAGCAAATGTCTCGCTAAAAGTCGGGGTAGATCAGCGGCTGAGGTTATTGGGCAATTGCGACAGGGTTGGACGGGCGGAATTGCCTTGGTTCGCCTGGTGTCTTGCAAGATGGAGGTTGAGGAGGAGTCGGCGGGATGGGACGTGCCGCTGGTAGTTTTTGGTGGTGGAGAGAATGGCCGGCTCTTGATATGCCCGCTTCAACCGAAGCCGAAGCCGCACAACAAGCAAGAAAATTCGTACAAGTGCATGAAACGAAACAAAGTTCATGCTTCTAGCATATTCCCTAAATCCTTGCAACCTTCCGGGCCGCCGGGGAAGACGGGATCAAGAGAGTGTAGCAGCGCATCAACGCCGTTGTAGGGTAAGGTCTTAGCCTGCGCCCCCTTCGGATCAAGGGCTCATGAGACAAGGGAAGCAAAATTCCACCGTTCAGAGTCTGCAGCATTGGCATGGCTCACTGCAGAGAAATAAGCAATGTTTGCAGGGCCGTCAAGAGCCGCGCTGTGCTGGGATAAATTGGCAGACTGTGTTGGTTCTGATCCGGCTCGTTTTGCGGATCGTCTCGCAGCACACGCATGGTCGCATACCCTCAGCGGGGCGTGGCATGGCATGGCATGGCATTTTGACTGAGCATATCGACCGTGTTTCGAAGAACTCTGCATCTAGAAACACGCCCCTAAAAAGAAAGACCATGCAGGGTAAGAAAAAGTACTGTAAAGAACAAGATAGCGTCCCGCGCCAATCAACCCTAACTCTGTTGATGGGACCGGTACCTCGGACAGAGCTTGAGGCATGTAGCCAGATGTGGATGGATCATGGAATGACTGCCAACACCGGCGTTGCGTTGCCACGAGAAGGGCTGTTTCAATCTTAGACCAAGATCCAGGGGAATGCGGCGGCCGTGATTGAAGCACGCGAGGTCGGTGCGCAGGCGTATGGTCATCTCCTGTCTCACCCCAGGCCAGACGGACAGCCATTCACAGGGTCAGCGAGAAAACGTGTCTTTGGGGTTCCATTGTGTCATAACACAAAGGGTGATGAGCTGGCTATGATGATGGAATGAGACGACCCAGGGTTGGCGGATTGTGGGCAGAAGCTTCAAGCTCGGTCAGCGACTGAGAGGTTTGGACGTGCAAGACGTGGCAAGGCGACACCAGGCGAGTCTTCTAATGGCCGCAGTGACATGTTGTGCGAACATGTAGCTCCAGACCGGCTGTTGTGAGCCAATGGCAACCATGTGTCTCCCCAGGGAGAGCCACGAGAGCAATGCTGCCACAAGAGGTGAGAAGGTGTCATGCTCCCGGAGACGGGTTCCGGGGATCGGTTCTCTCGACGTTGCCGGTTGTCAAGTTTGTTGGGGGTTGCGAGCGCTTGTTGGATGCTTGTTGATCAGCGGCTTTGATGTAAGTGCACAGGTCAAACTCACACTGTTGGACCGACTGACCTTATCGCTCCAAAAAAGATGTCATGATCTTGGCGGGCAGCTCAGCGCGTCACATGACACCCCCAGCTTCCCACCAAACGGCGACCTCTGAGCCCCGCACTAGATCGAATCGAGACACCGTTTGAATCGCGCATCTCCATCTCAGACCAACAGATGCAAGAAACCGGGGTCGAGATTCGGCGACGGTGCGATAACGGGGAAATATGACGAGATGAATTGAGAATGGTGCGTCTCTTGCAGCATCTTGTGCTTGTGGCCTTCCTTGTGGCGCCAAACGGAGCAGCCCGAGACGTTTTTTAGGCGCAGGCGGGGCGACACAATACGCCGCACACCAGAGGTCAGTTGATATAAAGAATGGCGCACATCCAGCACAGAGTTGCCCATCATGTGTGCGAATTATTTCAAATTGTTAGCCATTCTTTTTCTGTGCTCCGTTACCTAGCCCATTGCCGGATAGCGTACGGCCTTTAGGAGGGAACCCATATCGAAGGGTCTGAAACCCTGCGCCACCCATCATCGTCTTTTCCATGGCCCTAATGACATCCTGGTGTCGGAATCTTGAGCCGTCATGGATAATAAGCTTTCACAGCTTAATTGTGGTCATGAGCTCTTCGTGCCCCTCTAGAAAGAGTCAGCAGCCCATCAGAAGGGAATACGACGAGAAAACTTTAGCCAATCACAGTCGCCAATTGAAAACGTATTCCGTAATCGCCACCATGAATTCCCTAGCACTTCGTGTCCTCTGGTAAGCAAATTCAGAGCCCAAGGCCTGGGTTAGAGACAGGGCCGGCCTGGCTGTTGGGCAGCGGAGAGGGTCGAAGCGTCTGCGTGACCCTTGGGGCCCAAGGAAATTCGAGAAATGACCAAAGAATGACCCAGAAATGATCCCAGCCAGCCCAGCCGAAGACGGGGTCCGCCAAGGAACTGACAAAATACGTCAGCCTCGGCATCTGCGGTGTGTTTTGTTCGGCCAATACTGAGTGGAATCTCATCTGCACTTTTGACGCCTTGTCTGACATCCGTCTCGGTCAGGAACTTGGGGAAAGCGTCAATATCCTTTTATTACGGCATTGTCATGAGTCGTGGTAATGAATTGGTTAGTGACGACAAGGCATGAGCGTCTCGCCTTATTCTTTCACCCTCTGCCAGGGCCAGCCCAGCAGCCTCCACCACGCTCCAGCCTCTTGTTCACGCCCTCAGCCGCGGACTGGAGAACCAAGGCGGGTCCCGGAAGATTCGAGACAGGAGACTAACGGCGCTGCGAGAGCGCCCAATGGCTGTCAGTCGGGGGACTGGATGATAAGGTCATGCATGGGGGATCTGACGCTTTGCGGATGGAGACAGCCATTGCTGCGGAGTGTCCTATTACAGCGGGACTCTTGCACATCCAGAGAGGGCTTGTGGTTGCAGGCAGTGCAGCTTGGAGAGTCAAATGGCATGGTCTGATTTGGCAACGGATTTGTATTGAAACTGCAGTTCTGGACTGATCCAGGTCTGTGTTGTCGACGTGTGTTGTCAATTAAGACGTGCTTAGAATAGAGTTGGATGACGAATGAGAAGTTGGGATTGAGATATGACGGGACCGGGCAGCAAGCAATCTAGCCCAAGCACTGCTAATCATATCGACAACAAGCCTCCGAAGAGATAGCAAATGCCGGCCAGACTGCTTGTTGATATGCAAGCAATGCATTTCCTGTGTCTCTGATTAGGTTGGGGTAGCAATCTATGCTGAGAGACGATCTGTCCGGCTGCGAGCGATAGGAATGGATGATCAAGCCACGCCCTCGTTCCCGTCTGCCACTCAGAAGGTTATCTCCAGTTCAGCACTCCCCTCCCCGACAACAAGATGCACATGTCATTCACAGCAGCAGCATTGTGATGCTTCCCGTCAATTGCCAACCGTCACTCGCAGTCCGAGATAACGGACGGGAGCGTTTTTAACCCTACACGTGGTGGAGAGCCAGGCCTCCCTGCAGCGCTGGGCTGCAGTAAACAGACGCCTCGGCCGCCGCCCCGATGCAATGCCTACAGTAGCTGGACCCCACAGGCGTGACCGCTATCCAGCGGCCTGGAATCCAGTCGTCCAGCTGCTGCGGCATTGGATTGGATTGGACTGGATTGGACCTCAGCTTGGCTAGGGCTCCAGCTAGACTGGGTTCCAGTAGGTTGTTGAAGGACACGCCTGTTTGACAGGCAAACATCCATGGGCGAGTTGATGCGGTGTGGCCGGGGGAGAGAAGCTGCGATCCCGTCCGGAACCTGAGATGACGGCTCCGAGACATCCAGACTAATTCAATTCAGCGGCCACTCGGAAGCCAGGACCCCGCGAAATGGCCCAGGGCAGGGCTGGGAATGGAAGCTCTGGAGCCATTGATCAGTGAGTATCTGCCGGGCTGAATGGACGTCAGTCGGCTGCTGCCCTGCCAGGTCAGGTACTTGTCAGACAAAAGGGTACTTGGCCCAGCGGGCTTCCCTCGGGACACCCCTCTACAGAGGTCAGAGGGCGGCGCGGGGCCATGGCTTGTTCCCCCCTCCATGGAAAAAAAGATGGCTACATTACAAGGGCCTGGCGACTGACGCCCGGGCCATCCCCTCGCTATTTCTCCCGGGTCTCAGATACCACTTACCGCCCCCCGGGCTCCGTATCTACGAATCATTCCTCCCACGCCCACATCCTCGTCCCTCTCCCTCGCTCTGCTCTCCCAACCTCAACTCACAACTCTTCCTTCTTTTTCCCCCTTCACCAACCATTCGAGCGTGTTGCGCCAGATGTCCTCCTCATGTCCAGTCCGCATCTTCCGTCCGAAAATGCCGCACGCGCTGTACCGGTGAGCGAGTCTGCGTCTGCGTCCTGTCTGCCGCTCGAGGCCCTCCAGCAGCCGCTGTCAGACGCTGAAGCTGGAGCGGGCGTAGCTGGGCTTGATACCTTTGCCTCTGCCGCTGCCGCTGCCACTGCTCATGTCGCTTCTGGCTCGCGCGCTGGCCCTGATCATGATGATTATGATGATGATACCCAACCCGGTGGCCAGTCCTCGGCTGCTACTCCCACTCCCTCTGCCATCTCTCCCTTCTTGACGCCACCCTCCGCAGACAAGGTGCTCGACAGCAACGTGCCTGATCCTGTTCCTGATTACGTGCCCCGTGGTGATGCCAATGCCAGGGACGTTCTGTCTCCCGTCCCCCTCGACGGCCAGGACCCCGGCGCTGCCAGTAATAAGAAGGCCCGTGGCCCCGGTCCCCTGCCGAGGCAATCTGGTCCTTCCTTGCTGACCCAGGCCTTGGCTTCTGCTCGTGGTATCACCAACTCCAAGGGATCTAAGCACTCTCCCCAGTCTCCCTCTACACCAACACCAACTACTACTGCTACGGCGCCCGTCACCTCGCCTCACCCTGGCGATCGATCGTCTAAGCCGAACCATAAGACTGCTACGTCTCCCGCGACAACTTCGAACCCCACCACTCCCACAGCGCAGTCGACCTCTCCTCCACCCACAGGCCCTACGACAGCGCCCGCGAACCATATATCGCAACTTGATCGAGACAACGCTTCCTCTTTTACCGACCCATTTCACCAAAATGTCCCCGTGCAATGCGCCGCTCCTAGGCCGCTAACAAGAGCCACGTCCGAATCGACCACCATGGCAGCCTCTACTGCTGTCACCACAATGACTTCCCTCGCTGCCCGGGAGGCCGCGAGCGTTCCCTCGTCCTTTAGCCACTCGACTCTTGCCGCTCTTCGCGATGTCGTTGCTGACTCCCGTGAGGGCATGGATGTACCTCGAGGCAGGGCCTCGACGTCTTTGGATCTAGATCGGCGCACTGTTGATTACTACCAGCCCCGAACGACGACAGTCTACACTACAGATCTCAATGACCTCCCTTCGCCATTCGATACCGATAGTTCGGAAACCAAGACACCACCTGCGGGTTCGCGAATGGAGGATGCTAGAAAGATGGATCAGAGACCGGCCCCATGGGTCAAGGTTCCATCGCATTGGAAAACAATGCCCGAGAAGACGGAGAAGATTTGGTCCATTGGCTCTGTCGAAGGCACAGAGGAGGGAGGGTTGGTTGAGAAGTCGGTGGCCGAAGCAATGGCTGGCGTGGAGCCCAATGGGCGCAGTCGCAAGTCGAGCTATAGTCTGCGTTTTTTCAAGGAAGGCCTCCCGCCAGAGGAGAAATCTCGTCGCAAAGAGCCAAAGCACACACCGAAAGAGAAATTGGCACCCACGCTCGAAGAAGGCCATGAGTTGAACTCGGCGGCTAAGTCCCAGTCTACTTCTCAAACGAAGGAGCCAACTGCTATCCGCTTGCGACAGGATGACCAGGGGGCTGCTAAACCTACACCAATGACGCCAATTACACCTGGATACGCTATTGACGAGCAGCCTATTCTCAGCACGTCGCCCGACGAGGACTACTTCTCCCTTCCCATCAATGGCTCGCTCAATTCTGAGGACAAGACGCCGCTGCGAGTGCAGCCGCCCATGCCCCAGGCCGTGAACGGTCACGAGCAAGTCAAGCCGGTGGAGAATATTGATACAGTGGGGCCGACCCCGGCTCTGAGTATCGATGCCGACGGCGAAGCCGAAAGAGTGGAGGCGAGACGGAAATCAGGTGACAGCGTCAATACCGAGGTCGGATCTCACGATGACGGAGATGCCGATGAATCTGGGGAAGAGAAGATCTCATCTGCCGTCTTCTTGCCCCACCAGGAGCTACAAGAACCTTGTATCGGTGACACGCAGGACCGCATCGCGGCCCGTAGTCTCCGGGTGCGGTCTCTCTCTCAGAGTAAGCAACATCCGTGGCTCGTCAAGGCTGATGAGCCCGAGCCTGAAACCATCCAGGAGAAGGATGAACCTCCCTATGGCCTTTCTCGCTTCCCGTCCCGCGAGAGCATTGGCTTGAAGCGCGGCGACCTCGTACCTGAGAGGCCCGAGGACGGCGCTGTCATTGAAGAAGAGATTACAGTGACAACAGACGCTCCTCTTAAACAACCGCAAATCGTGAGCCAGTATGAGGACCATATGCATGACCACCAGCACGATCCTCAAGAACCCCTCGAGGCCATTGAGCTTATTCCATATAAACATCAAGTCGGGGGGCACACCACTCTCTGGCGGTTCTCTCGCAGAGCCGTCTGTAAGCAACTCAACAATAGGGAAAATGAGTTTTACGAGACTATTGAGAGATACCACCGTGATTTGCTACCATTTCTCCCTCGGTATGTCCCATCGCTGCTGTCATTTCATGCCTTGAAAACTCGTCAAATTGCATCCATTTCACGCGAATTTTCTGTTTCAAGAAGCTAACTGTTCCGCAGCTACATTGGCGTGCTGAACGTGACTTTCCGCAAGCAAACTCGTCGGAAGAGTACATCTAAGAAGGACGAGGCTGCGGCAGCTGAGCGTAAGAAGGCTCAGGAGCAACTTGAAGCGAACCGCCAGGAGTCTGAGCAAAATGGACACAAGGACGATACCAAGAACGGATTGCCAGCAGGCAGGGTCATCAGTCAATCTCTAGCCAATGCGAACATCCCCGTACCGACTGTGACTTTCGACGATAACAGGCATATTCTGCCTCGAAACTTGCTTCAACCGATGCCTCTACCCAAGGAATTTCGACGACAAAGCATCTCCACGTCAACAGTATCAAACCCAACAGTACCCTCAGTAACGGCAGTGCGGCCGCATTTGGACGAACGGCCTAACAGCTGGGGTGCTACTATGATCAACAAGCGGCTCCGGAACGAGGTTTTTAACGACGCGTTTTTGAAAGAGCCTGTCAAGGTTCATCGCCATCGTCGGCCACACCAACGGTCAATTCCACGTCCCACTCTGCAGCGTCTGCTTCGATCTACCAATTCAGACCCGGCTCTGATCAAGGGCGATTCGCCTTTTGTCAATGGGGATGAGAATACAGCCAACCATGCCCATACCCATGTCCAGAGAAGACTTGCGCATCACTACTCTCATAGCGACCTCGGACCTGATATGGAAGAATATGTGCAGTCAGAGCCAGAGCAGGCTCCATGCGAGGTTAAGGATGTGTCAGGAACCAGCGCACCCGAACCAGAAACGCTCAAGGAAAACCCTGTTACTACTAAGAAGAAGCGCAGGTATTCTGCTGGCGGGCTTCGCCGGAAACCTCAGGACGTGAGAGAGTCCAGAGGAGACCTGAAGTACTTTGAGGAAGCCGATGATGCTGGATACAAGGGAGACAACGAGGACAAGCGTAATCGGACTTCGAAGACGTGCTCGGTGACGAATGGACATGACGCTCCAACAACAAACGGGACCACAGAACCTGAACCGAATGTGGATGACCCGCAGCCCGAAGATGAATCTGCTGTTACCTCAACAGATCTCACTCCCGCTCACGAGACGGAACAAGAGTTCACAAAGATACCTCGGCCCGTCAACCCCAAGGAAGCCAAGACACAGAAGGATCGAGTCGAGTACTTTTTACTCTTGGAAGACCTTACGGCGGGTATGAAGAGACCTTGCATGATGGACCTCAAGATGGGTACTCGGCAGTACGGCGTTGAGGCTACTCCGAAGAAGCAAAAATCCCAGACCGAAAAGTGTCGGACCACAACATCGGCTGAGTTGGGTGTGCGGATCTGCGGGTTGCAAGTGTGGAACGCCAGGACAGAGACGTACGACTTTCAGGACAAATACTACGGTCGCAAGCTGAAAGTCGGTGAGGAGTTCCAAGGTGCACTCCAAAAGTTCCTCTTCAACGGCGTTGATCTGCACAGCATTCTCCGCCACATTCCTGTAGTTCTGAAAAAGCTCGGGCAATTGGAGCAGATCGTTAGCAAGCTGCACGGATATCGCTTCTATGCAGCAAGCCTCCTCATGTTTTATGACGGCGACGCTTCCGAGGATGCAGACAACGAAGCAATGTACGAATCGACTACCGACTTTGCAACGGATACGGAAGAGACAGCAGCACGACGGAAGAAGAAGAACAAGAAGGAGATTGACTTCAAGATTGCCGACTTTGCCAACAGTCTCACGCCCTTTGATGATATCACGGACAAGCCATGTCCGCCACAGCACCCTGAGGAGCCTGACGGTGGATTTCTCAAGGGACTGCGGAGCCTGAGGAGATATTTCCTCCAGATCCAGAGGGACGTGAGACAGGAACTGGGACTGGACCCTCACGGCCGCTTCTCAGGCTCCATGGACTATCCTGGAGAGTTTGACTACGACGATGGGATGGTCAGTATTTGATCGACAGCTCTGCCGTAATGAAGCCGCACTGGCGGCGGCAACGGTGTAAGTTCGACATGTGAGCCTGATACCCGCATCTTTCTATTTCGACAACTTGGCCACGAGGATTGTTTTACTGTTTATCGTTTGGGGTTTCACGTTTTGATTTCTTTTCTTCTCTTCTCTTCGACAACCTTTTTTTATTTTCTCTGTGGGCCATTAATCCGGAGTTCACAAGGGCAAGCCCCTGGAAATATGGGACAGAAAGGAAGCCAAAAAGGGCAAAAGGAACAGGATTTGCGTCTCATGACATATTCACTTTATCTTGAAACATACCCTGCATCGGTTATGGCGTAATAGCAACAGGGGAAAAGGGGATGGGAAATGGAAGGAGTTTCAAAAGCCCAGTTTTTGTTGTTTATTTCTTTTTTCTTTTTCGCCTGGGCTGAAGGACAGCGAACGACGGGATGGGGTGGTTGAGGAACATGGTTTCGTTATGAGGGATGTGCCTTTTTTCTCTTTTTTTCTGTTCGTTTTCAACCGGCGGTGTTGAGGATGGTATTGGGGACTCAGAATGAGAATGGTCTTGTTTATTGCGGTTTGTGTTTATAGTATCCAATGACTTACGGCAGCGAACGGTTACGGGTCGGGGAAATTGGGGACTGGCAGTTCTTAGAGTGTTAGATAAAATGCAACTAGAAGGGTCATTGATCCAGCATTCGCGCCTGTCCCTATTGATTCACCTTGTGCTATCGTGGGCAGACAAGAAACCAACACTTAGGCTTCTGACACTCTGCTAGATACCTGCCTAAGCATATTAATTACCGTACTTTAATGACCAAGGTGAGGCTATTCATAAGAAGAAGAAAAAAGTCTGTTCCCAAATAAATAAGATACTCCTGTATCTATGGTAACTTCTTACGAAGAGAAATGCTCCAAGAGAGAGACGATTATTGATGCTATCGCAATGATAGTAGTCTAGACCAGGGCGTTGGTTCTTTGTCCCCCACTGTAGATAAGAAGTCTGAGACAAGACGACTTCCGCTCAACATGCTCAACTCACTAGTTTCAACCAGACACTCTCAACCATACTCTCATCACCATGGGCTCCGTCATCTCCATCATCCAATCAACCACGTCAAACATATCTTCGACCCTCAAAACTTTTATTTCTCTACAAAACCAACTCTCGTCTCTCCTCGTCCGCGCCTCATCCCCGCCAGCCCTGCCCGTCCCCACACCTACATCTTCATACTGGCTCGATGACCCGCCTTTCCCCGCGTTGTGCGACATCCAGGCCGACTTGCCAAAGGAAGCGGATGTTGTCATTATTGGCAGTGGGATAACGGGTGCGGCGGTAGCAAAAAGTCTGCTGGAGCTCTCCGATGATAGTGAGTTGAAGGTTGTCGTGTTTGAGGCGAGACAGCTGTGCAGCGGAGCGACGGGCAGGAATGGTGGGCATATAAAGTGCACGCCGTATGAGGAGTTTGCGTTGTATCGCCAAAAGCTAGGGCCAGAGAATGCGAGGCGGGTTGTCAGGTTCAAGAGAAAGCATTTGGAGGTACTGAAACAGGTCGGAGAGAGGGTGCCAGAGGGCGAGGCGAGGGAGGTGCAGACGGTGGATCTATTCCTTGAGAGGAATGACTTTGAGAAGGCCAAGCATGAAGTTGAGGAGATGAAGGAGTGGTTGCCAGAAGAAGAGGCGCGTATTTGGGAGGCGGAGGAGGTGAGAAAGGAGGTAAGTCACTCCCATGAACATTTGCGAGAGAGTGAGTTGCTGATAGTTACAGTTTGGAGCCAATGAACTTGTCATTGGAGGTATCTCCTACTCGGCTGGCGCTCTCTGGCCATATCGCCTTATCACGGGTGTATGGAACGACTTAATCGGTCGATTCTCGAACCTGAGCATCAACACCAACACGCCAGTGGACAGCATCTCCAGCGAAGGGTCGACTTACACCGTCAAAACTTCCTGCGGAACACTCAAGACCAAGCATGTAATCCATACTACCAACGCCTACGCTCCTCATCTCCTTCCCTCACTTCGAGGTTCGCTCGCTGGAGCCTTGGCACACATGTCTGCTCAGCGGCCAGGGGAATCATTTCCTTCTTCACATGGAGGACTGTCGTGGTCTATTGTATACAGTCCCGGTTTCGACTACGTAACTCAACGGCCAGACAGAGAAGACGGAACACCGGGGGATCTGATGATTGGGGGAGGGTTCTTTAGGAGTCGCCAGCAGGGGTTGGATCAGGTCGGTATCTGGGATGACAGCCAAGTACATGCCCTCCCCCTGATGCACGTCCGGGGTGTCATGCCAACGGTGTTTGAGCCCAAATGGGGAGAAGGAAGCAAGCTCGTCAAAGCTTGGACGGGAATCTTGGGGTTTACAGGCGACTTGATGCCCTTTGTCGGGCCTGTCCCTGGCCGTCGTTCCTCAACGCCGAGTTCAGGGGAGTGGGTTGCAGCTGGTTTCAACGGCGAAGGTATGGTATGGGCTTGGCTATGCGGAACTGCTCTGGCGGTCATGGTTCTTGGAAAAGAAGGGGAGGATTTGGAAGAGGGTGTTGGAAGGCCTGGGGGTAAACTGGATGAGTGGTTCCCGAGAGATATTTTGAGTGTGGATGGTGTGAGGTTGAAGCGGGCGAAGGTGGCCAATCTCGCTGACTTAACCAGCTAATGCAGGTGTTTACATGCTATGATGATACTTGAATTCTAGAGTTTGTTTGCCCCTTGTGACTCGGGCGTTGCGTTGACAGCTGCCTGCCAGCTGCCAACCTTTGGCCGCCTGTCACCAACCGTAGGCCTTGGCGATATCACCACTTCACTGCCTCCTGCACCCTTTTCTCGCTTTTCACATCACCACATCTTCACTCACCGATTTCACATCGCTAATTCCGCATCGCCACTGTATTCTCTCAATGTCCGCATCTCTGTCTTAGCTTTTCTTTCAACATGGAATTCGCCCCCATCAAGCCGGAGCTGCGCATCGAATCATGGCGGAAGCGCGTACCCAGTCGCGTGGAGCGGCAGGATCCCTTTGAGGGAGATGGCTTTGATGAGCGCCCTTCCACACGTCTCGTGAGTCTCTTCTCCTACCACCAACGCTTTTCCTCTGACAATCGTGGCCTAGACTTTCCATAACCAGTCGCCACCTCGCTCATCTACTCGCCTGAGCTTCCTCCGCTCTGCCACGCCGCTCTTTATGCGCCCTTCTACCCCATCTAGCCGACCTGCCTCAAGCATGGCGGAGCGACCCGCTGGGGGGAAGCGCAAGAGTCTGCTTGGTCTGTTCAGCCTCAAGCGAAAGCGTGACCTCTCGGAGGTGGAGAGCGTGCCGAGAGACCCTATCCGCTTGAACTTTTTGTTTGTGGGCAGCAAGGCAGCTGGCCAGACATCTTTGCTATAGTGAGAGAAACGGGCATTTCCTTCATGTCTGTGATGTGCTGACTCTGTACAGTCATGCTCGATATGGTTACTTTCCTGATGCAAGCCCTCTCTCGAACCCCCCGTGAGTTTTCAAAGCTGACATTCCCTAGTCTAATGCTTTTGCCCGCCCTTTGTATCAAACTTTTGTCAATGACTGTGTCTACGACAATCAGCCTGTGCGCGTCGAGTTGTAGGACACCTCGGGTGTGCCGGACCTGAACACTGTCGAGAGTCTGACGTACATCACCTGGGACGCTGTGTTTCTCTGTTTTGACATCTCGGACAAGGTGTCCATGTACGCCATCATTCAATGGGTAAGTGGATATGGAATTGATATCGCAGGATTGAGACTGACAGATGCAGTGGCGTCACGCCTCCAACAATGGATTCGCCAAGTATGAGGGTTTCCAGCCCCTGCTTTACCTTGTCGGCCTGAAGAAAGATGTGCGCGATCAGTGTTTTCTGGAGGATCACCGAACTGGCTCTGCGTATACGTCGTCGGGACTGATGGCGTATCCGACTTGCTGCATCTGTTCATCCGAGGCAAGTAGAGCGCCGTTGATAGTGGTATATGAGTTGAGCTAACCTTGGTGATAGGCGAACTGGCATGCTAGACGAATTGGAGTACACCGGTATCTTGAATGCTCCGCTGTCACTGGTGAGGGCATGAAGGAAGTCTTTGATGATTCTGGCAGGGAGGCGATGAGACGAGCTCTCAGGGGTGGGGAGGTGCAGGAGGAAGAAATTGCTGCGCCCAAGAAGAAGAGAAGGTTCTTCTAAGGGCAAGTGTTTTAAAGCATGTCTTGGGCATGACAATGCTGGCCATTTGTGTACAATCTCTATGGTTGAAGCTTGGTATGCAGGCCATTGTTGGGCGTATTGGTAGGAGACTTCTCATAGATGGCTTTTGTCAATTGAGATCTTCTTGTATGCGAATTGAAAAGGAAACCCAAACTAATCGACTAAGGGCGTGTTATACTTTGGTAGAGCGCTGCTCGTGAACAAAAATGAGTCAAGTTATTGAAATTCATGAACAATACAGGGTAAGTTTCCATTGTGTCTTGCTATGCAGCCAGTTGAATCAATTACAGGTTGGCTGACCACCCGTTGACAATACTGCGCCGGCCCACCATAAGTTTAGCATTCTTAGCAATGATTTTAGGCAAGCTCGAGGATAATACTTGTAAAGATCTTGTTTCAGAATGAAATAGGCCTCTGAATAGCGTATGATTACCTTGCTTTTATTATTTACCAAAGGCATAGTGGGAAGCTGGCCCGCTGTGGGTAGCTAAATGAACGGATAGTCGCATGGTAGGCATTGTGACTGCTGTGCCTGCTGTTAGCTTGAGTGGCCTTGGCAAGCAGATCCGACTTGAAGCAGTCAACGTACTGACCTTGGGCCCGGTTGGCTGGTTTGAGGTGAGAGGTTGAGGTTGGAAGTGGCCAAGGAAGAGAGGTGCCTCTTGCAAGCATTTTATCCTCTTCAATTTGGCCACCTGCAACGCGTTCAATTTGGATAGAGTTGGAAGTCAGTCATTATGTTATTATATGAGATGCAGCATGACCTGCTATATTAAGTTTTTGAGATTTTTGGCTTGGGTATGAAGCCTATTTTTGTTCCTTTTTTTTTTTATGAGATACCCGATCGTGATATTTTAATCCCTTTAATTAGGTGCCATAAAGTACAGAACAAATTATTTACCAAAGGCTTACCTAGCTATTCAGTTGGTAGAAATGGCAATACTTCAGCTCAGTAGGTAGTTATTATTCAACTCATCTTTATTGTGGTCCGTGCATCGGCAAAGAATCCACTCTCAACCTCACTTCAACTGATTCAATGCAGGTACCGAGCCAAGCCGGGGGAGCTTCTTTCTTTACTCTTCGAGACAATAGGCATGATCGCTCATTTTGGACTTTGCTACTGATACACCCAAATGGATGAGGTATAAGAGTATCATGTCCTCGCGATTTGATGACATCTCATCCTTTTCTTCATCCTCTCCCAACTGAACACTTGTCCTCGGCATAGAACGTGTATAAGTCGACACTCCATCTTCATCGATACGCCAACAGGCAGCTAACGACTATCGCTTCGCGTCATGGAGACAACCTCTCTTTTGGCCACTCTGGCTGCCATAGTTGCTGCGGTTTTTGGAGTTGGGATTGCTTCTTTGCTGTGCTTCCCAGCTCAGATTTCGCTCTACCTCACCTTTCTTCTCTTGTTTGTTGGGCTCGTCATCTTCCTCACTGTGAGCCTCTTCCTACCGTAGCCCGCGAACCACCGACTAATCAGCAATTAAAGACTCGTCACATTCAGCTCGTCAGCCGCCGTCGCAATATCAAGCTCAAGGAGCAAACCTTCACTGATGGACGCCGTCGCTCCGAGGACTACCACCTCTTCGTCCTTGGCTCTGGCGGCCACACCAAAGAGATGCTCATGATGATGGACGATGGGTTCTGCGACTTTGCCAACTTTCACCGTCGCTATCTCATTTCTTCTGGCGACAGAATGTCTGTGTACCATCTCGGTGACTACGAGGCTGACCTCGAGATTCTGTGCGCTCTACAAGACAAGGATGCTGGAACTCATGATACTTGCGTCGTCACCCGCGCACGCCGTGTTCATCAGCCGCTATGGTCGACTCCATTCACAGCGCTTCTCAGCATCCTCGACATCTTTCCCGCTCTGCTCACGCCGCCTCGGAACAAGGTCGGAGCTAAGCTCCAATATCCCACATGCATCTTCTCCAATGGGCCTGCTACCGGTTTCTTTGTCGGCGTGGCGGCTCATCTTCTCAAGATGTTCTACCTCGTTCCGGAAAACACGATGCAGTTCGTTTATATCGAATCCTGGGCTCGTATTTCGACCCTGAGCCTCACCGGCAAGCTCTTCTACTACACAGGCATCGCCGACGTCTTGGTAGTGCAGCATGAGCAAGTTGCTGCCAAATATGGGATCGAAAATTGCGGAGAGATGGTGTTCAATGCGCGACGCCCCGATATCTGAGCTGCAAAGGGGTCATCAGGCCCAAGATACTTCCTTGGGACATGCGCGGGTCTTGTTTCTAGTTCATAGACAGTAATTTTTACAGGGTTTGTGTACATGACGGGTATAATCCGCCTTCCAAGCGCAGTTCTAAGCCGCCTTCGCTTCTGTGGCCGCCGCATCCGCTTCCACTGTCTCCTCAGCGGCTCCCTCCTCCTCCAGGCCGAAGCTCTCAATCTCCGAGCTTCGCATCGCCTCTTGTCGCTCCGTCTCCTTGCCGGCCCAGATCTTCCAGTTCTCAAACTCCTTGTCCTCGAGGATGTGTCCCACGTCGATGCGGGTCTTGCCAAAGTAGGCGCCCACGTGCTTGGCCTCCTCGAGGGCCACGCGTTTCTCGATCTCCTCCTCTTGGCGGAGACGGTAGAATTCGCGGCGGGTGATGTCGTATGCCTTGCGCTTGCTGAGCTTGTCGTTCTCCATGAGCCACATCTGGCGCTGTACAACGCTGCGGGTACAGTTAGCTTGTTGCTCTCCAGTGTAGTGCGACTGATGACTTGCCATTCACCCGACAAGGGGATGCCGTTCTGCTTCAGGCCCTTGCTCCAATCGCAGTGCTGGTAATCCTTTCCGTCCAACTCCAAGATAATACGGGGCCTCGCAAGCTCCCAGGGGTGATCTTTATAGAAGGTGGTACGCAGGGCATCCTCGAGGTAGCTGATCCGCTGCGGGCGGAATAGGTTCTTGGGCTTGGTGGCTTTGCGGTTGGGCGCTCGGTGTCGGGGGGGGATGGTTCGGACGAGGGTCTCTGAGGGGGGGACCGACTGCATGATGCTGAACCATGGCGGCGTAGGGACGGCCTTTTGGCCGAGGATGTTGTGGTTGAGCTCTTCGGAGACGGTATGTAGGACCCTGGCGGGCCGGATCTGTCTGCCTCCCATGGCCAATGTCCTGGATTCGAGTTAGCGGATGCATATAGGAGGTCAATGAACGTGTCCGGCGCAACGTACTGTGTCAATTGGCGCTTTACAATGGGAGTGAGCTCTTGAAATGTCCCACCTCGAGGCTGAGTGTCGTGGTGTGGTGGTGGAAATTTTGGAGATCGGCGAATCTTAACGCCGACATGGCGGGATGACGGATCTTGGCGCGAATCCGCCCCCGGCTGGTTGGACAAAAAATCGATCTCGAAAAAAGTCCCACTAAGAACAAGCCTGCCAACCCGCGCTGTCCAGCTCTTCCGAAGAGAGAATCGCCAACTTCCTCTCTCTCTTCATCTCGATACCCATTTTGCCGCTCCGCCCCGAGGCCACGGCTAGACAACGAGGTCTCACCATAATGAGGAGGAGCTCATGAAAATCCCCAGTCGAGTAGACGGCTCCGTCTGTGCGGTGCTTTCGAACCGGCCGTCGGCCAGATCTGGGGCCACGACTGCGAGGAGGACCCTCTGCACCATCAGAGATGTCACCAAGGAGACGCACAGGAGGAGGCCGGGCGCCAATTCCTTCTGCGCGAGGACTTCGCTGTGGCTACTCAGGACCTTTACGCCAACAACTGAAGTTCGACGCCCCGTGCCTATCCTACGTTCCCGAAATGCTTCGACAAGCTACAGCACCGCCGCGGCGGCCCGAACCTCAGCACAGGGCTTCAATGCGGTGCATAGGCAGGATCCCCAGCACCTCATGTCTCTTGTCCCGCAGGAAGACTCGAGCACGGTGGATGAGCATCTCCAGTTCTACACTGATCCTTACCGACGCGGATACGCTCAAGCCGACGGGCAGAAACCACAGGTATCGGACAAGAGGCGGGACATTGAGTATCCATCCAAGGAGGAAACCCCCAAAATCAGCGACGAGACGAGGCAGTTGATAACCAAGCTCTGTCATGCCATCTCATACAAACTGCGGCACCCGCACCGATCAACGCTCGATCCTATATACAACCTTTACCTCAAATTACCGGAACCAAGAATGCTCTATCTTACATGGCCCTGGCGAGATCGTTTACTTAAGGTTATGGGAACCCCGCCGAAGCGAAACTCCGAGTCGATGCTGCGGTACTTTGCGCTGATCGCCGATGTCAAAAACGCAGGATTGACCCTACGTCGGACGCATTGGAATCTTGCTCTGGCGTTCGCTACCAAGTATGTGGCTCGCGCAACGTCCGCTGAGATGGAGACTGCACTGCGGTTGTGGGGGGAGATGGAGCGCGGGGCCAAAGTCAAGGGGAACGAAGTGACGTTCAACGTCCTGTTCGATGTGGCTTCCAAGGCCGGTAACTTTACGCTCGCTGAGATGATCTACAAAGAGATGGAAAGTCGCAACATTCCATACAACCGATACCACTATGTCAGTCTGATACACTACTTTGGACTGATGATGGACTCGGGAGGGATCCGAGTCGCTTATCGGGACATGGTCGAGGCGGGCGAAATGATTGACACCACCGTGCTCAATTGTGTGATATCTGGGTTTCTCAAATGTGGTGAGGAGACATCAGCGGAAGAGACGTATCAAAGGATGAAGGACGGCCATACAATGGGTCCCACGATTCCGGATAGGGACTACGGGATGGGCCGAGTTGTGACCAAGGTGCTTATGATGTTCACCAAGGTGGGAAAGAAGCACCCGGATCTCCAAAAGACGCTGCAGAAGCAGATCCAGCTCGCCCCGAATCTCCATACCTACAAGCTCTTTGTCGAGCACTACGCCGTACGGGTCGGAGACCTAGCGAAGGTCGCTCAGTACTTGGATGAGATGAAATTTCTCAGGATAACGATTCACCCCACCGTCTTTCTGGCTTTGTTCAAGGGCTTCTACTCTCACGGCGGCTATTCGGGTTCAGAATGGAGCGAGAACCGCCTCGAGGGAGTGTTGAAGAGCTTGTATCAAGCCAAGGACGAGGGTGTCCGGGGTTTTCGCATCGACCGGTGGGTGGTCATTTGGGCATTGCGAGCAGTTAAAAAGTGCTCCACCACTGAGGCTCTCGTCCAGACATTCGATGATATGGTTAGGCATTGGGACATTCCGCCCGACCGGCACCCCTTCATGCAGTCCATGTTCGAGAATATTCTGAGAGGCAACGATATGATGTCGCCGACGGGTCAATGGGATGGCCCGGCAGACCACAGACGTAAAAAAGATGGAACGCGGTTATGATGTAACATCAAGATCTGTACCAATTGTACATTACGAAAAGTAGATTAATACCCCAGAGCCAGAGAGCTCTGTGTATCTAGATGACCCATGCATGAGACATGATCCCGGATTGGAGCTGGGTGATGGCAATAGACGAAGATGAATCACGCCAAGTTAGCGAAGCTGGTTGTGGCTCGAACAAATAAAATATTTCCAGTACAAGGATCGAGGGTGACTGATGTCTATTTCGGTTATGTACACGGCGATCCACCTCCAGGCTCCCTGATCTGTCAATGGACAAGTAGCATACCCAATCCGCAAATAACGAGCTTAGGTAGGCTTGTAGGTCTGCCAGACTGCACGGCAAGTTAGCATTGATATCGGGACGCCGCGGGAGAGTACGGAAGAGAAACCACGCACCGGAGATGCCAAAGGGAGCGAAGAAGCCGGTGGCCATGAAGCCCCAGAAGCCAACACCGAACCACTTGCTGCGAGGGTTGAAGGGGATGTTGCTGTAGGCGCCCTCGGGGTAGTGGTAAGGCGAAGAGAGACGGGCGCGGGTGGCGTGGAAGCCTCGCTTGGTGACCAGCGAGGTCGTGGTGCGGGCGGCGGCGCGGGAGAGCATCTGTAAGTCGAGAAAAAGGTCAATTGGCCTGTCTTTGACGGAGAATCGGATTCGAGAAGCTCAATGGCTCGGGCAACGTACCTTGACGTTGCGGAGTGGCGATTGGGGATGGGAGCTTGGGTATGTGTCAAACGTCGTGATGATAGCACCCGAGGTCAAGATGGTGGTCTGAGGTTGAAAGGAAAACGCTTAATTGATCACGTGCTGGAGCATGTGACGCACTGCTTACTTTTCGAGTCGTACGTGACGTCGGCAGCAACCGCGAGGTGGATCTCGATGCTCTTTGGGTTCACCGCCCGCAGCTCGTTGGCCAGGGGCCTGTTTTTTCTGCCGCCCAGCCCACTTCCTGGTCAACCAACTTTTTTTTAATCGACAGGTCCAAGGTCCCACGAATTGGGAACTACCGATCCAATTCTTTGTGTTGTACGGGACGACAAACTCACCCGTTTTTTTAAGGTGGAAATTGCCTTTTTCTCTGCGCGTGCTTGAGGCCTGAAATTGCCTTCTGCGACGCATTTTCTACCCAAATTTCACCAAACAGCGCGTGCTGAACTCCTGATTCCGTCGCCAGGCACGCCGATCTCGATCGCTTTTTTCCCAGGAGCTAGCGATCGGCCCCGATCGCGGGTAAACAACCGCCAACATGGACGAGATGTTTGATGTGTTTGAGGGCAAGGTGGAGGCCCCGAGTGCGAGCGAGGATGAGGTTGCCCCTCAGAAGAGCCGCAGCCGCGACAAGTCGAAAAAGAGAAAGGCCGACGAGGCGATCAATGGAAACGCCGCCAAGGATTCGAAGGATGTGGACATGGACAACACCACCGAGACGTCCAAGGATGAGGATTCTGACGACGACGACGACGACACCTCGGATACCCCCAGCCAGCAGGACAAGAAGCGGAGGAAGAAGAACGATGGTGCAGGCCCTGTTATGACAGATACTTTCCAAACAGCCGAGTCGAGAGAGGTTGCTGGCGCATCCACCTTTGTGCCCCAGGACTCATCACTGGTACTGTCGCATAACATTCAGCATCAGGTTGCGCTCCCCCCGGATCTAGACTACGAATACGTTCCTCTGTCGGAGCACAAGGCTCCCGATGAGCCCGCGAGAACGTGGAACTTCAAGCTCGATCCTTTTCAGAGTCTTTCCGTGGCGTCCATCGAGCGAGAGGAGAGTGTGTTGGTATCTGCACACACCTCTGCTGGAAAGACAGTCGTGGCCGAGTATGCCGTCGCGCAATGTCTGAAGCGCAACCAGAGGGTCATCTATACAAGTCCCATCAAGGCCCTGAGTAACCAAAAGTACCGAGATTTTGAGGCCATCTTTGGAGATGTGGGTTTGATGACTGGTGACGTGACCATCAACCCCACGGCCAGCTGCCTGGTTATGACGACAGAGATTTTGAGATCAATGCTGTACCGAGGTTCCGAGATTATGCGAGAAGTCGCGTGGGTTGTTTTTGACGAGATTCACTATATGCGCGACAAGACAAGAGGTGTCGTTTGGGAGGAGACCATCATCATGCTTCCCGACAAGGTCCGATACGTCTTCCTGTCTGCCACCATCCCCAACGCCTTTCAGTTCGCCGAGTGGATCGCAAAGATTCACCACCAGGCCTGCCACGTTGTTTACACCGATTTCCGACCGACCCCTCTGCAGAACTACTTCTTCCCTGCTGGTGGTACTGGCGCTCGCCTCATTGTCGATGAGAAGAGCAACTTTAACGAGCAGAACTTCAACCTGGTCATGCAGGAGGTTGAAGAGAAGAAGGGTGCTGACCCCAATGATCCTACTGCCCGACAAAAAGGAAAGGGCAAAAACAAGAAGACCAACAAGGGTGGTGCAGACAGCGGCTCCGACATTGCCAAGATCATTCGAATGACTATCAAGAAGAAGTTCAACCCGGTCATCGTTTTCAACTTCAGCAAGCGAGAGTGCGAGAACATGGCTATGAACATTTCGTCCCTTAGCTTCAACGATGATTCCGAGAAGGCCATGGTCCGCAAGGTTTTTAGTAGTGCTATTGAAAGCTTGTCCGAGCAGGACCGGGAGCTGCCTCAGATTGTGAATCTGTTGCCTCTGTTGGAGAGGGGTATTGGTGTGCATCACTCGGGTCTGCTGCCTATCTTGAAGGAAACTATTGAGATTCTGTTCCAGGAGTCTCTCATCAAGGTTCTCTTTGCGACAGAGACCTTCTCTATCGGTTTGAACATGCCTGCCAAGACTGTCGTGTTCACCCAAGTCACCAAGTGGGACGGTGTTAAGAGACGGCCGCTCACTTCGTCTGAATACATCCAGATGGCTGGACGTGCCGGTCGTCGTGGTCTTGATGCTCGAGGTATTGTCATCATGATGATCGACGACAAGCTTGAGCCCGACACCGCCAAGGAGATTGTCACCGGCCACCAGGATCGACTCAACTCTGCTTTCTACCTTGGATACAACATGATTCTCAACCTGCTCCGGATCGAGGCCATCTCTCCAGAGTTCATGTTGGAGCGATGCTTCCACCAGTTCCAAAACGCTGCTAGTGTCCCCGCTTTGGAGAAGGACTTGATGTCGCTGCAACAGGAGCGCGACGCCATGAGCATCCCCGACGAGGCTACCGTCAAGGATTACTACCAGATCCGCCAACAACTGAGCACCTATACCAAGGACATGCGTACAGTGATCCAGCACCCTAACTACTGTATCTCCTACCTTCAGCCAGGCCGCTTGGTGCAGATCTACAACCCCAAGGACGCCCAGGAGACTGTTGCTGGCAATGGTACCGACTTTGGTTGGGGAGTCATCGTTAACCAGACTCCTCGCCGACCTCCCAAGCTTGGCGAGCCCGAATACATTCCTCAGGAGGCGCATGTAATTGACGTTCTTTTGCCCATCTCAAGGCGAAGTGCCGATATTGCCCCTGGTCAGCCAGCTGAGGAGATGCCCCCTGGCTTGAAGCCATTTTCCGACGAAGACGATATCAAGTTCGCTGTTGTCCCGTGTCTTCTAACCTGCATCAAGGCGATTAGCCAGATCCGACTATTCCTGCCTAAGGAGGGCCTGAAGTCGGAGGGAGATAGGGAGACACTCACTAAGTCTCTGATGGAGGTTAAGCGTCGTTTCCCTGATGGACTGCCCGTTTTGGATCCTATCGAGAACATGGAGATTACAGATGACTCGTTCAAGAAGCTGTTGAGGAAGATTGAGGTTTTGGAGTCGCGACTCCTGGCCAACCCTCTGCATCTCTCTCCCCTCCTCCCTTCGCTATGGGACCAGTACCATGCCAAGGTCAAGCTGACTGACAAGGTCAAGGAGACCAAGAAGTCTATTGCCAAAGCGTACAGCATTGCTCAGATGGACGAACTCAAGTCGCGCAAGCGTGTCCTCCGTCGTCTCGGCTTCATCAATGACTCTGAGGTCGTCCAACTCAAGGCCCGTGTCGCCTGTGAGATCTCGTCAACGGAAGGACACGAGCTGCTCCTCTCAGAACTTCTGTTTGACCGATTCTTCAATGAGCTTACCCCCGAGATGTGCGCTGCTGTTGTGAGCTGCTTCATTTTTGATGAGAAGGTTGAGGCGCCGGC
This sequence comes from Fusarium sp. JS1030, assembly GCA_000966855.1. Lineage (NCBI taxonomy): Eukaryota > Fungi > Ascomycota > Sordariomycetes > Hypocreales > Nectriaceae > Fusarium > Fusarium sp. JS1030. Next base: position 1,583,361 of record JWIW01000095.1, on the reverse strand, counting down.
GATGAAGGAGGAGCTGCAGAAGCCTTTCCGTGAGATCCAGGCCAAGGCGAGAATCATTGCCAAGGTCAGCCAAGAGTGCAAGCTTGACGTCAACGAGGAGGAGTATGTGCAGAAGCTCAAGTGGCAGCTTATGGAGACGGTCTACACGTGGGCCCAAGGACGTCCGTTTGTCGAGATTTGGTAAGTCAACAACCCATTTACACCGGGAAGGTGATCCGCTGACATTCTATAGCAAAATGACAAACATCTATGAAGGCTCACTGATCCGTCTCTTCCGCCGCCTGGAAGAGCTTTTGCGACAGATGGCACAGGCCGCGAAGGTTATGGGCAACGAGGACCTGACCAAGAAGTTTGACGAGAGTTTGCAGAAGATCCGCAGGGATATTGTTGCGGCCCAGAGTCTGTATCTGTAAGACTGCTATGTGTCTCGTGCTAGATTACTACGACAGTTACAAAAGGGGGTTGGCACGTGTTGGACTGTAATTTTGCTATACCATCACCAGCTTGGGCGTTTGGCGTGTGGGAAAAGATGTAGGGCTTTGGTGTTTGGGCTGTTGAGTTGTGGCCCCGCCGTTGGGAATGGGAATCTATGCAAGCCCGGATGTTCCCCTATTTAATGTACCGTGTTATGTAGAGAGCTCCTTGTAAACGCCGTAACGCCCCCCTTGCCATTCATAACTTCTGCTCTTGATATCATGTTGACAGCATGATATAAGGGCTCTACTAGGGTCTGTCCCCCGATAACTCCATGATGAACCCGATACAGAGGCTAAACGCGACGCCGAAGCCGACAAAGATCTGCCATCTCTTACTCCAGATCCCCTCTTGACGCATCAGCCACGTGAGGCTTCCTAGTGGGAAGAAGAAGCCGACCATCATTGCTCGGAACAGTATCTCTAGCACTGAAGCCATGCCTGTGTACTCGTCCTCCAGCGGGTTTGACTCCGACGGGATCCCGCCGGCGTTGTTATCAATCCAGGCATCCTCCATGTTACGCAGAGTGTCGGGTGAAGGCATGGCGTCTGGTGTGAAGCGTGAGGTATGTATCGACGCGAATTGCGTCCTGAGGGTAGCAATTTCAGATTGCGTGAATCCAGACTGAAGTAACCGGTCGAAGCCCCGCGGCCTTGGTCTCGTCGACGTCGTAGGCTTGGATCCCTCTGGTGTCGCATCCTTGGGCGGTTTGGCTGCGTCAAGCTCCTCCTTCTTAAGTTCCGCGACCGTCAACTCGTCACCAATCGAGCAATTAACGTATACGCGCGAGACATTTGCGCCCTCGACGGCCTTTCCCTTGCCCTTAGGGTCATCATCGCGCGGCGGTGGCGGCGGGGGGAGCGCTTTGAGGACAGAGCTGAGGGCAGAGTCATCTGGGAGGAGACGGCCTTGGTGAATGAGGCGGAGACGAGAGCGCGAGGAGAGTCGGGTGCGGAGGAGGTGCTTGAGAGCGAGGACGGTTGTTGTTTGCGGGGAGGGGATGTCGAGGTCGAGATCTGGTTGCGAGGTGGAGAAGCGGATGGTTAGATGGAGGGGAGGAGGTAGAGGGTGGGAGGATGAAGCTTGAGAGGTCGCGTGAGAAGTCATGATAGCGGCATTGTTCTGAAGTTTGTTGAGTTTATTGGCGATCTATCGCGTAAAAGTCAAAGAAAAACTGGTGTCTAAACGGCTCGGCGTTGTCGAGGCAGTAACTGCCAGCCTGTGATGAAGCGAGGTTGAATGTTGAAGACAGCTCAAAGGATTGAGGCTCAACTTTCGGTAGTGACGTGACCCCCCTGGTGACTCTCAGGGTGCTTGCAGGGGGGTTACAGCGCTGCGGGCCCCGCCACCAGGGCCCGCGCCAGCTCATGAGGCGCTAAAGTTACCGACCGCCCGGCAGAAAGTGGGCTCAACCTGGAATAAACATTGCCATCATTTTCCAGTCTTCAACGTGCGTCATCAGTAGAGGACAAGACACGGTCCTTTCTCGCTCTCATAAACACCTCGCTTTTCTTTTGTATTTTTGCTGGAGTAGGGTGATGCTCATGGCATCATGCCCCGCCTGCGAGGAACGCGATACCTGACATGCTTCTACTGCGGCAAGCGGTCCAACACCAAATATGATGGCATCACTCGCCAGTTTCTGTGTCTCTCTTGTGATGCGACCAACTACCTCGATGAAGTATGAGAACCCTCAAACTTGTATTTCTCCTACTGACATAGTATTAGAATGGGGAGATCACAGATCCCCCGGTAGCCACCGAGCGTGAAGCACCTGCAACACATTACGCCGTCTCACGACAGTCTCCTCCCTCCTCCCCGAAAGACAGCATCTTCTGCGCAACATGTCTCAAGAACCAGCGCCTCTTTACCTCATCTCTCGCCCAATATCTACCAGATGACCCGAACCACCCCGAATACCCCGAGCTTGAGCGAAACTACTATCGCTACCGCAAGGGCCTGGAGGAGCGATATCCCCAAGTTTGCGACGAGTGCGCCGAGCGTGTGGAGGGCCAGATTCGACGGGCAGGATACACAGCCAAGACGGATCACCTCCGGCGAATGATGGAAAAGAGTCGAGGGAGGAGGGTTGACCCAGGCAGGACTACGACGTTAGACTGGGCGAACAGCTTAGGGAGAGGGTTGTGGTGGGGAGGGCTGGTGACGCAGATGCTCTGGCATCTGAGGGCGATTACTCATACGCTTGGACAACGGGATGAGGGAATGTATGACCCGGATGATAGGAGCTTGCCGACAATGGCTGTGGCTGGCCTAACATGGGCTGTCGCATTTCTCCCTCCAGCGGACACGCTAATCAGTGCTGCTGTCACGGCGAGCATTCTATCTGCCTGGTGGAACCCCCAATTCGTGCAAGTTAGCCGCGGCTTCACGAGACACCTTTTGGGATTTACACAGTGGTACTCTTTTCAGGGACTTATCATCTTCTTCCGCTTCCTGTTCCGTCGGGTACTTGAGATGAATGGCGGCAAGGGGCAGTCAAAGAATGCTCAGCTGAGCGCCCATATGGTCATGTCGGTTGTCATGATTATGGTATGTATTGTGCTCTTGAGAACCTGGACACTAGCTGACTTGTTCAGATTTATTCTTTTGCGAGGAGGTCTATCAAAGTTGATACCACGCCCCTTTTCGGTCCTACTAGCGCGACCATCTCACCGAAACCCAAGATCACTAGAAGGAAACGAGAGGAGCAAAAAACGTTTTCCGATTTATTGAACGAGGCTCTAGACTCGCCCTCTCCAACACCGCAGCGAGATCGATTGAGTCAACCAGTTACCAGTTCGCTGCCGCCTCAATACCCACCTAACCCTGTGAGGATTCGGGAGAGCCCTGATGCTCAATTCAACAGTCTCAACATAACGCCACAGGCAACTCAGGAGGTACAGTATTCGGACGAAATGGACTGGACACCAACCGAGTCTCAAGCTCCGTCACAGTATCGGGCATTTCGTGACATGCCTCCCTCCGATGCCCCACGGCGACCTTTTGGTGAGACGCCTGTCAGTACGGAGCAGAGCCCTTTCTGGTACAAGGTGCCTCCTGCACCGACAAACCCATCCCAGCGCTTGCGAAACCCCAACGCCCCTATTCTAAGGGGCAAGCCAGTTGAGCAGGAGAGCGTCTTTTTCCGAGGGACGGCCAAGGCCCAAGACCAAGACAGGGAAGCGGATGAGCGCAACGTCGCTTTTAAGCCGCCAAGCTTCTTCGCACCTCAAGAGAGCAGTGATGAGACGAACGACTTGGCTGACATGTTGGGCCAGAGCTTCAACCTGAGCCAAGAACAGACTCGCTCTGCTGCTCCTGTTCCGGCAAGACGACGGACACCTAAGTGGACCTCTAACACAGGTACCTTGACTGCGACGCCTCAGTTGAGCAACCTAGGTGTCGAGTTCATGGCTCTTTCCGCCTTATTTGTCATTTGGGGTCTTACTGTCGCGATCTCTATGCCATTTGGTCGAGAGGTGCAACTCGCCTTGCTTTCAGCAGCAGGGACGATCGCATTACGCGTAACAGGCGAGGCCAGTCGCGAAACAAAGGAGGAACAAGGCCCAAGCACAGCAACATATGTCGGCTCAGTGATGAGCGTCGTCGAGCTGGCGGCTGTGTGCTGGCTTGGATGGGAGGTCTGGCAGGGAAATACAGACGCTGGCAACTACGGCATTGGCGTTTTGACGGTCATGCTCGGACATCAGGTTTGGACCGAGTTTTGTGCATAGAGGGTGGGCTGTAGTGCTTTGGCTGGATATACCGAGAAAAGGCGTTGTATGGGTTAAAGACGGCGGTGTTTGTGTGTACAAGAACCGGTTCGGTCAGTTTGGATGCAACCTGGGGGAGGGCATCCATACATGTTGGAGTCGGTAGCATAAATGTAGCATATCAGTTTACTGCTTGGGGGCAAAATAAACGTGCTCTGATTCCCATAAGATTTGGGTTGTACATGATCCTGACATACTTCAAGCGCCATCAAGCTGGTTATTTCTTCCTGAACTTGTACTTCTTGATGAAGAGCTGAGACAATCAGTTCTGCAAATCACATCAAACAAGGCCATATTGTTGTTGTAATATTTTATTCATTGAACCTCTGCCGGGATCTTTGCCCGCGGGATACATCAAATCATGCCATCATCATCAAATACATCTAACCCTCAAAGGGAGTCTCGTAAGGTCGCTCAGCCTGAGGCGTGATGCGGGCAAGGTGCCTTCGCTGGCCAGACTTCCAGTCAACCAGAGCAGTGTGCTGGACAGATCGGTTGTCCCAGACGACGACGGTCTTTTCCTGCCACTTGACGCGGGCGTGGAAGTCGGCGCCCCAGGCGATGTGCTCGTAGAGGAAGTTGAGGATGGCGTCGGACTCTTCCTTCTTGAGGCCAACGATGTCACGGGTGACTAAGGCGTGTTAGTGTTTTGACTCGCGTTTGTTTGGACTCTGTCACTTACATTGGGGGTTGACAAAGAGCGACTTCTCGCCGGTGACGGGGTGTGTCCGCACGATGGGGTGCTCGTTGACGACGGGCTCGCGGCGCTTGATGCTGCCCTTCTTGACGCTGGCGTTGACCTGCTCGATGCCAGAGTGCGTGGCCTTGAGGCCGTGCAGCAGCTTCTGGAAGGCGGGCGAGAGACGCTCGTAGGCCTCGACGGTGTTGGCGAAGAGGGTATCACCGCCAGTGTCAGGGGTGTCGAGGATGTACAGGAAAGTAGTTCCAGGGGGCTGCTGCTCGTAGGTAATGTCCGAGTGCCACGCAACAGAGCTCACACGGGTCTTGAAGAAGGTCTCGTGAGACTTGTCCCCAGCGCCGCGGTGAACAAGGTGAATCTCGGGGTGGCCCTCGGGAGAGCCCGAAGTCGGGTGGATGTGGTGTCGTCCAAAGTAGCCGCCAAACTTGAGGGCGTCGGCGATGGGGAGATCGGCAAAGTCCTGGTTGCGGAAGGCGACGACCTTGCGCTCGGCGACGTAGCGGGCGAGCTCGTCCTTGCCGGCGTCGGAGAGGGAACTGAGCTGGACGCCCTCGACCTCTGTGCCGATGGTGGGCGTCAGGTGCGAGACCTTGGCGTCCTTTGTGATGAGGTTGGGGAAGGTCGGGTCTGCGTCCTTGCCGTGGTCGTAGTGCTGGAAGGGCTCGAGGGGAGGGTAGACCTGGTCCTTGTTCCAGGTGGGGAGGTAGTTGGGGTACTGGAGTTGTCAGTTGGTGATAGTGGTTTTGGTGTTGAGCAACTCACCTTGGCGGCAGCAAAGTCGTCTGTTCCCTCCAGCTCAGCCTCCTTCTTGTAGACGGTAGGAGACAGCTCCTTGTAGACACCCTCGACGTGGCCGGGGTAGAGCTTCAACTTGGAAGCATCAGTGACCAGCTGGTTCACAGTCTCTGTAGCTGAAGGCGCCATTTTGAAAGTTTGATTTTGCTCAATATCTGTCTTGCAAAAAAGATTCAAGCAGAGCTACGTCTCTACAGCAAGAGCGTCAGCTCTATATATACACGGCGATCCTTCTTGCTCATTGTCCATCTCGGGGGCCGGATATCGCGATCTGACAAATGAATGCCGGCATCAACGCTCAACGCGGGGAAGGGAAAAAAACAACAAGACGCTGCTATTACCGGCACAGCCTCATTTACTCGTCTTCGATTCGTTGATGGCAGTATTGTGTCTTCTGCGAAGCGTCTTCTGAGCGACTTCGGACGCCATTGCGCAAGTGTCGCGTCCATTGCGTCGATCAATGAGACGCACGAGTCTCCTCGACAGCTGCGACCCAAATCACGCAATGACCGTAACATGACAATGGACTCGCAAAATTGAGGTGGGCGGGAGCCATTATGTGATGAGGCCCTTGGCAACGGGGTTTGGGATTGCGCCATATCGGCGCGCGGTTGAGTCTTGGTGTCGCAATACCATGGGCTAGGTCACGCAATGCGACAATCAGAGCTCATCGGGCTATCGGGTCTCGGAGTGTCGATTTGAGACTTTTTATGCTTCTTGTGCTCAATTGAGTTTATTTCGAGTTGATGAAATAAAAATCGAGTTGTAGAGTCTCGAGTTCCCAATCCGACTCTATATGTGTATCTCAGGCAGATAGGATGTATCTTTTTGCATAGTTTGCCCATCTAAACCGCCATTTCGGCGAACTACACCACCCCCTCCGAGAAATTCTCCAGAACTAAACTTAATTTCCTATCTTATACGGCTTCTCGGCCGGTCGTTTCAGCGATTGGACCGGCCACTCCCCGTCTCCGGGCACGTCATTCTCCTTATCTAGACAATGGGCCGTCGTAGTCTGTCATGTTAGCTCTATCCGCAACCCAATAGTAGCCTCCGCATTGAAACAATTCGCAGACTCTCCGATTCTTTTCCTCCTTCTAGACGTAATGCCTAGTCTTATCAGGGACTCTCGATTGGTCGTTCTGTCGCCCACGGGCTCTCGGGGGTTCAGTGCTTTTTTGAAGTGAGGTATTCCAAGTGACCCCCATTCTTCCAAGACTTTTTCCAAGGTTCGATTCGTCCCTTCTCAGTTCTGGACTCGCTAGTGCCTGGTTAAGCATAGATATTTGCCTCCGGAGTGGTCGTGGTACCCCGGGTTAGCTCGAGATGCTCTTAGAAAAGCTCGTCTCACCGAGCCTTGAGGTGATTGCCAGAGCTCATCGCGACATCTGGTAGTTCCCACCGAAGGCTGCGAACTCGTCCCACCCCCCCCTGAGGTTGTATCGAGGAGACCAAGAAGACCCGGCGTCTTGGGTCGTGGGTAGGAGGAGGGAGAGGCCTTTATAAGCCAGGCCATGCATCCACCACCGACCGGTTCGTCTCTTGACATCTCCGCGGCCCCCCCTACACAGATCTTTTGTCCTCCCCTTCTCCGCGGATCTGTAGAGAGGTTCTGTTCAGCTGTGTTGGCATCTCCGCGGCCCTGAATCCTTCCAGTCTGCGAACAACCATGGCTGCCAGCCGGGACACCAAGGAGGTCTTTGTCAACGACCCGCCTCCCACCGACAGCGGCGACGAGACGGCCTCTTCGACGGCCGAGCATGTCTTTTCCGATCCTCAGGTCGCCGACCGCTGGCGCAAGATCTATGAGAATGCCAAATATGAGAATCGTCACCGGTTCGATCCCAACTATACCTGGACGGCCGAGGAGGAGAAGAGGCTCGTGAGAAAGGTACGGACGCAAATGACTTACACGCTGGTTGAAGCTACTTGCTAACATGCCGCCGCCACAGATCGACTGGCGCATCACGCTGTGGGCATGGGTCATGTTCTGCTCGCTCGACTTTCATCGTCGCAACATCAACCGCGCCATCTCGGACAATATGGCGAGTCTGCACCAATCACGTTACAAGTAGAGCGTCCGCTAACACAAGCAACAGCTGCCCGAGATTGGCATGGACACCAATGACTTCAACTACGGTCAGACTGTCAGTAACACGCCATTGCCCCTGCAGCGAGTCTTGACTAACACGACGAATCTCAGATCTTCCTCGTGACTTTCCTCTCTGCCGAACTTCCCAGTGGCTTGATCAGCAAGAAGCTTGGCGCCGATCGATGGATTCCCTTTTTGATTTGTTCCTGGTCCATTGTCGCCGGGTCGCAGGCGGCTCTGCAGAGCAAATCGGCCTACTATGCCATCAAGGCCCTTTTGGGTCTTCTTATGGGCGGTTTCATCCCGTAAGTCAGCGACAGAGTTTATGTGAAGTACTGTGTCTAACAGGAAAAGGGATATCGTGCTGTGGCTCACCTACTTTTACAAGTCCAATGAGCTGCCCCTCAGACTGGCCTTTTTCTGGACTGCCCTGAGCACCTGCAACATTGTCGGTTCGCTCCTCGCAGCCGGTATTCTACAGATGCGAGGTATCGCTGGAATGGGAGGCTGGAGATGGCTGTAAGTATCAGCCAGAAACGACCCTGTGAACACCAGCTAATTGTGGCAGTTTCCTCCTTGAGGCTATCGGCACCTTTATTATCGGCCTCTTCTCGTGGGTTCTCATGCCTCCGGGTCCCTGCCAGACCAAGAACTGGTTCCGCGGCAAGGATGGATGGTTCAACGAGCACGAGGAGAAGATCATGGTCAACCGACTTCTCCGTGATGATCCCAGCAAGGGCGACATGAACAACAGGCAAGTTTTTCGTCTCTCCAACTTGACGCAATTTCTGACTCTCCCGCAGACAAGCCGTCAACCTCTCCAAGCTCTGGAGGGCCATCAAGGACTGGGAGCAGTGGCCGCTGTACATCATCGGCCTCATGGTCTACATCCCCCCTTCTCCCTTCAACACGTACCTGTCCTTTATCCTGCGCCAGATCGGTTTCTCTGTGTTCGAGGCCAACCTTCTCGCCATCCCGTCGCAGTTCCTGTACGCCGTCAACTTGCTCATCATCACGTGGTTGTCGGAGCGCGTCAAGGAGCGCGGCATGCTGTCATCCCTCTCCAACATCTGGATCTTTCCCTGGGTGCTCGCCCTCGTGGTGCTGCCGGGTGATATATCACCGTGGGTGCGCTACGCCCTCATCACAGGTCTTCTGAGTTATCCCTACTGTCACGCCATCCTGGTCGGCTGGAACGCAAAGAACAGCAACAGCGTGCGCACGCGTGCCATTAGCGCTGCTTTGTATAACATGTTTGTGCAGACGGGCAACATTGCTGCGTCAAACATCTTCCGTGAGGACGACCAGCCGCTGTACCGTCGCGGAAACAGGGTTATTCTCGGTATTACGTGCGCCAATATTGTGCTGTTCTACCTGGTCAAGGCCTTTTATGTGTGGAGGAACAAGGTCCGTGATAGGCAGTGGAATGCCCTCACCAAGGAGCAGCAGGACGACTACATTCTGAACACTACCGACGAGGGTCAGCAGCGCCTGGATTTCCGATTCGCTCACTAGGGGAGAGATGGAACAAAGACTGGCACATATTCTGTCTTTTTCGGATAGTGGATAACTTTGGACAAGATAGATGGCCCCAGAAAAAGAATCGTTACTTGGTAACCGAAATAGACTGAATATTCTCTTGACTTGAGGAACGTGAGACTGAGGCTGGTGATGTTTTCACGTTGGGATAAAGTTGGAGACAATGCAGGGTTTCCCCAACTTTCATCACCTGACAGGACCCAGCACGACGATAGCCGCGAACCTCGGCATCTCTGTCGACCACTTATCAGCTCCATCATGATGGTTCTCATTTCTTACATACCCTGCAAAATAAATAATTCAAGATGGCGACTTATGAGACCGCAAAAGACCAATTCGTCACCGTCGATGGCATCAAATTCGCCTATCGTCGCTTCGGCCTGGATCATGGCGTTCCCCTTGCGCTGCTGATGCACTTTAGGTGAGCACCCAATTCCCCGATCTTAGACAAGATCCTGATATCAGCAGGGGAACAATGGATCATTGGGATCCCGCGCTTGTGAACCCAATCGCCGCCAAGCGCCCCGTCATCCTCATCGACAACGCGGGTGTAGGTCGCTCCGAGGGCGAGGTTCCCAAGAGCTACACCAAGTGGGCACAGTACTACATCGATGTCTTGAAGGCAATCGGCGTCAGCAAGGCTGATGTCATGGGTTTCTCTATGGGCGGGTGCGTCGCGCAGCTCGTTGCTCTCAACGCGCCGGACCTTACACGTCGACTCATTCTCTGCGGGACAACACCGAGCACAGGCGAGGGTGTCGTGACGGCGCCGCTAGGACCCTTCAATCAGCTCAAGGCGGCGGCCACCGAGGAAGAACAGAAGGCAGCTTTTCTTGCGAGCATGTTCAACACGTCAGAAGCAAGCAAAGCTGCTGGCGAGGCTGCGTGGAAGAGAATCATAGAGGCGCGGGGAGGCAGGGTCAAGCACGTCGACCCTGCCAACTCTCATCGACAAGCAATCGCTTTTGCCAAATTCATGGACCGCAAGCAGGCAAAAGATGCATCTTATGACAGATTCGATGAGCTCCGTCTACCCGTCTTGATCGCCAATGGTGAGTTGAACCCGGCCGTGACAATTGTGTTTGCTAACACTCTTCCAGGAAGCGAAGATCTCCTCTTGCCCACCGAGAACAGCATCTTGATGTGGAAGAAGCTGCGAAACGCAAATGCGCAGCTCCATCTGTACCCCAATTCCGGGCACGGGTTCCTGTGGCAATATGCCCCGGAGTTTGCTAAGCTGATCAACGACTTTTTGGACAACGAGCCCCGGTTATCAAGTCGTCTTTAATTTGGGATAGTTTCAAAAATACCATTCCAGTCATGGCCCACCTCGACACACTCAAATACATCCACGACCCCGCCGATTGCCGATCCTTGCCCAGGCACAAGTTCCTATCATGATCCTCGCCACCATCCAAGACAATGTCTGACACGCGTGCACACGCTTCGGTCACGTTCATTTAGTCATTGACGTACTCTCTTGTGCACGGCATGGATGCGCAACCCAGCCTCTCTAGCCAGAAGATCAGCGTGTCCTCGGAGAACGTCGACAGGTTGATCGAGTCCCAGTCTCTATCCACCTGTCGTTGTACTTGACGTTGTGGGAGACGTTGTATGACAGGTCCATACGGGCGTTACTTGAGACATTGACGGAGATCTGGGCGGTGAACGAGTGACGTTGTTCGACGCAGTGATCTAGAAGGCCTGGGGATAGTCAATCATACAATAGTAGAATCATATAGCGCTAGACTGGCTTAACAGTCATCTGTTACTACCCGAGTCCACATAAAACCCCCGACTGGAGATGTCTATACGTCCATGCACCAAAACTTTTTATCCAGCTCATCAACGTCCCACGCGACAGATATTGCGATGAGGCTGATGGCCAATGTCGAATATCGCATGGCGATCGATCGACGGCGGATGCGCATGCAGTGGCGTTATAATGAATGCAATAAAAAGGCCCAGATCGAAAAGAAGGTTATCAGTGGCTGGTTCTGGATTCAGGCACGGCCCAGGGGAGAAAACACTGCCCATTCCAGGCCATCCAGTTACTTTGTTATCAGGATAAGCTCATCAGGTAAAATGGATAGTCAATCGCCAATTGGTCTGCATATGAGTGGTAATGATACAGTTTTATAAAGTCAAAAAAGTGCCCAAAAAGAAGGTAAAGCCTTATACGCCGTCCCCGTCTAGAAGCCCATCCCGATAAACACCAGCCAATGCCAAAGTACTCCCTTTCACTCCATCCTGACCCCAGTAAAAGTAAAACAAAATGACATTCCCTGTTACCAGATATTGTACACCAACTCAAAACGCCATCAACCGCGTGTAAATCACCTCAGATCCATCTACTTGGTCCCTGGACACTTGCACTGGGGGTTAAAAACGACCGGGCAGTCGCAGCACACAGGGTCCTTGGACCAAGTGATGTGAGCTCCCCAGTTGCTCACCTGGTTGAGCGTGTTGTACTCTGAGTACGCCCTGGAAATCTTGCCCGAGGTAGGGTTGACAAAGACCATGTCGATGCCGTTACCGCGGCCGCGATTGGTACCACCTTTGACGGTGAAGTCACCCTTCCAGTAAAGCGAAAAGAAGTTGCAGCCATAGCCCACGGGGCCCTTGATGAAGGCATTGGGGTCGTTTGTCGTATCCTCGTTGCCCTTGATGAGTTGTTCGACGGTCTTAAAGACGGGTGGGAAGTCATCGTTCTGTGGTATGTTAGAATAGTCTATTTACCAACTAATGGCAAACATACCTTTTGGTACCTGTCAATCGTGTCCGAAGCCGTTGTCCACCAGACAGATTGAGAGTACAACTTGAAGTCGCTTTCAAAAGTCTGCCTGGCCTGCTTACCGCCGTCGGTGACGCCTGCGAAGGTGGCAAGGTACTTGTCTACCAGAGGTTCGAGCTTGGCGCGGGTAAGACAATTACTATCCGTATGTTTGTTGGCATGAGAGGTCGTGGGGCTCTTGACCTTGACGGGTTGGTTGGTATCGGGATGGTCTGAGTTGCCACCCTCCTTGTTGAAGCCGGACTTGGGGATGGCGAAGGCGGGCAAGTCCCGCTGCGTGCCCGGCGCGCGGCGAACAATGCTGGCTGTAGCCGAAAGGGCGTACACGGCAAGAGAAAGAGCGGCAGAAGTCTTCATTTTGAAGAGAGACAGAGAGTGTGTGCGTGTGTGTGTGTGTGTGTTTGTGTGTTGTGTAAAAGAAGGGTAAAAGACCGCGTTGATAAGTGGGTTATATGTAAGTGATGTGAAAGAGAGTGTGTTTGCCGGAAACGTGAAGGATTGGAAGCGGACTTGTTTGATCAGGAAGATCACAACAGAGTCATCATCGCTCTCTTATACACCTTCCAAGAACCCGCCTTCGAAGAATGGCAAAACCCAAAGTCGTGATGATCCTGCGTGTAGGTTTGAGCCACGGTAGCCGAGGCCCTGGTGCCTTTGGACGATGGCCGTGGCAGAATTCCAGTCGAGTTGATCTGGGCTGCAAGTTAGAATGTACCAAGAAGCCAAGCCGAAGAGCATCGGCACGTGGAAGATTTCGTGTCAGGTTTAAAGCATTATGCAGGCGCCCGCTGGGTAGTAACAGCGGTGTTGAGGCTGTAGATACCCGTTCCTTCTGTAGTTTCACGATCCTTTCTGGAGGTTGGCTGCAGCATACACGCTCGCTACACCACTCACTCCCGTTGGTCGCTTTGTTCATGATTGTTGTCTCGGATAAACCAGCGGCATTCCGTCATGGCTTGCAAGGGGAAACTCGACTTTGTCCAAAGGCGTCCTGGTGGCGGCGCCCTCGTGGCACGGAGCCCAATAGATCATCCTCGACCCCTGGCCCTTTCTCATGAGGTCAGGACAACACTTGGCATTGAACTCAATACTGGCGCCACGATTAGGGCCCATCCTCCCCGGCGATCTGGGTCTCATAGGGCTGCTCTATTACCCTTAAGCGAACGAAGTCTCAATAGTCTCGGGGCTACGGAATGCTTCCCCCTCGCGCATGTCCGGCGCGAGCACCCATCCGGCGGCGTCATCGAAGGCGGGCACTAGCACCGAGAGCTGAAATTTAGCACGGTCAATCTTTGGCCCTTTGCTTAACGCATAGTCACTTGCAAGAGAAATGCAAGACCATCGGTAACATCCGAGCGGCCCGGAATTGCGGCAGAAATTTTCAGCCATTGTCCCAGAGCCCCGGGTTGAGGGTGTCTGACACGGCTATGCGATGCCGTTGAGGCCGCTGAATTCAAAGCGTTCAACGCACGCAATAGGGCCAGGTCGGCGAGCAGTCGCACCGGCGAAGCGGTGATGCAGCCAGTGGCTGATGGCTTGATCTCAATGAGAACGCAATGGATGCAGGACTTGAAAGCATGGGAGATACATGTGCGGTTTGAATGCTGCGAACCATAACTATGCTATCTCCTTGAGTGCTCTAGCTAGTTTGAACCCTGGAGGAGTGAGCAACAGACGTTGCGAAAGTGGCAGAAATGCCGCCCAAGTGATTGTATATCGCTCCCGAGTAACTCCGTGCTAACATGAAGGAGTTGCCGACAAAGAAGACTCGAACCGGCGGTGACATGTTGAGATTGTAGTCAAGCCCTGGTGAATTCTCGGTTACAATTCAACGCGTTCTGTTGGTCCGGATCTTCCAAGTCTCACGGGCCAGATTGCTATCGTGGTCTTCGACAATTTGGTGGCAAGGATTAATGCAGCACTTCCAGTTGCAAACGTGTGACATCTCGTGCCGTCTAGTGAGTAAGTTCTAGAACTCTTTCGGAGTGTGTTGCATCGTAACATAGATCACCTTGGGTTGAGACTTGCCGTCGAATTTGATCATGCTGAAACTAAACGACTGCAGGTGATACTGAGCCCGCCGATCAACCGTCACATGCGTAGCAATTTGAATAGCCTCGCTGACATCGGCCGTAGGGAAGGCATGGGAGAGTCCGCCGAAGCAATGCGATTTGCCGATGGAGCTGATGATCCAATTACTGTACTCATTGAACTGCGCGATAGCCAACCTATCCTGATAGATCTTGTAGGCCACATCGATTATTTCGTAGAACTTGGTAAGAGGTCGTCTATATGTCGAAGAGGCTAGGCAATACATCCAATCCGAACATGGGCTCCAAAGATCGCACGTGGGCGGCCAGACACAGTGCCAGTCGAGTTACCAAAAGAAGTGCCGGCGAAGTTTCGGGGGGTGCCAGAATAATCGCCAGGTGAATTCGGACTCTGATCGGTTCTACCACGAGGTCCAGAGCTTGCTTGATCCATCTTAGACGGCCAAGCACCTAGGACAACTGAGTCCTGTTGATCTGCGAGGCAGCAACCTTGGAGGTCGACGAACCAGCGAACTCGACGACGACGACGACGACGACGACGACGACGACGACGACGACGCATTCCGACTCGGGCCACAGACGTTTGGCTAGGTTAAGGTTCACAAAGACCTATCATAAGAGCATCCAGAGCCTTAGCTATGCTTCTTCTTCCTAAATGAGCCTAAGCTTAGACCAGTCATAGCATAAGGTATAACTCACCGGTCACCACGATGATCAAGGCGCTGCATCCACGGCAATGGCAAATATCAACTGGTCAGCAGGGGTTCGATGTGATCTTCCCTGGTTCGTCGTAGGGCCACATTTCCATTCAGGATGGCCGATCACTCCACACTTGTTGCAGGTGATGGACGCAGACTCGGCAGTTAATCGAGAAGCGAGTGGCCTTTTGCACCACAACGGCGACAGGTGAAATCATGAGGACACTCGTCAGCACTGTGGCCGACTTCCTCGCAATCGGCGCAACTGCGGTTTGGGCAAGTAGCAGACGTATGAGGGATGTCGTCATTACAAGTCGTGCGCTCGCATGTTTTCCCATACATGGCGGGCCAGCATCACAGTTATCGGTTGAATGCTCGTAGGTGTTGCTGTTCATGCAGCAGAAGAGACGAGTGTGGAGTTTTCGCGACATGTGCTAGTGACAGATGCGGAATAACTGGTTGGCTCGCTTTCGGGTTTCCTCTCGGGTTTCCCAGCCGATAAAAGTTCCACGGTTGAGAAGAATGATTGTCAATCCACGAGCACGAGTCGTCGCTACTGTACCTCGGAAAGACTCTCCAGTAAACCTAGGATGAGACGCAGCGACATAGTCCACAAAGACAATGTCAGCTTCATCACCCTGGGCGAGCCGAACGAAACTTAAAAATTCATCAAATGCCCGAAGGCCAAACCACGCAGGCGCAAAGCACAACCACCGACCGAGCTTCTAAATGAGGATACGACCCTCGTCTACGAGAGACGACGGTCCTCAGACGACGGAAAGTCTCCGGCCATCACGCCCTTCAAAACCACCTTAGCCGCAATGCGGCGCTTGCTCTTCTCCTATTTCAAAAGCTCTTAGCGAGGCTCAAAACGTCAAAACGATATGCAAACTCGACTTACAGCGTTCCGGACTAGAGACTGGTCCTGTTAGACATAGTCCATGAAAAACAGGGCCACCGGGAGGGCAGCAGCAGGGCTACGAAGCTCAAATCAGCAAAACGAGCTGCGAAATCAAGGTAGGAGGCTACTTACATGGGGCGGCAGGAGCGCGTCCAGGGTCTTGACTTTGACACGCTGGAGCATACTCTTGGGCAACTGGCGGTTCTCGATCATGAGCCTCATCTGCCGTTGGGACTCAATAATTTGAGCCTTGTAGAAAGGCATGACGAGAATCGAAACAGGTTTGTCTTCATTCTTGCCGAGGCCAGTCAGTTGCGTCTTGACAATTTCAACGATACGATCAAGCACCCAGAACAAGTGCGTTTTGTTGACTTGTGAGATCGCGACCTTGGACGTCTGCGATCCAGATAATTCCACGACGACACTGCCTGGAGGGGCTTGAGCGACTTCTCCAAGTCTTCATACTGGGCGCGGTTCTTGGTGAAGCAATCTAGCGCACGAGAATGGATAGGCATATCTTCATGGCAACGCTTAGCCTTGCGATACGCTTGGTCAGCATCGTGGAAGATAACAAGTCTCCTGGTCGACTCAACGAGCTGTGGAGGTCACCTCAGTCGGGTGGTGGTGGTGGTGATGTTGGAGAAAGGTGCAGAGGCAGGGCACTCAAGAGGATCGGGGTGACATGTGATATTGCACGTGACTGTGGATTGATGCTTCACGCAACGACAGCATACTATCAAATGATTAGGCAGAATCTAGGAAGAACGAAATAATAAATTAATCATAAAACTAAAGTAAAATTTGTTTATTTTATGATTGTTTTATTGATTTCTTGACCTAATCCTTCGGTAAGCATTCACGTCAGGACTTGACATGAACTACCTAACAATAGGCAAGCTTGCGTTTGCCAGTGGCACATCGTAGTACAGACAAACAAGCAAATCAGCGTTTGCATCTTCATGTTGTTTATCAGATCCCTGCGAAACATCTCTCCCGCAGGTCAACAAAGCTCACGTGACGTGCTTTCTTTTCAGCAATAACATCTTCTCACTTCCTCCTCTTTCGCAGAATCTTCACAACCCCTTCTTCCCATTAACCTTCACGACACTGCCTTTCCCTACCAAGAAACTTGCGAAACCGCTCGCAAGTGAGCCAACCAGCTATTTCGCATCTTTGAATACTATATATATTCCGTGAATATGCGGTCCGGGCCTTCTGCTGTTCAACTGCGATACGTACCGTCACCACACCAACACCTGTCCGGCTGGTCCTCCTGATATGCATGGAGAAACATGCAAACACTGGTTTTGCTACTTAATGAAGCGGGGGCAATGCGCGAGCTGACAACCCTTGTGCCTATCGCCTTCTTTGATCCCAAGGCATGGATCATCACCGGCGATGTCGCGCAGAGACCTCTGTATTTGACGATGGAGCATGACAAACCAGGCCGGATCACCTCGAACCCTTACGCTGGACAACTCACGCTGTCTACGCTTGCTCGTGCCGTGGAAGCTGGTGCAACTCGTTCAGCCTCGGTCATCAACCAACGTGATCAACCAACGTGCATTTGGCAATAGCTCAGCCACGGCGAGCAAGTTGTTCTGCAATAGCAACATGAGAACCAAGCGCGATGGACGGTGCCTTTCCCTCGCAGGCTTGAGTTTGAGCGTGCGCCCTCCAGGCTGTCGTGCATCACCGGCAAGAGGGCCGAATCCGGACGCTTGATCGATACCTTGGGCCTTTTGCTTGCATTTGTCTTGGGCCGTTTCCTCGAGCTCTCCTCGTTCGTCCTCAGCCTCGTCTTTGGTAGTTGGTTTGCTTTCTTTGCGCAAGTCGCACTGGTGCACTCAACTGGCCTCCAGCTCTCAAGGCTATACTTGCGCACGCGAAACAGTATATTGCCCCAAGCCTACCGAAGACATGAGTGAAGAGAAACCCTTTTTTGAGGCTTGTCTGAAGTTGCTCTGCGAAAGAAGAAGCCAACGACTCAGGAATGCCATATATGCCACCAAGAAGGACACCTGGCCATGGGTTGCAAAGCTCCCCGCGCTATCAGATGCCACAACTGTGGCGAGGAAGGTCATGTCCGGCAGGCTTGTCCCCAGCTTCCATGCAAGAACTGCTACCAAATGGGTCATGTTGCAGAAGGTTGCACTGTGGTTCAGTGCCAGCCCTGCTTTGAGTTCGGTCATAAAGCATTTGAGTGTCGCAAACCTCCTCCCAAGTACTCTGCTTGTGGTATAACCCTAACCCTCAGAATTGATGAGGCACCTCCAGGCCCTCGATCCGAAGGATCCAAAGGTTTGTTGCTTTCACAATCCCTCCGGATTCACCTCGTTCTATTTTGCTAACTCGTTGCTAGACTGGTCGGACGATTGTTTTCTCATCTTTCACTACCCTCACATGTCGCTTCCAATCGCGTCACGAACAACTTTTCGAGTTCAAGCCGGGCAAGATCCCATCATCTGTCACCAAGCGACAGAATAAGAAACAAGCAACTGTTCCACAGGATAACGACGATGCACCGGGCAATGATGATGACGATACCGATCCCGATCCGCACATACTTGCAATGTGCAGGCAAGGCAAAGAACGAAACCCGACCCGCAAGCGCGAGTTCTAGGTCAACCCGAACTGGCGATCCGAATGGACAGAACCTGGACTAAGCGAGAAACAGCAGTCCATGGCCGACAACTTTGCTAAGCTTCGCGATGCGGCTACTGCCCAGCCCGACAATCCTCAACCCGACGATTCTGTGATGCAGTATGGGAACACCAATACTACAGGTGATTGGGGTGGCCATGTGGGATGGAGCGGGGGCGCGGCCTTGAGCGACAACATTTGGTAAATGCAACGTGCCGTCTCGCCTCGACGATGGCCTCCGACCCGGCCGTTCGCATCCCAGACGCAGCTCCCCGAATCACCGGCTTTCGAGATAGGTTCTCTGCGGTCATCACGGCCTCGTTTGTGGCCGATTATGCACCACTCTTCGGATTGGAAGCTGGTGTCGTCTATATGATGACGGACAAGAGACTTGATCCTCGTGGCAAGGCCTAGGGTGGAGCCTGATGAACTGCCATGCATGTCGACTAGAATAGCAGGGTCATCATCGCTGCCCCTATTTATGCTAAGCTTAGGTAAAGTATTATGATAAGGTCTAAACCTTTATTAGGCACCTTTTATAATACTTTTATCCTTAATTTAGGTACTCCTTGGGATAAAAAATCAAAAACATGCTACTCCGCGTCTTTTATTCCCTACCATGGAGGGCCAGCCTGTGCTCACATGCAGACATTCAGCTTCCACGACACTCGGGATTCAATGCTTCGAGTCGGCGCAAACATGAAGTTTACCAGATATGCGGTAGTCACAGATGCGAAATAGCTAGTTGGCCCGCTTGTGCATAGTGTCACGAGCTTCACGGACGACGAAACTCCCACGGTTGAACAGAATGGATTGACATTCCGCGGTTGAGTAGAATGATTTGTTACGCCCCAGTTAAATATATTGATTGTAACTCCATGATCACGAGTCGTTACCTATGTACCCAGACGAGACTCGTCGGTGCTTCCAGGATGGGACGTAGTGTCAAGTCCACAGAGACAAGGTCAGCCTCATCACCCTAGATTTGAGGACTCCCGACACTTCCATTGGAAAAGGTCGAGCTTTCAACTCGAGCTGTAAAGCGCCGTTCGAAACATAGGTACATTCATTCCCAGCCACATAAATTCCAGACACTAGTATGACGCTCTATCAATCAGGCTGATAAGACCCCTGACTAACCATCTCGCCACATCGTGACTGATCTCCGCCATCAGACGGAGGAGGGCAAGGCGGTGGGCGTGATTGCCGGCCGGCCGATGAGACCTAGCCGATTCAACTCGGCTTCCATTGTTAGCAGAGCTGAGCAGCCGTCCCTACTCCCTTGCTTCCAGCCCTGAGACTAAGGAATCAGCCCTGAAAAAATCAAAGCCCGTGGCTTCACTAGCCCAACGCACGCGGTTGCCCCCGTCCCAAGCCATCGCTAATGCAACCAATTACCAACCTAATTAGTTTGGAACAAAGAGAACGCCACAACCACCTCGTCGGTCTAAGACACCGGGTTGCATCAGATAAACGACAGGGGTTGGTGACTCAGCTCTGCTGCGAGTTGACGTGGGCGAGTTCGTCGAGCTAACCCCGGCTGTCTGTGCGTTTAGATCGGTGAGGAGAAGAGCTATGTCATAGCCAAGCAATTGTTTCGCTCTCCTTTCCGTTTTGGGTATTCAGCTCTGGGGAGCTAAAGATGCGCACACTCAATGTTCATGAGCTCAACCAAGCTACGGTTGATGAGCAACATTTGGCTGACAATCTCGTCATTGAGATCAATTGATAACATGGCACATTTCACAATGATTTGAGAGCCTTCAAGTTATACAATTTAACGTCGAAACCGTCGCCAGTTTCCCAGTTTTATTGTAGCCAAGTAATTATGCTATTAAAGAGAGAATGAGAAGATATCAACCAGTTACCCCCAGAACCCCATTGTCCAAGTCCCATTATATAGTCATAAAATTCAATGCTGCATTCTCTCGTTGAGATTCGTAAGTTGTTCATAGAACAGTGTATCGTGCGTTGCGCCGTAAGTGTTTCGTCTTATATCCTCCCTATGCTTCGTAAACCATCCACCGCCAGTGTTTGACGCTCTGGATTTAGAAAAAGGACTTGATCCAGTCGGCAGTGCGCTTGTAAGCACCGTAGCTGCCGTACTTCTTGTAGTTGTAGCTGCCGTAGTTTGTGTACTTCTTGGGAGCGGGCTTAGGCTTAGGAGCGGGCTTCTTCTTGCCGTAAGAACCATAGCTGGGGTAGCTGGGGAGGTTCTCGCCGGCTCCCTTGTAGTCTCCGTAGGTAGCATATCCAGGCTCGGGCTCAGCCTCTCGCTTCTCAACCTGGGCAACCTCCTCAGGCTCGGCCTCGCGCTTCTCAACGTCCTCGGCCTCAGCCTCGGGCTCTCGCTTGTAAGATCCGTAACTGGAATACTTCTTATAAGAGTACTTTCCGTAGCTTGAATACTTCTTGGGCTCGGGGGCAGCCTCAGGCTCAGGTTCTCGCTTCTCGACCTCTACCTCGACCTCAGGCTGAGCCTCGGGCTCCCGCTTGTAGGAACCATAGCTGCCGTACTTCTTGTAGTTGTAGCTGCCATAATCGGTGTACTTCTTGGGGGCAGGCTTGGGCTTGGGAGCGGGCTTCTTCTTGCCATAAGAGCCGTAGCTGGGGTAGGATGGGAGGTTCTCGCCAGCGCCCTTGTAATCTCCATAAGTGGCATACCCAGGAGCAGCCTCGGCCTCGGGAGCAGGAGCTGGGGCAGCAATGGAGCCGGCGGCAACAGCCAGGATGGTAATGGCGGACAGCTTCATGTTGGCTGAGTGGGTGATGCTTCACTGATTGGGGGTGTCAGGGAAGGAAGAGAGAAGAGAGGACAGGCAAGAAATGTCTGTGAGCTGAGGGGGAGTTTTCAGGTTTGAAGCTGAAGAGATTGTTGAGTTGAGAGAGGTGATGAGAAAAGATGAAGGTCGAGGCGAGGAGAGTGGGCTTTTAAACCATGAGGATAGCCTCAGATCCAGCCTGTGAGCTTTCGGAACCCGGCACCCTCTCATCTGCCATGCTCCTGCCTCGCAAAAGCTACGTCGATGATGGCGTCGACTTTCTGAGCCATTTCGGTAGTTGGCTTAGACCGGTCTTGGGAATCCGTCAGAGGTGCATGGGAGAGCGAGCCTGCCTCGTGTCGAGCCGTGTGGCCGGCCAAGTCGGGATAGCGAGTGACGAGGGTGACAAAGAGAAGGGCCGGATCACCGTGCCGGCAGCTTGCCATTGGCGTTTGTGCCCGAGAGAGAGAGAGAGACTGGAGGGCATCACCGCTCTCCCGCTTGCTTCAATGGGCAACGATCGCGTATCCGAGCCAGTGTGTTGCATCATCCTTCTCACTTGCAGCTCTCATCCCACGGGCTTAGTTGTCTAGCTTCTCGTGTCGGTGGCTTGCCAAGTCCGAGTTGAGTTGGGCCTTGTGGTTCCGCCATCGTCGTCGAGTGTAGTTGGTGTACATGTACAGTAACTGTATTGACCGCCGATAAGCCCCACGGACAAGGACTCTAGAACGGTCGCCGGGCTGAAGGTCAATTCCCTCTTTGGGCGGGCTGTTGTATGACAGGGTGGTCAGCCACCGAGGCTATGTTTAGACAGAGGGATGTACTTTAGTTGCGAGAGGTTACAGCACAGTACTTTGGGGGCCATCGTCGGGCTGGGCGTCATGCACGTTGGGTCTTGGAACTTGCCAGGAAGAAGGAAAAAAGAGAAACAGAGTTATCACCGGTGGATTACATGATGGATGTCAGCCGTCAATTGCGGAGACTCGAGTGGAGGCAAAAACCCAACAAACTTCGTCAAACATGTCAGATGTGCATAGGGCCCCAGAGACGACCCAATGGGGCATGGCGATGACTTCACGAGTTGTCCAAATTGCGATATCTCTGAGTCTTTTTGAGTCTTGCCGAACCTTGTCGGCCACGTCCAGCTTAGACGAACAGTACTTTATCGCTAGACTAGACGGCTCAACTAGGACATTGATCGGCTTTACACTACCTAAGCCGTTGGCCAGCCTCGTATCGCTGTCGATTCCCGCCTTAGCAGCAACTCAATTAGACGAGCTATGGCCAGAAATGTCAATCCCGACGCTGTCAGCTGATGGACTCGCTCACCCTCTTCGCCCGTCCAGCCCCGCGCGGCGCCACGGCTGAGAGACAGAAGCTCCCCCAAACCGTCCAGAACACGTCTACTGCGACCCTCCACCTCCAGACCCAAGCTTCTCGATCTGCATTAGTGCAAGCTATACCTCGCAAGGCCTAGGGCTGTGCCGCCCGGCGAGGCTCGGCCCAGCCCTGCCAGAGCTCGCAATGAATGCCCTCTCCTCTCCTCTTGTCAGCCCTCCCACTCCCACTCCCACTTTCTTGGGATACGCCATCATGCAGACGCCGCTCACCACGTTCGCGATCCCCTCCTCGCAGCGTTTTTGGGCCTCGACGCCATTGGTGCCCGCTTCATCCGTTCGTGTCGGCAATTGGGGTCTGCTCGTTTCCTTTCCGCGGCTTCAGCTCCGAGATGCACTTCCCTGCTCGGCACCCGGACTATCGAAAGCCTCGCTCCTAGAAACATGCCCACGATCCAAGATTGCCATGACATGTCCGACTATTGCCTCATCGGTCAATTGAGAGTCGGCCCGGGGGGCCCGGGTAGATCGGACTCGAGAGTTGGGTAGCTGTCAGCCTCCCACCTTTCTCGGACTCGATACTATTCTTGTCCCCTCGAGACTTTCCATTTTTCCACTCTCGTAGCTCCAGGACTCTCTCGTCTATTCTGACAAAGATCCGTTCATGTTTGGGCCCTCTCCCTCACTTGTCCGTGCCTCGGTCCTCCTCTTCTCCAGCCATTCTTCCTAGTCTCTTGCGTCTTATACCACAGTCGCACGTATACTCAACTTGTTCCTCTTCATCACCCTCTCAAAAAACATCACCTTCATAATCATGGCTCCCAAAGAACAAGAGGCTACCCCATTGAATCCTCAAGTCGACAACCACGACGACTCGGATGAAGATGACCAGTCCTTCACCTACGTCCCACAGCGACGTCGTCGCATCACCGCATGCAGATGCGTTGGATGGATCATCGCACTCCTCACAATCATCTTCGTCTCGGCTTTTGTAGGCGCTTGGATCTCAATGGCTTATATCAACATTGACCAAAATTGCGCTGCACACACAACTCGATGGTGTAGGTCCCCAATTGCCCGAGAGACGTTTATACATTATTCTAACTGTTGTCTCACCAGCACCTCTCCTCGACGACGTCAAGATCAAGTACGAAACAAAGTTGTTTGATGGACGGTTCATGGAGGAGAACGCCTTCAGAAAGAATGGCTCCCCCGAGGCTGATGCCGCATGGGAGTCATTGGGTGTCGACTGTACGTCAAAACTCTCCGACACTATAATATCAGGATTGCTGACTCGTCCTAGACCGACCAGGGTTCATTTCATACGAGGACGGCATTGCTAGCGGCCTGACAGACGCCTTTGTCCAGCGAGCTGACAAATATGGGGGCGGCTTCATCGTCAATGTCGAGGGCATGCATCATCTCCATTGCCTAGTACGTCACAGTGCCCCATGATCTAGGAACACGAGCTTACATATGACAGAACCTTGTGCGAAAGTCCCTGTGGTTCAACTATGATTACTACAAGAAGATGGGCGGTCATGCATTCAAGAATGACGGCGAAGTCTTCCGCCTACACGTCAGTAAGTCACACCGCAACACCCCTGCCATCACTCAAGTACTAACTGATAAGCTCACTGCCTCGATACCATCCGTCAAGTGCTCATGTGCAACGTGGACACGGGCGTACTGGGCCAGGTCTGGGCGAACCAGAAGGACCCAAATGCCTTCCCAGACTTCAACACCAAGCACACATGTAAGAACTACGATGACATCAAGAAGTGGGCAGAGAAACTACAGGCTCCTGAGGCCGACAGTCTCCCAGAGGACTACCTGCTCTCACCCAAGGAGGGAGATGTGCTTGAATTTACCCCTTAATGAGTAATTAGTAAACGGTTTGGGATTTTCAAGGAGTTTGATGTTCTATGATAATATGCAGCCACGTTATAGACCGCTTAGAAGGTCATTCACAGCAATGGATAGGAGCACTCATTTCGGGTTAATGATAAATACCTAGTATCACACAGTACATATATGATAAACATTCATTCATTAATGATCTGAGCCTATCATTTTCACAGCGCGTCGTCCCAGTTCACTCGCCAAGGTTTGACAGCGGAGAGACGCCTCCGCACTTGGTTCTCTCATTCCCCATTCACAACACTCTATCATTTTAGGGCTGAGGCTGAATTTTCCGCAAAGTCAAATATTGTGACTGATAAGCTTAGACTTTGTCTTGCAAACTCTGGTGCCGTTAGGGAGGCAACTGCTCGTAAACTTGAACCTTGTCTCCATCCACAACGGCCAAAGGTTTGGTCTCACCCTATACCCAGCAAGACGACATCACTGCATCCGTCAAGTTCATCAATCTGCAATCCGCATGGGAAATCACTGTCATAATTACGAGCAAGTTATTCAACAGCAATTTTACTTGTTATTGATATGGCAGAGCCAGGTTAAACGAGCGACTCGCAACATCCTTCAGGCCAAAAGAGTGTATCTGTCCAACCATAAACCATTCAGAGTACCAAGACTCAGCATACAATAACATGCTTAAGCCTTGATCTCGGCATCAGCCAGACGGTGGAAGCCACCAGAGACAGCAACGTCCTTCTGCAGCTGGGCAATGCGCTTCTGGTCGCCAGTAGGGTCCTTGGACTCGCCCGACAGCGCCCACTCGAGGTACGAGTTGGTATAGTTGGGCTCGAAGCTCTCGTCCAGAACACCGAGGCGCTTTCCGTACTTGGTGACCTTGTCCCAGTCGCGCTTGACGTTCTTGAGGTCCTTGCTGAAGTAGGCAAAGCTGCGCTCAAAGATCTTGCGGTTCAGCGCAGTGCCCATGACGGGCTTGAAGTCGACGTACTCGGCCCACGCAGCCTCGGGCGAGGTGAGCACGTAGTCGGTCGCGCGCTTGACGGCCCGGAGGAAGGATCGCACCTTGTCCGGGTTCTCAGCCAAGAAGGTCTCGTTGCCGATGTACAGGATGGTGCAGAAGCAGCAGCAGCCGAGCTCGGCGAGTTCGTCGATGCGCAGCATCTGGACGTCGTCCTTGGGTCGGCCCTGCGCGGCGAGCCACTCCTCGAGCTCAACCATCTGCACGTTCTCGAGGCCGATGCCGGCGTCGATCTCGCCCTTGATGATGGCCTTGGACACGTTCATGCCGCAGCGGACGGCAGTGTAGTCGTCGGGCGTCATGCCGTAGTGCGAGGTGAGCTCGTCGATCTGGATCTTGCCAAACTCGCCCACGTAGCCGATCCGCTTGCCCTTGAGGGTGCGGAAGTCGGTCGTGATGCCCGAGTCCTTGAGGTAGACGACGCCCGTGAAGGGCTCGTCGAGGAGACTGCCGATAGACTGGACGGGGAAGTTGCGAGCCTTGGCCTGGGGAACTGTCAGTTGATGTATTGACTCTGGAATCGACGTTCATACCGCCAGAGTGTGGATCATGGCCTTGAAGCCAAGGTCAACCTTGCCAGTTCCAATGATCTCAGTGACATCCTGCAGTGAGTTAGCACCTTTAACGACAATAACCTGCGGGCCACATACACTAGGGTCATTGGGCTCAAGAAGAGCAACCTTGATTCCCTCCTCCTTAAAGTAACCCTTGGCCTGAGCCAGGTACAGCGGGGCGTGGTAAGGCGTCGCGTGCCTGATAGTTGTTAACTACAATATCCCCTCTAACGCTGCAGTGTCAGTTCAGTACCAGTTGGTAAGGAAGGTGATCTTGTCAGTCGACATGTTGAAAGATCAAGCGAGACGCTGCCTGGGTTAGTTCCCCGGTCACACCGGAAAGAGGGGAAGGGGATTCAAAGAAGCATGTCCTTTCGCTGGTATTATCCAGATCAAGTTCGCCGGTATTTCTCAGATCAACTGCCCTGCTCTGCCCGTCCTCGAGCCCCAGACGGAGGCCGACATCCATGATATCCAATGGATGCCGGTAAACCCGTCTGTGAGGGACACGAGGGGGTGGTACAGAGCATAGAGGCAGCCAAACACCCGGATGCG
This sequence comes from Fusarium sp. JS1030, assembly GCA_000966855.1. Taxonomy (NCBI): domain Eukaryota; kingdom Fungi; phylum Ascomycota; class Sordariomycetes; order Hypocreales; family Nectriaceae; genus Fusarium; species Fusarium sp. JS1030. The sequence goes on along the minus strand of JWIW01000095.1, from coordinate 1,556,800 downwards.
TTCTTTTAAACGTTACCTTGATACGTGGTGACCAATGCGAAGGGAGCCATAGCTCCTTTACTGTGTGTGCGTTCACATCGTACCGAGAGTTATGTGTTGTGGTTGAAGTCTGAGAGTAAAGATCCAATTCACGGAATTGAGTTGAGAGGTTTAAAATCAACAAGTTCAGAACAGCAGCAGACGTCCTCTTGATATAGGACCCCCAACAACCCCGCTGAGGGGCTTCGGATCCTATCGGCCTCAACGTCATGATGGGTGGACATTGTGCGTGGTAACCGTCTATCTCATTGGCTATCGGTTATTAACGATGAGGGGAAGGTTGGTCAACTCTGCTCAGAGTTGAGTGTTTTCTGGCCCAATTGATGTAATCTGGTGGGGGCTTTATACAGTAGGGTCACATAACTGCAGGACGAGCGGCCGCTATCAGCAACAACGAGGGCAACGTTCATGAGGATAGCAACTCGATGGTGTTGAAGTCAATCAGTCGTCTTCGCAGGTACAAGTCCGCAACAAATCAAGAAACGTCCCATGGAGTAAAAAGCTTGTGACCGTCGGCCGGAGTAACAAGTCAATTGTCTCATGATTCTTCCGCTTTGTCTCGCGACCACGGCACAGCAAGATCGGAATTCGGCTTGCGGGTTTTTAAGTGGGTTTTCTCTCTCGTCCGGGCCGAAGGCTAGCGATAGCGTCCGCAGATGATCTGATTCATTGCAAGAAAACAAGTAGGCAGACAAGACTCATCGAATGGTAAGCATCACGAGCATTGGCCCTCAGCAATAGCCGGCGGCAACATGTCAACAACTGTCCGGTTCCAGGATAGCATCCCAAGAACCACAGAAAAGAACAAGTCCGTCGACTTGGTCCAATACGAGCTCCCCCGGCCACGCTCATTTATCCCACCCGTGGCCTAACCCTTCCCGGCCCGTCCCACGGCCGTCTCGCGGCATCGGCTCCGGGAGTCGCTAACACGGGGCGCACCACTCCCCACCGTCCATAGTATACGACAGGGCTGAAGAACCGCTCAGCTTCGACGTGCAAACACTCACCCATGCTGAAATAAAAACTTCACGACTCCGAGATGCCTGTCCCGGTGAATCTCATCCTTGCTTGCGGTAGCTAATTGGCCCGGGGATGTGTCCCGGACAGAGCTTCCCCTGAGAACAGCGTGGAACTGAGACCGTGGGATCTCGGTGTCTCAAACAGGCAATTTGGGGATCCAGACGTCGCGGATGCTTCATCCGCGTTTGTCCTCGGTGTCGAAAAGCGTAGGTCTTCACGTGGGGGAAGACGTACAAGTTTTCTTGTCGAAGCCCAAGACGCGGGCAGAGCCCAAAAGAGTCGACCGACAACGAGAACTACTCGGTGAGAGGCTGGGGAAGATTCAGACTGAACCTGGTTCATCCCGCGTCTGGAGTCTCAACATGTAAGACATAGACGACATACAGCTTCCCCCAGACGGAGAACCATGCTGAGGCCCCCCAGTCGCGTGCCCCTTATAGCTGGCCTCCATCTAGGATTCAGTGTCTTGGGTATCCATGTCGACAATGATCTCGCTGGTACGATGCGCACGCGACCACCTTCCGGAGAGTATAAGCATAAAGATGCGAAACAATCACACCCAGGTCACGGGCCATCGAACATGAAGCTGCCGTGACACGATTGGCGCTGCTGTACCCGTTGATATGCACGATCTGCGACGACGGACAACGTCGCGTCTAAGCGGGCGATGCAGGCCACGACAGCACTTTTGTTTGTCCGTCTTAGCCAGATGCAGCAACCTTGGGGGAGACTTCCTACAGGCCCTTCCCGTTATAGTAACACCAGAGAAGAATGGAAGCAGCCAAGATCTGCAGCCCAGTTGTTCCAGCTCAGAGTCAACTGAGGCTTGTGCTGAGGCTGAGGCGAAACATGTCTCGTCAGCCGTCAGCCTCGACTGCCATGACGTCGGCCAGGGCATTCCGTGCCATCGGGGATAGCGTTATGATGAATTGGTAATACGTCCCAAACACGACGGAGGGCAGCACAAAGGCCAGATCCGATCCGATCGGTGTTTGCTAATAAGCGCCGTGCAGAGGCCGGACCTGGTATAAGGGCGAAAAGAGCGAGGTGACAACCGCCGGGAGATATCCGAGTTGGCCGTAATTACGGTCGGTCGGTCGAGCCCGCCATCCGCCACACCGTAGGTAGGTAGGTAGGTAGGTAGTCAGTTGAGCCTCCAAGTGTACGCACGCGGCCTCGCAAGGTCATGTCCCAGCAAAACACGTCAATTGCGGGACATGTACGTCCACCGCCTAGTTACGTGGTTGATTGCAGACGCGCGAGCGTGGCCGCGGCAATGCCAGGGCAAAAGAGGATGCGACCATCGACGCCATGATGCCAACCAGATCGTCAACCAGGCACTTGGACGCGAGGCCGCGAGTGCCCCGTGGCGGCCGAATCCACCGAGAGATGGTGATCAGGGTGGCGGCAGCGAAAAAGCTAGGGCTGGCGGTACAAGAGTCAGCCCAGGCTGACAAAATAAGAGCGACAGTGCAGTATTTTGATGGCAGAAAGGCTTGTGACACTCGACAAAAGACAGTTTGGGGCTACGAACCATTGGTTACACTCCGTGGGGGCTAGGCTCACGTCTCGACGTGTATTTCTGGAGTGTTTTGGTTTTGGATTTCCATCTCGAGACGTCCCGAGCGTTGTTTCATGGACATGTCGTGTTTGGATATGGGAAATGGAGATTGGGCATAATTGGATCGACAAAGACGACGGCGATTCTTTGTCCCTGTATCCATCCTGACATCACTCGTGCCCTGCAACTCTAAAGAAACAAGCATCCAGGCGACGATGATTACTATTCTCGAGGGCGCCATCACCAGCCATGAAACAGCGAGCTTGCACCGTGGCTACACGTGAATTACTCGCTCACGATCCGTCGTAAACTACCCCTCACCGCAGGCTGGACGAGGTGTTGTTGCTCTCAAGATCATCGATCAACACACCAACCCGTGACCAAACAAGCAAAGACACCTTCTCCAAAAGACAGGAGATGAAAATAGGGTCTTCGATTGGCTCCCCAGGTGTCGCCTCGCTCATTGGCCTGTCTCCCCAGCTTCGTCGGGCCCGGCCACTCACTAGCAACGGCACCACACCACCAAAACCCGCGGAACAGCCCAGGTCGATCTGTGTGCCTTGGTCCCCTCATTCAAATGAACATCTTTAACGCTTCAGTCTGATGATTTTCTTGCTTGCTGAGGAGGGGCAAAACTCAAAAGGATGATCATTTTCATTCCGAGTATCCGTTCCCGCTGTCATGTCTGCATAACTGAGCGAGATGAGGGTTGATGCAACGAAGAAAAACCGCCCAACGAATGCACAAAGAAAATGCTGCAATAAAAAAAGTCGTCTGGCGGGTGTTATGCATGGCTCAAAACTGATGCTGTCATACCGCATTGGCTTCGTCCATGGGATTCGCCGCCTCATCCGGGGATGGTCCCCTCCCTCGGCCACCGACCAGGAAGCACCTTGCAGCCAAGCCTGCTTCTCCGTCATTCCCTCCCCGTCTGGAAAGGAAAAGGGAGCGAGGTTTCTGTCAAAAATGTGGGCTTGTCCCGAAGCCAGCATGCGGCTCGAGGCGCGCCCAGACTTCGAGACTCTGGCCTTTTTTGCATGTCGCCCCAGTCGCCCGCATGACGGACCAACTGCGAGCCGGTCATTTACGATTATTGCGCCGGTATCCGACCATTTCATAAAATGTTGAATTTGTGTGTAGTATTCTGAGTTGTCAGAAGCCGGGACCGTCCCTGTACCTGGAGATGACCTCTCTGCGAGTCCAGTGAGACACTGACTCTGGGTGTGCCCATGTTCACGTAGCTCAGCCGCGGCGGCACAGGTTCCATGCGGAAGCCGCCGTCCTTCGACGTTGCTGGGCTGGGGCTTGTCTGCCTGAGTCGTTGACAACTTCGCGTATAAACTTCCATGGCCGAGATGGCCCGCATACGTACTAGGTTCAACGCCGCCTCAGAATCTCGGGGAGATGGCAGCCAAGACGCTCTGATGGCGTATTTGCCATGTGCAATGACAGTTAGCTTTACGGATAGACTTTGCTCCCATATCCCTTCAACTTGTTTCCAAGGGGATTGGCAGCCTGGAAGGTCAGTTGAGGTTGTCAAGATGTCTAGCGTGAGACCCTTCGGGCATCTTGCAGACGACGGAAGCGCACCGTCTCAGACGCACTGCAACAGGGCCCTTGGACTAGTCTAGCCGCGACAAGATTAGATCAGCTGGAGCGAACCCTAGGGCCGGGTAAGATTCAACACCGGGCATGACGGAGGCAGATTGATAATCCTGTTGTAGTCAGCAACTTCCGTAGGTTTTGGACGAGTTGCGACTGGCAGCCCAGAGGCTATCTCCGATGGCCGAGACAGCATCCGGACCTCAGAGCCCGGGCATTTCGTCTCCCCTACTTCAGTGGAGTTTGTTCAGTGGAGGTACAGGCAGCTTCGGGGCGGGGGTGTACTGTAGGGCCCTGGGGCACATGGCTTCTACCCCTTCTCCGGCTTAGCGTCTCTGGCCCTCCCCTTTAGGGCTTAGCCGGCACAACGCCGGCCCAATCATCCAACATCGTCATCATCAGCTCCGCCCTCGTCTTTATTTTGTCGCCCCCTCTCTTCCCAAGTCACTCACCACTTCGTCCTCTCTCGCAACCCTTGTCCGCCAGTTGGTTGGCTAGACGCACTCCCAGCGCTCGCTGGTTATTTTTCTCCTGTTGCCCTGCCTCTGTCGCTCTCTCCAGTTCGTCTCCGCTCCGCCCACTCCAACAATCCTTGACATCGCCGGCTCTTCCTGGCATATCCGGCGGACCCTTGCTGCGCTTGCGCTTGCGCTCTCGTCCTGCTCCCGGCCTTCAAACATCATCTTCCTCGCCCCATTCTTCCCACGTCCTCCCATTCCACCACGCTCGCCTTTATCTCGCCTTGTCCCTTCTCCTTCACCGAGCTCTGACGCTTGTCGGGACCTATTGCTGGGATCCCCACGCTTCTGACTACTTCCTCTCCTGTTTCCCCCCGGAGCTGATGAAGTTGCTTGTTCAGCTCTCTGTCGCCAAGATGAATTTCACGATTCTTTAGCCGTCGCCTCCAACGCGCGAGCACTTGCGTCCCAGGTGCTTCTTCGACTAAAAGAACCGCGATCCCAACTATTTCTCGACTCAATTCTTCCCTCACGATAACCTCGCTCTGCTTCATCTTACTTTACGACTCTCACCTCATCCTACTCTGCATCCCAGCCCACGAGCTCCCCAACTGGGCTGTCTTACACCTCGTCATCCGACATATCTTACCTCCCTTCGACCCTCTTCTCCTCAACCGCGTATCAGAATTATTGAGCTTTGGGTATATGGACCACCAAGTTCTCAGTATGGCTTCGAAACGTAGTTCACGACTTTTCGTGGACGACACCGAACACTCCCAGGAGAATCAGCAAAAGACCACCAACACCCCATTTCGCTCAAGACGGAGCTCTCGCAGCTCCACCAAGGAAGATATGATGCAGTCCGCCAAGGACGCAGAGGAGGGCCTCACAAATGGATTATCCATTCGTGATTCCACAAACATGACGCGCTCTCACAGCCTGTCTGCTGTCAGCATGGAGAGCTCCAAGTCGTCCTCCTCGACGACTAGTGAATCTAGTGGTAAGCCGCAACTGCCTGCTCCGGCCGATCGAGTCATGACTCACCTCACCCTAGCCCCATCCATGTCGACATACCAGTCACACGCTTCTGAGCACCCGCCTGCGCCTCTCAATGGCCGACCTCACAATTTTGGCGTCGTCGTTCCCGGTGTCTATCGAAGCAGCTTCCCCAAGTCTCACGACTTCGACTACATCAAGGGTTTGAAGCTCAAGACGATCGTGTAAGTCATCTTACCCTGGCCCAGTGGTACCCTCAAACTGACCTGTCAAAGGTCACTGGTCAAGAAGGAAGAGTTCGATCATGATCTCGAGACCTTTGTCGCTCGTGAAGGCATTCGACAAGTGGTTTTCAACATGAAGGGTACCAAGAAGGAGACCATCCCTCTCAAGACGATGAAGTCCATCCTCAGCATCGTGCTCAACAAGGAGAACTATCCTCTCCTAATCCACTGCAACCACGGCAAACATCGAACTGGATGTGTGGTTGGAGTCGTTCGCAAGGTTGCGGGTTGGGATGTTCAGAGCGTCATCGCCGAGTACAAGAGCTACGCCGAGCCCAAGGCCCGCGAATGCGATGTCGAGTACCTCAGTGCCTTTCAGGTGTCTACTCTCCGCACCTCAAACGACGTCAGCGCCAAGTACAGCCGCCCCCAGATGACCACATTTTTTCGAGCCCTCATCTTTTCGACCTTTGTCCTGCTGATTTGGCTATTGTCCGGGACAAGGCTAAGCGGCGCAGCCACAAGGCCAAACAACCTTCTCCTATAAGGAAACGACACTTTTACGATAGACTTCCATTTGTCAGAGATCCCGACGACGATACCAGCAGCAGTTCTCACCGATTCCCAAATCGGACACATCAACGAGATACCCGTTTCCGGCGATTCTAATCAACATTTATTTCACAATTTCATGACCATCTCGATTCCCCAAGGATACGACCAAAGGCGCGTCGAGCAGCAACGAGAGCACGTTCAGGTTCCCAATGAAAGCCTGATACTGAGATGATCAATTCCTCACTGGCTTGAGGTTCATCGTTTGATGACTTGCATTAACCATTTGGCGGCACGGGCCGCATAGGACTTTTGGAGACAGCATCAAGGGCTGAGACTGTCTCCCGGATTGGCGTTTTATTTCAAAGAGGTGAAGAGGCACCAGGATGCCAGATCAAAAAGGGCAAAGTTCCCTCCTGACTCGATTTTCTTTATTCTTATATATGTGGTGTTTGGGAGAAGCGGGTTCATTGGATGCAGCATCTTAACTGTATCACTAGACAACCAATGCTGATACCTCGGGAGCTGGGCGTTGAAGTAACAAAAAACTGCCACTGGGCTAGACGCATTTGTGTAACAATATATATACAAATCATGTTTGAATCCTCAGCGCATTGCGGGTCAATCGAAGAGCGAATATTGTTGTGTAACGAGCTGGGCGATTGATTTTCTGGTGCAAATTCTTTTCATGGCGCACATTTTGTTGTTCAATTGGCCGACTAACCAAAACGCATAGCTTGATCATGTACACGGAGTAGTCTCAGTAACGCAAACTTGAAGCTTGAGCTCGCCCAGTCACCGACCTGTCCTACTTGATCTTTTGACTCGATCCATCGACTCGGGTCTTTTGTAATTGTTCAGCATTACCACCCTCATCCAAACCACCGCAGCGGTTGCTTCGGAGACGTCCACCTCAACTGTCGGACTTCAACTTGGGGGGACGAAGCGACCAGGTTGCCTCAAAACATGTCGAACTGGCAGCCATTGTTATGAAATTACACTCTCAACTCTTGGTACGATACATGGTTGTTTCGATTCTCTGCCTCAACAACCGCGGTCTTGCAACAGCCACTCAGGAGCTTGTTCGTATCATCGTGTTGTCGAGATCAGCGGCGCCCGAAGTCTCAACGATCCGATCTCAGAGGGGAAGATGAGGAGAACTCGATCTTGACGGGCAACCGCCAGGCAATTCAGCCGAAGAGCTCGTCCACAAAGTCATGATGATGCTAGTAGGATGGACCAGATCAAACCATGCCGGGTGGCAAAGCGCGGGGATATGCTTACAGTTCATGCAACATGCCCCCTTTTTGCTCAACCTCTGCATCTCGACACATATCAAGAGCCTTAGTTGCGTTGAATCCACGCGCGCAGGGTCAATAAGGTTGTAAGACACGGTTTTCAGCAAGATGTTGTTTACTTTTCCCTCGAACTCAACAGACATGTCCAGCAGGGCCGACCCCTTGAAAATAAACAACTTCTGCTTCAACACGATGCAGCAGGTGTCCTGGAAGAGTTAATACAGAAGACAGATCGCTTATAAAAAGTCTGCCCTGTGGCCAACTGAGTCTAAGATCTGAACAGGCACAACTACATTCAGGCCTTCACACCAGACAGCTCCCTGCCCCTGTTCTCTCGTCCCAACTTTGCTACTCTAAGCAAAGCAACTCATCATGCGCTTCTTCAAGAACCTCTTCACGGCGCTCGCCGTCTACTGCGTTGTCCAGGCTGGGCCCTGCCAGGCCAATGCAACTACCGCGACAGTCACGAGCACCGTTACTCGCACCGTTACTCGTGGTACCGTTACTACCACTGCCACTGTCACCACTGCGGGTACCATCACCAGAACCAGGACCTCAACCGTAACTCGTACGTCGACATCCACGGCGACAACCACGGCGACAAACTTTGTAACTCGTACCACGACATCCACCGCAACAACCACTGCTACAAACTTTGTTACTCGCACATCTACCCGGACCAGCACCGCTGTGAGAACCAGCTTCACCACGGCCACGCAGACATCAACTGCCATTGTCCTCTCGACATCCACCATCATGAGCACGTCAACTGTCGTCAGCACCTCTACTGTCTTGACGACCTCCACCTCTACAGTCTTCACGACCGAGCCTGCGCCCCCCGTGACACCCACTCCTACGCCTCCTACGACACCCACCCCTTGCGCGGCAACGTGTGATGTGACGGGTACTGCCGTTGCAGGCCCCCAGATGACAGAGATTGCCGAAGTCGACGCCAGCACCCTGTCCGCCTGTCTCCAGTCCTGCGAGGATACCGTCAACTGCAGCATCGTGAATTACAACTCCGCCCTCGCAACTGGGCAGTGCTCCCTCTACTCGGGCACCCTGTCCGTCTCCGGCCCGGACGACGGCAGCCGCTGGTATGAGCTGGCATGTCAGAACTGTGCCAACAATGGAAATAGCCGACGACGACGACGACAACGACGATCACTCGTTGCCAAGCGCGCGGTTGGAGGGCGTGAGGTCAAGGCCCTGGTCGATTAAGGGGGTGATGGCTGTGGACTTGGGCACTAGAGACGCAACGAACGTTTGTTTGATCCTTTCTCTCAAGTGATAGAAAGAGGAAAGACATCCGTGCCTTGCTTGGTTAGGATTTTCATCTTTGGGAACTGCCGTGGTGGTTCGTATAAACGGCAGAGCAGTAGATCTATACATGTCCGTGTGTCTTCAGGGCGCATTTCGCGCATTGTCCCGAATCACGCTCACGGTTCCAATATCATACACCATGTATCGTACACTGACTCGTCTCTAATCCCTATTCCCGCAGCGATTCCTTTCAATCCTCTCCTCAGCATCCTTGTCACTCTTTCGCCTTGAACTGTGTCTTCAGGCCGCAAGGCGCTCACGGTTCCAATATCATACACCATGTATCGTAAACTCGTCTCTAATCCCTATTTCCCCAGCGATTCCTGTCAATCCTTTCCTCAGCATCCTTGTCAAAGTCACCGTTAAAGTAGACCCATCCTCCGGCGATGCAGTTGGCAGTGCCGAGACCGATGGCGGTGCCGCGCACGACACCGCGGATAGAGAAGCGCCCGCGGAAGGGCTGACGGCGGCGCAGGGCCAGCAGCGCGTAGAGGCCTGACCAGGCAGCAGTGAGGCCCGCGCTGCCGGTAGGGTAGCCAGAGAGGTTGAGGTACGAGGAGAAGAGGAGGGGAGGGGTGAAGATGAAGAGGGGCAGGGATGGGGGCCGCGCGTGGAGGGCGGTGACCAGAGTTGCCAGCAGAGAGGGGGGGAGGGATGCAGCTAGTCAGTGTCAGGTCAGTATATCTGATCTTGCTAGTAGATGTGCTGCAAGGTGTAGTTGGGGATCAAAGTGTATGATAGGTTGACATGGGGAGGTTGTGATATTGAGAGTTGAAGACAGGGAACGGGCGACTAGACATGGATATCTGGTGTTCAACTTACAACCCCAGTCGTGAAGACGGTCCAGCACAGACTTGGTTACAGCAGACTCTTCCTTCGCCATGGTGTGCTGTCCTGACTCGAAAGCGAAGCGTGGCCGTCGCAATTGCAGCTTCTCGTTCAGCCTCGGACTCTGTTCGTGATGATAATGCGAAAGATTTCGCGATTATCGGGCGCACCCCTGCCACTTATGACGTCGTCGGGATCCGGATCCTGCCAGCGATGACTAAGCCGGTGCCTTCAAGTTCAGCCCAAACCAAACCGCACGGGCTGAGTCACATGGCCTCGTCCCCTGCGGCGCCATGTCAAACTTCAACATCCATCGTCCCTCGACCACGCGGCCTCAAGGATGGACAGCCTAACGAGATCCCGATCCTCATCCCAAGAGTATGGAGTGCGAGCCTCGCATTCAAAAGTTCCCCCACCCGGGAATTACTTCTCATTCCCAGACCTTTTATTCCCTTCGGCTACTCCCAACTCTAAAAGTGTATGAAACAGGGGGTTAGGGCGAGAGAGGTCTAGCGACGGAGCTCCGCCACAGTCGAGTCAACTCAAACGGGTAATGGATTGCGATCCAAGGGCGAAACATTGGTGAGGAAATAATAATCATTCGATATTCACGACTAATACGCCTTGCCATCCGCACGGAGGCAATTAGGCCCAATCCACCAAGGCTCTATGTAAGTCCATCAAAACAAGGAAAACCAACAAGAGAACTTCTATCTAACTACCTCATGGGGAAATAGGATTAGGGGGTATAATGTTTACTAAACAGCAAAAAAGGAAAAAGAAACAATCAGAGGGAAAATACTTGTACAGCTCCACCTCGTTTCTCAGCATCATGATCTCATAAAGCTCGACTCAGCCCTGCCGTGGGGTAGGCTAGAATCCTTCTACCTAGTGTCCGCCGTGCGGCCAGTACCGTGGGTCCTGCTGATAGGCGTTCTGGTCGTACTCGCTCCAATCTTGGTTCGAGTAGTCCTGTTGCTGGCCATAGGCTGCCGCATACTGCTGGTATGCTGCCGGATCCCATTGCTGGTAGCTAGCGTCGCCGCCGCCCTGGTACTGGCCCGCTGACGGACCGGCCACCGCATAGCCACCGCTGTGGTCGACCCCAGACGACAGCAAGTTCAAGTCGAAGCCATCGTCGGGGCCGAGCGTGGAAAAGTCAAACTGGCTCAGCACGCCCTCGCCCTCTTCGGCCGAGGTGGCCGCTCGAGAAGAGTGGCCGTGGTGCTTGCCTGAGCGCTTGGAAGAGCTGCCCCCTCGCCGGGAGCCAGAGCTGGAAGGGCTATCTTCCTCTGCAGATTTGCGGCCGCTCTTGCCCCTCCGTGAGGACTTGGAGCCTGAGCGAGTGTATTCACAACGGAGGTTGTTGCTTCGACACCGTTCGCAGCCGTTCTTGTCTCCGCTACATCGAAGCTATCGAACTTGTCAGCATTGAGTTCTTGACTTGTATATGTATATACAGAGAGAGGGGCAGACTATGCGGCCTGGTGTTGGCAGCCTGGCGCTGAGAGGCGTCCCGGCTAGTCAGATAGTTCCCGCAGGCATACCTTTTTCTCGTGGCATCTATCGCATGCCTGGTGGGAACTGGAGCGGGCCGTGACGGGGTCAAAGCCGTTACGGACACTCTGGACCTCGTCGGTCTCCGGATCGTATTTCCAAGTCCCAAACATTGCTGACTGCGTTTGTATACTTGGCTCTGGGGTTTCTGGGTATGAGTCCTATGCTTGACCCATCAAACAAACCAAAGTTCCAAAAGGACTGATGATAATGTGGTAATGATAGGTGATTGCAAGGGCAACTAGCGTTGAGAGACGGGTATAAAGAGGTCTGCCTGGTAAGGGGAAAGACTGTTGGTTTCTGTTCTGCCTGAACGAAAAGCATCTCGTGGCGTTTTAAAGTCGCAAGGCATCTGGCGGTCTTATAGGCAACCACAGGCAGAGAGAAGGTCTAACGATGTTGACAGGTCCCGGCGCTCTCTCTGTCCGTCTCGTCTCCGGTGACAGTCCATAACCTAGTGGATGCAGCAAAAGGCAGCGCGCGCCGAGCCGCACTGCCCAGGCAGGCTCCCGCCCATGGATGGTGATGGCATCCCCATCCACGAGAGCATTCAGACCCCGGTCCCGTTGAACCCCTGCCTCCGATCTATGGGCCTGGTCTCGTTTATTAGTCCTGCCCGGGGTGTTGGGTTGGGCGTGGGCATGGTCGGTGTTAAGGTAGGTTGTCGTGAACACGGGCCACGATTTTCCCTTAGGGTGACTCTAATGCAGATGCAAGCAAGCTGCATTTTCCCTATTTTAGAAAACGGTCTGGTCGTGGTCCGCCCACACTTGGAGGCTGCCTGTTGATTTTTAGATCCAAAGTAAAAGAATCCTTCGATACGACTTGCTTGCGCGGTCTCTGTTCCTTCTGCCCTACGTCGATTCGGCCGTGAGTCTAACACAACAGTCCCGTGGCTCTCGGAGGCTAGGTCCCGCGGCACCGACGCCCGTGGTTGGTCCATCTCGCATCCCCACAGCTGTGCCTGGAGACAGGCTGGGATGCATCCCCGTCAGCCCGTCAGGCCTTGAAAATCACAACTTTTTTGTTTTCAATCTGATGCTATTCCCGATTCCTTCGGGCGTCGACGCAGTGGCTGTGTAGTGCAAATCTCGAGGCGTCGGGTCTGGACGGTGGTGAGCTCTGATGGGCATTAGGCGGTGCCATCCCAGCTTACATCGCCACTTATACATCCGGCACCTTATTAGTGCATCATCATGTGTATAGAAGACTGTATGTGATGTGTGCGTTGCAGCACAACTTGCCAAACCCGCAGATATGTGCCTTGCATCATCTTTCCCGCAACCAAGATCTCGGCGGCATACTGGGCCGCGGTAATACATCATCTGTGTTGGTTCCAGGTAAAAAACCCCTCGGGACGTGGAGAAAATAGCACCGAAGATTTAGGCAAAAGCCTCCACAGTTGTCCGTGCCGTTGACAGAACCCCGGCCGTCAGAACCCTAACCATCATGTCATTCACAGAGCCCTGAGTCATTCCGAAGCTGGTCGAGGAACTTTTTGTAAATAAAACTATTCCGGCCCTGGAGGTGGTGGTGAAATGTGCATGGTTTAAAGTGGTTGCATATGGCCGTCAAGGCGCGCGAGGCAGGGCTGGAGAGGGTGGCACGTGAAGCCCTGCTCACCCCCGGTCGAGGGTGATATCGGGGTGAGTGAGTCGATGGGGGTGGCAGCGCATCCTCCCTGATAGGCCTGCTACAGCGATCCACGACTTTCAGCCTTGTGCGGCACGCAGCGGCTCTCGCTACTGGTCAGTGGCTCGCAATTAGGCAGATTGTGTGGAGGCTATGAGCTCTAGCAGCATGTTTCGCTCTCCACGCTTCACCTCATAGGACAGCTCGGTCAAGTTGCTTCATGTAGGAAAGGTATCGTTTTCTCGTATCAGTGTTTCAATCTAACCAACAATCCAAATCTATGTAGTACCAACGCCAACTTTTAGGATCTACCCTCTTCTCGTGTTTCTATTCTGATCCTTCTCTAGTTATGCGCCTGTGATATCAGTTGATACAACGTTACTTACTGCTCGCGGTAAGAGTCATTCAGCTCTTATTCCCAGCCAACTTATTCCCAGTGAACCCGCTTCCTCTCCTTGACCTCCAGGTGGTCGGCGTCACGCATGACTTCCTTCATTGGAACCTCGTTGTCGAGAGGTTCCGTCTGGCCATCCTTCCAATGCACAATGACCTTGGCCCGACGTTTATCGGGTGCCAAGAAGGAAGCGATGGCATCACAGGTCGAGTCTGGGCTGATGGAGATGGGGTAGCGGCGCCCATACTCATGCCGCAAGGGACCGTTTGACCTGTCGACGACGTCGATGACATACCTTTCTGGAGGGTGTCGTGGGTCGCGTGCAGATTTGGGGGCACTGCTACGGTGATGAGTTGATCGCTGGTTAGAGCTATAAGAATGCGACATGTCAGAGGCCGCCGGGCTTCGATGTCCATCATGATCCGGTGAGATGCTTGAAGGGTGCGGGCAGCAGTTGCATCGACACTTTGTCGGGTCCATGGTCTGATACTGACCCTGCTGTGACTGCAGAGGCAGGATCCAGGTGCCGTAGGTTGACGGCGTGAAGCGAGGTTCGGGGCTATGTGATGCCCGGTTGCTGTGGGAAAACCTATTGTTGTTTTCTCTTCTCGACTCTGAGCGAGGAGGAGAGCAGCAGTCAAAGGCTCGGCTGCCTCGATGCTGACTATGATGTGTTCCCTGCTGTCTGCTGTAGCTCCTAGATGAGAAGGAGTTGCGATGCTGCGGGTAAGGCATATTTGAGGTAGGCTGCGGAACTGTACAAACCTGTGATTTTTGTGCTTTCAAGGCTTGGCTTGATGCTTCTGGCTGGCTCTGGTTGTTAGCGTCTTGATGCTCATCCTCTTTGGGCGTGTTGTCCGTGACGATATTTAAGACTTGAGACACCATGTCGACTGGCTTGATTGTCAAACAAGTGCAAGTGGCAGAAGGTGCGCAGATTCAAAGATGAGATTTTAAACACAAAGAAAGCTGCAGTTTTGGGGTCCAAGGGAGCCGTAATGTTACTACTTAGACCATATTCACTCAGCCCGCCGACATGTGTTCACTGGTTTTATATGCGCTTTGTCGATGAACATCAACTTGATGTTCCAGGGCATTGTGAATGAGACGGGGATTTGTTCAGATCGGGCACGAGCATTGAAGCTGAACAGTTGGGTCGCTAAAAAGAACACAGCTTGACCTGCATCTTTCTTTCTTTGTCTGTCTGGCTGTTCTCAAGCAGCTCGTGTTCATGGCAGAAAGCCACAGTAACATCACGCAGACAGCAAAGCCAAAGCCCTGCGATGCCCCTCAGTTCACCGTTCAGCTGGGTAGCTAAGCCCCTCTTATCAAAGAATATGGGGTCTTGGCTCAGTCCCAAGACGGCAGGTCGGTTTAATTGCCAACGGCAGAGTGGAAACAGTGAGAAGATGAAAGAAAGAATGGCGCCATGATGAAGCCTGGGAGTAGTGGAGAAGAACAATATGAACGGCGGGGGTTCCATTTGGAGCAAAGACTGCTTCAGCGTCTATTCATCACCCTACAGGGGCTTTAGCGCCTGGTCACAAGCGAAAGGACCGCCGGGAGAACCAGTGCTCCGGCGCAAAAGCGCCTAAAAACCGCAGCAAGATCCATGCAGAGGGCCCTTCCCCACAATGTAGTGGCTAAAGGGGCTAGGGTGCGGCAAGACGCCACACAAAGAACGGAGCGCCACTCGGACCCGGCAGGTTTCCAAAAGGCCAGCAAAGACATCTCGGTCCTGGTCTTCTTCAACCGTCCGTCCCGCACGTAATCTTTTCCCATCCTCCCTCTTTATCCCCACGCTTCGGCTTTCTTCTTCTTAATTGTTCGCCCTTATTTCTTTGTTCGTGTTTCAATTACCGGCAAAATGGCTCTCTCTCCTCAGATGTAAGTGACCCTCACGCGACAGCTCGTCGCGCAATCTCTTGGTGGCGCAAACCTGGCATCTGAGGGGAATCATGGCGAGGCAGTGCTAACATGTTCGCGACAGCACCAACCTGATCATCATCCTGGGTATGATGCAGGTGTCGAAGCGCGTGCCTTTCGACGATCCCTTTGTACTCAACGTTGTTCGCGCCATCTACCTCGCCAGCAACGTCCTCATCGCTGGCCTCTACTTCTTCACCCAGCTGAAGATCAACAAGAAGAAGGGTATGAATGCCTCGCAGTGCCACATTTGGCCACTTCCTCCTGCGCGGATGCTGACATTGCCCCTCCAGACCTCACAACCCTCAAGTATGTCGAGCCCGCCCCCATGGGCTCCTCCGAGGAGGGCAAGCTCGTCACCACCACCATCCACGCCTACGACACCCAGCAGATCCGCACCGCCTTCCGTGGCCAGGCCATGGGTGTTGCCATGATGGCCTTTATGCACCTGTACCTCAAGTACACCAACCCCCTGCTCATCCAGAGCATCATCCCCGTCAAGAGCGCCATTGAGAGCAACATTGTCAAGATCCACGTCTTTGGCCAGCCCGCCGCTGGTGACCTCAAGCGCCCCTTCAAGCAGCCCCAGGGCTTCATGAGCGCCATGCAGGGTGGCCCTGCTCAGAGCGACAAGAAGGCTGTCGAGGCCGCCGAGCGCTCCGGCCGTGGTGGTGCCAAGGAGGAGTAAAATGGAGGTCTTTGGAAAAGGAGGCTTCTGTACGGCAGTCTCTGTATGGATCATTGTATACTAGGGCTCTTTTAGACCTTGGTTGTACTATATAATATGAGAATGATATGGGTGTGATGATTCCTGCAACTATTTCTCGTGAATTGGTGACTCCGGCTTCCCAGTTAGAGCACCTTCAATTGCACGGGTAGCAAGGGCAAATTACTAAACTCAGGGCATAAAGTCACATGCTTCCTTTGAATTGATAGCAAATGCGCAAGTTTTGCCTTGCGCAAAAGGCATTAATTTGTGCTGCAACCTTGAAAGTGCAGTCACGTTTTCTCGCGTTAATTGGTGACATAACCAGGTCACCCAGATCGCGACGGTCCGCCCCTCCGCCACAGATCGCACGCTACTCCAGTTGATCCGTAATCGACTTTGACCTCCTTCTTCTTCTGTTCTGGATATTGTTGCACAAGATACCCTTCCTTCTGCGCATTTTTGTCATTGTTTAAAGCTATCTCCCGTACCGTTTACCCCTTCACCATGGAGCGACCGTCCACTCCACCTCGATCTACAAACCCTGCGCCTGCCCGCACGCCGCCTACGCCAGCAGTGACAAAACGAATAGTGCGTCTCAGGCAGTAACCAGGCTTCGTCAGCCGTCAGCTCTCTAATAAGCGTGTCCAGGAAGAAAGCAGACTCCGCGCAAAGGCGATCCGAGACCAGCGAGAAGCCGAACAGCGAGCATCCGGCAATGCGCCCGAACTATCCAAGAGCTCTGGCGGCTTCGTGCCGACAGAGGACGTCTACATCTCAAAAACTGCCAACGGAAAGCGACCGTATAATTCAATCTCGACGGGCGATTCTTCCAAGGGAACCAACCGAGATGGGCGCAACAAAGGCGACGAGGAGCCGCTGCGGCCAGCGCGAAAGTTCACCAAGTTTGTCGACTACAACATGAGTACCATGACAGACACAAAAGGTGGTTTCTTGACAACTGAGGACGACCCCCACAATTACGCCCTCGGTGGAAAGAAGCCAGGACAGCCGGAGGACGAGCAGCGGCCGAAGCACATGAGCGTGCAAGAGTGGGAGAGGTTACAGTTGATACGCAACTTGAAGAGGCAAAAGGCAGGGCCGTTTGAGCCGGGACTGAGTGTGTTGGACGACGATGAGAATCGAAAGAAGTGCCAGGATTGCAAGAGCTTGGAAATTGACTTTGTCTGGGAAGAGGTGTTCCACATATGCGTCTGCAACAAGTGCAAGGAAAAGTACCCCGAGAAGTACTCGCTGTTGACCAAGACGGAGTGCAAGGAGGATTATCTTTTGACAGATCGTGAGTTCATCCTTACATGTGGAAGCTTGGGTCATACGTCACTAACACCGAACAGCCGAGCTACGAGACCCTGAACTACTACCCCATCTCTCCAAACCAAACCCTCACAAGTCTCACTGGCACGACATGATGCTGTTCCTCCGGTGTCAAGTGGAAGAGTACGCCATCAAGACGAAATGGGGTTCATCAGAGGCACTAGACGCCGAGTATGAACGACGAGAGACGCAAAAGAAGGCCCGAAAAGAGGCCAAGTTTAAGGAGAAGCTTATGGATCTCAAGCGCAAGACGCGGACAGACGCCTTCCGGAGACAGGCGGGCACACTGAGCAAGTCCGGAGCAAGCAAGTTCGGCGATGCGATAGGAGGCGGGAAGCATGTGCACGAATGGGGAAGGACTGTTGAGAATGAAGAGGGCATGACGGTAAAGACGTGTACAGAGTGTGGGATGGAGGTGGAGGAGCTGGAGTTCTAGCCTGCCAAACTGGCTCCGATTGGTGTTGGGTTTCACAGGCGATCGTGGATAATGACTTATGTTTGTTAGATATTTGTCAGACTCAGAGTTGTTTGGGCGTGTTTCGGTAGATATTAGCGACATGATTTAGAAGACTTGCAACGTGTGGTCGCTGTCAAGCTACCTTTGTATCCAATGTACCTATTCAGGGACATGTATTTCGGTACCATGAATAGTTCCAACTCGAGTTACATTATCGGTCAACAAAGCTTTGTTGGACTCTACTAGTCCCCCTATTGTCTTGGATTTTCTTCAGCAGAGCCAAAAATGACATGATTTTCGTTGATTTGTCATTTTCACATTGATTCTGTTGGTCTGTCTGCCGCCTCAACTCGCATCGGTTGCCGCCAGGGGTACCTCAAAGTTGATGCCTGACAGCCTCACTCTAGGTAAGGTAGCCAGCTGGACACTCGGTGATTGGTCGAAATTTCGGCGGCAAAGCGTCAAGCCAGGCCAGATAGCGACAGAGAGCACAGAGCACAGCACCAAGTGGCAGCAGGGAAGTACAGGGACAGCACAGCAGACGCACCTCCAACCCAAGTCACCGAACACTTGGAAGCTTTGCTCGCAGCACACGCTGAATAATTTTTTTTGCAACCGGCAACGCCTGCGAAACCCGCGACAGCTCGACCGTCCAGAACCTCTCAGCGACCCGAGACACCTCGATACAGCCCGGCAACACGTGCTTGGCCCGTCGGATCGTGCGCGCAGTAGCCGCCGTCCAATCCAGCCATCTCTCCTCTCCCTCTCTCCCATTCCATCATCACATCACATCACATCGCCCCGAGCTTGTCCGACCACGCACCAGGCACTCGCTCGCCGCCATCGACGTCTTCCCGCCTGCCGCCTCGCTCTCCATGAACCCGCCCAATTGACAGAGGCGCGCCGCGATGGGCCCGAATGCTGGCAACGGCGTGGGAGGCCTGGAGATGGGGCCCTTGATGCAGGGCAATGGCTCCAACATCCCCCAGGCCACAGAATACACCCTGCAGGGCGTCATGCGCTTCCTGCAGACCGAGTGGCATCGTCATGAGCGCGACAGGAACTCATGGGAGATTGAGAAACAGGAGATGAAGGGCCGCATCGCCAACCTTGAGGGCCAGGCGCGGAGGGCCGATGCCACCCAGCGTGTCCTTAGGAAGTACGTGACTATGCTGGAGCGCAAGGTCAAAGACCAGACCGCCCAGCTCAAGGGACAAGGCGCGGTTGATGCCGCCGAAGCTGCAAAGAACGATCGAGCTGCCAAGATACAGGAGAAGCTCAGATGTGAGCACCGTTCCAGATACCAAAACTCAGACCACGAATTTGTGCTAACCTTGCGCTGCGGTAGCTTCTTTGGAGAATATGCCAGTTCCTGGCGTTGACGGCGTTGACTACGAAAAGATCGAGCGGGGTGATGAGGATGCTCAGCGACAAGACCTCAAGATCTTCCTCGATCAGTGCCAGTCCGAATTTATGTATCTCATGATCACCCCTGCGAACCCGCAACCGCCCCGAGAGTCCCCTCCGCTACCGATCATGGAGGACTTGCGAGAGGTCGAAGCATACGGCATGCCAGCTCCCCAGCCTATGGAGCGGCAGTTTCAGCTTCCTACGAGAGCCGCCCAGAACCATGCTCAAGAGATGAATTCGAGAATACCTCAGCAGAACCACGCACCGACTCCTATGCCCCAGTCGCACTTTGCCCAGAAGCAGTCCGAGATGCAGACCCAGCCCATGGTGCGGTCTTCGGCAGAGCATCCACCCGTCATGTATCAAAACTCCAACGACTGGCCTACACCTGTGTCCGTCACATCCAGGCCGATCGAGGAGCATATTCCCCAAGCAAACCATGCTGCGGAAGCTCTAGGTGGTATGGAGGATTCTGTCGAGCTCAGGGAGAAGCACTCTGGACCTCCCGATTCTGACGGATGGGAGTTCCCCGAGGGCACGTTCCCTGAACCTGGAAACTCTCAACCAAACCAGTCCTTGCCCAACCGCCCAGACACCGATGTTTTCCCCAATGCTGACAACCTCCCCAAGTCGCCCGGCCGACGAGACAGTTCTCATCGGAGGAAGGGCTCGATGTCGAGGAGACGAAGTGCAGATCACGAACTAGCCCTGGCAGCTCAAAAGGCCGCCGAGAGCGGCAACTTCAAGCTGCGATTTGGACTACGAGGTCACCTCGACACTGTTCGGACGGTCATCTTCTCTGGGGGTGGTAGCCCAGGGGAGCCTGAAATCTGTACTGGTGGAGACGATGGTATGATCAAGCGTTTCCATATTCCCAGGTTAGACGGCCATCCAGGAGGTCATCAGCACACAGCGTCAGACCTCGATGTTACTGCCAACTTTACACACCGCGGTCACTCTGGAGCAATTCTGTGCCTGACGTCATGGTCCCCTTCACCAAACTTCTCGACTGGAGGTCGCGCACAAGGCGACGGCTGGATATTCTCGGGTGGCCAGGATGCGACTATCCGAGTATGGGAACGTGGAAGGGTTGATCCCAAGTCGACCCTCGAGGGACACACGGACGCCGTCTGGGCACTATGCGTTCTTCCAGCCACTCTGGGTCAGGTATTTGGCAACTCGAGTCCCTACGGCAGCACCGACCGAATTCTTCTCGTATCCGGTGCCGCAGATGGCAGCGTTCGTCTGTGGTCTGTTAGTGCGCCGCCGCAGCTGAGCTCACCACAGCCCGGAACCAATCGAGCCATGACAGGCCGAGGAGGCAGGGTTCGTGGTAACTCGATGAGCTCTGGCAGTGGCTTCTCTAACTCTCCACAGCCTACGATAGCTTCAAACTCGCCCTTTAACCACACGCTTGTGCACAACATCTCTAGGTCGGACGGCTCCGCGGCCAGCCCGACTTGCATCACACCTCTAGGCACCTCTGGTGAATCCTTTGTCGTCGCCTACTCAGATGCCGCCATTTTTGTCTACGATACTAGGACAGGTGAACAGATTGGCCATATGGATAGCCTGGAGACGTACGACCAGACAATAAAGACCAGTGTCAACGCCGTTGTCGCTACGACAATGGGACTAGACCAGGCCAACCAACACCATGCTGGTAACATGGGCGAGGAAGATGCCAGCGCCGGAGCCACTGGTGGCAGCCGATCAATGGCGGGCTCAGGCGTCGAGGGAACTATTATTTCTGGCCATGAGGACCGCTTCATTCGATTCTTTGACGCCAACAGCGGTATGTTGAATTTCGAGCAAATCACTCTTGCATACTAACTCCCGGCCAGGCCAGTGTACATATAACATGATCGCGCACCCAGACGCCATCTCGAGCCTCTCACTTAGCCCCGATGGACGCGAGCTCGTCAGCGCAGGCCACGACGCCTCGCTCCGCTTCTGGAGCCTCGAAAAGAGGACGTGCACACAAGAGGTGACGAGTCACCGAGTGATGCGCGGCGAGGGCATCTGCGCTTGCGTGTGGAGCCAAGACGGGAAGTGGGTTGTTAGCGCGGGCGGCGACGGCGTGGTCAAGGTATTTGCGCGGTAACGTCTTTGATGCATTGCATGTCTTCAGAGAGGGAGTAAAGGAGGATTCATGTTTCAGGGCTTGGGGGGAGGGATGGTGCATTGTTGCTGGGTGGACGAGTGTTTAAGTTGGATGAAGGAAGCTGGGCTCAGCAACGACGAACCTGTGTTATAGTATGTGTGCCTATGATTCTTGGGGGGGAAATGTTTTCCTTTTTTTATTTATACTACTCGTCGATACCCGGCATTTGTGGTTGCGTCTGCTTCATGACTGGGCGGGCTGTTTACAGTATGGATGCATGACGGGTTGGGGAGGAACTGTATTCTATACCATATTCTGGCTGCGACTTGCATTCTCCCGGCCTGTTGTTGTCGAGTCACGTCGGCAAAATAATCAAAACTGGTGACAAGTGCAAAAAAAAACAAGTCCTGTGTATCACAGGTGGCTGGAAACTCTCCCGCCGGAAATTGAACCCGGGTCTCAAGCGTGACAAGCTTGCATACTGACCACTATACTACGGAAGATGGCCAGGCGTTGAACGCCTGGTGTAGTGAGGGATTGTTGGAAGCTAGTGCGCTATCTCATACTAAGGAGGTCTGACGGGTGGAGTTGATGATTTTTTTCTGAGGAGTGCGCTGATTGGGTGATGGTTACCCTGTAACTGCGGCTCGGGAGCGGCCGAGAAACATGCAGCATCAACGGTCTCAGCTGGCCCAGAGTGTGACTTTGTGCAGCATCTTAATTCGTTATTTCAAGATATATTAGGTGGGATGGTTCTAGTAATGGTGGACATAATATTCGATAGTCTAAATACCAAGCTGTCTCACCAGGTGTGTGCAGGATTGGGGAAACCCAGCTCTCACTGCAAATTTAGGCCGTCCAGGTTTGTGAGCACTGGTGAGTAACAAGTCCTTGAGAGTGGTTAAAATTGCAGTGAAGCATGCAAGCTCCGGAGATCCCAACGTTAGGTAGGGAGGGGTCATCGTCGCTTATTCCGTTCTTCACTGCAATTTTAACTTCTCTAAAGACATGCTCAAGTTGCGAGTGTGCAGAGGCCTGGAAGAGGTTAAAATTGCAGTGAAGGGTCCAATGGCAAGGGGGAGACTTGGGTGAGTGATTGCAATTTTCATCCCCCTCAAGGACATGAATGCTCACTTGTGAGTGCCTAGAGGCTGGATGGATTAAATATGCATTGAAGACTTGCATTGCGACCGAGAGTGTTGCCAACCCACCACTAACTCCTTTTTATACCAAGATGTATTCCTCCTTAATAACCGGGTTCTTCCAATTGTCCCGTCGTGCCTGGCGAGTTACTTACACAGCATCTTGATTCATACTCTGAACATCCACTAGAGTGGAAGGGTTGAGTAAATGATGGACCTAACACTGGAGCATGGACTGCTGAGATGCTTGGTGTTGGAGAGGTGGAGTAGTACTATTACCAGGCTTCACTGCAATTTTAACCCCCCTCAAAGACATGCTCAAGTTGCAAGTGCCCGGAGGCCCAGGAGGAGTTAAAATCGCAGTGAAATAGTTTGACTTTATTTCCAACCCAATTGGGAAATTGCTGACATATGTAGATAATCCCCGAGGTAAACGCACCGTTTCCCGATGCGCACCCGCTAGAACATTTATATAGCAAGGAAGCTTGAAGTATGAGACTCAATGAATGAAATACATGGAAATCATTCTGCTATCGCCCTGTATGGTAAGACTCACCGTCCTAGATCTTGCTCAACTGGAGCATTAGAGCCGCAACCAACTGCCCTACACAACGTTCATCACTCAGTGTATGAAGATTTATAGTTTATTTTCTCCGCTCACTTAAAGCTTGGGTTGCCAAATCGTAGCTTTACTGCACTGTACTTAATCGTCAAGTTGTAGCATGCTTCGCAAGTATTGTACCGGTTAGCAAACATGGCTTCTGCAAGTCGTAACCTTGTGGTACTGTGCCCTAGGGAAGCTAACCACAGCCGACACCCACGTCGACGAAGGCGTATCCCTCCTTGATAACCGGATTGTTTACCATCTGAACTTGCGCTGTAATACTTCGTGGAACCCAGGGTTAGGCTCGGGGTATAAGAGACTCTAGCAAGTCACCTGACATCGAATCCGCTACAATGGCTGCCCACAGCCATCCATCTTCCGTAGTATAGTGGTCAGTATGCAAGCTTGTCACGCTTGAGACCCGGGTTCAATTCCCGGCGGGAGAGTCGCCACATGTGAAACACATGAGATGTCATTTTTTTGGGTAGAGAAATGACGGAGTCTTCTTTTTTCTTCGTCACAGCGGGCACCCGAACCTTATAACCAACGTGTGCAGGTCAGCTGACATCGAATCCTCTCACTACAGTGGTTGATCACAACCACCCATCTTCCGTAGTATAGTGGTCAGTATGCAAGCTTGTCAATGTTTAACAACAAAAGCGCTTGAGACCCGGGTTCAATTCCCGGCGGGAGAGAACGCCACACGAGTATCAACTCGTGATATCTTTTTGCTGTTGTGGACGCTGCTGTGTTGTTGTTGTTGTTGCTGCTGGAGACAAGTCACGCCCCTGGTTACCAAGTCCGGCGAGACAGATCACTTTTTTATCGGGGTTGCATTGTGAGTGGACGGTTACCGGCAACTCGGATCTCGTCGCAGCCAAAAAGTCGAATCGGGCAATGGGTGACGACGCTCTTTGTCTCGCCAGCTGAGCTGGGGCTGCCGATAGAGTGCCGCATTGCCGTGCTGCGTGCTTGTGCAAGCCACGGGCCGGCTCGTTGAAGAAGCTTCGGCGATTAGTGTGGTAAACTCTGTTGAGCCTCTTTTTGCATCGCATCGCATCGGGATAACCGTAAACCTGCAGATGCTCCCCTCTAAACCGACGTTGCTGTCTGTAAAATGACCAGGCTTGGCCTCATTTCAATGACGGCGGGCGAGCCTATGGTGACGATCCAGCACACGACTGCTTGCTCGGCCGGGCCTAGCGCCAACAGCTGCGCCCACTAATTGCTGGGGTTTACGTATCCCTAGTCGCTGAGCTGCGGCTGCGGGTGAGCATTGGCATTTTCTGGGCAGCTGGGCGCATAATCAAACGGTCAAGATTAAGGAAGAAAGGAAGGGGAATGCGTACGTAGTCGAGGCTCGGACTCGCTGACGTGTATTGCCCCTACGGAGTTGTGACGTTAAGGTGCTGACCCGTAGCTGTCTGAGTGAACAAGCGAGGAATGACAAGGGGCGCTGCTGTGGCACAACTAAAGGGTTCAACAAGCTTCTCAGATCGGATGATTGACAGTTGCACTTGACTCTGTAGTTTGCTGCCTCTTGCTCCTTTCGAGACCCAGTGGCTGTTCTGGATCAGGACTCGGGGTACATTGTCTCACACCAAGCCGGCCCGCGTCACACTTGTACCACCCGCAATATCCGTGCTGGGCAAAGAGGCGCGTGCTCGGGAGTGCCTACCCCTGCGCCCACCTCCCGAAAATCCCCCCCCTGTCTGGAGACTTTGTTCGTCATTCATCTTGAAGGCGCTGCCACTCACTTCTTCCCTCTCGCCCTCTCCGCATTCGAACCATAATTTCTACCATAATTATAATCCTCCGTCGACTTGCTCCTTCGACTCACGGCCGATCATTCTCTGTTTTTCTAGCGATTAACCTGCATCCTACGCTCCCCCCGAACATATCTATCCCCTCTCTTTGTTCACAGCCTTATCTTGCGACGCGCCGTCTTAGACCTACCGACTTCCGCAGCCCCCCTCCCAGTCCTTGCGCATTCTGTCGACTCCTCTGGACGACCTCTCTACATATTTGGTCTACCCCAATCGCTTCGAGAGCATCGCCCACTCCCTCGCCTCTCAGTCTCGACCGCAATCATGCGTTCAGCCAAATCGCTGCTCATCTGGGGCCTCGCATCGCTCTCTATCCCTGCCCTCGCATTACCGTCGAAAGTCCAAGTCGCCGATGAAGATTTAGACAAGCGGGCGAAAGAGAAAACTCCAAAATACTTCCGAGAAGCTGGTGGAAACATTGAGCTCGGCCATTATGACCGTCGTTACTTCAAGGACAAGGTCGCTTATGAAGAGCATCGCTTTGTCCTTCGCGACCTTATTCGCAGTTACCTCTCTGCTATGGACGGCTACGGTGTAGAGACATGGATCGCCCATGGTACTCTTCTGGGTTGGTGGTGGAACGGCCAAATTATGCCTTGGGATTATGACCTTGACGTCCAGGTTGCAAACGGCACCTTGCAGTGGATGGGAGACACCCTAAATCGCACCGAGCATGTCTTCAACTACACAGATGTCGATACAGGGGCATTCGTATCCAAGCAGTACCTGCTAGACATCAACCCCCACCACGTTGACATCGACCGGGGTGATGGGCGAAACATCATTGACGCACGCTGGATCGACATGCACAATGGCATGTACATCGATATTACCGGTTTGCGCGAACGCGAGGCCGATCGCCCTGGTGTTTGGAGCTGCAAGAATAAGCATCGATACAACAGCCAGGACCTGTGGCCCATGCGAATCTCCGAGTTTGAGGGGGTCAAGGCCCGCATCCCCTTCAACTTTAACAAGATTCTCATTGACGAGTATGACACTAAGAGTCTCGTTACTGAGAGCTGGTCAGGGTATGTCTCATTTCCCCCTCTACCCCACATTGTTGTGGGAGTCTACACAGACTTCAGTCTTGCCTCCTCCCATGCACCCCACATATGCTAACGTAGATTTCTGCAGACACCGTTGGGACCATGACACCAAGGTCTGGATCAAGGAGACCGACGAAGATGTAAAGCAACGCCAACTCGACGCTCTGGAGAAACACATGGCCCAAGCCACGGCCAATCCTCAACCTGAAGAGCCCAAGAGCTGAAATATGTGCTCTGCAACTCGAACTCGCTCACATCATTTCTTGCACTCATGTCCTTGAAATCACCTAATCAACTCACCCCGAACGACTGATTAACCGAATGAGCCACGGCCTCTCTGTAAAACATAGCCCCCTTTCTTCGATTTCCACGGTGTTACTAGACACGGGTTATTTTACTATTGCATACTAGGCGTTGGGAAGGAAGCGTGGCGTTGGAGGATAAGACGCACCACTTGTACTGGTCATGGTGGCTTGCACCGGATCGTCTTGACATTGAGGGCTTGAGATCCTCCTGTAAATTTGCATGGTTGGACACCTTGGCTGGGTATGTAGGATAACTGCGTCAAAAAAGCATCTTACTCTTGAAGTAAAATCGCATATTTTGGCGCCGAAACATGAACAAATAAACGTTAATGACCAAGTTCACTTGCATTCAAACGATTCATAGTCTGTGCTTTGTTTTGATTACGATATGAACCTGGCCTCTGGATTAAATACAACACCTTATACAGCCCATCACGACGCCTCAATCCAGTTCTTCCACCGTACTCTATCTTGCTGCTCTTTCTCCTCCCATCCACCAAACTTGGATCCAGCCCCGAGATCAACCAGTGGCGCCATGCTGGGCCGGCCATGCGCGCACTGGAACGGAAATGCACAGCGGGCAAGGCGCGAGATGAGTTGCTCACACTCTGAAACTGTTAGGATATCGTTGAACATGATTGCACCTAGGGACAAAGAAGTCAGCATAAGAAACTTGGGAGGGATATGAGCGAGCTTACTTCTACAGGCTCTAGAGTGTAGCAACTCTAGGATACCTCTTGGACAACCATGGAAACGTGATATCCAGGGTTTATCGATGTCTGACGTTGATGGACGCGCACGGGAGAAGCTATCATCAACACTGCGCCAAACTTCCGTTCGCAAGAGTTCGATCAAGAGACGGGGTTCCTGACGACAGCGCTCTATAATACTTGGCGGAAGAGCCGTGACAACAACTTTATTCCGCTGTGAGGATCTTGACTGAGTGGGGATTTGGTAAATAATTCCCCAAGCAGCAAAGTGATCTCGATGATGATCTAGAAGGGACTGCTCTTCAGCAGGGACTTCAAAGACAATGGGTCGTTCTAAAGTCTCGGTGGCTGGTAGGACTTGGTTCGTCGATGAATCGTGAATAAAATAACCCGCCATTAGGTCTTCGAGGCGGCATCTTTCATCAACAGCGTGTTGGTCGAGCATGACAAGCGCTGAGCTCGGCTTGTTGAGAACGGCTTCAGCTGCTGCATCTTTCAGGGGTAGTTTGACGAGGATATACTTGTGGTCAACTTGTGATATGACGGAAGCTTCGCTGAGTGCCTGGCGAGAGACCCGGCCGCTGAGGTTCATCGAGGCAGCATCGAAGTTGACCCCATGGCTCCTGCCACTGTTGCACGAATGCCCCCGAGCTGAACCTGCTTGGTTGGTGGCGTCAATGCAAGGAATCAAAGGCTCAGTCATTTCAAAGACGGGGTTCTCCCATGAGTCAATGACCTGCTGTAGCCACTTGCTCCGTTGTTTGTTTGGCTCCGGCTGACTTTGAGTAGCTGGTGCTGTCGTATCGTTATTTGTAATAGAGCCAACAGAACAACTCTTTGTCTTGTCAGGAGCCACATCAGTAATGAGCTGTGATGATCCGGTTGAAACATCATCCGGCTCGGGTGATGGCTCGTCGAACGGTTTCCGCAAGAGTCTTCCACCTTCACCAATAAGACGAGGTGCGGGAGACTTTTCTCGCACCTTTGTCTGGACGTCCATCGTCTTTGAGCTGGCCATAAGAGGTGTGGCCCTCCCGATTTTCATTCGATGCCAGCTATCAAACGGGCTGTCTGACCTAGCTCGTGTATCTAACCGAGAGGCAGGGGAAATCGAGCCCGATCTAGAGCTACTAGACGAGGTCGTCTGCTTCTTAGGCTTTCGGGATCGACTAAGTGTTCTCGATGTCGAAAATAGTGACTCATCGGGAGCTAGTTGAACTTTCCGGGGTCGAAAATGGTGCTTCTTGAGGAACCCGTAGCATGTCGCCTTTAGAAGGTCGAGGATCGCGGACAGCGTCTGCCCCTGACTATCAAGTCGATCCGGGCCATCAGCGTCATCGAAGCCAGGAGCTGTGATCTTCAAGTAGAACATGGGCCATCTCTCAATGGCTTTTCGAATTCGGAGTTCCCTTCCTGTGAAACCTTCAAGCTTTGGCGAGTTCCGGCCCTTGTCTTCATCGCCATCAATGACACCGAAGCTGGAGTTGCTGAAGACCTTGTTAATCTCTTCAAATAGAACGTCCGTGCCAAACTCGTTGATAACAGGGTGGATACCCAGGCTAAGAAACTGAGATCGGCGTGTTGCAACAGGATTTGTACAAATACAGCCCTTGACAGAAATGGATCCACACGAAGCCGAGATGGGGACCCAGGCATCGGCATCGCTTGAGTCCGCGAGTGAAGCTTGTACAAGCAATCGCGAGGTTCTGGACACCGCGTTGATCTTATCTGATGGCCGCAATCGAAGTTCACGCTGTGTAGCTGTGTTCGTGAGTGATACTTGGATTGCTAATGGCCAAGCAAGCAGCATGGCAACGACCTCCCGAACTAGTCTTGACCACTCCTTGTCAAGAGCAGGCCTTTCAGTTAGAGAAGCTCTTTGCTTGACTCTGACTGGCATGTTCCCAAACAGATCCCGAACTGAGACTCGAGTTCCATGGTCAAAGTTGACAAGTCTAACGTCAGGGGGAGACGGATGATGCCTTGCCAAGACCTTGGAGTTGTGGATGGAGATGGAATTGTGCGAGATGTGCCTCTGGTGGCGAGAGATGACGGACAACAAGGAAAAGGTAGCAAGGGAAGCTAAGAAGTCGCCGTGTTTTCCATGAATAGACGACCTGGGAGGGAATTTGGATGTGTCTGGTGGACAAATTAGCACCGGAGTTGAGTTTGAGCCTCGACTGGTTCACTGACGGTGGAGCTTCCCGAGACCCCCTGCATCTCTGAATTCTTCAGGAGGTATCCCCGAGCCGTTGTCCTCAACGGTGCAGTTTCCCCGGGTGTAGTCGATGGAGATGTTGACCTTGGAAGCACCGGCGTCGAGCGAGTTGGCGAGGAGGCCGCCAGCGACGTTGTTCAGGGAGGTGACGTTGATGGAGGACTTGATCTTGTCGACGACATCCTGAGGAAGCTGCCGGATGGTCATACTCTACCGCGTATCATGTCTGCTTGGGTGAGAGCGGCTGTTGAATGGGACGATTCTTGGCTGAAGTCGTGTAAACTCAAGGGAATGACGTCGAGCGAGATGCTAAAAGTCCAGCTGGGGCACCTGGTCTTGGGGGATCTAATTAAAGGTCACAGTGGGTGACGACCCCCCAAATTCAGGGTCCCACGTGGTGGAGGTGGCGCCAAGAGCGATGCACCTTAGCGCTGGGGATTGGAGGAGACAGCACTGCCAATTAGTCGTGGAAAGCCACCAGAGACACCGATATCATTATCCCTTTACAGGCGCAACAGGAGGGACAACGAGGCCAATCTCCACGTTGTACACGTGTCTCGGTGCCCACGGTCCCAATATTAGACAGCAGAGCACCATGCCCAACCCTGGAAGCCAAGGGGCCTCCTCACCAGATGCATCACGTGACCGCTGCTCCCTCTATCCCGCCATCATGCTTCGCCGCTTTCAGCCGCCCTCCGGTGGTAAACCATGTCGACCGTCCATGCTACTCTGCCTCACTCTAACCTCGATTGACGACGTCTTCTACCAACCTCCTTTCTTAACTCACTTGCCCCTCACTCATCCATCTTCCATCGCAGATTGATCCGTCAGTCTCCCCCTCGTCTCGCTGCGAGCCTCTTTGCTTTCTCTTGTCATTGTCTCCCCACCTCCATCCGCTGCCCAACACCGCTGCCCAGCCTTGAACACGAACGTCTCGGATTTAACGAAGCGCTTGTTCAATACCCCATGGCGACGACGGATGCGATCCCTCCAGAGCCTGGTAAGTCTTCCTGCGCCTCTGATCTCATACCATCCTTCGGTTTTCTGTCTATATCACTTGTCGATATTGCCACGCAATCACAGCCGGCCCCAAAGCTAACAACTCCCGAGACCGTCCCGGTCAGCGCAGGAGACCCTTCTCGACATGGGTAAAGAAGCTCACCAACTTCAAATCATCCGACGGCGAGCGTCACAAGCGACAAAAGAAGCGAACCCACAAGAAGAACAACCCATACCCGGAGTCCGGCCATGTTGGCAATGACATTCCCAACGGGACGAGTGCCTGCACTTTCACCACCAGCCAGACCGGCACGAGCAACACCAGCGTAAACCGCTCCGGTCGGACATCTACGGAGGATCGAGCCCCGCCTACGGTAGGAAGGAGGAGTTTGGCGGGCACGGTCTTGACGGACCACGAAGCGTCGCATTCCATCACGGCGCCTAGCCATGGGGCAAGCTCCCTGGCAGGGACGAGCCGAACCGTTGGCGGAGGGGTTGAATCTAGGAGGGGGGGAGACAGCACTTTTTCAAGTCCAGCACCGTCTGTACGATCATTGACGACAACCTTGACTACGATTCAATCCATGGCACCCAACGGTACCGGGCATGGTCAGAATAATGCCCCTACACAAAACCAGAGCACCACCCAGTCTATCCAGTTCAGCCAGCCGTTCCCCACGACGGCCGCGCCAGCATCTGCGATTCCAGCGCATCTGGCTCCAACTGGCAATCCAACAACCTACACGTCTGCTACTGCCAACAATCTTCTCACCGACAATGCATCCATCTTGACACTAGCGTCGTCGAGCAAACGCCACAGGCGCCGCTCACTGGACACGGATGCTTCTGTGCGTGCCCTTGCTCCCTCGTCTCTCTGGGGCGGTAGTCGTGAAAGTCTACCGCTCAGCGTTTTGAGCGCAAACATTGATGCGACAGGCATGCCGCCGACGCCTGGCCTTCATGGCGGCTCTCGCATGGGCGCCGAACGCACCAGCATCTACTCTTCCACGGGTGTTGGGCCAGCAATTTCCAGTGATCGCAATAGCTTTTACGCTAAGCAAGGAGACGGCGCCAGCGTCCGTAGCGGTCTGCTAGGACACGGGCGAGCCGAAAGTGTAAGCGGCAGCATTGGCGGCTTGAGCAGCCCCTTGGTTAGCCCGCGGGAGGTGCCTGGCGAGAAGAACGACAAGGAGAATGCCACCACGACTCCGACTACAAAGGAGGAGTGATGATCTTGAGTGCTTATTATGAACGACTGATGCATTGTTTTATCTCGGGTTCGGTTAGGTTGGGACGGGAATATGGGCCAGATGGGAGCGTTTTTGATGGTTTCTTGTTTTCGCATAGAGTTCTGGTTCAGCACTTATAGGCAGTCTAGGGCAACGAAGTCCCTATAATACACCATCTATGATACCCTGAGATTTTTGTATCATTTTAGTGGTATTGTATCGTTGACTTACATGATCACTTCCTATTGCTGCCTGTCCATCTCGCTGGCTGCCTGAGTGGACATGAGTGGAGAGCCCAGCCCTGTAGCAGCCACTGTGGCGCTGTAAGCTCCAGTAGCTCCCCCAGCTCTCCAGGGCGTCCCACCATCGTCATCGCGCGGCTGCGGTGCATCTTCTCCAAACCACGACGTTCCCCGATGCATCAAGATGGCCATCTCGGTAAGGACGCTCCTGTCTTGTGCGCGCATAGCATTTGACAATGGAGTGCGCCACATGAAGACGCCCTGCTAACATCATATTGCAGTGGAAGTCGTTTGATTTCTTCGACGTCACCCAAATCACCCTCGCCGACGACGAAACCCGACAGCTCTTTGAGGGCAACGAGATCTCGAGCGTCTGCGCAGGCTCCGACAGCCTCTTTCTCGGCTCTTTCGATGGATATGTGAGCATCATAGGCAAGGCATGGAAGGTCATCCGGCGCTTCCAGGCCTACGAGGCTGGGAGCATCACGCATATGCGCCAGGTCGAGGGCACGAGTCTGTTGTTGACGGTTGCGGTGAGTTACGGATGCCACCTGTTCAGGACGCAATGTTGGGCTGGGACAATGCAGAGAAGATGCTAATGGGTATCAAAGGAGGACATGAGTAGTGAGCCTGTGCTCAAGGTTTGGGCGCTCGACAAGCTGGTCAAGAAGACGAACCTGCCAACCTGCTTGAGCACCGTGACTATCAACAACAACCGGAGGCAGTTTCCGGTAAGTACATATCAGGCCTTTGCACGACATGTACGGAACTGACCATGTATAGATATCGGCCTTCACCGCTACGGACGACCTCACCCAAATCGCTGTGGGATTCACTAATGGCGCCGTCACGGTGATCCGAGGCGAACTGATCCACGACCTCGGAACGAAGCAGCGCATCGTCTTTGAGTCTGAAGAGCCTGTCACCGGCATTGAACTGACGACCGACACAAAACTAAAACTCACGACCCTATTTATTTCGACGACCTCGAGGATACTGAAACTAGGCCTGTCGAAGAAGGGTCAAGGACTACCCCCGAAAACCGTGGAGGACAATGGGTGCGCAGTGGGTTGTATGACGCGTGATCCAAACACGGACGGTGTCGTTGTGGCACGGGATGATGCCATCTACACCTACACGTTGGAAGGACGTGGTCCGCCCAGGGCGTACGAGGCACCCAAGAACAAGATCGACATCTATCACGAATATGTGGCACTTGCGTGTCCGCCAGCAGGCAACACCGGCAGGGATTCTGAGGCCATGAGGCGTCGCTTTGGCAGCAACACGGCTAATTCCCTCTTCAATGCGTCGTCTTTTGTGCTGTTGGACATGGATCTTCGGGTGATTGGCCATACGGAGACATTGATGTCGCCTGTGGCGTTCTTTATCGACATTTGGGGAGATTTCTATACCCTTACCCAGGATGGCAAGGTAAGATAGGTTGCTACCGTATTTCATCTCAGCCGGCTAACCATGCTAGATCTATCGTTACCACGAAAAGAACTTGCAGCAGCGGCTTGAAATGCTGTATCAGAGGAACATGTTTCCCCTGGCCATTGAGCTGGCGCAAAAGTCAGGGCTGGATGGTGAGCAGCAAAGCCTTATCTACCGCCGATTTGGCGACCATTTGTATCAAAAAGCCGATTATGATGGTGCCATGGTTCAATACATCCGAGCAATCGATACCACTGAGCCGTCCCAAGTCATTCGGAAGGTGAGCAAGCTTTCCCTATTATGCGGTAATGACTAACATGGATAGTTCCTCGATACACAACGTATTCACAACCTCATTCAATACCTGGAACAACTACATGAGCATAGGAAGGCCACCGCCGACCACACCACGCTTCTCCTCAACTGCTATGCTAAACTCAAAGACATCAACAAGCTCGAAAAATTCATCAAGTCCCCTGGCGACCTGAAATTTGATCTGGATACTG
This sequence comes from Fusarium sp. JS1030, assembly GCA_000966855.1. Taxonomy (NCBI): domain Eukaryota; kingdom Fungi; phylum Ascomycota; class Sordariomycetes; order Hypocreales; family Nectriaceae; genus Fusarium; species Fusarium sp. JS1030. The sequence continues at coordinate 1,523,117 of JWIW01000095.1, read as the reverse complement.
CAATCGCCATGTGCCGCCAAGGCGGATACTACGAACAAGCAGCATACCTTGCGAAGCAGCATGGCGAGACCGATCTTGTGGTCGATATCCTGATAGAAGACTCGAAGAACTATCCAGAGGCGCTTGATTTCATCTGGCGTCAGGACCCGGATATAGTGCGTTTGTTGCTCTCTCCGACGATCTTTAGCTAACCTGTTCAGGCCTATCCGTGCCTACAAAAATATGCTCGAGTACTTATTGAGAATTGCCCTCAAGATGCCACAAAACTCTTTGTGGATTACTACACAGGAAATTACAGGCCCCGGCGTACAGTGCTCGTCCAAAATGAGGTCGACACACCTGCAAGCGGAGGTTTTGCAGCTGGGGCTGCCAGCGCGGTCCAGAACCTCTCCAACCTCCTCCCCTTACCATATATGAACGCTTCGGCAGTTGCGTCCCCAGGAACGCCTGGAAACACCAAAGCCGTTGTGAGCGACGGTACCATAGTCGTCAATGATGACGACCTACCGGCACCAAAGTATACCCCTCCCCCTCCACGAACCGCGTTCTCGTCGTTCATCGACCACCCCGACGAGTTCATCACCTTCCTTGAAGCCTGTCTGGAGGAGAAGGAACTCAAGTCAAGCGACCGAACGGACTTGTATACCACCCTATTTGAGATGTATCTGTACAAGGCGGGCGAAAAGAAGGGACAGACTCACAAGGAGGAGTGGGAGGCAAAGGCAAAGAAGCTCATCGAGGGCGAGCACGTGCCCATGGAGAGCTCGAACGTGTTGCTTCTCTCTCATCTCTCAGACTTCCGAGATGGAACAGTCCTCGTCAAGGAACAGGCAGGTCTGCTCTTTGACATCTTCAGGTCTTACACATCGGCCAAGGATACCCGAGGGGCGATCAAAGCTCTGAGGAAGTACGGTCCTGAGGAGCCGCAGCTCTACCCGGCTGCGCTGGCTTATCTCACTTCAGATCCGCGAGTGCTAGAAGAGGCTGGGCCGGAGGAGTTGGCCAACGTCCTGACAAAGATTGACAAGGACGGACTGATGGCCCCGCTACAAGTGATCCAGACGCTTGTGGGACAGTCCTCTGGAGGTGGTGTGGCTACTATGGGTATGATTAAGCCATACCTCCACGAGACCATCACGCGAGAAAGGAAGGAGATTGCATCTAACAGACACCGGATCAACACGCTCCGGACGGACACGGAAAAGCGACGTGAGGAGCTGGCCGACCTAGGATCCAAACCAGCGGTGTTCCAGGCGACCTGGTGCTCCGACTGTAGTCAAAGACTGGACCTCCCCGCAGTGCACTTCCTCTGCAAGCACAGCTTCCATCAGCGATGTGTGCGTAACAGCGGCAAGGACGGCGAGGCGGAGTGTCCCAAGTGCGCAGGGGAGAACGACATGATCCGCAAGATGCGCGAAGGCCAACGTGAGAGGGCGGGCAAGCATGAGCTGTTCAAGAGTGATTTGGAGAACAGCGAGGACCGATTCAGTACGTTGGCCGAGTGGTTCTCGAGGGGTGTGATGGATGGGCAGAGTGCCGACTAATTATATGAGGTGCACGATGAAGAGTGTGTTAGCTGGTGTCTAGCGGAGTTTGGGATTCTTGGTCTTGCGACCTATAGCCATTCTTATACGGGATTTTGACACATGTCACATATAGGTGTTGGGATGTTTCAATATGAATAAGTTTGCTTGAGCTTAGGTTAAATATCTGTCGTGGCCTTGATGGTGGTTTGATGGATAGCTCCCCTTGCCAATGCCCCGCGTTTCGCCTTTTCCATTGCACCCCTTGGGGTCTCATTCTCACTCACATCAACACAACACCATGAGCACAACTACAGACTCACCATCACAAGCACAAGACGTCACTATGCGCATCCCAGATCCCAAGCACCTCGTCACATCCTTCTCCCGCGCCCTAACTTCCTTCCAATCCTCCTCCGATGCCCTTCGGGTCCTGTGCACGCTGCCCCACCCCACGTTCGCCAGCTCAGATGTCCCCGCGCCGCGCCGACCAGTTCGCCCTGTCCGGGATCTCATTATCCTAGACTCAAGCTTCAACCCACCGACACTGGCGCACGCGAGCATGGCGCGTTCAGCGCTGCGAGCCACGGGCGGAGGGAGACTAATGCTATTGTTGTCGGTAAATAACGCGGATAAGGCCCCCAAGCCAGCGAGCTTCCCTATAAGACTAGGGATGATGGAGGCGATGGGGAGGGAGTTGCTGGATGATATGAAGGGTGAGGCTCAAGACTTGGAAGTAGATATTGCGGTTACTACGATGCCGTTCTTTCACGACAAGTCCAAGGCGATAGCGGAGTCGGGGTTTTATGGGGAGGAGCAGCCGACACAGACGTTCCTCGCAGGCTTTGACACGATAGTCCGCATCTTCAACCCCAAATACTACGGCACCGAGACTAAGGACGGCTTGACGCCCATGCAGAGGGCTCTGGGACCGTTCTTTGAAGGTGCGAGAGTGAGAGTCACGACAAGGCCGGATGGAACATGGGGAGGTGTTGCAGAGCAGAGAGCCTACGTGGATGGTTTAGCGGCAGGGAAGCTTAAGGAGGTTGGAGGTGACGATGCGTGGGCGGGGAGGGTTGAGATTGTGGAGGGTGATGAGGGTGGTGAGGGAGTGAGTAGCTCGAGGGTGAGGGAGGTTGTGCAGATTGGTGATGGGGTGAGCAGGTTGGATGGGCTTGTTGGGGAGGGTGTTAAAGGGTGGATTGAGAGGGAAGCACTATACAGGGAGCCTAAAGATGCTAATATGTGAGAGGTGTGAAGTTATACAGCATGAAGTGTTGTGTGGGTTAGTGGTGTATCGTGATGATTTAGACACATCAGATTAGAGATTTTTGAAAGATGCTGGGACACACCCAAAACGACACGTTTAGATGCTGAACGCGAAAATAGGGGTTAATTCCAAGATAACATGTATTTCTTCCACCATCGTGACTAGAGAACATCGTCACAGGTAACAAAAGACATGTATCGTAGATGTTCACATTCATGCCTACAGGGTAGCGAAGCTCTCACTCACCTGATATGAAACTGTATGGAGCAGTTGGCTTTTCAATAAACACGGTATCTGGGGAAGGGCATACTACAATGTAGGGGGCCATCAGAGGCTGATGTCATGAAAGCATTGGGCTCTTATCGCAGGCACCGTACCGAGGCAATTCCATACCCATGCATTCCGTTTGTGACGGTGCCCAGAGGACATGATGATCAAAGGATCACCGTCATGTTTGTGCATTTGATCGGTGTTCCAATGCAATGTTCAAGCATAGGCACATGCTTTCACAATAATTAATGCACAAACCGGTGGATCATACAGACACAACACCGTGATTACGGCACAAGGCCGTGTGCGTCGGATGCTAACGCCAGTCGGACAAACAAGTCACCAATATCATCCGACGGCGTTTGCCTGCCGTCGGGTTCCGACATCCGTCCTTCGGGAGACAACAGGCCGCCGGACCGTCTCCTTTCTGACTCCGAAGCCGAAGGGCAAGTCTCTACGTCCGATGCCGTGTTGCCGTGTTGCCGTGTCTCGGAAAACAGCAAATGCATAGCAAACCATTGGTGTAGCCTCATTTTTGCTCGGGCAATCGACGCCGAATGGATCCCTTCATCTCGGTGTCTTTCTCACCGCCGGCCAAACGTGACTCGCTCCGTGGGAAAGTGAAAGAAAATTTCATCACAAATCCACTTTGTCTGGCAGGCACGAAGCATCTCGACCAGCCCCTTCTCATTCACGCTCGACGAGAGTGGTTGCATGCTGTCCACAGCGGAGCTGCTTGCCTGGGCCCGCGGCCAATTAGCGTCTCGGCAGTGACTTTTCAGCCGCAGGGCGCCCCACTAAAATTCTTTTTGCACGGCGTCGCACGCAGAATTCTGCCAGATCAAAAACTTTTAGGCGGTGAGTGGGAGTGATCCGGGAGCCCCACTCTTCCAGTATAAAGTCTCGCTCTTCCTCCCACGGTTTGGACTTTTTTTTCTTTCTTCTTCACGTCGACAATACTTCAGTATGTGCACCCCTACCAGCAGCACTCCACAGCCTGAAGCGCTCTCCTCTTGCCCATGATCGCAAACGATTTTTTTGCGACTCGAGCTTTTGGAAACGCCTCACTATGGCACCTGCTCGCTTGCTCTTCCACTCCTTCGCAGCCTTGCTAACCACTCCCACAGGAGAATCATTTCTATAGTATTCGACCTTCTCTTGGTTCCCTAAAAGAGCCACAGATCCCACCCTGGTTGATGAGTGCATATCCTCGACACCCTAGAGTGAATACCTTGGTCCTCTCGCTCTGTCCGCAAGGATGGCGGTAGTTGCCTTGAGCAGCAACTGTATAGAGAGTTGTTTTTCTCTTGATGATCTCGACCCAGGCTGTGGTCTGCCTTCGGGCGCGTGGTCTGGGTGGGTGTTGATGGACGTCTGACAGGCGTGTTTCTTTTTCTTTTTCATTACTGCCTGGGGCTTGCCCTGGAAGTGAGGAAGAAGCTTGTGATGACAGCGTGTTGTGAGGCTCGAGTGGCAATGGTGAATGCCTTTCGACGCGACAGCCCAGCTGCTGTGATGTCGCCGCTCGTCTGACGTGCTGTGCCGCGCTTTCATGTTGAAGTCAGGCTCCTTGCCTTGACGACCGCCGCGACTGCGCTGCGCTTCAATCAGGCACTCGGACTTCACTCCTGCCTCCCTCTCTGCCTGGTCCAAGAGATGTCCCCACCCTCGGTCCTATCTTCGCGAGCTTCACATCAATGCACATGTTCCTAACTAGTCATCAATCATTACCACGCATGCCAAATCTCAGCCGGAATCTATCTACTCGTTTACAGCTTGCTTAAGCCTCGGGCTTACGGGCGTAGACATAGCGAACCACCATGTATGAGTGGATTTTGCGGTTGCGCAGGGCTTTGCGCATGCCCATGAGGAAGAGTTGGTAGTTGTCCTTGGGCCAGTTGAGTACGTTGTGCCAGAGAAGGAGGGTGTAGCCTGCTGACGCTGTCAGTACCATCGAGGAGCGCTCTCAACACGACGCGAAGACGTACCCTCGAGGTCATTCTCTAATGTCAACTTGACGAACTGGCCCACCTGGGCGAGCTCTGGATTCTTGGGCCAGCCGCCGACGGGAAGCTATCGAGTCATGATAAGCAGCGATACAGCGCACCCACGAGATGCCGTCGAGCGTGTGGCCTACCTTGTAGTCAACCACCTTGATATCGGTGAAGCCAGCCTCGTTGAAACCCTTCTCCTGCAGCTGATCCTGCAGAAGAAAGAAGGGCCTCCCCATGGCCTTGCCGCCTTCCTCATACAGCCTGGCCCACGTCTTGAGAACAGGTTCGCTCTCGGTGGTGCCGTCGTCGGAGTAGAAGTGCACATCAGCCTCACAGGATTGGACCCATCCGCCAGGGGCACAGCAGCGGTAGGCCTCACAGAACAGGGCGTTCCAGTCCTGGATGGCGCCGAAGAGGTAGCGGATGTGGACGAAGTCAAAGTAGTTGTCCTTCCAGGTCCATGTCAGAGTGGCATCGTGGATCTCGAACTTGACGTTGGGAAAGACCCATTGAGGTTGACAGGGCGATAGGTCAGAGCCGATGACCTCGGTGTTGGGAAATTGGTCGGCGAAGTCGCTGTGCTCGGTCAATTGAAGTCTAGAGGGGGACGGAGGGCGAGGCATACATGGCCCAAATACCGGAGCCGGTACCGACATCAAGGACTCTCTATTGGGTGCGCGATCAGTCAATATCCAGCTGGGAACGAACCTGGATCGAACCTGGACATGGTTGGAGATGGGCGCTAGGTAGAGATTGTCGCCAAGGAGAAGGTTGAGGTAGTGGTGGGTGATGTCGACGGACTTGAGCTGCTGCTCGTCGTTGGGGGTGAAGTACTCGGTCGGATAACGGTCGCTATGGTAGGTTCGTCCCTGGATGGTTCTGTACTCGAGGATACTGGCCGTCACCGAGGCCGTCGAGCTTTGGCTGTTGAGGGTGTTAGTCGGCGGAAGCTGAAGGTGTGTCGGCTTGGCGATACTCACGCATCAGAACCAAGAGCCGAGTCGTCGTCGATGCCATCATGGCCATCCCACACCCATGTTATTACTGGTCATCCAATTGCAAAGGTCAAAAAGCAAACATACTTCAGGGTCGTCGGCGGGAATAAGCTCAGGTTGAGGGGTAGGGGAGGATGGAGACCGAGATGGAGAGGGAGCGGGGTTTGGTGTGGCAGCTGCAGCTGCTGTGGCGCCGGCACTTTCAGTGGGTGCAGCAGCTGAAGCGGCAGTGAGTGCTTGCTCTTCCTGATTCGCCATGGCGGCTGGTTCTGTTCTGAGCGACGGTGAACAACAGAGAGAATCTGCGAGATTATCCAAAGAAGGAGGGGGACGCGGGAAGGTCGTTGGACAGGATACGACTCTCTTTCATGGCAAGCAGCTAACCCCAGAGACGCGGAACCCGGGGAGCGCCAAGCGAAGCAAGAGACGACCGGTTTTAGTGGGGGTTAACTCCATTTAGATGCTACGATAGAGGCACGACGTCCAATTGCGGAGGGAACCGCCAACCGGGCACACGGGCTAACAATGGGGCCGACCGATGCCGTAGATGGCAGCTGGCTATAGTCTGTGTATATCTGTTTACGGGAAGTGGGATGCTTACAGCCGAGATGCAGATGCCGTTGGCACTAGTCTAACATTCGCAAGAATTACCTGTTGGGAGTTGAGAGAATTAGCGTCACGCCTGTGGACATGCATAACAGAGTTCACGAGAGCTGTCTACCAATCATGGCAGGATATTTAACTTGGTAAGTTAACTTAGCTTTTCAATTGACGGATACTTATTTTCTTAAACATAAACAGATGAGAACAGTGCAGCGTCCAAGTCACCATCATTCATGGTGAATTTCCATGTCCCAGTCGCCCTTAAACTGCCACTCGATACGCAACTCTGCAACCATGTCAAACCACTCGTCCAGGTTGACGTGGTACCATCTCGGCATCAGAGAGTACCTACCTAGTTGGATGAGGGTTCCATGGGCAAAGTCATTCAAAGGCTCACGCAAGCTCACCCAGAGGCTGTGTAGCTCTTGATTGAGGTGCCAGTCCTTCCACGGATCCCAGTTTTGGTCAACCTCGAAACGATGCAGTCTCGTCGGGTTCGTACCTGGATATGGGTCAAAGTCGGACTCCAGCATCTCGGGGTCTGCGGCAAAGGGCTGGACTGACAGGCAGAGCTTCACCCAGCAGTCTTTGCTGTCTCGGATGCCTTTGGCGGCGATTTCGCGAAGAGTGCCTAGAACGGCGTCGAGGAGCTTTCGTTCGTTGGTGTCGACAGTCCCATACTTGGTCAGCAACTCGATCTTGCGTTCGAAAATATCAGCCACCTCACCAGGATATGCTTCCTCCCAGCCCGTCAGCGGGTCCACGAGGTCAGCATGTAAGACTGCCAGCAGGCTCCTCATGTCTGTCCGCAGGAACCAGGCGGGCTGGCCTTGAGAGATCCAGGCATCGCGCATCTGGTAGCTCTCAAAATCGGGATCGGTGACTTGATGGCGTCGGCGCTGAAACTCTTGCAGCACCAATTCGAGAAAGGACGGCGGGCAGTGAGACTTGATGGCGAGCTCTACTATGTGGCAGGTGTCATAGGTGCCTGGGCTGAAAAAGAACAATGGCTGATGGGAATCTGTTGAAGCGTGGGAGTCGCGATTGAGGGTGAAACGGAATCCATACCCGGCGCTGACCAGGAGTTGGGTCATCTCGCAAACGACCTTGACCTTCTCCGTGCCGACCGTATTGTCCTGCAAAAGGTTAGTCAGGACGGGATCAATGAAGGCGACTTTGTCGGGGCTCGGGGTGCAGCCCTCTGGGCCATGAAAGTTGGCGAGCAACCATCGCAGGACGTCGAGACACGCCAGGGCTGAGCCCTCGTCCTCGATCAAGTTCTCCGCGAGAAGGCGGAGCGGCGTGGTACGAGAGGTTGTTCTGTAGGCAATGCACCTGCATGGGAAGTTTTCCTTGAAAATGCAGGGAGGCACGGCTCCGAACCGCTTACATCGTTCTAACATGCCTATGTCGGCATCTCTGATGGCCTGAGAGAAAGTGAAGAAGTTGTCGGCGCGGTAAAACGGTACCGTGGCAACGTTGGAGAGGCGAGAAGAGGTCAGGGCCAAGCATCTCAGGTCCTCCTTTTCGAGGCTTTCATCCTCAGCGATATGGATGAGGATCTCGGTGGGTAGCTGGAGCAGCCGGCTGCTCTGTGGGGGTCTGGTGGCCCCAGGGACTTGGGGAAGAGAAGCAGTATTGTCCATGTTATCGGTCTTTATCCGATGTTGTTTGTGTATCGGATTAATTATCGATATCCAACCGGTTCTGATGCTTCAACTCGACTGTCTTATAACATCCACTTATACCCCCTGAAGCCTTGAATGTACTCTGAGCAGAAAAGAACATGCTTTTTTGAATAAAGGGATATTTTGATGAATTTTGAACCACTACGTTGGCTTGTTCTTTTGTTCGTTGCGGTGCTATGTCCCCTTTTTCCGGCCGAGAACAACACTGAACAAACGCTTTGAACACCCGCTCCAAGGTGGATGCCAAGTTCAGCTCCAATTTTGTGTGTCTCGGAAAGCCGAGTAACGGTTATTCACAAAGAAGATGGTTGCTTCATTGACAAAGGCATTATGCACGCATGTCTACTACACCCACGGAATCTCACAATGAATACTGTAAATGCAATGATCGGTTTTACACATCTGGTGTTATCGGTGCCAGCCTGCTGATCAGTGCAAGTTGACATTTTCTCAACTAAGACAAGCTGTACAAGGCACTGCATTAAGCCAAATGTTTGCTGTAAAGCCTCATTGTGTAAACCAATGGCTCAAGCAAGCAACCGACGTTCAGCGACTGAAACTGTATTAATAGGACGAAGGACACACAAAGGTGCCCCAGCGATATAACTGATATGGCTCCTTCAACCCACGCACATACAAACAAACTGTTGGCAACTGCCATCGACATTATCGGGATTAGGGTCAAGGTCAAATCAAGATGAAAAATGTCTATTGAATCAAGAAACTCACAACCTAGTCTATGTTACCCAAAGCCAGCGCCAGCGCCAGCACCAGCAAAACAAATCTATCTGATCTACATCTACAACGTTACAGCTCCTCTCTGGTCCAGGTCCGGCGATGCCACTTGTCCATGGGGATCTCGTACCACTTGGGCCGCTCCGCGTCATCGGGGGCATCTGTTGGAGTTTCAACTTGCCCATACTCCTCAGGAATGGGTGTCCCCCATTTCTCGAACCTCGCCTCAGCCATCTTTTGACGGGCGTTGAACCAGGCAAGCTGGGGATCCCAATGTAGACCAGTTTGGAACTCATGCAGTCTGGGCATTCGCAATGGTGAGTTTCTCTCTGGAAGCTGGCGGCTCTTTACAAACTCGTGTACCGACATGCAAAGCTCGTACCAGCATTGGAGTCCGTCGATCTCGGCAAATAGGGCACCGCATACGCGCTCCCGGGCCTCGATGCCGCGGATGCTGGCGAGGATGGCCTGGAGGATCTTTTTCTCGTTGAATGTGATGCCTGCGTAAGTATCGAGCACTTGGATCTTGGCCTCGAGGATATCTCCCATCTCGCCTACGTATGCCGGCTTCCATGCCTGGGGGTCAAAAAGGTCATCATAGAAGGTGTTAAGCCAGGTTCTCATTCTCGTCGCCATGACCGAGTTGTAAACACCCCGCTTCCACTGGAAACCGTACAACTCGATGGGAGGAGCCGCGATGCTCATGTCGGAGTTTAGAGGCAGTCCCCCGCGGAGCATCTGCATGGCAAAGCGCTCGAGGATATACGGCGGACAAGATGATCGCATCATGAGCTCCATTACTTGCTTGGTAGTAGAGCTCATGGGTACGTACAGAGCGTAGTTTTCCTGTCTCGGCACATGGCGCTTACCTGTCTCGAGAACCTTGTAGATGGTGAGGCCTTCCCGGCTGAGGAAGCGGATGATGCGGGCGAGTCCTGCGAGCTTGATCCTGTTGGATGTTAGCTGGAGCATATTCAAGAATCCGGTGGGAACCCGTTTGATCCTGTTGATGACATACTGTGAAGGCTTGGGACCCTCCTGTCGATGATGATGGAAGGGGTGGTACAAGTCGAAGCCCTTGTTTGCAAGCCACTGCAACGCCTCGAGGCATTGGGTTGCTGAGATTTGGTCTCGCTCGAGGCTGATCATGAGTAAGTCGACGGGCCTGTGCTTGATGTGAGGGTGTCGAGCGCACATATCTCCACATCCGCACTCAGGAGAAGCAGCTGGAAAAGGGAGTCCTGCATTTACTCTGAGGCTATACTCGCCGTAATCGCTTCTCCAAGTGACGACAGGTGCAGCGTTGTAGCTTGCGCATCGCTGTTGTCAGTCGCCAGTGGAAGCATTCATTGACCAATGAATGAGCTCTGTTGCTACCTATGTGTCTTGGCTTTGCCTCATGACAATGGCATTGCCCGTACTTGTGGAAGAACCGAGTCTTGTTCTTATTGCTGAGAATACGCATCTGCATGCAGCCAAGCCAAGTCACACCGCATACTGGCGGATGAATTACGCCGTCTGATGGATTCGACATGGATGGGGATATGCAAGTAATAACGAGCCACACATGATGACCAACACAGCCCGGCTAAAATGGTACTGTACTCCGGAATCCTACTCTACGGGCAGGCCGCACAGAAACAAGCAGCTGTCACTGAATGCAATCTGAGTTAATTTCTGGGTTACGAGCCCAATCTTGGGCAGCCAGAGAACCTGTGGGGGGGATCATCTGTAACGTGGCGAAAAAAGGTTATCAAGGCCGGGAGAGACACGCCCGCCTTCTGGAACAACTGTAGAATGGCGAATGCCGAGGTAGGTTGCCGATCGACATGGTACGCACCACGTATGGCATGGTTGGTTGGTTTTGGGTTTGGCTAGCACCGGAGCAACAACATCCTTATCCTTGGTCAAGAGAAGAGGAGAAGTCGGCAAGGAAGAACCTCCAAGTAATACAGAGTATAGATGCCCTGGTCATATAACCCCAAGTTATATACCCAACTTGAAGAAGAGACACAACGCCTCCACGATCTCCTGCTCCCTCCCCAATATCGCGCCACAACTCGTCGAGATATCCCCAACTCTAACGCGCCCCGCAAACCCCAGGTCATTAAACCAAACGGGGCTCCATCCCCCTCGGGCTATCATTATCTCGAAGGGTGTGTCCCTCACCAATCATCTTCGTCTTCTTGACTGGGGATCCTCCCCCGCAGCGCCTGTCCCCAGGTTTCTCCAACACGACTCGCGAGTCAAAACAAGCTCGGGGCGTCGGCTTGTGGAGACGTGAAGCGCTCTTCTTTCCCCATGGGGTCACAGGCGTGGGCCCCTTGATGCTACCATCCTCGTTGAGAGTGGTCGTCTGCCGCGTCTGCGTCGTCAATGTGTCACACAGACAACGCGAGAATGGCTAAATTGGCCGAAAGTGTGCCCGACGCCTTCGGCTGCCAACCGGCCGAGCATGCGAGACGGCAGATGCTCGAGCGTTGGGCCTTGAATCAAATACCCGTCTGTCCCACTCTTCTCGTACTCAATCTCGTCTCTCCAACTCTTGGATGAAACATTGCCTGTGATCAATCACAAGTGTTAACCATGGGTGTCAAAAAGTTCCTCAAGGACCGCTCCCTCAAGGTCTCGGACAGCAGGCTGACCAAGGCCGCCGAGCTCTCGGTGCGAGAGTCCATCTGGCCCATTGCCCTCGTCACCGTCCTCTTCTTCCTCTGGGGCTTCAGTTACGGCCTCCTCGACACCCTCAACAAGCATTTCCAGGTGACTCTGGACATTACCCGTGCTCGATCAGCCGGACTACAAGCCGCCTACTTTGGGTATGCGTGCCTCACTCGACGACACCCTCTCATTCAATGACTGACCAGTTTCAGTGCTTACCCTCTCGCGTCGCTGGGACATGCTGCGTGGATCCTCCGTCACTACTCATACAAGGCCGTCTTCATCTGGGGACTCTGCCTGTACGCCGTTGGCGCCCTGATTGCTATTCCCTGCATCAAGGCCAAGTCATTCGGTGGCTTCTGTGCCTCAATCTTTATTATCGGAAATGGCCTCGGCTCCCTAGAGACGGCGGCAAACCCCTTCATCACTGGTAAGACCGGTACTTGGTCATCCATGTCGCATCCATCTGACATGCACAGTTTGCGGCCCGCCCCGATACTCGGAAATCCGCATCAACATCTCCCAGGCCTTCAACGGTATCGGCACCGTCATCGCTCCTGTGCTGGGCTCATATGTCTTCTTCAACTTTGACGATGATAAAGCGCTGGCCAACGTGCAATGGGTCTATCTTTCCATCGCCGTCTTCGTGCTGCTCCTGGCTGTACTCTTTTTAGTATCCAAGATCCCAGAGATCACTGACGCAGGTATGTTGACCTCTAGTTGAAAGTCTTGCTCTATCGGCTAACAATGGTGCTCTCAGATATGGAATTCCAGGCCCAGGAAACACATTCAGACGCTGACCAGAAGCCCTTCTGGCAACAGTACAGGCTCTTCCACGCCTCATTCGCCCAGTTCTGCTACACTGGCGCGCAGGTCGCCATTGCGAGCTTCTTCATCAACTTCGCTACCGAAACCCGCGATAACACGTTGGACGCGGATGGTGCCAGGTTCTTTTCAGGTGCGCAGGCGGCCTTTGCCGTCGGTCGGTTCTTCGGCAGTTTCATCATGCAATACTGGAAGCCGAGAAAGATCTTCCTCGTCTTCCTGACTATGTGTATCGTCTTCATCGGCCCGGCTATTACACAGCGCCAGAACGCCGGCATATCCTTCCTCTACGTTGTGCTGTTCTTCGAGTCCATCTGCTTCCCCACCATCGTTGCGCTGGGCATGAGGGGCCTTGGACGGCACACCAAGCGAGGCAGTGGCTTCATCGTCGGCGGTGTTGTTGGCGGTGCTTGCGTCCCGCCTCTGACGGGAGCGGTTGCGGATAGGCATGGAATTGGCATGTGTATGGTTGTCCCCATGATGTTCTTTGTGGCGGCTTGGACGTACCCCATCTGCGTCAACTTTGTCCCCGCCTACAAGAAGGTTGTGGACTCATTCGGCGAGACCGAGGTTGGTCTCCACGGACGCACGCTAGATGAGGAGAAGGTTGAAGGGGTAATTGGCACGGAAAAGGCAGAGGAGGAGACCGCCACAACCATTGTCTAAGGGGTAGTATATATCACAATCATGTCTATATATCGGGGCTCACCACCCACAACAAGCCAGGAACAAAAAGAAACGAGTTGCAAAAGATAGACGACGCTTCTCAGCGCCTTCTGATGCGTAATCTGGGAATCGAACCCAGGGCTCCCCGACGTTACTCGAATGGCAACGGAGAATTTTACCACTAAACCAATCACGCTTGGTTGCTTGTTGGAACAACGGCTTCGAAATGGAGTCTATGGCGGCTGGCGATGTGGATTTTGGAGTTGAGGGAAATTTTTGCGGGGTGGGGCACGCTAAAACGGTTGAGGTGCATTGCCGAGGCGGGAGGCAGATAAACGAGCCAACCAGAAGGCAGGGAAACCGCCAGATCGGAGAATTGTCTGAAATAGGCAGTTCTGTCTCTACCACATCGTTAAGTGGGAGATGACGCGAAGACAACATCCTTAGCAAGGATGAATTTTAAGACAAGCCCATCCTCCTAAAATAAGACGCAAGAGGGGGCACTCAGTACAACGCGATCAACCGATTTAGTCTGGCGCTCTGACTGTATCCTTCGAAAGGCAGCACTTCGGTCGATGATAAATGAGCTCACAAAGGAGCAGAAGGCTGTATTAACCATCGATGAGACCAATCCCGCGCAGGTCAAAAAAAAGAAAAGAAAAAAAGACTGATCTCAACATAACTTTAGCGCTCAAGTGACTACTATTAGGCTAATAATTAGAAGATACTATTATAAAAGATACTAAAGTCTTAGCTACTATATAGTATAAATCTTTTATGAAAAATAAGGCTAAGTTTTGCTTTATTATAGCATAAGGATTTATGTCATATTCTCGTGTTTTCTGACGATAATTAGACCAATCTACAGGTTGAAGAGCTTCGCTCGATAAGCCAATCCCCGGCGATTTAGTCGCCTGGTCTACCAGCTGCGACGTTTCCTCGTATATACATACCCCTGCGAACTGTGTCGACGTAGGATGTTTGAAGATGGTCCGCTAAAATATTACTGAGCCTAGTGAATATATGAGTTCTCTTTACCACAGCATCCATAGACATAATTTAGAGAATTCAGCTTCTTCGAATGGAGCATCACTGAGTTCCGGATTTAGTGCCGCTCGCAGACTCAATGCATTTTCTCTGCAGGCATTTGATTCAGCTTGCATGCCTCTGTCTGCATAGATTCCTTTGAGCTTGCACAAGGCTCGAGCTCGTTGGCCCACTCCCTTACCAAAGGTCCCAGATATGCCAACTGTATCTTCGAGAAGTTGCCTAGATGGTGAATAACAGGTGTTTTCACGCATTATTTTTATCTAACGGAGCACTTACATCGCTGAGCTCACATGGTCCTCCTTTAGCAACATGGAGGCGACATTTTACAGCAAGTTGCATGCCTCGAGCCGGTGTCCGAGCAGCATTCTACGGAAATCCAAAGCCTTTGGCGCTAGCCTCACGGCATCGGCTGAGCGCCCCTGGGTAAGGCTAATCAGCAAATGTGTATATTCCGACTCACACCCTTCGCTCCGCCCAGCTTTCAATGATACCTTCAATCGTTGGCTCGTATTCCTTTAGAGTGACGACATCCCCGTCAAGGAACGTGTTGGCATGAAAGAAGACGAGTGGAGGCGGCTTGTTCGCAAGCACCGTCTCTCGCCAGTCGACATATTCCCCGTCCACCCTCGATAAGTCCTCATAGTACGTACGACAGCCTCTAGCGTCGGCTGTGCATCTAAACATATGCAAATGCAGAAGCATTTTCCCTAGAGCAGGCTTTCCATGCGTATGAATCTTGGAACGGTCCACTCGGACTGTCAGGAGATTCTTTGGCTTATCGTGAGTGACGGTCACGACGCCATCGCCGTCAAGAAGTAAGCACTTCAGCATAGCAAAATGAGCCTATCCGGATATTAGCACACTTTTCTCTGCTTTGGATACCTGCATTGTGGATAATACTAACGCGACTGTGCGCCTGGCCCCATTTCTGCAATGGAGGTTAGAAAAACAATATTTTCTCTTGACTAGAACCCTTGGAATACTTACGCCACTGTCCACATTGAAGTTGGCTAGTCCTCTTAACCCATCAACGCCTAACTGCTGGTACAGGTTGTAGGTCACTACAGGTGACATGTCAGTCCTGGGCAGCAATCATGTTTCGAGAGTTACTCACAGTCTTCAGCGCGAATGTCAGAGGTCTCAGTGAAGCCAAACAACTCAAGAAGCTCTGGGTCATCCATTAAATAGGCGCCAACGAGCTCGGCCCTGCATTCATCCACTGTAGTTGCCAAGTCCCCAAATTCACCGGTCCAAGTCTGGCCTGGCTTGTACCAGCACGTAATGGGCTCTCCAGTGATTGGGTTGATGGGTGGATTCTTGACATCGAAGTTGAACTTTCCATCAGTCGCCTCAACCATCATCTTCCCTGTGCCATGACCAAGAAGTTCGTGGAGCACAACCCACCAGTAGTAAGCCGGATACTTGTGCTTCTTGAATTGCTCTGCCTCTGAAGCGTCAATGAAAGGATACTGCTTGGCTTGGCTTTCAGCGACCATCCTATTGGCAATGATCACATTCTTGAAACCATCCTCTTGCCGAATGTCATTGTACTGCAATTACCTGTTAGTCTGTGTAGGACCCAAACAAAGACTTCTGCGTGTGAACTGACGTTTGGTAAGTTGATTCCTGGAAATATGATGCTCGAGCAATATGCAAGCGCTATAGACTCTAAGCGATCACTCATAGACCGGGTAGGTATTGCCACTTACTATGGATGCTCGAGAAGTCGGGCGGCTCAAACAGGTTTTTCTCAAACGGCCCTTTTCCATCATTCTCTGGTGTTGCCCAGGGCAGCCGACGAATAAACGTCGCCGAGTTCTCGACCAGCTTGGCAAGAAGTCTGGTTTCTTCGTCGTCTGCAATGGCTACTAGAGCCTCGAACTCTGCTCGAATGCCGTGCGGATCGCGATACGGTTCGATGAATCCAAAGATGTTCTCCACCCTGGGCGCCTTGTCCTTCACCCATATCCGCAGCGAATCGCGGAATGTGTCCAGACTACCAGTTTCGAAGCTTTCGATGTACGCGCTAAGATACTGTCTTTGCAAATCGTTGGCCGCGTATTTGGATGCTTCCGTTATCTCAGCGCACACTCGTTGAAGTGCGGAAGAGTGATCGCCTCTAACAAGTCTGACGGTTCCCTTGCCGTTTGGGAGAGGGAATCGGGCAACCTCTCCGCCTTCAACAGAGGCAATATAGACTGTAAATCCAGTGCCATTACCTTCCTTTCGAAGCCGGGTGTTCTCGGGGAAGAAGGAATTCTGCTCGAGAACCTTTGATACCTCTGCGATTTCCGACTCGCTGATATAGTTCACTGGATAATAACTGCTCTGAGTGCTCTGGCACGGATATCCGAGACTGAAAGGCGGCCTGGCCTTTAGGTGCTCGGATATGTCCCCATATAAGCGTGCCAGTGTGGAGGATCTACTTGCCAGCTTCTGGAGGACAGTGCTCTCTACCCCAGGGATGAACTTTTGATCTCCGGAACCCAGTGGGAGTCAGTACTTCTTGTATACTTGCACTTTGTAGCTTTAGGACACACATAGTAGTTTCCCACGTTAGACAGAAAGGTAGCAGCGTAGGTGAGAAAGGCTTGGAGGTCCTCGCTACTGACATCTGGTCCGATAAGGGAACGCCAGTCCCCAGAACAGGTTCGATGAAGTTCGAGGATGAAGTCAAAAATGTCGGGCGACTCTGGAGAAACTTGTAGAAGAATGATTCTTGTCCCATACCAGGCAGCGCTAGACTTGAGGTTGAGCATGCTACTTGGGCGTATTGCTGGCCATGGCGCTTACCGAGCCATGTGATGCGCATATCGCTTTTCGCGATCTGTGAGGCGTCCAAACTGGGACTCGATACCCAACTTGAAGACCTGGACCTCATTGACAGCCATTGCAAGTGGTAGCTTCCAGGTGAAGCTTGTATAATAGAGTGTTGTAGGAAATGGCCTGCGTCTGGGATTGCACAGATAGATAGAGTGATCAAGGATCTTCCCCGCACCTGCGGATGGCAGTTCAAGATTGCTACGATTCGGAACATCTCGGCTTCCTTATCAATCATTCTGCAGCATTAAAGCAATCCATCGCATCGACGACGTGAACCGGATACTTTACATGTCTCTTCAGTATAAAAAGGCATACTGGGGAGAGAAGGACCAATAAAACTAGAAGAACTATCCTTAGCATTGAACTAAGAACCTAACCTGGCGGGGTTTGATCTAACGATACTCCACAAACAGATGGAAATGTTGAACACACGAGGTCAAATTGGAATTGATTGAAAGAAGATATAAGATGAAGGTAATTGTAATTAATCAAGTGCACGTGGCCGACGACAATGTTGCGTCGTAGCTGTGCAGGCCAGAGCTGAACTATCAACATCAACTTATGGAGGGAGGTAGCTCCAATCAACAGTTCGAGGCAAGCACACTCTAGAATCAAATCTTTATATAGCCTATCGCAGCCTGCAATTCTACAAATTGGTATAAAACGATCAAAGCAACCTTTCCTGTAAATGCATGCCTGTATCCACACCTTGATACCATAGTCGGGGTATGTTCCTGCACCATTTGCTCCCATGCCCAAAAATAACGAGGGCCAACATCCTAAAAACGCATTTCCATTTAGGCCGCAACCTTGATCTGAGTGAAAATTTCCTGCGCCGTGCGCTTGGTGATACCACCAGTGACAGGCAGGTTGGTATACTTCTCGAGGTACAGATCCACCTCGCGAGCAGCCTGGCGACCTTCATTGATACCCCTGAGATAACGGTTAGTTATGAGTCTTCGACAATGTGTTAAACTTGTAGGAAACTTACCAGACAATCAGAGACTGGCCGCGACGGGCGTCACCAGCGGCAAAGACACCCTCAATGTTGGTGCAGTACTTGCCAGGAGGAGTCTTGACATTCTTGCGAGGATCCTTCTCGATCTCATCGCCAAGAACACGAGCCTCAGGGCCCAAGAAACCCATGGCAAGCAGGACCAGGTCGGCAGGGAAGAACTGTTGAGATCCGTCCACCTTCTTCATGTCCCAGCCACCGCTAGGAGACTTGGTCCACTCCACGCGGATGGTGTTGATGCCCTTGACCTTGCCAGAGCCGTCGTCCATGAATTCCTCCGACATGATGCAGTACTCGCGAGGGTCCTTGCCGGTGTGTTGACGGACCTCAGTGTGTCCGTAGTCCACGCGGTAGATGCGAGGCCATTGGGGCCAGGGGTTGTCACGGGCACGCTCAGGCGGGGGCTGAGGCAGAAGCTCAAAGTTGGTAACAGACTTGGCACCGTGACGGAGAGAAGTTCCGATACAATCGTTACCAGTGTCACCACCACCAATGACAACAACGTGCTTGTCCTTAGCAGAGATGTAGGTGTTGTCAGCGAGCTCAGAATCAAGCAGAGACTTGGTGTTCTTGTGGAGGAACTCCATGGCAAAGTGAATGCCCTCAAGTTCACGGCCCTTGATAGGCAGGTCGCGGGCAACTGTGGCACCAGTCGCGATGACGACGGCGTTGTTGCTGGCTCGGAGGTCATCAAGCGAAGGATGACCCTCCTCACCAACAGCAACGCCGGTCTTGAAGATGATACCCTCGGAAGCCATGAAGTCGGTACGGCGCTTGACAATTCGCTTGTCAAGCTTCATGTTGGGAATACCGTACATGAGCAGGCCACCAAGACGGTCAGCACGCTCGTAGACAGTGACGAGATGACCAGCACGGTTGAGCTGGTCGGCAGCGGCCAGACCAGCAGGACCAGAGCCAATGACGGCAACAGTCTTTCCGGTGCGGACCTTGGGAGGTTGAGGAACCATCCAGCCCATCTCGAAGCCACGGTCAATGATGGCACACTCAATCGACTTGATACCGACAGGGTCCTCATTGATACCCAGGACGCAAGCACCCTCGCAAGGAGCAGGGCACACACGACCGGTAAATTCGGGGAAGTTGTTGGTCATCAGCAGGCGGTTAAGTGCATCCTTCCACTGGTTCTGAAAAACCAATTCGTTCCACTTGGGGATAATGTTGGAAATTGGGCATCCAGTCTCCGACTGACAGAAAGGAACACCACAGTCCATGCAACGAGCAGACTGGTACTTTAGCTCATCCTCGTCCAGGCGAGAGCTAAGCTCAGCCCAA
Source organism: Fusarium sp. JS1030 (assembly GCA_000966855.1). Classification (NCBI taxonomy): domain Eukaryota; kingdom Fungi; phylum Ascomycota; class Sordariomycetes; order Hypocreales; family Nectriaceae; genus Fusarium; species Fusarium sp. JS1030. Next base: position 1,503,706 of record JWIW01000095.1, on the reverse strand, counting down.
TCCTTGAGACGCGAGTTCACAGGGCGGTACTTCTCGGCGCGGCGCTTGTACTTCATGAAACCCTTGGTCTTGTCGAGCACAAGAGCACGCTTCTTCTCGACAGCATTGTCGCCAACAGCCTCCTCAAGATCTTGAAGCTTGGCAGCCTTGTCTGCCTTCTTGGTGTGTACGCCAGAGACAGCCGGCAGGTTATACTCGGCACGCTTAGCTTCAGCAGCCTTAGCGGCCTCCTCCGCAAGAACACGCTTGTAGTCGACAGGAAGGATCTTGACAAATCGAGGCAGAGCCCTGTTGAAGTCAACTAGGATACGAGCTGCACGCTCGGATCCAGTGTAGTGGTGGTGGTCCTCGATGAGGCCGCGGACGAAGGCAATCTCAGCAGGGTCCTCGAGAGGGCCAGCCTCAACCATCTCACCGTTGAGCTTCGAGAGGAAGTCGCCGTGAACATCGAGAATGTAGGCGATACCACCAGACATACCGGCTGCAAAGTTGCGACCCGTGGAACCAAGGATAACAACGCGACCACCGGTCATGTACTCGCAACCATGGTCACCAACACCCTCCACAACCGCAGTAGCACCCGAGTTTCGGACGGCGAAACGCTCAGCAGCAACGCCGCGGAAGAAGCAAGTACCAGTGGTAGCACCGTACAAGCAAGTGTTACCAATAAGAATGTTCTCCTCAGCCTTGAAAACAGCCGAACGGGGTGGGTAGATGATTAGACGACCGCCCGACAAGCCCTTGCCGACATAATCGTTGGCGTCACCTTCAAGCTCGAGTGTGACACCAGGAGCGAGGAAAGCACCGAAGGACTGGCCAGCGGAGCCCTTGATATTAACATGGACTGTGTCCAGAGGCAGGCCAGCCTCACCGTACCGCTTAGAGATGTGGTAGGAGAGGGAGGTACCCATCGCTCGATCGGTATTGACAATGTCACACTCAATTCTCGAAGGAAGACCCTTGTCCAGAGTCAACTCGGCCTCGGATATCAGCTTGTTATCGAGTCGGACATAGAGCTTGTGGTCCTGCTTTCGGACGTTGAAGGTAGCGACACCGGGACGGAGCTTGTGGGCTGGGGTCAGGAGCAGAGACAGGTCAATGTTGGCTGTCTTGTTGGTTCGCAGGTCATCGCGCATCTTGAGGACTTCGACGTGGCCGACCATCTCGTTGATGGTGCGGAAACCAAGCTGAGCCATGATGGCTCGGAGCTCGTTGGCGACATAGTAGAAGAAGTTGATGACGTGCTCAGGAGTTCCCTGGAACTTCTTTCGCAATTCGGGATCCTGGGTAGCGATACCAACAGGGCAAGTATTCAAGTGACACTTACGCATAAAGACACATCCCATGGCGATGAGAGGAGCAGTGGCAAAGCCCCATTCCTCAGCACCAAGTAGACATGCCAGGGCAACATCGCGACCAGTCTTGAGCTGACCATCGGTCTGGACAACGACACGACCACGGAGGTCGTTCAGGACCAGAGTTTGATGAGTCTCGGCCAGACCCAGCTCCCAGGGTAGACCAGCGTACTTGATACCGGTCCATCGCGAGGCACCAGTACCACCATCGTGACCAGAGATCAGAATGTGGTCGGCCTTGGCCTTGGCGACACCGGAGGCAACGATACCGACACCAACCTCAGAGACAAGCTTGACGGAGACTCGGGAACGAGGGCTCGAGCACTTCAGATCGTAGATCAGCTGCTTAAGATCCTCGATGGAGTAAATGTCGTGGTGAGGAGGGGGCGAGATAAGACCGACACCAGGGGTGGAGTGACGAGTGCGTGCAATCGACTTGGACACCTTGTGGCCAGGAAGCTCACCACCCTCACCAGGCTTAGCACCCTGGGCCATCTTGATCTGAAGCTCGTCAGAGTCGGCGAGATAGGCAGAGGTGACACCGAAACGGCCGGAGGCGACCTGCTTGATAGCAGAGCGCATAGTATCACCGTTAGGGAGACGCTGAGATCGTTCAGGATCCTCACCACCCTCACCAGTGTTAGACTTGCCTCCAAGTCGGTTCATGGCAACGGCAAGGGTAGAGTGAGATTCCATAGAAATGGAACCGTAAGACATGGCACCAGTACAGAAACGACGGACAATGTCGGTCCAAGGCTCAACCTGATCAATGGGCACAGGGGTGCAGTCTTCAAACTTGAAGTCGAGGAGGCCTCGGAGTGTGCAGTTCTTGATCTGTTCATACTCGGAACGCGAGTAAGCCTCGTACGACTTGTCGTTCTTGGTTCGGACGGCATCCTGAATGTTGGCAATGGAGGTAGGGTCGTTGACGTGGGGCTCGCCGCCATCTCGCCAGTGGTACTCGCCAGACTCAGGAAGGCCGGTAGGTCCAACAGCGGTTCGAGTAGGGAAACCACGCTCGTGGAATCGGAAACCATCCTCGGCGATAAGCTCGAAGGTCAGGCCCTGGATACGTGAAGCTGTGCCCCTGAAGCATCGCTCGACGACAGACTCGTCAAGGCCGAGAGCCTCAAAGATTTGAGCACCCTTGTAAGAAGCAAGAGTAGAAATACCCATCTTGCTCATCACCTTCAGAATACCACCGTCGCACGAGTGCTTGTAGTTACGGATGAGAGCATCGTCGTCCAGCTTTTTCTTGATGAGACCCTCACGGTTCAACTTGAGAATGCACTCCATGGCAAGGTATGGGTTGACAGCATCCGCACCATAACCTAGGAGAACGCACATGTGGTGGACTTCACGAGCCTCAGCGGTCTCGACGACCAAAGCAGCCATGGATCGCCACTTGTTGCTGACAAGGTGGTGGTGGACCATGGCAGATGCCAGGACGGCTGAAACAGGCACACGATCGGCGGAGGTGTTTCGGTCAGAGAGAACAATGACACGGTCGCGAGCCTCAATAGCGGCGGTGGCCTCATCGCAAATCTTGTCAAGGTGACTGATATAGCCTTGGACACCCAGGTTCTTAGGGAAGGTCAAGTCAATGGTCTTGACAGTCCACTGGGGGTAGTTGGTAGCCATGTTCTTGATGGCATTGAACTCTGGAATGGAGAGAATAGGGCTAGGGAGCAGAAGACGACCACACTGGGAGGAATCCATCTCCAACAGGTTGCCCTGAGGGCCAACATAGCACTCCAGGGACATGACGATGGACTCTCGGATAGGGTCAATGGGAGGGTTGGTGACCTGGGCAAAGAGCTGTCGGAAGTAGTCATACAAGAGACGAGGAGCCTGGGTCAAGCAAGCCAGAGGGGCATCGTTACCCATGGAGCCAAGGGCTTCCTTCTCATCGGCAGCCATAGGCGCAAGCAGCAAGCTAACCTGCTCGTGAGTATATCCAAAGGAGAGCAGCAGGGGATCAGCCTGGAGGGCCTTCTCGTCCAGCTTTGGGGCAAGGTCCAGAGCCTGCTCCATGGTTTCAAGAACCTTGGGCAGGGTAATCAATTCGCTATCAAGCCAGGCTCGGAAGTCGTGCCGGCTAGCAACAGCCTCCTTCAACTCCTTATCATCAATGATACGTCCAGCCTGCGTATCAACCAACAACATACGACCAGGCTGGAGACGGCCCTTCTGAATAACGGTCTCGGGCTCAACCGGGATAGTACCGACCTCAGAGGCGCAGATGATGCGATCGTCATCCATCACATAGAATCGGCAGGGTCGAAGACCGTTTCGATCGAGGTTGGCACCGCAGTATCGGCCATCAGCAAAGGTGAACAGAGCAGGACCATCCCAAGGCTCCATCTGGCAAGCAGCCCATTCGTAGAACGCAGCCTTCTTAGGGTCCATGTGCTGGTTGCCTTGCCAAGCCTCGGGAACCATGAGCATGACGGCCTCAGGAAGGGAGAGGACACCGTTGATGGTCAAAAGTTCCAGAACGTTATCAAAGGCGGCGGAATCAGAGCCACCGTCCTCGACGACAGGGTACATCTGCTCAAGTTCCTCCTTAAAAATGTCAGACTGCATGACACCCTCGCGGGCGCGCATCCAGTTCTTGTTGCCACGCAGAGTGTTGATTTCACCGTTGTGGGCAGCCCATCGCAAGGGCTGAGCACGGTCCCAGGAGGGGAAGGTGTTGGTAGAAAATCGAGAGTGCACCAAGGCAAAGTGCGCCTCGTAGTCGGCGTTGACGAGATCGTGGTAGTAGGAGTAGACCTGAACAGGAGCAAGTTGACCCTTGTATACAATGTTCTTATTGGAAAGGGAGCAGATGTAGAACCAGTTGTGCAGACCAATGCTTTGAGTAGCACGCTTTCGAAGGACATAGAGCTGTCGTTCGAAGAGACGGTCGTCGAATTGCTCAGGGTCGGTCAGCTCCGGAGCAGTGCCAGCGCCATAGGCAGAGGCAAGAACGACAAATGGCTGGAGGATAATGGGCTCGCGCGACCTTGCAGCAGGTCCAAGAAGAGTCGAGTCGACGGGAGGCCGTCGCCATCCCAGCACTCGAAGGCCCAATGACTCGGCAACATCTTCCAGCTGCCTCTTGGACTCATCGAGAGTCTCCTCGTCGGGCTTGAAGAAAAGGTTTCCTACGGCATATTGGCCGAGGGGAGGCAGCTTAATGTCCTCCTCCTTTTCAAAGTTCTTGATGAAGAACCGGTGGGGAATGGATGTCATGACACCAGCACCGTCACCATCTCGAGCATCGGAACCCACGGCACCGCGGTGGGTCATGTTGCAGAGGAGGTTTCGCGCTGCAGGTGGTCAGTCTCGTTATTGAGCATCTCTTGAATGAATTGGGACTCACCATCGCTGACAATCTTGTGGCTAGGCTTGCCCTTGATGTGGCTAAGATTATGTTAGCGATGCAATTGCTGTTGTCTTGAACCAAACTCACCAAGCAAAGCCGACACCGCAAGCATCCTTCTCGAGAGAAGGGTCATACAGACCCTGCTTCACCGGCAAGGCACCAGCCCACGAGTCATTGTTCTCAGTCTGATACTCATACGGGATGTATGCTTGTTGCTCGGATTCAATATGGATCTGTCGGTCGTCGAAGTCCTCGTTTAGGCCCATGCTAGGCGAGGATACCGACCGGGTTTAGGTGGGGTTGGTGGGGGTTGGTGGGGAGAGATCGCGGGGCACTTCGGAGAGAGCAGCAGTAGCCACTCGAGCGGAGATCTGCCAGGTGGAATTAGCATGGATGAAACTACCAGGATAGATGTGACGAGTAAAAGTCAATTGTGCTGTGAGCGCGATAGAAGAGATCAAGAGTGTAGTAGAGTCGTTTCCCAGGACTGCCGAGACTCCGCCGAGCTGCGCCGAGGTTGATATCCAGGAGGGGTGTTGCTGCTGGAAATTGGGATGGCCATCCCGAGATCGGGCTTAGGGCAAGTGGCGCTGATAAGGATATCTGACGATAAACTCAATCAGTCACCACCAAATGGTGGCCAGTGGCCATATTGCCCCGCTACAGCGGGCGTGGCGCCCACCACAATGACTCTGTTTTGGCGCCGTGTGTGAATCGCTGACAAGCTGGCTTCTGGAATTGGTACTGCTGTTGGGATCGTGACTGCTGTCCAGTTACCACAGCATCCGCTTCCAGGACGATGCAAGGCCAGAGCGAGTTCACGCAGCGGCGTAGGCCAAGCTTTCACAGCTGTCTCGTTTGGGCCATTGACCCACAACTCGGCCAAGTCGGTGGTCCTCTCGGTGGTCTCCCGGGCGGGCCCCCTTGCCCCAGCGCGCAGAGTGGGATGTTCTAGGGCGATAGAGCCAATAATGGCCCATGCAATGCCAACCAGACATGCGGCTAAGACAAGGGCCCTCAAGAGGCGCCTGGGGACGACGTCACCTCGGCGATGCCACCACTTGCCGCACATGGGGAGAGGCGCCACGCCTGCCGGGCACGGCGCGCGACCGGAGAGATGGTTGCTGGATTGGGTTGCGCCAGAAGAATCGTCGTCTTTTTTTATCGGATGCGTAACATGTGATTTCGGGTTTGTTGCCAGCTTGGGCTTGTGTTGTTTTCAGCCACGGGCAGCGATGGTCCGTTGTTCGCTCTTCCAGAAAGTCCAGAGCAGGTCTTGTCGTATGTTTCGTCCATAGTCGTGGGTGATATAGAGAGCAGGTGGTCCACGGCTACGAGGCAATGGGAGATAGTACGGCGAGGGCAGCGCTCAACTTACCGGATAGGCTTGGTCCTCTTAGCCAAGAGTAGATTCGTAAAGCGAGGGGTATCAAAAGGCGACTGGCTTGCAGCGGCAGGATGGCACGTTGGATACTAGGGAAAGGCGAACGCGAGAGGACAGAGCAGTAGGAGGAAGAGGGAGGCCAAGAGGGAAGAAAAAGATGGAGGGCGAGGGCAATGGTGCAGCTTTTATGGAAGGGGGAGAGATGGGGGAGATGGGTAGAGAGGAAGGATGGGAATAGATGTCCGGAGCCGTCGCCAGTTGGCACCGTCCGTCGGAAGCTCGTTTGCCAGTGCCAGGCCGAATCGCAGCTCACTCAGTGCTAGGGGTCACTCTGGTTCGAGTCAATCAACTGGGTCCTGGTCCAGAGCAGGCAGCTTGAATCAAGCCCCACGAAAGAAAATGGGCGAGCACAAGAAAAAAAAAATCCAATGGAGCGGCTACGGCGTGCGTAGATGGGCAGGGTTGCCAGGGAGGGGGGTGGCAGATGGAGGGGAAGAGAGTGGAGGGAGGGGTATGGAGGTTGTAGGGCTTTCGGGACGAGAAAACAGAGCAGCAACCCACAGCGATGAAGACGGGGAGAGACAGACGGCGTCAGAGGCGACGAGGGGACGGAGGGTCCAGGGAGCAAGCCACAGGGTTGGGCGTCGCGGAGTGGGGGACCGATGATGATGATGATGTTGTTGATGGCGGCTGGCGCTCAATGTCAACCAACGCTAGGGTTCTTGACGAGCAAGGGTGCGACTGCAACGGGCACTGAGATGGAGGGCGCATGGGCGCATCTATGGTGTAGCTGGCGTCTATTGTGATGGAGGAAATGGCATCCATCACATGGAAAATGCTACCGCAGATTCTTTCTTTAGCCTCTTCCTCAGCCTCCTCTATCTGACAAAAAAAACTTTGGATCCCTTCACTATCAGAAAAAAAACCAAAAGCAGACATCTTCTCCAAATCACGGCCCCCCAATGGCCCCCCTCAATGGCCGCTATCTCTCCAGGTAGGGCCAAGACGAACTCCTACGTCTTCGGCGTGCAGCATCCCGAACCCGAAGTGGGCACACACGCACCCTGCCGTGGCCCGATTCACCCACCGTACCGTTTCCCAAACTCGATCGTTGAGGGAGCGGAGCCTCTACAAAACGGGGAGACGAAGAGGATGGAAGGGGCGAAAGCTCAAGCACATGCCAGGAGAACAACGAAAGCAAATGAGCTTCCAGGCATTTGCACGACGCTCCCGTCATCGACATGCCACCATCCGGGGCACATCAGAGCAGAGCCAGCAATCCGTCGAGGCACAGGGCACGCCAGCCCTCGTCTTCCTCTCGGCATCACTCCCGTATCGCAGGTGCCGCTCACTGCCCATGGCATCTCGGGCATTTCCATTGCGATGCAGGCAGCCCTGTTCCGCCGATGCGCGAGGTCCGGGGCCTTGATGAAGCTGAAGCTGGGGTATGCTCCCCCCATCCACACAGCGTCTTGCTCTGAGAAGGTTTACCCTATTCTTTTTGTCTTTGGTGCCCAGGCACTCTGTCCTACACCCAACTTTTCCCATGTGTATACCAATTATCCTTGTCCATGTCCTTTCCTTTCCACCCTTCGGGTTGTCCTCCGAAGCATAAACCCAGAGCCCAGAGCCTCCTCTGGCTTTAAGCCAGACCCTGACCATGACCTACCTTAGCCTGGGGTCGCCCGTTGTCTCCATCCCGCCCTCCCGCCACCCGTCAATCCCATTCTACGGCTCCGTTTTGTCCGTTGTCTAAATTTTCCCCTCTAATTATTTGTTCCATCCATCCATGCTCGACTTGACTTGAATCCCTCCATCCATTCACCCTCCTCCGTGGATCGGCACGTCTTCGGACCAGGGGATCTTGCTTCCCCGGCAAATTCCCTTTGCTAAACACAAGCATGTTCTGTAGGAGGCGAAAACGCGCATCTTTCCTGGGCAAGATTCCACTAGGACATGCCGTGAGCGGGATGGATGAGTTGTGACTGAAAAGACAGCCCCTCATTTCCGATCTGCGCCGTGGAAGGGGACACGATCTGCCAGCTACGTCTTTGATACTCGGCGGGCGGGCATGCTGACCAGCAGCCCACTCGGAAACATTGATGACATACCACTTTGTCGCTCGTTGACGCGGTGGTTAGATGAGATGCCCATTGAGAGAAATGCACATCCTGGTGTCTACCAAGGTGTTTTCCCCATGGATTCGTTGACCGAAGGGCCTGGCCTGTTCCTCGACGTTGCGGGCGCTCACCGACTCGCTTACACCGTCGCAGAGCACACAAAGCTCCCCGTGTTTCTCTGATCAAACCATTCATCGTCATTGCCTGATCCTGATGCTCTTACTGCTGCCCTGCCTGACCTGACATGGCAATACGGCTGCCAAACCCAGCAAAATACCAAGCGGTCTGTTGGCCGTGTCAGCCCGTCAGAGTCAGTCAACCTAGAGTGGTGGATACGAGGACCATGGCCACCTAAACAGCCTCAATTGCTTTCCTCCAAGACGCCCTGGTCTGCCCCGGGCGTTCCTCTTTTCCCGAGCTGGCTCTCTCCGCTCCTCTCCGCTCTCCGCATTCGTCCCAGTCCCGATCGGTTTAACCGACGTGAGGGAAACAAGAGATCTCCTCTTACTCGGCCCAATCATCCATAGCCTAATTCGGCGCTGCTGTCGCATATCTATCGGCCATGTGTGTTAATCTGTGAATGGGTTTGCAACATGGTTCGTGTAAGAGAAATCCGGCCGAGGGGGACGGAGACTTTGCCGCCAGCCAAGGGCCAGCCACGCACGAGCGCACCCCACATGGAGCTGCAGCTTGTCCCTCAGAGGCAGAAGCTTCTTGTCCCTCCGCCCAGCGCGCCTCAAGGCTCAAGCCAGGGTCGGGGTGCTAGGCGGCCAGACAACCAGGGTCTGGCTGGAGATGGCGCCGAATGGCTGGAAGTTGCTGGGAGTCAGTGCGGCGCCGCTTGGAACGTTAAACCTACCTCTGCAGGGATCAGCTTCGACCTCTCAACTTGCGACACCAATCACGGCCTGTCATTTTCAAAGCCCAGCTAGGCCGATGTCGCGCCCACGTTGCTCGCCTCCAAAACGAGCCTAGAGAAGGGCTGCGATGAGCCATCCCGTACGCTTGCGAGCCCTGGGCACCTTTGACGTACAGATGCTGCGCGGGGGAACTAGAGGCGGGTCTGATTCGCCCGCGACCCCCAACTTGGAGCCATCTCGCAGTCCGCATCTAGCATCTAGAGCGACGTCTCTCCGACGAGCTGGATGTTGCATCTGCCTTCGCGTCGGGCGCGAGATTTGAGATGTGATCCCGCGAGCCACTTGCACTACCAGAGGGCCGAGGCCCCCTCCGTCCCTACGTACATGCGCCAGACTGCAACGCTCTCCCACCATCGCCAACAGTTGGCAGAGAGAAAGATATTGTCACGCCAGGCTGGATATTGAGGGCGACTGGGGTCCTCAAACTGCAGACGTGTTTGGCTTTGGCTATGATCTTCAGCGCTGTGTCTGCCAGTCCCTCTGCCAGTCCCTCTGCCACGCCGCATTCGCTGCCAGCGTCATTGACACACACGCGGACGTTGCGAATTATGAAATAGAAACCATCTCTCGTCTCCTTATTTGATGAGATGGCGGCCAAGTCCGCCGACCCAGCCGAATATGCTCTTGGTCTGGCGTGAGAAGCAGACCACACAGCACCTGCGGAGTTTGTCCTGAGATTATGGCCTGGGGTTTCTCGGGATGTTGGCGAGACTCGCCGAGCGCACGACAGAGGCGGCCGAGGCCTTGCCCCTCCATCTCCATGCCTCGCAGAGTCTCGCGGTCTCCAGGGCACTTACACGTGTAGTGGTAGAGGTATCCATCGCCATCACCCCATTATCTCACAGTCACAAAATGGACAACAGAAAATTGGGGGAGGCGACCAATCACGGACTCAACCGTCGCTGGCACTTCTTATCTCGAACCAACCAAAGCCGCTCATCGCTTCTGCGGGATCTCTACACTAAAACGGAAGAAGCTCGTGCCGTAGAGTCGCACACCACACACGGCAGCCAAGGTAGAGATCGCCTAGCGCCGTCTCTAGTCAACGCCATCGCGCAGACGCACATGTCTCACCACGCTTCGGGAGTCCCTGCGAGGTGCGAGGGGCCCTGTGAGCTTCTGCGAGGTTGCTGCAGATGCCTGCATTGAAGACGTCACTCGTTTTGGTAATCTGAACCGGTCGACGACTTACATGGTCGGCAAACGGTAGATTCCATCGGCTCTGGCTGGTGGTTGCTTGAAACACCCTGTCAGTGTCGACGAATAATTAATTATTATCAATCATGCCTTCTGTTATTCTGCTTGGTCTGGGGAGAGACGGATGTTCGTCCACAAGAGGCGACAGCAGGCATTTGGCTCACGGATCTCACTCCCCCTCTTCCCCGGAGGCATGGAAACATGGTTCTACTGAGCCTCACGGTCTTGACCCTCCGCCAACCATGACCCGACACTTTTGCGAATACGTGCACCGACATGATTTCTCCTGAAGGACTCGGTCGCATTGCAGAAGGCTCGCGGCGCACCGCATGTCGGCGCCATAATCCTTAGCGCGAACGCTGCGGTTGCTTATCTCTCGCTCCTGATATGCTAAAACGACGGTCGAATGGATGCCGAGAGCAGCTCAAATCAAGTCGAGGCATTATAAATACCAAAGCGAGCAACTGGCCGGGCGGAGCCTGTGGCCCCGTGGAGGTCGAGGTTGCGAGGACGGTAGCGAACTTGGGGCCGAGTTCGGCCGTGCTAACGGTCGTCGGGCTGCATTTCCACGGTGCGTGTCGCGGATTTGCGGAGCCATGGCCACAGCCTCACCCAGTGCACCAGCGAATCCTCCTCTACCGATTCCCAACGAGCCAGAGCCAGAAGCAGATCCCCAGAGCGGCGAACGGAGAAATGCCGACGGTCTTGCGGTAGGAGATCCGGGGGGTTGCTGGTTGCGGACCTCGGCGGCACCCACAGTGTCTTGCTCTGCCTGCTCGCTCCGACACCATTGACCCGGCTTCTCCCGAGACGCAACTCGATTTCCATTCCAAGTCTTAGTTTCGAAAGACATAGGTCCCTTCTCTGCATGAAGGCCTAGCGCAGGAGAGCAGGAGCCGACGCGACGTTGCAGGAGTTTGTTGCAGCGGCATTGCGAGGCACACACACCCAACGAATTTCCAGTTACCTCACAAAATGAATAAGCTATCGGGTGTCTCTCTTTGTCTCGCCTCACACAATCGAACCAGGAACAAGGCCGGAAAGGAGAACCTCTGAGCTTGGCCGCAGGCGGTGAGTAACAGAGTTACAATCTCACAGCGACAGAGTTGCAGTCATCGTCTGGCCTTCATTTCCCAGGAACACGAGCCCAGAACCTAGTGTCGAGCCAGAAACTGCCCACTCCCATTTCCCCAGCCGATCCAGCCGCTGTAAATCGACTCCCCTTATTTGGAGAAAATTCCGAGGGCGCCGAGAAGCCTTGGGTTGACTTGGTCTCCATTTTCGTAGAATTTCTGTTTGCTGATCAGGTAGGCAATCTCATCGTGCCCTTTGAAGTGAAATATTTTTTGTCATAATTTTTGGTGGTGATGTTTCATTTTCCGACGGCAGGGTCTTGGCGATCGCGGCTATTAAGCGCTGTTGCGCGTCTGTCGCGTGAAGTGCCCCGCCCTGTTTTGGCCCAGAGCACAGCAGCTTCATCCATCTGGTAATCAACATCAACCGATCTGACGCTCAACGCGTCCTGGAGTCAGCTCCCATGTTCACCACACTACCAGACTTTACACCGCGAGATGTGAGCATGCCTACATCCTCAATCAACACACTTGCTAATTTTTCAGTCACATTCTCTATGGTATAGGTCTTCTCGCAGCCCATACACCCCGCCTGGGCCTCTTGACGACTTTGGCGCAGAGGCGCAACACCAGCAACATGCCGGGAACCAGGCGCGACAGCGCGGCAAGCTCATCGAGCGCTCAGCCCTTGCGCGCCTTGCCGCAGACGAGCAGTACATGCAGCGTCGACGATTAAATATCCAGAATTACGGCAGTGGCTGGTTGAAGCCTCCTGGTGTGCCCAAGACCCTCCATCAGATGCGCGAGGAGAAGCGGGAACAAGAGGAACATCAAGAGGCGATGCGCCGAGAACAGCTGGCTCAGGAACTGGCAGAGGCAGAAGCCGAGGGGATGCCCGAGGACGGCACAATGGACGACGTGCAGCTTGATGGCGCTCAGGACTTGGACGACGAGATTCCAGATGCTGATGACGGATTTGGCTTTGGTGACGATGACGATGATGACGAAGATGAAGATGAGGACTCGGAAGAAGAGGATGATGAGCAAGGCGAGGAGACAGAAGACGAATCGGCACTAAGGGAGGAGCGTCAGAACGACCTCATGGCCTCACGCATGAGAATGAACGACGACGCCTTCCGAGAAGCCCTCGTCCGGGGCGAGCCAGATGCGACTGACATGTACGGTGACGCCGAAGATCTCGAGGAAGAGGATAACGGCCACCTTCTTGATGAGGATGACTTTGCCCAGGAGGGTACAGACGATGGACTTGGCATGGACATGGACGCCGACCTCGACGACGACATCCCCGAGGCCGAGAACGGCGGCTATGAGCACACCGACTCTGAGGCCGAACTCACAAGCAGTGAAGAAGAGGAAGTGGACGACGATGACGACGACGATGATGATGCCGATGTCAGCTTTGCACCTCGTTCCACTACCCTCCCACCTCCACTATCCCCAACTTTCCACGGCCGTTCCAGCGTCTCGCACCCGCGCGCTAGTATGGATCTGAGCAACCTCCTGTCGCAAGACGGCAGCAGCTTCATGGCGAGCAGTCCCGCAGGACGACGCGCTCGTCATGGGTAGTACTAATGACTGAACGCGACACGAAAAACACCATCAGACATGGGAGGAGTGATAGAGGAGTTTTACAAGCAGTGTTATATACCCTTTTTAATTGTTCATTATGAAGACAGAATTGAACTTGGAGCGCTCTTGGTCTCGGTAGATGGCGAGGAGCTTACCGGCCGCGGCTCAGTTATTACAATCTTTGTATAGGCAACTTGGAGCGTTGCGTGACGTGGTGGCTTCTCCTTCGTGTCTGCCGGACCACCTCTCCCCTGATCATCCATGCTGTAACTGAAAATCCCAGAACGCCGGCCCAAACGCCATCCAGAAATGCAACTCCCCGCAGGACTTTCCCGGCTTCTTTTTTTTCCGTAGTTAATCGACATATCCCCTGAAACAAGTTTCACAGGTTCTAATGACGTCGATGTCTCTCCTCGCCCGTCTCGTGTTTCTTCCCCTCGTGCTTAGCATGGCCCATCGATCGAGTCGGATCGACCGTGCATCAGTTGAAAATTTATTCGCATTGTCTCGTAAGAAATTAAAGAGGTCGGTTTCATTCGGGGTCGATCAGGGCCATGATTGATCAAAAGAGCCACACGTAGATGAAGAGGAAGATGACGGCGGCGAAGAAGGCGAGCCAGACCTTCCACCCCACGCCGGTGCGCTGAGCCATGAGAAGCATGCGGTTCATGGTGCCGCGGAGGCGAACCCGCGTCGAGTCGAATGTGTCGTTCATCTTTTCCGCCAGAGCCGAGGACTCGCGAATCTCGTCTCCGATAGCAACCGTCATCTAGATCCACGCTGTCAGCATCCGTGTCCGCCAAAACCTCCTTGCGCTGTTCCCAAGGCTAGAGAGTGCTCGGAGGAGCACAAAAGGACAACTCACATCCTTCAGCACCTTGACCTTGCCCAGGATGCCCTCCACCTGCGCATCGTTCTGGCTCTCGAGCTCGTTCAGCACCGCATCGCTGTACTGGCCCCTCCGGTTCGGCGTCGCAGAGCGAAACGATCCCCTCGCCGCCGCAGAGCCGCCGTCGTATCCCCCGGCCCCCAACGGTGAGGGCGAAGGGGCTCCGTATCCGCCATAGCCGTACCCGCGGCTGGGGCTCGCGCTGACGGGCCGCCGCGAGGCCGCGTCCCCTGTGTAGCCCTCGAAGAGCGCACTGCGTGAGTCGCGCTGGTGAAGCGAGGAGGCGCCGAATCTGTTCCTCGCGATCGTCAGTCAGCCTCCTCCTTTTTTTTTCTTTGCTCATCGTGCGTTGTTGCGCCGGCTGCAAGGTGGTGACGTGGTTGCCACTTAAGCCAAAATGGTGGGAGGAGGGCCCTTCAAGACAAGACGTACCGTTGCGCCATGGTTAGTTGAGAACCGAACGGCAAGGAAAAGACGGGTTCGATGAAGAGCAAAGGTAGGTGAACGAGAAAGAAAGGGAAAATCCGAGAATAAAAGGTTCCAAAGGAAGAAAAAATCGAGGGGCTCGCGAATCTTGGATTGCCCCCTACGATAAGGACCCTGGTTGTTTTTTTTAGGTGCTCCGTGTTCTCTCTGGCTGCTGGCTGCCGCTCATCAGGGGAGGCGGAACTCTATGAGGTGTGGTCTGTGGATGCCCGCCCCGAAGACAGGACGGGGATGGGATGGGATACGTACCGCACCGAGGGGCTGGCCGCTCATCTAATCCAATGGCATCGCCACATCTTTTGGACTTCAACTCGAAGTCATGAGAGGAGGAATAGGCCTGGACACCAACATTAGAGACGATTATGCTCGTCGGACACCTCGTGGCGGATAAATCATCCATGGGACATGTTTAGCTTTCACAATTGGGTGCATATCTCAACACAGCAAAAAACAAGCCCGTGCAGCGGTTCACGCAGTCCGCCGAAAGATGCACGGCGGCTTCAACCCTGCTCGTCACAATCTCCCCCGTCTGCAGCCTCGTTCTGGTCGCATTAATTTCCTTTCATATTGCTCTCAGTGCAAATTCCACTGAGCGGTTACAGCATCTATGCAAAGCATATAGTGCTAGGGGTGGCTGATGCTATCCACGATTCCATTCCGCCTAGATCCCAATTCTGGGTCCCAGCAAGCAGACATAATCATCCATACCAGCTCCCATTTTCCTTGTTTACGTCCCAAATCATAATGTCATGGCCTCCCCGCAAGAACCCAGCCAGTCGTGTGTCAAAGGAAGACACGCATTCCATCTAGTCGGACATCTTGGTGTCCTCCGCCTCCGCCTCCGCGGGCTGGAAGTCATCATCATCCTCATCGTCATCATCGTCGGCGGGATGTTGTTCGGCAGCCTTGGCGAAGTCAATGACTTGGCCTCGGGTGCGGCGACCGCCCTCAACAATGTTGTCGAGGTCAATCTCCTCCATACCGTCCTCTTCTGCGCATCATGGTTAGCCTGGTTCACGGTCCAAATAGTGCACACGAGGGTGTTTACCAGCTTCGGCGACCTATCAATACATGTTAGCAATGTGAATATAAACAAACAGAAATCACAGGCAGAACATACCTCATCATCATCATCATCACTATCATCATCATCCTCGTCCATGGCAGTGTCCTCAGTCACCTCCTCGGCGTGAGCCTTGCCCTTCCCCTTGCTCTCGGCGAAGGCCTCCTCCTGGGCGTGGGAGGGATCCTGGGGAATGGTAGCGCCGTTCTCAGCCATTGTTGCGGTAGGGAAGTCTGTTCGTGACGACGGAGAGAAGAAAGGGAGATGGTATTGGTAGAATGCTGAGAAGAATGGGAAAATATGCAAAGGCGGAAAGTGCAGCGCGAAATGCGGGTGAGGTCCAGGTGAATTGGGTCCAGCGCCTGCGGGTTGCGACCAGCTTCAGTTTTAAAGCAGGTGCATGCGACGCCTGGCAGATCTTCTCATAGCAACCGCCCTAGTCCCGATTTGGGTTAATTTGCTGCAAGCTTGGTGCAGTTTCCGTGTCACATGCCATAGCACGTGACGGATTCCGAGTCAAGCTGCTAGGAAGAAACATGGAAGCCGGCAAAAGCGGTGTGCTGGTTGGGGATACATGTTGTCGTTTGCGAGTCTTGAGAATGAGAAATCAATCTTGATGCTATTGGTTCAGTAGTGATTTCTTGGTTTCAAGCTACGCGGCTACTGCACATTGACGGAAAGTGAGGTGGTGGCTAAATCCAGAGGGCCGCTGAGATGCCCCTAATTCAAAGTTGAGGGACCAAGTTGAAGCATGACGATAAAAAAGTTGGAAATCGAAATTAGAAGCGATTAGAACGTAAATGGCACCTCTCAAAATGTCTCAGTGATCTATCCTCCGAAGGCTTGGGGCGTCATCGACAAATCCCTTCCCATGAGAACACTTGGTAGATAGTTCAATCACTTTGCGGTCAAACAAGTTAGGTATATGGGTCTGATCAATGCGGTTATGGATTGTGCTATATCCTCTATTTGTCTCCTCCTCCGGCCATCGACATGACCACCACAATGGCAATAAGCCACCAATACCTAGTTCAACGTTAGCATTCCACCTCATATGCAATCTCAGCATCAACTTACTTTTGAAGAAATGACTTTTGCTCCTCCTCGCCCGCCTTTCTTCCGTTTGGCGATAACACTACTGGCTTGTTCAGCTCAGGCTGGCTTCCCTTCTTCTCCGTGATCACGACAGCCTTTGGCCCAAAGTCCCTCGTCTGCCCAGCATCGATCCTCACACCCTTGAATGCAACACTGCGCACATCCCCCGCATCATCAACAGATAACATCACTGTCGGGGCGTATCCCTTCCCAAAGTTGTCCGCTGACGCGGCTGTTGTACCGGCAATCCATCGCGCAGACTTGGGGTCGTAGAGGCCGATACGGACCAGCGATGCACTCTCAGGTAGCTCGGGTGCCTCGTAGGAGATGACTTCGGTCGAGGTTAGGGCGGCGGCATCGTAGGCGACTTCCGCAAGGGGCTGGGGGGCTGAAGGCGAGGACTGGATAGGTTGGACGTAGATCTGTGCTGTGCGCTGGTCGGCCGCCACGAGCGCAGCCGCGCAGATGGTTGAGAGAAGCGCTGCGATCCTCATTGTGAATGGCAGCGGGGAACGCGCTTCGGTGTTTAGATGGGAATGTCGTACGGCGAACGGGAAACTGGTGCAGCTGTCGGTGCTCAAAAGAGACACCTAGACAGCGTCATGGTGAGGGCGGTTGATTCTCGGCTAAATTCTCCCGATACCCAGATCCTTGCCTTGCCACGGAACGGAACGATGCCACCAGCAACTTAATTAGATCCCCAGACTAGGTAGAAGTAGAGTGACACTTATGCGAAAATGGATCCGGTAAGAAAATAGTTTTTAGAATTCATGAAGAAAAATTGCCGTAGAATATCGACATGATGATCGAGTCTAGGTATGTCTGCCTCCCATGTTGTCTTTACAGATGCTTCATTGCCCAACCCAGTGATGCTGCAAATTTAAACAAATCGCCCCAGTCCCGAACGCCTGTAAATGTCGTGTTATGCAGGGTCCACCTTCGGTCCCTCCGTTGTGGCCATGCATCCGCTCGCAACCTATCCCAATCCACTGACCGAGATGGCGATAATCTACGCAGTCGGTCGATCTTGGTGTCATGTAATTCGAAGTGTGTGTGCTCCGATACCGTCGGGTGGACGGGAAACATCTGTCCAGCCTCTAATCGTCTGAAGTAGCAATATCGTCTCCGTCCACGTCCACATCGACGTCGTCCTCGTCTTCGTCCTCGTCGTCTTCGGACCCATCTGATTCTAAAATGTAACCCGGGGTTCGTTCCACTAGGCCCTTGTAATAGGCCACTAAAACCTCTGGATTTGGAACAATCTTCCAATCCACCCGATAGAGGAACTCGAGTTCCAGTAGCTTGAGCTCGGCCACTCTAACTCCGCCAACCCTAGCGTACGTGGTGTTGTTCCAGAAAGAGTCGGATAGTCCTTTTGCAGCTACAGTGGCTGCGGTGATGAGAAACCGATGCACCGTCAAGGTGTTTATCGTGAATTCTTGATACATGGCGCACAACCGATCAATATAATAGACCATGGCCAGCAGAAGCGGCGGTGTTAGGGTCGCATGTCGAGCCAGGCGGTGTAGGTAATCTCGAACAGAAATCCCAGGTGCAGTCCTGCAAATCCACGTCAGTCAGATGCATTGCAAAAGCAGTTGAGGAGCCGCAATATACCTCGAGTGAAAGCGTGTCAGGCCGCCATTCGATATTCGGATGGCGTCATTTGTAGCAATCAACTCTGCCAGCATGTGCGCGATCAGCTCGACCATATCCTCGACGGGACAAAATTCATAACGCTCCGGCAAGACCTTTGGTGGTGGTGCATCGGGCTTTGGTCGCTTAGTCGTCGGTGATGATTTGGCAGCGGCAGTGGCTTGCGAGTTGGCCGGTGCGGGCGAACTTCGACGTTTGGTTGGCGACACCCCGCTCGGCGCTTGGTCTGGTTGCACGATCTGCTCTTGAGAGGGTCGCGAGGGGGGAAGGGAGGATTTTGCCATGGAAGGGGGCTGCGCGGGAGGTTTCTGGGAGAGGGATGACGAGAGATGTTGAGCTTCGGCGGGGGAGCCCTGGACGCCCGAGTCGTTTGCGACATACTGTCTCGGGCGCTGGATGGGAGACGACTTCATGGCGTCGGCGGAAGACGAAGTGTTTGAGCGTGTGGAATGCCGTCGCCGGAGAGCTGGCGAAGGCTTTGACGAGTGCTGGGGAGACGAGGTCGCATATCGAAAGGCGGTAGGCGAGGCATTGGCGGAAGCGGACAGGGCAGGAGACGTCTTGAGCATCATCTGCGGCGCATCGTCAAGCTGTCGGTTCGTCGGGTCGTAGAAGCCAGGTGAGTCGAGGATTTGCGGCAGTCAATCGTGCAGTCTGGGTCTGGTAGGGCTGAAGGAATGGGAAAAGGGTAGGAGGATTCCAAGATTTGCAGGTGGCAATAGAGGAACAACAGGTTGAAGATACAGTATGGGGTCGAATCGCGAATTAGATCATGGCGTCGGGGGTCGATTCGATGTGGGCGCGATGGTGCGCAATCTGATGGCCAGGAACTGGCGCTATCGACAAGAACGCTCACCGAGGAAAAGCAGACTAAAAAGAATAGAGCCCCAATGCGGCTGGGCTATGGTGGTGCAACGATGCAATGGTGGCTGTTTGTCAGACACGCGCGCACGAAGAGTTTGGCTGGTGGAATGGTCCCGGATGGCGGACTGCGGCGGATAGGTTGTGTGGACGGCCCACGAGAGGGTGTGGATATTGGATAGTGGGTGATGGATGGCGGATGGGCTGCAGATGGGTGCGTGCACTGCTGGGCAGAAGCGGACAGGCCGGGGTGCCTTTTTTTTACACAGGGGGGTCCTGGACTTCCGGGTTGGGTGTCTCGGGCGCCTTGGGGCCTCTGTCCTGTGGTTTCCGGCGACCGGAGCGCGCTGCGAGGAGCCTTTTCCAAGCCCGTTAGTTACCTAACAGGACCTTGGCAGCCGGTGGTAGGACTGTCCGACGAGGGAGAGACACAAAGCCTTCATGGATGCCTAGGCCTAGGTAGTTGTTCTCTTCGGGAATAGTAGATGAGAGTTTTTTTTATCCCCTTCAGGGGCTTGGTAGGCAGGGAAGCCGTTCAGAAGGATCAGTTGCTGTGGTACAGTCCAAGGTGAGATAAAGATGGCGTTAGTGTGTGCAAACAATAATCAGGGCCAAGGCCGAGATGGCTGCTGTGGTTGGTTCAGCCAGAGTGCTCCTGTGATTGACAGTACTGTACTGTCCGACTTGGTTCGCCCTTCGGAGTACGAGATACACCACCGTCGCTCACTCATCAAGCGACGACGATGCCATGGATGTGATGAAGATAGGCGTCGTCCTGCTCCGCATAGATAGTTGGCCAAGCACTTGCTAGCCACCCTGACGGCATGTCTCAGAACAGACGGTCCCTTACTTACGTTACCCCAGATACATCTGGTTCCCCCAGAAAGAACCTCGCACAAGCTGGCCCTCGGTTGGGCGTTCGTGAGCCACTCGATGCACAACGTGGACGGAAGCCGCGCTTTCAGAGGGCGCCGGAGCCTAGGGCCCCGTAGACCCCTCGCTCACTTTGCCGGCTGATGAGTTGTCCAGAAGGGAGCTCGGTGAGGAGTACCGTGGAGTAGCTTGAGGAGCTTGAATCGCATCGTATCGCATGGCGGCGGCATCATGACGGCCTCCGAGGGAGAGTCGGTCCACAATCGAGAGGCAGCGCGGCTAGACCATGATGAATAAGGAAGGTTTGACATTTTTTCTCGGCGCTTCTGGCATGGAACTCGTCGTAGCACAATTAAACTGACACATTTCCCAACCCATGGACTGGACCGACTGTGTAGGTGAAACAGAAATTCGCCCATTTCCGTGTCGAATTGTGTAAAAAAAATTTATTCTCTTTCCTCGTCTTTCGTTTATTACTGACAGCCTCCGTCATCTGCGTGTAAGCGGCAGCGGCGCAGATGATTTACCAAAGTCAATCACGCCGTGACGAGTCGCGTGTGTTACACAGAGAAATTTCTCGCGTTACTAGCAGCAGTCAGCAACTGCGCAAGAATCAACAGAACAAGTTAGAAAATCATCTTGGCCAAGCCTCAGTCGCAGTCATGATGGCTTCAGACAATTGTCGTCAGATTTAAAGGTGAGTCCACCGTGGGGGCTCATGACTGCCGACAGCCACCGTTACACGGTTTCCCAAGTCTCAGATTCCTTATCGATAAGCCGGGAACACGTGCAAGTTGCTCGGTGTCCGCCCAAACTAATCTTGACGTGATCGACAGCTTCCCCAGGCTGCTTGCTCACTACCTAGCAACTCGCATGTTTAATGGCTTGACACTTTGGAATCGATCGCAACAGAAAATAGCACGGCCACCGTATCATATCTATTGGGCTTCTGTGATTCTTGTCTCTCGCTTCTTCTTTTCGTCGTTTTCTCTTGCAGCTGTAAAGAGGTTGCCCAAACTGTTGTCGCGTGGGGATTGGATGTGTAGGTGCGATCATCAGGTGGCCAGTCCTTGATTTAGTATTCTCGAACGACAATCGCGGCGACATTTTCATCATTCACAACATCGAACTCCATCGCTTTTCTCGCTCCCGACCACGCACTCAACTCAGTTCCACCCATTCGCAGAATTCATCCTCATGGCCAGATCCCAGAGCCCCCCGATCCTAGCTCAGCTACGAAGCGCCAGAACCTTGCCCGAGCAGACTGCTGCCCTACGAGCTTTAAAGAACGAGGTTGTTGGTCACATACAAAAAAAGGAGTTATGGATTGGCTTGGGGGTGCTTGATCCTATTGTCAGGACCTTGGCTTCCGCCAGATCCCCTGTCAAGCCCAATGGAAAGGATTCTCGATTCCCTCTGGCACAGAGGCCGCTATCGGAGGACGAGAGCGTGAGGTTACAAGCACTGCAACTGGTTGCCAGTTTTGCAAATGGTACGATCATAGTAGTTCTTTGATTTCTATTGTAGTAGTTGCTGATGGCGAGGAATAGGTGGCCCTGCTTTCCTCGCTCCCCTCCATGCTGCGCGGGCGATCCCCGCGCTCATGGCCAACATATCGCCATTTACGAACGCACCGCAGCTCGTGGTGGCCGCTCTCAAAGCATTGACAGATATTGCCGAAGCCTCTCTCTTGGCGCCTCAATCTTCGCCCATCGATATCGAATCCCTGGCCGATGTCATCTTCTCGCCGCAATATCTGGACTCGTTCGGAGCCATGCTGTCCATCGCCTCCACAAATTCCCTTCTACAATCTCAAGTTCCGCTGGCAGCCGGCCTGATATCCCGGCTGTGCCGTGGAGAGCGCCATCAGCATGCTTTAGCAACCTCTGGGATTTTGGATGCGCTAGCAACGCGATTAGCTAGCGTCGCTGTTCTTCGTGGGGAGGTTGTTCCTGGTGCTGATACAGCAGCACGGGATGATGGCCTTTACGAGGCTTTCCCTGACCCAGCCCCCAAAAACCTGAGGCTCGGGCCTATCCTTGAGGCTATCACTGCTATTCTAGGCGACTCGAAATACCGAGCCAACAGACTGGTCAACTCGCCCTCCATCCTGGCTGTCTTCCCCTCGATCAGGTTTCAGCCATCAGGGGATATTATAGATTCTCGCTATGATCTGGAACAGTCAGGGACCAATTTTGCCCGCCAGCAGCCATTGACCGCGATGGAATACATGCTACCGATCAGCTTGCCTCGAAGCCTATCTTCATCGCCATATAGCTCATTCCCTCTAGGAGGATCTTCGGACTCGCAATCCTCAAGTCGGTCATCGCTAAGCAAGTTCAGCTCATCTGCTATTTGGGATTCGCCCCGCTATCAGCCCGTCGGTGCGAGTGGCGATGACACAGACGACATCGAAAGCCCATTCATTCCCTGGCTGGTACACCTTGTGAGATGCTCCGATGAATACGAGCGGTTGCTTTCATCCTCTATTCTCGCTGCGCTGGTTAAAGGCGGCGTAGGGAGCAAGAGCTTGAGAGAAACAAGCCTAGGCCTTTTGGTGGTGCCTCTACTAGTTGACATGATATCTAGAAACGACAAGGACGTGTCCGATGTGAACGAAGTCGACAACGCGATTAAGCGCACTATCCTTGAACGCGCGCCGGTGGTGTTGGCTCGCATGATTACGGATAGCGAATACCTCCAGAAAGCAGCTTACGAGTGTGAGGCTGTTCCAGTGCTGAGCAGACTTTTGAAGCACGCATACACACCTGTCAAAGGCTATTCGCGGCCTCGTTACTGGTCACCGCAACCCGACACCGATATGGACGTAGAGAACGGGTCTTTGATTGCTCAGCTCGGCCAAGAAGGACAGAATGAACTTCTAATCCACCGCCTCAAAGTACGAGAGAGCACACTGAAGGCCATCGCAGCTCTAGCGGGGGGCAAGGAAGATTACAGGAAGGCGTTTGTGGCCGATGATATTGTTTCATACGTTGTCGAGTCTCTTTCCGAGTACCCCAAAAAGCCACAGACGATCAAGGAGCGGTCAGCGGAAAAGTCAAGCACCGAGGCTGCCAGGAAGGGCGAGACCGCGGGATATGGCGCCAACCCGGCTTCTGTAATCGTTGCGGGTTGTCATGTTGTAAGGATGCTGTCACGTTCGGTTAGCATCTTGCGAACCTCCCTGGTGGACCATGGAGTTGCGCTTCCCATTTTCCGTTTCATGAAGCATCCCGATGTGAACATTCAGATTGCTGCCACTGCGACCATTTGCAATCTGGTCGTCGAGGTCAGCCCTGTTCGGGAGGTGAGTTGACGATGCAAAGATTCTGTCTACTGGAGGGCTGAACGCTAACAATTGCAGCTTCTCGCTGAAAACGGCGTGATGAAGGTCCTGTGTGAGCATGCTCACTCGGAGAATCCAGCCCTCCGTCTCAATGCATTGTGGGCACTTAAGCACTTTATTGATGCAGTCGGCCCTGATCTGAAAAAGGCATGCCTTGCAGAGCTCGAATCTGCATGGTTGGAGCAGCTGATTTGCGACGACACGGAGGACGCGGCTTTGCAGATGGCCAGGGAGAGGGAAGCCTCAGGGTTGGACATGGATGACGATGTGGATATGCAACAATCAGACGAGCCGCATCGGTGGGTGTACGGCTCGAACGGTCTGCTTCGAGAACTAGACGCGATGAACTCGTCAAGACTGCGTCAAGTGGAGGACAAGCTCGCAGCGGTTCGAGAATCCGAGCTAAATCCGGTTCGGAGAGCACGGAACGACGATTTGGCGATCCAGGAGCAAGGTCTTGACTTTATTCGGAATCTGATCGGAAGACCGGGCGCCGGGCTATCGTCAGAATCGACGAATGAGACGACGGAGATGATTGACTTTCTGCAGCGTGAACTCGGAGCGGAACGGTTGTTCGAAATACTGTCGTCGAAGCTTCGGGCCAAGGTGCTCCGGCCGTTCTCCCGCCGAGCTCCGGTGGCCGGGCGAGAGGCCAGGGTGGTGCACCCGCAGGCTAAGATCATCGTGGCAGTCATCTACATCCTGGTGCACATCGCAGCGAGCATCCCGCGACACCGGCAGATGGTGATCGCACAGACGGAACTTTTAAAGCTTCTGGCGCAGCAGGCCAGCAGCAAGGATCGAGAAGTGCGGGTAGCCCTCTGCCACTTGATCATCAACTTGACCTGGCAAGAAGACGACGGCGAAGCTCAGGCTTGCGCTCAGAGGGCGCACGAGCTGAGAAAGCTCGGTTTCCACACCAAGATGGAGGCTCTCACCAAGGGGGATGGGGACCTTGATGTGCGCGAACGAGCGAAAACGGCGGCATATCAGATAGAACAGGCCACTTATTAGGTGGTGCTGCAGGTTGGGGGTGTACTTGTTTGGGTGTACTAATGTCTTGCTTTATCGACGTTACAGGGAAAGGATGCAGTGACAAAAAGCGATTATTGGTGTTTGATGTATGCTGTGATAGAAGGAAGGGGTTGTACATGCAGGCTAGTATTCTCTACGCATCAGGTTCGGATCACGTCGTTGAATGTTATCATGAAGCAACAGCAGCAGTGGACTCTGACATGTTCTCTCGTGATATCATGGGATTGGCGGCAGAGGAGACATGTACCGGGGCTAAAGGGACAAGGGTGGCCACCTCGTGACTGACGAGTAGCAAGGGTGTCTAACGATCGATCAACTTGAGCCGGGCCAAGATATGACGGAGGCCGATACAGTATGCAATGGAACCGGGGCGACAAACGTGAAGGGAGAATGACGGCAGATGGTGGTCACAGCTTCGGCAGACTTGGATGGGCCATTCGTTTCACTATCAACAGAGTAGGCTACACTCTACAGTAAAAGAGAGCCTAGCTAGGGCATGACAGAACTAATCAAGTGCGCATAAGATTCGACGGCGAGGCGTGAAGATCTACAGTACCCTACAACGTGATGATGCCTCGACGTTGAAACAACCTCGACCATGACCCGTGGCCGGCGGGATTGTCCATGGAATCACCTTGACGTCAACCACGAGCCATGACGTCCAGTCGCGGCCATGTCAAGATGACTTCCCGCAGGCGGCATGCATCGTGGAGGAGGGTGGAAACCACCTTAATGTTTATGCTCCGACGTTGGGACAAGGATGGACGGGCTTGCTGAAGCAATCAGAATGCATCGCGGCTTGTCTACCCTGGCCCGCCGTAGGGCTCAACACATGACACAGACTTCTTCTCCCTATCCCTCTGCCGGAAGCCGCGGAATTGTCAAATGGCATGACATGTCGAGAGTGCCGGGAATTAGAAGGTCGCATTGGGTGCCGGGGGGAGGGGGAGAGGAGAGAAAAGATTCCTCACAGTGTGTTGGCGGCGATGTCGGAGGTTGAGGCGGATGCCGCGGTGTCGTCGAGATGCCGCCATGCCTGACCTGGACAACAACACAGCACATGGATCAAGTCATGGCGATGGTTGCCAATGCCGAACCAAAAGGCGCAAAGAGGCCTTGGCTGACAAATTGGCCATTGCATATCATGCAAATCATCAAGGGGCCTGTCGCCAACTCCATCGCCCATTGGCAGCAGCCGCATCCCCAGAGCAGCAGCCTCGTTGTACCAGATACCTCTGCGGCGGGTTCTCGACTCTTGCTTCGCGTCATTGATGCATCTCGCCCGTGAGCAGTTTGTCGACAGAGTTGCAAGCCTGTCGTAGCTCGTTCCCTCCCGCACCGCCATCATGAGATTGTTTTCACGGGGGCGCCCAATGGGAAGGGACGGATGCGTGACAAGCCTGCCTGCTTTCACACGATCCTTGGCTTGAGGAGGGCAGGTGCTGTTGTTGATGGTTCCTGAGGCAGGCGAGCATCCAAGGGCGCCATCCACGACGTCTTCCGTCATTCTGAGATGGGGTAGCTACCTACCTGCACAAGGTATAAGAGGCGTGTCTGGACTCTCCCCCCCCCATTCTTCTTCACCCTTCGCCGAGGCACATACATACGTATATACTTGTCCAGAGACCTCTCCAAAGTTCATCTGCTGTCCACTGGACCGAGTCAATCTTGATAACAGTATCGCAAAGCCATCATCAGCATGCCTGCAGTCACGATGCCTATCCTCTACCCGCGCAACGATGCGCTCAACATAAACCCCCAAGGGGGCGACTCTCACCTCTCCGAGGGAGGATCCGACTGGCTCTGGGCCGTGACGGCCATCTATCTCCTCTGCTTCGTACGTCTTCCTCCCTTTCAGGTCTACATGATCACATCACTAACACAACCATCAGCTCGTCTACTTTGGTCTCAGTCTCAAGCCTCACAATGGCGAGAAGATCTTCCACTACCTCTTCACTATCGCGCTCCTCGTGGGTGGTATCACTTACTACGCCACCGCCTCTGGGCTCGCATACAAGGTCATACCAACGCAGCTCAACCGTGGAGATGCGGTTTCATACCAGATCTTCTTTACAAAGTATATCAACTGGGTCGTCGCTTTCCCTGTTGTCATCCTCGCACTGGGACTTCTCAGCGGCTTAAGCTGGACTACTATTGTGTTCAACATCTTCCTATCCTGGATCTGGTATGCCGAACCCCCCTTGCAAGACATTGAAGGGAAAGGGGCAAGAACACAGAGAAAGCTAACCGTCATATAGGGTCATCTCGTACCTTTGTTCTGCCTTCACGCAGTCCTCGTACAAATGGGGCTTCTACGCCTTTGGCACAGTGGCCTACTTCCTCCTAGCCTACCAGACTCTCCACGTCGGCCGCACCTCTGCTAACCGTCTGAACCTATCCCGCGACTACATCATGCTGGCTGGCTGGTTGAACCTGCTGTGGTTGCTATATCCGATTGCCTACGCCGTCTCCGATGGCGGTAATGTAATCGGTGTTACCCAGAGTTGGATTTTCTTTGGTATCCTCGATCTCTTCATGATCCCCGGGCTCGCTTTCGCCTTCATGTTCCTGTCGAGGAAGTGGGACTACAGCGCTCTTAACTTGCACTTCACCCAGTATGGCCGCGTCCACGCCGGGGAGGGCGTCTTTCCCGAGAAGAGGGCTCCCGCAACCGCTGCCCCTGCTACTACGGCGCCTGCGACCGCTACCCCTGCGGTTTAAGGGATAAATAAGGACAGTACATCGCGGCTGCTTTACTTGGGACCCCGGACGTTCAGCCTTGTGGGGAAAAGTGAAAGTATCTGTGCTCTGATAGATCACTAATGGATTGACGTAGTATGGACTACACGTCACTCGTTCAAGAGATGGATGGATGAGGTGGGCATGAGCCTTTTGCTGTGAGATGCTCAGTGAAAGGGGTGTTGGGAGAGTAAGAGTTGGTGTTGTTGCTTTTGAGATACCCTCGTTTTGCACGGGAGCAGGATACCCGCTGGATGCAGTGTATTAGGATGGTTAGCTTTCTAATGTCTAATAAGCAACCTGGTTGGTTCTACCATCCTTGTTTGAATTGAATTGTCCATGTGGTCCATTGATTTGCGCCTATCTCTGTTGCTTTTCTGTTCACATGTGCACATGCCAGGGTGGTTCTGCTCCCTACGCAGTCTCATAGCTCAGCCTACGCATGTCAAAAAACCAGGACTCTTATGAACACATCCATACATGACTTTCAAATGACTACTATTAAGCCAAGGGCCTAAATATATTATCATAAAATAAACTAGAGTCTTAGCTCCTATGTAATGTTAATCTTTTATGAAATATACCCATGTTTAGCTTTATAATAGCATAAGGATTTACCTCACATTCCCGTGTTTTCTGACAATGACTAGCTCGGGTTGCTCAACCTCCCAAGTTCTAGAACACGGGCAATCTTGATCTTGCTTTTCTCTCTGGCATGATCGTCCCATGATGCATGCCTGGCTAGTCAAAAGCCTCCCTCAAACCCATCTGCACGATCAAAGACCCGCGTCTGGCCCACGGAGGTTGGGACACGCGGCCTCTGGCAGGACACGGCAGCATGTAACTTGGTCGATAGCCAGCCTCATCTCGATAGAGAGAGAAAACAAAATCCGAGACACTCTCCCGGAGTGCAGACCAAGACACGATACGGGATCGGAAGGAATGTCGTCACCCGAGACTGGAATAATCGTTCGACAACGTCGTCATTGTGCCGACAATGCCCATCTGTTTCCTACTCTCCAGCCATGCCAAGGAGGCGCCGTCTGCTTCTTATTCCCTCTCGCAGCTTCACTCAAACCGGCACTAACCTTTACCTGAGAAGCAATAAACACAATGTCGCTCCTGTAAAGCTTGATCTGGACCTACCGCGAGAACAAGCTTGAGCGTGAAAAGGACTTGTTCCTTCTGGGCTGCCACTCTTCTGCCGCTTCACACATCACCCAACCAACCACGACATGCTGTGGCTTGCGCTACGACAGCGAGGGATGAGAAGTTCGCTGGCCCGCATCACCTCTTCCCCCTAGCGTTGCTTAAGAGACATGCATTAGGGCGTGATATAGAATCCCAGTGAAACTCACTTATATAAGCCACTTTTGGGATTGCTAACTAAGTATAAGAGCTATACCTAAATTAGAGTGTATAAGTATACTATATAATAGTATAGAATCTATAATATATATAACTTTATAAATATACCCTTACTACCTTTATTTTTAATATATTATACTAGCTAATAGGGGTTAGGGCTTACTTAGGTGCCTATATAAGGTAAGATTGCTATTTTTTTATTAGTAAGTCTTATTAGTATTATTATAGCTAGTAAGATTTATTTATTAGATATTTCTTTATAGTTAAAGAACTAAAAAGGCCTTAATTAATATAGATAATAGACTTATTAATAATAAGATATAATGCCTTATTATTAAAAATAATATAGAAATAGATCTCTAAGTATCCTTATTACTTATTAAAGTAATAAATTATTTTAAAAGTTAGTTATTATTATTATAGCTAAGAGATAATAGTAATCTTATTACTTAGGGTATATTAGAGATAAATCTAGTAGAGTTATATACCTATTATAAATAGATAATAAAATAATATAATATCTTTTTTAAGATCTTTTTCTATATAATAAAAGACTTATTCTTTATTTTTAGTAAGTAGCTTTATTATAATATAGATATTAGGGATAATATATAAATATATTTTAAGTAAAAGATAATAATTTTCTTATATATATTAATATATAATAAGATTTAAAGAAATACTAGCTTATTTTTTTATATAAGTTAGGTAATAATCTTAAAGGTAGTTTATAAGCTTATTAACCTTTTTTATATCTTATATATATAGTATATTATTTAGCTATTACTTAAAAATATCTTACCCTTAATTAAGTTTAATCTTTATTACTATAATTTTAATAGTATTATTAAAGTAATAAATAGTAATTATATTAGTATATATATCTCTAAGTAGAATTAGTTAAAGTAGTAATTAAAGAAGAATAATACCTTATAAAATATTTTAATAGTATATAACTTTAAGAAGCGCTTTATATATATACTAATAGGCGCTAAGGGCTTAATTAATAATATATTATTAATAATATAAGCTTTAATAATAGACTTAATAATTTTAAGGGGATATTTTTATTTTATTAATATAAGATTTAGTATTTAAATTAGTATATTTATTTTATTCTTATATTTTTAATATTATCTCTTTAAGTAATATTAATTAGAATTACTTATAGAGAATATTAAAGAAGTATATAATATATATTACTTAGAGCTTTAAAGTAGGATTAAAGGCGCTCTTAATATATTAAAATAGTAGTTTTATATCTTAAGATATAATGCCTTAAAGTATATAGTTTATATCTAAGTACTCTTTATTTATACCTATATAGCCCTATATAACTTTATTATATTAAAAAGGAAAGAATTAAATAAATAGAAATAAAAAGAAAAAGAAAAACTTATTTAAAAAGATTATAAGTAAATAGAGATATCTTATAAGTAAGTAGATTTAATTATATTATATTAGACTAACTAGGAGATATATATATATAGTAATATAGCTCTAAGGCGCTATAGTTAAAAGAGTTAAAAAGCGTAAAGGCTTTAGTAATAATAAAGGAAGTAATAGCTTTCTTATAATTAAAGGTAGTAAGAGGTAAGATATATAAGAAGAAGTAGTTACCTATAAAGAAGAGATAAAAGCTTTATTCTTAAAAGATATTAAGTTATTTAATTTATATATAAAAATAGGAGTAAATTAAACCTATAGACTAAAAATTATTATTAAGCTTAAATCTTTATTTTATAGAGCTTTATTACTTTTTTTATAAGCTAAATTTTTACTAGATAAGAGCCTCTTTTGCCTTATATAAATAAAGGGTATTTTATATAACTATATTTATTAGTACTATATAATGCTAATTAATAACTACTATTAGTAGCTTTTTTCTTTTTTTTAGTATTTCTTAAGTATTTAATATTACCTTTTTAATATCTCTTAATCTTATTTTTTAGATCTTAAGGAAATACTTTCTTTAAGAATACTACTTAATAATTATATTTCTTAAATCTTTTTATAAAGGTATATTATAGTGCTTTTTTTTTGCCTTAATAATAATAAGTTTAATAAGATCTTAGATATAGGTAGTAATTAATTTACCTTTATTAATACTTATGTAAGTTAAATTAATATAAAATCTTTTTCTTTAATAATATTATAAAAAAGAGGACTATTAAGATTATTACTATATATACCTTTATTATTTTTTAAGCTAGATCTATTTACTTTAGTACTATTAAGACTACTAGTAATTATTATTTTACTTTTTATTAACTCTTCTATTATTCTCTCTTTTATAAGTTAGCCTTATTATTTCTTATTAGTAGCTAAGATAATATTATGCCTAGCTAGCTTATTATCTTTAAAGATCTCTTATTAGGTCTTATAAGTAATCCCTTAATTAATATAGAGACTATAAGTAATTACTATATTACTTTAGATAGGCTTTAATGCCTTTAGCTTTTCTTTATTATTATAGCTTATTATTAGGTATCTAGTTATTAAGTTATATTTTATATTAAAATCCTTTATAGTATCTTTAAAGTATTACTAGAAGGCTTATAGGTATATTATCTTATTTTCTAATATCTCTATTATTTATAGATAATAAGGTATTTCTTAATTAAAGTTAAGAATAATATCTTAAAGTATTAATTTAATTAACTTAGATTGCTTTATATTAAGTTAATAATTATACTATGCCTTAATAAGTTTATAGAGGAAGAAAAAAAGTTTTTAATAATTTTAATAAAACTAGCGTAGCTATCTTTAATCTTATTTTAGAAGATTAAGGTACGATATTAATAGTAGTAAGGAGGTTAATATAGCTATTAATAGCGGTAGGTCTTTTTTAGATAGAATCTATAATATCTTAGTTACTAACTCTTTAATTTTATAAGAAGAATATATAAGAAAAGTAGTATAACTAAACTAATAACTAGAAAGCTATTTATAACCCTTTAAAATCCCTCTCTTATAGTGACTTTACTATAGTATATATATTAATATTATGGGTTCTATATCTGGCCCTTAGGGAGTGAGAAGGAAAAAAAGCAAGAAAAGGTCGGTTGGACATGCCGGTCCACGTGGGCAGCGCGTGTGTAGAGAGCGCGAAATCCACTGTGAAGAGAGAATCTAGTTGACGGCCCTAGCACGAGTTTGGATATCGGCATTCAACAACCACGGCCTCTTGGGGCTAATGTACGAGTTGCGCCGGTCAAGGCCGGGGGCGCGGAGGTTAACGTGCCAAGGGTCTCGGGGCGGAGCTTGCGATGGGCACGCGGGGTGAGTGTGCCGAGCTCCGACGTCATCCCGAACTGGGTTGAGGTTATCCCCAGAATGGATATCGGCATGATTCTCTGAGCAATTGCTCTCTTTGTAGAGAAGCTAATGAGTTAAAAGAACTCATGTGTGAAAAGAGGGCTGGACGGTTGACCACGGCTGTAGAAGAGACAGTGCCAGCTCAAGTCTACACCACTTGTCATGTCTTAGTGGCTGTCACAAATCTTGCTGGCACTGCATAGGTAGCTTTGTCCTCCAGAAGCAAGTTTCGTCTGCTTGTAAGAGCCTCATCAGCCCATCCGTGGTCTCGACGTGTGACAGAGTCCTCCACCTTCACCTTGAGCTGCCGGGAAGCAAGCAGAAACGAAGAGGGTTGTCAACGCCCCATTCCAACGTCGTGACGTGATGATTGTGCTCTCCATCCAAGCAAACCAGAGCCGAGACAATCTTGAGCGGGAGGTGACGGTTATTTTTCGCGGGATGCTGCATGTTTGCTGATGTACATACGACAAGATGCCCCGTCTAGCCTCGGACTGTCTGTCTGCCTGTGCGCCAGGTGGAAACGTGCTCAACGAGGGAGGGGAACACGGCAGAAGAAGAAGAAAAGAAAGACATGCCGTTGATCAAACCACCGGCTCGCGCTGGGTCGGGGTGGCTGGCTGTTAACTCGGCACATTTGGGGACAGTTGAACTGCGGTGAGACAAGAAGTAGGCGTATCGAGTTGCATAAGCTCCCCGGTGAGTCGGCTCTCGTCGACAGGCCGGGGTCTTTGTCCCCTTGTTTGTGAGCTCTCACCTCTCACTGTCTGATGCTGGGTAACACACTTGTCGGCTCGAGTTTGATGATTCAAGAAGCCCGGGTTACAGGGCAGTCCCGTCGGTGCTCGACAAGGAAAACAACGGCGTAATCGGCACCGTCATCTGGCGAGACCAACCGTTGGCAATTGGTGCTGCTCTGATCCCAGAGCATGAGAGCGGGCGTCAGGCTCATTGTGTTGCTTCTACTACCGTATCAACTCAGCAATTGGGTAGAGCCTATGGGTCTAGCCATCCCTACTTTATAACGTTCTTTAGGCTCACCAACAGCTAAGGATCTTAATACCCTCTAACTAACCAATCTTAAGCGTTGGGACAGGGGCACGATGACCCGTAGGCTCTACCCAACTTGCTGAGTTGATGCGGCACTGATGCTGCTCGCCCATCTTGTACGTGATATCTGTAGCCTGCAATGTCTGCGTGTCCAACACAGCAGCATAACAGTCAGCCCAGGACACGCATACGTAGATGCCGCGAGTGCCCTACCGGCAACAATGTCTCCACCCGCGTCCATTCAGATCTCTGTTGCTGCATGCGCCAAGGAAACTAGATGGGTGACACAGCAGGTGATGGCGTTGTTGGGTCTGCTGCGCTGGAAGCCACCCAGCATTCCGAAACCCAAACATGCTCCCAGGGTCTGGGCATCAGAGCTGGCGGACTGCTCTGCCCCAGATACCCTGTATCATGTCACCTCATACTCGAAACATGAGACAGATACCAGTGGTTCAATGACAGGAGGGGCGGGATACAAGCCAGGTTCCCACAAGAGGGGAGCGAGGTCTCACAGATGCCGCAGTGAGATAGTGACTGGATTGTCATGTACAATGGAAGGGCATTGCGCTTACGTACTTGGTATGGACGCCGCATGGCTGGTACCAGCGTGGCAATCGGCATCTGGAACTCCCTCTCGATCCCGGGTGGGAGAAGACAAAGAAGAGGAATCCCGATCGACAGGTAAGCGATGCCATGCCGCCAACGGAACCAGCAGATCGAGGTTGCAGGTGGCCAAGGCTGAGCACGGCTTGCATGCTCTGCCCGGATTGGCCACTGCAGAGAGTCTTGTTGGTGGCGGCGGCCTCACAGATAGATGCATGGCCATGAGATGAGGGGAGTGAGCCATGGGTTCCGAGAGAGCTCATGGTGTCCCTCGTCATTGCTGGATGGCCGTGTCTCGTCCTTTAGTGGATTCTTTCAGATTGTATGCAGTATCTGCATACGATGGACGAGCTGAGAGAAAAACACACGCATCGATATATGTATGAGAAAGCCATCTCTGGTGGAATGCTATACGGAGAAGCTCGGTGGGAAAGTTCTTGGCGGCAAGCTTTTGGGAAACCTTCCATATGGGCCATGATTCAGGAAGCCAGGCAGCTGGAAGCGCATGACGTCTCGAGGCGGCCTGTTTCGGTATGCCATGAATCCTGGCCTCCCCATCTCCAGAGGTATGGAAAGGGCTGCGTGGTGAAGAGGAGGGGGAGGTGTTGGTGGCGTACAGCAAGCAGCAGCAACTCGAGGGAAACGGTCGCCTTTGGCGGTTGAAAACCGGGAGAGACCAAATACGATATCAAGCAGGATGGGCTCAATATTGAGGGCAGATCACATCGGCATGGGTCAACGGACAAGTCTTGACGTCTTGACTAGAGTCGCTGGCTCTTGTTGGTGAGCGGTGTTGCTGTTGACCATGTCAACTCACAATAACCCAGCCGCCTGTATTCGTCCCACCCGGCCCGTCCCTCAGATCCGACAAGGCGAAATCGTCAATCTCTCCCATCCGTCCTTGTTCCGGGAGAAAGGGACCTGGGAAGAAGGGAGACCCCTTCTCAAGCCAACTGCAGGGAGCCTGGAGTGGCAATGCGCTGCTGGAATGAAGGGCCATGATCTGACCTACTCTACAGGGTAGGATATGCCGGGACACCCTCAGAAACAGACTGAGACTGGAGACTCACGGGGCCTGCTGTGGCTCTGAGAGGCTAAGACGAAGAGAATTGCTCTCCAAAAGGCCCGCGCAGGCGCCATACCCAGGGAGTCGGGACTCTGTTACTCCCCGAGATTCATATGTACAGTGCAGTCGGTAAGTAGATAGGCTTTTTGTGAGGCAGTTGATCAGCAGCCGGCCTGGTCACCTGTGCCCGTCGAGGTGGGCGAATCGCTGGGTCGGCACATTGTGGCCATCTATTGCTGTAAGTGGTTGGCTGGATATCCTATCCTCTTACAGTCGTCAATACAGCGCAACTAGGACGATCCGAAAACCTCATCGAAGGCGCCTTTGCCTGGACAATGTGTGCACCATCCATCCGGTTAATGCAACTCGCCACTGCTGTGCGTACCCGGATAACAGCTGCATTATTCAGTGCCCGATACCCGTGGTTGTGGGCAGGCCTGAGATTAGACAGGGCGTAAGTGGACTTTAGCTGAAACGGCAGTGGTCCTCTCGGGCAAGACACACAGAACACTAGATGCCTCTGCGCTTGGGTTGGTATTTGCTTCTCTGGCATGCGAATCCTCCTTCAGCTGAAGAATCACATACAGTAGCTTTTGACAGCCTCAGTTACAGTGTTCATGTCGATGGCTGACACGATGGGGGCACAGATCTTGAAAAATGACAGTCGGCTCGAACCAACAACGGGCCAAGGTGGTAGCCGTCGTATCTCCTAGAGTGCGCGAAGGCTCCAGTGCGGTCACTCGCAAGGATTGAGCCCAATCAGTGGTCGGGTTCTTAGCGGTACCTCGTCTGGCACCTATTTTCGCCTAGGTGGCAAGTTCTCTACTTATCAAAGTATAACACGGGAGATCATCCAACAGGCGTTATATTGCTTCTTCTGTTAAAGGCCTAACAGTGGGGCAATTGACCTACTGGAGCCTTCGCGCACTCTAGGAGATCTCAGGACCGTCAACCGAGAGCAGCAGGATGGCGATGCGCGTCGACTGCAGCCACAAAGTATCATGAGCCGACGAGACTGGCTCCAGTGTAGGGTACGGCAAGGTCGCGGTGCTGGAGTCAGGTACCGAAACGACCTGAACGTGGTTTGAGAGAGCCGATGGATGGGTGGCTGGAGCGGGACAAAGAGATTTAGCCGTGGGCATCCCTGGCAGCCCACGTTAGCCCGTTGCATGGTTGCATGTGCATATTGCTGCACTCGAAGAAGCATCAATAAGAGTCCTGTCACTCCTCAACGGCCTGTCTTGGATACGTGGGGAAATGCCAGCATCAGGCACTTTGGCTGAAACCGCATGGAGGCATGTCGGGTTGACGGGAGCTTGACGTGCCCGAGCATCGTGAGAGGAGAGATGGCGATGGATGGATTTACATAGCCTCTCGAGTCGGTACTGAACTCGAGAAATACAGTGCCCACATGACTCAGCAACACACAGTATGGGGCCGTGATCGTCGAGGGAAGGAACAGTCAGTGATTGCGCAGGCTTCGAGTGAGAAAAGAGAAGACATTAGCCCAAGGGCTTTGAAACGGAAGGGGCCTAGCGCGAGACAGACTTTGAGCATTCCCGCGCACCGGGTCTAGCATCCCGCGTCTCTAGCAGCTCGCTAATGGATGACTGTGGAGCCGAGGTGATGCGCTATACCGGGACGAGATAGGGCAGAGGAGCCGACTCAGGGTTGTCTAGTGGCCGGCTTTCTTTGATGAAATGACGTCCGCCCACCGGCCGGAGCAAGAGATGATGTGTTTGGGCGGGTTTCTCAACAACCCGGGGGTCTTGAAGCCAGGTGAAGCGAGCGAGAAAGAGGGAAGGGAGATCTTCAATTAAAGAGCACGGAGCACCGAGGACGGGAAAGACTGGAGCAGTGAATAGTTGTGTGGAGCCTTCTCCTTGCCTCTGTGCCGTAAGACATCCATGGATATTGCAACGTCTGCCATGCGAGTATCCGTATTTCACAACTGTCAGAATTAATGAAATGAAATGAAATGAAATGCATGTCGAGTCGTAATTACCGTCGCATTTATTTGTCTCTTGACCTTGTTCTTGGTTCCTTTTTCCTCATCGTCGTCTATACTTGGTGCTGCATCGATACGCACGCCTTCTGCTGTCGGGTCGTGGCCGCGGCGGCTGCTGCTGTTGGCTGGCGTGACCGAGGGGCTTGGGCTTCCCTGGCCTGGCTCGGCCGCTTCTGCACCCGTGCTGCACCCGCCAGCCCCTGTCCCGGGCTAGCGCCGTCTCCCGTGGCCTGGTGGACGGAGGCGGTGGCCTGTGATGGGCTGTGATGGGCCGTGAGCGTGGGGTGGACGAACCGGGAGAGCCAGTCACAGCCCGTCTTGGCGCCGCCGTCGCGTGCTCGGCTTTGGCTTTGGGGTGTGGTCGAGGGATGGACTGGCCAGGGCCCTGGGGAAGATGCGTCGATGAATCGTCAAGCCAGGCCAAACAAAGACTTCTGGACAGCGGCCCGAGGGCTGCGATAGGCCTCGAGCCCCGGACCACGGCCTGTCTCTCCCAGAGACCCCAGAGCCAACAAGCCAACCAAAACCTCCGATACCCCTGTCAAAGGCTGACGACCCTTGTCAACCGTCCGTCATGCCTCCCTGTCGCACTGTTACGCTTCGTTTCTCCATCTCCGGAGCATTTTGCCTTTTGGGCATTTGCCGTTGGCGATGCTGCAACCCTATGCCTGCACCTATGCTGGCGATGGTGTCAAGGTGCCCTTCTTATTGCCGTCCAAGTGTACAGTTGTGCTGTGCAATGGAGCCGGGCCCATACATACGCGCAATCCTCACCTCATGTCCCCTATTCGGTGCACCGTCCCTGTTGTATCTTGCTCAAGCATTCTTGGGCCAGGCAGCACAGTGTCTCCGAAACGTGCGAGGAAATGTCGAGGCTAGGAGACGGTTGAACTGCCACAAGCTTCCTTTTTCCTCATTTCTCAGCTGAGCCGCCAAGACAGCCACGGCCTTCCTCCACGAGTCTTGGCAAATCCAAACTCTGAGAACAATCGCCTGAAACCATCCACCAGCAGAGGGCGACAAGAGCACAGTACTGTGTTGCAGACGCTGTGAACTGGATTCCAGAAGCAGCAAGCGTCTGATGGCAAGCTCTGGGGGGGCGGCTTTCTTGGAACCTGGGCCTCTCTCCCGTTCGCTCGCTTCTCGCCGTCCGAGAACACCCAACAGCGCCAGCAAACCTAGGTACCCATCGATCGATTCCGTCTCCCTGGCTTTGGTCCCTCCCTACCCCCCCGCGGGACCGCGGAACCGACCAGCTGCGAACTGCCAACCCTATTCGTTCTTGGCGGGCTCATCAGCCCCGGCCGATCCCACCCTCTGGTGGTCTCAGTGGCTTCTCACAGGCTCCCACGGGCTCCCCAGGGCGTGCCAGCGTGCCAGGGCCCAGGTGTTCAGGCGTTCGAGTCAGCTGTACCGAATCCAGGCTCCTGGGCCTTTCAGCCATCCAATCCATCCAATCTTGAAATTGGATCCCTGCTGCGACTCTGAACTCCAGGACGAAGGGACTCGATGCTGCTTTGTTCCCTCTCCCGTCCATTCTTGTCCATTCTTCCCCGCCCGAGGAAACCCCCCCTTTGTTCACACACCCCGAATTTTCTCTCTGTTCTCTGCAAATCTCGTCGTCCTCGAACCCCCCATCTCATCCATCATCCCGTCCTCCAGTGGCCCCCCCTCTAGCTGCCGTCCGTCGTTTATCAGAACTGTCCCGACCCCCAGGGCTGGCCGATTAGGTACGCACTGTACTCGCTTCTGCACAGTACTCCACTGCTAGTCCAGCGCCCAGGAGAGCCACATTTTCCCCGTCGAGAGCCTGGGCTTGGGCTGGCTTCTTTTCTCGGGCTTGCTGGTCCTGGCTTCTGCTCCCTGCTAGCGGAAGACACTACTTGCCTCGGGTGCTCCATCGTGCTTCTTCAACGGCCTCCGCCCCCGGCCACTCACTTTCGCTCTCTTCCTTTCTCTTTTCCCTCTCTCCTCCTGGATCCATCTTCTAATCCCTCCCCCCTTTAGCACCTCTCTCGTGTCGCGTCGAGTCACTCCTTCTTTCTTCCATTACTCGACACGACTCGGTCTCTTCAATCACGGCCGTCGCCCTCCGCCCGTGACTTGAATTGCCTCAATATCTCTGCTCGAGTCGACCCGTGACCCTTGATCTCGGGCGTCTCACTTTGAGGGTGAGTGCTAATCAATCATTCCAACGGGCGAATCCACTCCCTTCGTCCCGTTAGACTTCCTCACGACCGTCGGTTTTGCTTCGCATGCATAAACCGTGCTTCCGTCCCGCCTGCATAATCCGACTCTTTTTTACCAGCCGTTGGATGGTCAACTGACTGGTATCGTCGCAGGCTTCAATATTCATTTCGCTTCATAACCATTCCTTTCTTTAGTCCGCGCTTCTACGCGCGATAGTAACAGACATCATGGCGACCCCATCCAATATTCCCGTCAACGCCCAGCGCGACATTGTCGCCCGGCTTCACCGTGTCACCAGAGGAAACCGCAGCCTCTGGTACCAAATGACTGTCCTGCAACAACCGGAGCGTGCTCGTGCTTGCGGTTCTGGCATGAAGGGTAAGCTGACCTAAGGCGGCCACTGGCAGTTTTGCTGCCATGCAACTCGCCCGCCTACTGAACCAATCTTGTCTTTGAATGCTGACTCCCAATAGCTAACAGCGACCGCCGACCCGTTGATCCGCCGCCCGTTGTCGAACTTCGCATTATCGAAGGCCCCACTGTCGAGGAGGGAAAGGATATTACCTTCGACTACAATGCCAACTTCTTCCTCTACGCCAGTCTTGAGCATGCCCGTCCCATTGCTCACGGGCGCGTCCAGACTCCGGCTGCTAACAACCCACCAATCTTGACCGGTGTTCCAGCTTCTGGCATGGCCTACCTCGACCGTCCTACCGAGGCCGGCTACTTCATCTTTCCCGATCTGTCCGTTCGCCACGAGGGCCGCTACCGCCTGACCTTTAGCCTTTTCGAGACGACCAAGGAAGAGAAGGATTTTGACCACGAGCCTGCCGATGGTGACCTCCCTCCCGGTGTCGACTTCAGAATGGAGATCAAGACTATCCCGTTCAGCGTCTTTAGTGCCAAGAAGTTTCCCGGTCTGATGGAGAGCACACAGCTGAGCAAGACCGTGGCCGATCAGGGATGCAGGGTTCGAATTCGTCGCGACGTTCGTATGAGGAAGCGTGATAGCGGCAAACCTAACAGTGGTGGTGGTAACGGCGGAGGTAGCTATGACCGCCGAGAAGAAGACTATCCTCGCCGGAGGACAGTCACGCCCGCAGCGGAGGACCCTCATGGAATTCGAGCTCGATCCCTCAGCAACTCGAGTGAGCAACGTGCTCCTTATCCTGATCCGCCCCGCAGGCCGTCGATCGTGGACTCATACCCTCCTCCTCCTCCCCCTCCGCCTTCATATGAAGCTGCTTCGTCTGGCTCCCGTCACTTGTCTTTCGGCGACCCTTCCGCTTCCCAATACTCCGCTCCTCGACCCTATGCGCCTCAGCCTGGCCTGCAATTAACACCCGTTTCGGCCACCGGCCCGTATCCGCCAACCGCTCAATCGCCATATCCTAAGCCTGAACCCTCTACCTACGGCTTCCCCAGTCGAAGTCTTCCTCCAGCATGCCCGTCACCTGCTCCTCCGATCAAGCATGACCCCTACGACCGACGGCCATCCAATAGCACATACGTTCCCCCGTCTCCCTCCGTGTACTCCACCGATGGCCACGCCAGACGCGACT
The DNA here is from genome assembly GCA_000966855.1 of Fusarium sp. JS1030. NCBI lineage: Eukaryota > Fungi > Ascomycota > Sordariomycetes > Hypocreales > Nectriaceae > Fusarium > Fusarium sp. JS1030. Next base: position 1,463,489 of record JWIW01000095.1, on the reverse strand, counting down.
CACAACCTTCCTATCCTCCAACACCTGCCGCCGCCCAACCGCCTCCTCGACCTCTCCATAGTCAAACTTCCCTGCCATCTCTCAAGATCGCTGCTCTGGTTTCTCCCTTGCCACCGATCGAAGCGCAGACCGACCCCACACCCGAGCTTCCTTCGGTATCTATTGGCGGCAAGCGCAAGCACGACAGCGTCTTCTCACAGAGCACAAGACCACTCCACAACGGCCAGAGACAGCTTGATCCCCACTACGGCCACAGCCACCGTGGGATCACTCCCGAGCCTGATCAGGGCATGTACTCCAGAGCCGATGGCAAGATTGGTGTCGTTACTTTCAACCAATACCAGTAAATACCCACGCGTGCGACTTGGATGACCGGTTCAGACGAATTGCCTTGGAAGGCGTCTATCTGGCGTTCTGGTGCTGTGTATTTCTAATCACCGGGCGACACTTGGTTAGTGGGACGCATGAGAGCGGTATGGTTTCGGAGTTCAGGCGCATGTGATATTTCTCTCGGCCTCGGAACAGGCAGCGCATCCTCGAGGAGATGACTACAAAGCCTGGGTCTTTCTCTTGGACTCGAATGTCCTAGACAACGATATTCACATTATATTTGATCACGGGAAGAACACGACTTTCCTATGACCACACATACAACGAAATTTCTCCTTTCTTATCAGCCGATCTACCTTCCCTTTTCTTTACATTTCGTAACGTTGGTTACTCTTCTTGGCTATTCTTTGTTTCATCTGGATCTCCTCACACTGTCCGTTTCGGAGCTTTTAAAATACGTTTATATTGACTGGGACGTTTGTGACTCTGCATGAGGCTACTTTCCCATATTTGGTTTTTGGAATAACTAGATGGGTTCTTCCAAAGGTGAAGAGTGGGGCAGATCCACGGTTTAGATGCTGTCTGTACCCTCCCGAGTGTCTTGGGCCTGGGAAAATGGAATGTTTACAGGGGGTCAAATGGTTTCAGTGTCTGATGTGGTAGTTGTCAACAAAAATTCATTCAAAACATTTGGCTGCCTCTCAGACAAAGTGATATATGCCCTGTGGGTCAACAAATACAGGACTCTGATCTTACCACGACTTGAGATCTTAAATGACTACTACTAGGTTAAGGGCTCGAAGATATTATCATAAAAAGAAGCTTAAGTCTTAGCTACTATATAGTATTAATCCTTTATGACATGCGCCTAAGTTTAGCCCTACTATGGTGTAAGGATTTATCTATAATTCCCGTGTTTTCTTGGACCCCCCAGTATGCTCGAGGCCTTCGTATGGCATGCGTGGGCCGTCATGATGCTTGCCAGTATTACTTACAAGACTCTAGAAGTCTCTATCATCGGGCCGTCGTCGGAACTCGTGTAGAGATCAAAAAGACGGGAAGTAAGTCACATATCCTCATCACCGTCATAACACACATGCTCAATCTCATATCAGATCAAGGTTTAGAAACGGCTGCCATTTCGAACTTGACCCAGATGGTCAGCAGTTGAGACGCCTCATGTCAAAGTATGAATGACACATGTAAGCGACTAAAAGACGACCTGACTAGATAACGCAGCAAGGTGTGAGTCCGAGATTTATTCATGAGGCTAATGCAGAGCTATGCCGTGCACGACAGGCATACGCAGAAGCCTTCATCTAAAATTAATTCCAGCTAGATCCTTCTGCAGCGGGAGTGTTTCAATGCTGCATTTCCGCTTTGGGTAGTCCGGCGATCCGAGCACCCCTGCACGTCTTTCCATTCGGGCCAGTGCTTCGCTCGCTACTGCTGCAGGTACGTCGCAAACACCCCGCTCCTGCACCTTTGATCTGGTTGCCGTGGTGAAATCACGTGCGACCGTTGACATCAACAAAGGGATCCCACTGCAACCTGTGGTACCTTCTCCTCCACCAAGTCGAGCCGTGTTGTCAGCCACTTTTCTCCTCATCATATGTGGACTTTTTTTTTAACGTTTGAAAGTCTTTCCCAGCTTATCGCTTTGAGCGCTTGAAACGACGTTGCGTCTAAAGCTTGTCCGTCTGGGTACAGATTATCACTTGCTCGAGTTTGACTTGGCCACTTACACCCGCCAACGCCAACAAACATACAAACAAAAAACACTTGCATTTGCAGCGACTCGGCGACATCATCTCGATATGCGCCCGCCGCGACCCCGCCGCGCGGTCAGCGCAAGCCGCTTCCAGGAAGGCTCAATGAAAGACCGCACCTCTGCTGCACCTCCTGCTCAGTTCCTCGGTCCAGACGAGCGTGCTGCGCTGGAGAGGCCGGCTATCTCTCAAACTAGATCCCAACCCCGGCCGGTTAGCGACGACTGGGCTGATAAACAGGTGAAGCGAGGCAGGCTTCTGGGCCGGGTTTGGGATGGTGTGCGAGGACGACTGCGCTTCGAGAAGGACGGAGAAGAGGAGAGGGGTTCCAGGAAGCGATCGAGGAGTCGCAAGCGAGACCAAGAGGAGCAGAGGGGAAGGCAGATGGAGAGGGACGATCGATCTAGAGAAGCAAAGTCCGTGGAGGAGACCCCGAGGGAAGAGATGCCGAGCCGGGAAGAGATTCTGGCCAACTATCATCATCTGATGGCGTCAGGTTTCTTTTCGTCTCATGCAATCCAGTCCACTCGCCAGCCGCCTCCTGGCTCTGCTCCTACTCAGCCTTCTGCTCAACATCCTACGCCCGCTTCCTCAACGTCTATCATTGAGGCTTTGTCCCGAGCACCGACTCCTCGAGATCCAGCTCCTCGAGCGCCCTCTTCCCGGGCCCCTACGCCAGCTGCCAATCCCACGTCGCCTTCCAAATCTCGGTTCCCTCACAGACACCATTCGCCCAAGCGCGACCCGCAAGCCGCTACGTACGAGGAGCTTGTCGCCTCGGGCTTCTTCTCACCCCCCGCCCCTTCGCCCGTTCCGCCGCCAACTCCCAAAGGTGCCGCGCCTGCTCCTACTGTACCTACTGGCCGAGCTTCACGAGACTACCTCCAGCCACCACAACCGATCCGAAGGTCCTCTAGATCTGTAACGCCATCAACGTCTCGTGCACCTTCTCCTCTTCGATCACCTGCCAGCGCCTCTTCCAGGGGAACCAAGCGAGCAGCAGCTGACTCTGCCTCGGACGATGAGGATGACGATGCCGCTCGAGATCCCCCGACTCCAAAGAAGAAGCTGCGCAAATCCGCCTCTAGGGACGTTGCCCTCCCCAAACTACGAAACGTGGCATCTCGTCGTGCCTTGCTCTCTCGACGCAGCGTCTCAGGGCCCCATGGAACTGGTAAGGAGTACAACAACCTTGCCCGCCGTGTCCTCGGACGTCTTCCTGGTGGCAATGCTCGAGGTTCCATCGATGTGCCTGACCGCCGGGCTGAGACCGCTGCTAGACGCAGTGCGGACGAGTCTCGACAACCACTGCAGGAAGTTTCGCACTCGCGAGTTCTACGATCACGAAGGAGCGCCGCTGAACAGTTGTGTGTTGTGCCAAATGCCAACCGGGGCATTCCCAAGGTGCCCAACATCCCCGAGAAGTTTGTTATTTACGACGAGGATACCGAGAACATTGCTCCAGCACAGCGTCTTCGTTACTGACTTGACGTATGCCATATTTGCTATCTGATACCACTGGTTTGGCACTATCCCTTTTGCTTTCTGCGGTAGGGGATGGATGACTATTTATGCGGTTACGACTCTTTTCTTCTTTATTTCATGACGACAAACACAGAAGCCGTGCTTTGGATTTTTTGAGCGTCGGGATGTTGTAGATGTATTCATGTTGGAGATATCCATGATGACATGCGACATGACACTTTGTTTTTGAACGTATCTTTTTGAGGGACCTCATTTCAATCTGGCAATTGCCCTGGGGGTTTGTTTTTCGGGACACTGGGATCTGGTCTGGGTTTTGATTTGGATGGGAAAAAAAGGGGTATGTTGGTTTGGTCTTCAGGGAAACGGGGGAACTATGGTGGCATACGGTCCTTATCCTGGATATGAGCACGTACACTTGCTTGAAAGGGGGACACGGGGAGGAATAGGGGCGTCAGGGGATTGAATTCGGTATGTCTGTAATAATGAACGAGTTTCTTTGATACCTTGGCTCCGCTTGTCATGGATGAAAGTTGCCGCACTTGATGTAGATGAGGGTTGTGAATTGCTTCTTCCGCCTATGAGCATGCGCCAGCATTTTCAAGTGTTCAGGTCTGTCCCGAACACAAGACTGCTTGTAAGTCAACAAGAGACAAAAGCCAAAGAGTCTCCAAGGCAGGAATGTTTTGTTGTGGTCGGGAAAAGATGACGATAGCTAGCAATTTGAGGTATCAGAGGAACACTGTAGCGATAGTCATGGCAAGAAGCCATGTCATTTCATCTCATCACTTGAAACCTATATGTACACAATACCTCGCTTTCCCACCCATACCGTATCATAGCATAGCATCTCGACAAGTTCCCTGCCTCTGTATCCCATAACCAGAAAGCACCCACTGACCCCCCAAGACAATCGCTCCGTACCTATCGGTTCACCGTGTAAATTTCCTCCCGACCCTTAGGGTGTAAATAATCAACAAGAAGCCCTGAGGCCTTGATCTCATCCGCCCACCTTGATCAATTCTGACATCCTCCGAGTCCGGTTACCCCCTGCCTGCGAACCCATGCTCCTCATGAGCCTTCGGAAGCTTCCATCAAAGTTTACCGCCAAGCTCATATATCCTCCCGTTTGTCGTTACAAGAAGTTCAAAAAACAAAGATGTCGTGCGCTGGGGGACCGATTACTTGTTTCAGCAGTCCAAACGAATGACGAGCTTCGAAAGATCGAAAAGAAAAATAATAAGACACCGTATGCATCGGCCGTGGCAGGTAGGTAAGCAACAGACTCCAAATCCGTTCGTTTCGAAGAAAACAAATACGCCTCAAATCTATTAGTGAAGAATGAAGACAAACACCGTCATGAATTTTGTCAAACTTCAACAACCCGCTCCGGCAGGTTCTGCTGAATCAACTGCTGGGTCCTGGTGAGTCCGTTCTGATACAGAGAGCGAACAAAGGCCCATACAAATGTGAAAAGCCAGGGGAAGTAGCTGTACAGCATGGCGCAAACCATTACAAGAAGAAGAGGAATCTGGATGTTGGTTAGCCGAAGTTCAGATGTGAGACTCAGTCCTGTGTTACTTACCCAGATGAAGAACAAGTTGCGGTCACTGCTGAGTCGCTTCAACTTCGCCTCACGAGCTCTGAGGAACTGCTCCCGCTGCTCCCTGGTAATGGCGTTCTTGCGCCCAATCTTGAGAACCTCAGGTTCTTCGGTCCTGACCTCGGTGATCTCAACTGACTCAGAGACTGTTACTTGGTCGTACAGGGCAGCACACTTCACATCAGCCTCAGCCTCAACGGCGGCTTGAGCTGCAGATGCTTGCTTCCTGTCAAGATCTTCCTGAGGGAAGATGTCTTCGTATGCTGGAGGAGCAGGCACGTTGGTCTTTGAAGATGAGTCCCACCATCGTTGAGGCTGTTCACCCTCCGCGTCTGCACGAGGTGCCGCCATGCCTGGCATGAATTGTTGCACACGTCGCATGAATGGCGCCTGATAGTCGGGCAGTACGGGCATGCCTGGTAATGTGGGCATCTGGGGGAAGTGTGGTAGGTTCTGGAACTGCATGGCGATCGATTGTTGGAACTGATGAAGTTGCTGTTGGAAATGTTCCTTCAATGCGGCGGATGCGGCGGCCATGGCCGTGGCAGGAGGCTCAAGCTCTTCTTGCAGTTCCCCGGTATTTTGGCGGCGAAGGCTGGGGCGCTCGCGATCTTGTCGGAAGCCGCTTGGTCTCCTCATGCTCAGGTAAGCATCTTCGTCCGGGTCCTCATCCTCGAAGTCCCCTGATGTATATTCTGGGCTCTCTTCGCTTGAATCCTGTGAAAGCGGTTCCTCATGGGTGTGAACCTTAGTCATGGGCTCCCACAGCGACCGTAGAGAGGTGGCACTGCTGGCCCTGCTGTGGAGCGAGCCGCCACTGCTGCGAGAGCGTACATGACGTTCAGAGCGGCGAATGGCACGCAGCACAGCACGCGACTGGGCGACGTCGGCAGCAGTAAGACCAGACAAGCTTCGAATCGTAGGGTCAGCGCCGTTGAGCATCAGCCTCCGAACAATCTCCGGGTGGTTATGGATAGCAGCAATGTGTAGAGGTGTGAAACCACCCTTGTCCCTCGCATCAGGGTTAGCCCCTCGTGCGAGCAGAGCGGCAACGAATCGGTGGTAGCCTAGCGAGCAGGACAGGTGAAGCATGGTGTGACCGGTCGACCTCTTGAGATCCAGACGGGTCCGGTGAGTGCTGTCATCAAGGTCAATGAGATCCAGACACTTCAAGAGCTGAGACTCGAGGTGGGCGTAAGGTGCGTGACTAAACATCTGACCGCCTGACGAAGGGCCAGCCGAGGAACCTCCTGACCAGGTTGAGTTGCCATCGTTCAAGATCCTCCGAGCTAGGTCGCTAACGTCCACAAGCTGGCCTGACATCTTATGACCTAGAACGGACAGTGCAGTTCTGATGAGTTTATCCTCGTTGTCGTCAATGTACTTGAAGATCGGGGGCTGCTTGCCCATTGGGAAAGACTGTGCGGCCTGCGCTGACTGATGCTTGAAAGTGACGGCGACAGCCCCAGCAACGGGGGAGGGGGGCAACAGGCATACCAGCGATGACTCGCCCCAGAAGGTGGTGGTGGTGGCCTTCTGATCACCAAACCAAACTTCCAGTCCCTGGAAGAAAGCAGCACCCAAAACAGTAACCTCGATCCCACCCACCTTGGGGCCTTCATTCGGGATGATTTTATGGATGGTCGGAGGTGCCCTCGTCTGGTTCATGCCAAGAGGTAAGGTGTACAGGCTGCTACTCAGCGCCTGGGCAAATTGGTTCTGCGGGTTAGCAGCCACGCCGTTTCTCAAGCCGTTCGGACTAGGAGCACGACTCGGGTGTCCTGACGCAGGTGCAGAATAAAGCTGAGCCATTGCCAAGTTGTCCATGCTGGCAGAACGGTTGTTGGCAAACAAGGCTGGCTGGTCATTGCTGCTGGGCGTGGGAGGACCTGTAGCAAATGATGCCAATGCGGGCTGTCCGAACAAAGCGTCGGCTTGAGAAAAGGCATGGATATTTGGCGTGAAAGGAGACGTTGTATTGACCATTTGATTGTTCGCTTGGGAAGTAGGCGAGGGCGAAGTGTCGAGACGGGTCATGGTCAGTCCATTGGGTACTCTCGACGCGCTCGACTTGCGCTTCTTGGTCATGGGACCGCCCAGGGTCGGCGACGCAGGGCGCGAGAGTGCCCGGCCAGTGGCACCCGTTGGTGTTGTCTTGCCCGATGAGGAGGCTTGATAGGAAACCTGACTGTTCCGTTGCATGCTTGATAGGTCGCCGCTGGAGGGGGACATGCGGAACGAGCCATTGGGGGTCGGAGGCAAGATAGTACTGGCGTCGATGGCAGGTTGAGGAACTGGTGCTGGGACCTGAGATTCTGGTATGGCCGGCTGGGGAGCCGTGAGTTGAGCCATGGGATGAGTCTTGTGATCATCAGTGATCATGATGGGGTTGGACATGGCCTGGGCGATGACCCGATCCTGGTAGTCCTTCACTGTAAAGATAACATTGAAGCCCATCTTCTCGCCGTGGTGTCTACAGTAGCAGGCAATACGCATCGGCGCGTCGATTTGCATAGCACCATTGGGCACGACTGGCTCAGGACGACCAGTGGGGTCCATGACGCCGCTAAGAGGCTGCCACTCCTTTACTTCTTGTGTGTTGAAAACAATCACACGGCGCTCTTCATCTTGACTCCACAGCTTCTCTTCGTCAGGTTTCTTGATCTTCTTACGTGCAGCGCGCTTGCGCTCTCTGGTAATGCAGCCTTGACATATCCGCACATCGCCACCGTTTTGGGGTGAGTTCTCTTCGTCATCTAGGGGAGGTAAGTAACCCTGGGGATGGGCTGCGGCACGCTTCAGTGCATTCTCCCTCACGCCAGGGCCGTCCATGGCGCTGGTGCAGACCAGCGACACGTAAAGCTCCAGCATATCTGGAGACTTCTCGGGCGTCGGCTTTGCGAGGAGCTTGGGCTTGGAAATAGTGTGGGCGGGGAGGTGAAGCTTGGTGACACCAGGTGGGAGCGGTGTCAGCGTCATCTTGATGGGAATCTGAGTCTCGACTCGCGACTTGAGTGGTGTGGGCAAGATTCGCAGCTCGCATCGCCCACTAAAGTTGAAGGCTGCGGGCATTGCCATCTGTTGCGGCATTGGCACAGCTTGGCCCATCTGACCGCCAAAATGAATAGGCGTGGGTAAGACATCGGGTGCAGCTTGTGCCGCCACATCCAATTTGTTTGGCCACATGGATTGTCCACCCAAGCCTCCGTTGACGACCCTGGAAAAATCCGTTGCGTGATTGGGAGAAGGCGAGTTGAAGAGGGCTGCCGGCGATCCATCGTGGCTCATAACCATGTTGGACATAGGTGACACTTCTCGTGATCCTGATGTTTTCAGTCCATTCATCGCTGAAGATACTGAGTATTGCTGCATTTCCGTCAGTATCCCGTTAGGACATCCGTATAAAAACGTAACATAATACATACCGAAGGAGCTTTGTGATGACCCTGCGACTTCTTCTTCTTAGGAGTTGCGTCCCTGTGAGGGCTATTGGTCTTGATCGTGGGCATCGCTGGCGATGTGATCGAGTTTTGGATACCATTCGCCGCCTCTGGACTACTTGAGGCGCTTTCGAAATCGAAAGTCCGGCTAAGAAAGCTGTCATCGTGATCGGTAAAGTTGTAGATGCCGTCAAGAGGAGCGTCGGTATGGTCGCGACCGAATGCGAAGGCATCTTCCTCGCTAAAGGTAGAAAACTCGACATTGCCCCATTCCATCTTAATATCACCGTCGTCCATCAGGGCATCGACCGGATTGACAGCCGTCTTTGAGGATGTGGAACTACCAGTGCGCTTGGAGGATGCAGATTCGGACGAGGAATCTTGGTATGAACCGTTTGGAGAATCGGGAAAGGCTGCCCCTGTCAGATCCTGGGGAGAAAGAAAGGCTTTGGGATCGGTGCCGCCAAGCGACTCGAGTGTCTGGAGAGTATCTGGGCTGTTGGAGAAGTCGAAGATGTTGGAAGCGTTGAGATCGTCATCGGAAAAATCGTTAAATTCGCCGGCCGACATAGCAGCACCTGCGATGAGAGGGCTGCCCGGGCCAGTAGGAGCGGGTGTCATGACCAGCGAGCGAAAAGCTTGTCAGGTCCCGTAGGCACGGTCAAAAGCCGAGGGGGAGGTGGTTATTGGAAGAATCAATTGAATTCGGTGTCGCGAATTACAGCAGTCGACGTCACGCGGGGGGGAATTCGCAGCAGCGACCACAGCATCGACCTTGGTTATCTCGGCGATAGCGTTGTACGGTATTCAAAGTAGAAGGGCGTTGGCGATAAGTCGAAATTGATCTGTTTGAGAGGAAGAGGCGCCGGGTAAGACGGGCGTTGATTGAAGTCGAGAAATCCGTGACTGTTGGGGGCAGACGTGCAAGATGGACGGACGGGCCCCTAGACGCACGCGAACACAGCGGGCACGGTCGGCAGGTCGGTCAGTGGAAAAAAGAGACGGTCAGTCAGGGTCGCCCGTTGTCGTCACCCCCTTGTCGAAGTCCGTCCCTGCGGTGAAACGGGTGGGCGAAAGACGAAAGATGAGATGAAGTCGATGTCGAGATGGCGATGTTCGTATACGATGAGGAGGAGGGGGGGGATGTATGGCGACGGAGGAGAGAGAATGAGAACAGGCCGTCTAGCGATGAAAGGCGAAGGAAGAGATGGGTTTGATGCGACAAGTCTGGCTAGAGGCTTGCTAGTTTGGTGAAGAGAGTGGAGGTAGCAGGCATCTTTCGCTGGCTGATGCTAGACCTAGACCACTCCGGGCTCGCCTTCTGGCTGGCTGGTTCGTGACTACGGTACGGTAGCCCGGGCGGCGCTGGACTGTGCGAGAGACTGAACAGGGACGAGTTGTCTCCCCGATTGATTGATTGATTGAGCGGAGCGGGAGTTGTGAGTGAGCAGTGTGTGAGTGTGTGTGTGCGTGAGCGTGGGGACAAACGCCCAGTCTTGGAAGCCCAGAAGTGGGTTCACTTGGCCTCCAAGTGGCGGGGGCTGGTACAGAGGTACAAGGGCCTGTCAGTGGGTCCGTTGTCGGCGCGGGACAGTGCGGTTGAGGGTGGGTTCGCACACCAGCCTTGGTGTCCGATAGGCCCTTCCGTACAGTGTCCTGGACCCGTCTCGCACGTACCGGGGCTGTGCGGCCGGCTCCTCTTTCGAGTCTCTGAGGTCTCTCCCTCGCAGCGCGGCCACTTCATCGCACAGTCTTTACTAGAGGAGGGCTAATCAAGCATGGATGCAACCAAGTACCAATCCGCGCCTGGATCCGTGTGTCTTTACATCCGTGGAGGATTCTTCTGTGCTGGCGAAATGCCCTAGAATGCCGTTGTGCATTGGCGAAAGACAAAAATCAGCCAGACCGACATTGATGGACACGACTCAAACACGCCATCTGTACCCAGGTATTGGGAGGTACTTGGGGTCCCCTCGAGGGGATATTAGGTGGCCAATTTCCATCTGGCGTCCAGCGTTTCCATGGCCGTCCATCTGATGACCGTCTTCATCTCTACTAATTAAGCAAAATTGCTGGGAGCGGGGAATTTCAAGGGACACTATCATCCTTGTACGGCACACCCAGTGCTGAGCAGCGCGCAACACCATCAACAACCAGCGAGGCCTCACATATTACGCAAGCCGTGTGACTCTTCTCTACGAAATAGAACCCAGATTTCCCAGATCCTGGATCATGGCCAGCCTGTCCTCAACCTCGGGTGCCTGGTTGCTTCCCCAACGGCAACGGGGTTTATCTGTCGAGCAGCCGGAGACGGATGGAGATGTCAAGACTCCGTTCGATTACTGATTACTCCGTACCTACAGCACAGCACTGCTGCCAGCGCAGTGAGTGCTTGGCGGTTCTCTGGAAGCTCTTGGTACCTGACTACCAGAGCCCTGTTAGTGCATGCTGTCATCCAAGCCGACATCCCCCCTCTGGACTTTTGTCTGTCAATCATCCAATTCATCATTCGCCTTTGCACACACGCACGCGCGCACACACCTCTGGTTCATAAGCCGAGGCGCTTCACACGGGGCATTATCATGGGACACCGGGGCGTCCCCGTGCTACCCCGAATCAAACGTGCCCTTTCGTCTCATGCCACGCTGTTGTCTGTTGAGGCAAGGCTGCCGCTCTGGTCTTCTCTTGTCTTCTCTTCCGTGACACGCACGCACAACGCACAGAGTCTAACAGTCAGTCTCTCTGCAAGTGGAGTTTGAGACAATGATGAAAGTGGGCTGGAGAGGCCCTCCACGCTAAAGACCCTGTAGATCCAATGGATCGCCTCTTACTCCCCCTTCCCATTCCCCTGGAGTCACCGACTTGACACAGGCGAATCACGGTGATTCAAGCCTCAATTGCAAGTTTCGAGAGGCTGTTCCTCTCAGCCCCAGCCCAAGCACCAGCCCCTCCTCCCGTCCCCTCTCTCTCTGTGTGTTTCTGTGCAACGCGCAAACCCGCGGGCTCCTTGTTCGGCCGAAGCAGTTGGTCCGCGCCTCCAGCTTTCCCCAGGCTTTTTGCGTAACAGTCCCAAATAGGAAATCGGATATGTACCTCGAGAATCTCAACAAACTGCACCCGCCCTGCCCTGGTCACCTCATCCTTTGTTCCTCCGTGTCATCCGCGGGCGATGACGACGATGACGATTGTTGAATTGACAGAAATGAAGTTCGGCATTGCCATTCTAGGCGAGTGGGAATGGAAGTTGTGAGATAATGACACAATGTCCATTTCTCTGGTCTCAACCTTTGACACTCGGGATCCCTTAAGCTAGTTGTATGGCTGCTGCTGCTGCCGCCGCCTCCTCATCTATCAAAGAGGTTTCAGAGTGGGAGGGGAGGGGAACAGGCTTGGATCACATTAGACAGACAGATACGTCGGCAAGTTTGATTAGATTGCATTGCCTTTGATGGTTACCTCTCGGCGTGGAGTTAGGTATGGCTGCATTCTCTTATCTCGACATGGCCATTGGCAAAAAAGTCTCTCTAGTCAACGGGATCCAGTATATTGTCTCGATTTCCCTCTTTTCTTCTGCAACACAAGAAATGCCACGGCCGCCACCTGGAGCGCCACCACGTCCACCGCCGGTCCCCTTTCTGCATCTTGCCCCCTTGCGTATAGCCTCATTGCTTCCCCGTCTGATACAACCATTCCTGATAGCCGTGTCTGGGCTGGTAGGTGCAGCGGAAACTCCATCCACAACCACCACCACCACCAACAACAACAACAAGAATAGACCAGAGGTGTGCGTCTCTTCGGGTCGCGCAAAGGCGTATGAGGAGCCAATCAAGCATGGTCGAGGCCGCCCCAGTTCGTCCTGGGTCCGTTTCCATCCTGCCATCCCGCAACGTGCGGGCGTCCAGCTTTGGCCGCGGCATGGCGCCCTTGCCTCCGACAAGTCTCTGCGCATGTTTGATAGACGCCGGCGTCTCAACAAAGATTGGCTACCAGCGTTTATCACGCACCGCCGTTGTCTCGTGGCGTACGTAAATGTTTCGGCGGCAAAAGGTCGACGTTATCAAGACGGGCCTGTCGATTCGGGAACGTGCGAAGCCACACGCAGCGTAGTCGTCACTTGTCATTAATGCCATGCCCCCCTCAGAGACAGGCGGCAAATGCCTTTGAGCTGTGAGACAAGAGGCCGTTGTGTCCCGTTTTTTCCCATTACACGACGGTTAATTACACGAGATATCATCGCCAGTGTCTCAGCCTGGGTCTAGATCATGGGGGCATTTAGATAGCGACACCATCAACCAACAAGGTCTCGCGGAGGCCAAATCAAAGACGTCGAAACAAGACGAGACGAGGGAATTGCTTCCCTTGAGCACGTAGGCTGTCTATCATTCGCACGGGCGGTTTCCGTAACCTTGTCTGTCGAGAATCCTTACCCATGAATCGAGATGGCGCACTCACTTACATACCTTACCTCGCCAACCCACCAAGCGAAGCGACACTACCTGCATCTCGCAGCCGCAATCGATCCATTATCGGAGAGAATGTGGTGCTGCCACCAACGAGAAGTGCTTGAGCGTGGTTGCATCCAGCCTCGAATCCGGACACGAGGATGCGACGTCGGCTATCTTCCTGTGCCTGGATGCATCATGATCTTGGATGGAGGGAGGCGGCTCTCCCAGGTCGACGTCGAGACCGGACCTCCCTCACTATCAAGGTTAATATTTTCGTCAACCACGGCGGCCCACCCCCGGCGAAACCTCGACAAGAAAACCCTCACCTACCTTTTACTCAATTGACTCTGCTCTGCAGCGGCGAGGCGCTCGTCGACGGTCATTCTGACATCACCCTCGCCCGGTTGACTCTATGGTGCCATCAGCATCTGCATCTGGGCCCCCTAGTCCCCTCGGCAACCCCTCCGTCCTGTTTGGTCGTGCCCAGGTCCCTTGCTGTCTCGGGATCGTCAAACCGACGCGGTCGTTATCGTCTCCTCCGATCTGACCAACGGCCCGATCTAGACACTCGGGCCGCCTCTAGCTCGAGTCTGTTTTTTGAGGGTGACGAACAGTACAGTACAATAGCTGGCCGTTGGTTGATCGCCTCCAACCTTGCTGTCTCTGGAATTGCGGCGTTGCAGAGAAAATATCGCAATGGCTTCCTTGACAAAAACAATACAGTATGTACATATGTACACGCAAGCATCCATGCCGAGATACATAGTTCGAGGCTATTTTCGCTCCGTCGACGCACCTGCAGAGCTACGTTCTTCCCCGAGCCCGCCCGCCTTAGCAGCTCCAAACTGTGGCTAGTCACCTCACCTCGTCCGATTCCCCAGAATACAAGCTAAACTAGCCACTCCGCGGCACGGCATTTCTCATTCAAAGTGGCTGCTCGACGGCAACTCTACTTTGCTCAGACTGTCCAGATGCCACCGTCTGGCAACCTTCTTCACTGCCAAGCGCCCGTTGCCTGTCACTTGCTCAACACCACGACCCCCTCGAGTGTCTGAGCGCAATCCCAGATCTACGCCTCTGCGCCTGTAGATCCAGGGTCATCCAGCCTCCGGCTCCTCTTCCGAGAGCCTAAACGGCCGTCGACGCGACGCAGCCTTCATGTCATGCAGATGTAGACGCCCCTGGCTAATCTCCTCAGGGGGTCTTTTTTTGAGATATGATCAAGCCGTCACGTAAGAGTATTATTACATCTGCAGGAAGACGGCTTCTGTCTGTAGAACTCTCCTCGTCTCTTGACATCTTCACCATCACGCACGCACATGGTACTTGGACAGCCAGAAAGGCCATCATCACGCAGTAATCTACGACCAATTCCGTTTATACGGCCGACGCACCGAGTGTAGTAGGTAGGTATCATAACAGGAACAACAAAAGCGAAAGCAATTTCGGCATCAAGACGAGATAATCCCCTCTGAAGCCGGAAAAACAATGACAGTGTAGAGCAACAGCTCTCCCAAGCACGCAGATAATCGCTAGACTCCTCGATTCTGAAAACACAAAAACCACGGTATCGACCTGCTCCACAGCGGCCATGTCCATCTCCTAGTTTTTTTTCTTTCAAGATCCTTTCCTTGGTCATGTACATCGGGCATCCTTTCTCCTTTCTCCTCATATCCTTCCTGTTCACTATCGTATTGTGTTCATTCGATCGACATGTTCGCTCCAGCGACCGCCAGCCGATCCGCCGCGATATTGCCCCGGTCTGAAGCATGGCCCTTGACCCACTGGAAGTAAGTCGGCGAGCCGGCCTTTGTCCGCTCCTTCATCTTGGCCAGAACAGCCCGTATGATATCTTGGTTCTTGACCTCCGCTCCTGTGGCAGTCTTCCACTGCTTCGTCTCCCAGCTCAGAGCCCATTGCGTCACGCACTTGATCGAGTACTGGCTATCACTATAGATCTGCACCGCCTGCTCGAGGGGCGCGATCTCAAGGGCCCGCTGCATTGCCATTAACTCGGCTCGTTGGTTCGTCTGCAGTTCCCCTTTAAGCCGCTCTGAGAGGTTGCGCGGATCGTTGGTACCGAAGTAGACGCCGAGGCCGGCACGAGCCCCGGCTTTGCCATTGGCAAGGCTGCTGCCGTCGGTGTAAATCTTGAGAACATCCTCGCCGGGCCCCAGGTCGGCTTCCTGCTTCGGGGCAGGCTTGAGCTTCTTCGCCGGCCGCTCCTCGATTTCAAACTCTGGCTCTGGCTCTTGCTCCGGGACCTGCTCCGGGACCAGTCGTCCTTCTTCACCTAGAGCCTCGATAGCTTCGCGATTGCCAAACTGCCTGATGTATTCCACGGCCTCTACGCGCGTGTTGAACCGCTTGTACTTGGGTCCCTTGATACCCTTGATGGCTTCCGAGGCCTCCGCCCAGTCTGTGTATATGCCCGTCGGGCTACCCACCGCCACTGCGTAGAACTTGTCGGGTTGCTTGGTTGTCGACACGACCTTTCTGCCGGCCACGAAATCCTCAGCGTCCTGTAGGGAAGTGAATGACTTGACTGAGGCGCATCAAGATGTCAGCCGTCTAATTCCAAAGCTAAGCACTTTGCTTTTGTAGTATGGTGTAAACTCACAGACCGCACCCCTAAACCCTGACGTCTGCTGTTGACACTCGGCATATGTCACATAGATGCCAGGCTTAAAGCCAGCCTTGACGGCATAATACTTTTTAACGCCGTCCATCTTGCGCTTCTTGGATGTCGATGACGATGAGCCCGAGGCAGCCGTAGCCGCAGGGGCACTGCGCTTCTTATTCATTTCGGAGGATTCTTGATTCTCGACCCTGTAGTGATGTAGATCGGCAGGCGTGGTAGTGGGGATGGTGAGGAAGTTGAAAATCGACAGGTCAGGAGCTTGTCTTCTCGCTGCATGCTCCTGCGGGCCAGCCGGCGCCAACGAGGCGTTTATGTGTCGGGCGTGATAGCGCCGGGGTTCTGGTTCTTTGATGGTTGCTGTGAGGCTATGGACGGTCGTCGTGGCAGAGGTGCCGCGGCAAAGGGTCGCACAAGGCTGGAGGCGGCGGCAGGCGAGTCAAAGCAGGCGCATGGCGGTGGTCAAAGAAAAAGAAGGCCGACAAGGAAAGAATCAGGACAAAGAACCGCCTCTGCTTGTCTTCAGCTACAGGCCCCACGCTGCTGCTGCTGCGAGCTTGTTTGTGGTCGGGTTAGCCGCGCGTTGCAAGCAGAGGGGGTTGCAAGAACGAGGTGCAGTGTGCAGCGAGCGGCGCCTTTGTTATCCCCATCAAAGAGGGGCACTCACACTCACGGACGGCCTAGGGGAGCAAGGGTTCACTCCCTTCCTCCCTCTCCGCCTCAACCCGCATTGCCGTCGTCTTTTCCGCTCTTTGTCTGCCTAATCGTTCCTTTGAGCTTGCAGCCTTCTGCGGCTCATTCTTTGGACAAGAAACAAAACTCAATTGACGCAACATCACATCTAATTAAAGCAACCAGCAACCTGCCCTGGGTGCCCAAGCTACTGCTATTGTTACAAGACAACTGCCAACGTCCGTAATCCGACTTCTCACCTGGTACATAAAGGACTATCTAAACCCTTTGTTTGTTTTCCAGCCAATGCACCAGCTGCAAGCACGTCCAATTAACATACCCTACCAGACGCCAGGGGGTTATCGTGTTCTCTCGTCTTGTAGCCATGCGCCATGGCCAACATCGTGTACCGCGTAATACTCTATCAATTCCCTCCGAAGGCTCCGTCTGTCGCTTCGTGCCTGATTCAGCCTCGCATGTGAAGCCGCGGAGCCATTGAGTCTCATATCGACCGAGGAGGTGGTAATCCTAAACATGAGTGATGGGATCAAGAGATGGCAGGTCGGGTACGCCGTCACGTTCCCATTCCCACGCCATCAAGCTCCAGTTGAGCTCTCGTCTCCAGAAGAGTCCCAGCCCTCGTCCACCTCCATCCGGACGATCATCCGAGCTCAGTCCTCCGCTGCGAGGCATGTGCGTAGCAAAGACGGCCTTTCCCATTCGAGAATGAAGTATTCCCATCGAGCAGGACACGCAGGGTTCGTGCGTGACATAGAGTTCTAGCCCGTGGCACAGGTAGCCTTCCTTGTTCGGGTGTTCCTGTTCAAAACATTGCTTCTCTATCTCGAGGAGCGGGCCATCCTGAAAGGCGTCGTACTCGAGATTGGGAGCATTCACAGGCAAACCGGCAGCTCGTCTTTCATGTCGTACTAGTTTCTGAGCTACCATGCTGATAGCGCGGACAACGCAATGGGTCATGGGATTGCTTGTACCTTCAAGCAAGCCGCACTCCTGGTGCCAGCGAGCATCTCCAGCAAGCCCGACCAGTTCGACCTTGCCTCCATCCCGCTGGACAACTACAGCCCCGATCGCTTCGCCAATCCCGGCCTCCTTGGCTTGTTGGGCAACACGGTGGGCCAGGGCCATCCAAACAGAGGCATCTTCCTTGATCTCTTCGGTTCCCCGGGCCACCATGCTAGGGTGTGGACCAAGCGGGTTGTTCTTCCGATAGACCGTAGGCCAGAATTGGGAGGACCACATGGCTGCCTGGACTTGCGATGTGGGCGCAAGCAGTGGGATGGGGATCTTTTCGATAAAAAGCTCCGTCTCGACGCCTTCAATACCGGACAAGACTGCGCCAAGCTCTTCTCGGGTGAGGTCCTTGACTTCTCCGACAATAATGTAGATCCAGGTCGACTTTGCTGTGTGGATCTGACGGCCTATGGCGGTATCATTCATAAATTGCGTCTTGAGATGGGCAGGAAGGTCAGCAGGTTTGGCGCATCTGCGAAGATGAGGTAGGGGGTTAGCGCTATCGTCAGGTCGCATATTACGCAAGGCCCTGCAATAGTGTCAATAACAGATATCTTAGACCGTCGCAGTTCTATAGAACAACTACTAGTTGGTGACTAACGTGATGACTTCGTTGGCTTGCTTGGTGGGAGCTCGTGTGATGAAGGCATGGGTGATGGTGTGGTCTTGCCGAACCTCCTGAGTGGTTTTCAGAGGTATCAAAACACCGCGGCGACGGTGTTTCTCCTTGAATTTATCGATCAACACATTTGGAACAATCTCAGCGGGCCCGCGGACTTCTGGCTTAGTAGGCTGAGTTGTTTCAACCAACTCTGGGTTTGGCGAGGCGTCGCCAGTCGGGTCGGCAGCGGTCATCTTTACGGAGGACGGCAGTGACTAGCCCCCGTAGAAGACAGCCTATTGTTTAAGGTCAGTTAAGGAATAAACCGTGATTCGCTTGGGGCTACGAAACTCACCGTGTGATGCGTGCTATAGGCTGTGAATCGCCTTGGATCTGGAGTGGGTGTGCCGATGCAGCGCGATATAGTGGTGCTTAGAAGAGGGCGACGAGATGTCCAGCGTCCGAGGCGTTTCTCGGAGGGAGCAAGTTGTGATGTTTGGGGTTAGAGGGTGATGGGTGTTTAGAGGTGGTAGTCCCAGAGATAACGGCAGCGTGGATGAAAGAAGGTGCGATCTTCAGATGGGAGGCAGGAAGCACCGCACCACACCCGCAGGATGAATTCGGTTACAGCTCCCTTTCACTTTCCTAGTAGTCCCGTCAGCGGCTGCCTGTCGCAAAACATATTCAGCTTGAACCTCTTACCTGAGTATCTAGGTACTGACAGTTTCTACACCTTCTGAAGGGCTGCCTTCGAAATGGAAGACAGGGCTGAAGAAGGCGACGGGGTTAGGTAAGAGAGGAAGGTCAAAATAATTGATGCTGCGGGGTTTTCGTCTGTGTTTGGACTCTGAGGGAGAGAGCCAACGGAGTTGAGATTTGAGAACGCTGATTGACTCGGGCAGTGGTGACAGCTGGCAACAGATATTGCCTAGTGTTCACCCGCAATGGGAGTCAATAACCCAAATTTTGTTTGATAGGTCTTTGTCGGCCAGTGCACTTTGGTTCTGGGGAAACGCGCAAGCCAGCTGGTTCTACTTTTTTTCCGTTGAATTGAACCTTTCACTGTGCACGCAGGATCTTGAAAGGCCTGCTACAAACAGAGCCTTTCTGCGATCGCGAGCAGCGTTGGTGAATGTTCACTTCCAAAACCTCTCTCTTCTAGCGCAGTGCGTGCGAGTGTATGGTTTCCTGAGCTATCTGCCCCGTCTGCCCGAGTTCTGTTTTTCTGAAGTCCTGTACTCCCACCGGTTGGTGAATATCTGAAGTTGACGATGAGTTCTGTTATGTGGATCTCCGTTGTGGCGGTGACCCTGCATGGTGGCGCCTTGGTGGAGCTCAGCCACGCCTACCCTGTAAAGACAACGGGCGACCGTTGGCTTTGAATCTTTCAACTCTCAACACCATTGTGTAAGACATGAGGGAGGGAGCAGCTTCTCCCCGTTTGGATTGTGTTTCTCGCTTGGAAGTCGACTATACACTACAGATGTACCACAGGTGACAAACGCATAGGAACGAGCTACGCGAATGCATCGCAGTTCTTCTATGACAAACAACAACCTGTTCGTGTCATGATAATCCCCAACCAAACGTTGCGTCAGGGTATTACATCATGACGACAATACCATGGTTTTGCCCTGAATCCAACATCGATATCATGCGCCACGTGGGATATAGGACGGCTCCGCGTTCACATTTCCGCCTCGGCCTACGAAGAAACAGGTCATCGTGACCAACCCCGCGTCTCCCCACCAAAAGTCGCACCCTGGCGACATTCCCCAATCTCACGATCAAGGTAAAATGTGGAGGGTCACCATCGCGGGGTGCAGACAATCGTGTTGCCTCTTAGGGTAATTCTCTTTCTGGCATCTCCGTCAATTCACCATGCGGAGAAGGCGCCATTCTCCGCACAAAGCACATGGTGCCGTCGCCCCGGCGAACCGATCGAGTGTGTGGGATGTCCGGCATGTGAAGAACTGATGGGGAGATGGATGGGCTCTGCGAGCTGGGCATTGACGCCCAAGCGAGGTCTCCAGAATGGGCAGCCGTTAGACGTGTCTGTCGCCCAACCTGAAGGATTACGTATGAAATTGTATGTTGAGCCAAGGCGGCTACGGTCTTGGAAGCGATGAGGCCAGTTGCCTCTCCCGATTGATACACGCTATCAAATCAGTCGACATCGCCTTCACAGCCCAGCTGAGTAGGCCCCATACCACAACAGGCTGTTTCGTCACGGATTTTGGGTCCCGGGGCGCCTAGCGCCAGTTCATCGGGGGCGGGCTTCTGGCACGGAGATCCGGCCCTAGCATGGGACATGGCAGCGGAGGGAATCCGCGCTTGGGCGGAGGCTCACCAACCTTGGCACGCTCACTCCTACGGCGTTTCCTTGTTATAGCATTGCAGACAATCGATGTTTGATGCAAGTATGGCGGCACCGTTGATCATGCCCGCGTCGACAGGCCCGTAGAGTTGAGACACATGATGACATGCGGGATCGAGAGCCTGATTTCCTGGATCACTGGGTGGCAGACCGAGACAAGATGGTCTCAGCCGCCGGGGAATTTACCAGTATTGCTGACACTGGCGTGGAAAGAGCTTGCATGTCGCTACCGTTGAACATGGTACCACGTATTGCTGACCAAGGCTCACCGCGACACATGTAAGGCAATGGTATAAGACTGACCGGGCAGCCGTGTCTACGTTGCACTGCCATCACATGATATCCAGCTCTGTCAATACAGCATCGTGCAAGGGGCAGCATGAGCATCAGCAGCAATGACCTATCGGGACCATCCCCGCGCCCTGTGCCTTGGCCTGTGCCTCCGGAACGTCCAAAGTGACAGCGAAGTCGAAGAAAGGCTCGCCTAGGATCCCTATACCTGCTATTGCCCATTGGCCACGGGAGAATATAAATAAAAATAAAAAGTAAAACAGGAGTCGAAGGGAGCCGCGGCCGGCAGAGCAACATCGTCCCTGAGCCTAAAGAGTCATCGACTCGTGTTATTGAAACCCGAGCGGACCACGACAGCGTCAAGGCTCCCGGGTCGCAACAGACTCGTACTATGTCATATTGTGAGGCTTCGCTCGAACGATAATCTGGGGCCAGTGCACCGGGGAGAAAGGCGACTGGGCCCTGCGGTAGGCTTCAGTACGCTTCAGCGGCCACGGGAGGTGAGGATGAGATGTGATTCGTGCTAAATGAAAGCAAAGAAGAAGAAAGCAAAAAGAGATGAGACGATGGATTGGATAGACTGGCTGGCAGCCTACAACACATGCGGGATGATTATCACATTACTTGGTCTCACCCAATGTGAAACGGACAAAGGAAACATAGTTCCGGCCGTCTGACGTTGAATGGATCAAGTGCCATTGAGGCTGGGAGGCACAATACCCAAGAAAGGCAAACAAGGTACTGTAGCAGAGCAGAGACGGTGAGAGAGGTGACTCAGCCATGAAGCTCATCTGCATGAGAAACGAGGCGCCTCCTGCAAGACGCCTCGTCTTGATGTTACGAATACCTCAAAGGTAATTTTAACCGCAGAGACACAACACGGGAAAGATAAAGGTGGAGAAGGGGTCAAGCGTTGACTTTGGTCTCTCATGCAACCCCTTTTGACTTCGATAGGGCTTTGGTCATTCTTGTGCGCCTTCACCCCGCAGCCGCGCCGCGCGAGATCGGAGAGGGCTTAAGCAAGCGATGACTCTTTCTGGGTCCCAACATTGCTTGCTGGAGCTGAAGACCCTGTTCGAGAGCTTCCATACTGGAGAAGAAGGTCTTGGACCGCAGTAGCGCGGCGGCCTTTGAGGAGAAGAGCCACTTGGACTTGACTCGATACGGCATAGAGACGCTTAAGAGTTAAAGGTGGATGATGGCTGGCAGCGACGGGTCCGGGATGCCCTGGCCGCATTTGCATGCTGCGAACAGATTGAAACCTCGCTAGGTTCGGCCAATGCATGAAGACGAATGTGAGAAGAAAAAAAAACCCAAAGGTCGGTTGGAATTGTACCGTAGCGAGTCAAGCTCTACCTTTGGTTCAGCTCCATCGACGATTGTTCTTGCACCGTGTTCATGTGTTCCGCCGTAAGATTGTCATTCAACGTGTCGACTGACGCACCAACTCGTATGTCATCTGGGGGGCTTGTAGAGGAGGGCGACGATGATCAACCCCCCCTTCCCTTTCCCTTTCCACCTCTCATCGGCTCCATGCAAGACAGGACTCAACAAGCGAAAGGAGGGCGAGGCGAAATGTTGCGCGGCGAGCGTCTCGGTGAGTTTAGAGCGAGACGGGGGTCTGGCACCCAGTAGACGGCCAGCGTGGAGGGAGCTAACCATGATGGATGGGCTCATGGACCCGCGCCACGGTGGTGACCCAGGTCTTGGCCAAGGGTCTCCTACCAGGTTGATCCAAATTCTTGGCGGAATTTGGGGGTCATCTTTTTTTTATTGCTCCTGCTCACCTTGCTTGGAATTGGGATCTGTTGGAGATTCCAGTTGGGGGAGGCCCGCGGACCAGCGAATCCGAGACCCTCGAAACTCGGCGGCCGGGCCTGGGGTCCCTCTCACGGGGGCGTATCCGATGGGCGCGAAGGGAGGCTGCCCAGCATCAAGCATCTTGCGGACTGGTGAAGCCGTCAGAGGAGAGTGTCATAACATGCCATACCGGTACATGCTTCCTGGTTGACTCGGGCTGGAGCCGTAAGGGAGGCCCAGGTGCTCGGGATCCGGGGCCAGAGGATCTTTGGAGGGGCGATGTGATATCTGGGTCTGGGTCTGGTCCTCGTTTAGGCTGAACCAGCCCATCTCTCGTCGATAGCATGAACCTATACCCGTTGCTTGGGCGGAACGCGCATCCGCAAAAGGGGTACCAGATACGATGCTCGCTCTGTGTAGATGTGACTTGAGATCTTGATGCGATGCCGTACCTGAGTAGGGACGCAGTGATGCGCCACGGTACAATGATGTAAGTAAACCAGCACTCTGCCAACGCCACCCAAGGGCGGGAGAGTCCACGAGCGCAGCAGGCACGCACTATCCCGCCTAGGAGGTTTTGGCAAAATGGCCAGCAGACACCACCATCCCAACCCAGAGGTCAACCGGGCGTGTATGGTTGGCCTTGCTTGAAACCTTGAAGCTATTACCAATGTTTCTCGGCGCATCTGGTCCATGGCAGCCTTGGGCTTGTTGGCATATTTTACTCGGGGCTCCTGGTCATCAATAACCGCCCGACACGGACCATCGACCACCTCACATCACCTTACATTGCCTCGAAGCTCTCCTGATATCGCTGAGCAACCCCAGCAACCCCCGTCAGGGCAACCGAAATACCCAAGCAACACTCTTCGAGGCCGCCACTATATTACCTGCTGCTGCTTTCACGACCTGCAGAGGGGAGACCCCCTTCTGACGGGCACAGCCTGAAGTGGTGACGTATCGCATACAGACACGACTAGCAAAGCAGAGGACGAAACAAGAACAAAAAGTAACAGCCTAGCCTGCGACGAGTCAATGCACTGGTCGCCAAGAAATTACGAGCAGCGACAATAATAGGACCTCAGCTCAGAGAATAGGGCAACGAGGCAGACCGCTGCCGTCGAACAACACAGCAGCAACGTTTCGTCTACGTCAGGGTCCACGCCCCAAGCAACGAGCCTCAACAACACGAAGCAGATCAATCGATCGACTCATTGACGGCCGACGTTTTTCCCTTCTTTGACACGGCATAGGGCAAGGGCTTCGACCAAAAGCTCGCTCGCTCACTTACTCCCTCAACAATACCTAAACCGGGAAAAGTGTCAAATCTCCCCTCGTCAACTTTCATTTTCCGGCTGAACCCCTCATCAACCTTCAACAACTTCCTGTGCGAGTTTAGCCAGCCAAGCCCAAAGATCCATCTGTACTACACACTTTAGGGCCCTGCATCCTTCCCCACTAGGTACAACTCGCGGCACGGCACCACCGAGTCCACCATAACGACGACACCAGAACAACCTCCAGCACCATCCTGCTGCAACCTGTTCACACGTAGCACGGCTACGGACTCCAGCAAACAGCAGCACTTCACTTGTACCTGCTGCACACCAACAGCGCAGGACGCCCCGAGCGCCCCGACAGATTCAACGCCACTGGCTTGGCCTACACTAGGTTTCCTCCTAGCTCCAAGGGCCCCCCGCGCCGCATCGCACCCACAGCGAGACGCCCACAGCCTAGCGCAGCCTCAGAGAAACAGACGCGGCCCAGAGAAGCCCACTGAGGAGCCCTGAACCGGCCACTGAACCTCCAGAGACAGGATCCCTGCGGCCCACTGCGCCTACGCACCACGCCCTCCCAGGAAGCCGGGCTTCACTGGGGCTGTAATCCTTGCCGCTGGATTGGACAGCTCTCAGTGGTTGCCCTCCCAGTGAGAACGACTCATCACTCACTCAGGTCGGGCTTGGACTTGGCTTTGCGCGCCGAGTCTCCCTTGTTACTCAGATGCCTTCAGCAATTCCGGTGACCCCAGCAGGTACGTAGCTTTTAGGTTTAGGTGTGTGCGTCTGTGTGCGTCTTGACTCCTTGTTTCTTGATCTAAGCTCGATTCTTTTTATTATCCATCCATGCTGCACCTGCCTTCTTTCTACTCCTACTTCTTCTCCTCATATTGTCAAACTCCAAACGATCAACGCAAATACTACACTACACACACGTGCTTCAAAGGGACAAGCAACCTTGTTTACGTTTCTTCCCTTATCCTTACCTGTTCCTGCCTTTGACGATTGACGCCTCCGCCCATCGTTGCGAACGACTCTCTACATCATCCGAAACACGGCACAGTCATACTCATACACTTCATCTAGACGCGGGTCGCAAACAATCAAAACAGTCTGCACTGGCAAAACTTGTCATGCATAGTCTCCTTGGTCTTTCGCCATCGTCCTCGCCCGCTCTGCCTGCGTCGTCCTCGTCAGCCGCGCCGACATCAGCCCCCGTATCCGAATCTCACCCTCCCACGTCGCATCCTACTTCGGATCCCTCTTCGAATGCCAACCATTTCGCTGTTCTCCCTCCTCCCGTCGACGATGAACATCTCCCTCCCCCAGCTCATCATGGGCATTCCTCTTTGGCTGTGGCACTGCGAGCGATGAACGATTTGACCGAAACCCCCACATATGCGCGTAGCGTCACATCGACGGCGCCCAGCTCGCCACGCATGTAAGTGCCGTCATTTTTTTGCCCATCGGCGTCGCGAGCCACAAATCCACCGACTTCGGCCCTTTTAGCACCGACGATCCCGCTTCGAGGAACCCCTCGCGCTAACACCTGGAAATAGTCCTCCGGTGCGACAGAACTCCGGCAGCCAAACACCTCGCGTACGACCACATGCCACAACGCTCAACATCCCGGGCATGACCCGCTCGAGGGTCTCGCCAGATGGAAGAATTCCCCACCGCGATGTCGCCGCCAAGCTTGTCATCATCATGGTCGGTCTGCCTGCACGAGGAAAGTCATACATCACAAAGAAGCTCCAACGATACCTTTCTTGGCAACAACACGACTCACGCATCTTCAATGTCGGAAATCGGAGACGTGTGGCGGCTGGACGCAAAGTTCCTGTGCATCCCAAGCTGCGCCCAGAGCCCGGTCACCTTGATCCTCCTGTTCAGGCTGCTTCAATTCTACTCAATGGCGTGCCTGCGCCCCCACCGCTGTCCCCAGAACAGACCGAGCCTGACATGCTCGATCTCAACGATTCGGTGTTGAAGGAGAAGGCGGAGATGGACCAGTCAGCCCAATTCTTTGACCCCAAGAACGAGAGGGCCGCTGCGATGCGTGAGCAGTGTGCCATGGATACTTTGGACGAGCTGCTGGATTATCTACTTTTGCATGGTGGTGCTGTGGGTATCCTTGATGCCACGAACAGTACAATTGAGCGCAGACAAAATCTTGTCACCCGCATCAAGAGACGCGAGCCTAAGTTGGGCATCCTCTTCATCGAGAGCATCTGCCGCGACCCACTCCTACTTGAGGCGAATATGCGCTTGAAGTTGTCAGGCCCTGACTATCGTGACAAGGACCCACAGAAGTCTCTGGCGGACTTCAAGAAGCGAGTCGCAGCCTACGAGAGTGCCTACGTGCCTGTGGGCGATTACGAGGAGGATCATGACATGCAATACATCCAAGTATGTTCAATCAGTTGGTTTCATTTGAGCGAGCCAGCAACTAACCACTTTGTAGATGATTGATGTCGGACGAAAGTTGGTGCAACATCGACTGAAGGGCTTCTTGAGCAACGGTATTAGCACTTACCTTGCCAGCTTCAATCTTGCCCCTCGACAGATTTGGATTACACGACACGGCCAGAGCGTCGATAACGAGCTCGGAAGGCTGGGCGGTAACTCGCCCTTGACCGAGCGAGGCCACTACTATGGTCTGGCTCTTCACAGATTCATCACCCACCAGCGTCAGCAGTGGCTCATGGAACAGAAGAGCAAGATGGCTCAGGCTACATTCCCTCCTGTGCCAGGTGACAACACTCCTCCTTATCCTGAGATGAACCGCGAGTTGGACGACAAGAATTTCTGCGTTTGGACCTCAATGCTCGAACGTAGCGTGGACACGGCCGAATACTTTGAGGCTGATGACGATTACGACGTTAAGAACTGGGAAATGCTCAATGAGATGAACACAGGCCAGTTTGAGGGCATGACGTATGCCGAGATCGCCAAGAAGGAGCCCGAGGAGTATGAGAAGCGGGCGAAAGACAAGCTCAACTACATATACCCTGGTGTCGGCGGCGAAGGCTACCTCCAGGTTGTCAGTCGTCTGCGCGACATGGTTCGAGAGGTTGAGCGCATCGAGGATCATCTCCTCATCATTGGACACCGCTCTGTCTGTAGGGTCTTGATGGCCTACTTTATGGATCTGTCCCTGGCGGACATCACTGACATGGATGTTCCTCTGGGCATGCTCTACTCGATTGAGCCCAAGCCTTATGGTATTGCCTTCCATGCCTTCCGATACAACGAGGAGCAGGGATGGTTTGACGAGCTGCCCAACTACAAGCCGCAGAAGACTGCCCGCAACACCGTCTAAGTCGGCACCTTGACATTTCCTATATACCTTCGCCGGAGCCATCCGGCGTGTACAACTACAACTACTACTACCGCTTCTTAATTCGGGATATGGGTCACTGGTATTTCCTTTTCGAAGTTTATCTTTTCCTACGGCGTTACTTAACGGCATTTGGAACTTATGATTGATGCGCAAAAGGAGGACACATCCACACTATCAATGGAACGGAATGGCAACAACATACAAAAACAAAGACGGGGCTGGCGTTTTTCCGTTCAATTGATATAGAGATACCTCCGATGGCGCGACACAGTTTCCGCATCGGCTATTTGCTTGATGGCGTTTTGCTATTTCTTCCCAGACTCGGGGAATGATTCAAGACTGAGTTTTGGTTGGGCGGATCTGGTCCGAGAGCATTGTACCAACTTCACTGTCTTGAAAGTTGGCTTTCGGTTCGTGGCGTTACGTGTTGTGTGTTTTTTATCCCCATTGTCTCCTTGCCGCTGGGCGATGGAAGGATTGACAGGATTCTTATTTTGGAATTGGGACGGGATGGAAATAGAGACACAGCGCGACGCTCACAGCAGACGGAATGCCGCTCATGCGACACATGAACCTTTTTTGTTTTGATCACATAGGGTCTTTTGATACTTAGACTTGTTCGTTGTGGGAAATCAGCATTTCTCTATGAATACTATCATCCGCAAAGGATACATACGACTTGATAGCCAAGTAACCGAAGCTTGAACGCACAACTGAGGATGCCTTTTCATAATTGAAATATCCACGTGGTATATTCTTCAAACAGCAGACTATCTACCTTGCCTCATGGATAGACGACCCGAACGCCATGCAATGCGATATCATGCCCCTTTTAACGAGCCCGTTTTGCTTTTCTCATCCACACCAAGCCATGAAAACCATCTCTTACTGTTCCCTCCTACTTCTCCCTTGCCAAAACCATCTTTTCTCTCTCACTCTTTCGCCGCTCGAACTGCTTCTTTGTGTGACGGCGCTCGTTCTCTTCTCGGCGCTTGATACTCTTGAGCTCCTCAGTCTTAATCTCACCCGCCTTCTTCAGCACCTTGGGAACATGGCGGTGACGATGGATGCGGCGGACTTCCGGCATGTGCTGGTAACGCTCGATCAACGACTCGTTGTACTCGAGAGCCTGGCGCTGGCGGGCCGATTTGACACCCTCTCGGCGGGAGGCGTTGGCACGCCAGAGGCGGATATTGCCGTCGTCGGAGCCAGAGAGCACATAGCGAGCATCAGGGGTCCAGCGGGCAGCCATTACACGTTGCATGCGCTTTGTGTGATAGATATCTCGAGAGTGACCGCGGTCACGGTTCCAGAGGCGGATGGTGCGATCCCAGGAGGCGGAGACGAGCTCTTCACCGGTGGGGGAGAATTCAACGTCCATGACGGCGGCGACGTGATCCTTGAGAACGTTGAGGGCGCGGTCAAACTTGCGCATGTCGAAGAGGTAGATGTTATGGTCCTCGGAGGCGGTGGCTAGGTTAAAGGCCTCCATGGGGGACCAGGCGACGCGGTTGCTGGAAAATTTAAGAACAGTCTTTGTGACGGGGGTTGAAGTGCGGAGGTCGTAGATGACGACGGAGCGGTCGTTGGAGCATGATGCCAGGACTGAGGTCTCGACGTAGTTGAAGGCGACATTGGTGATGGTGTCGACGGAGGTAGGCCAGTGCAGCACCTCGGGCGCAGCAGTGTGTCTTTCAAGGTCGTAGATGGATATCACGCTTGAAGCAGCAGCAAAGGCATTTCGGGAGCGGTGATGCGACAGACTGGTGAAAGCGCCGGAGCCGAGCCAGGAGGATATAGGCGCTGCGTCGCTGGGCGTATTGTAGGGGTCAAAGAGCTTGATTGTCCGGTCGGCCGCACACGTCAAGAGTTTCTGATCACGAGTCCATTCGAGTCCCTTGACGATGTTCTCATGAGCCGAAGCATGCCAGATCTCGTCCCTGTCTGCCAGATCCCAGACCTTGACGATGCCGTCACCGCTTCCGCTAGCAAAGTGTTCTAACGAGTTGGGATCCTTCGCAATTGAGTAAACACCATCGACATGACCATTTCCTAGCTGGCCGACAAAGGGCTGCGCATGCATTCGCTCAAGCTTGACGGCAGTGACAGCTCGCTGGTACTCGCGTGCGCGCTCGAAGGGGTGGAGGGCGGAATCGAGGTTTCGGGGCTGCTTGGTCACGTCGGAGCCGGCCGCTTGTTGCGCCGACACGGAGCGGCTGAGGGCCTTGATCTTCATCTTGAATGGCCCGTAAGCGACTCAACTGGTAGAGGAAGTGAGGTTCGTTGTCGGCGAATTTCCTCTTGTTGGTAGCTGGTTTAATGGCGGGGATATTTTTTTCTCTTATCGCATCCCAGCCATCAAACAATGCAGGCCGATAAGCCCCCGGATTAGTAATGTTCCGGAACAAAGGCATCGATCCGTCGCATGTACATGCATATTCCAATGCAAGAGCCTCACCTGCACCGTCGCAAAAAATCGCCCTCCATCTCCTTTCTTGCGCCTAGACTTTGACCCATCTCCGAAACCCAAAGCATTCTCTTCACGTGCGTTCAAAGGAGGATTTAATTCTGGCTCCGCGCGATTCCCGCGCCAATTTTTTGTAATTTCGAGAATCTTGAAGCGCGCCGCCAGCCAACATGGACGGGATGGACTACGACCCTATGGTGATGGATGGGGAGCCGGAGCAGCCCCAAGTCAAGATCTCTGCGGTATGAGAGGACCCGTGGGCGTTTGAACCGCGAGCTCTGAGCTGACGTGACTTGTTGCGACTCAGGCCGATCACACGCACGTCGATTTCGAGCTCTCCAAGACGAACCTGTCGTTCGCCAACTCCCTGCGCCGAATCATCCAGGCAGAAGTCCCCACGATCGCGATCGACCTAGTTGAAATCGAGGTTAACAGCTCAGTGCTTGCTGACGAGTTCATCGCCCATCGACTGGGTCTCATCCCTCTCGACTCAACAGGTGTCGGGGAGCTCAACTACTCGCGAGACTGCGACTGCGAGCAGTACTGCGAACAGTGCAGCGTCACCCTCACCCTGCACGCCAAGTGCACGTCCGACGAGATCATGAAGGTGTACGCGAGGGACCTGGTCGTGGACGGACGGCATGCGAACTCTGTGGGAAGCCCCGTCATCAGGGACCCCGAGGGCTTCGGCTGCTTGATCGCCAAGCTGCGCAAAGACCAAGAGCTCAAGATCAGCTGCATCGCCAAAAAGGGAATCGCAAAGGAGCATGCCAAGTGGATGCCCACGTCGGCCGTCGGGTTCGAGTACGATCCTCACAATAAGCTGGCCCACCTCGACATGTGGTTCGAGAACGACACAGATCCTGAAGTGGAATGGTGAGAATGGATGCGCCTAGTGTTCGCAGGTGCATAAAGGCTAACCAAGCATGCCCAGGCCCAAGAGCAAATATGCCCAGTGGGAAGACCCGCCACAGGATAATGAGCCCTTTGACTACGACGCAGTCCCGAACAGGTTTTACTTTGAGGTCGAGACATCAGGGAGCATGGAGCCAGACCAGATCGTGCAGAACGGCATCCGGGTGCTACAACAGAAGATCGGTGGTTTACTCAAGGGCCTGGATCCCAGAAAGTATGGAGGTGATGAGGCCGAGTTCGACGGGCCGCGAAGTCCTGATATGAACATGGACGGCGGCACCACGCCTTGGCAGGACGGAGGATACACCACGCCGTATGGCGGCAACGCGACAGCGTATGGAGGAGGCATGACGGCGTACGGGACCACGCCTTATGGCCAGTCATCGTGGCAGTGAGGAGAAGGGCGTTTCATGGGACGGATGGGTCACGGTTAATTCGTAATCAGGAAAGGGTTTGGCGTGGAAACTGTAACACCATAAAACAGCATAGCACGGTCGTAGAATGGATTCATTTCTGGAAACACTGGGAGAATAGAGAGAAGAAGGCATCATCACGCAATCACCCTTGTGACATTTCCCTGCGCATAACCTCTATTTCTAAGTGGTATACAGAACGAGTATCCCTGCTTGAGAATCTCTTATTCAAAAAGATCTCGAATGCCCAATACAAAACGCCGTCAAGAATGCACCCATTCTTCTCATGACAGAAAAATTGCAAACGCCAGAATATGCCCCGTCTCTTTTTACCCTCAGATCTATATGCTCGTCTACAGGTTCGGCTCGTCTATGCCCCGTACCTTGCGGTACGCCTTTTTGTGCATCTCTAGGAAGACAAAAGTACAGATGGTTTGCCTAGTCAAGAGTTAGTTACAGGGTAGGTGATATATATCAGGGTTAGAAACATACGGTCCAAGTCTGAGGAAGCTGGGCACCCAGCCCTTGAACACCCACATGAGGCCGTCAGATCGGTAAATGTCGCCAATCAAGTGCAGAACACCATGGCTATGCGACGAGGACATGACACGGGTCTTGATCACATCAATGGGACTTGTTATTGTCGCAGCCACCAGACCAGCAAAGAACGATGCAGTAAAGTGCGCCTTGAGATTATCCTCCATGGGTGTGTACTTCAGCAGCAAGCTCTTTGCGACATCGTAGCTAGCGAGTTGACCGGCCGTCATGAACATGGCACGGGCGCTGTTAGGCCACCAACCGCGGAACATGCTCTTGGGGCCCTCCTCGCGGGCCATGCGCACCATACCGTCAAAGGCGTGGCGGTAGTTGCGACGCTCGGCCGGGGGCAGCGCTGCATCGTGCTGCATGCGCACGTTGAGGACGTCGGCAAAGTTGCCTGCGATGCCTCCGAGGAAGCCCGAGCTGGCGGCGAGCGCGACAAGCGTGGGGAAGGACGGGTTGCCGCCATCGGAGCGGTTCGACAGGCGGGTCTTGAGCTCCTCGTAGACGCCGAAACGGACGGTCGAATAGGTCATCTGGCGGAGTAGCGAGGCCGAGATACCGCTATAAAGGCCTAGAGGGCCGTCATTTCGGAGGATGTGGACGAAAGTGCCGACCATGTTCTTGGGCGCATTGCCAGTGCGCATCTGGAGCCGGACCTAAGGAGACGGTGAGCATGTGAATGCTTACTCGAGGGGTCGCAAACTGCGCAGAGCGCGGGGAGGAAGCGTACCTTGACTGTTTCGCAGGCCGATGTCAGCATAAATCCGTTATCATGATGCAAAATCTGGCGTAGATAGAGTCGCCTTTGCAAGACAGGGCCACATACCTAGATCCAATGGATGCGTAACGCAGGCGGCCATACTACTGGCGCTGCCTCCGAACCAGAAGGGATACCTTATCGACGCCTTCTTCTTTGCCGGCTCCTCCACCTTTACAGGCATCTTGGCCACAGATTCCTGAGCAGCGGCCATGATGGTGGTGGTTTTGCGGCGGTGACAAGCGCAATGCAGCTTTTTCACGAGCTTTCTTCTCTCAGGGACTGCGAAGCACGGTCGTCGACATTCCCATAAGAGAACTAAATGCGAAATCGAGCATCAGATGCTGAATTGGGGGTGGTGGAGGAGAGTATTGACGATATTGCGTCAGCAAAGATGGGGATGTGGTTTTTTTTCTTACTCCCTGAGCATCAGTTATCTGCTTCCAACAGACCGAGATTTGCTTAGGACCTGGCTTGCAGCCGGAGATTCGGATCGGGGCCTCATCCGAGCAGGGATCGTGGACTTTTGCGCCAACGGCGGCCGTTGAAAGGCCCTTTGAATCGTAGACTTTTTTGCGGGTCGCCGGCTTCGGCGGGTGCCGTCTAGGTTATTCCCGTCCGGAGCAGCTGTAATGCCGATCGCCGACATCTTTTTTCGTGGTTGATCGCAGTCACATCCCACCATGGGACCACCTCGAGTCAAGCATCAAACTAGCTGTCTCTGTGCTTCATCCATAAGCCATTGGCGTCTGGTGCAGGGTCTGACCGGCCTATAATGTGATTATTGAGCTTCACACGTCGTCAAAATGAGACTCTACGCCCAGGGCATGCGTTGTCTGCGGGCTTCTGCCCCGCGACCTGCCCAGTTTTCCCGGAGCTCTATCCTCTTGCGAACAGCTTGCGCCGTGAGGGCATACTCGTCGGGTCGGTCCAGTTACAGCCGAATACTTGCATGGTCGTCTCGCTGACTGGCTTGGCCGTGTTACAGCACCTCCAACAGGCTCTCGCCTTTCCAAGGACGGCACTGTAACAATTCGTGGGCAGACTATCAAGACGGATCCCGAGTGGTTCAACGCCCCAACCAACGTCCTTGATGCCACTTCAAGGCGGCTGCACTTACAGAAGGATCATCCCATCTCCATCACCCGCCAGATCATCCAGTCCAACTTTCCCGAGCCGACATACAAGTATCACAATGAGTTTAGTCCCGTGGTATCGACCACCCAGAACTTTGACTCGCTCGGCTTCCCTGCAAACCATCCCGGCCGCGCCCTTTCAGATACTTACTACCTGAACAAGGAGACTCTGCTGCGGACGCATACGAGTGCGCACCAGGCCGATACCTTTCGAGCGAATGAGAGCGCTGGTTACCTGATCTCTGCCGACGTCTATAGGCGAGACGCCATTGACCGAAGTCACTATCCTGTTTTTCACCAGATGGAGGGTGCCATGTCATGGGACCGCACTGAAGTTCCCAACGGCGACATTGCCGCGGCGGTGTGGAGAGATGTCGAGAACCTGCCTGTGCATGGAGTCCAAGTAGACGATCCGAATCCCGCCATCCATCCTGAGCGTAACCCTCTCCAGGAGGTGCATCACACAGCTGCCGAGGCTGAGGCCATCGGTGCCCATCTGAAGCGGTCACTAGAGTCCATGGTGGTGGA
The DNA here is from genome assembly GCA_000966855.1 of Fusarium sp. JS1030. Classification (NCBI taxonomy): domain Eukaryota; kingdom Fungi; phylum Ascomycota; class Sordariomycetes; order Hypocreales; family Nectriaceae; genus Fusarium; species Fusarium sp. JS1030. Next base: position 1,429,630 of record JWIW01000095.1, on the reverse strand, counting down.
CATCTTTTCCCGTGCCAAAGCTGCGGCGATCAAAGATGACCCTAACTTTGTGGATGAGCCACTCCAGATGCGATGGGTTGAGGCATACTTTCCCTTCACCAGCCCCTCCTGGGAGCTTGAGGTCTACTATGCGGGCGACTGGCTTGAGGTGCTAGGATGCGGGGTGGTCAAGCAGAACCTCTTCATTAACGCCGGCGTGCCGGACCGACTGGGCTGGGCGTTTGGCATCGGCATCGACCGTATCGCCATGCTCCTCTTCAAGATCCCTGATATTCGACTCTTCTGGTCGCGGGATCCACGCTTCCTGACCCAGTTCGAGGGAGTCACCGACAACCTCGATAGCCTGAAGCGCTTTGTTCCCTTCTCCAAGTATCCGCCCTGCCCCAGAGACGTGTCCTTCTGGCTGAGCTCCACGACGGCGGCGGGTGGCAATACCAAGGGCACATTCCATGAGAACGATGTGATGGAGCTGGTGCGCAGCGTAGCGGGTGACGTGGTGGAAGATGTGAGGCTGATCGACGAGTTTACGCATCCCAAGACGGGGCGCAAGAGCATGGCGTACCGAATCGTATATCGCAGCCTAGAACGGACGCTGACGAACGAGGAGGCCAACAGCTTCCACGAAGATGTCCGCCAGGCCCTCGTCAAGAGGCTTGGCGCCGAGCTTCGATGAGCCGGCTGATATGGTCCAGTCTTCGATCGAGGCACGCATGATGCCGGGACAGGGGAGCTTCGGCAGTGCAATCATGCGGAGATGGAAGCTGAATTAAACATGTGGAGTAGCCGAGGCTTGTTTGAGCTCTTTGGTCCAGATGATGCAGCTGGACATGGTAGACCCTGGGCTAGAACTAGAGGCTGTAGATGACACACCCGGCTATGGTGTTGTACTGGTATCTGTACAGTATCTTACCCATTCAATGTATCAAGACGGATTCCTCAGCAGCCAAGTTCTCGCCCTGTGACGTAGATTGACCCAAACACACTGGATGTCACTGGCCGCAGCTCCTGAGGGTGACGACGTTGGAAGCTGCTGCGCCCTGCTCGGGGTCCAATTACCCAAACCAGACCGTGAGGAACTCGAGAACGGATACGGGACTTCGGGGGGCGGCCTCGGAATGTGGGGAAGAGAGCGGCAGCCAAAAAGCTGGTCAATTTAACGTGTGGGCTTTGCAAATTGCCAGGATTTCAATGGGCTTTGCGAAGAGTGACGTCGGAGAGCTGAGCCACGCGACGTCTGGCGGTCCGTGTCGTGTGCCCGTTCCTTGCAGCTGGGAAGGGTGAGCTGCCTCCCAGCGGGGACCGGATTTCTAATGACAGGGGCGAGGTGGCTTGTGCATTTCTCACTGTGGCGTCGGGTCCGGGAGGGTGGCTTGTTTCGGGGTTTGAAGAGGAAGCCGATGTTGCAGCAGTCTCTGTGCTGCGATGAGGCCTCAGTCTACTCACCATGGTCTAGTCTTTTGCTGCCCAGAGTTGAATCTGAAACGTTGAATCAAAGTTTAACACGGTTTCGTGTAACGTATACCTTGGTCGAATAGTATGAACCGCTGATCATGAGAGTATGAGCAGACGGTGAGGAAGATGACTTGGACTCATCTAACTCACTGCCTTCAAAGCTACGGCTGTGTTCTCCAAGGCATGCGTGAGAGTCAACTCCTGCGGAAAAGTGCCTCATCAGGCTCTCCGTGGCTGGTCTATAGATGGCTGACACGTCTGCCCTTATACTGCGGTCTTTAGTGTCGATAACCTGACTTCCAGATCGGGCAGGTATGAGACGATGTCGGTTGGGCGCTTTTGCGAACTACTACTACTAGTACTGTAAAGTACCTAGTCGAGTGTTGTGATGGATGCATATCGCAGTGTAACCCTACGAGAATCGCATATCGAATTCCATGTGCGTTGTATTCAGGCAGATTCCAGTGCTCTTACCCTTGAGTTCTAAGCGAGAACCATCGATCGCTTAGGGTAGTTAGAGGTCAAGCTATTTGATTCCAGTTGCAGGATTCTGAGATATGACAGGGTAGATGTCAATATCCAACTCTCTCTCAACTCTTCCATGGTTTCGTCGATGGGAAAGAGGGATACATGCACCCGTAAAGAGTTGCCGGACAACTGCCCCGATACGCTCGCTTCACCGGCCGATCACCACAAGATGCAAAGAGCAACAACCGTGACGACATTTGACAACGGTGGAATACGGACGTCCGGGACGGCGATAACCCCGCTCGGTCGGGGGTAACCCGAGGCGTATCTGTTGGTTGATTGCGGTTGGAAGAGGAAGCCGTCTGTCGGCCTTGGCACAAAGCTAGAATGCACGGAGGCGGAGGAGATGCTGATGCCGCTTCTACTTGCTGGCGCTGCGGTCGAGGCGGTTTTTCTTACTCTAAAGCTCGCAATCTCGCCAAAAGGTGCTTCAGCCACCAAGAAAATCCAGGCCCTTACCCGTAGGCAAGTGTTTTGAATAAGCCCATCCCGGATAACTAGTACGGAGTAAGCACCAGCAAAACTCCTTCATGCTCCGGGACCTTCGGGGTGGCAGAAAACGCGCGAGATACGCTTCCTTTCGGGTTTCGACCCCTCAGTAGTAGGGGAGAAAAAAAGAGTTGTCTTTGCTTTGCACAGCCCCCTTTGTTTGCACCCCCGAAAGCGACACCGACTCAGTCAAGCGTCGTGGATTGGGCGAGAGACAGAGACAGATGGAGGAGGTCATCGAGCATCGAGAGCCTGTTACTGGCTGCGCCCGACCTTGAGAGTCCCGTCGTGGGGGATCCCCGGCGGTTGGGATGGGCTGGCTTTTTGGGGCGGCTGCATGTGGATGAAGCTTGTTTGTGTAAATCGAGTAAAAAGCTTATAAACAGAGAATCGTTTTGTTATCACGGAATTTGTATGAATTTTGTTTCGTTTTTTTAATAAGATATTCAATATTCTGCAGGGCGTTGCGTTATAGACCAACTCGGCTACCCAGAATGCTGAGAATGCCATCGTTGGGCAAACAGTCTGGGGTTGACGTGCGCACGAGTGCAGTGCAGTAGCCTCATGCAAGTTTCCAGGGGGTGGGCTGCTGAAGGAGGGATTGGATCGGCGGGTGGTAATACTAGACGCTCGGTTTCGAGATGGCGCCTCCTTTGCAGCAAAGCAACAGGTTGGTTTGAGAAGCAGTGTCTTGAGACGGACGACGGGTCAGAGACACACGGCCACGGCCACGGCCACGGCAGAGGACAAGACAAGGGGGCTGGGAGGGAGAGCATGACTCTGACTCTGTCTCTACTGTCTCTCGATATCTCTCCACCCTTCACTGCCTTCTTGATCCATGTGATTATTCGGCTGCGGTGAGCAGTCGTCGTACTATCCTATGTCCGTGGGAGTTGTCGACGTATCTCGGTCCGGCGCAGATGAGTCGAGAATCTGGCAATTTCTTTCGAGCACTGCACTGCCTCTGCTGTCGAGCTATGCAACGCAACTCGACTCAACAGAAATCAGACAAGCTAGACTGAATCGCCTCCCGTCCGTCCAGGCCAGGGGTCCGTCGGCCGGCACCTAATCGCGAAGAGACAAGCAAAGCAACAACAGACAAGACAAAAGCTTAAGGTTCTGGCCCCGGAGAAAAAAGCCAAGGCCTCGTAACGCTACATGGGCCATCGCCATCGCCATCGCCGGCGAGGATTGAGCTTTTCGCAAGCCGGGAACAAGCATTCTGGGGCCGTTCACTGGTCAGATGCGCCAGATAGTGGGCTCCACCCGACCAGCACAGCCTTCTTTTCTGGTGGGCCCGTGCCATCCACGCTGCAGGGTGACCCCACTGGGCCGCAGTGGGTGGCTTGCAAACTTCCGGCTCCAGAGGAGGCTTAGTAGAGTCGCCGCGTTTTCGGTTCCTGAGGCGGGCGCTTGCGAAGAAGACTCTGGAAAATACATAATAGCCACCCATCTCGGCTTCTACTCGACCCTGCTCAACTCGCACAACAGCAACAAAACAGCCATCACCAGAAACAAAACCTGGAACAAACACAAACAACAACTCCAGCCAGACTCTTCTACAGCAAGACATCGACTGCAGCATCCAACATCATCACCGCCACCACCAACCACCACCCAGTAACATCACCAGTCACTGGGCTCGCCTCTACAACTTCCACTACAACACTCACAACCACAACCACAATCACAATGGAGCCCTCACCACGACACTCTCGCTCTTCCTCTTCCGCCTCGCGCCGGTCAAACCTCACCCTCGATCTCTCCTCCCTTCCGCCTCTGACCCCGCCTACACCCCCCTCAAACACCCTTCTCTTTACCAACCTCGCCGACCCGGCCATCTTCCTCCCCGAGAACCTCGACGTCATCCGCGACCTCATCTCCCACTCGGCTCCCATCCACGCCTTCTCCCCGCTAAAGTCTTTCCGCCGCATCATCGTCTCCTTCTATGACGAGCAGGCCGCCATCGACGTCCGCCAGATCTGGGACAACGAGGCCATCCTCGGCCAGCAGTGCCGCGTCTACTTTGGCAAGCCCACTCCCATCAACCAGCGCGACGAGCACCTTGCTCTGCCCGACGCCGGAAAGCTCTTCTTCATCTCGCCTCCCCCCAGCCCTCCCCACGGATGGGAGGTCCGCCTCGAGGACGCACCCAACAAGTTGGTCCACGCTGAGGATCTCGCCGATGCTCTCGCCAAGCTGCACCATCGCCCAGGACCCGTCGATGATGTCGACAGCTCGCCCGTCACTCCTCCCGACTCTGCTCTGCCCGGCCGCACACGCTCTCGCTCTTCGACCCTCATCTACCAACCCGAGGAGAAGAGCAGCATGCCCGCCGTCTTCGTCGAGGACATGACAGATGAGCCCATGGAGTACAGCCCCGTGGATAGCACCAAGCCTATCCTGGCCCATACTGCCCGCCCACCTGTCGAGCTTATGCTCGATGCTTAGAGGTAGCGGCGCAAAGCAGCTGAGGAATCTATAAATTATATCCACGCCAGGAATATCCAATCAATCCTGGCTAGTCTTTTTTTTTTTTGGCGTTTCACAGGGTACTGGGGACACAGGTGACACGGAGGATTCGGTTAGCAACAGGATCGGGCGGTTTTATCATAGTTTTGTACGGAGCATTTCAGCATTGGTTCTTATTCGCAGGAGTTGGACAAAAGAAGCTTTCATTGTTTTGTTAGTCTACGCTTATGACCTCGCAGGTCATCCCATGGGCAAATGGTATTTGCTCTGCCAGCTCACATATGAGCATCTCCTTGTACACTATAGCTTGCAAAGCTAAGCGGAATACATTAATCCTCAAACATGAAGCCCTTCATTGACGCCCGTGAACCTGTCAAACAAAGAAAATGTGCTTAGTACCTGTCCCTGTAGCCCGTTTTCGTCTGGTCATGTGAATTTTGAAATGTTTCTTGGATGAGGTGAGAAATCATTCGTCAAGCAAGGCTTTGCAATAAGTGTGTCTGCGCCATGACTGACGAGAGCAAATGGCGCGGCGTTCCTCGTAGCCATCCTGATGCGCCCACGAATCTGGCGAGGCTGACGACCGCTACAGTTCCGACGACGGTCCCGACTATAAGCACTGCCCGTATAGGCATCCTTGACGAGGCGTGGCGAGTCATTACCCTTAGCGGACCGGATGTTGTCGAAGCTCCCATGACCTCCTTTTCATTTGCTTCCTCGGGTAATCCCAACTCCGTGAGCATGCCTATGCGCGGGAGATATTGGAACTCGAACTTGGTTGCCTCGCCGATCCCACCAACCTTCTTGCTGGTAATCATGAAATGCGCCAGGTTCCTGAATTTCTGTTGCACAGCGTCAGCCACATTTCCCCCTTCCTGGGTCTCGTATTTTCTTATCTCCGGATGCAGGGTCAAGGGGTAAAGAGACAACAAATCTTTCCACTGAAGACAGTGGGATTTGATATGGGGGTGGGGAAAGCGGTTGATTGGCAACATGTGTTGTCTGTATGTCTGCGTTGGCGTTGAGTGTCATGCACGTACCCGATCTCGGCTCTTCTGCATGTGAGTTGGGAGCCAGGGATAAGTGTAGCTTAGCAAGAAGAGCACCAGACATTGAACCCATACAAAGGCTCGGTAATTCCAGCTGGGCTTCTCAATTCCTAAAGCGCCAGTCAGGTCATCTCCATTGAGCTGATACGCTTGTGCGGCGAGTAGTTCGCGAGGTGCGTGCAAGGGTGGTATGCGGGCTTCTGCAGTGAGAATGTTATTGGCGAGGATCCGCGAGTTGGCTGAAGGCGCCATTTCGGAAGTCATGACAGACTCCATCATGACCTTGGCCTGCGCCGGCGTTGCCATCCAGTCCACAGGTGTTCCTAATAAGTATCCAACCCAGCGCCATAGTGCGAGATAGTCAGCTGTCTGCTGCTCCGACAAGTAGATGCCCTGTCGTGGGAGAGCCATGTAGATGATGGCTACCGAGTACACGGAGATGGTGCCAATTGAATGCAAGTCGTTAATGGGTACCCCCCACTTGTCCATGTCGAAATAGCCTGGCTGTTCGTGCTCGAGTTGCATAAGACGTCGCCGAACTGCGGCGTGAAGCAACCGCACTCTTACTGATGAGACGTAGCCCTTTCCACCAGGCTTTACCGCATCAATATCCTGGATCACTTCCATGAAATGTTGTAACGTTTCCAATAGGCGCCGTCTGGTAACGTGAACTCCGAAGCCCCCTGTTCTAGAGAGAGTTTCGACCACGCGATATGCGCCCATCCCACCAAGTAGGGATTTATAGAGGAGCTTCGACTGAGTCAGCCAGATAATACAGTTCATAATTGCATTGACCGACCCCAAGTAGAATTTGCCCGCTGAATTGGTACACAATTCGCTGGCCACGCTCAATCTGCTCCCAGTCAATCCACTCAGGGACTGTCGAAACTTCCTTCCATAGCTGGCCTAGGACTTCATCTGAGCTAGCATACTTCTGTAGGAGGACGTATAAATCCCTCTGACCATCACCAGCACCACGAGGACACCTCCAAGCTTTAGAGGTTGGTGGTGAGATGTCATCGAGCCGGTCTAATGCGTCTGTAGCTAACTTGTCATAAGAATACAACAAGTGGGCGAGCTCAGGTGCAGTCTTGTGTTTGGAAGTCCAGTTGAACTTGTGACCCCAGACAAGTCTAGGGTCATCAGTTTCAGAGGCAGGAGAGTAGGAATCCATGATTCTCAACGGTGAAAGCAGGTGGTGACCGAGAGGACCAGGAGAGACCCCAGGTGGAAGGGACTTACACGGGCTTTTAAGGTCTCAGGACTAACACTCAAGAATCGCCATGAACTGATGACGAGGACGACTCGGCACATGACGGCGAGTACATGTTCCCGCCTCCTTGCACCTCCGTTGAGGGGCCAGAAGGACCGAGAAAGACCTCAACATCCCGGCTCCTATCGCTTTGCATGCTCTCGATGGAGCTGGTGGGCGACAAAGTGAATCAAACCCCACCCAAGACGAAGAAGAACAGGCAAGCGGGTGGATAGGTTGTAATGCGAGGTACAACGGAGTAGGTCAGGAATAGGCCATACAAGGACGGCCATAACAGAATAGGATCCTGAGGTGCGCGATGACGAGACGACTGGAGGGTCAGAAACCTAGGGAGCAGCCAAATCTGTCCAGGCCTAGAGAGTACCTCGGGCCAAGGAGAGACCCAAGACGGTGGTATTCCCCTCGTGTCAGGGCATCAGGCCTCGCTCCAATAGGCCGGCCATAGCTCCGGGAGAGATGCAGCTATGTGGACTTGCTCCCACCTTCTTGGAGAGGGAGACATGACCGAATTCTGGCCCAAGGGGATGCATCAGGGTGTCGGTAAAGTCTCCATCGAGCCCACTCTGTTCTCGCGACGGGCCTGAGACAAGCACGGCCGTCTACGCCATTGGGCGCAACTCGGATGACTTTCTTGCTTCACTGGGCGTTCCGGAGAGAGGGTAACCATTCAGCGTGGAGGGATCTCGAGCCGGCATCTTGCCTTGCCATTCCGCTGCATGATGAACTGGACAGTTCCTCCTAGGCCCGGGATAGTAACGTGCCAGCTCCGGCGCCCAGGCAGCACTCGAAGTGGAACCCCTTGTCCCCCCAGCGCGGTACCGCAAGTCGACATTTGTGAAATTGGCCCGGGAAAGGAGGGACTTTGATCATGTATGTATGTGCGAGTATCTCGACATGGTTGACAGGGGTAAACTGGGTGTTTAGGCGAGGTTCCCGGGACTGGCTGCCCGTGTCAAGGATCAAGCTGGGGGGACTTTTTCTGGGTAGGGGCAGGGACCTGTTTGCGGGGCGACGTGAGCTAGTAACGGGAATCGATGGACGCGAAGTCGCTGTCTTGACTTGCAATTAGTTTAGCGCTTCCGGAGACGATCTCCGAATCGCGTAGAGGATCGATGATATCGACATGTTGGTTATGACGATGATGTTGATGTTGGTTGCGGGTGGATGGTGTGTGGGAGAGGTTGTGTATTTTGACTTTGGTCTTTCTTAAGCACCTTCCTTAAACTCCCAACGGCCAGTTCCCATCCGTTGGGATGCAGGTTAACAGCAAGTACATGGATGCCAGGTATTTACTCTCGCAACTGCACCTGTCTTGCATCTTCCAAAACCAAGCAGCGTGGAGCAGGCCCATGCCATGACAATGACACCACGGGCCACAGGATAGCGGGCCGACCACCTCGGTCTGTCCTGCAACTGCAACTGCTACTGCATGGAAGAGGCATCCTGCTGGAAGCGAGTGAGAGGTATTTATTTGATCCTGCAATCCCGCGAGGGTCAGCTCCACGGGTCAAGTTGACGCATCGCAAAACCGGCTTGTCGGCGTCGGAACAGCGAGTTGGTAAACCCACACTGTTGGTTGTGAATCTTTTTTTATCTCAAAAGCCGAATACGTCGGCAATGCTAGCAATGGCACAGAAGGCTTGCATCCTCGCTTACGTACTCTGTACTGCTGAATGCATTGAATCCTTGCATCTGCACATCTCGTTGTCATTGTCAAATCATGGACAATACGATTCTTGTTCACATGCAAGTTGGTTGTTTCTAGATCGAGCCTGGCATGAATTCCGGGTCAACTTTAGCCCGGTCGAAATCAATTGAGTTGGTGTGATGTGCGGCCCCACTTGCAGACCCCTGCGCAGACCATCATGACGCCTCTTGCTCGTTGCCGAATTTGGTTCAACTTTTCTCGCCGTACTTCCCATCGCACCTGCTGCCGAAACCTGCCATGATGGGCTGCACATGTCGTGCCACGCCTCTTAAGATATTTGTGCAGGGGCTATCTCAAGTTCACAAGCTTGAAGCCTCACCCTCACTTATACGCATTCGCGCACCTCCCGCACGACCTACCCTCTACCAGAACCACTTGGCCTTGTTACAACAGGCTCGGACTCTACATGCATCAACACAGCGAAGACAGGAGAGCACCGTCGCAACTGCTTCTTCTACTACCATCGATGCGGAACCGGACTCCGATACTTCACCAAAAAACGAAGGTCCCGCCGTGAATAAGGAACCTACCGAGCCCGACCACCCCGCAGAAGCATCAAGCCAGTCGAACCCTTCACCAACACCACCACGCCGCAATACTGGGCCCCGCGGAAAAGCCGTGTCCTTGGAAGACCAGCCTAATGTCAAGGTGAAGAGGTATACAGGCGACTCAAAAGGTTCGAGGGCATTCAAGGGCGTCTTGATTGAACGTCCGAAAGGCCCCGCGCCTGGCGAACCGCAATCGAAAGAGTCTCTATGGAAGTCCCAAAGATCCGCCCTGAAGGAGAAATTCTCCGAAGGCTGGCGTCCTAAAAAGCGCCTCTCTCCCGATGCGTTGGCGGGCATCCGCGCTCTGAATGCCCAGTTCCCCGACGTCTACACAACAGCTGCCCTGGCGCAAAAGTTTGAAGTATCGCCAGAGGCTATCCGCCGTATCCTCAAGAGCAAGTGGCAGCCAACGGTCGAAGAGGAGGAGAGCAGACAGGAACGCTGGTTCCGTCGTGGCAAGAATGTCTGGGAACACAAGGCTGCGCTGGGTATCAAGCCGCCTCAGAAGTGGCGTCGTGAAGGTGTGGCGAGAGACCCCAGCTATCATGTCTGGAGACAAGGTGCTATCAAGCGTAATCGTGAGAGCGAAGAGCAGGATGATCGAGAGATCCGGCGGAGTTATACCCCTCGAAATGGAAGAGGCAAGCCATAATGGAGGCGAGTGTATTAGTAGCATGACATCTAGCCTTTGCATATAGACCGGCGCTGGTGTTCTGTATGATAGTTGTAAACTAACCCTACTATTTATCGAAATCGGTTAATGAAACACTAGAATTTCATGTTTCGCGTGTGATGGTCTCTGAAGGTGTTGTGACCTGGGCACTTTTATCATCCAGAACGAGGTAGATAGACCACTGGTGGAGACAATAGACAACTCTAGTTGGCAGAAACGGCTCGGCTGCCACAATCGATCTATTGTTCCTTCAATTGGCCATTGTGTTGCGTGTTGTTGAATTTACCTCCTAGTCAGCATGGAGGCTCTTCCTCTCAAGTGGGTTCAGAGCTGCAATGTGACAGGGGGTCTCAGAAGCTCGGCGCTTAGCTTGGAGACGCATATGGTTTCACTGCCACATGCTAAACACGCCGCCAACTTCAAACCACGTCTCACCATCTGTCCCTTCAAAAGGGAGCTCTTTCTAAACCCTTTCATACTCATTTTATAGCGGCCTGGAGCACATTGGACTATCTGTCTGTGCTCATCACCGTCCTCTTTAATAGGACACACATCTCATCTCATCATCAACTTGACACAACTCAACCTCAGCCTCACCTCACCATGCCCAGCGCCGCACAATACCCGCGCCCTCCCCAGCGCGAATCATGGTTTGCGCCTCTGTCTGTAGACCTCATTCTCAAGGTCCTCAAGACGACTTTCTTGCATCCCTTCATCTGCTGGATCATCCCGCTATGCTTCCGCGCCCAGACGGTCAAGTGGGATGCCCCGCCCATGATCGCCTCGATTGTGTGGGCGACTTTCATCACCCTCTGCTGGATGGCCAACGTCATCAACCAACGCATCGCCCATGGAATTCCCCGAGACGTGGATTTGAGCGAGGAGGTCATCGTCATCACGGGCGGTGCTAGCGGGCTTGGTCTGCTGATTGCTGAGGTGTATGGCATGCGCGGCGCGACAGTGGCGGTGCTGGATGTGAATGAGATGGAGAATGGGGAGGCGAGGGGCGTTACGTACTACAAGTGCGATGTTGGAAACAAGGAGCAGGTTGCCGAGGTTGCTATGGAGATTGAGAAGGATGTGAGTTTTCAAGTTGTCGGCTGATCCGAGAGCATTGCTAACTGAACTGCAGCTCGGCAAACCAACCGTGCTGATCAACAACGCGGCAATTGTCGTTGGAAAGACTCTGCTGGACCTGTCCCTGGATGAGATTGATCAGAGTCTCACTACTAATCTTCTCGGTCCCTTCTACTGCCTCAAGGCCTTCCTGCCGTCCATCATCCGCGGTGGAAACGGCGGCACCATCGTCAACATCTCCTCCGTCATCGGCACTGTAGGCGCCGCACAACTAACCGACTACGCAGCCGCCAAGGCTGGCATCACGGCCCTGCACCGCTCCCTAACAGCCGAGCTGCGAGAGAGTCACCCGGAGATTCGTACCGTGCTCGTCACCCCAGGCCAGCTGAGCACGCCGCTCTTCTACGGAGTGCAGACGCCAAACTCGTTTATTGCGCCCGTTGTAGAGCCCGTTGATGTTACCAAGGAGATTGTGGCCGCCATTGATGGAGGCAGGGGTGCCACAGTCGGGATGCCGTTCTATGCCAGGTGGATTGATTGGTTCAACGTATTGCCGATTGGAGTTCAGGTCATTGCACGATGGATTGCTGGTGTAGACCGTGGCATGAAGTCGTTTATTGGAAGGAGTGGACAGAAGCTGGAGTGAAGCTGGCGCTGGCGCTGGGATCCTATATACGGGCAATGTAAATTAAGGAGTTGAAATTGGAGGGGGTTAATACACAGAATAGAAATGGTAATGTGAAATTAGACCAGATGAAAAGCTGCTTCGAGTACTGAGGGCCTTCGGTGAATTTAGTATGTTCCACTCGATAGGTATCTATATGTATTGTTCCCAGTAGCATCCAATCTTAGTGGAACTCGCGACAGGTCCATATTCTCTTCGGAGTTCTCTGCATCTACGAGAAACAAGCATTGAGATTGCAATCGCTGCAATCCAGCTGAAGAATTCACCAACGTGAAAAACACATGAACGGGTTGTTTGATGGAACTGTCCGAGCTTGAAGTCTATGATCTTGCCTTCATGGATTCAGAGCAGACGGGACACGCCATCGAAGATAGAAGTAAATGAGCTCACCAAGTATCAACAGACCCCCTGTATCACGGCAACTAGGTCCAATGAGCAGAAGAAAGGCCTACGTAGGGCGCTAGATGTCCTGACGCCATTATCTAGGATTATTAAAGTTGCGTTGCATCGGGCACGGCCCGGGTTGAAACTATTAACTCTATGGCGGCTTATACTTTTGAATGCCGGTTTACGAAGAACAAACCAGCAATCCATTGGAGCTTGACCTCAGTACCACGCCATGCCCACGTCCACAGCTAAGCTATGGATGGGTTCTTAGTTGAATGGCGTGACGGATGTGCCCCTCCGTCAGCACGTTGGGGCCTGTGGCTAGTTCGACGCGGCTTGCCCCTGGTCTGGCATTCTGCGGGAAGCTACCAACGGCGAGGTCGGGTAAGCCGCGTTATGACGCTGGAGAGAGACAATTGCGGTGGTTGCGGGCGCTCGGGGCGCGTTGAACGGCCGTTGGCTGCGATGAGCCGTCACGGCTGAATCGCCAAGACGGGAGCAAAGAGTGAGGATCGAGGGGTCCGTGGGTGCTGAGGTATGTGCCGTATCACGGCAGCTGTGAGTACACAGGCAGAGGCGATGTCGATGGACCTGGGAAGTTAGAGTTGCACTTCAAGACCCATGAGCTTGAGCTTCGAGAAGGCCACTGATAATTGATAACCTTATTCGAGGCCTGTCATGGTTGCTTTTCCCTCCGCATCTAGAAGAAGCAAAACAGGCGTGGATCAGTACAGCTTGGTTTAGTGCCGTGTTAGGCACAGAGAGAGACCTTCCCGTGACTGAACCTAATAGTGAACGACCCGACGTCGCGAGAGACGGAGGAGAAAGCCACTGACACAGCGGCACAGCCCTACTGGCCTGAGGAAACGTTGGGTAGGTAGGCAGGCCAGACGGAACCAACGGCAACTAGAGTCCAGCTGCTGCGCCCGTTGTGAACTGCACCGAGCCGCAAAGGGAGAGAACACAGCATTCGGATGAATGTGGTTCTTTATGAGACGGAGGAGGTTTACAAGACCAGGCCAGACCAGACCAGACTCGGCCTTCGGTCAAAGGTGGGGTGCTTCCAGGGGGGAACCACCTGGACCCCTGCGGGTGATGGAGATGGCGGGGGAGAAAGGGCCCCAAAAACGTCAGAAGCTCCAATCGAGAGATGTCACTCGGGCGCTCTCTACGCCCGCAAACCTGCACCTTGAATCCGCCGACATTGACGGAGCCACCGCTTTGGGCTCATCTAAGCGAATCTCTGCTTGTCGGTTTTTGGAAGCCGAGCAGAGGCTGCGATTGCTTCAGTCTTGGAGTGAAGAGAGGCTCCTACGAACAGGTTGAGGCGATTTTGGAGGCGTCGAGAAACTGCGAGAAGCGAGATCAGAAGAGCACGCGACATTTAAACATCGACAACGCCCTGGCTCCCGTCTAAAAACGGCCCCTGCAAGGCTATTGCCTACAGACTCGTGGTACGCTTCGGTAATAACCCCGTTTCGATACGCCCGCTGGTCCCATCGTTTGCGACACACAACGCCCGCTTCAGCGAGAGACGGAATGGGCTGTTGACGTCGACGTTGTAGCATCCATACAGCGCTGTACAACCCAGACGACCAGACGACGAGTCAGCCAACCAACAAGTCCCCAAAGCTCCAATCCTCAGCCGTCAACCACGTTCCACGGGAAGATCAAACAGACCGCGCGCCCTCTGGGTTGTCGTTGAAATAATCCATCCTCTTATCTGCGCCCGCCGGCCGCCCTTTTGCCCCTCTCAGCCAATCACGCCGTCATCACAACCTGCGCCAGCCCGCTGCCACACCCCCCAGTCGCCTCTCGCTCTCTCTCACTCTCAGAGATAAGCCTTTTCGCGCGCTCTCAGTTGCTCCATTCGCGCCGGCAGCCTTTTAGTCGACCTCGCACCCTCGTCTCGGCTCGTCCCCATTCTACCGGATCCCGGCCCAAGCAAGCCTTCTCCATGCCATGCCACACCACGAGCCTCAGGCGAGTTGCCGAATCCTGGACGCCATCCTCTGTCACCACCTCCTCCAGGGCTGGATCCTATGAAAGCCCTCCATGTCCGCTGAACCACCAACTGCTGCTGCCATAAACCCACGACTTATCATCCCCGGATATTGCTGCTGCCCAGGACTTGAGCCTCCATTCCGAGAGTCTGCCACCTGCGATTGTGATTCCCAAAGGAGCTCCGCCATACGGTAGACCCAGCCTTGGCCGCCACATCCCACCCACCGTGCAACTATCTAACCCTTCAGCTACAGATGCAGGTCTAGGCGACGCAGCATCGTATACCTAGAGGGGTATTCTCCTATCTATCCTCCCCCCAGTCCGAGTGCATCGAGTCGACAATGGGACAGTGGTGGGTTGATTCTCGCATCGAAGCCACCGTCACCCGGCCTTTCGTTCTGAGCCAACTCCTTCCAGATGAGATTGAGCGCTTAGACCGTCCCGTGGCCTTTGGCGGTGAGGACCTCACTGAGCGCACCTATTGGGAAAGCATTCGAAACGATGCCCCTCGTTTGTTCCTCATCCTGGTCGATCTTGGCGTGCCGGATCAAATCTTTGGCGTCATCGACGATGGTTGGGACGACGCCGAGCTTCCAATCGCTCTCGAGGACGTGGATCGCCTTCAGCTGACTGCTGTCCGTGATGAAAAGGTCGAAAAGAAGTTTTACCAGCGCCAATTCCACTATCTTTTAAAGCCGTTGCAACGTGGGAGCCACCTCACATACAACGACCACGAAGTTGTGCCACTCGACGTCGTTGATCGCGCTCCCCTGACCCCTCACAAGGCCAACTCGGTTGAGAAGGTCAGGCTCCCTAACGCCCCAGAATCTATCTTTTGCCGCCGACGGTATCCCCTGGGGAACGGACCTGGTGCCATCCCGCTTCCCGAGTTTCTCGAGGCCATCCAAGGGATCAAGAGCCTGCAGAATGAGCACATGGTCTCGTACTGGGCGTCGTACACGCACAATGGCTATGGATTCGTGCTTTTTTCTCCGCCCAGCGACTTGACTCTTAAATCGTTCCTTGCGACGACACCATCACAATTTAAGCACCTGTCAAAGACACGCCGCAGGGAGCTTGTCATGAACTGGATCTTGTGTCTTGTCGATACCCTCTGCTACTTCCATAGCAAGAACCAGTCTCACGGCTACATCAAACTTTCAACCATCTTCTTCACCAACCAGAATCACATCTTCCTTTCCGACTCGACACGACTAACACCCGACGGCGTCATTCTCCATACCGACAAATCGTCCTTTGATCGCGAATGGTATGACTATGCGGCACCAGAGCAGTGGTCCCGGCCTGCAGGGGCGTCGAGCCCACCAAGCAGATTCACGCCTCCCGACGACAGCCATCTCAACATGATGCGAACGTACGACATGGGAAATCCGGCAGCGGCGATGTTCCTTACTTCGAATCCTCAAATAAGCCAACAACAGGCCGACGTTTTCTCTTTGGGCTGTGTTATCCTAGAGCTCCTATCCTTCCTAGTCAAACGATCGACGGGCAAGTTTGCGACTTTCCGGTCTGCGAAACACAAGACAGCAGGGCGAGGCGGTGCGGTTTTGGACACATCCTTCCACAAGAACCTGGGACAAGTGGAAGCGTGGATGTCGAATCTGGCCAAAGACGCCTCTCGAAAAGCGTCATCAGGGAAGGATGGCGCAAATATTTTCCGAGGTGTAACCCCTATATTACACGTGGTGACTGGCATGTTGGCAACCAATCCGTACGACCGCCCGCCTGCCATTGAGGTACAACAGCGCATCTACCAGATCTTGACCGAGGTCTGTGGCATATCAGAGCCTCATTGTGTGCATCAGTACACACAGGACCTTGAGACTTCATTTGGTGGGTTGCAGATCCGGGCCAGTGGCGTTAGTATGAGGGGTCAACCTCAACACCCGGGCAGCATCGGCTACGGAACACCGCGAACGTATCAGCATAGCCGGAATAGCAGCAGTGGTGGCTACTCCCAGGGCAGTCGAACGACGCTCAGCAGCGAAGCCGACGCAGCTGGGGGGTACAATGCGGTGCCGTCGAGTCTACCACAACTTCAACCACAGACCTCATGGCCGCGCAACGCGGCATACGTGACCGACGCGCAAGGTCAGCTGTATACAACAGGACCATGAAGATTTGCACGTTGCAAGTAAAAATCTGTGAACAGTGCTCCCTGATGCGCACCTAATCTTACTTAAACGAGTATTGCATATGACAGTCACCCTTGGGGGCAGACTCGCTCTTATTTCGGCTGAGTGTCTCTGCTCATGTGAGTGTCTGAGTGAGACACGATGGCTTATTGCCAATCTGCCTGACATGAGCCACACCCTGGCAACGTTAGATTATTCTTCATTAATCTGACACATGGGTGGCTGACTTGACAGACGTGAGGCTGACATGGGCTTATTCAATATGCCTGCGGCGGAGGTGGATCTCAAACGTATCTACCCACGTACTTGATAATGTTAGCAAAGGGACGATGAAGAGCTGATCAAAACATGGTAACATTTTTGTAGGATTTGACTAAAGGAGTCTAGAAAAGTCGGGAACATGGGAAGCGAGCGCCATGGTATGGGAAATTTGGATTTTCGCACGATTCATGAAGACAATACTCTGGTTGGCCAGCAAGCAATTGATTACTGCATTTGTGATTGGGATCGCAGTGCATAGTGCCACGTGAGCTCTCGGCTCGGTGAATTGGTCTTTTTTTGCTTGTTGGATTTGAAACACGACAAGGGACATGATGGGTGAGGCTTTTATTAATATTGTCGTTGTTGTTGGCCTCAACGTTCCAGCTATGTGCTCCTCCACATGATAAAAAAACACAGGACTCATCTCAACACAACCATGACTCTCAAACGAATACTATTAGGCCAAGGGCTTAAAAAAATTGTCATAAAAGAAGATGAAGTCTTGCCTATAATATAATTAATCTTTTATAAAATATCCCCAAGTTTAGCTTTGCTACGGCATAAGGGTTTACCTCATATTCCCGTGTTTTCTGACGAATGATGACGGTTATCATAGAGTTTGGTCTGAAGGAATCGCGCATGACATAGCCTACACACTGCGATATTTTGGGGCCCGGCATTGGATGCAGAGTAAGCAAGATCAACAGCTGCGGTTCCCCAGGTCGGCAGGTAAACTAGAGTAGCTCGGGCGATGCCGACTTACACACAGAAGCAGGAGAGCAGCAGCAGCGTTTCATACATGGATGGCGTCTCGTCCTGATCCCGGAACAACTGACGTCTGGCACCCCAAGCCAAGCCAAACGTTCCCTTGCATTCCATGCGACCACAGTCGGAAAGAAGCTTACTGCTCCGAAACGAACAAGCTCTCCTGCCTGCTGGGTCCTGCTCTCAATGCCGCAGCGCGCACCGAATCGGTGCTACTGTGGAGTTGATTCTCCAATAAAGACCCTCCCGTTTATCATTTTCCTTCAAGACAAGAGGCGCGTACGTCATGGGGATGCCGAGAAGACAAGGGATGTGGGGGGGGGGAGATGGAAGGGTTTCCGAACTGAAGAGGAAACCATGCAGTCATTCAGTGGAGAGGATGAGAAAAGGACGCGCGGTAATCGCGGAGGGGAACCATCAAGAGAGAAACGACCGATTGGAGGGGGCGAAAGACTTGGATCGAGATTTTTTTTACTCTCTCACTGATCAGTCTCTTCAGCCCGCGCCTCTCGATAGTTCAGGGGCCGCGTGGCAAAATAGCGAGCCATGAGTCGCTGAAGCTCCTGAGGCTGAGAGTAAAAAAAAAGTCTCTGCCTCTGGTGGTGGCCAGCCTTGCCCCTCTTGTGCAGTTGGGTGCTGGATAGCTCTCATGAGTCGATTCTCTGGCTCTCCCCCTCCTCAATCGAGAAATGCCCGACAAGTGTCATCAGCCCAGCCGAGATGCAGCTCAGCGTCGCATCTGTTCCCCAGCCCTGCTCCAGCCCCTGCAAACTGCAAACTGCAAGGCTGCCCAGGCTTTGAGTGTGAAGAGTCCTGTGGGTACCACAAGAAATGAGACTCGGCCACCACTTTTGCGATCACCTCTATCAATTCAGGTACCAGTTTAGGAGCCATTTCGCAAGCTAATTAAATCAAGAAAATCCCATGAGATAATTCAGAGTCTATTATATTAGTCTATTAGTTTTTTATGATATGTTTTTACTGATTCAAGATATCGCAGCTTTGAAGAAACATAGCATCAATGAACGGGCTGCGGAGCGAGTCTCAATTCTTCTGGTACCCACTAGAGAGTGCGAGAGGTGAAGGAGTCAAGCAGCAGAAGAGGATCTCATCGACTCCGCACCACCATCACAATCGCCCAGGGGGGGGGGCACAGTGGGCTGACAAAGCTCGGCCAAAAGAGCAAGGCCCAGCGACGAGAAATGGCTCTCGTTGGCGGCATGGCGATCTTGCGGATCCCCCCCTTTCACCCCTTCTGGCTTCTAGCGCCAACGCTCTATTTTAGTGAGACTGCCAGCAGCCACGGGCACGCACAATCAGGGAACTTGGAGTGCGGCTCAACCAATTGGCGCGTCTGCAGGGAGCCACTCCGGGCGAGCTACAGAGTACGTACCGCCGCAATCAGGGAAAATGGGACTGCGCAAGGCAGGAGCGGGTACAGTACATACAGGATTGCCCGACAACCTAGAGAGAAAAATTGAGCTTAAGGGTCAAGGTTAAGCTCCATATCTACGCTTAACAATGCCGTGATTTTATTTAGATGGAACGAGGCCCATCGCCAGCGTCATCACTTTTCTGTTTTTCCTGCTTCCCCCATAATATATCGCCCGCTCCGCTCCGCACTCGTTCGCGTTAACCATCGCCCATCTCTGGAGCTGTATCGGAAACCGACGACGCTGTAAGCCTTGGAGGACGACGCGAAGGAAGCTTTCTGCCCCCACGATCGACGCAGCAGCTCAGACACACGGCGCACCACACCTCAGACACTCCGTACGCGTGGCCGAGCTACCTGTCCAATCCCCTCGCTTCTCCAAATCTTCAGCTTCTCCCCCAAAGTCATCCATCCATCGCCGGCTGCTTTTTTTGGGTTTGGGACGGAGAGGGATCCAACGCAAGGCTGTGGCCCCCCGGTTTGAAGGAAGTTGGGATTACGATCGTTTTTTTGCTCTGTCTTCGTCATCACTACAACCTCAGTCGTTACTGTTCTGGAGGAGGGGAAAACTTAATTGCCCGTCGTTTGCTGCACTCGACGACCACGACCACGACGCGCCAATCTCGAGCATCAACCTACCTGGCCCTTGTACTGTCTTCGCCCACTCGCTTATCTTTGACGATCTTGCCGGAATCTCTTTGTCGCCCAGGTCAAGATGCGCTCACCAATCTCATTGCTGGCTCTACTTTGTGCCCTGTTCTCGATAGCGTTTGCTGTCGACACCGTCCACCTCTCTGGCGCCTCACAGCTCGCTACACATGGTGAGTTTTCCCACGAGGATCGCAATGCCGCGCCACCTCCACTGCTCTTGGCGAGCTTCCATGCTGACTATTCCCAGGCGTTGCATCTCAAATACCTACCCAGAACCGTCTCATTCGCGCAGAGGAGCGCACGAGACAGGCCGCCCTAACACAGAAGCTGGGATCCAGCGCGTTCAAGGCGTCCATCGTCGAAGTCGCCTCTGTCAATGCCAAGGCCGTTGCCCACAGCATAGGCCTGCTCCTGGATCTGGCCTCCTCGAACGACGTTCTCGACTTCATCGGCAACGGCACCACCTCGGTCTTCTCTCGATCTGAGCCCAGTGAAGAGGGCAATGCGGCCTCGGGGCGGAAGCACGTCGCATACACGAGCATCGCCCTCGTCCTCGTCATGCTCTTCTTTGCCGTGTGGATGTGACCTGGCCGTCAATCCTCAACCAACCAATCGCTTCTACATCAACTTATTCCTACCCTTCTTATGCATATTATGATACCCGATGGTTTGGCGTTTTACCGGGCCGGGGCGCCCGCGACTATTTTTCGGATACTTCACTTGGCGATGCGTCCTGCAGCAGGCGGGCAGGAGATCGGTCTGGCTACTGTGTAATCGGCTGGCACGAATGATAATGTAATGACGGCGATGTTTCTCATGATGGACAACTACTGGAAAGGTCGGAGATACCGAACAGACAGCACAATTCGCGTCTATAATCGTGACACGAGGGATATAGACAAATAGACGTGCACATACAATAAATGACATATCAAACACTCTGGCGCAGCCTTCAACAAATTATTCTTTCTATTATTTCCTTCTTACACATGAAGATGCATCCAACTTCTATCTGGTTAGCGTCTATGCCAAGACATGCTTAGGTTGAGCTACGGCCACAGTACCGCAGTGAGAAAAGGTAGAGCTAATCCTATATGCAGCATCACGTATAGATGCGGCATGAGCAGGGTGCCGCCATCACTTGTCTTGACCAGCCCGACTTCCCCAAACTTGGTCCCCGTAAAAACCGCATCATCAGCTGCATTTGTCTCCGTCTTGCTTTGTCTGCCGTAAAGCACCACAGCCTCAGGTGCCATGTGCCCGCTCATGTTCGTTGCAGGAAGACGTAGGTGCTTATCGAGTTTGGCTGTTGACATTTCCAGGCATCCATCTGGTGAGCATGTTGCCCCCTCCGGGCAGCATCCGCCGCCAAGTTCCCTTCCACACTGGGTCGTATTTGCTGCGCACGTTGCTGGGTGCTCTTCGGACACGATGCATTCGTCTGACATGGCGCAGCAGTAGATGCCCGAGGGCGACCATTTTGTTTTGCGGCAGACCTGTAAGGGCGGGCAGCAGAAGTTCTAGGGGTGATTAGCAACGATTCATTTACTCTGGAACCCAAGAATTGAAACGTACTGGCTTGAAGTAGGCCTGGCAATCATGCAAATGGCTTCCACAAAGATCAACAGGCGGGTGAAACGGTGCTCCATCTTCGTTATTATGAGCCGCCTTTAGAACGACGGGTTTGGCTAAATCAAGGTCGAGTACATCATCGTCCGGGTGCCCCTAGCCGGCGTGCGAGGTGTCGGCAACGACGATGATGGCGATTACTGCGGCGGCGAGAAAGGCGACGCAGAGGATGCCCATGAAGAGATAGCGAATGCGGTGGTCGTAGCGGTGGTCGGATTGGCCCCAGGGAGTGCGAGTGTGGGCTGGACATTGCGATTTTTCGGCCATGGCGATGACAGTGAGATGGTGACACTAGGAAGGCTTAGGATCTAGGCGTTAGGGAATAGGTTGAAGAAGTAGGACTGAGATGTTGAAAATGATGCTTTGCGAAATTATTGAGGAGACGAAGAATACATGATATAGGGCAGTGGAACTCTCCTTCCAAACTTGGAGTCCCAAACTTGGAGTACACCGGCGGCAAGTGCAGTTGCCATTCCCCGAACACAACATGGGCATACAGAAGCAATGAAATAGCGTCTGAGCAAGTGAATTAGAGTTCCCAATCGTGAGTTATCAGCGGGTATAACAGCTTATCTAATATGTGATGGGAACTTGATACAGCGATTAGCAGTTGATTCTATGGCCCAGCATCAAGTGATTTGAAGAGCCTAAAGAGCTGGCCCTCGATGGGTCGACATACCTCTCCGAGCTTATCCGATCAGGTACTATTTATAAAGTTTTGGAAAATTAACAAAATCAAACCTAAAACAAAATCTTACTCTAGGTGCATCAGTATGAATGCGCTCCAAGTTCGGGGAGTTGGGAACTATTAAGCAGCCAATCATGGTTCATTGGTTAAATGGCGTGCAGCGAGTTCCTATTGATCAGAGAACGATTGCCAATCCAGAACCGTGTATTGGATTTCATGAAAAACGCCAATAGCAAACAGCCCAGGCCATTGATGTGTACGATTATAGCTATTGTTACCTACACGAGTAACTGTTCTGTTGCTCACATCAGGTACTCAACCCTAGCAGCTGTACTATGGTATGATAGCAGAACACTCTCAATGGATAAACAGCTCTTGCCTGTTTCGTCTGTCGGCGGTTACATTCACCGATCGCCGCTTTCCTTATCAACAAGATTCAACCACGTGCAAGTCAATGTCCGCAGGCAGGTAGCGGAAAAAGTCAATAGAGAGGAGGGAGAAAGATAATAGATGGAGACGTGGCATGTATGCATCAGGAATGACTACAAAGTCTCCTGTTGAAGCGAATTTTGAATTTTGGCGTTGGAAATATTTTTCCTCTCCTTCCCTGTGCCAGTTGTGTATCGCTCCTCACCTGAGTTTTGGGGCCAGAAATAAGGGCACTGGTCGGACCTTACTCAGCAAATTTTCTCTGTACATCATCCCGCCTCACGTCGCCAGATGCCCGCTGCCGCCGCGCCGTACTACGAGATCGCTTGCTAGGAAAACACGAAGAATTGGACATATTGCTTATGTCCTGACAGCCGCGATGATGGCTGATCCTGAGCAGCCCGGCCTCAGCGACGCCATGTCCGATTCGGGTGCGTAGTTGCTCCAGTGTCCCGCCGTCCCCCGCCACCAGAGATCGCAAGACGCAAACTTGCGACAAACCTCACCTCGACATTGTCGCTGCGCAATCATGCTGACTGCCGTGCCCGTAGGCATTAAACAAGAGCACAACATTCTCGATGGCCTCGATCTGGATTCCATGCTGCAGGCCGCCGTCAAGCGCCCGCATAACGACGCGCCTCCCGACAGTCCGTCCAAGAGAGTCAAGACCGAAAGCGAAGCTGCGCACGAAACCGACCATGGCGCCGAAGAGCTACTAGATGGAAGTCTTGCGCTTCTTGTTGAGAGCGCGCTCAACAACGTTAGTGAGCTGGTCAGCCAGTTCACCCAAGACGCCGACGTATCTCAGGCGATGAATGATCCAATGGACATCGATACCGCGCCAGTACCCGAATCCTCCTTACCTCCTCCCTCCGTCACTTTTCTGTCCGACCCTCAGAAATACTTGCGCAGAGCCAGTCGAAATGCGCTTGGCAATTTGGTAAGTTGCGCCAATAATAAGGATGTCATGTCAAATACTCACATGGTCGGGATAGGCCCTTTCCATCCTCCTCCTGTTCTCGCAACCCTTCGACGACTCGATAAAGCCTATTCAAGACGCCGACTCGCAACACGCCAAGTCGTTCCGAAATCTACAGGCTTCCTTTGAGCAAATCAAGCAGATTTACTCTACTAGTCCCATATTATCCGCGGACGAGCTAGAGCTCCAAGACGATGAATCCCGCACCATCCTCGACCTTGCGAACCTTGCCCAGTTCGGCGTCTGGCTACTGCAATGCAGCCCATCATATACCACAGCACATGAGCATTTTCATTCAATCTTCCGAGGCCAAGTCTCCGACCTTGGCTCTGACGCACTCGACCTATACCTGTCACTCAAGACCCAAGTAGCGATCGACGCCCTTGTAGTTAAAACTCCAGAGCAACAGCCCGATCAATTATTGGACGAGGTACTAATCAGTGGGATGGAGGACAAGCTACGCGGGCTCCACAGCGGTTTCGAACTTACTCCAGCGGATCAAGAGTTCATCTCCTCTGTGCGGTCAAGGAAAGAATCCCTTCAAGGCGAGGCGCAACCCGGAGCTGGTGAGACTTCTATCCCTCGGGCGTCAGGGGAAACATCTCGCTCACAGATCATAGCACCCCTAAGGGAAAAGTACAAAGTGGATGACTTGTTGCGCCAAGTCAGCACCTGTGTCAAAACTCGACTCGCACTCATGTCAGATCTCGGATCAAGACTAGGACATCCCATGCCATCGAGTGAAGATACTGTAGCTGATCTCTTGGGCGACACAACTGGCGATGGTGATCTTGACTTGGATGACCTATCTTCCTTCTTCGAGAAGACTACTTCAGGTCTCGTTCAAGACGCTTTAGCTGGTTTAACCGACGACAATCCTGCGCCCGCGCCAGCATCGGCACCTACACCTGCACCCGAAACTGTGGAACAGCCAGCCGAGCCCGCGAAGAGCTCCGACAAGGCAGATTCCTCGACGCCTCAGACCAACGGCAAGGTGGATCTCATGACGGATTACAAAGAGCTAGAGGCTCTGGTAGCCGAAAGCACATCGAATTACGTCAAGACTACCTTGCATGGGTTGTCGCCTGTTCCGTATCAGCCTACGGTGCCGACAAGTACGAGTAAGTTTGGTATCAGCTTATCATTGTGGCAAAGGCAGCCAACTAACAATGTGACAGCGCAATCGTACCTCAGTCAGCTGCAGCAGGCACATGCCCAACATCCATACTACTCGTATACTCACAGCGTCCCCGAACCTCAGCCTCCTCCCCCTGAGCCTGGACAGAATCTGCCACCAAACCAGACCTTCCCAAGCGCCGTGCTGTATGATAAGGCTCGTCAGGCAGCCCTCTCAAAGTCGTCTGCTCACACAAGAAGAGAGGGTCTCCACTCCACACGTCGACCGTGGACTCAGGAGGAGGAGAAGGCTCTTATGGCTGGCTTGGATATGGTCAAGGGCCCCCATTGGAGTCAAATACTCACACTGTTCGGTCAGAACGGCACGATTTCAGATATACTGAAGGATCGTACGCAAGTTCAGCTCAAGGATAAAGCTCGTAATCTCAAGTTGTTCTTCCTCAAGACCAACTCTGAGATGCCATACTATCTGCAAGCAGTGACTGGCGAGCTCAAGACTCGAGCCCCCACACAGGCCGCCAGAAAGGAGGCAGAGGAGCGAGCGAGAATGAACTCGGAGGAGGACCAGGCCAGGATACAAGGCATCATGACGCTGGCCGGAGGGCTGCAGAATCCGCCGCAGGGTCGGACAGGGGCCACTCCAGCCTCAGCTGTTGGATCGGGAGTCATCACACCCGCCCAGGCTGCGAGCGCCGCTCAAGCCGCGTCGACGCAACACGGCTCAGCGGCACAGCAACAAACACCTTCTCACTCTTACAATGCGGCCACTTCTTCGGGATATCCACCCTCATCACTGCCACAGGCCCGACCGAGCATGATGACAACAACGCAACAAGCACTTCAGTCGGCAGCCCAGCAGCAGAGCCCTCGGCCCCAGTCACAAGGAACCCCCCAAACTCCACGGCCTCAACAACATGCTCAACAGCCACAACATCAACATCCACAGACTCCGACTGCAATGCATTCTCCCGCTCAAGCTCAGGCGGCAGCCCAAGCTCGGTCACACACGTCGACTCCTGTCGGTCACCTACATCACTCGCCGCCGCCTCAACACCACACTCCAACTCCTCAACCCGCCTCTACAACGCCCGCACAGCCTTCTCAGCCTCAGCATCCCCATTACTCTCCCCATCACCACCAGCAACTCACCTTTCCCTCGCCTCCAGCCTCGACACCTGCGCACTCTATGCAGATGCCCACACACATGCCGGCACAAGAGCCGCAGCACGATCTGCACGACAACGCTGCAGAGGCAGCGCTTTTGCAGGGCCTTCAGGCTGCGGTGGCAGATTCTCTATGATGCAACGTCGCACAAGAACGCCTTCATGCACATGAGTGGGTTACCATTATTGTATAGTGTACTCGCTTACACCCGACCACGTTGAGCGCTTGTCTTACTTTCTTTTCCTTTTCTTCCCTTTGTTTTATAGCCTCGTTTTACTCTATATATTGATGGCACCATGGATAGTATAGTACATGTGTCAGAGGGCGGCTCAGTAAAAACTCTTTGCCTCGAAGTATAGTTTGCACGCTTGGTGTAACTACCTACCGAAGGAGGCGGCGTATAGATAAAAAAGGCCTCGACGGCTGATTTAAAAGGGGAAAAGCGAAAGTTTTTTTTTCTTGCTTGGAATGATACCACGACTTAGGAGCATGAATTGATGGGCGGGTCAGGAATAGCCGTTGATAGATGCTTGAGAACTCTTGATAATTCGGCAATGCTTTTCTTTTCTGTGTGATGGCTTCCAACCCGGGCTCCTTTGGCCCTCTCCATATTGCTAATGCCACCATGTAGACTAAGCGGTAGTGGCACTTGAAGAGCTCGCTCGCGAACTTCAGATGAAGGCGATCTCCCCTGAAACCATGAGTTTCGATAGATGCAGCTCGCCGTTTCTTCCACCGGGATCGTACGACTCTACGCCAACTGTTTGTAACACTGGGTGCAACCTGGCCTTGACTCTGGTACGCCGTTCAGCGTTCAATTTGAAGTATCATGGAGTCTGCTACCAGAAACAGGCTATTTAGAGGTTGTCTACGGCAACCATCCTACGTGGTTTGCCCTGGTTCAACTACACCGCACGAACTGTTCACGCCGAATCCTTCGCAGCTGAGACACTCAAGCCGAAGGGCCATCGAGAAGTTCCCGATTAGAAAAAGAAGCCATGTTCCCTATTGCTTACGCCGGCCGAGGACGAGATTACGAAAATACGTGTGCGGCGACGGGGACTGTATGTCGCAACTCACCTATAACACTGAGAATCAACGGGCAAAAGATCCCCTCGCAATTCTGCCAGTTTCACGCGTGCAGACAAGTTAAAGGAGGCCAGGCCTGCCTGACAGCAAAACTACCTCGAGCCGTAGTATGCAGCCAACACGAGTCAGGCTGCCTTGGTCGTATAGTTGGCATTCTAGAAGGCAACATAAGTGGATGGCTAACTAGGTGTGAAGATGTTAGGTGTCAGGGTGTTGATAACGGAACGAGATGCACTTTAGATGTCAAGGATAGGAACTCGGCTGTATACAAATACTGTACCCAGCTTCGTAAGATGACACCCAAGTCAGAGCACCTCTTTGAAGACTAACCGCCAAAAATACAGACCTCTGCACATTCCCCAGTTGTGAGGAACAGCGGACTTGGAGAGATGGGCAAGACCTCTCCCTTTGCGATGAACATCGCTGCGAGTATGAGACTTGTCGACAGCCTAAAAGTCCCGGGCCTTTCTGTAGACAGCACACATGTGACGATCTTCGCTGCGTGGCCTTTGCTCCTGAGTCAAATCTGTCTGGCCCCCAGCATTTCTGCGAGCGTCATCGTCGGTGCCAGAGACCGCAATGTCCGCACCTTTGTCACCCCCGTGTCAACGGACAGCTCTCGCCTTTCTGTAGCATCCACTACTGCGAGGCACCCGATTGCGAAGCTGAACGCGAAGGGGGACGCCACTGCCGCGACCACACATGTGGTGAGCAAGGCTGCGACGAAGACCAGGACCACCCGGTGAGCGAGTTCTGCAAGGAGCACACGTGCAAGACGAGAAACTGTCGCCTAAGGAGGCTCGGCAGTGAGCACTGTCCGTATCACGAGTGTGTCTATGGCGGCTGTGACGCAGAGGTGGTGGAGGGCCGGTATTGCGAGGCACACCAACAATGCTCTGAAGTCGGCTGCGAGAGAAGGAGATTGTCCTCTCGAGGAGCGACGCACGCCGTGTGCGAAGACCGTAAGTGTTCCCTTCGTCCGATTGTCATCAGCCGTTGTATAGCAAGCTCTGAAAGCAAGTAGACTTCTACGGACTCTGTCCAGGCACCAATGACGGACGAGGGTGTGGCCGACGAGTTGAACAGGACAATCGATACTGCGAGCACCATCTCTGCCAGGTTCGCAGCTGTCAAGATTCAAAGACTCCGCCCTTCGAGCTCTGCGTTAGTCACAAGTGTATTGTGCCAGAATGTCATCGGCTCAGGCAAACGTCGATCCACGGACTTTCGTGTGGCGATACTGGCGGATTATTCTGCGAGAGCCACAGTTGCAGTCAAACGGGCTGTCACAACCAGGCTGCCATAGAATCAGGGTGGTGCTTTGAGCACGGAAGGAACCGGATGGACGGGTTCAGGCAGCGAATAGGTGAAGCCGACGATGAGGAAGTCAATGCGGTCCGTCGTCGGAGAAGGGTGGACTGGGGCGGCCCCCAAGCGAGGCTGAGAGGTGGTAACGAGAACAGGCATCGGCATCACCAGAGACGTCTTGGCTGGGCTGAGAAGAGGCACCCGGACCCATGGGCCGCATGGGGAATGGCGACATGACGCTGAGTGCGAGGAAAGTGTAGCAGGATGCCTCTTTGCAGCCTGACGAGGCCACCCGTTTGTTGGGTTTGGGGGCCATTTTGAGGGGCAGTTGGTGTTAGTTGACAGCCGGTGCGAGCGAGATGAAGTAGGTGGTGGGCGACCATGTTCAGCCTCACGACGGACTCGGGACGTTTCGCCACCAAGAGCAGATCTGTATGCGGGGTTCCCGGCGGGTCGAGTTGGAAATTAAGAGATGATGCATTCAAACGGTGCCAGATATAGCATCAGCCAGCCTCTTGACTGGGCTTCGTCGTCGAGACAAAGAGTGACGAATACGGAACAATGAATGACAGGGCTCTCGTCTGGCTGGTCTGCCCTACAGCGTCCGTGGGCACCGAGAACCTGGCTAACAGCGGCGGAACCGAGTCATCGGGCGGTGCATGTTGCTTGCTGCAAGGGGTCCCGTGGTGACGATTCCTCTTTTGTGCTCTGCAGGTCGAGATGGTGTGGACGAGAAGCCCGCCAACCTGGAGGCCGCTTGGGTGAGCAAGTGTCATGCGGGAGGGGACGGTGCTGGTGGCGGATGCACACTGTCGGGAACTGCCAAAGTCCACTGTAGCTTGGGCGGACAGCCAGTATCCTTCCCACTAGCTCCCGCCGCTGCACTGTGTGCCCCTGCAGGTCGCTTGACTGGCTCCATGCCACGCGATCTCCCGCTCACGCTCATCAGGGACGAACACCTGCACCTGCACCTGGCAACCTCATGCACGTCACTCTGCCGCCAAAAATGCACGACAGCAACTCGGCCGTCTTCTCTCTCTTACTCGCTGCCTTCTGTCGACGGCCGTTCTCTGGCTGGG
This sequence comes from Fusarium sp. JS1030, assembly GCA_000966855.1. Lineage (NCBI taxonomy): Eukaryota > Fungi > Ascomycota > Sordariomycetes > Hypocreales > Nectriaceae > Fusarium > Fusarium sp. JS1030. The sequence continues at coordinate 1,400,518 of JWIW01000095.1, read as the reverse complement.
GCTATTAGCCGCGTCTTGTAGCTTCCTTTATTCCTTGACGCGCTTGGGCCTGCTGTCAGTGCAGCAAGCCAAGCGCCTTGTCCTCCTCCATCAACAACAGCAGCCAGAACAACTATCAAAGACTTGCAACTCAATACACACATCTTTGTCCTTGGCTGTCTCTTTTGGCTTCTATCCGTCCCTTTGTCTTTGCCCACCTCGGAATGACCACCCCATCATGTCCAAGACATAGGCCGAGGAGGGCCACGCGACGCCTCACATCCACCTTGTACGACAGACATCTAGTTTGCCTACTTACCAACCTTTACACCACATTTAGAATCCAAAGTCCCGTCGGACATCCATTGACCAACTTGCTGCTGCCGTTTCTGATGCTGCCCTGCCACAGTTGCTGCCCTTCTCTTCAAGTCTCCTGCCTTCTCTCTAGTAGTCCTAGAGCCCAAACACTTACACTTCTCGGCTTGGACTCATCAGCCGCCCCTACAAGCCACGATAGCATGGCCTTTTTGCTTCCCTTTTCCAATCCAAAATGTTCTACTGCCTCGTGCTTCTGTGTCATCTTCCCATCAAGAGTGGCAGGGTCAGATAGGACTGAGACGAGGGCTTATAAATATATGCCTTCCATTCTTGTCTACAATGGCACGCTTCCCTCGTTTGTCTGTTGAAGCTATCAACCTCTGACCTTCTTTGATCACCTGCATTAGTCGACTGTCTCTTTCAACAGTCATTCTTTCTTTGGTGGGCCTCCCCCAAGACAATCATCCAGGTCATTCAGTAGTTTCACAAAGTCTTTGCTCTCAAGGCAGACATTACTTGACCCTCTTTAGTCTCAAGTCCTAGAGACCTGTTGCTCCGTTTCAAAAGGAGCCGCTTTCTTTATATCTTCTATTACCTACCCACCTCCTTAGCTGCTCGACTGTGACTGATCACCAGAAACCCCAGTGCAACTCTACGATATCTCGTCGCCATCGAGCTTCACACCTCACCCATCACCGAAACAAACAAAGAGACCTCCGACACGTAACTTGGTTTCAGGATGTCTCGACGTTGCTACGTCGAGACTAGTCCTGAGGGACGACCTCAGTTCGTAACCGTCAAGCGCTCGCGATCCTATCACCACCACAACCACCGGCACACCTGCGACTACTACAAAGTCAGTAGGGAGGAATGGAAGACCCTCATCAAGCAGAATGATTTGCTCGACGAGGCAAACCAGGCCTTTGCCAATCAGAACGAGACCCTGAGGGCGAGACTCCACAGCGCCGAAGCAGAGACTCATCGTCTCTGCCATGTCGTTGTCCCCCAGCTCAAAGACCAGATCGCCAGCCTCGCTGCCGACAATGAGTGCCTCCGCCGATCTATCGATAACGCCAGCGGTTCTTCATCTTGGAGTCACCATAACGCGGAGAAGCTTCACAGCAAGGTCTGCATGTTGGAGAAGGAGAATAAGTCCTTGCGGGACGACAACGGAGACCTCCGCTTCAGGTTGCGCGAGCTGGGCAAGCAGATCGACCAGAACCTCAGCCGACGTGTCGCCGACTTGACCAAGCAGATCGAGTACTGGACGAACCAGTCAGGCTTCTGGAAGAAAAAGTACGAAGAGCTGCGGGAGCGCCACATTGGCCTCATCACCGTTGTCGAGTCCAAGACAGAAAAGATTGAGGTCTATGAGGACATTCTGAAGCGACGGCGCGTCGCCTAAGTTTCAGTTACATGTTCTTAGACTTTCTTCTTCTCCTTTCTCACTGGCGCATTTGGCTTTTCTGTAAACGGGATGACGGCCGCGATGGAACAACGGCCGAATTTAGGTCCCCTTGGCTTTGTTGAGACTGACAACGTCTTGCACCATTTCTTTACGCCAATTTTTATTTTATTTAACGACTCTTATGCTTTTACTTACAAGGTATAATACTTCTCCCCGGCTTCTTATGCTGATGGCTGCTAACTGGGTATAGTTGGATATACCATTTCATGTCAAAGGGCTTGGGTTTGTTGGAGTCGCGCCCAGACTGAGCCGAAACTCATCATTCGGTCCTAGCACGAGTCTCCTTTGTTACCCCTCGAGTTCGCCGAGTTGGGATCAGCGCAAGGGCACGCAAAGGGACGTTTGTTGAACAGGGTCTATTGGGACGTAGAGCAGGGGCCGCGGGACCAGGGCAGGATGGGCTTTACCAACATCACCTCATACAACATTAGGAAAGCGTCACGGAGAGAAATATATTTTATATGTGACCGCGTGGTGATTATCCACAGTGTACCGCGTGATGTCGATTGCTTCTTTGTTCGCCGAGTTGGATGTCCAGGGGTCATGTGTGACTTGATAGGGGTTGCCATAGGGTAGCAGTGAGCAACAGGAGTGTCTCGGAATCCGAAACGTAAAACTCCATCAATAAAGGCGATAAGTGATAGAATTCGACGGGGAGCCTTGTTCTGTCATGTCAACCCCCGCGCTCGTTGGTCCACTTGGGCTGCTCAGGAGGCATATAATCACTGTTGATCGCTCAGCCATTATAGCACCGCCATGACATGCAGTGGGCAGGGAGGGCAGTGCACTTCAAATTTACAACAATTACAAACAATACAAATTTCCATGCTTTGTCATAATCTACGGGCAACAGCAGCAACCATAAAACTGCTTTGTCATGCAGGCGAACCGTGTCAAAGCTGTGATTCTCTAAGAAGTAGAAGCTTCGAGATGGAGGCGTCCCCGATGCAACGCGATGTCCCGTGGTATCGCGCATCAGTAACCCACAACTCGCGGGGTCTTTTTGACTACGACGACGCGAAAGGGAGGGGGTGACGAGGCAACCAAGGAGGAGGGGTGCAGCTTGTGAAGGCGAGGGGAAAGCTGTTGACAGAAAAAATAGAAAAAAGGCAGACGTGGCTGGAGATATGTATGAAAGTCCTATTTCTAGGCAGAAAGGGACTTGTGAATCATGGGGATTGGCCGCCTGGTTTGAGGTGGAGTGCTTGTTTCTTGGGGGCCGTGGCGAAGCTGATGACGATGAGTTGCGGTAGACGAGGATTCACGATTTAAAAAAAGAGAGCGTGGCGTGGAACTGGAGGGGTGAAGAGGTCTAAGAATACGACACGAGTTTACGGTGAGAGAGTTGGGTCGAGAGCCATCATGGTCGAGGTGTGGTAGATTGAGGTGAAACGACCGGTCAGGATGGCGGCAACTTGATGTTTGAAGTGCCATAGACTTTGATGGTGTGGGCGAGCGCAAAGGTGAGGGTGCGAGAAAGAGTGGGAAGACGGGCGGATGACCTTTACCAAGAGGTTGCAAACCCCTGCCTAGGACTCTTCGCATGACCGCAATAACAGGTATTGTCCAGTTGACTCACACGGAGGGCCTCACCTTTGCCGAATGTGGCTGTCTGGATGAACCATGCCATGCCGCAACAGGCCTTTTTTCCAGTTTGTTATTGCCGGATGATGTCCTTGCTTCCCGTGCGGTTCGGTGCGTTGCGTGCGATGCGATGCGATACGATACGCTTCCCATGAACATGACATGGCCAGGCGGGTAGATCCGTGGTTTAGCGAAGGCGGCGGGATCCAAGGATAAACGCTGGCCGTTTACTTGCCCAGTTGGGAAATGCCATCGAAGGTTGTTCACCGAAGGGGGCGCTTCCGGATGGCGTTTAGCGACCGTTTCGACGGGGGAGGGTCCATTCTGCTGGGTTGGGGCTGTAGACCTGCCGCGGGCTGGTTTTCGGTGAGGATCGGTACCACAAACACGGATACGGAGATGTACCTCAAAATTAGAAAGAATGCGCATCGAGTCTAGGTCACTCTTGCTCGGTAATGAGCCATTCCAGACCAACGCAGGCAATAAACTGTCTCACCTAGGGCTGGAAACGTGGTGACGGGGCATCTTGGCAGCGGGAGCGGGAATGCAGGGAGGGCCATGCCAACGGGGGGGCGAGGGACGGGAAGGGGACACACACTCACTCATCTCGTGTCCATCCACATCAATTACCCAGCATGCCAGTCCTTGTCGGGGAAGGGTAGGCCAGCCAAGGAAGACCACGAACAAAGGGGGCGGAGACACTGACCCAAAACACACATTCCCGCTGTATCAGAAATTTCTGGCGTGCCCCAATTTTGTTCTGACAGGCGGCAAGTCCAAGCGTTTAAGTTGTCGGCCCCCAGAGGAGGAAGCGGGAGGCCCCCCGGGCGGAAGCTCCCCCCGGGCCCGGTCCCAAGCGACCGGCGACCGGCGGCTTGTCGAGCTGCTAGGGCATAGCATGGATCTATGAATGGAGACGTCAGTCACAGCTTTCCATTCTCTCCACATTCAGGCCCAACCCAACTTGGGCAGCCTCTCCCCGCGATTCTGGTAAAGTTTCCAAAATTGCAGTACCGTAACTCGTTTCCATCGTGATGCGACGCGCACACTTTCCCATGGCCTGCAGCATTCGTCATAGGTGGCCAACGAGATAGATCATTCTGCTTCTCGGCCACTCCCGGATGCAAGCAATACTGGCAGCGAGGGGTGAGAGGGCAACTGCAGACGAACAAGGGGGGCCAGATGGTTACAGGACTCGTCTGCGCGAGGCCCTAGTCGCCCACCACGGGAGTTGAAAGTCGGTTGTTGATGCTTGAGAAATGATAAACTCCCATGTGCCGAACGGCACGCATTGACGACAAGGGAAACAACCGAGCAGACAATAGCCGCCACGAGACACGCCCGTGTTAAACTGAATCCCCTTTTCGTCAGCCGATGAGTCACTCTGCTACAACTCTCGTTCAAGACGGTCAATTCTGGGGCTTTCTTAGCGGCGCTGGCGCTCAGAATGCGGCGCAGGAAAGGGTGGCTAGGTTGGCGGTGTCCGCACCGGTGACAGATAGTATGTGAGCCACGAGACGGTATGAAGCGGAGCCGGCCCTCGACAATTAACGTCTGGCCTTTTTCGTCGATTCTTGAACTTGGCGAACCAGTTGCACACCATAATAATGCGAATCCCCTCCTGCTCTCTAATGATGGAGGGTACGTTGCCGGGCAAACTGCTCACGGATATCGTGACAATAGGATGGATGGGGGGAGAACCAAACGGCCTGCTTCCCGACCCCCCTGTCTGTCAATCAGTGTGTCTGGCACAGGTTGATGTTGCAGGTGGTAATGGCAGCGGCGGTGACACTCCCCCTCTCCGTCATTGCTTTTCCTCTGCGCTTCCTTTCTTCTGCCTCGACCAGGTTACCGCGTTGCACAGCCCCGGCATGGCCAATAAATGGCCCTTTGCGCCGGCTCCGGGGGATCCAGGAACCAGGGAAAGGGCCGAGGGCTTGTGAGAAGGCGCAAAAAGACCAAGAGGAAAGCCGGCGGAGAAGCATGAGGGTTGGAAAAAGACCCCGGTCTGACAAGGGTGAGGTGTGAGCGAAGTGGGCTTTGGGCTCTGGTCAACTCCCCTTGGGCACTGATTTTTGGTTGGCTTGGGTGCTGATGTTGGCGTCACAACGCTTTTTTCGACCTTGAGGACACCGTACTGGCGGGATTGTGTCGAGGAAGGGTGTCTTGAGAGCGCAAATGCGAGTCTGAGTGTGTGCGTGCCGCCCAGTTTCCAGCTCCTATTTCCCGTGTCTCGTGGGATCTTCCAATCACGACATGTCCTAGCACTTGAAGCATCACTCCCTCTTTTGCCTGATCTCACACCCTCGGCTCCCTTTAATTGTTGGGAGGGAGGTCTCTTTCCCTTCGGTCCAGACAAGGGGCGGATCCATTCTGCAGCAATGTGAGAGAAAAAAGAGTGACAAAAATGCCCACTCCCTCGGGCCCAGCCCATAGACCGCTGGGATTGTAGGTGAGCGAGCGTGTGTGTGCGTCCCGTCTCTCCGCCTCTCCGCCTTTGCGCGCCGTTATGTACCGAGTCTGCATGTGTAAGCCTGTAGGTAGCTTTAGTAAACCGCGGTGACTCGCCTGTCTGGTGCTTTTCGTCGTCATCTGTCGGACAACCAGAGATGCTGCCAGAGCACACAGATGGATAGAAGGTGAACGAAGGTTGAAGGCAAGGAATACTGTAAGCACAAGGCAGTTTTGGGTCCGTGTCTGAAGAGAAGAAGGAAGGAGTCATTTCAGAGTAGCTCCTTCCCTGCCGTTTCTCATTCCTAGGTTCCTTCCCTTCCTCTTCCGCGCCCCCCTCCCGTCTTTCCACCGCACCCCCCATTCCAGGCAGGCAGGCACCTGGGCAGGCTTTTTTTCTTATTTTTTATTTTTTCCTCCCACACCCGAGTTTGATAAAAGTCCCATACCAACCCGAACACTTTTTTTCCCCCTTCCCCTGCTGAACTTATTTCCCTTTTTCATCACCCACAGGTTTTTATTTTGGACGTTCCTCTTCCTCTTCTCTGCAGGAAGTTCTCTCTTGTTGTTGCTGCTGCTCGTCGCCAGTAACAAAACTAACCAAACTCGCTGAGCAAGACTCTTGTCACCCAAGACGTCACTTTTCAATCTATCAACTTTTGCCTTTTTGGCCCCTCCCGCTCCCGCTCCCGCTGCCCACCCTTTCCACAGGCCTGCCGAAACCCTCCCCGCCAATTCGCCCGCGCTCTTCTTCCCACTGCCAGACCAAGTCGTCGTTGGGCAGCGCTGCATCGCAGCACACAGGACTTGACCAAATCACCACAGAACACAGCGTTGCGACGACTTTGGCGTCATCTTTCGCTCCTCTTTTCTCTTTTCCCTCTTGTCGTGTGGGCGATCGTGAACAGCCCGGAGCCGACGCCATGCCTCTCCACCAGCGCACTTCTTCTAGCCCGGTTAAGAGGACCTCCTCCACCACGTCGAGGTCCTCCAACTCATCCTCAAAAGCCCTGACTGGTGCGTCCATGTCCAACGGCCGGTTCCTCCCGTCTTCACCCACTGATTGCCCAATTATAGTTCGCGACTACGATTACGAATATGAATATGACTACGAGTCTCAACTGCGCGACGACCTTCAAAAGGCCAACACCGACCTCAACAAGGCCAACGCCGAGAACGACAAGCTCAAGACCGTCATCGACCAGCTTAAGAGCAAGCTGAACGAGGCCAAGTCCAATGCCGAGCAGGCCACCCGAAAGTACAACGAGACCAATGTCTCCTACCGCGAGCTCAAGGCCCAGCTTGAGGGCGCTCGCTCCGAGGCCGATGTCCTCAAGGAGGACAACCGGCGCCTGAACTCTGAATTCGAGGAGGTTAAGGAAGATAAGCGCCGTGTCAACAACGAATGCGAGGAGCTGAAGGAGGACAAGCGTCGTATCAACAACGAATACGAAGAACTCAAGGAGGAGAATGAGCGCATCAAGTTCGAGCACCATGACCTCGAGCAGCGCTTCATCGGCCTCCAGGCTAAGCATGAGAACCTCACCATGCGCTTCAATGCTCTCAACGGTCAGACGCCTCCCTCCACCATCACAAGCCCCATGTCGAGCCCCATGCCCAGCCCTCTTCCCGCTCCTGTGTCGGAGACCCGCAAGAACCCTTCCCGCCCCTCGAGCAAGGCCTCGAGCAAAGCTTCTAGCAAGATCTCTACCAAGTCTTCCAGCAAGCGCGAGCCCCGCGAGGACCGCCAGCGCGAACGAGAGGACCGTCACCAATCCGAACGCGAAGAGAGCTCCCGCGAGGACCGTTCTCGTGAGCAACGTCACCGGGAGGACCGCCCACGCGAGGAACGCCGCGACCGCGACCGTGAGGATCGAGGACGTCAGCGCGACAAGCCCAAGGACAAGGACAGGTCCGAGGCCAAGGCGGACAAGGAACGGCTGTCGAAGCGGTTTGACGAGCGCCCAACGACGGCACCTCGTCAGACCAGCTTCATCGAGCCGTGGGGTCCCGGAGGTCGGTCTCGCTATGATGCCCCCTCGAGTGACTTTGACGCTTACGGCCAACTCGTAACAGGACGCAAGGCTGCCAGCGTCGTGTCTAGCAAGGGAGCGTACAACGTTCCTCGCACAGCTAGCATCGTCGGCGGCCACTTCAGCAGCGACAGCAGCGCTTACGATGATGAGCGTTATGAGGATGGCTCATACCACGCATACCCCATCCCCAACTAAATCACATTGTTCTCTTATTGACCTGCATGCTGAAGGGAGGCGGCTGTCCCTGGTCGGGTGCCAATGGCAGCCGCTCTGGACATTACCAGCTCTCCCGTGTCGCAAGTCAAGAGCAAGATTCTCATGAGAATCTCTTGTCAAGATATGACATGAACTCACCCCTCGGGACACCTCGAGGAGTGAGATCCTAGCAAATTGGGCTTCGTTGAGGACCCACTGCGTTCTTTTCCCGATCGTCACTGACGACCGGACTCCCGTCTAGGCAACCGTGACTTAGTGGGGAGGCACCGGCGATCTGGACCTTCCGGATTGACGCCATTCCCCCGCACGGAACTGCATCCCCGACGTTGGCCAAAACTATTTCTACCACCCACAGGTTTTATCTTTTGACTCAACTCAGATACCTATTTATTCAGCCCGCTTTCACACGCGGCTACAAAATCAGACCTCAACTGGTCTCAGCGAGATCGAGGCACCTGCTTTTCACTTCATACGTTTTACATACTCGCCATGAAGCTCTATCCGTCCATCAACGAGGAGCTCGCCGAGTGGGTGCAGCGACAGCCCGTCTTCTTCACTGGGTCAGCACCTACTCGTGGATCTCACATCAACGTCTCGCCCAAGGGCCTGACGGACTCTCACTTCGCCATCCTAGGGCCGAACCAATGCGCTTACATCGACCGCACTGGTTCGGGATGTGAGACCATTGCTCACTCTTATGACAATGGCCGCCTCTGCCTGATGTTTATGAGCTTCGGTGCCGCACCTCGAATTGTGCGGTTCTTCTGCCGATCCAAAGTGGTGGAATGGGACGAGCCGGCCTTTCCCGATCTAGTCCGGCGCATCGCGCAGGGAAAGCGCTCAGCATTCGATGGCGCCAGAGCGGTCATCGTGGCGGATGTCTTTGAGGCGCAGACAAGTTGCGGGTTCGGAGTGCCCCGGGTGAAGAAGGGCCTCTACGCACCCGACGAAGCATCTGAGAAGGTTGTGGAACAGGTGCTCCGACAAGGTGTCGATGGCAAAGTGGACGAGCTGGCCGTGTTCGAAGAACGGCCGACGATGGATGCGTGGGTCAAGAAGAGAGTCGACAGCAATACGTTGCTGGAGTATCACAATGAGACCAATGTGCTCAGCATGGACGGTTTGCCGGGGCTCAAGTCAGCCCGTCGAGGCGTGGGAGAAACGCTGTGGTTTACGGATGCAAAGGCGCATGCTTGGAGGGTTTTTGCTCAAGGCGAAGCGATTGCGGTGGGGTTCGTTCTTGCAGTGTTGTTGTACGTTGTCATGATTGGAGTGGGAGCGATTTCAGCGGCATGGCCATTGGTTCAGGTTTGAAGGATTTAGGACGGCGCATTTGGGTTTTTGGATACCAAAAAGTACAGTGTTGTTGTTGCTGGGGCCTAAAAAGGGCACCCAAGGGATTGTTTTGAGATATCACCTGTTGTTACTGCTGGTGCTTTTTACATTTTTCTTCTCTTCTTTTCTTTCTTGTCTTTATCTGCCATACATAGATTTGTTTTTGCGCTTGCTACAAGATCGGGTTCAACAGCCTGAGTAGTAACGATTCCCATCCCCCAGTTTTAGGATAGCATTAGTATTAGTAGTAGTACAGACATTTTTCTTTTATCAATAATGTTATCAATTACTGTTACTCTTGTGCCTTTTCAAATGAAATATCTCATGCAGGAGTAGTCCCTGGAGTATATGAAACGCCGACACGGCAAGCCACATGGGAAGCTGAAGCCATCGGGGATGGGATTACCCGCTCGGGCTGAAGACCTAATATCAACAGGGCAAGATGCCCGCACATCAGTTGGCCATTCCCACGTATCAAGAGATAACCGTAAATTTAGTCCCTGGAACCACTCCTCTATACATAGTCACGCGCACCTCTGGCCGTGATGGGCCAATGGCGCCCCTGAGATCATGTCTCTGGGGTCACATCTAGAGCGGCCCAGCTGAAAAGCATCAAGCAGGGGTTCGAGGGCGGGAGTGGTACCCGTGCGCGAGAAGGGCACGAGAAGGCCTCTCTATAAGAGGCGTTTTCTAGGGTGGTGCATGCAGCCAGGGTTTGGGCTGCTTTGTGCGAAACGGCGGTGCGGGATTTGAGGTTGAGGAGGGTTGGAAGGAAGAGAGAGGGATGAGGTATATTAAGACGTGTGAGGGCGCCTCGAGTTTACCTTGGTGTTGGTCTGGTTGAGATGCCTTTTGGACGAGTTTAGCTCTATCCCAAAGGGTACATACGATTATACTAGGTGACATCTATCATTGTTCTTTGGCTTCAGCCTCAAGTTGTGCCGAGTACACAAACTCGCAACCCTCAACTCAACTGCCGCTCAACTACGCCATTCGCTACAATCGATCCCGTATAGTCATCTCTCCCGCACTTTCAACTCGAAACTTATTCGGTGCCGAAAATGGGTGTTACACGCGCTTCTTGTGCCGAAATGTGGGGGATAGAGGAAAACTCGCGAGGGTGGAGGATTTGGCTCATCTTTGCCGTGTTTCGTAAGTTGTCCTTTCGCTGCCTTGGCTCTCCTCAGTTTACTTCTTCGAGGGAACTTAAAGAGAACATGGCGAGAAAAGCTGAGTTGCACATCGCAAAATACAAGTCTAATAAGGACAGTCGGGTTGATCGTGAACTTCGTTGCTGTACTCGGCTGTCTCTCCCCCGCCACAGAAACCATTCACCTCTACAAACTGCACCAGGATGAGCTCTTAGAATCAATCCAGATACTTTCAAACAAGTCTACCAAGTCACTTGAGAATCCTTCTCTCCCCAACACTTGGTACTGGGGTATCTCAGGTCAGTCTGGCCTCTGCTCTCCTTTCATCTCATCACAGCCCATGATAGACAGAAAGCAGCTTACAATTACAAGGTGTTTGTGATGACAACTCACACTGTCATCGCTCATTTCCGGCAACACTCTCCCTCGGTGCCATGGTTGACTCGTCCCTTCGTGCCGCCATCTCTGACGACACTTCGCTCTCGTCCGCCCTCGCCGAGTGGGCCTCCTTCATTCGTCGTTCCTCCATCGACGGCTCCTCCAAGACCATCAACCCCCGTTTACATACAGCTCGCACGCGATTCCTCTCCTTCACTCGCGCCTCCGCCGCACTGGCCATCTTGGCGCTGCTCACATCCGCAGGCCTCCTTGCTGTCGCTCTGGCTTCATTGCACGCCAAGCTTCGCGGAAGAGTGCGGTTGTGGATGCTGTACCTCGGTACCCTGTTCGACGGATTATTACTCTTGGCGTCGGCAGTGTTGGCCATTTATGCCATGAATGAGGGCCCAAGGGCAATTGTGCGGTATGCTGGGCTGGAGAAGGAGAGCCAACCGACGGACTTTCTGGGGCCGGGTATGTATGTGCTTGCGGCAGGAGTTCTTGTAAAATTCCTCGCTATCGCTGGCGTCTTCATCGGCTTCATTCTTTTTGGCATCATCTCTCTCGTCATGTCATGCCTAGCCATCATGTGTGCTTGTGCTTGTCTTGCGGGAGCCGGGGACCAAGGACGCTTCTACTGCCGATGTTGCGGATGGTCATCAGATTCGCGTCCTTGGGATGGCTATTGTCCCAACTGCCGAGGGTATTGAGCTGATGCGTGGAATCGACTATTTAACGTTAGTGTACATAAGAGAATATTCAAATGCATCAACCACGGTGCAAGCAACGGTCTAAGTATACTCGTGCCTCAATTCTTCAACTCTAACGCAATACCTACTGTCCCCCAAGTACGAACCCTGCTTGCCTATGCTTGTGCATAGGCACCGTCCGTGTAGAGTAGCCGTCGTTGAAAGATCGACTCTCCGTCGGAATCCCGTAGCCATGATGCTTGCTTGCCGTGGCCTCTTCCTTGGGGAATGGCTCAGACTTGGGTTTCTGTCATATTCTTGCCCGATAAAAGTCCCGGCTGCCCCGTTTGCTACCGTGCCTGTCTTTTGTCCATCTTCTCTCGTGAGCTGGATCTATAACGTGGCGGCGGTCGGCGGGGAGCTCAACGATCAGCGGCGCAATCATGACGAACGTCGCTGTGCTGCTCGCTAGTATCATGAGATATTCGAGAAAGGTCTACAATACTCCTCTTTACTCTCAACCGCCGCCGTTTGTTGCTGTTGCGGTTGAAGCAGCAGCACTCTGGTTGTTGGATCCCGAGTCCTTTGCCTTGCTACCTCCACCACGTCCACGTCTGCCCCGGCCAGACGTCTTCTCCGACGCGGCCGACCCAGAAGCTCCCGATGCCGTAGTTGTGTTTGTTGGCTTCTTGTCCTTACGCTCCAGAACCTGTACGGTGCCCTGCGCAACAGTAATTGGGCTCGATGTTACGGCCTTCACAAGACCGTCATGTTCAGCAAAGTCCACATAAGCGAAGCCCTTGCGTTTGTCGATCTCTACGAACGTGATCGTCCCGAAGACTTCAAGGGCTTGCTTGAGCAGTGCTTCAGTAACGCCCTGAGAAGGGTTCGCATGCTTGACAAAGCCACGAGTAGCGTCGGCAGACACAGTTGGTGGCTTCTTCTGCGCATTGCCAGGCTTATTTGAACCTCCCTTGGGGCCGCCAGCTGGGTTTGCCGCCTTGGACCCAGAAGCTTGCGTAGTTGCTGGCTGCGGCGCAGTGCTTTCTTGTGTTGTCGCCTGGTTGGACTCGACATCACTGCCCTTCTTCCTGAGGAGAACCACCGGCGGATTGGTCGGCGCCGGACCCTGGCTTGACGCACTCTCCTTATCTTTATCCTTATCCTTCTCTTTCTCTTTTTCCTTGTTTTTCTCGGTATTCTTTCCCCCTCGTGTCCGACGGCCCGACGACTGGGCCTTGGATGAGGCACCAGCCCCAGCCCGACCTTTGGCGGGTTGAGGTGGTGTCTCGGTCGATTTAACGGGCGAGGTCGGTCGTTCAGTAGTGGCAGGAGCCGCCACAGGTGGTGCGTTCTCCTTACTCGACGTTGCTTTGGCATCCGCATCGGCCTTTGCAGCATCTTGACGTGCCTTCCTATGGGCACTACCAGGGCTAAGGCCAAGGTCGCGCTGTAGAATCCTGGCAGCAGCCAAGATACCGGCGCGTCGGCTCTTGGGTGCCGATTCTTGGGCGTTGGCGTCGCTGGCCTGCTTCGCTGTGGGCTTTGAAGATTCTGCAGTTTGCTCGGGGGTGGCCTTCTTGGTAAGGATCTTAACCGTTTCCTTGGGGGTCTTCTCCGCCTTGGATTCCTTGCCCTTCTTCTTGCTCGGCTCATCCTCTTTCGAAGAGCTCTTGCCCTTTCCGCTCCTGGATTCTCCCTGTCCGTGCTTAGCGTTCTTTGAGGAGGCACTATCTTTGGTCTTGTTTGCCTTCTTCTCCTTGAGATATTCGATAAGTGGCGTGGTTGTGACTTTGGTCTCCGCTTTGCCGAGCTCATCAACGTCATCTCCTTCTGTGGTCTCCTTTGGCGGCGCTGGGTTGGCCAGGTCTTCCAAAAAGGCCATGAACTCGGGGTCCTGATCAATGGTCCCTTGACGCGCGTCGGTGCGCTTCTTATTGCCGGGCACCTTCTTGTAGATGGCGAACTCAACTGAGGGGGGCCCGATCAGCGACGGGTTGGTAAACGTTGCCTTCGCGTCTTCCCAGACTGCAGTTCGAACAACATCGCTAAGTGCCATGATGTCGTCCTTTCTCATTACATGGACGTAGGCGCGACCTGGTCGAGATGGCTTTGAGGGGCTTTTTAGTTTCTGTTAGCAAAGTAGACCTTCTACATTGAGGATTTATGGCATACTCGGTAGAGATTTTGCCTGGCGCAAAGGAAAACCAGTCAACCTTCCCCTTGCCCAAGTCCCAGTCGCTTCCCAGAATCGATACAAATTCCGGCTCGGTCATCCCAGGGGGGAGACGGCGTATCACAAGTTTCTCGCCCTCATTGTGAGCCTTGGTTTTGGCTGGCTTTGGGGCGTCGCCTTCAGTCGTATTCTTGGTCATCGTTAGTTCCAAACCCTACTTTCGTTGTTCATCACTAATTAAGCAAATCCTACCTTAGTCGCTTCAGTAGATCTCGCATTTGAGCCCCTGCCCCTAGATTTCCCGGGGCCACTGTTTTCGTGCGAACCCTTTCCCTTTGAGAAGTCAGATATTGAAGAGGCCTGAGTGCGGCATGAATGTTATCACCTTGGTTGGTTCGGATGTCTGGCTCGCTGGCGAGGGGAGAACCCCGTTTGCCCGCCGAGACAGGACTTGAGGAGCCTGAGTTGACATTGCGCATACCGTAGGCAGTCTCTAGTGATGGCGTTGATATTGCGAAAGGCCGAGTGGCTAATTGGGCCTGGAAACTTGTAAGGCTTGATGGATGAGTCGCGGCCTTGGGAGATGCCCCGCCAAGCAGCAGTGGGGCGGTTTTGGGCGATATGCGATTAGCCAGAGAGGGATCTCTCACGTGCTATAAAGACTGCACGGGTGGTGTATCCGTAGGGTTTAGCTCGGGCTCTGCAGAATTGGTAATGAAAGAATGGATTTCATAAAGTTAGGTGATGGGTTTTGAAACCGGCAAAAATTGCAACGACCAGGCAGTTAAAGCGACCTTCTCGAATTGTCCTCGCACTTAGAGCTGGCTTGCTGCTCGGAGGCCCGAGGAATTTCCGGCGTTTCACTATCGCACCCCTCCATCCATTTATCTAAGCCCCACGCCCATTCGCTCCGCGTGTCGCCTCCAGGTACCACCACATCGCAGTGCATCGCTGGGCTGATATATATTCCCCCGCCATCATCCGCCACCCCTTTCTTCTCGAGACGGGGCGTGCTTGATCATGGCTTCAAGCGTACCTCGACCGGGCCCCGCGAATCTGGGGCCCAATGCTGGCCTTGATGAGTGGTTGGAGGAGGCTAAGCAGTGCCACTACCTGCCTGAGAGGGCCATGAAGGAATTGTGCGAGAAGGTCAAGGAGATCCTGATGGAAGGTGAGGAACGCCGCGTGAGACTTTCCCAGCGCTTCTTGCTGATCTGGTAACTCCAGAGTCCAATATTCAGCCAGTCTGCACCCCCGTCACTGTGTGCGGCGACATCCACGGCCAGTTCTACGACCTTCTCGAGCTCTTCCGCGTGTCTGGCGGTATGCCAGGCGAGACCAACGTGCAGGCGCCCAAGACCTCGACGACAGTTATCACCTCCGACGACATCGAGCCACCCACCGAGATTACAAACCCCAAACTACGGAAGAAGATCAAGGCTTCAGGCGATGGGACGGGGTCTAGCGGAGGAGCCGAAGGAGGAGAAGAGACCGAGGGAGCTGATGCGGAGGAGGATCCTGATGCGACCATGGCGGACCGGCTTGACTCTGGAGTCGCCGTCACCTCATCAAGTCAGAGCGCAGACACCCGATACATCTTTTTGGGAGATTTTGTGGATCGAGGATACTTCAGTTTGGAGACGTTCACATTACTAATGTGCTTGAAGGCCAAGTCAGCTTCCCATAGTTCCTCTACTACACTTCTTTGCTCACCTCTTCAACAGATACCCGGACAGAATAGTCCTAGTTCGTGGCAACCACGAATCGCGACAGATTACGCAAGTCTATGGATTCTATGAGGAGTGTCAGCAAAAGTATGGCAATGCATCGGTCTGGAAAGCCTGCTGCCATGTCTTCGACTTCCTTGTCCTTGCTGCTATCATTGACGGCGAGATTCTTTGCGTCCACGGAGGCCTGAGCCCCGAGATTAGGACTATTGATCAGATCCGAGTAGTTGCCCGCGCGCAAGAGATTCCTCATGAGGGTGCGTTCTGCGACTTGGTGTGGTCAGACCCAGAAGATGTCGAAACGTGGGCTATCAGCCCTCGTGGCGCTGGGTGGCTGTTTGGAGACAAGGTAGCGACAGAGTTTAATCATGTCAACGGTTTGAAGTTGATCGCTCGAGCTCATCAGCTCGTCAACGAGGGTTACAAGGCATGCACACACCACTCTAACATGACATGAACCCTGCTAACCATGATCAGTATCACTTCCCAGAGAACTCGGTAGTAACAGTTTGGTCAGCCCCCAACTACTGTTACCGCTGCGGCAACGTGGCGTCCATCATGTCCGTGGACAAAGATCTAAATCCTAAATTCAGCATCTTTTCCGCCGTCCCCGACGACCAGAGGCATGTCCCGGCGAACAGGCGGGGGCCCGGTGACTACTTCTTGTGATGAAGGATGGTATACGCATAACGGACTTAATGGCATGGTGTTGCATGTAGAATAGCATAGGGTCAAGATACCCATGGGAGACATGAGGTGAATTTAGTCGGGATAGGTACGGTTTTGGTTAGAATCGTTATATTGAACATCGAGCACAATAAATGAGCTCTTTTGACACAGTGAATGTGCTGTATTGATGGTGATGAATGACGAGTAGCGGTTGAGGTTGGAGGTTTTCTGGCCTCTGATAACCTACTTCCGAGTTTAGCATTGATGGTGAAATTTGACTCAAACATCAATGTCCACCAAGATGATAAAACCAAAAACCAGAAAGGGGAACCCTATCCAGGTTGCTATTCACAACTGGATCGAAACAACAAAATTTCCACATCCAGAAACAAATTCAGCATGGCGAGACGGGCTCTTAAACACTGCGCCAAAGCGTTTCACAGTCTATGAACCGATGGCGCTTCTCCCCACAGGCAGCTTTACCAACTTACCCTGGACGACCACGTTGCAGAGTGTCGGCCAAGAGGCACGAGACCAGCTATGGTCTAAGATCCTAGCAGAGCTTTCAGGCCAATCTAAAGACTCGTTGACACACCTCGCGGTGAATGAGGGCATTCCCCTGCATAAGGACGAGGGAGAGGTGGATGAGAACGTGCTGAGGAGCCCGAGTGGGCTTCGGACTCTGTACGGGGACTTTGGGCCGGCCAATATCTCGACAGAGAGCCCGTCCGAAGAAGAATTTGGCAGCGCACTCTGGGTTTCAACTAAGCAGAATGGGATCCTTCAAACCTGGGCTCCGAGATGGACCATGTTCAGCCGGGGAAACATCAAGGAGAAGGCAAGACTCCTGGACCTGGGAAACAAGACGAGGCACGGAAACCAGAATGATTGTTGGGCTGTCGATCTCTACGCAGGCATTGGCTACTTCGTCTTCTCCTACGCCCGCCTTGGAATGAGAGTCCTCTGTTGGGAGATCAACGCCTGGAGCGTCGAGGGTCTACGGCGGGGCGCTAAAGCGAATCGATGGAGCGTACGGATTGTCCAGGGCGATGACTTGGCCCTGCCCGAAGAAGAGATCCTCAGCGGAGGAGAGAAGATAGTGGTGTTTCTCGAGAGCAACGAGGAGGCGCTGCGAAGGATCCAGTCGCTGCAAACTCGCGGGATAGCGCGGAATATCCGACATATCAACTGTGGCTTTCTGCCTACGAGTGAGCCGACGTGGAGGCACACATGTGAGATGTCGGTACCGAGCAGTGAGACATGGCTGCATCTCCATGAGAATGTGGGCGCAAAGGACACCGAGACAAGACGGGAGGAGATCCAGCGCAGGTTCGATGGCTGGGGCGAGGGTACGGAACGAGCGGCAAAGGTCGAGCACGTCGAGCTGGTCAAGACGTTCGCGCCAGGTGTATGGCACTGTGTCTTCGATGTCCATGTTTACAAGATCTAGCTGTACCGTGTATATCCCAAAAAAAGTGTCCAACACTTTGCAGTTCATCCCTCATGATATCATACGCCCCCAAACAACCGCACCACCGCCCCCGCCATGGTAAAATACAGTCGTGTCTATCATCTGTAAGACTTAGGATTGCCTCCGGAACTTCTGGGGGATGTTGGCCTCCACAATGGAGAGCTTCTGCATGGCCTCAAGTCGCTCCTCGGCATCCTCCATTTCGTCATGCTTCTTGAAGTGCTCAATGTCCTCGGGATGTGTCAGATCCTCGAGCTTGGTGTTCTCGTCGTGGTACTTCTCCCAATGATGGATTTCGTACTCGTACTCGTCGTCACCGTGATGGCCGGGGCCGGTGCCAAGGTCTGGCAGCGTCTTGCCCGAGCCGATAAAGTCCATCCACTCCTTGCGGCTGACTGAGGAGTCCGAGTCGGTGTCGAGAAGACCCAATAGAATGTCGAGCACCTCGTCTTTTCGCTTCTGTGTCATGCCCTTGTTCGAGTCGTCCATGAGGCCGTACGTGCGCATCAGCTCGGCAGCTTGCCACCAACCGTCGCCGTTGTAGTCGTGGAGGGTGAAGAAGGAG
The DNA here is from genome assembly GCA_000966855.1 of Fusarium sp. JS1030. Lineage (NCBI taxonomy): Eukaryota > Fungi > Ascomycota > Sordariomycetes > Hypocreales > Nectriaceae > Fusarium > Fusarium sp. JS1030. Next base: position 1,382,305 of record JWIW01000095.1, on the reverse strand, counting down.
TCGGCATCCCAGCCCTGGACGTGATGCTCCTCTGTGTAAAAATTCTGTTAGTATGCTCTTCTCATGTATGTAGATATGATAGAAGACTTCAACATACCCGCCATGTGCTTCGTCATCCAGTCAGCATTCTCATCAACCACTGGCTTCTGGGAGTGGTCGCCGCCGTGAGCCAGGGCCGAAGTCGCAAAGGCAAAGCTGAAGAGGACACCTGCGCGCATTGTCAAGGGATAGCTGGCGCGTCTAGTATATATGAGTAGCAAAGGCTGGAGACGTGCGACCAGGAGCGCGATGCAGGTATGGAGGCAATTGACGGTTGGACAAGTTGACGACGACGTGGTTAAAGGAGTTGCTGAAAGGACGGACATGGCCCAGTAGGATCCTGGTTCAGAAGTGGTCTGGAGCGGCCACTGTCGTAATGGTGTGGAGGCTGCAGGGGGTGCTGCTGCTGGAGCATGGTGGGGGACCACTGAAAGCTTAGCTCTTTCACAGAAGCCGCAGCGCTGAAGGGACGCTTTCATCAGCAACTGGAATTTCGGCGTCCTAGGCTAAGGCTATCCCATCTTCAAGATATGGAGTTGTAACCTTAACTCTCACACTTTTGATGCAATTTGGCGTACCATCAAGTTCAACGGAAGCAAAGCAGTATCTGCTTTCATAATCCTCAGTCGAATCTCTTCTCTTCACGAAGAAACTCATCTCCCTTCCCTGTCTTGCCAAGGGATCGGCGTGTGCTCATTTGTCGGTGGGGGCATGTTAATTGCTGGCTTCTGGATAACTCGTGACCTGGCGTCAGTGACCGCTTCACTACGCGTCTCAACCTTATCCTGACCGCGTCTGAACTTCGAACCTTGACCATTCCTTTCGCGAGCGACAAGCACAGCCTCCACAACCGCCAAAACCGTCGCCATGAGCCGTCAAATTGAGCAAGCGTTGCTCTCATTGATGCCTACGTATGGCTCCGATTTACCCCCGGCTCTCCTGGAGCTTGCAGCTTCATTGCTTGCCCAGTCTCGACATCGCGCAAGCACGTTGAAGGCCGAGGAAGAAATTGCTAGACTTTATGCCTGCGCCAACATTGCCTGCGACCGGTATGTTTTTTTAGACTGTGACATGCCTAAAAGCCAAGAAGCTAACAACTACAGATTGAAAATCACTCTTGATCTTCCCCCTATCGAACCACGACCACCAATCCCCCCTCGTATCTACAAGCGGCTCTACGCTCATCTTGACAACATCCTTCCCAACAGCGCTTCAACCCCTAGCAGGACTGCGTCAGGCCGAGTTAGAACGCCAAGCTCAAGGTTTCGGGATGTCGGTAGCTCGCCTGCATCGGGATCACGGCCGTTGCCATCTCGTGGGACACCCACCAAGGACCAAAGCCTTGCGCAATTTCGAACGCCATCAAAAGGAGAACTTGGCACACCAACAAAATCCACAGGAAAAAAACAAGCCGTTTCATCCGAACATAGCCTTCACCCATGGATTAAACCTACAACCCGGTTCTTGTGCGAAGAAACCGACCACAAGAAGCTTAATCCCACGATCCTGGCTGGTATGGAGCTGATCGTGACACCAGAGGGCCGCAGAACCGAGGACGAATGGGTGCTGCAAAACGTCACTGCCTTATTTGCCGCCATATACTTTTTCGTGACCATGCGAGTCAGGGCCCTTGCCTCTGGAGAAGCCATCGACCGAGAGGGATATGTTCCACTACGAAAAGACATTCTTGCTCTACTCACCCGAGCACGGAAAGAAGTCACTGTCAGAGGTCTGGATGAAGAGGACGCTTGGGATGGATGGAAAACCCTCAAAACCAAGGAATTTGACGATGCCGTTGCTCGTGTCAACGAACGGGGATGGCTTACTGGAGACTGGTACCAAGGCATCGCCGATGTTGTCAAATTGACGCAGAGAAGCCAATTGGATGATGTCGAGATGCTTGATGAAGAGACCATGCCCAAGATGCAGGTCAAAAAGGCAGACACGATGTTTCAGGACAAGTACGACCTTCTCAGCGAAGCAAAGCGGACGGATTACATGCACTGGAAGGAAGATATGTTCGCCAAGATTGCTCTATTGACGACAGCTGGCGCTGCCATGGAGGTAGATACAAAATGAACCGCGCAAGTCCTGCTTTTCGGCCACAGAATTATAAACAAAACGAATAGTCCCCCTCTATATCCAGGATGGAAGACATGTCAAAAACCTCTTCAAACACAAACTGGCTTTAAGCCGCTCGGGTCTGGGTGAGGAAGCCAGAGTTGCCAGGGGCACCCGTGGCCTGGTCGTTGCCGCCGAAAGGAACTCCAGGAGTGGCAACGAAGGTAGGGATGGCTCCGCCAGCACCTCCGGTAGCAGTAGGCTGCTGCTGGTCGTCGCCGCCGGGGAAGTTGCCAGAGCCGTTTCCGTTTCCGGGGGTAGGGACAGCGCCGGGAGCGCTTCCGCCGGGGGCAGTAGGGCCATCCTGGCCACCGCTAGGGAAGTTGAAGCCAGCTCCGGGAGTGGCAATGAAAGTGGGAATGCTGCCACCAGGAGTCTGGTTGCCACCAGGGAAGCCGCCGAAGCCCCCAGACTGAGTAGGGATGATAGGGGCACCAGATGCTCCTCCAGGGAAGCCGCCGAAGCCGCCATCATTGTCGCCGCTGCCGCTGCTGGGGAAGTTGCCAAAGCCGCTTCCAGGGGTCTGGATGGCCTCGGCGACATTGTCGCTACCGCTGCTACCGAAGCCAGCGGCCGGAGTCGGGATGACGGAGCCTGAATCGTCGTCGCTGCCACTGCCAGGGAAGTTGCCGGAGCCGCTTCCAGGGGTCTGAATGGGCGAGTTGCCGCCATCAGTGTTACCGCCTCCGATAGGGAAGTCGGGGAAGCCAGTGGGAAGGCCAGTAGGAAGGCCGGTAGGGAGACCAGAGCCACCAGGGAATCCGGTGGGGAGACCGGTGGGAAGATCAGAACCGGCAGAACCGCCAAAACCAGGGAAGCCGCCAAAGCCCTGGGGACGAGGGCGAGCCATGGCCGGAGAAGAAAGGGCCAAGGCCAAAGTGACAAGAGACAGGACAGCCATTGTGATTGGTAAAAGAAGGAAGTTGAAGCTTGGAAATTTGCAAGATAGAGGGGAAAAGATCGTGTAAGAGACGGATCACAGTGGCCTGCAACTGGATGTCTTGTGTTGAATGAAAAGAGCGAGTGAAGGATGGCGATGAAGAGAATGAAAGAAGTTGTTGAAAGACATCAGAAGAACGGCCATTTATATCTGATGGTCTTCAACACTGCAACAGGGGATCGACATCTCTCAGTCGATTGACTCCTTGTTCCGTGATTCGGAGCCGCCGTGGGCGCTACGGTTGACGCCAGCGGATCCCAGCCTTGACACCAACAGTCTCCGACAGTATGGAGCCGGGGATAGGTTCACCCAATTGTGTAAACATCGCCCAGGCCCCTGGCGATCAGTGCTAGGGTCCACCAGCATCTACTTGGCGGAAGATCTAACGGACTAGGCTGGGAAAATACTCCGACGTCCGTGTTAAACATGTTCAAGTTTCGGGTTGAGGTACCCCACGAGGGTTGGTGGGCTTTACAACCATGAACCTATCGGTATGTGGGAGAAGATGACGCGGCTATTGTTTATTACGGCACGGTCTTGTCAGATGTTTCCTTGCTGCTACAAGAACACGGAGTCAATCACGGAGGTCTCGATCGTTGCGCGTTTCAGAGTTCAGGGCTAGAATGCTGGTTTGTCGAGTCAGGACGGGGGATTCGATTGGTGTTTCTCGTAGTTTCGAAACCCAGCCCGAGTCTAGCCCGGACCTGGTCCCAGTTTTCCTGTTGACGAACATGTTTAAGAAAAACCCATCAGTTACACATGGAAGGAAGAAGAAAAGTTTACGACGCTTGTGGATATTCGCCATCAATGGTGTGACTAGGGTGTGCTCTAGGAAACGCTCTCTCCTGGATCTTGCATCTTTGATGGCGCGATTAATGACAAACTAGCCAAGCTTCCCTGGCACGAAGGGATGTCCCGCGCTCAACCCTCCGTCGATGGCCCAGGCCTGTCCGTTGACATAGCTACTCTCATCGCTTCCCAGAAACAGGGCAACCCGGGCAATCTCATCAGCATGGCCTCCTCGCTTGGTGGGATTCAGCTGGCCAATCTTCTTCTCGCTACCCCGAGCCCTCGCAGCCTGGTAAACGGGGGCCGTCATGCCCGTCTCGATGAGCCCGGGGCAGATCGCGTTGAAGCGTACACCTGTCCCTGCGAGCTGGTATGATGTGGTTTGCGCAAGGGATATTACCGCGGCCTTGGACGCGGAGTATGGGGTGGAACCTGCGTTGGAGCGGATGCCGGCGACAGAAGCCGTGCCAATGATGCTGCCACCAGACTGGGGCTTTTCGGCGGACGTCTTCATCATGGCCGGTGCCGCATGTTTTGCAGCCAGGAAGACGCTGGATGGGCTTCATTTAGCTGATGCTGCTTTGTGGGTCAGGATCTGAGATGAGACATACCTCAACGTGTTCGTCTTCAAGATCGACATGAATTCTTCATCGGTGAAATCCGTGAACAAGGTGGTTCGACCGACGACGCCGGCGTTGGCAAAGAAGACATCTAAGCGGCCGTAACGCTCAATGGCGTCATCGACCACTTTTTTCACCTTGGGCTCGCTGGCGGCATCGAACTGGCGAACCTGGACATCTACGTTGGGAAACGCGGCGGTTATCTCTTGCTTGTGGGTGTTCAGGTGTGTATCATCATAGTCGCAGAGGTACAGCGCTCGAGCTCCGCTCTCTGCGTATTGATGAGCGGTAGCACGACCAATTCCCAGCGGAGAGTTGGCGCCTATAAGATAACTGCATATTAGAGCCAGTGGAATGGATGTGGAAGTAGAGAGAAATACCCGTGATGATGATGACTTTGCCCTCGACACGAAGCTTACTGGACCCGGGAGCAACCTTGTTGATGGGAGGAAGCAATTGGTTGCCAATGGCCTCGATACGCTTCTGAGCCTTGTCTGACATTTTGTGAGAATATTACAGCAAATGGTACAATTAGATCAGAATGAAGTAACACAGAGAAAGATGGTTTTCATGTTCAGTCGAGCTGAGGGCATCGTTAATTACCCCGACCTTGGACTCGAATGCCCCCTGCTGAGTGAGAGCTTCCCCGGCAAAAGTGGAGAGAGGAGAAGGGGGCCACCCCGGAGCCGAGGCTCGGCGAACTGAACCTGGGGAAGCTCCGATGTCACGTGTGGGCCGTGGCTCCTTCCCATGAACTAAGGTGGCAACGCCAAAAACAACAACGACGTCCCTTGTTCTCTGTCATCTTTATCATCTTTTTTCAAAGGGTTACGAAAGTGTCTGATGCGGCGCGTAGTTTCCAAAATGGAAACACACTCCGTTCTGTGCAATTTCCCTTCCAAGGCCCAGATCCGTTCGGGTATAGTTGCATGAGATCGAGCCGGCGGCAACTATTTCGACCAAGTTGTTTGCTCCTCGAGTACTCGTTGATTGTGCGGGACAGCACTTTTCTCCCACGCGTTTGGAGATGGATGGTCTGATCTAAATCTCATAGCCCAGGATGGATCGTCAGCAAACTTGGTAGGCCTCAATGAGATTAATGCATGACGGGCCGCGATTTATCGGAGTCGATATCGGTCCTTTGAGCACTATGTGACACAACCCAAGGAGATGATTTCTTTATGCGGAAGTCCCCTTGAGTGTGTAATCCGTCATCTCGGAGATAGCTGGGCTTTCTTATTGCAGTTCACACGGAGAAAGCTGGGGACTTGCAGACACACAAAGCAGACGTCTTCGGAGCAATCTAAACTCGTGTGATGTGACGACCCTTTGCGCCTATCACAAGACGAACACCAAATGAGTGACAAGAAGCAGCGGCATTTATATCCGAAGTTATCTTTTCTTTGACTCGTCGCTTCTTCCGGATGCTTCAACCTTCATGACGTCGACGATCCCCATCGAGCTGACCGGCTCAGGGCTTCTCATGGGCATGTCAGTTATCGGCAGCACCATACTGGGGTATTTGCAATCTCGTTGGTCGACTCTAGGTAGGCGTTTCGCCTCAAATACGAGGTTGCGCAACCAAGTTTGATGGGCTGCGGTATCCTCCAAGTGCAATTCGTTCCTGTCAGACGCGTCCCTGAACCCAACCTCATTTGGGCCAATCGCTGTTACAAATTCGTTTGTCACATAGCAGAAGACTTCTATTTGGAGACCGCTCAGACTCGAGCCTCAAAGACACTCCCACGTGAGTTCTACGGAAGTCTGCGGTGGAAGGTCGATGGCGTTCATCCCTTGTTCACCCCTGCCGCAGAGACCCGTTGCACAGCCCTCACGCGGCATGTCAAATATCAGCAATAACGCGTATACGCACGTTATAGAGAGGAATCGGTCGTCATTGTCACAATGCTGCATCACTTTCAATGGTTGTGCCGAGCCAGCCTCAGCGTTGGAAACTATGCAACTCTCATGCACCTATGCTGTCACTACGCTGTCCCAGTCCGTCAGACCGTGTCTCGTCTTCACCGCAAAAGTGCGCTGCCGGCCTCTAGACAAATCACACGCACGAGACAAACCATTTGTCTCTGGTTCTGAAGGAGCATTGAGCCAAGATCAGAGCAAGAAAGGGGTTGGTTCGGTCACCGCTCTGAAGAAAGGGCTGAGGAGAACTGCACGAAACCGCGTGGAGTTGGAAGTCGGCCGATCGCCTGAGGAACATATGCGAGAATACGAACTTGCAACTGGCTGGAGAAATTTTCAAGGCAAGGTGATTGCATGAATTGCATCTTGGCCTCCACTCGCCGCACTTCTGCAGCCCATGACGCGCGTTATCAACTCAGCTTCACACGCGGGAAGTATGGCGGGGAAGGTCTTTGTGTTACCCCAAGCCGACGCCAACACCAAACGGATCAGGCTGGGCTCTCCACGATCGAGCAAACAAAACTAAGCGCTATTTCTTGAGAGGAAAATGATCTTCCTCAAGGGAGTAAACAGAATGCGCCAGGTTCATGCTGGATGTCTCCTCGCTCGGGCCTAGCAAGATTTGCCGGCAAACTGCACAACGGATCCAGATAGTCCTTGCAGCCCTAGCAATTGTACTGAACACTGTTCGCGAAATGCACCTTATCATTGGTTACCGGGCTGCAAGACCCTGGTCGACTACTCGCTTGACCTGCCAAACAATGGCCGCCGTAGTCTAAGGGAGGCGACACAACGAGAGAACTGGAACGAGAAGGCCTTTGTCAGGCTCTGCGATGGTACGAGGTTCTTGAGGAACCACTGGGGAAATATTCCACCCAGAAGACATTCTTCAGCTAGTCTTGCTTCATGTTTGAGATGACAGGACACAGACACAGCAACCTCTTTACTGCGAAGCTCGTGGATGAAGTTGATCGTCATGATATGCCTCCGGCTCACCTTGCCATCTATTGATTCTCAGTGGCTATAAGTCATACAACCAGTGCGCATAGTCTTGAGTTTCTCTCTTGTTCTCCACTACGGGTAAGTGACGAAGGTACAAACGTATCGTGGCAGCCACAGCTGTTGATTCCGCCCCGTAGTTAGGCTTACTCTTTGCCACCTACAATGAGGCGTTGTGATTGCGCGCTGCAGAGCCGCCTGATGGGAACAAACGCCACCAGAGGCCTCGAGTTTGAGGCTGGTAATGGGAAAACTGCCTGTTTCGTCGCTGCAGCCTCTCGGGTCGACGCAGAGCGGCTGATGCAGCGTGGACGCTTCTATGCAGCCCCCTTTCGGCGCCCGTGGCATGATCGTGGGTATCTGCGTTTTCTTGGAAGATTCCTGGAAGGAGAATAAATGATAACATACGAGGCTATTCTCGTTGGACGCGGGTAGCCACAGGGGGGCGGTGTAACTCTCTGCGTCGGCGGTCACGGACACACCAGCCTGATCTTGTCCATGCAACCGGCCCTGCCGTGAGAACTATCACGGCTTGTGCTTCGTGCCTTGGTGCGTCGGACTTCACGAAGGGAACGGGGGAGGGGGGTTCAGAAAGGCAACGTCGTTGGTATGGATATGAGTTGCAGCGGACAAAGCTGACCCGGTGTAAGAGGCCGTGGATTGCGGCGAGAGGCGGTTTATGAAAACGGATGAACCCTTCTCAACACCCCCCTCCTTCAAGTATATCCCGTTTTCCTGTTTGATGTTTTCCCCTTCCCCTTACTCATCGCTCCCGTTTGTTGCTCAGCCTGGTTTTCGTCCCGTCGTTTCGAGTTGCCGATTCATATCTGGCTGAACCCCCCCTCCGCGCTTCTTCTTCCTTTGGGGAGCATGTCCGGGATTCCTAGACGCCTACAGTCCAGCCATCTTTTTTACTTCTTCATACTTGGTTCAAAGGTTAATCACCTATGGCGGCGCATCAAGGCTTGAGTCGACTCCGAGTGAGGGGTTGCAGTGGCCATGGCTGGGGTTTCGTCGCGCCCGACGTTCAAGATCCGCCACAATGTATCAACACGTGTAGGGAGAGGTTCTTGCGGGAGCTGTTGCCCAAGGATGAGACATTCGAGCGAGTGTGCGAGGCACTCGAAGACAAGGGACACATGGACAAGGAGCAGCCCTTCCGGGCGCTCTACTGCTGCGACTCTCAACTCTGCGGCGTAGACAATCTCGGAGAAGGGGGAAAAGACCGTATGTGTGACATTCGAACTTGGAAGCGAGAGAGAGAGAGGAAGCATGAGATGTTAACAATCACTAGCAAATGTGAATTGGTTCATCAACGCTTGTCAGGAGTGAGAATTCTTTCCCGAGTTTTGCAAATTGGATTGAGGACTAAGTCTTTGGCAGCATCGGATACCACTCGATAATAGATCCGGGCCCTCCCAAAGCGGATTATATCTGTGACTCTGAGTCGATAATCGGAGGAGACCCCCGTTGCCAGAAAGCCCAATCAGCAAATGAGGACGAGGATGAAGTACCGGAAAGCGCGTCGAGCACATCAACACCATCTTCATCGAAAGATGCAACTTCGGCCACGTCCACAGCTTCGGAGACTTCAACAACTATTACAGCACAGAGATCAATGACCCACACGACATACTCAACGAGCAGTGACCCCTCACTAATCGCGAGCCTGGATCCATCAAGCAGGGACGAAGACAGTAAAGACGACGCAGGACTACCTCTCGCTGTGAAAGTGACGATAGCCGTCATCGTCGTGGTCGGTCTAGCAGCTATTGCGGTGCTCGTCTATTTCCTTTTACGTAGGAGGAAGAGGTCCCGCAGAAGCGACCTCCGAAGGCAGATCAAGCATCCTACATCACCGCCGCCGGCAGACTCGCCTACTCCTCTAGTCTCTCCTACTCTGTCCCACCCAGACGGGGACGGCGTGCCATTGACACCCCCGGCTCGATTACGAGAGCGCAGGTTCCTCCCCACACTCGCTGAACAGAGTCTATCGAACAGTGGCCGGAGGAGAGACCAGTCCGGGTTTCCAATATCTCCCCTTTGTTCGCCTACCAGCAGCAACTTGACTCCGAGGCATGAAGAGACGCCCAGAGTCTCTAGTGCAGGTCACACACCGGCTGTGCCCATGATAGTCATGACAGCCCCTGATGGAGGACCGGGAAAACAGAACAAGCGCGCAGCCAGTTTCAGCAGCAGCGCCGTAACCCCCCCAGCTTCAGCTCAGATGATGCCTCCAGGATACAGCGGTGGATCTCCGCCACGACCTCCCCGACCCCGCGATGGGCCGTTCAGAATACTTGCCAGCCCAGGGCCGCCGCCGAACAGGGCCCTTCCTTCAACGCCTATCAATCGACCATCCACTCCTACGAAGCCTTACTCTGGACCAGCACTTAAGGGAACGACCATCTCTTCGCCTACTAACAAGCCAGCGCAGGGTCTTGTCCTTTCTCCAGAGGCGCAGGAGCTTCGCGACATGACGGAGAGTTACGCGAGAGAAGGGGGGCGAAGTAGCGGAGGCAGCTTTACCGGCGTTGTGAGTCTGTCTCCTACTAAACCGAGGAATGTGAGCAGTCCTATCATGGAGGAAAGAGACCTGGAGCGTCTAGGAGGGAGTTATTAAGGGGTAGTCTCGGGGGTGGAAGGGAACATAATAGGTTACTGAGGGTTCATACAAGGAGTTGTAATGTGTCTGATAAAAGGAGTAAGAGGTGGCTCTGGCGCCGAATTCATGGGAGTTGGTGGTCACGGTGTCATGATGGTGATGAGGGGGCGAGTGGGTACATGACATGATACGGCGTCATGGTGTGGAAGGCGTATTCCCACAAGTGTGTTCTTGACAGTTTCCCAATACTTAAACCCTGATATGTAGTGTGTAGCATGGCAAACATGTAAATTTATTTTCTACATGTATCAGTTGGTTTTGTCTCTTTTTCGCAGTGCAGCTTAGATGCCGAGCTCCTTCAGCGACTCGACCAAGTCCGTCACACTCTTCTCCAGGCTAATCCAGTCGATCTTGAGGATCTTATTTGTCTCCGCATTGTTGTACTTGAAAATTTGATCCTTGGGCGGGAACTCTCCTCCCTTGACTTCGGGTCCGGGCAATTTATCCGCAAACTCGGGGAACTTGGCGCGGACGGCCTCAACGAACTCGCGGTGCGTGAACCATCCTGCCGTGGAGAAAAGCCGTTTCCCGCCGGCGCTGGGTTCCTCGAGGCCGCGGACATGTGCGCGTGCAGCGTCCCGAACGTCGATCCACAGTGGTACAGGCGTGCACGGGGGGACGCCATCCTTCCACCCGCCGCGCAGCAGACTAACGACTCGCTCGTTGGAGGTGTTGATGCTTTCCAGTGAAGCAAGGTGCTTAGAAACGGGGCCCAGGACTAGAGGCGGACACACGGTTACGAGATCAAATGAGGGCTTCTTATCAGCAACGAAATCCCAGGCAGCGCGCTCAGCAAGAGTCTTTGAGGCTCGGTAGGCGGTTGCATGGGAACGCGAGATGTCGTCGACGGTAACGGGGTTCCAGCTCTTCTCGGAGAAGGTCGTCGACGGGTCGGTGAACTTGGCCTCATCGAGGATAGAGGCGAAGGACGAGGTGATGACTACGCGCTTGACCGAGGGCGCTGAGGCGTGGAGGGCCTTGAGGATGCTGGTTGTGCCGATGACAGCTGGGTCGATGAGATCCTTTTTAGGGTCGGCTTGTTTCCTGTCAGAAACTTGGTCCCTTCCACCTTGAACTATGAGGAAACTCACTGATGTTGAAGTGGAAGGGGCTCGCAGTGTGTAAGACGGCATCGAGCCCAGGTGTTTTGGCGACCTCGTCAAAGGCATCTGGCTGAGCAATGTCGGGGACAATGACGACTTGCAGCTTGCCGTCCTTGGCCTTGTCTGGATGAGCATTGCGGATCTTCTGGGCTTTGCTCTCGGAGCGGACGGTGGTGACAACGGTGTAGTCCTTTTCAAGGAGCTGATCCAGGACATGGGCTGTGGGGCAGAGTTAGATGTCATTCTTGGTCCAGATATAGCTGGATGTCCGTCTATTATAGCCTGATTAACATACCGGCAATAAAGCCCGAGCCACCTATGCGCATAGGTTAGATGATCCGAACGGACTCATTCACTCCGGGATACAAACTCACCCGTGAGGAGAATCTTGGTCATGATGGCAGGTGATGTTGGTGTTGAGGGCGAATATCCAGTGTAATGCAGTCAAGGGAGAGGGAGGTAGAGCGATGGGCACCTTCCTCCTTTTCTTTGCATGAACTACCTAATCAATTTGGCAGGTTGTTGTTCAGGTTCTCCTTCGCTCTTGACGTCAACAAAGGCGTTGGGGGGGGCTTTTATATGCGCCCATGCTATCGCATCAACCCTGCCCCGCATTCGTCATTCTGCTTTGGGGGTTGGGAGAACATTCCTTCGCTCCCCCACTGTCCTTATCCTCCCTCCTCAACACCTCCTCCTTCTGTGCTGCTACTTTGCCCGCTATCAGGCCATTATCAACAAGCCCCAAGGTAGTTGGCTACACGTCTTGACAACTCAAATAGGTAATTTGAATGAGAGACGAGGCGGATGACTTGAGATAGTGCCGCAGTGTCTATCATGGCCGATTTCGTGTGACGCCTCATGTTCATCCTTCGCCTCACCCAGCAACAACATCATCATCATCAATCATCACAAGCCGCCATTTTTGCTCATCCATTTCTGCATGCAATACAAAATAAATATTACAATTGAGGCATAATCGAGAGGGATTGTCCATACATATCCGGGCTTATGCCAATTCTCTACAGCTGAGCCATCATGGCTGCTGCTCTTGGCTGTCGCCCTTCCCTGGCCGCCCAACCTAGGCCTTACACCTTGCAAATCGCTTCAAAGCCCACGTACGAATCATTCGCTAGGCGCCGGCGCCGGCCAGTTGCCCTCGCTCGAGGAATCCCAATCTCAGACATGTCTCGCGAGTGCAATCCACCCAAATCAATTCCATGCTCGCTATGAACATACACGCTCGAGTTGGATCGTCGCTCGCCTCTTGTTTGCGCACCACGCCTAGTGGTGCAAACTCGACAGGGCCATCTCTTTGCCTCTCGGCCCTGACATGCCCCTGATCGCTGAAGCCGCCCTCTCAGCTGTTGGTGTTGGACGTCTCAGCTGCAGCTGGCGGCGCCGGAGTTTCCGGAGGCTGGTGAACACCACCTAGCCCAGGGGGAGTAGGAGTCTCTTGCGGAATCGGCAGAGTAAGGGGTCCCTTGGGTACGATGATACGTCCGGGGAGGGACTCGCCCCGGATCACCTTCTCCACCTCCGACTTGTCCAACGTCTCGTACTGTACGAGCGCCTTGGCCAACAAGTCCAATTCTTTTCGCTTCTCTGTGAGTAGCTTCCTGACATCTTCGTACGACTTTCTTAATGTCTTTTGCACTTCGCCCTCAATTGTAGCCTTGGTCTCTGAGCTGAGGTTCTCGTATCTCCTGCCATATTCGACAGGTCCGAGAGCGCTCGACATGCCGAACAGGGTCACCATCATGAAGCTAAGGTCAGTCGCTCTCTCGAGATCCTGCAAACAATTTATTAGTTCAAAATTTTCCCAAGTTTGGTTTCGAGTATCTTACCGATGAAACGCCCGAGGTCACCTTGTCGTCGCCGTATCGCATCTCTTCAGCCATCTTGCCTCCGAGGAGCACGCGGATGTTGGACATGTACTCAGCTGCCGTGTATGAATACTTGTCCATCTGAGGAAGCTGAGCCGTGTGTCCCAGCGACGGGCCCTTGGGGAGAATCGTGACCTTGTACAGTGTGTTGGAGCTCTCCTTGTCAAAAAGTTGGACGAGAGCATGGCCGGCTTCATGGTAGGCTGTCATTTCCTTCTCTTTCTCAGTTACAACCATCGACTTGCGCTCAGAACCCATGGTAACTCGATCAAATGCCCAGTCCAGATCCTGCTTCGAGACAACGCTGGCTTTGGCTCGGCTGGCTCGGAGAGCAGCAACATTGAGCATGTTCTCCAGTTCAGCACCGGATTGGCCAGGGCAGCGGGCAGCAATAGCCTCGAGGTCAACGTCAGGAGAAACCTTGATCTTTTTCGCATGGTGCTTCAGTATGGCAATTCGGCCGCGAACATCAGGCAGGTCGACGTTGACATGGCGATCAAATCGTCCGGGACGAGTAAGGGCCTTGTCCAGCATCTTGGGTAAATTGGTGGCTCCAATAATGATGATCCTTGAATCTTGGTCGAATCCATCCAGTTCGGTAAGCAGCTGGTTCAGCGTCTGCTTGGCATGAGCCTGGTCTCTGGGGTTACGCTTGCCGCCGATTGCATCAAGTTCATCAATGAATACAATTGCCGGTGACTTGGACTTGGCTGCTGTGAAGAGCTCGCGGACACGCTTGGCTCCTACACCCACAAAGATTTCGTCGAACTCGCTACCAGACATGTAGAAGAAGGGAACGCCAGCTTCGCCTGCAACAGCTCGAGCCAAAAGGGTCTTGCCGGTACCGGGAGGGCCAACGAGGAGAACACCCTTAGGTAGCTTGGCACCAAGGTCACTAAACTTCTCGGGGTTCTTCAGAAACTCAACAACCTCCTGGAGCTCCTCTTTAGCCTCGTCACAACCGTGCACATCGTTGAATCGAGTGTTTTGCTTCTCAGCCTTAACCTCAGAATCCTGCTTCTGGCCGGGTCCGCGACGGAAGGTGCTGAGCGCCTCAATAACAATAGTAACGGCTGCAAAGGAGAGATATGTAACGACAACGAAAATAGCCAAGAATTTGAACCAGCGGAAGATGGTAGACCGAGTCGACTCCTGAACAATGACATGGATAGGTTCGCCCTTCGCACCCATTGGGTTGCCAGCGGCTCCAGATCCAGCCACAGCGGCATGACCAACAGCCTGCTCAACGGTAGGCCACTGGTTTCCCGCATAGTTCCCGTTTGCGGCCATTGCTGGGTTGGCTGCCGAAGTAGCGCTGGCGCCAAGCAGAGCAAGGGCCTTTCGGTACGCATCGTCGGTTGCCAGGTTGGTTGCGAAGCGTCCAGACTGATATCGCTCAACGAGAATAGCAGGCATGTTGGCTCGAAGAAGTAGTTGGTAGAAGGCGTTCTGCGCGTTCGCATTGCCAGGGTTTCGGTTGGCCGACTCCTCGAGCGTTGCGAGTTGATTTCGAGAGATACCATTCGAGGTTCCAAATCCTCGCCATTGAGCATGCAGAGCACCAAAAGTGGAGATACCGCGGGAAGATGACAAGATACCGGGGGACGATCGCATGAAAGGCTGGAGAAAAGACGGAGATCGTGACGCCTGAGGCTGGAAGAACGGACGTCGCAGGATAGGGTTGGACGCCCGAAGGCCGACGCGCCCAAGGTTTGAGAGGGTTGCTTGAGCGGTGGTCGGCGTCATCGCATCAGCGCCTATGCGGAAGGCAAGAGATCCAGTGTTTACTCGTCGAAGAAAGTCGGGAAGTTGAGCTTCGGCCACCTACGCTAGCCGTTAGTTCCGATGCTTGAGCACGCGATCCAGAACCTGCAACTTACGTGTTGAGTTGTAGCGACCTTGCTTTTTGAGATGGGTTGGTCCACGTTCTCCTTTGAAGAATTCGATCGGCGTGACAGGGGAGTAGTCGAGCCTCTGCAAGGAATCATGGCAGTGTTTGCGATTGAGGGCCACAGTTCCGTAGTAGCTGCTGCCATGTTCTTAAACTATTCGTCAGCGTCGTCCGCGAGAACCATTCCGCAATCCTGGCAGGGTCATACCGGCAACAACCCCATGGCGTTATAAGCCATGCTGTGAGCTCCAAGGCACCAAATGCGCCTCCAACAATGATGATTTGGGACTGATGATCAAAGGAAGGTCGGGATGGAAAACGTGCGATGACGTCCAGGTAGAGTTTCGGCTGGCCGGTGTTGCTGGCAGCAGCGTGGAGCAACTCGCACGACGGGGATATGGATGGTAAAGTTGTATCGTAAGTCTGCTCAAAGACACGAGAGGGGGATATCTACCGAGCCGCACTCATCGTGATGAATTGCGTGCAGGCATCATCGGTAAGTAATCGTGGGAGTTCAGTTTGGCTTGCCACCTCCAGTCCGCACTTCGGCATCACGAGACGACCTTTCCCATTCTAGACCATTGCTGAGTCATCTCATCATCGGCCGCCAGATATTCCGGGCCCCGATTCCGGTGAAGTCATGTATGCCTGTTTGCAATTGGTTGCTTTCGCTGACTGTTTATCTGAATCTGTCCAACTTCAACCCCTGTTTGGTTCTAGAATCGTCCGTGAATCATTGTAATATTTCTATGTAAACAAGACGTGCATAGAACAACGACTCGCCAAAATGCGCAGTCTGGTACGAGACCAAAAGCCCAACAACGAAATAGTTAAAACTACGGGTGTATATGTAAGTAGCTGTCTCTCGTATGCTGCGTCCCGTGTAGAAAATTATCCAACCATAAAAGCCTCGTGTGAACGTTCACCTCTTTTTGTTACCTTAGCGTTCTGGTCTTGTATCCTACTCGTCATCACTCATGATTGCCGTCATCGACAAATCCAAGCTTGCCATGTCGCTATACGGCGATGAAGAAGCCGTCTTCTAGATGCCATAAAATCCATCTCTTTATTTCGTGCCGCCTTATTGCCACCACCTGACCCCCTTTCCCGCCTCCGAATAAACTGTACGCCCAATCCGATATCGACACAACTTTTGGGGGGTATCAGCGTCATCTCATGCTGGAAAGGCAAAATCTTCGAATGAAAATCAACGAAAACAATAAACTGAAACAGTAGCTAAAGGAAATGCTCAAGCGCACGAGAAGAACCCAGATAATCAGTAGATCATGAGGACCACATGACCAGAAAAGGTCGCTGTAGCGCAAGTGACTCATATCAGGCTGCGCTCAGAATTAGTCCACAAAAAAGGGTGAAGAGTAGCCAAAGTCCGTGGAGGGTACGAGGCTAAACTAGAACGCCAAGAGATGCTTGTGAGCTGGGTATAGTATCTTTTATGCGGTCTAGGTGTATATGCCAGTGGACTCTATTCAGCAAGCCATGGGGGCGCTTGGATGGTTGGTCCTTCAAGTCCCAATGGGTATATCCTCTTCAGAAGAACAAGAATCAAATCCGTAATAGGGGAATCGTTGCGTGGTCCAGCCCGGTGTGATTATGGTGTTACAAGTTGTCGTAAAAGAAGACGATCTGGACTTGATCGTTTAAGGTAATATTCGTAAAACATAAAACGGCCCTAAAGCCTAAAGGTCGACTACAAGCTCGCGAGCCTGCTGCTTGGTAGCTGCATCGAAGGATCATCGAACTCGATCTTTGGTCCATAAATATCGTAAACGCCAGTTCCGTACGCCGGCAACTGCCCGATAGTTGTCACTTCGATCGGGGGGTCGTAATGAGACCACTGCTCCTGTTGCGACTGAGTGGGCGGCGGCGGATAGTGATCTGCTGCAGGAGCATGCATCTGCTGCGCCTGGGTGGTCACTGGCTGCTGAGACTGGCTCATAGTGTGCTGAATAGGTTGGTGGTACTGAATCATGCCTTGCTGAGAATCTGCTGCTGTGTACGCTGGTGGGTTTCCTGGCTGGTGCGCGTAGAAGCCCTCTGGAACCATAGGACTTGGAACCGATGTAGCAGAAAAGGCGCTTGGGCTGCTTTGGATGGAGGTTGCAATTCCTGAAGACGGATACGACACTTCCAAAGGAGGTCTCTCGACCTGCTGAGAGAGCTGATAATGGGGCTGCACCGCGTTTGTCATTGTGGCAACTCCAGGGTTCCCTTGTTCAGTGACATAGTACGCTTGACGGGGCATGTTCGTGGGTCGATGGACCATCTGGACGCCAGCATGATGATCGGGCATGTGTTGACCCTGAAACTCGTGAGGAACATTGGAAGGGATTGCCTGTCGGTTTCCGTATTGCGGTGGGAGATGCTGCGCGTGGACATGCTGATCAAAGTCGGCATAAGAGGAAGCCCGATGTAATGAGCCATGCGGAATGCCGTGGTTCAAAGGAACAATGTCTTGAGGCGACCAGGTCATCGCGGCAGAGTGCTGAGGAGTTGAGGGTGGCTCATCGTCATCAGAGTCAGAAGAACAATCGTCCAGGATATCGTTGGGGTTCATTCCTTGCTGATGTGATCTTCGTTGATGCTTAACCATGGTCGTCTTTCTGCAGAAGCTAAGCAACAAGTTAGCAAGCAAGGTCTCACGCATCTTGCGTGGACTTACCTCTTTGAACAGCCGTCATGGGCGCACTTATACGGACGCTTTCCAGTGTGAATCCGTCGATGACGTGCAAGACTCGAAGACTGCCACGTACAGTTAGCTCCTGGCAAATCGTGAGTTCAACATTTACATACGTCCGAAAACCGCTTTCCACAACCAATGTGTTGGCACTGGTGTGGCTTTTCTCCGGTGTGAGTTCGAATATGAACGGTCAAGGCACTCCGTTGAATGAAGCTCTTGCCGCAGCCGGGAATTGAGCATGCATACGGTCGCTCATTGGTGTGTATCCGGTAATGCCTCTGCAAATCAGATTTGCGGTTAAAGCTCTAGACCGAGGGTTAGCGGAATGGTGGAGGACCTTAGGGCATTGACCAAGTACTTTTGTGCAAGCTTGCCAGTCACACTGAAAGGGACGAGCGGTAGGCTCGTTCTCGACTAATTCCATAAGCTCCATGTCTCCTTGAGAAAGTCTTCGTTATGAAAAATAGATGCGCCGAAGGTGCCGAAAGGTTGATTGATATAGTAATGCAAACCACCTCCGGGTCACAGCATACTAAGGCAGGGCGCTTTGACAATGAACGGCTGCGTAGAGGTAGAAAATTTGGTCTTGTTGATGTTCGCGAGGTCGAGCCACAGCAGGATAGTCGGGGCTAGTCGGTGAGATTAAACCGAGGATTAGTGCGAATGGCCCTCTTGATAAGGGGTGGGGATGAGACGGCAGGCAGGCCAGAAATTTCGAAGCAACAGACGTCGAGATCAAACCACGATGTGCGAAGTATGGCTATGCGTAGAGCCACCCTCGAGTGTGGGGATCTTTTATATGTATGGTGTTTTCGGCGGCGTGTCCAAGTGACTGTAAATATTGGAGAAATAGACGGAGGGTACGCGATCCGTGGGAACCGGCTGGTCGACTTAATAAGGCGTATTAATGCAGGCAGTATCCAAGACCTAGTGGATCGGGAAGAGATTTGGCTGGGGCCGGGGAAGGATCGGAAGTGCTGAGCCTTGCGCGTGGTCCGAGCTGATACTACTCCTGTCCAGGTCCAGGTTGTTCCAGACGAAGGATCGGAGGACTCCGCAATGCAAAATAGACAGTTGAGGGAGCCGTAAATCGATGACAGTCGGTTCAGATAGGCAAAAAGGCGACAATTGCTGTGACGACCGTTTTGCCAGGAACAGCGGTACAATTTGGCGCGAATGACTTGAGGACAAGTCGACTGCTCTTCAAAGGACTGGTGAGCTTGATGGAGACTTAACGAATGTGCAGTTGAGCTACAGCAGAGGTCAAGCAGATCAAGTTGACCTTGTTCGACTATGAGGCCCAAAGCTGGGGGGAGAAGCTTTACGCGATCGTAAACCAAGAGAGGGTATCAAGTGAAGAACCAAGAAGGGGTGAGGAGAAGGATTGAGTGCTATAGTCGAGAAGTTGACGCGACTTGCGCAGAAAGATGAGTTGAAGAGAATGAGATCGGCCTAGCAAGTCGGTATGAGATTGAGTCGTCGACGACAATTGTCTGGCTCAAGTCAGGTGTGGTGTCTAGTTGAGGCGAGTTGAGTCAGGTAGTCAGCCTGAGAGACGGGGGGTTGGCGAGAGATATCAACAAACGGCCACGGAGGGTTCTAGGCCTGTGATGAGGTCCCGCTGGGTAAGGGCAGTGGAGAGTCCTTGAAGACCACAACCAAGACCATGCAGATGCCAAATGACAAAGTGGACGGGGGAAATGGTAGACCAGGCGGCAAGCAGCGAACGCCCACGATGTCGCAAATCGTACTTAGTTATAGGTGTGCGGCGAGCATGGCATGCGCCGGGGCCAGCAAGGAACCACGCAGGAGATCAAGAAGAACCAAGGGGCCCCTGCAATGGCGGGCGTCAGTGGGGCTCATTCGGCAACCGGGGGGAGGGGGACAAGATGGTCATGGGCGAGCAATTGAACGGGGATGGGAGATGGAGGAGGGAAGAAGAGAGGGAGGGAGGCTGATGGAGAAACGGGCGAGAGAGATGAAGAGACGCACCAGGGGCCAGGTACGAGATGTGAGGTGGACATGGGATGGACGGGCAGGATGGAGAACGGGGCGGGCACTAACAACAGACTGAGACGAGGTATCCAACATGTCGACGGCGGCGTAGCTGCCCGGGTGAGGTAAGAGCTGTAATAGTGCGCGAAGACGTATGGGCGAGGGCACCAAGCGATGGTCCAAGGTGGTGTAGTGCGGGCCACGATAGTGTGCGCGAAGCCTGTGGTCGCTCTTTATTAGGTATTAGGGGCCGCCCCATCACAACGCGCACTGCGACGCAGCCATTGGGTGTCTCGAGCGATAGTACCAAGCAGGTTAAAGCACGCGGAGTGGGAAATTTTTTTGGCAGAGACATGGACACAGTGCGTTTGCGACGACGTTGAGCCAGACACGACGGGGACAGGGGACCAGGAGCCGAGGAGCCCAATGGCGTCCAAGGTGGTGTCGAGGGGTGTCGAGGGTGTCGAGGTTGAGGGCGTCGAGGCAAGGGATAGTAGCGGATCCCGCTAAGTGCGCGTACGTACTGCGTAGAAGGCTGAGAAGACGACTGACTGCATGCATAAAGGTGCGCGCTAGCCAGCTTGCCTGTGAGGGCTCAGATTGTGAACGACAGGACCGATGAGAGAGCGAATGACGGTTGAGCCAGCAGCTTCCCCGGCGGAGGCAGAAGCAGAGGCAGCAGCAGACAAGCAAGCTTGAGACGGCCTAGCTCAGATGACAATGACAATGACAACGACAACGACGATGAGGCGGCGGCGGCGGCGGTCCGCTTTGGACCCAAAAAGTGCCCGTCGTGTGCACTGATTTCCCCGTAAGAACAGACGTCGCTGTCTGCGCTCTCTGGCTGCGTCTGCGGTGCATAGTGAGGTATTAGCTGGGGGAGAACCCAGCGAGGGTGGGCGTGCGCGATGCCCTCTCTCTCTGATGCTCAATCCTGGGCGTGCGAGATGTGGGTTGTGGGTGTGGATTGACGGGCTTGGGAAAGCGTCGGGACTGGGGTGAGGTTGAGCGCGCCAGCGCTAAGTGGGGATCGTCTTTCTCCATCCAGCCATGGCGCGGTACGTACAGTGATCTTTTTTGGAGATGGGACCAGTTCGCCGGAGCTCAGGGCAGCCCAGGGCCGATGGACAGACTGCGGGACGATGTGCAACGGACGGGCAGAAAAGAGATGGAAAACGGTAGAGCTTGGTCATGTAGGTACCTTGCTCTCGCGCTCAAAGTAGATACTGACTGCATCCTGTACCTGCTTTGCCATGACACCGAGGTGGATAATCTCAGCTCTCTCCCCCACATTCTCTACGGAATTCCTACTTGGGTAACCATGTATGTCTATATGTGCTCCCAGTCAGTCAGGCACCAGTTAGTCAGCTGAGAATAAGGTAGGCGGATGGCATGCTCCTCCAACTCAACTCAGTCGACTCGCCAAAGGGACAATGCCATTGCAACTTGACTCGAACAACCTCTTTGACAGCTGTTGGCGGCGACCCCAACGCCGTTTAGGCGGCACCTTGGACGTTGGACAAGGCGGGAGTCAACCAAACAGCGGGGTAGAGTCAACCAACACTTCAGCTTAGGCTCGTGCCGGTCCTGGGCGCTCATGTCATGTCTTGTTCCGTCTCATAAACGTCCCATTCTGGCTGCTGACACTCTGAACAGAGGCCTGATGAGGAAACGGGACCGGCTCCGGTCATCCAGAATAGCGTTTTGCAAGTGCTTAGGAGGCACACGGGGCACATGGGGCACACCCAGCCAACCTGATACAACATCAAGAAAGAAAAAGGGCCAGAATCAACGGCAACAAAGCAAGCCGTACAGACCATTGATCACTATATGGCATTTATCCTGAGCCATGACGCGGAGTATACGTGCTTTTTGCCCATAGAAGGATCAAGAACGATAGCCACTCAGCCTGCTGAACGCCGCTTCCCCACCACTACAGAGCACCCTGGTCCGTCCCGGCCGATTGTCACCATGCCGTTCCTGACTTCGGCTCTTTTCCACCGTCACCCGCTTGACCCTTATCCATGCTTTCTCTCCCCTCCCACCCCCAAGCTCAAGCCCATGCCCCAGCCTGTGGGCTCTAGGCTCAACAAGGCTCCAGAGCCACAAGGCAGCTGGGGGGCCTCGACTAGGTTCTGGTCGATCCCCTGTTCCAATTTTCCGCGTGCCGGTTACCACAGGCAAACGCCTCTAGGCCGGATCAAACCCAAATGCCTCTTTTTCCTATTTTCTGGGAACTGGGCACGACCGCACCGCCGCGAACCGAACCGCATCTCACCTTACCTCACCTCACCTCAGCTCGCCTCAGACCCAGCTCACCTCGCTTCACGCCGTTTAAGATTGCAAAGTTTCGATAGTATCGATTCAACTTTGTATGTTGTGCTTGAGGGCAGCGGGTCGCATTCAAGGTGGAGGATCCAAGGATGCTGCTGGTGCGGGAAGTCCCCTGCCTTCCGCTAGCCCCGATTTGCTGGGCGCCCTGAGGACATCCAGACCCCGACGTTTCAAACGCCGCCTCCACATCATGTAGCCAACAACAATTGGAGGTGTCTGGTTGAGAAGAAGGGCCCTCACTCGTCGTTCGAAACAAGCAGGGCATTTTCTCAGAAGGCGACGTTTAGGAGTGACGCGCAGCAGGGACAGCTGACCTGTCGCATTCTCGCCATGAGGGCGGAAGCCGGAAGTTGATAGAAGCTCCCTAATCAATGTAACCCTGATCTTCCCCCAGATGATCAAATGATGAATAATAATACCCATGAGGGTCCAGCATCGCATATCAACTTCAATCCATGACCGTTGGCCCTATGGTCGATCAGGCCATGATGCATGCACCGCCCTCTCCCGTCCCCTGACGCCGATGCAGCCGCCTAGGTGAGCCCAACAGCATCACATCGCATCGCATCGTATCAACAGGCCCAGCCCGGCCCATAATATCGAGATCCTCCTTGTCGTTACCCCGGGCTCGAACGCTCAGGGCCCAGGTCACTCCTTTTTCCCCTTCTTGTCATTCTTTTCCCCCCTTCAGTCGCCAGGATAAGAGATGCTCTGATTCACAAATGACGGAAGTTCGTCACAAATGCAGCCAAAGCCACGCCCATTACGGCCGGAAGGCGTACCCAACTTACCAGAGCGATGGGTGATTGCCAATAATGCCAACCGAGGCTACACCGTAATTAGATAGTGATAGACGCCTTATCCTGGATTAGAGTTTAGGACGGAGGGGAGGCTGGCGACGGGTGAAACCAACGCCGGTGCATTTTGCTGGTCCCCACACACTTTTTCTTTCCAGGTTTGATGCGAGAGCCAACCAAGCTTGAGCCCTCGACACCAAACGTCGATTTCTTTCTCCGACTTTTCCAGGTCCAATCCAGAAAATGCAGTTGCTGATCATCCGCAACGTGAGGCTCGCGGGCGCAATCCACCTTCCGGTCGTAACTCTGCTGCGGCTAGGTCTGCTTCCGGGGCCTCTCTTCTGTGATAGCTCTCTCTTGGTCTCTCTTGCGTTGCATTATGGTGAGGGGTTCTTCGCAGATTCACGCAAATATCATGCTAGGCGGGACATGCTAGCCCAGATTCGCGAGCGACGATAGTGCTGGCTGGTTAATCATACGATTCGAATCTCGAGGATGCCTCAAGGCTTGGAGGAATCGCCCCGTCCAGAGCATCGTGATGCTTGGCTCACCGCCTCCAGTCAACGTCTCGCTGGTGTTTGGCTCTCGACCCTGTAAGACACACGAGACGAGGCGCTGACTACTACGTCCCTCAATCCCCCCAATGTTGCCAGGCAGAGCCAGGCCAGGGCGTTGCGGGAATTTCCCACCTACATCCGGCGCGCTAGTCCGATGGATGCTCTCTCATGAGGAGCACGGGTACAGCATTACACACTATGACACCTTTCAGTGCTACAGAAAAATGCAGTGGCATATTGGCTCAGGAGTAAGGACGGTGATGGAGACAGGCCTGCTCAAAGTAAATCTCAAGATGTGGCGCTGCTAATCTCCAGCTTCTGGTAGGCCTTTTTTTTTTCTTCTTCTTTGGCGTGTGGCTGGCAGATAGGTTCTGTACAACACAGAGGTTCACCTGCTTCATCGCGCAATTCCTCCAGTGGACCAGCTGGAAGCGGTCTACATGTACGTGAGGATTCACGCGCATATGGCGGCCATTGAAGACGGGAGGTGGGCAGATGTCTTGCACATGAGGCCTTTGGAATGTCGCTCTTGCATGCTTGGTAGGCTCCCGTCACCGTCTTGTCCATCAAGCACCGGCTAGCCCATGTCGCGTGGCTTCTTGATATTCGAGTGCCTCCGCAACGCCCACCTGAAAATCTTCAACCCTAACACCCTAATGCATCACATACATGGAGCGCAAGCCCTGGAAATAGGTACATGCTCATTTCTGCCGAGCAACGTGGCAGCCGTATAGGAATAGGACGCTTTGACCGGCAATTAGATTAGACAGCGACTGTGCATCTCACCTGGAGCTGATGCAGAAAGTTCATGCCCCGAGCCCGCTTTCTCCGGCCTGTCCCTCACAATACCTAGGTAGGAAAGAGTCCGAAGTTCACTAGCGTCAGAAGCATGGTGCCAGCAACGCCAACTTTGGAGCGAATCAATGCCCGAGTTCAGCAACACCAAGAAGCAAGTCCGGATGCTCTGATATCCCATCCGTATGACAGAACGGCCACTTACACAATCTACACGTATGCCTCCAAATACCAACCTCTTGTGGCTTTTGATAGTCGTTCAACCGTATCAAGTATCCAATCGCGATTTTGTCCTGTATTGAGAAGAGGCAAGCCAATGGATGAGGTGAGAAACAGGGAAGGGTCCAAGTGCCTCAGGCCATCCTCAACATCTCATCCATCGCTGAGGTAGGAGCTGCTGCAACCATGCCCCTGCCACCCACACTGGCCAACACGACGTAATCCAGGGATCCCTCGTCAACAAGGATTTCTCAGCAGAAGACCCAACCAAGACTTTTCACGGCAGTTTCGTTTTCTCTCTCTCTCCTTGCGCAAGCGAGTAAGACACACGGGGTCGTGATCTGCCGCCAGATCCAGCAGACACCGGCTTGTCAATGCGCCTGGCATGGGTCTCTCAATGGACCATACATTTTTTGCCTGAATCCCATGTGCGCATCGGCCATGGTGCGGCCACAAGTCGCCTATCGTGGAAAGAAGCAAACATCGATTGCATGGTCAGATCTGAGCCCGGCTAAGCTTCTTGATCGAGAAGCACGCTTGAGGTACGTACGTACGTCAGCGTAGCGAGCCCTGCACTCGGCTATGGCCTTGTCGACTCCCCCGTGATCTGACCTGAGACCAGCTCAAAACAATGGTCGATGTATTTAGCAATGGCTGCCACGTGCCACGCCTGCTCACGCCAATCGGAAGTAACCGTACGGGGACCGATCAGATCATCAGTCAGCCTGGGCTCTCGTCGTCGTCGTCGAGTGTCAAACGCCCAAGGCTCGCAACAGACTGGATGCCAAATCTTCAGCGCTCTTGAGCCTCTCCACCCAAACCTCTTGGCCGAAGAATCGCTTGCAGACGAAAGAGCCAGCAATGATTAGAACGAGCCCGGGAGGTGCAAGGAGGATGATTTGCCACCACAATGAAGTGGCACAACAAGGGTTGCTAGTTGTCAACTTGACCTCGCCACCAACGCCCAGATATCCCGTCCAGGAGCTACAATGGTCCCATTCAGAACATCTCATCAATGCCCGATCACGGAGTTTCTTGCTTCCGTGAGGCAGCCAACTCTCATCCACGCTCTCCCAAGGGCGAGAGTACACCAACAACCACCCTACTCCGTATCAGATCCGTCGAGGCACGGGCCAACGGTTTCTTAACCATGTCCAAACCAGACCTGTCTTTCATTTCCGAGACCAAAACGAGGATCCAGCGGGCTCATTGCTGTTTTGAGAATCCCGCACATGACGCCAGGGACCAGGCCAAGCTGACAGCGAACTGCTCTCCGCGCTAGCGTCAAGAACTTCCTATGCTGCCCTTGTCGTTACGCTTCACCGATGGACTTGTTGAATGGCCATGGCCCCTCCTGTTTGCCTCTAGAATAACCCGGTCTCATCAGACCACGAGGTTCTACTCCACATTCGGATCACGACATTCCTATCTCGTCAGCCTTGAACATTTAGATTCCTACCCTCTCAACAATATCGCCAGCGTGGAAGTCGATCGTGAGACTTAGATGGCAGTTCAAAGATTGAGATTCAACTTTGGCAAATCACACCCAGCACAGCAGAAAAACTAGGCCTCATGTGCCGTCGGTCAAGCGAACTTTACGGCCTCTAGGCCATGGTGGTCAAATGGATGAGTCAGTTGGGTGCACCGCAGTATCTGTTTGGTGTCTCTCCATGGACTTACCAAGGTGGTACTGATGGACTCTCGACGAGACTAACACGAGATGCCCAGACCCAATCGTCTTGCGGAGGTGTTCCGCGCAACCCCCGATGGAATTGGTCGACTAGTAGCGCCGTGATTGGCACATGGCTAAGGGATCACCGGTGCTGCCATTGTCCACTTTGGCTGGAGCATGTTTCGCTAACTTAGCGAGGTCACATTGCGAGGTGCAATATACCTGACCTTGCCATTAGTTTATCTAGATGCTGGTGTTTGAATCGCACTGGCCCTGGCAGGATGCTTCGTGCAACGGTAAGGGTTGAGCTGAACCGAACTAGTGGTCATAGCCGAACTGACAGGTGGGGGGCGATCCTCTCACTTGGCTCCCAACATGGGGCCAGAGATGTTCTGGTCATCTCGATGCAACAATAGGCGACGTTGTGTTTCTGACCTGGACACAGATGAACGCAGGCACTTGACTTTCAAAGTCGATGCGCGTGCTAGGGTAGCTTTCGGCACTGCTCGGCAGCAAAGTCTTCAAACTTCACTTCTCACCGTAAGCCGATGTCAGGGCCGATTCTTAACTGCCGGTGTCAGATGCAAGCCGAAACTTCATCTATCATTTCACGAGAAAAAGAATGATCCTTGTCAGTCTGCACTCCTCGATGATCCCTGGCCAAATCGGTTCAGTCATGCACCCAAGAGAATGCCGTGAAGATCACTGCTGATCAAGTTTTTTTTTGGTTCTCACATTGGGCCACCCACTATGGCCAACAACAAGAAGGCGTTACCAATTGGCTTTTTAGCTAAGATTGAAGGCTCTTGATCAACTGGACCCATGATAAATAATGCCCGCAGACTTTCTCGACTCGACCTGCACAACGCACTTGCCTGCAGCATGGTGCCTGTGTGTTTGATCTGCGAGGCACCAGGATGCATGTAAAACGGATATCAGCATTGCCAGTGCAGGAAATTCTCCGAGCTTTGCAGATGAAACGTTTTACAGTACAGTACCTGATGCTCTACGCATATGCATGGAGCTTGCAGAGTTGCAAGCTAAATTCATCTCAACCGGCCAACTCGGGACGAAGGGCGCAGACTACGACTCTCTCCATCGCTGCGCATGAGAGGCCAGCCTGGACTCGTCATCAACTGAACAATGCGCCATGTATCGCAGCTCAAGTGGAGGATATGTTGGATATAAACCTCTCGAGATTTGAATTTCTTCAAGCCTCGTTCCCACTGCGATGAGGCTAGGCAACGCACAAGCACTCACACTGAGACCGGTTACCGCCAACGCGGCAGGAGATCTGGAACTGTGTCAACCAATAGAGCGGACCGATGAGCAGCGGACCGCGGCAGACAGCTGTCACCGACTATTTCATGCCACCGGCAAATTGATCTTCCCAGAAAGAAATGAGTGGAACTGAGAATACGCGACAATGGCTGTCCCTGAACAACCGGCAGATGCCTTGAGCAAGCGCCGACGGCGTCACCGTCAGCTGGGCAGCGTTGGTGTTGGGACCGGTGCAGATGCCGCGGCCAGAGCGGAAAATCCATTATTATGCACAATCCTAGCAGCCGCTAATGACGGCCCCATCGCAGAGAGCGTTCTGATGGGTGTTAGGAAGGTGTGGTATCGAGACCAAGATTCAAACATCCGCCGTTCTCTGCGCGTATGTACGGAGACACAAAAACGAAACTTTCCGATGAATGGCGCCCCGGGAAAGAAATGGAAATGAAGTCTTGGGCGTTTCAAGTCGGGGCCGTTTACGCATGTCCGAGCCATTCCCTGTGACACCGCAAGACACAACAAAGTGATACTGTGACCGGAGGCTCGGTCGAGGGAAATTTCCTAGAATACGACTTGCTGCTGGCTCTTAGCGCGGCATCCCGCTGCCAGGGCAGGGCGACTCGTGGTCTTTTCTCGAGGCACAGGCCAGTGTAGCAGCCGGGCCGCTGTTCTCTGGATCCCGACAAGCAATCGGCCGAAAGGTCGAGGGGTCCCCTGGCACTCGTGGAGAGCGTTGCAAGCGGGACCTCACGCCCTCGTCTCACACCCTACCCCTTGCAAGCCTTGTGCTGCCGGGCTAAGGTGCACCCAACGAGTCATGCAGGTGCCCCGCAGTCCAAAGTCCAAGAGGATGACATCCCCGCCCCTATCCTCGGACGATAACGTCCCAGCGTCTCTCGCTGAGCTTGATGTCACAATAATCTCTGTCTTAAGCGTGTCGCGGCTATTTCCAAAGCACGACACCCCAGCGACCCCCATCGGATGGGAAGAGAGGTACGAGATCTAGTGGGTGGTGGGCATCGTCTCGTTGATGGCTTGAATGGCGCGATGGCGGGGGAGACAGTGGATATCCTCCAAGCCATAGCTCCCTTGGTTTGTGATTTTGACGGACTCTTGTGATTGATCTTAGCTGCTGAGTGGTTGAGAAGCCGAGCTCCAGCGGAAACAGTTGAGCTTGATGAGACTGAACGGCGGACGGATAAGGTGAATGGCGCCAACGGCTGCCTCGGTTGACGACGACATGGACGACATGGACGACATGGACGACATGGCCTGTTTTCACGACTCAGCAAACGCTTGCTCTCAACTGTCCTAAATGCATTCGCTCCTCTCGGCTACGCGAAGGCTTGCACCCCGCACCAACCCATCTACAGAATCAACTAGTCACCTCGATCTGGTCTTCTTTCCCTGGCCCTCTAATGGATTGTGTCTTTCCTGAGCCGTCCTCATGGTGCAACTCACGTCATCCACCGAGTTTTCGCTCACTGGAGATACCCCAAGCACACACTTATGCGAGCCTAGTGAGATACTAGACAAGAAACGAACTGTGGAAAAAGAAAGCAGCTATTTCCCGCCACGTAGAAAGAAGCAATTTGGGAGGGACAGGAAATCGAGGAAAAGAAAAAGCAAGCCTCTCCAGTGCTTCCCCTACCATGGCTGTGGGATCCCTTGCGTCCAGCCATCTCTATTTGGGAAAGCCTGCCTACTATGAGAGGTTTTCGAGGGCCATTGCTCCCCATTTCACCTATCCCGAGATCTGATAATCACATTTACAGGTGTTGGGTTCTGCGGCCCAACTTGTCATGATGACTTATGCTTGCTTGTAATTGAGTTTCTGACCCGCTTCACCTCGGACAGGACAATAATACCCAGGAGGGCAGGGTCTCGGGTACAGTACCAGCCTCCGTTTCGAATCTTACCTCCCGCCCTGCCTCAAACTCATCAACACTTCGGGACGCAGTCCTCAGCAGCGCGCCGGTCCGCCGTGTCTAGTTGCAACGAGGCTTGAAAACCAGTCACGGCAGACCTTGATTTTCCTTGGTCCTTCTGGCGGGCTTTCCACCCTCTTCCCCGAAATGTGATAACTGATAGAAGCTCAGCTGTCCTCCCCCGGATCCCAAACCAGCTTCCTTGTTCCGGAACGTCACGCATGCATGACTAGAGACGGTTATGGGAGGGTCGTCGAGAGGAAGAGAAAGAAGCCAATGTTCCAATGCTACTCTCTTTTCGGCGTACCACCCAGACCGGGGGACGAGGCGTTCTCTCCCGCCCTCCACAAGACGCCCGCCAGCCCTGAGGGCTGCGGCAATCAATCCTTCCAACGTGCAGAATATCCTGGTGCGGATCTCTTTTGTCACAGATGGCCATCTTCTCTGTTACACCGCAGAGAACTAAACAATCCCCAGTTAGCCCTCGCCCTCGCCCTCGTGTCAGCACCTATCATGGTTGTCCGTCGAAATTCGTCCACTTGGGCACACATCCCCTGGTGGTTTTGGAAACAGATGGTTAACCGTCCTGACCGTCCTGCTCGCATTCCTTGCCTGCTGCGGAACCGCAAGACTACGTCCGCGGCCTGCCATTGCTGGGAAGTCTTCTCAAGCAGGGGAAAGAAAAAAAAGTCCCAGACTCATCCCCGTTCGTTACACTGTTGGCCCCCGCCGGCCCATGCTTCCCATGCTTCCATCAAGTTTTCCTTGCTTTTTCCATCTTCTCTCTTTTTGCGGGGAACCCTCTCGGGAACGTGTTTATGCTAGCTACTGGCGATTCGTTTGGCGAGAAACTCATGGCAGCCGCCCCATGTCACCGCTTAGGGTCGTCAGTTGTGATATCTGCTAGCAGCTCTTCTCAGTCACATCCCGAGTTCTCTAGGCTTAGTTGCCACCGCAAGTGCTGAGGACCCGCCGTGGGCCGCTTCCGACAGATGCACGCTGCTACCCGTGTTTGACAGTTTGACTGGTCACTCAGCAGCAACTTTTGGGGGTTGGTTCTCCCACCAACTTTCTTTTTTTTTTGCTTTTTGGTTGCCGGCAGTTAGCGATGAAATAAGCTGGGTTGACGGGACTGGTTTTTAGTACACCACTCTCGCTAGCCCACCACCTCTGATCCGAAACCCATGTGCTCCTTTCTATTCAACTTGATGCTTCTCAACTACCACCTTTCTATTATGCGCTGTGTCTATGCGCAATCAACTGGGTGGCTTAGAAAACAGGGCTGGACGCATGAAGACGTTGAGGCGACGCAGCTGCAGGGGCGAGCTATCACTTCTCCATTAGGTCCCGTCACTTCCACGGTCCCTCTGACATCAGACTCTGGTCTGGCAATCGGCGGCGGCGGCGCCGCCATAAAACCTAGTTCGGATAGGGAACTAACCCTCGCGCCCCTCGACTGCGAGGTAGAAGGGCAACCCTGAGACACGCCTCTTGTGGTTGCGTGTTCAGGTTTGTCCCGTGAACCATGAAACATTGAGAAAAGGCAAAAGCATCTACATACACGGAACCGCAACTGGCAGAGGAAATGAAACAAACCCATTCCAAAAGAGGATGTTGCTTTCTCTCTTGGGCATGAACGGCGGCTTCTTTTACTCGTTGTATCGGACACCTGAGACAAGCGAGCTCATTGTCCCCGTCTCGCTTGTAATAATTGAGGGTCCCCCCCCCTCCCCCTCCTCCCATGCTCCTTTCGCCTTGCTCATCTGTGGAAACCTCGCAATTAATTAGCAGGGGGGACAAGAGACTTGATGATCTGAACGGCAGGTAGAGTAGTAATAGAGTTAATCTGCTTGTCCCCGGTCTGTGTGGTCGTTTCGATGGACGCGGTATTTCCCTCGCATACCTCGTCAAAGACCCTTGATCTCAGTGTAACTCTGAGACATGACGTTATAGCTTTGCAGAATCGTACGACAAGAGTGCCTGCCGTCGTGAACCCTTGTCTAAGCGGCGACGATCACAGTCGGCCGTAACGGTAGCAGCATCACATCACATACTACATCGGCGACATGTGCTCGGTGCTCAACCTGCTCGGCCATCCTGAGAGACTCAAGGTCTTCGGTCGACCTCTCGGGGCTATCATCAATCGGTATCATTGTGCGGAATGTATTGAGAGGTAAACAAATCCTCATATCCTGATCCATTTACCGAGACAGTAAAAGAAACCGTATCGACAATCGCTATGTAGTTAACCTGGGTGTATTCACTCTCCCGGGATGGTTGAACAACTCTCTGCGGAAGACACGTGTTGAAAACCAGATCTTTTACATCAACACTTTCCTTAACAGCGTTTCAACAGCACGGTTTAACCTTGATCCTGTTTTAACTCAAGGTCCTGTTCCGTTGACAGTTAATTCCTCCAACTTTTCCTTGAGCAAGTGGTCAGGCTTGAGTGAGCCGTTAGTTTCGGACTCGCCATTGACTGATTCGGATGGGGTCTCGCCGCTCGTCAGACCCTTTCGGATTGCGAGGACGCTGTCAACGATGACTGCATCGATGCCCTGTTTGACCTGACGCTGTAACAATTGTTAGTTGCTGTGACTTGCTTGTCTCGTAGATGGATGAAATTTACCTGAACCATAATTGGGTCATTGTTCAAGACGCCATAACTGAAACACACAATTCCGTTCTCCTTCACAACCTTGACCAAACGGGGACTGTTGATCAACGGCTCTGCAGCAGAGACGATACCGAGTAAGTTCCAACGGCTCGCAAACCGGATAGCTTCCTGAAGGGACGAGGCGCGCACGTCGCAAACGTCGCAGCAGCCTGCGTCGGTGAGAAAGAGAATAGGAATGGATGGTTGCTTGAAGCTCAGGCAGAGACATATATCGGGGTTGAACGAGCTGAAGATGATGTGGCGCTCGCCAGCAAGGTCGTAGACCTTGGAAAGGACGGTATCACAGAACGAGTTGAGTTCCACGGCGTAAGTGTCCATTTCATGCTCCTCGCTCTCGTGCAACATAGGGTACTTCATCTCGATGTTGAAGCCAATGTTTTCCGGCAGCTTGCGGAAGAGATCTTCCAAAGTGGCAAAGGGAGCCTGGATGAAGTTGCCCCTTGAATTGGCCTTGAAGCCCTTTGACTTGAAGTCTCGTGTGTGCTTCATGCGCTCATCCATATCTCGTGGGCCGCTGCCAGCAAATCCCATAGACTGTGAGCGCTTCGGCGCAAGACTATTGCTACGAGCTCGGAAGCCACCGGGTTCGCCTTGAGCTACAGGCTTAGTCGGCTCAGCATGGGTAGGCCCCCGACGAGTGTCTGGGTTGATATGGAGGAACTGCTCCAGAGTCAGAGTGTGGACAGGGGCGTCGATCCCTGTCTCGCTGACGAGGAAATCATGATAGATGACCGGGACATGGTCCTTGGTTAACTGCACGTCAAACTCGACGTACTGCGCTCCAAGGTTGGCTGCAGCAATGAATGATGGCAGCGTGTTCTCGCCCAGCTGAAGAGATTTATTGGATGTGAGGTTCTTGCCGAGACCTCGGTGACCAATAAGCATAGTTGATGACAACTTCTTCCAATATGTCTGTCTCGAGGTGACCTCCATGTTGGGATGGTGAAAAGGGGTAATAACCAAGAAGTTGAAGTTAACGGTACCAATGACCTCCAAGCTGCTGGACATGATAGGGACACAGACATCTCCCTGTAGGTTCATTCGCCGAGAGCCTAACGTTGGCTTCACCGACGAGAGGAGTGCTACGGCACGCCCGACTTTATTCTTCTCGCTGCCAGAATATGTTGGAACAATATCGAACATGAGTTTCACCTTAGCAGCATCCTTGGTCATGAAAACGATGGGTTCCGTCGCAATGTTGTCGTGCACTGGAAGGTCGATGATGGTCGGTTCACCCTGAGCTCCAGTCGCGGCTACAACAATGGACAGGGCAGTGTCGAGTTGGGTGTTGTGAACCTCAGTAAGGGGGATATGATCCAAGCTGACTGGCTCGACGTTCTTCCGCATGTCCATTGAGCCAAGACTGACAAGAACAAGGCTCTCATCTGTCAAGTATCGATGACCAAAACTCTTGACGGCTTCGGGGGGCCGTGGTACAGTGGTGGCACCGTTGGAGCGGCGCTCATCGATCGATGACATCTCCGAGAGTGTTGGCTGCAACGTTTCGACGGGTCTAGACGGAGGTTCCTCCTCGTCATTTTCGGTTGCAAGAAGTCGGGCAATATCCATATGGCCTCTCAGCGCAGCATGTTCCCTAGCTGCCCAGCCAGACGAGTCAAGCCGTGTGATATCCGCACCGGCTTCAACAAGAAGCTCCGCCACATTAAATTTTCCGTCCACGGCAGCAACATGAAGGGGTGTCCAGGCATATGTGGTCTCTGTAGCTTCAAGATCTGCCTTCTGAGCGTCGCTGCCATTTATGATAATCCGGGCGCACTCGTCATGTCCGAACCGAGCAGCAACGTGTAGAGCAGTCTCATTCGTCTTGTCTCTCCAGTTGAGATCAACGCCGGCATTTACCAGCATCTGAACAATGGTGCTGTAGTTGGACTTTGTAGCAAGAGCCAAGACAGCCCCTGATTTAGAGATCGACTTTCGAATCTCGGCCTTGGACTCGCTGCTGCCCTGCCAGTTTTCACCCTGTAGGAGTGCCCTGGTCGTCAAGGGGTGACCTCCAACAACGCTGAGGTGAAGGGGAGCACAACCATCGTGATCTTGCCACTCAGGTGTGTCGATGCCGTCCTTGACATTGAATTGATTCCACTCCTGCATTTTAGCCATGATAATCTGGCACACAACGACAAATCCGAACTGAGCTGCGTAGTGGAGAGGCATGCGTCCAAACGAGTCACGGCTCTTAAGCGCAACTCGTTGTTCCGGGTGTAGTTGATCAAGCAGATACATAAATAGCTGCACAACTTCATCATCTTTACCCAAGAGCTTGGCCTCGTTTGTATTCAGAGCATTAGTGGCTACTGAGGCTGAGAAACCCGGCTGGAGGTGTTTGTTGCTAAACTGCGAGCCTGCCGGGACGGGGTAAGGCTTAGATTCTTGGTCCGCAGGTTTCGCCTTTGTGCGTCCAATATGAATCACCAAGCGGTGGATGCAGTTGCGGCCATTGATATCGTCTGGCTCGTCGAGGCTCTTGAGACGAGCGAGGAGGAAGGCAATACATGCTTTCGCACGGGTCGAGATGGATCGCTGAAGCAGGTTCAACAAAAGCGGCTGGGAGCCCTCTTCGGAGTTAACACTGCTGTCCTTGAGACCGGCCTCGAGCGATGGAACATTGTCGTTGCGAACAGCCTGTTCAAGCGCGTCAAGTTGCGCCTGAGGCAGGTTCAGCATTCCCTTGGTTGAAGCACGGCCTAGCGAACGAGTCGAGTGCTCAGACATTGTATCGTCAAAAGTTTGAGCCTCAGACAGCACAGACATCCACTTGTTGATCTCAGTTAGGAGCCTCGCCGTATTTGCCTCCTTGGCAAAGGGCTTGGGGTCAACCTTGGTCGAGATATAAGGATGCTGTGTTACGAGGTCGGGGACCTTCTTGTCAAGCTTTTTCGTGATTTTGACAAAACCTCTGCGGTTAATCTCACCAAACCATTGCAGATTGCGTAGCTGGCCTCTTAGCTCAAGAAGAGCTCCCATAACTTCCTCAACCTCATCCTGGTCGAGAGCGGCGACGACGTCGGGAGTACGGCCATAGCGGTTGTAGAGTAGATTCAGGCGGCGACAGGATTCAGCGAGTTTCTTGTTGTAGAAGAAGTCGACGTCTTCGAGGTTTCGGTCAAGTGCGAAGAAGAATTCTGCATGGGGAGTTAGGGGAGAGGCTCAGGGTGCGACGAAGAGAGTCGTCAAAGCCGCCCACCTGCTGGATCCACCTTTTCACCATTCCTTGCCTTCTCAGCCGCAGCCTTTACAAGCTTCTTGAGGCCCTTGTAGTTGATGTACGAAGCCGCCCACTCAGGGACCTGATTGCGCGGTAGACTGTGGAACAGTGAGCTCAACTGGCCAATCCGAGTGTGAATCTGTGAACTCACTTTCTTCCAAACTTCATCTTGTTGGGGCCGTTGCAAATCTATCTTGTAAGAGGCTAAAGTCTATGCAAGAGAGCGTGAGAGTAAGAATTGCGACGTGTTGCGACCAGGAGACAAAGAGGTGATGTGAGCCAGAGGCTGTCGAGGCTGGAGTTACGGGAGCTTGGAGCTCTGGGTAATTCGCCCCTGCAAGAGGAAGCTGCAGCAAAGGAATCTTACAGCAGCAGCTCGCGTGTCAAGACAGCTTATCCAACAGACTCAGGTCGTGAGTGATACTCCAAGTTGTCGCGTTTCCGGACGGTCGGGTGACGTCAAGGCAAAGGTTCCTGGGCGCGCAATCAAGAATATCCGGTGGCTTCGATAAGAGAAGATTGAGCTTGTGACATAGAATCCATGGGCCGTACCGGGTAGTTCCTCGCCTCTAGTCTCACGAAGCAGCTCGAGAGAGGCCAAGGAAGATGCAGGAGGGAAGAAGAGAAGAGGACAAGGACCGAGACGAGACCGGGCTCGGGATCCAGACAGATTTTTGCTAAGCCAACAATGAATGCCCTTGGGAAAAACAATTCGTGGGTTGGATTGGGATTGGAGTGTGAAAATGGGACCTGGAGCCCCTTCCACTTGTTTGGTTTGGTATGAACTGCTGCTTCCCATGTGGGGGAAAGTACCAACACCACTGGGCTGGCACTGGGAAGCTACCTGCCTCTCTCCCTTCTACCTTCCCGCTGAAGAGCAGCGCTGGAACAAGGGGGAACAGAGCCTGGAAGCTGCGGGGAGGGGGTGCGAGCCAGGCCTGCCAATCCAATTGGCCCCGTGGACCCTGCATGACCCGTGACTGGACGGCGCGAGTCGCGGCGCACCCACTCAACTCCTGAGCCACAGCGGCATCGTGACCCTTGAGGGCTCCATATCGTCAAACGAGAACCTGTCAGAGTACCGCGTTGGACCTGCGATACAGTGCTAGTTGGCGAGGAAACTTACTATAGAAACCCAGCCCGTGAGATGCGATGCAGACCGCCATATTGAGGGATCCTCGCCGTCCGGGGGACGTGGCAATTCCACTGTATGTACAGAATTCTGACTGTAATTACCACCGACTTGTCCGGTTTTGCTTCTCATGACCCTGGTCAAGCGTCAAGCGACAGCAACCAAGGCGCCGCCTCGTCCTGCGGGGGGGATTATTATATCATTGAACCTAGTTACCTAACACAAACCAGATCAAGCGTCAGTGCCGAGGCATCGTGTCTGTACTGGTCTTGAAACTTGCTCGTGTTATAAAAAAAAATAATCATGGTAGATACACTGGGTAATATCTAAGTAGGCATGTGCTATGTGTGGCCTAGTGTACATGCGGCTCAATGCTAGGTACAGTAGTAAAGGTGACCTCATAAAGCTGACTGACGCTCATCTCCGTCTTTTGTCCATTCAACCCAATCCTGCCAACTGTCCCTGCTGCATATATGCCGGTCGCTGATCCGGTACTGGCCATGTGATCAGCCTCCTGGGCCTCGCCTTCAACCGTCCTGCTCCTCTGCCTATCCGCTCAGTCGGTTCGGGAAGCACAACTACCGTTGGTTTCTCATCGCGGAATGACATTTGAACCCCATCCCCAATATTTCCATCCACCGTTGATTGGTCAAGTTCTTCAACTTGGCGCTCGACAACATCGTTCTGCATTAAAGGGAGACCGGCTGCATTCTGAAAGTGCTCACACTCCGCTATTGTTTCTTGCACATATTTCGAAGCACGCAGTTGCGACAATACGTCCACCAGCTCTCCGTTGAGCACCAATGATTCTTCTGTTGCTGTGTTCCCAATGTGCAGAGCCATTGACACGCGGAACTGAGGAGAAAAGTCAGGGTATAGTAACTTGCTCTCAATGGAACGTGTCGTCTTTCCAATCAGGGCTTGTTCTTTCCAGAGACCTTCGATTTGCAGTAACCTGCTCTTTGAAGAAAGGATAAGGTCGTCAGTTATTGATTCCAAGCCGCCAGGAACCGGACCACGCAGCTGGAGTTGTGAGGTCGAGTCAGCTCTGGCTAGAGCATTCAAGAATCGGTTGAACCTCCAGGCCGAGATGGACAGGTTGTCCAGAGTCGACGTGGACACGAGCTCCCCTGAGCTTCGTAAGCCACAAAGGTCAAGGAGGACATGTAATCTGCTGATGAGATAAGAGGTGCCTTCGTTCCGATTCATCAACATTGATGGCCACGCATTCGGGCAATCTGTGAAGCCTTGGATAAGACGCACTGCGGCCTTCCAGTCTAGAGCCAGAATGCACTCGTCAAACAATTGCTTGATCGTGTTTGTGCTGAGGATGACCTTGGCCTTCATACACGACACGAAGAAGTTGGCAGCCTGATCAAAGAGCTTGAAATGAAGAAGCCCATTAATCACCACCTCAACGAGAGATTTGTCGAGAGGCGCATGCTGCCAAATCCAGTCGCCCGTCTGAGTAGAAGCCTTGTCTCTCGTTTGGTATTTTCCATATTTAGTCGCGGGGATCACATCATCCACGTGCCTGCGGCCCAGCTTGGCTCCTGTCTCTGCATCCAGGCCAGTGATGCATGCGAGGGCACGGAGAAACCTTCCGTGGTTCCCCGAGCTCTTGTAGTGATTCAAGATCGCCACGAAAGTAGAGGGTGTTGGCTGAAGACGTCGATAATAGAAGAACGAGTTGACTAACGGCTCCGACAGACACTTGTGTCCATGCTTATCAAATGCAACAATCAATGTGTTGTATGTATGCATATCAGGGGGGTAGGCAGACACAAGCAGGTTGTAACACACCCTGCCAACCTTTTCCTTGAGGTCGAGCTCAGTAGAATCGATTACTTCACGAAGGCGCCGATTTAGGGTGATTCGGTTCCCCCTCGCTCTGTTGGGATCAATTGAATCAAAGGTGTAAGAAGGGCTGCCTTCCGCTAGTTGGCGGGCCTCTTCGAAACTAGGACATGGAGAAGTCGAATTGTCCTGGGCCTCGGCGCGGCGGAGGAGTTGCTTGACAAGATGGACAATTGTTCGGGAGTCGTTGTGGAGATGTTTGTGGTTTAACGGAGCTCTGTGCGGTAGGCTTCGATCAATCTCCTCGTCCATAATAGCTTGCTCAAGGCGTTCATAGTCCGTCTGCCTCAGAGCGTGCATTGTTGCCTCATCGGGGCAGTTGTAATGGTCGGCGTGCAATCGGTTCAGGAACTCGGAAACCCGGAGAGTGGCAGGCTTGTCGATCTCCTTCATGTAAGGTCGATTTGTATAGATATCCTTCAGAGATTCCCAAAGCTTATCCATCTGACTGGGGGACAGCTCAGTCTGGTCGGGATCGAGGTTCGAAGTGATCCGATTCGTCTCGAGGGTTCGGAGCATCTGAAGTTCGGCCAATTCACGTCGTGTTTCGTCCAATTGGCGATCCAACTCTTGTCTGCGGTCCTCCTTGCGCACGGCATCAACGACGGCGGCAGTCGCAAACATGGAGCTGTAGCATGCAGTGAAGATCTCGGCAAAGGTGACTTTGCGTGGTCGAGCGGCGGCGGTAGTCACCCGCCGGCCGAGGGCACTGACGGCGGTTTCGCAGACGCGACATCCGCATCGGTGAGCCTGGCCGGCTCTCGACCATAGAGCCTGCATGACGAGTGGTTTCGAGGGCTCAAGACATCGCTTGGCAGCGACTGGGGCGTTTGCGTCGACGGCAATGGTTCAACTGAGGTGTTTCGCGGAACCGGAATTGAGAAATTGGCCAGTCATGGATGGTTCGATTATTCTCATCACGTGATAGCAGCTCACTCGACGGCTGTCAGGCTGATATTCTCACACCCCACCACCCCACATTCGTCACTCGCACCGCATCGGATCGCAAGTCTTGAAGTCTACTCTTTTGCCCTCGAAGCTCATCACACGTTGCGGACACCGTCTTGTTTAACCCAGGGCTCAAATTTGTCTCTACCCATTGTTGTTATTACTCATCTCTTCTCATATCATCATGTTCCTCTATCTCACTGCCGAGTTGCAAGGGTATGGCAGAAGGGCTTCTTGACGTTGAGCTTCACTGACGTGACGGGCAATTTGACAGGGTTACCAACTTGCGCCCTGACGATACTCAAGACAACCCCTTCTGGTACATGTTCAAGGTTCAGTGCACTTCATGCCGAGAGACGCACGCAAACTATGTTGGCGTGAACCGGTTTGTACGTTGTATTGCCTCTTCTTTCGGTCGATTGGGCAGCTACTCACTCTATCTCTTTAGGAAACCAATGAGATGAGTGGAAGCAGAGGAGAGGCCAACTTTGTTTGGAAATGCAAAAACTGCAAGGTAGTTTTGTTCACATCATACTCGAATTTATCTCTGATATCCGTTTCTAGCGAGAGTCATCTGCTTCCATCAAGGCGGCACCGGCACCCTACCAACAGACTGAGCCAGCAAAGGCTCAAAAAATAATCGAGTTTGACTGTCGAGGCCTGGAATTCACCGAATTCAAGGCAGAGGTAGGCAAATTGCTGTAGCTGTTTGTCTTATATACAAGCTAACCTGGCTCATAGGGTGAGTGGCTCGCTGAGGGCGTTGAGTCTGGAACCAAGTTCACAGGAATCGAGTTGGTGGATGGTGAATGGTTCGATTACGATGAGAAGACCAGCGAGGAGGTGAGTATCAATGATATCAAGTGGGAAGTTCGTCGCGCGTGAGAATTACTGCCTACGGATTAAGTTGGCGTTGCGGTCGAGGTGTTGGTGGGTAAGCGGATGAAAGATTATGTCGAGTTGGAGTTCCTCAGAAGAGACCCATGAGAGATAAGAATAAAGAGGTTCATGACCATGAGCATGGACTTGTTTTATGAGTGATGAGACGAACATCTGTCGCCATGAACGCAATGAGAGCCGGTGATTATGTGGGTGAAGGATTGACCAATCAAACGGTGTTGTCGTAGCAGGCCCACTTGTTGTACCGTCAGGTCCAAGCTGCCCGTCAAGGTTCTAGCAACAACATTGAGCCTCAACTCCAGGTCTCAAAAGCAACGTCCCGACAGATATCCGGGCATCGGTCACCTTTAGCAACGATGGCCGTCTCGGAGATTCCAGGGACATTCGAGTTCCTCACCAATGCGGCACACCTTCTCCGCATGACGGCTCCAGAAACCTCGGCACATCTCATGAGCCATCGAGACAACCTCCTTTCCCAGCACCGCATCCCGCTATCCGACTTTCAACGCCAGCAAGTATGCGGTGGCTGCGGCCTCATCAGGATTCCAGGCGAGGAAACTAGTTTGAGGTTTGATGCCAGAAAGAATATTCGAAGAAAGACCAAGCGCGAAAAGTCGACCACCATCTCTGCCCCTAAGCTCACTCAGGAGCTACAAGGCCCTTGCAAGGTTTTCCATTGCCGCAACTGCTATCAAGACACGAAGATCTCTATGCCAGCCCCAGGGCCTGCTATACGACACAAAGCTACGAAACCGGCCAAGGTCAAGAAACCAGCGGCGACTCTGGAGGCACCCAAGCCGACAGCCAACGCAACCAGCAAGAAACGAGCCAAGAATCGCAAGGCTGGTCTCCAGGCTCTGCTGTCAGGCCAGAAGCAGCAAGCAGCAAACCCACTCAGCCTTGCCCATTTCATGAAATGAAGCCCGGGCAGTCTGGACGAGAGAGATGTTTACGACTCTTTCCAGCAGTTGATTTCATAGGCAGACCTGTCACTCACATACTTTCTCTGCCCTCGACACCGCTGGTAAGTCACGGATGAATCTAGGCCCGTCTAGATGAGTCAGGCCGCTACGCTACGCTGTGTGCTACGGCCCCGAAGATTCTAGCGCCTGAAAAAAACCCAAAATTCTGCATGGGAGCCGCATGACATAACCCCCCGCCCACTGTGGCCCAGTTGCCCCTCCAAAAATTTCATGAGCCCCTCCATCACCCACCTGCCCAACGACGCATTTTCCAAGAGTCACGATAAGAGCAAAGGAAAAATGGCAGCCGAGGACGTGAACAAGCAGACTCCTCAGGAGTTCTTCGAGAGCATCGGCAGCAAGGTCAAGAACCTTGCGCCCGCCGCCGATGGCGCTGAAGATACTGCCGAAGACGACGACCAGCGCGCTGTCGAGGAGATCGAGTCGCTGTGCATGAACTGCGGCAAGAATGTGAGCCAAAGCATCTCGCGATACCTGCACCAAGATTTATAACTAATAGATTTATCTAGGGTATTACTCGACTGCTTCTTACCGCGATCCCCTACTTCCGCGAAATCGTCATCATGTCCTTCTTCTGCGAGCACTGCAACCTTCAGAACAATGAGATCCAGGCGGCCGGAACCGTCCAGCCCAAGGGCACACACTACGAGCTGCGCTTGACCACCC
This sequence comes from Fusarium sp. JS1030, assembly GCA_000966855.1. Taxonomy (NCBI): domain Eukaryota; kingdom Fungi; phylum Ascomycota; class Sordariomycetes; order Hypocreales; family Nectriaceae; genus Fusarium; species Fusarium sp. JS1030. The sequence goes on along the minus strand of JWIW01000095.1, from coordinate 1,340,673 downwards.
TCGCCGACTTTGCACGACAGGTTGTCAAGTCTGATACCGCCACCGTCAAGTTTATCGAGCTGGATCTCGAGATTCCTGCTGGTCGCGGCCAGCTGACAAATGTTGAGGGTCTCCTAACGACTGTTATTGATGACCTCGAGCTCGGACAAGAAGCGCGAAAGGAGCAGGCCCCTGAGGTGTATATCAAGATCGCCGAGATCATCGCCAAGGGTCGCGCTATGTTGCTGGGCGACTCGTTCCCCTTCCGACTATGGGTTGATGACCCTGCCGGAAACTCCTTCATCGCCCCCGACCTGAAGGATGGCGTGGGCAAGTGGGAGAAGCACGAGTATGCTCGAACTGCCGAGCAGAACGCTGCTTTGGGTCTCTCCGACTCTGATCCTAGCGCCGGCCAGGACGCGCAAAATCCCGGCTTGACAGCCGACGGCGATATTATCCCCAACGAAGTCTACAGTTTCCCTGCGACATGCCCCGGATGCATGCACCCCTGCACTACTCACATGAAGATGGTCGACATCCCCCATTTTAAGCAGGTGGTTCTCATGTCGACCGTGTGCGATGACTGCGGCTACCGCTCCAACGACGTCAAGACCGGTGGTGAGATCCCTGAGAAGGGCGAGAAGATCGTTCTCGACGTCAAGGATAGCGCCGACCTTGGCCGTGATATTCTCAAGAGCGAGACTTGTGCTCTTGAGTGTCCTGAGCTCAAGCTTCAAGTCAATCCCGGAACTCTTGGCGGCCGCTTCACCACTGTTGAGGGCCTCCTTACCCAGGTCCGAAATGATCTTCACTCTCAGATCTTTGAGGCCGACGGCGCCGGTCAGGGTGGTGACTCACTCGCCTCTGATGAGAAGACTCAGTGGAACCAGTTCTTTGACGGGCTTGATGCCGCCATCCGGGGCGACAAACCCTTCACAATCATCCTCACCGATCCCTTCGCAAGCAGCTACGTTCAGCCTCTCGTAGACCCGCCGAAGCCTGACCCTAGCATCCACCGGGAGAATTATACCCGCACAGATGAGGAAGAGGAGGAGCTCGGACTCAAGGATATGAAGCTGGAGAACTATGGGGAGAAGGATGATGACAAGAAGGAGGAGACGGAAAAGAAAGAGACCGAGGGCGGTGATGACAGGTAGCAACCAGCGAGAGGTTCGGGAGTTTGAAAAGTTAAGACCATAGATGACGCAACGAGTAAAACGGTTCACAAAAGTCTATCAATACCATGGCGGCTCTAATGTGCAATTAGTGCGGTTCAGTCATGTACTATGGGGTTCCTATTCACCTTAACGCACCGCGAGTTTTGTAATATGATGACAGTTCTCTCCTGAAAAACCGGAGAAATTCTTGAACATTGTTAAGAGTAATACACACGTATAAGTAAGTCATTATAAATTAAATGAGGCTAACATTAAGGATAATGCCGGACTAACCCTGGTGACCCAAGCACTGATCTTTGCTCCCCTCTCCCAGATCATAGGTTATAACATATGAAAAGTAATAAACAACCTGATGGAACAAGACACTTGAGCCAGCCACACCTTTTTTCTCGTCTTTTAAAGGATTGCAAATAAACATAAACTGAAGGATAGGTTTAGCTAAGATTATTTGGGGTTCTCTATTCGTTTAGGTCTATTCTCCCCGTGTTTCCCCTTCTCACAAGTGTAACTGACTGGTAGAATTCTGTTAGCTGTGGGCTTGAACGTCGCAACACCCAAGTCCAGGAACGTGGGTTGGATGTTAGAAGCTATCGATAGTAGAACAAAGCATAAATCAATCACATGTTATTTTAGTCAAGTCGTTTGTATAATACTTCTGGGTTGAGTATTGCATGAGGTGAGGAGCGGCTTTAAATAAATGGCTTGACCTATGTTATGCTAGTTTTGTCTGGGTGATTATGTTGGTTCGAAAGTTTTTATTAAATCTTTAGTTTACTAGCGTCTTCCATCCAGATGAAATTCGTCTACCTCATTTATTAGCCCTCACTCAGCCTTTATAGTAACATGAGCATAATTTCAAGAAAGCTTGTTCGCAACCTCTGGACATTTGTCATGAACAAAATTGAAATGCAATGATATAAGTAGCATTCATATATAAACTATGAACAAGTCAAGTAGTCGGAAGAGACAGGTTCCCTTAAGCTCCACCGCTCTGCTTATTCCTCTTGATTCCAAACATCTGAATGATTTCAGTCCAGAAACCGACGGGAACCTCCTCAAAGGAAGCCTCGTAGGCATCGATCTGCGGCTTCTCCCAAACGAGATCAGCCTCGGAGGCCTTGACGAACTTGGTCTTCTTGGTAAACTTCCAGCCGAAGAAGGTGATGGGGGCAACCAGAACCATGGTGTAGTATGTGAAGAAGCCGTCAACGGTAAAGTTTCCGGGAAGGAAGGTGCTATATCCATAGCAGAAGACGACACAGGTCAGGAAGATGGCTGAGATATAGGACCCGTAGGGCTGAAACCAGCCGTAGTAGGGCAGAGTCTTGCGGTCGAGACCCTGGGCTTTGCAGGCTCGGTAGAAGAAGATGTAGGTGACCGAGATGACAATGTGGTCAATGATCTGAGCCGCAGTAATGATGTTGGTGAGCCAGGTTAGAACAATAACGGAATCGTTAGAGACGGCAAGGAAAGCCAAGAAGGGGAATAGCATGACGATTCCCAGACAGTATATAGGCAGACCGAAAGATGTGCACTTGAGAAGAAATCTGGGAGCTTGGCCCTCAAGAGCCAGACCGTAAAGACTTCGAGTGCCATAGTAGGTCAGGGCATTTCCAGCCGAGAAGATACTGGACACGAGGAGGGCGTTGCAAACGTGGGGCAAAACTCCGATTCCGAGGTTGCCCATGGCGATGACATAGGGAGAAGCAGCACCAGTTCCGGCACCCTCGCCAGTTCCGTTAACAATTCCAACAAGAGTCTCGTCATTGTATGGAAGAACGATGCCGACACAGAGGGCCGAGAGGATGAAGAAGATGCCGAATCGAACATAGGTGGTCTTGAAGGCGTTCTTGAGATATCGGCGAGGAAGCTTAGCCTCACCGGCAATCATGGAAACGTACTCGGGACCAACGACGGTGAAGGCAGCAATCCAGAGAGAACCCAAGAAACCTTCGAATCGTCCTAGGTCACCGGTAGTGATGAACTCGGCAAATGCGCCGGGGTTTGACCAGTGGCGGAAACCGTACTAAGTCAACACATTAGCATGAAAAGTCAAAGAGAGGGAATTCTGCCACGTACCGCATCCTTTTGAGGATTACCGCCTACCATGGTGATAAAGGTAAACATGAAGAGGATAAAGAAGAGCAGGACTTTTCCAAGGGAGAGCCAGAACTCAGCCTCGCCGAACCATCGAACTGCACCGACGTTGATGATACTGAAGATGGAGTCGTTAGCACACGGACAAGCCACAAGGCAGAGACAAGTATCAGACTCACCCATAAAGCACGATACAAACAGAGACAACAGCAGCAACGGGGATGTCATCGCGCCAGAATTTCAAGACGACATTCAGGGCAGAGATTTCAAAGGGGACCAGAAGAGCCTCGTAGAGGAAGAAGTTCCAGCCAACCATGAAACCAAACGACTCGTCAACCCAACGGCCAGCCATACGGATAAAGGCACCAGAAACAGGCATAAAGGTTGCCATCTCAGCCATCGAGTTGTTGACGAGACCAACCATGCACGAGTACAGAGTATAAGCCAGGAAAAGGCTCGCAGGTCCGCCGTGGGCGAGACCGGTTCCGATCGAGACGAAGACGGCGGTTCCGATGGAGCCTCCGATGGCGATGAGCTGGATCTGGCGGTTTCCTAGACGCCGCTGGAGCTGGCTCGTGTGGCCAATGTCTCCGTCTAGGATGCTGCCGCCGCCTGTCGTGGTTTGTCTGCCGAGCTTCTCATCGTTGAGACTCGCAGGCTTGGCGTGGTCCTTGTCGTCGTAGGAATCCATGATGAAGAGTTGCAGTGACAAACGAGTCACTCTTCTTTGTCAGGAGGAGAAGAGGGGGAGAGGATGAAAAGGGAAGGATTGGATGATGATCCGAGACAAGAAAGACGAGTTGGGGATGGGGGCACAGCCGAGTTTAAATGCTCATCACTCTTGGACTCGAGATAAGGAGCGAGTAGGCCTGTCGTACCTATCTCTCCAGGGCCATGGGCCTGGCCCCTACTTGCTTTTCCCCCGCAGATTTGCTAGTCCTAGTTATCTTTGCCTCCTCCACTTCCCCAGACTGGGGTAATAAGCGTGTGCCGTAGGGATCCATGGCCTCGACTAGGGGGTCTGTATGGCCTCTCGTCTCTTGCAAACGGAGTCCCCGGTCCATCTCGCCCCTCTCTTATCCTCCTCTCCACTTGTTCACACCGAGGGCGGTGCACCTTTCTCCATGCCGCTTTCCCCGGAGGAGATAGGTTTGCCGGATTCGTTCGTCTCCAACGCGGCGGGTCGGCTAGACTAACGTCATGAACTAGGACCTGGCATGCTATCTTGTTAAAATACTACGCCACCCCATGCACATTGGAGCGGCGATGGGGCGCATGGGGTATCCTCAGCCGAAGGCCGTGTGTCCGCGGGCCGGGAAGCTATTACTACTACCGCATTATCTACGTACTGATCCAGTGCCATGGCCATACTTGGTATTATATATCATGTAAGGACTCCGTGTAAGAACCTGTCGTTTCCTAAGCTCCTGATCCCTCATCTTCATCTTCATGCCATCCGGGGGAGACCCGTAGACCAGGTGATTACGATCAAATGGCGCATCCAACATCAAACCCTCAAGCGTTTTTACACGAGAGACAGCCACGTAGCTTAAACCGGTCTGAAAGTCCCGGCAGGAGAGATCCGTCACGATCATATCTTCTGTGATGCTTTGTGACTTGTGCACGGTAATAGCGTAGCATACGATCAGGGGAAACTGCGTGCGAGCGCAGAGAGTGGCTCCGATGAGAAAGTCTCTCTCAACTGGGAGAATTGGAACAATCTTTTTGCCATCGGGGGTGGTCAGGAACACCGGTCCGTTGTACTTGTCAAACTCCATCATGATAACACAAGGAGGATCTTGGATGGGGTCAGCCCCGGGTGCCCAGCCGATGTCGTAAACCGTACCGCGAGCGCCGTTGCAGAGGCCAACGGGCTGCCAAAGGTTAGACGTCAGCATCAGACGAGCGCCAATGCATATAGGGATCTGCTTCGCAAGGTTGCCCGCCTTGTCATCAGGGGCAGCAGCCGCACCAGGGCCGACGTTCTTAGCTTTGACCTGGACGACTGGCCGGCCGAGGCGGTCGAGGTGATAGTGGTTATACTCGTTCACCCTATCTTTGGTAGCGTATACTCGCAGGGCGCTGGAAAACCTCGCGACCTCTCGATCGTCTAGCTTTGCCTGCACGCGGGTGGACAGGAGCTTCCAGGACTCCATAGATAGTTGGAGCAGCCGCAGTTCCCCAAGAGCTGTGCGAAACGCCTCCTGGTCGTCGCCGCGCTGCCTCTGAACAACCTTCAAGAATACTGATTTATCGAAGCGTCTGTATGCGTTCCTGCCCTTGATCTCTACTCCCTGCACCTCTTTGTCGTAATAAAGCGGCTTCTGTAGCACAGGGGGAAGCTGGAAGAAGTCACCAACCAAGAGGATGTTCAGACCGCCAAAGAACTCCTCATTCCTATTCGGGAACGCCTCGCGGAGACGGTCATCAATCCACGATAGCTGACGCAGTCCTAGCATGCTCTTCTCATCTATGATGAGGTACTTGATATCCTTCAGCTTCTTCTGGAGCTGGGTCTTATCAACGGGGGATAGAGGCTTGAAGTCCTTATTGATTGGGAGGTGTAACAGGGAGTGCAAGGTAGTGCCCGATATCTGGTTTCCTGCGACGCCCGTTGGCGCAGCACGCCAAACAGGTGTCCCCCTCCCCCCTGTCGCGGATTGGAGGTGCGCGGAGAGCAGGTTAATGAGGTATGACTTGCCAGTGCCGCCTCCGCCATCCACATGGAGTAGCAACTGAGGGGGATCCTGGGTCAGGAAGTGGCCCATCACCGTATCGTATACTATGCGCTGCTCTGGATTTAGGGAATCGCGAGCCTCCAAGGGCTGATCATCCACATCAAGATCAAGGGTGTTTTCCGCTTTGCGTTGCTTCCAGTAGTCGCTGTTGAGAATGCCATCATCGACATACCGCCCAACATGAGGGGTCCAATCGTAATTGATATCAATGTCTCGGCGGCCGAGGATGTCGATGTCCTCCTCCTCCAGTGGGCGGTCAGGTAGCATGCGGGCGAGTTCATGCCAGTCCTCCTCCGCGATGGGCTCCTCGTGGATCTCAAGCTCAAATTCATCCTCCTCTGCTGTCAATTCATCTGTATCTGGTTCCCCATAATGATCGTCCGCATGGGTATCATGGTGCTGTCTGCAGTGCACGTACGCAGCCGTGAAGGAATCGAACCGCTGCCCGCCCACAACGAGCAACTCTTCTGGAGAGCGATGTGGATGAGCCATCATCAATTTAACACGGCAGAAGTCGCTAAACTGCGAAGAGGCCTCCATAGACTTGTATCGAGGGAAGTAAGACAGGACTCTCTTCTTCGCTTGAGCAGCGAGTCTCCTCCACGTGTTGAGATTGTACGATTGCAGGTATTCGAGATAGGTTATATCCTCATGCTGGTCCTTTCTCTCTAGATATTTCCTATAGCTGCCGATGGCCTCGTTGACATCTCCGTCCACACGATACGAACGTGCCTGTCGCTCTAACGGACGGCAGTCCACGGTGACAACCATACGGGTACCTTCTTGCAGCGGAATGTTAAGCAGCAGATGGGAAATCTCCTGCGCCGAGTAATCTCTCTCGGCAATCAACTTGTTCATCAGGCGAGAGGAGAAGGACAACAAGGGCTGAACGTGCGATGTGTGCGGCAAGACCTGGTCTGCAAGCCTGGCGAAAGACTCCGTCTTCTTCTCAGATTTACTGCAATACTTCGCAGCGTACGTAATAACCGCCTGTAAGCTGGTGCAGGGAGATATGTCGATATTGGCTAGCCAGCCTAGGATAATCGCAGGATTGAAGTTATTCATGAGGCTGTCATTCCGGGCCGCCTCAAAGACATGGTACGACCTGCCTTCCTTCCTGATCACTGCGGCCAGCTCCCGCAAGGCACGAGGGAAGTCAAAACGACACACTTTCTCTGGATTGGCAACGTTTGCCGCCTCGATATCCGCAGCGGCACCCTCCATGTCCCTCGCCAGATCACCGGTTCTCTTCCTCACGCGCAAGCAGTACGTGGTATTGCACTTGTGGCGCTGGCAACGGTTGACGATTTGTGAGAGCCGCAGGAATGTCATCTCTATGCTCAGGGGATCCACGCTCAGGGGATTACCCTCACCCTGAGGCATAGTCCTACTCGGCTCGGGGTTAATGGCAGTGATGTGGAACCCCCACGTGCGTGCAAATACATCGCGAGCGGCTTCGTCCTCCATGTCGGCCCCTGGACAATTATCCATCCAGTACAGGCCGTGGTTGTGTGGGCTACCACGGCCTTGCCATTCGTACCGATCCCAGTAATCTGTGATGCTGAACTTCTTACTCAGCACGATATCCCGAAAGAGGGTGTATCGGCGGTAGAAGTGGAAAGCAGCAATGTGAGGGTTCTGCCGCAATAGGCGGCGCGATAGAGCCATCCTCTCCGGCTCGGTGGCGGCTAACCAGTCGTCATACTGGGGCATGTGCTGGTAGAGACTACGCCAGTGTAAATCTGCCGGGCTAAACGTGATGAATGCACCAGGACAACCAAGGTTATAGGCATAGGCCTCGAGGTCCTGCCTCTTTTTGTTCCAGAATGGACGCGTACCGCGAATAGACACCGCATGCCTTGCGATCGAGTTGATCAGCGCCTGCGCCTCGGGGTCCTCGCTGTGTTCCAGCGCCTGAATAAGTTGCTCTCGCGTCAGCGGCTGCTGTCTCCCATCATGTTGCTTCACGAAGAATCTGGACCGCGAACGTGCTTGTGACCGCATTAGCGTGTTGAAGGCGACGAAGCGGAAGGTCGGGTGGCGTGCAAAACGCCCGTCGTGCCAGCGCATCGCGTGCTCGACGTAGTCCTTGTAATCAATGGAGCGCAATCGAGGTTCAACAAAGTCGGCTCTACCGTCAGGAAAGAGGCAGGGAAACGCCAAGGAGAGCAGGGCATGAGAGCGATTGAACTCATTAATGGGTGTGTGTCGTATATTCGGGAGCTGCAGCTCGTGTTGCGCCTGCGCCTGGAAGCTTGTGGAAAGCTCTGGATCAGCTTCCGACTCTCCGGCGAGAATAGACCGCAGAGCATCGAGCTCCGTCTCCTTTGCCAACAGGTCTGGCACTGCAGCCTCGTCCTCCAGGTCAGGCTCTGCCTCCTGATCTTCCTCGGGTCCAACATCCGCAGCCTCCACCTGACTCTGGGGGATGGCATCCAGGACATTGCCATCTTGGGGCAATTGATTTAGCCTCTCTTCGTCGATGACGATGCATCGATACCCAGGATGATGGCGCCGGAGGTAGTCTAGCCATATGACAACCGGCTGGCGGCGGACACGGAACTGGCGGGTGAATTGCCGACTGAGATTTGCGTGGGACGACGTATTGGCAGGACGTAGTAATACAATGTTCAACTCCTGCGGCAGAAGCGGGAGCTGGTGGTACACTAAGCCAACCTCACGGAGAAAGTGAACTACGTGCCCCCGATACTTGTACTGCTGCCCTCGCACAAGCATAATGTTCACGTGGACGTGAACACGAGCAATCAAAGACTCTTCGGTAGGCGTAAGCTGGGGCAACCGGGCCGGTACAGGGCCAAAGTCGAGCTGATTATCTGCAGAGAAGAAATACGGCTCGCCGGGGCGGCGTTTCTCATCTTTTCGATAACAACGCGCACAAATGCCATCGCAATCGATCTTCATCTGGAACCAACACTCCTGGCATCGACTGCAAAACTGCATTTGGTCATTATCCAGCTTTGTCCAGAACTCGCGGAGGATTGCCTTATCGCGACCAGTCAAGGCGCAAGCCTCAAGGTCGCCATTCCACACCGGATCTTGCGCATGAAAGACCGCCGATTCTTCAGGTGGAATTATCACTGGACTCCGAATACGTCGTGGCGGCATCGATGATCGAGTTTGTGTTCGAGATTTTCTTGGTCGCCCTCCTGTACCAGGGGCAGGACCACGGCGACCACGTCTTGGCTGTGCGGAAGGCTGCCGCAAGCGATGGCGAAGAGGGCTTCCATCCACGCAATCATCATCGTCGTTCTCGTCTTCGTCCCCTAGATCAGAATCAGACTCTACCCCTAATTGTTTGAGGTACCTCCGTGGTCGAGCAGGTGAAAGCAGCAAGTTGAAATAGTCATCGGCGTCAATATCAGATTCAGAGAACTGTCCCCTGTCATACCCTTCCTTGATTATCCCATCCCCATCTAGAAACCCACTCGGTCGTAGTTGATCTTGACTCTCATCTACGTTCCGTGGTTAGCCTGAACAAACTACTGGGGCCACAGAACAAGGATACCTTCTCCAGGACCCTCAAAATCTTCCAAGAAGCGAAGTTGAGATATTGCGGGAGTCAGTGACACAGTCTCCCCTGCACGGCGTCGTGAACGATGGTCGCGCTGGATAGCAGCCAGCTTGGCCCTCGCCCCAGCCTTCAAGGAATCATCTTGCGAGTCCTTCCCCCCCTTGTGGAACCTGGTGGCCAAGTAAGAGTGATCCACACCAGGTGTGCTGCTTCGAAGAGTAGATGGATCAGAATGTGAGACGAGTGGATGGGTCGTTGGCTGCACAGGCGGTGACGGAGCTAGAGCCCGGAAGAGCCGCGAACTTTGTTGGGTTGGTGGAATTGGCGTCCCTAGCACTACATGCGACTGGCTAATTGACTCTCCGAATAAACTCCTAGCTGTATGAAGTTGCCGTAGCTTCTCTGGCGATGTAGGCTGGGTTCCGGATCTCTCGTTGGGGGGCGATAGGCCAGCATCTCCTTCGGTTCTCTTCGTGGCAGGTCTGCCAGGTGAGGATGGACGAAGTGCAATGTTCCGCAGCGTCTGGAGCACGACTTTGGATCTAGAATGCTTCATTTGATGAGGGTTAAGAGACTTATAGACGAGGAAGGCAGAACTTACATGAGAAACGCGCTGGTTACGGCAGTCTATGCATTGCTTAGTTTGCCTAGCAGACTGCCTCTTTGCTCTGAAGGCACTCTCCGGTCTCTCCTCCCCACAACGAGCACAAACAACGAAGAGTAAATCAGTAGAGAGCTCTTCGGGGTTGAGACCGAAATCCATTACTTAATCAACGAGGCCATGTCGGGACCTGTCGAATTGGGGAGATGAATTGAACGCGTGGTACTGGCACAATACTGAGTAAACAAACAATTCCAAATGGACCGATTGGCCCCACTCTTTTGGTGCCATCAGCCAGTTGCGCGTTCTTTCGCGGCTGGCCATACAAAATCTGGACCAATCAGATTCCGAGAAACTTATTTATCCCTGTCTGCACCAAACCCTCATTATTCGGGAAAACTTATGAACTAATGTAGAGTCAGCCTTCGGCTGAATGAAGGCCCAGGAAATGATACGACTAGCCTCGAATTGGCCAACTTAGCCGTACACGAGCCCAACTCCCGCAGGGTTTGTCATTCGCCAAGTCTCGGCTCGGTCAACTTATATCCCGCAAGTTTTGCTAAGGGGCATAACTATTACTGGCCCCCAGCCCTGAGCTACTACCTGCGAGTACTGGGAGCCGAACAGTTTTACTTGGTTATCATGCTGACCTAGTGTACATGGACGTACTGTCTCGGTGACCGCAGGTCTGAGTCGGTAACGACACTACAAAACTGCTTGGGCATCACTCTTTTGGCAGACCGCCCATTGGCTCGAGATTCGGCGAGGGCTGAGAATGGTGCCATGAACGGGCGAGGGGGGCAAGGGAGTAAGCATGATAAGCTTAACCCAAAGTGTCCTCCGTCTTCTCCTTGGAGTTGTCCCTCTCGAGTTCGTTAGAGGTGGCTTTCTCCGCGTTCCCCAACCGTCGACGCCTCGTCATGATTCATGAGACGCATGATGGATGGGTGGTGCCTGAACGAGGCCAATTTGGAGAAGAGAACGAGAGCCAGCCCCAAACTACGGCTCCTTCAGTAAGGGAAGATATATTCAACAACTCCCAAGTCAAACAAATTATCCTTTTTCATCAACAGAGTTTTTCCCTCAGAGTGGCAAAAAAAAGGCCACAGAGACGAGAAGAACAGAAAAAGTCTCACCCTCCGTTAGGGGTTCACATCCTTTTGATTTCCATCGAGTGAGCTTGGTCGTTCCACAGAAAGAGTTGAATAAGACGTGGATGGAAAGTTGACCTCAAATCATCCGATTGGCTGCTCGGTGAGAGCACCCGAGGGCGAGTGGGTAGGGCACCGCCGTGATTGGCCAGTTCCCCAACCAGCCTTGCAATTCCTCCTCAGACTCCAAGGAACAGGGCTCGGCTGGTCCAACGTCGTACGAAGCAGTCTCGGGTTCGAAGCCGAGCGGATGAGAAGCCGAGGCAAGCCGAGAGAGAGCAGAAGCCGAGTCTCGGGCCCCCGAAACATCGTCAAGTCACCCTCGGGACGAGTACAACAGGTCGACGTACTTTATAAAGCTTCCGTCGCCCAGGCTCGGGTCCTCGGGTCTGAGAAGAGAAGAGACGGTGCTAGGCCATGCCGTAAACAAAACCGACCATGGGCCATCAGCCAGCCATACGCCTTTCCCCCCAAGGAAACCATTTTACAACTCTTGCATATGCGGCGACCTGATGGAAGAATGATGAAGGGCATCTTTTGAGGCTATCGACACATGATACAGCATTATCGACGACTTGGACGCACACGAGGGGGGTTGAGGCAAGGCAAGCTTCGACGTTGTAAGAACAAGACATTATCTGAGATTCCAAATAACATTACTTTTTTTCTCTTACTTTCACATTCTGATTTCAATGCCGTTGTTTTTCTTTGCGGCTGAATACTAACAAGCAGAAATCATGTTTGCTATGGGTCAAAGAATGAGTTGGATCTACCAAGTGGTAGCACACATCGTCAAAGCGCCTGTTCACGAGGTGCAATAGCTCACGAGGAGAAGGAGAAAGGATGGTGGCTGCATCGGACAAGCAAGACCGACCAAGGCTGTCACATTCACATTCGGCTTTGACTAGAAAACGTGGCAAGACGCCCCCCGAAAGCTTCAGGCCCCAGGTACCGAACCCAATCATGGTCACGCTCCCGAGGCTCCCGAGTCTAGAAACCAAGCCAGCCCGACACGAGCAATCGACACCAAGACAACGCCTTCGAAAACAGCAAATCTACAACAAATCTCGCTTATGCCACCAAATTCATTAACCAGAAGAGGACAAGATTTCCAGACCTGTCAAAAATGGGGGTCATCATATCAAAGGACCCCACGATATCAACAATTCGTTGATTCATCAACCCCGGAGCAGTCTCGAAAGATGGGCAGTCGGACGCGGTGATGGTCATGCACTAGGCTTACATGCCGATAGCCATCCGTCTTAGTCATTGGTAGACGCCCGTGATGTTATCTCTGGACAAGGATTTGGTGCTTGTTTCGCAGCCAACACCAGCGGGGGCATGATATGCAGCGGGACTGTTACCTAGTCTTTTATCATGAATCAAAATTCAGTTGCCTTGATAAATCTCAGCGTAAATTGTGCCCGTTTCAGTATGAATTCTCGGTTGTGGCCCCTGGCTAATGCACTCGTGACCGAGATCTATCACCGCTTTCCCCAGAGTCTGAGACAGTTTCAACGAGATCTGTCTATCGATGTTGAACCAGATAGCATGCACCAATCATTGCATACAGCAGCCCAACCGTCGCCATTTTCAAAACGCATACACAACGCCCATGACACTAGCCACCGCCAATGATAAGACTGTCCGCCAAGTGGAGCTGGAGATTCCAGACTTGCGGGAACTATATCCGAACTCCACACCCCAAACCATCACCAACATTGCCAAACTCGACACGCCCGGCGAATGAGGAGCTCGCACCCCGGACGTGACAGGAGACGGTCTGGCCTATAGACCCGAGCCATGAGTCTCGTTTTGGCAAACCCTACAACTCTCAAGTCCGGCAGACCCCCCCTCCCCCTGGCTTTGCATCGGTACTTGCTCCCATCTCTTGCTTATCCGCTAGCCATCGTGAGGGTCACTTGACAATTCGTGATCAAATCATCATACATCCGACACTTTGAACGCGCAGGCTTCCCCGCGATAAGCCACTTTTCTTGCTGCTTGGAAGCTTAGATTCCTTCCACTCTTTCACTGGCTAAACCGTTTACAGCTGCCCGACTCTCGGGATGCGACACGATGCCCAGATCTATAGATATAAAAGAAGCCATCCTCAACGCCTCCTACCCTCGAGCACCACGGACAAAGACACACGCACTGCATACAAAGCCTAGAGAGCAAAAACGCACCCCGCACATACAAACACACACATCTTTTACAACCAAATTTCACACCTGACAGCACAATGCCTACCGCAATCTACGAGACTCCCGCCCCCTTGCCCATCCGCAAGCCAGCCCCCTTCGTCGTCGGCCCTACCAACAAGACGCCCCTCCGCCCTACCACAAAGCTCCCCCAGGATGTCATCGACACCGCCAGGGCGACTCCTGCCGAGGAATTTGACGCCCAGAAGCACGTCTGCTTCGAGTTCCCCCAGAGGACCTACACCATGGAGGAGTGGGGTTACGAGAACCAGGGCGTGTCGCACATCGCCGGCTCAGACCCCTTCCCCCTCTTTACAGAGGCTGCCGTCCAGCAGATCCGCCGCGAGCTGTTCAGCGAGAGTGTTCTAGGCAACTGCCAGTACGGCTCGACATTTACCAAGAACATGATCCGAGGATGTACCAAGGAGTGAGTTCCCATATATGTGTAATGGAAGACCAGCTACTGACGCCCAAAGCAGACAAGCCCCCTTCTCCCACGCTCTCTGGACGAGCCCCGAGGTCCAAGAGGCCGTTTCCAAGGTTGCCGGCATCGATCTCGTCCATGCCTTTGACTACGAGATTGGCCACACCAACCTCTTCTTCAGCAGCGGGGAGGACACCGGCAAGTCCAGCGACAACGTCGGCTTCTCCTGGCACTATGACAGCTTCCCCTTTGTCTGCGTCACCATGCTCTCCGACTGCTCAGACATGAAAGGTGGGGAGACGGCGGTCAAGACAGGCTCGGGAGAGGTTCTGAAAGTTCGCGGACCTACCATGGTATGTTTCTTTACAATCACGAGATATTCCACTAGCTGACTCTGTTATCTTAGGGAACCGCCGTCATTCTACAGGGCCGCTACGTCCAGCACGCAGCCCTCAAGGCCATCGGCAAGGAGCGCATCTCCTTCATCACCCCCTTCCGGCCCAAGTCTCCCTTTGTCAAGGACGAGCTCGTCCTCACAGGCTCGCGCAATATTAGCGATCAGTCCCGTCTCCTATACGGCTACAGCCAGTACCGATCCGACATCCTCGAGGCCCGCTTCCGCGACCACGCCAAGAAGCTGCGCGAGGCCGAGAATGCCGGCATAAAGTTCAACGTCGATGCCGTCAAGGAGTTTATCGAGGAGCAAAAAGAGATGCTAGAGGCGACGCTTAGGGAGATGATTCCCCTCCACGATGTCGTAGAGGCTTATTAAGGAGAAAAATTGGGCGGTTTAAAGGAATAGCATTGTATGAATTTTAGGCAATAATCAAAAGCGATTCATTTATTTACACAATATTGCCGACAATGTCACTTCAATTATGATAATGACAAGTCTATAGAGAATTCCTATTCATTGCGTTGAAGCCGAGAAATTTCCAGTTGCATCGAGCCTTGTGAAATGCGGTTACCTTAGATACTATTCCCTATTGACCTACCTTGCTTACCAACCAGACAAGAAGTTTTTGGTTACTCTGCAGTCTACATGGTCAAGTGAGAAAATCTTTGCTCTCAGAAACGTCCCGGTCAGAGTGAATCACCAGGGTCATCTGTTCAGACGGTCAAGTCAACACCACCCATCGTGTATATACTCAATAAAAACCTATGAATGAAGCTACAGCAAGGTTAGAATTTTATTTAACGGTGACAACGGGCTCTCATGCATCGCTAGCACGGTAACAAATCGGCTGGGAGAGTGGAAACGCCTGGGCCCTGATGTGCTGGTGGTGACAGGTCCAGATAGCTCAACACTGATTTTCCTAGACAATAGCCATGACCACAAGAAGAAAGAGTGAACAGAGTCTAAAGCAGGGTTACACAGTATCAAATTAATACCAGCATCTTTATGCATGCGTTCTGTGCTACTGGCAAGGTCCAACTTGCCATTGATAAGTTGCGAGTATGGATCAGTAGCTGGGTCGGTATCGATTCGCGAACACCTGCTAGCATGTATTTTTTTCTCTTTTTTTGGATTATTTGTTTTCATTCTTTGAGTTGTCTAATTATTTCTAGTCTTGTTGCGAATCGTCTTCTTTGCGGTCATGCATGTAGCTAAGAAGTAACTCAACTTCTAATCCCATCTTCACGAATTTGCACCTCAACCGGCAAAAAATAAGACAAAAACGCCACTAATAAGTAAGCTTCTCTAGTACAATTTACCAGATGCAGCAAAAAGAAATGCAAAAAAATCAATTGCTTTGCCGTCAGCAAGACTCGAACTTGCGTTTTCAGTGCTTCGAATGAGCCACAAACTGATGTACTGACCCCTATACGATGACGGCTTAGGAGCAATTGATGAAACATTGGTTGCATAATGTTAATTATATCGCACACAACCCCATCAAACACCACATTTGCCCGGAGCTGTCACGGTTGGTTACAGCCTCACCACTCTGTGAAAAGCCTAGCTGCCGACAAATTACCTCTCGCGCATTTTCTTTCTCTTGTTGATTGTCGGCTTCATTGATATACTATAGATCGATCAAGTAATTGCGCCCTACAGCATCGATGACAGCGGCATCGATCGCCCAACAGCATTGTAGACTCAATGCCAGTTGAATGGACCGGGCACAATAATCAAGGCCGTGCACCACGCCCATATCGAGATATCATCGCCGTTGGGCCATATTAAAAGTGCTCCCACATCTGGTTTAATGCTTCTTATGATCCCTTAGATCACCACTCTTTCAATCATCAACCGCCGTACAATATGCGACCACGATAAACCCCAACACCAATACCACAGCCCAACTGCCTTGACCATCAAAGCCAAGACAATACGTGTTCTCATCAGTCACAGTATAGAATTGAGGGAAACAACTCGCCCTGCTCATACCCTCATCGTCAGAGTTCATCATCAGGCTGTTCTAAGCAAAGACAGAGCATCTATCACCGCAGCACCCACTAATAACCCGCGATATCATCAAATTACAAGACATCATGTCACCTACTACAACATTTCAGGCAAGGTCTCGGTGTTTTGACCTTTCAGCTAGCCTGAGCCCGTCATTCAACCCTGTCAGGTGACACTATCAGGGGACAATAGGCATCATCACCAAAACAGACACATCTTCACTTCGCAGTCCGGGACCAGAGAAATGCATCAAACAATGATGTCTAACTCGTACAATAAATGATTACGTTATCCCCTACACCGGGTATATCAAGCAACACACCCAATCCGAACACCGCCCACTCCGGTTCCGTAGAGTCCAGTCTTGACTAAACCCATCCCTTCCACCTCCCTCAACCTTCCAGGTGGGGCCTAAGCCGGGGCCCTGAGAGAGACAGAGTGACAAAGGAAATGAGAAAGAGAAGATATTAACAACGTCATTCTAGTGTGAAGGATCCGAGTCCTTTTTTGGTGACCCCTGAAATTCTTTATTGCCGAAAAGTCGAGACCTGGGAAAGAGGGCCTACCTCCCTGCGCCAATATCGTACAGAGAAGACAGGCCTGAAAAGCAGAAAACAGTTGCGGAGAAGAAGCATGGCATGGCAGGATATTAGAGCCGCTTTTGGACGGCTGGTGTTGAGTTGATGAAATCGTGCAAGACGTGGGGGGGTAAGGCGTGTTCGTGTATGTATCCGCCGGGTGTGGTTGCGAATAGGCTCCATCGTCTGGTTCTATAGAAAAATGACCAGTTGCGGGAGCAAGGCAGAGCCTTAGTATATTGAGGTTGGGTTGAGGTGTTTAGAAAAACGATGGTTTCGTCAGGACACGGTATTCGACATAGTCCTCACCATCGATGCTAATGATGGTGCCCTGGGAGACTAGCTTGCCAACGAAAGGACCGTTGGATTTGCGCTCGTACTTGACGCCACCGTAGATCTTTGCATCTTCAGAGCCTGCCTTCATCCGGAGCGTTTCCTGGCGCGCCCAGACCTTGTTGAGGCGCTGCATTTCCTCAGTTTCGTGGAATCGTGGTCGACCGTTAACGGCAGCAGCGGGAATAGCAGCTGCAGCAGCATTGGCAGCATCCGCGGCCGCGGCGGCAGCTCGCTCGCGGTTAGCAGCGTGGCGGTCGGCACGTCCTTGGGCAGCTTCGGCGCGAGCAATCTCGCGGCGGGCAAGAGACGAGGTGCGTTCGAGAGCGTCCGTCCCTTGACCTTTGTTTACAGGCAGGCGAGGCTCCGGGCGAGGCTCAACCTCGGCAGGGAGCTGTCGTGTGGCTCGCGGTTCCATTCTGGCAGCGTTATCTGCCCTAGCAGCCTCAACGCGGCGGCTTTGGCGAAGCTCATGACCTCCAAAGCCTGCCCGTCCAGTCTGGTCGGAATCGTAGTCATCTGGAAGTCGAGGCAGAGCAGGAGCAATAGACAGAGGAGCAGCGGTCTTGTAACTCGTTCCCGCAACCCTAGCCTGAGCCTCATAAACAGCCTTAGTTTCGTTGGCGGTTCGGTCTTCGGGTGTTTCTCCATGGTCTATCTGCCACTGACGAACACGACAATACTCCTTAATCTCGTTCCGGGCGAGAGCTTGCAGATGGGGTTCAAATGCGACTTCTTCGTATGCGATCCAAAGAGCACCAGCACCAGTAGGGAAGTTGCCATCGACGAAGCGCCCATCCCGTGTCTCGCGTACCAACTTGACACGGAACATGTCATTCTGGCCCAGTATACCATAAACAGCATGCCGATCCTCAGGCTTTGGCTCTGTGGACTTTGCCCAATGACCAATAAGAATTCGTGTGGGCCGTGTTCCAGGGAGAGGGTCGACGATGTTGCGAACAGGTTGCGGTCCACCAGGCGCCGGTTGAATAGGGGTGTGCTCGATAACTACGCCGTTTGTAGGAGCAGGATTGATAGCAGCGAAACCTCCACTAGTTCTTCGTCGCTTCGGGTCTCGATTAGGCGCAAGATATTCGGGGAGGTCTACACCGTAAGCAATCTGAGGTGGGTTGGTTGCGTTCTCAACGGGAGGGTTCTGCTTGACACGTTGGATAGCCATACGGACTGCAGCTCTGTCGGCTACACTGCGCTCTTCTTCGGTTTCCTCAATCCCCGCTGTTTCGGCCCGAATCCTCACAAACTCTTTGACTTGGAAGTGATCGAGACCCACGAGAGGCTCGGAGAAGACGACTCTCTCGAATGTGACCCAGCTGCCGCCAGGTCCGGGAGGGAGGGGATATTCGTCCGGTACAGCGTCACCGGCCAGAGTAACGGGCTGGATACGAGTTCGAAGGCGTTCGCGAACATCAATGAAGCCAATGACAGCATGCTTGAGGCTTTCCACAGGTGCGGGTGAATCTCTCCAGTATCCAATAGTAACGCCTTTGACACTTCCCATACTTTGCCGCGCCGGCTTAGGCTTGGCGACAACTGTGGGTGGTGTCTTCTCATCCGGTACGGATTTGGGGGGTTCAATCTTGCTTTCGCTAAGGTCGTTATACATAGAGTTGCGCTTTCTCTTGGGGTAATGCGAGACCGGCTCATCGTCGATATCGGCCATGGTCTCGTCCTCGGGATCCGAGACTATCCGAAGAGGGGACGACTTCCTGGCACCGTTGGCACGCTCGCCGACAACTATCTCGTCCTCGAGTTCGTTGAACTCGACACCTGACGGGGAGTGGACGCTGCTTGCTGGATCACTAAGCTCACTCTCAACCTCCCCCTCCCCAAACGAGGTCTTGCGACCGTTGACCTGCCTAATTATTCTTTGGTTAGCTTCTACTGGCAAAGTGTATCGGGCAACTAGAGAAAGCATATTGGAAGGATCAAATACAGTAACTGGAATTCAACAACGACCAGGCTTGCCATGCAAGACCGCAGTCACGTGTGCAGTGGTGCGTATGAGAACGGATGGAGCAGAGCCAAGCGAAAAGGCAACAGCAAAGAGTTGAGTGATCGAAGGGGGTTTGCGTTGCGGCGACAGTAGAAGGGAAGAGGCGGTTACAGGGATGAGAAGGCAGTGCGAAAAGAAGGCAGGGTTACTAGGATGTGAAACAGAAAGAGGAAACGGGGGAAGGAATCGGGGTACCTAGGGTCTTGGGGCGCGGGAAGAGAGCCCATAGTTCCCCAGGGCAGAGGAAGAGACGTGTAGCACAACTGGGGGGGGTACCTGGAACCACGCCCAAGGGTGTATGCTGAAAGAGGTATTCGCTGGAACCGACCGAAAGGTTGGCCTCTCTGGATTTAGGGTTCAAGAGGAGGGGAAAAGAGGAAAAAGGCAGAGAGTGGGAAACCAAAGGTGATGGCAAGGGCAGAGTAGAGTTTTGCGCGATGGGCGCAAGGGACGCAGAGGTGCAGAAATAAGATGAAGATATTGGGGAGGAAAGAAGGTTTGAGTTGTGGAAATTCGAAAAATGCAGGATCAGGATCAGGCATAGAAGACGGAAGAAAGAAAAAGGGCTGGTGCCAGTTGTCACCGAATGAATGCCAGTTGTGAAGTGCCAGTGTCAGTGACGGCGTCAGTCAATGAAGGAATGATTCAGACCGTTGGGCAACCTGGGCCTGGTGCTGCGCCTAGACCGACCGCTTGGGATCGAGATTTTTGCGCCGACAGTGATTCAGAGCCACCGCGGGCCGTCTCATTTGGGCGACCAAGACAAGACGAGTTGCATGGACAAGAGACAGTCAGGCCAGGTGCGGTCAACAACTATTGGCTTTGACAAATCGGGACATGCCAACTAGGCCATGACCCTGGACAAAAGCCACGCCACTCATTCAGTCGCTCACTCACTCACTGGCTGGATGAGGACGCGAAGAGATGACGGCCAAGCAAATGCAACATGACGGTCGCAAGTGAGAAATGAAACTGGGGTGAAGGGGATGTTTGATGATACCAGAGAAGGTGAGAGAGAAGAAAGAGTGAGACAGAAAAAAAAAAGTTGATAAACTCACTTTGGCGAAGTCGTGATGGCTCCAGCTGGCTTCACGGCAACAGCTGCAGCCGGCGGCGATGTTCCGTTAGTGGTGCCAGTAGCGGGCGCGCGCGGTGCAGGTGATGGGGCGCGATCGTGGGCGACGGGGGCTGAAGTCGATGCAGCTGGAAGTGGTGATCGCGGCGCCGACGGGGTGGATGCGGGCCGGGGAGCTGAGCCCGAGTCTACTACAGCTGAAGAAGGGTTCAGAATGGCCTTGTCCAGAGCTGGACTTGTCGCAGAGGCGGGAGCCCGGACAGAGTCTGGCGTGGGAGCTGGAGTTGGCGATGCAGGTTTGGTCGCGGCCGGCTTGGGGGCAGCCGACGCTGAGAGAGCTGGCGATATTGGCTCAGGTGGCGCAACTGGCGGCCTGGGCTTGTCGCCGTCGACGGTGTCCATGACGCGGGACGTGTCGGTTTCTGTGAGTGTGTCTGTGACTGCTACTGCTGGGTGTGGCCGGGATAAGCGATGAATGCTAAGACGCGAAAAATACTGTCAAGCGGTGTCGGGTTGCGATGATGCTCGGTTGAAGCAGGGTTCAGCGAGGCCCGCGGCGGTTCAATCCAGCGGCGAGAAACTGCAGCAGGCGCGTTATGCTGTGCGAGTTGAAGAAGTTGAAGGTTAGGAGAAGGTTGTGTTGTAGTTTGTTGTAGAAAGAAGGAAGGACCCGCGTCGCCGGTCGCAAATCGACAGACAAGTTGGCTAGGCTAGGCTAGGCAAGTTGAGGTGACCTGAGCCTGAGAGGCGGATGGATGGTGTCGGTCGGGGTGGGAATGCGAAAGGAAAAGGGAAAGCAGGAATGGAGAACGAGGACCGACACCCTGGTTGGCCGAGGATCTGGATTTCTGGAATCTAGAGCCGGCCGGGGGGGTCCCAGGGCTAAAAGCAACAAGCGCAGGCCAGCTTGGCAAGATATGGAAGGCAACCAACCCTGAGTAAGGGCCAAAGAGGCTAAAAGGCTGCTTTTTTTATCGACCGGGCGGTGTTGGTCGCCAAAGTCCCAGATTACGAGGCAGCCAACAATGGCAGCGCTGATACGGTCTTGGTGTTGGGGTTGAGTTGGGGGAGCTGAAAGTGGTGGTTGTTTTGGTTAGATTATCGATGGTTTAGGTACTGTAGGTATCGGTAGTTTTGGAGGGGGGGAGAGAAGACGGAAAAGACGAGCAGCTGAGGATAGAGAGGTAGGGGATAAAGGGTTGAGACGGGCAGGAGGATAGTGCCAGAAAGGCAAATGGGGAGTGGGGTCGGATAAAGCTAAAGTCAGAGAATTTAGGAACAGGGAAGAGAGGAAATTGTGTGGAGAGTAAAGGAAAGGAAAAAATAAGTGTGGATTATGCCTTAGGTTGCCAGCCGAAGAGAAGCAAAGAAAGAAAGGGACCAAGAAAAAAAGTGGAAGCGGGATGGATGATGGCCAGCGCAGCAGCAGATGACAAGACAGATTTGAGAATGGGGGCAACACGAGTAGGCGGCCTGTAACTGCTGGCGGAAAAAATACTGTGAGGACCTAGCGAGTAGGTAACTTTGTTGTGCGGCCAGGGGGGGAGGATGGTGATGAGGCAATGAGAATGGCAGAGACCAGACCGTGTTTTAGTTTCCAAGGGAGGGCAATCAGTTGGCTCGGAGTGGGCATTTGCCAGAGATTAGTTCTTCGGCATTGGCTTTCCATCCATTTATTGTCTCTTTCTCCTGGCTCTCTACTCGCATCAACTCTGTCAAGCGACAAAGAGATGAGCTTTCGCAAGTACATACCTCGCCCAAACTTTCTGTTCCCTGCTGTGCTCTCTCTCGCGCTGTTCCTCTCGGCTTGCCGCTACTAGAGATTCACAACAATCAACCTGGGCGATGCTCATTGGTTTATGCAGCATGCCAACCTTGATTGACGACGACCATTTATGCGCCAGGGCTCCATGGCCAGCCAGCCAGCAGGATGCTCAATTGACCAAGTCCGGTAAAGTCAGGCTTTTGGTTCATCGCTGCGCCTTACTGCCACTTCTTTAGAGAAGAGAAAGAGTTGGCTGACGGAACAAGAAAGGTAGGTATACATACACGCACGCTTTGGTGCAGTTCCACGCCTTGGCACCGCCCACTTCGTTCAGTTTAAAAACTCTCTGCCTGTTTCCGCGAAACTCGTCGATTTCATGACTTTGTGTCTCGACTCTCTGCAGTTGACCTTTTGTGTTTATCCGTGCTTGGCCTTCTCCTTCTTGTATCGATTGGCAGAAAGAGCGGGAGATGAAACATAGACGCATTCAACCAACTCATGCGGTCTGCTAACGTCACTCCACGTGTCACTCCACCCACTCCCCGAGTTGGCCGTTCGCTCTCAGAAACCTCAGATAAGGTGTTGTCGGCGTACTCGATACAACTCTAAACGGGAAATCTTGGAAACTCTGTCCATTGTTTTTTTAATTGCCTTCATTCAGAACTGGGCCCCTTTTCCTGCCATTGTCTAGTATTTCGTATTTGGTTCATCGAGTATTTTGTCGCCCCATCTCTCTCGCTAGCTACTGCAGAGACATGTTGTCAACTAAACTGGCGGCCCCTAGACTCGTCGACACCGCCCATCTCAGCTCAGCGTCGTTGGTGTCCATTCATGATCAAGATCAAGAAAAATCGAACCAGGGTCGGACGAAACCAAAAGGAAACGATTCGATCCCAATCAAGCCCCACGGATACAAAGTGATACAATGGCTCGGTTCTCTGCCACTCAGAACCGTCGACTAAAAATCGCCATCTCTCGTGTGAAGAGTGATCGACCCCAACACCCAATACAACACGGGCCCCCCTCTCCTCCCCCCCTAGCACCGCCCGTAAACTCATTACGAATTACGTGCGTGCGCCAAGCTCTGGCTGGGTTGAGAGCGACAATGATGACACGACTTGCTCGATACAAGTTCAAGCCCACTGACCCCTTTTGGGCTATGCGGCCCCCGCAAATCGCATCGTTGTCGCTCTTGTTCCTTTGCGTCCTCTACCATTTTCAGCTGAGCCCTTGCCCCCCAGCCACCGTGTGTGTTGTGCGTACAGTAGACTACATGCGTATATAACTAATCATGCACACACGCCTGGTCAGGCACTTGTCATGCTCTCATCTTACGCTTTGAGGTTGTGTTGTGTTGGTACGACCTGAACCTTGCCTGAGGGGGAGTAAGACCCTTCGGCACCGTCGGCCAGGAAGGGGAATGAATGACCGGTCCTGTTACAGTAGAGGCAAAAGAGAGAGAGCGAGAAAGTAGGGCCATGATAAGTCGAGACATGTGCTGATGGATAATGGCAGTACATTATGATTATGATGACATGCCCGCGGTCCTTGACGCCAATGAAATAACAACGCTGTGGTCCAATTCCGACAAACGTGGCCAATGAGCAACTGTCTGATGTCGGTCGCCCAAAATCTGCAATCTCGCAACTCGATGGACCCAAAAACCATCCGCCCTTACACGCACGCCCACGTCAACACGCCCTCGGTCTCCCATCCGGTGTTCCTGACGCCAGCGAGAATCCTCCACGGCTCTCTAGTTATTCCTTTCATATTAGCAGCAAAACTAGCATAGCAAATCCCACGCTGGAATAAGAAAATGAAACGGAACTCATCTATCTTTGGCGGGCCGGTCCCTCTCCACCGAAAGGGTTGATCCTGGACTAATCCGGTTCAAGTGCCCGCCAGTGCACCCCTTGACACGAACGTTCTGACAACTCAAAAATCTTGCCAGAAGAGCACAACTCGGTATGAAGATCATTGCACCGCGAAACTGCCGAGTTCGGCATATCTATCAGATGCCCTCAACCCTCGGAATCGTATACACACGCAGGGGCCCATCCCTCGGCGACTTTTTCTGCCCGCCGTCTCGCAGGATGCGAAACTCTACGCGTTGTACGGAGTACATAGTGGCAAGACACGGACACAACTCTTGGGACGGAGAAATGGCTCCACGTCGGCCGCGCCCAGCAATTATTCCAGGTTGCTTACCTGGAATAGGGCATGTCACGCCGAGCCAGATTCCATCTCGTCAGCGGGCGCCAATTTGGAATAAAAAATAAAACCACGTCGCGAAAAGCATTGGATGGTAAGAGTCGATGATAACACTGCAAGTGCTTACGACAGAGAGCCCAACGCTGTCAGACTCACAGTCCGGGGTTCCATTGTCGCAAAAGACAACAGCAACCTCGTCAACTCAGATGTCGCTCGTCAAAGACGCACACAGCACGGGAAAACTCGCGCCGACGAGCACGTCTATCGCAGCTATTGAGAAGAACGGCCGAGTTCAGAACCAAGAAGCAGCGCTCACATGACTCGAATCTCGTCACAATCAGATGTCGAGTTTACCCAAAAGTCGCGACTTGGCGGGTCCCAATATCGACCCATTTTTCTGTCTTCCACACCACAGAAGTACCAAAAATGTCCAACAGCAGACCCCTGCAAGCTGTTATTAATCCTCCCCTTGGGTTTTCAATAGTTCAACAGCCGACGACAGATCCGGTCATACAAGCAAGCCCTCTGGCCCGCAAAGCTCGCCCGTTTCGGGCTGTGATATTCTTTTGACTCTTGCGCACTGTAGGCAAGGTACTGTGCCGGAGCAAGTGTTGAGTTACGGTGCCTAACCATGTATGCATGCCTCACGAATCATCGACTTGTGGTCAAGTCTCATCTGGTTGAGACAAGCCTCCAAGTTGCGCCAATGATCCTCGCTCATTTCACTTTATGACGCCGTCTCTCTCGAGTTTCGTAAAGACTCGCATGAGCGCGTGACTGTCTAATTCCCTCATCAATTGTGACCCTGCGGTGAGTTGTCAAAGGAATGCGAGGTAGCTGTGTGATCAACGAATGAGCACCTATCCTCCTTGTACCACGGCAGCGCTGCAGACTCGGCCTCTGGAGCATGACGCATTGTTCGGATGCTCCCAATTGGGCCATGTGTAGCAGAGGGTTTAGGCAGCCAGGTGCAGGTAAACTATACTTGTGTCCCTTGTGAAACGTCTACCGGGTAGCACCTAGTTGCGACTGGTTGGACTCGAAGACATTGCGAACCAGCCCATGTCCATAGCCGAAAGTGCTGCCTCACTCAGGTAACTCTGATTCGCACATACTAAATGTGATGAGGCAGACATGTTTCCTCCTCGGATGCAATACGCAACCTCGGGCACAGTTGTCCTGTAGGGTAAAATGGTCAAGTTCAGTTAAACCTTGGTGGAAGCACGGGCACTATATGTAGAGTCCGCGCTACAGAGAAGAGAAGAAGAGTTGCTATTTTTGAGAACTTGAAACATCAGTTCATTCTGACAGTGTCCGCTTGATGTTGGCTGTGACTGGAAACTTGTATGTAGTCTCGGCCAACACTCGAAACAGCCTCGGTTGACAGCCAACGAGACCCAGTTACCAGCAAACCACAACCTATCAAACTTGGCACACGTCAGCCCATCTCGCATGACTCGCTTCACGATACATCCTTGGTATACCCATCTGTCATATCGATTCATTAGCCAATGTAGGCATTATTTTCCGCATTTCCACTGTGTCTACTTGACACAATTAGCCACCTCGTCCTCGTCCTCCCCGGCCACGACCCCTACCCCTGCCCCTCCCCCTTCCGCCGCCACGACTTGTCTTCTTCCCGCCCCTCTGGCCGCCCCGGTTGTCGAACCTCTCAAACAGCCTCTCTTCCCCAAACCCTCCCTCACCAAACCTCATGAAGTTGACCAGCCCGCGGTCCACAATCGCGACCAGTACGTTGCGGTATCCGTGCTTCAGGCGCTGGTACATCCGCCCGGGACCTTTCCAGGCCTCGTTGGGCGGGTCGTAGGGCGTTGACTCCAGGAGGGCCTCAATCTCCTCGAGGGTGGGCACGCACGTCTCGCCCGCGTCAACGACTGCGATGCGGAAGTCGGGCGGAGGTGGGTTCTTCTTGGAGAATGGGGTGCCGCCTGATTTCCACACGTGGAAGAAGACCCTGTATGGCTCTTGCGGCGGATGTATTGTGGGAGGTGTAGGCAGCGGCTTATGGCGGGGTAGGAGAGCGAGTTGGTCGTAGATGGGTCTGTAGGCACGGTAAAGGCCGGGCTGGACGAGGGGTCCTGATGGCTTCTGCCTTGACTGCGCGCCAGAGTCAAAGAATGAGAATAACCACTGCCATATAGTCTTGGACGGTGGACTCGAAGAGGGTGCTTGGTAAGGTGGTGCGCGTAGAACGTAGAAGCCTGCTCGTTTTAGGTGTGCAAAGACTTGATACTGGGGCAATGTGATTTTGCCCCTCTCGCTTTCCTGGCTGATGAAAAGTGAGTATGCCGCCTCGAGACTCAATGGCATTCCGACGTCATAGTCATTCGGTCCCATATCGGTCCTCGGAGTCCCATCAGGACTGGGAAGTAATTCCTCCAGCTGTAGATTCGGCCACCACAGGTCCAAGGTTCCTCTCTCAACCAGGTAGAGGGCTTCTTCAGGCAGAAGCCAGAGCCGTCCCGTACCCAGGCGCTCGACCTTGCCAGGTACAGCTCGCCCGATATCCTTCTGCCAGCTCCCTCGCTCGTGCTCGATCATGACAACTCTGTCTCGTAGCAGGAGGCCCTCCTGCTCGCCGGCTTGATCTGTCTCGGCCCACCAGTCTGGAAAGCACCAGCCCCGCACCCAGGCTTCCTCGCGATGTATCCGTGTGTAGCCCAGCACATTGTCCAGAACCTTGCGACTCGCTTCGAGAAGATTGTCCTGCGCGCGCGTCCCATGTGACTCGAAATCCTTTTCGCCCTTACGAATCGCTTTGCTAGAGACACCGGACTTGTCAAACATGGACAGGAAGAGCTTGTAGTCGGGCGCATCATCGTCGGCATCTTCTGTGGCAGCATTGGTGCCATTCACAGGCGTTGCCTGTGCGTGGGGGTTGTCGTCATCGTCGAAGGCCATGGCGGGGTTGAAGGCAAGAGTTTCTTGAAGTCCTTCGAATGGATTCGAGATATTTCGGGTAATTTTTCGCACGAGAAATTCGATATCCGTCGGGCTGTTCTTGTATCGGTGTAGTCATAGAGGAGCTGATGTGGTTGAAGAAGAATTCTATGCAAGGCTGTGAAGCCTTGCTCAAGGTGGCTTGGCCCCACCTTCTCCCCCAAAATCTTAGGACTTGGTCTGGAATACCAGAGACCCAATCACGAATCATCATCGCTAACTTGGCCGAGTGGTTAAGGCGCTGTGTTTAGGTTATCATCTGAAACCAAACCCGCAGTGGGAAACCGCGGAGGTTCGAACCCTCCAGTTAGCAAAAGCGATTCTACCATTTTTTTGCCTTGCGGGACGATTACTTCATCGGTCTTGAATGATGTTAGGTTGTCTTTACAGACCTCGTGGCTGAGAACCGGGCTTCCTTCATTTTTCGTCCGGTTTCGCTTGACTTTGAGTGAACTTTGTGGTCTTGCTTCGATATCGGACCCTCATCGGAATTCAAAGAATCGAGTCTCAGCCTCGGAATTTGTGTTACTAGATAGTCTCTCTGGGTGTGAGGCCTTCCGGTGCTCCTTGAGGCTGGTCACTATCTTTGTGTGAACTCGAACTGCTCTACTGCTGCCAAAAAAAAAGCCCCCTGTTGATCAAATACATCTTCATTCATCTCGCTGCTACATATCAACATCTACCAGACATGTTCAGTCATGCACTTGCCCACTTGCCTGTGCTCATACCCTGCCCCTAAGCCGTCCGGAACGCCATGAAATATGCCCGTGATTACAAGAGCCCTAACCCGCCTTCGCCAAACCGCCCCCCGAAATGCAAACGCCCCTGGGTATACTTCAACTGGCGGACAAATCCCGACTAGACTCTCAACCGCTTCCTCCGCAGGCCTCTGTTCTGCCGGTGTGACCTAGCCCCGGGGGCTGGAAAACCACCACGCTCGGGTTGTGAAAATGCTGGCGCGGGAAGCTATTCTCCCGACGCGGCTCGGCTGTGGCGACACACCGACGCAATAAGAGCGTCTCTTCGTTGTCGCATGAGCGTGGCGTGCGGCTGTAGGGCTGCTTCAAGTGACCATCCTTGCCCATTATTTCATCATCACTCAATGAATGGCTTCTTCTGTCCGCCCACATTGCAAAGGCCGAGGGCTCGTAATGAGTCGCGATCGTTGGCGAGAATGATTGTTCGTGCCGGAAGCATGGGGTTATTTGGATCGACATGTGAGGCGTCCTTGGCCGACTGCTCGATAGCGTCCATTTCTTCCTTGCAGCCTTGTTGGTCTAGGGGACAGATGACGATCGGTTGCCGTAGTGTCACATCACGAGCACCGCTCAAATTAACCTTGGAATGTTAGCGGAATGTGGACCCAGAGCCGAGTCTCATACCTTGATGTTGAGATAGAATTCGATCTTGTATAACGTCGAGGTGGTGGTAAAAGAAGTAACCTCATAGAGGGGAAAGTGTGGTTTGCCTCGCTTAACGATGCCCTCGGGATCACGGAGGTCCTTGGAGGGGAAGACCAGGCCGACGTTGGTAGCGTATCCGGCTTCTGGCATCTTCGTCTTGACCACCTGCACCTGTCTTGATATCTTGTTGACTTTCTTGGAGGGCTCGTCGCCCTCGGGATTGTATGTAATTTCTTCTTCGATAGTTAAAGTAATCTTGTCAATCGTTACGCGCTTCGCTTTGCTTAGCCAGTTGGCGTTGGGTGATAATTTGATGTACACTGTAATCGGGTCACTCGGGCCGTAGCTCCAGCGTGGCAGGTTGATGCCTAGGTGAACAATGTTGTCGTTGGTGACGAGCTTGGATTCGGGCTTGTTATACATGCCAAAAGTAGAGAGGGTATCGTAACGTTGGAGAGGTATGGGGAAGCTGTATTTGTACTGATTGCTGTGTCCTTGCTGTACTGTGACGACAAGTTCGTAATATGTTTCGGCGGTTCGGCTCGGGAGCTGCAGGGACGCTGGAGGGATACGTCGGTTGGTCTCCTCGCCGCCGCGGCCGTAGGGAATGAAGAGGACAAACGGCAGGTCCATGGCGATGACCTTTTCGGCCTCCTTTCCGGATGCGCAGCGGAAGAGGAGCTGCTCCTTGCCAACGACATCCGTCGTCTCCCTTCGCGGAGCGCCCAGATGTCTCTTGGTGATGCTGTCGGCGTCGGGGTGGATGGTCTCTCGGCGTTGCAGGCATATTCGGACGAGGGAGATGGGTACGGGCATCGAGAAGCCCTGGCCGGGGCGAATCTCGACCTTTCCTTCGATGCGCGGCTGGATCCGGGTTGGCAATGTTAGCTTGGGAGGGTTCGCGCACGAGGAGGGACGGAGGCGAGGGAGCGAGGGAGCGGGCGTAAGCAAGGCAGTGACGAGGTTTGGGAACGTACCAGAGTCGCAGAGATGCCGGGGTAGCCCACGAGAAAGCTGCTGTTTGGAGGGCCCGAGACCCTCACGCTCGCGGGAGCCGACATGATGGTGTTGTGTTGCTGCTGTAGCGGAATGTTGGGAGGCATTGGAGCCGGTCGCTGGGTTGTTTGCTGCGCTGCGGCGGTGTCGACGGGGTGGGGGGGTAACCACTACCACTACTGTAGGGATGACGGCGACGACGAAGCGGAGCGGGAACGGGCGGCTGGGTAAGCCCCGAGGACGACGAGAGCGTCAGGTCGGGCTACGCCAGGGCCAGGGCCGGATGGCAGAGCTTGAGCCGATGCCAGAGCGGGCGCGATCGCAGAGGATATGGCGATGCGGCGGTCATGAATCCAGGGCGGGTGGTTGTGGGCGTTTGGGGAGCTTCGCGGGCTATGATGGGGGACGCGGCGGGCGCCCTGTGTGTCCCAGGCTACCAGGCGTGCGGTCGCGGGAGCGGGCACCTCAGTGTGGACGGACGGCGTCGCCAAGGCGGAGGTGGGGTATTCTGGGACCTGGATCGAGACGGATAACAGCTACTAGTATAGGTAGGTAGGTACTGTAAACTGGGAGTTATGAGGGACGACGAGGCCGTGGAGGGACCGTGGTTGGCGGTGGCATCACCAGAATATAGCGAGGAGAGACGGCAGAAACAGAGCGAGAGAGGGCGTTGGGCAATGATGAGAGAGACCAGACCAGACGGGAAGCACACGCGCGCGGGCGAGGCTCTGTAGTGGAGATATGCAGGTAATGAATGGAGCTGGAGATTTGGAAAGGATGGATGATGACAGACACAGACACCGACGGCCTAAGCAATGGAACCCGGGACTGAACCGCTGGACTGGGCTGGCAACCACGAAAACGTTCAAGACATGCCTGAGTGCGTGCGTGAGTAAGTGCACAGCCCTGAACGGGATGAATATTGATTATCCGATCGCAGAAGAGTCAAGCCAAATGCAAGCAGATGGAACTTCAGCTCTCCGTCTTTCATTGTTGGGGGCCAAAGCAACCAGTCCCCAGGGTCTCGTCAGCATTCAAATCCACTTGGGGCCAAATCAGAACATCTCTCACGCGCGGCAAGGCAGCCTCAGCGTCTTTAAGGCTGACTTGTTCTGCTAGTAGACCCCAGCCAAGCATTGGGCACAGTGGAGACGGGAGGGAGGGAGGGGGGGGCCAGCAGTTGACGCACAAGGGCTGGATGTATGTATGCGGCCACAGACAGGATTATATAGACATAGATATAGATATATATATATATATATATTCTGTTGATAACATAAAACTTGAAACAGCATTTAGAGTCTGTTAACCATGCGGCAGCGGTTGAATGGCGCCCCCAATTCGCAACCTTAAGCGGCATGGCGGTTGCTGCGGTACCGGCTTACTTTTTGGCCCATGTTGATCCCTCACGTCAGGCTAATCAATCCTACAGCTGCACCTTGTCTAGGAAATAGCCGAATTCAGCTGCTGGAAAGCCAAGACGATATCTCGGTTAGCTTCTTGCAGCTTATTCAACCACGTCTTGACCGACTCATTCAAATATCAACCCTTTTCACAACTCATCAACAAGGACAAGGACTGCACCGAACAAGCATAACAAGCATTGACTTCCTCCCAGATGGTGGCGTCTTCGGAGATAAAACTACCCCCACTGTCGCAGATCCAGATCAGTTTAGCGGCATTCTCAAACGTCCAGGGCATCGAGCCACTGTGGCTGGTGCACGATGAGTCTCGGTCGTTCTATCATTCGTCGTGAAGCTAACTAGCTATTTCTCGATATCTACTCCTATCGTTGCTGTGAAAAGGGCAAAAATATACATACAGTATGACATAACAATGGATATAAAAGGCTAGCCGATTTGTGCTCTAAGAGATATCTCCCATAACATGCTGATTATTGGGCTTGTCCAGGAAGTCCCTGGCCTTGAGGACGAGTTGCCATCTCCTTCAGCGGGATATCACCAGCAACCCACTTCTGGACATCCGCAGGCGTGCTCTTCCCTCCTCGGTGAACCTGCACGTCGCGCTGCACATGGATTCCATCTCCATAGTCAGATACCCTATTGTTGGTTCTCGTACCGTCACGCTCTCCGTATAGGTCGTCGGTCGAGCCCTGCAGGCTGCTACCGTCTTCGAGTCGCTCGAATGAGCCGTCGAGGTCATGGTCCTCGGACCACTTGTCCCTGGGTCCGCCGCGGTTGGACATCTTTCCGATGGTGATGAGGGTGTTGAAGTTCTTGGATGACTTGTCGGCCGTCTTTGCTGAGCCCCTGTCCCCCGAGACGGCCGTGGCCACTCCACCCCAGAATCGCCGGAAGAGCGGCGCGCATGGCGGAAGACAGGCTCCGATGATGGCAAGGCACGTCTCGATGGCTGAAGCTGCGTGCGGGATGATGACGGTTTGGCTGATGTTGTTGCCACTGGCGCCGGCGCCGGGACGGTAGATGCAGAAGAGAATGAGACGAGCTACTGAAGCGAGCACGACGCTAGAAATACATTATTAGTACGAAACACTTCTTGACAATCCCAAAATACTTCAATCATGCGAAATACTTCATTTTCTTACCTGCCACCGAGTAGAAAGACGCCACTGATGGCCAGCTTCTTCTCCCTGCCCATCTGTAGTCGCCACACCTCGTGGATAGGCAATGCCACGGTCAGAACGTCAAAGACAATATTGGGAACCGTGATACCGATGTAGAATTTACTCGAATCGATACAGCTCCTGGCGATGGCGGGATTCCAGAAGCCGGCAACGGGATCGCAGGAGAAGACTGCAAGACCAAACTCAGCAAGGGGCTCTCAGGGGCAATCCAACAAACACAACCATATTTTTATATACTCTCAAATGCCCGTAAAACAGATTGTACACTCTGAACAAGGTTTGAGTACTTACTGCTCACTGCTACTACAGCAATACCCCAGCCAACAAGCATGGATGAAATCGCCCACACACACCATCGGATGATTCGTGATGCTGAAAAGATGCGATAGTACATGGCGAGGACGGCGATCTTGGACAGGGGACAGGCGGTTCCGTATGAAATCTCGATGGCCAGGATGCACTGTGATGGGTACCGTCAGAATGGGCTTCACCCAGCGAGATCGTCGACACTGAAAAAAAGGAGTATGGACGTCAACTTACCTTCAAGAAGCCTGCGACGCCTTGTGGCATTGTCGCAATGGTGACCATGTCTGTTCCTAGACCATAAGGCACGGCTACAGGTTTTGTTAGCTCCTCTTGCTAATTTCAGCTGATAAAGATCAAATAGGAGACATACCGGCACCTTCACATATCAGCATGATGTGGTTCGCAACCTTTTCACCATTAGGTTAGCCAACAACTCCACGGGCTCTGAAGCTTCAGGGCAGTCCTACCAAAGCAACCACACAGATGGTTTCGTCCACGGTCCATGGCGTCTTGGTTACAACCCGAGAAGTGTACAGACGAAGGCCGACCAGGATTGTAGCAACGACACTGAAGACGATGTGAGGCGCTATCAGGATGCCCGAGACGTTGTTGCTGGAGTAGTAGGTAACATCTTCCATGACTGAAAGTAAAGAATATTTGGTCACATAGACTTTCAGTTACTGCTGGTAAGCATGAAACCCATTCTCAGCCAGCCTTGTTGGCAAAAGTTTCTCATCTTAAGGGTTATAATAGAAACCGACCTCTCCCGGTCACTGGGTATGGACCCTCCATGACCTGGCTATGCGAGAAGAGATCAACTACCGAGACTGCCTCTTAGAGAATGAAAAAGAGGGAAACCAAACCATGTAACTCATGCGAAACTGGGCTCCACTGGTTCTGGTGTCGCTTATTTGCTAGGTCGCCGATAGAGTGGATGAAGCCTTTCATTTTTCTCGGGAGAGTGCCGTTGGACCCTGGACCCTGTTCCTATTGGGCACCGAAACCTGGTAAACCTTCGATCATGAGAGGAACTAGTCTAATCCCTATGCTTCGCTACCGTCCGCCTTACGGAATGGCACCTTGACATATCCACACGTCACAATCGCCAACGGCTGTTAGTGCTGGTGTTGTCCTTATCGCCGACTTGGGCCACCGGCTCATGGGTCGACCCGTTTACGGAGCCGCAGTTCCCGTCTGCTAACTAAACACATGCATGATCGACGTTCGGCGAGTTCTTTTGGACTGGATCCTCCACTCTGGTCAACGCTGGGGTTCCTGGCGAGAGGGCTGGATAGTTGCAGTGGTATTGGGTCCCGTTGGACCAACATGAGACGACGGCTTTCTGCCAGGGGGATTCCAGCTTCTTAGAAATTCCGAAAAAACTGAGCCTCATAAGATGTTGCATCGGCAGTTTAGTTGTTCGTTTCTTCTCATCCCTAAGCCCGTCTTTCCTCCTATCCTCTCCTGACCTTATTCACCTTATCCTGGTAATCTTGACACTCGTCCTCCCTTCCTGGGTTTTTGGAAAAGAAAGAAGAAACAATGCCTGCATCCCAATCTACCAGAGCTTTTGGCATCCTCTTCGCCCACGGCGGCTTCCATCTTCCCTCATGCTTCGACCTCCCCAAGGAGCGCCTCGAGGCAGCCGGCTTCTCACCCATCGTGGCGGTTGCCCACCCCAGTGTCGGAACCGATCCCAAGGTGACTGTGGATGACGATGCCCGCAATATTCAAGCGGAGCTGGCTCCGTACCTTGACCAGGGGATAGAGTTTCTTGCACTGTCGCACTCGTACGGCGGCACACCCCTGACAATCGCTGCCAAAGGACACTCTGTCGCTGAGAGGGCCGCCCAAGGCAAGAAGGGAGGCATTCGAGCCGTCGTATACATCACATCAAACATGCCCGCCAAGAAGGGTGCCAGTGCTCTGAGTGTCCTGCCGCCGGGGCTGGACATTGTGGATGTGGCCGACGGCCTTGTCAAGGCTAACTCCAAAGCCCGAGCGGCGTTTTACGGGCCGGACATGGCGGATGCCGACGCCGACAAGCTCGTGGCAGATTGGCTGCCGCAGTCGCAGGAGGCCCTGTTTGGCCCGGCGTCGGTAGGAGTGGAGGAGTTGACGGTGCCGGCCTACTACATCTTTTGCGAGAAGGATCAGACCATTCCCCCGGCTACTCAGCAAGCGATCCTCTCCACCATCCCGACCCTCAAGAGGGTTCTACGAAACCCTGGTGGTCATTGCGCCTTTGTTACCGAGCTGGACTTGTTTGTCGAGCAGATCAAGGAGATTGCGGATGAGGTTGAGAAGGACAAGAATGCTTGAGGGCAGAGAAGCGAGGGCATGAAAGAGGAGCTTGGACCTGTAAACTAGCCACTAGGAACCTTGATGAATGAGGCTCAAAGCTACTTTCAATGTCAAACAGAACAAGCGTCGTCAGCCCTTCGGATATACGGATGTTTCTCCAAGGGTTTTGTTGCCCTATTAGGCAAAACGAGGCAACTCATGACGCTACTACAGATGGAAATAAATTTGCTAATCAGGGTTGCTAATCGATATCGGTACATACTTGCGGAAGATGCGACGCGGATCGGACAAACGTCTGACTTGGCAAACTGAAGGATGTAGGCCCCTGAAGACTCCGAGCGGGGCCGAGAAGTGGAGTCTCGATCCGGGGGGCCCGGCAGCGCCCCGATCCGCCGGAGCCGGGCCAGGAAATGCGGGCGGTACGTTTCACGCGGTCGATGGTGACGACTTGTCTGCAGCAGAGTATGCTCACTAAGCAAGGTGTTTGACTCGTGAACAATTTCAAACCGTTGCTTCCAGCTAACAAACAACATGACACTAGAATCGATGGCGATTCTTTAACAGCTGAAGCCTCAAACCCTTGAAAATACCACCCTACCATCTCAAAACTAACGTCTCGGGCAGCCCATTTCCCGCCCTAACAGCACGGTCAATGCTTTCTGCACAGGCTCTCAAGGAACATCCCCGCAGCGCATCTTGAGAATCAGATCATTGACTATACTCTGCTTCTCTTGGTCGATTTTGTCACTGTCTTGGACCGACTGCGGTGTCTCTTCTTCGGCCGCAGACGCTCATGCTTCAAGACTTGGAGCTCCTTGGATACGCGGGGCTCCACTCCGAATTCCCTAATCTCGACACCGTCCATGATTGTCACGCTGCTTGCACCTGGGACGTCTCGGTCGTCAGAGTCGACGACTCGTAGGCCGTCGCTCTCGTGATCGAAGCGGACTCTGGGTCGCTCTGTGAGGGCTTCTACCTGCGCTGGACCTTTGACGATATTGGCCATCTTGTGTCGCTCCCAGCGGCGCTGGCCCGGCATGCGATCTGCCCCTAGCACGTCCCGTCGGTCCTCGCCGAACCAGACATTCATCCCAGGCGTACACGCAGAGTAGCACACCTGGAATGGTAGTATACCAGACAATCGCACCTCTCTTGAGCTCTTCTTTCGACTTGCCAACGCCTCTTCGCTCACGTCCTCGCCGCGCCGACAACGATACTTCAGTTCTGCTGCACTCAATGGCTGGCTTTCGTCTGGCGCAGATTCGACCATGACCAGGACGGGCACGATGCCGCCTAGCTCAGCACGCTCCTTGGGCCAGACTGGATCTTCACCCACGAGCGACTCGCCATTGTGCTTGCAGACGTCGACTCGTATCTCATAGACAGCGGCATGAGCCTCTTGGTTAGCAGTGCTCACGCTGACAAACGTCTGAGCCGGGTACGTCTTGGGATTGATACCGATAAGATCCAGATCAGTCCCGTACAAGCAAGGACTACTGGCGCCAGTGTCGAGCTGCATCATGAAGAAGCACCGGGGCCCATTCGGATCGTCCTCGACATAGCAAACCTCCTTCCGAGTCGAATGCGGCAAGTGTCTGAGCAAGGTCTTGTAAGGGAGGACTTTGCCGCTGGCCGACACGTCTGGCGCTTTCGCCTTTGTGCTGAAGAGGGTGCTCGTGGAACGATGATGGAAGCCCCTCACACGACGAAAACCCATGGTGATGTCCCAAACCTGAGGCTGACCGCCGCTCAGGGTGCTGCCTCTTGCTGGCTGACCCCATGTCGCTCCCATAAGTTGTTCGGGCTGGTAGCCGCCCTTTGGAGCCAGCGGGGACTCGTACCAGAGCCAGCCTTCGCCGTGTTCCTCCCAGTATCGATTGAGTCTCTCTTCTCGATCGTGAGTGAAGGAGTCATAAGAGGCGCAAAAGTCCACGATGTGACCAGCGTATAGAAGAGTCCATTTATCCCAGCACTGGATGCGTCCATCCCTGTACGCCTCGATTGCAGCCTTGATATTGACATCTCCGGCAGAACATTGGCTTCTCTCAAGGGCGTCTGACAGAGTGACGAGACGTTTCTCGATCCGATCCCTTTTTGTAGACTCTAAGTCATCGCTAAAGAGTCAGCTAAAGTCTGAGGTAAGAGGTCAAGGAATGAGAGGTCGAGGTGAGCGACACGTAAGTGGTTAGGGCAAGTCATAGGACATTTATAGATGAGTGCTCGAGGTCAATATCGGAAGGAGATATGTAACTCACACGGGTATCGAGTTTTCTTCACTCTCTTCCATCTCCTGAAACTCGCGCCGGACCTTGTCAAGCCTCCGCTCGAAGCCTGAAAACTCTGCAGACGGCTCTTTCTTACGAGCATTCTCTAGAATAGCCTCCCACTGTAAGACCGACCGTTCTGCTTCCTCTAAGCGGCTTAAGTTGTCCCCAAGAGAAGCCCCGACAGCCAGGGGCGGTACCCAGTCTGGTGGAATTGGTCGCCGGGCTCGCTTTGTGACCAAGGGGGTCGGTTCTCTGTCTTCCGAATGCTTGCCCTTTTGAGCCCCCGTGGCATCTTCCTGCTTACCTTGTAGTCGCTGGCTTCGTCTAAGCCCAAGATTGATCTCCCTGTTTGCTGCACTTCTTCCGGGCCGCCAGCGCTCGTATGCAACAGGCGAAAAAGGCTCTGGAACTTGGTCGAGATTTGCCGTTGTTTTCGAATCCTTCGTCTTCGTCTCGGGCTCTTTCTCGCCAGAATGGTCAGAATCTATCTTGCTTTGACCCGTCATTGATGCATAAGGTGACATGCGGTTGAAACAATAATGGACCGGCCCTTGCTACATGGATCAAGAGTCTTCAAGAGACCAGGTAAGATTTGAAAACAAATGAAAATAGAGTGCTAATCATAAAATAGAGAATACTTCTAGTTGTTATGATTGTTGTGTGAATTTCTTAGCCTCTCGCTCTACTAGCAATCAGGTTGGGCTAGGGATATCACTTGGTAACTAGCCGGCATCGTACTCTTTCAACCGCGCAGTATCCTTAGGTGAGCAGCTCTTTCGTTAGGCCGTAACGTTTTGCTTTGCTATTGCGTTTCTAGTGACTCAGGCCCCGCTTTCTGTTCTTTGTTTTCATTTACAGGGAGCCATGCCACCATCTTGGGATTGTGGCGCTGTGTTGGTGAACAAAGAAACCCTCTGATGCCAAGCCGTCTCTTGATTCACATGCCGGATTTGATCAACCTTGGTCATAGCTTGTCCTTGCCAGGATGCGTTTCTGTGATAATCAAAGAATGTTGTGTGCTTCTCTAATTCCGGCCTTACCGGCCTCTTTGTTGGTTCCATTGTGAGAGGTTGGTTGTGAGGCGCCAACTCTGGGATGAATACCGTGCTAGCATCTCTTTGTTCCGTGAGCGATGCAGGGAGGCTGCCTTTGAGCTGTTGGAAGCTCATCGAAGTAAGAAGAGAACTTTATGGGGGCTGTCTTTATCTGGTCACTTGTCCCTTGGCCGTTGAGCTTTCTCTTTGTTCCTTCACTCACCTCTAGAGAGCTGCTTTGGCATCGCCGTTCCGACATTTTTTTCTCCTTTCGCATCAACCCTTGGCCATCATCACATCGCTGCGAGAACAGTCTCACTATGGCCGGACTACCGGGCGGGATGGACACAGGGGGCGATGCCCAGCCAGAAGCTAGAACAACACCTGCTGGTCCCTTCGCGTCTCTCAATGATGAGCAAAGGCAACTCTTGGGTGAGTTGATGACCTAGACCAAGTTTGAAACTCTTCATGCTAACCCCCTTCCAGAGACTATCGCTCTGACATTTCACTTCGATTTTGAGAGTCTTCCTCGTCAAGCCCAGCGTGTGTACTCGCAGTTTGGGCGGGACAAGAATCCCTCTGTATTTGCGGAGAATCTGTTTCGGTTGATTGAAACGCATGTCCTTGATGACTTTCTCGTGGGTTCGGCTGCTTTTCTGCATGCTGCTGCAGAGCTTTATGGCCCGAGATATCCTCATCTTCGTCTTCAAGAATTATGTGAAGGTATAGTGAACCTCAACACTTGGACAGACCATCTCTCTAACCAATTCTCAAGAAAGAGGAATTGTAGATGAGGAGCAAAACGAGGAACAGACAGAAGAAGTTCCAACGCGTCCTATTGGTTTCGGCCAGTTCTACAGACCAAGACGGCAGGCGGCAGCTGATGACGCAGAAGAAGGCAAGTACTGCAACTCCGTGATCTCTGCGCAAAAACTGACTGTTATCCTCAGTGACTGCATCAACGAGCCTCGTTAGAACCCTGACTCTTGGTGCACGAGCTCGACGGCAGCCAGCGCAGAGAACAGGCCAATCTGTTCCTATTCAGTCTATTCACTCCAACACCGGCCCATCGACTCAAATTCCGGCTGAAGATATGTCTGATCCGGAGCCTGATGTCGAGCCTGAGCCTGCCACATCCAGCACGAGGGAGCCAGTTATTCCCGGGTTCGTAATTAGCACTCGAACGAACCGGAACCAAACGGCTGATGATGTCGATGCTCCCAGAGAGACGGCCCAGTCCAGACAAGAGTACAACACGGAGTGGCTTGACAATTTGCTCGGCCCAGAGGGTAGAGCCAGGCGCGACACCAACTTCCACCCCTACAAGGGTTGGAAGATCGACCCTCCGCAGGTCCAGCTTAACAGAGCCTTGAACTTCCTCGCCGACGAGGACATTGATCGTACCGTCGACTGGAGCCGCAAGTTCGCCGAGCTGGCAGAGTACTTTTCGTACCTCGTCGCGAACTACCAGGGAGAGGAATGGGGCGTCGACCTGTACGAGGCCATTGACATGCTTCACACCCACTGGGTCTTTGAGAAATACCACTACGGTGACCCCAAGCTGAAACTCAAGTTCAAGAATATCTGGCCCAAGCAGATGAATAGGCTGCCTCGTCCCAGTGGCGGCCAAGTCAACACTGGGACTCAGTATAAGCCCGTTGAGGATGACATGGGAGAACGGAAGCTGCTCTTCAACAAGATCCGCCCCGCCCATGACGTCCATTACGAGATGTCTTCAGACGCCCTGAAGAAACACATGGAGGAGTATTGGGTCGATGCTCGACTCTTTTGGGCTTCTATGAATAGGATCCAGCGTCGTAAGGAGAGGCTCGACAACCCAAATCCCGATGTCAGACAGTTCAACATGGTTGAGTATGAGAACCAGGCCTTCGAGGACTGCATTTTCAAAGACATGCAGACAACCTGTAATAAACTCGAGGAATGCAATACCCAGCAGGGCCTTGCTACCGGGAAACAGTCTGACGACCGAGCCAAGCCTAGCTTCGAGTCGCTCCGCCAGTTCTCCAAGTTCCGCGGCACTCGACGAGCAGCCCTCCAGCAGTGTCTGAGTCAGTTTGACAGCGTTGAGAATTTTCAGGCCTGCACGCCCTGGCGCACCGTGGTCCTCCCTCTGCCCAAAGTCCAAAGACTAGGTCCAATCTTCCCTGTGATGCAGGTGGCCGACATTCCCGAAAAGGATGCTCGGGACCCTTTTAGCTACACCCTTGGCCACAACTGGTTCGTCAAGGCGGAACGCTACTGGGCTAACTGGGGGCACAAGCACGGTATCAAGGAAGCCTACGGACTCAGGAAGTGGGAGAAACGCAAGGAGCCCATTATGGACTTGCCAGCCAACTTCAACGGGCCATACATACATGACTATCTCGATATCGACATGAAGAAGACCAAAACGGTACTGGACAGGTGCCTCGGGCTCTATGATGCCCTGGAGAGAGCCGATGTAAAGAATCAGGGCAATCCGCGTGAACTCGATCCCATGCACTACATCAAATTGGGACTCGACGGCACCGACTGGGAAAACGTGAAAGAGCTCCAGTTCAGAGACAACGATTTCAACTACCAACGCTCTGATCTTGTCCCCATCAGAATAAAACACCTGGAGGAGAAATGGCTGCGCTTCCTAGCCGGACCCGGCGTCCAGCCGCGCATGTTTGGTATCAAACACGACCCGAGATATGAAGGTCAACACGGATATAAGGCCGATGAGGATGATGAGGAAGAGATCCCCTCTGGCCCCCGTGCTAAAGTGTTTGAAAAGAGAGTGCAGGAGTTGCTCGACGACCCCAGCCCGGAATCCATCTTTGCCGACAACCGTAACAAACCCTTTGGTGATTTCTTCACAGCTCTCAATCGCGACTGCGGTGGCCCCGTGAAGCGATGGCGTTTTTCGTACGAAGAAGCCCTCCAAGAGGCCAAGGCTCTCGAGAAGAAGGGGGTGCTGGCGTATGTTTTCCCCCTTAACCACGACATGTGACAATTTGCTTACCAGAACCAGGCTGTTTTATCCCACAGATCCAACTAATCCCGAGATAAGAGCTGCATTGCGGGATTACTGGCCCGAGGACCGCAGGCAAGATTTTCGTTATGGTCGTGGTCGAGGACTGCCTAAATATAAGAAGCCGGAGCCCGACGAATGGATGGAAACAGACATCAACAAGAGCCTTGAGGCTGACATTGGTGCCGAGAATGACAATGACAGCGACAGCCACATGACCATCTCGACGATCGTGAGCATCCCCAAAACTGAAAGACCAACCTTCTACATCGGGAATCTGCCCCAGTTGTCCAACCTCTCCACATGGGAGGAAGTCATTGCATCCTACACGGAAAACTTTCAGAGGGCTAAGGTAGACCGTCAATGGTCAATGAACTTTTTCCGGTGCCTCCTCTTCCGTCTCGGAAAGACAATCCGTGATCTTCGCGAGAAGCACGAGGCGGACATGCGCCAGCTTACAGACCGCCAAAAGTCGCGGAACGCTGACTTTCTCAACGACATCGTCGTATTGTGGAACGCTGACGCCTACACGCGGCCTAACAACCCCAGGAAGAACCCCAGAAAGGTCAGCCCCATCGGCGTTGATCGTCCAACCCCTAAGTACCGCGATGTTGTCAAGATGGCCGAGCCAGAGGTATACCAGGAGGCCTGGGGCGGTTCAACGGTTTACGACAACGAGATGGCGCCCGAAAGAATCTTTGACATAGTCCGCAAGGGCATCATCCGCGAGGTTTTTGAAAACAGGAGCATGCTATTCCCGAGCCGTATCGAGCGCCGGATCAACAAGTTTGGCCAGACTGTTACCCTTCCCCCTCGCCGTGAGCCTGTCTGGTCCTTTGGGCACCCTCAGCGCAGAGGCAAGGTGCAGCAATTCTGGAGCATCGACCGCTGGCCGCTTCACTTGCAGAGCAAGAAGACACAGGAAAAGATTCTAAACTCAGCACCTCGTGTCTTGACGGGTTTCACGCCACGGGCTGGTGAGGCCGCCAAGAGTCGAAAGAAGACTGTGGATAAGGGGCTCATCCCACCGATGCCTCTGCGAAAGCCGAGTGCCACCAAGCCAACCGGAGAGACCCAGAAATCAACAGGAACAACCAAGAAGTCGACTCAACAGGCAAAGAAGCCAGCCAAGAAGACCAGGGGTCCGGCCGAAAAGACCCCAGAGTCGACTGAGAGGCCCAAAAAGACAGATGGAGTCAAA
Organism: Fusarium sp. JS1030; assembly: GCA_000966855.1. Taxonomy (NCBI): domain Eukaryota; kingdom Fungi; phylum Ascomycota; class Sordariomycetes; order Hypocreales; family Nectriaceae; genus Fusarium; species Fusarium sp. JS1030. The sequence continues at coordinate 1,298,290 of JWIW01000095.1, read as the reverse complement.
GACCAACGCCCTGCTACCCACAAAGATGAATACACCGTCACATATGCCGACAGAGCCCAGTCACGACGACGTTTCCGTCCAGGACCTGCCGAGTACTGGCTCGGCGATACACCTCTGCAGAGAAAGAATGTGGAAGAAGCTGTCAGGAGAGGTAAGTTTTGCATCGCCCCTGACATCTGAAGAGGCGCCTTACTAACATTAATGTCAAAAAAACAGGTCTCGAGACAACATCTCAGTCATCTCAGTCATCTCACTCCTGGCGCCAGCGTCTTGCTCGTCTCTTTGGCCGCCCGGAGGAAGATGATCCCACAGCCCTGCCGCACGTCGACCCTCGGGACATTCCCCAGAGCAAGCCGGAGAGCGACTCATCAGACTCTGACGGTTCCTGGGGTTTCTCTGGCAATGATGAGGATCCTCCGTCGGGGCCGCCTTCAGCGCCTCCTGCTGCGACGTTTCTTCCGCCACCAGCCCCGAGAACCCCTTCAGTTCCTACTCAGGGTGGTGCGCCTAGGCGAGACGACTCCTCACGCCCATCGGGCCCGGGGCCATCGCGGCGGCAGCGACGGTCTCGTCCTTTACAGTCTCAGTCCATCGACTTGGAGATTGAAGACGTGATTGACTCGGAGGATGACGAGCCTTCCGAAGCAGGCGGAAGCGATATCAACGTTGTGCGTTATGTGAGGGCCGACTCCGATGATGAATTGATGGATGATGACGAGCAGGAAGAGGATGAGGATGATGAGTAGGCGCACATGTATTTCCGTTAGTTACTGGGTCAATGTTTGCCTGCTTTGTTATATGCAATCCCAAGCTCTTAGTTAGGGCTTGATTTGTGTCTTTTGAGTTTGGTCACCGAGAGATCTCGCGTGTAATTTAGCACTCGATTCATCAATATTTCATCTCACACACACAAGACGGACTGGTAACTTTTCATAACGTAAACGTGAAGGGGATGAAATTTTTTCATTCAGACCTTAAGCCATTACTTCTCATAGCCTCAGATCCGATGTTCCTAACCGGCCAACCATGCAATGAAACACAATTCGTGACTCCGCGCACCGTTTCCAGCCCTCTAGTATCGCTTGCCCTCCCGCAGGGTATCCGCATACTCGTCCAGGGGACTCCTGATCAGCTTGGTCTCCTTCCAGAGGTTGGGGGTCAGGAAAGCGTAGGTGTTGGAGACGGCCACAAAGGTAGCCTTCAGAGTGTTCTCGAGGGTCTTGGTAGAGCCAGCGGACGAGGTGTAGGCATCCTCGACACCAGCGAGCTGGAGGAATCGCTTGACGGCGGGGGAGGCAACGAGGCCGGTACCACGGGGGGCAGGGATGAGCTGTGTCTCTAGTCAATTTTCCTTTGTCCTCATGCTTGGACAGTTTTGGTCTACTTACACGGACGGTGACGGAACCACACTTGCCGGACTCCTTGCAGGGCAGGGAGTGAGGCTGACCAAGGTTGGTACCCCAGTAACCTCTTCGGACGGGGATGACGCTGAGCTTGGCGATGATGATGGCGGCACGGATGGCGGTAGCGACTTCCTTGGAGGTCTTGATGCCGAGACCGACGTGGCCCTCGGAGTCACCAATGATGACGATGGCCTTGAATCGGGTTCGCTGACCGGCACGGGTCTGCTTCTGGACGGGCTTGATCTGTAGTTTTCGCGACAAAGGTCAGCATTCTGTGCCCTCTGCTCAATTCCCCTCCCTCGCACACTTCTCTGGGCTGGGGATTCTTCGCATCGTGGAGTCGTTCCGCACCTTCATGACCTCGTCCTTGAGCTTGGGCAGGAAGTTGTCAACAATCTGGTACTCCTTGATGGGCAGAGAGTGAAGGTAGATCTCCTCCATGCTGTTGATCTTGCCGGCCTTGACCAATCGACCGAGCTTGGTGACGGGCTGCCATTCCTTCTCCTCGTTCTTGCCGCGTCCACGTCCACGGCCACGGCCACGACCACGGCCGCGGTCACCACCTCGGGATCCGAAACCACCGCCGCGGGAAGAAGCTCCTCGGTCAGCCATCTTGAATATGTGTTGCGCTGGGGGGAGGTTGTCGACGTCGAAAGGTCTGCGCAAGTGTGGTTGGTGTTTCCGGCGTTGGGCGTTGCTGGGAACTTTTTGCGCTGGCGGGGTCTGCACACTGGGAATTTTTGGGGAATGTGCTCGAGTTAGCGAGCCCTAATGCGTTTGTGGATGTGCCTGAATTTTCAGGACTAAGCTTTTGTCAAGGTGTGAAAATTGGGGCTCAACACCAGCCACAACTTCACCTTGGGCCCCTCACCGAGGTGTGGAGGAAACCCCAATTCTCGGTGAGCCATCTCCCCGAACATTGATCGGCAAAGTCCCCAGCTTCAAACCGACCCCTGCCGAGAGCGAACGTCGCATGAATTTTGAACTCCATCAATCAATTGATTCGGGACTATATACCTTGGAGACTATGCAGAAGTGTGGGGATGCTAGATGATAACCGAAAACCATTTTGCGCGTCCATTGCAGGCGTCCGAGAAGCCTTCAGCCGTGCCAGACTCGTACCACAGAGGGGGACGCATGTTCGTACACGCCTGGCAACTCCAGGCCCATCATTAAGGAGGGTATCGCAACTTCACGACCACGTATACCTGCCCTCATCCGAGACAAAAGTAAAACCAGCATTTATTCCTTCGTTGTCTTGATAATCAAGTTGTCCGAAGGTTGCACTCGTTGAGCCCATTCCCTGTTATCATTTGTTAGCATGGCCAATATCAAATTCGCCGATAATGCACTTACGTCCAGCTACCGTCGTAGACCCTCCTAGACTCGGCGGAGCCAACGCCAGCTTCCTCGAGGGCAGTCTCGATAACACAGGCAGTCACTCCAGTGCCACAACTTGAGATAATGGGGTGCTTGGGGTCAACACCCTTCTGCTCAAACACCTTCTTCAGCTGGTCGCGGGGGAGGAAGGCCTTGGTCTCAGGGTCCAGAACAGCGTTGAAGGGAATGTTGATAGATCCAGGCATATGACCAGATGATAGACCTTCACGAGGCTCAGGAGCCTCACCAGTAAACCGTCCATTGGGTCGGGCATCAAGGATTTGAACACCCTCGGCGCCCTCCTTGTTGTAGTCCTTGGCAATATCCTTGACCTCCTCAAAGCTTGCGACACGGTTTGACTCGACGTTGGGAATCGGATAAGGACAGCACTCAACGCTGTACAGCTCTCCCGACTCGGTAGGAAGGCCCTGTTCCACCCACAACTTGAAGTTGTTCAAGATATGTACCTTGGGGTGACCAAAGACCTGCAATGTCCAGCCGACACGGGGCGCACTGAAAATACCGAGCTCCTTGCTGTCATATACCACCACTGTGTCCTCTTTTCGAATACCCAGTTCGCTCATGGCGGCGGCGAAACCTTTGGCATTGGGGAGCATATGGGGGTAGGGACTTCGCTTGTCAATGACCTTATCAAGATCGAAAAATCGGGCCTTGGGAATTCGCTGCTCGCGGAACGTTTGGATACCGGACCGGCCATCGTTGGGGAGAAACCATGAGGCGCAGAGGGGAATCACTCGAGGGTCGGGGCTGATCGGCGAGGGAGGGTTCTTCTTGAGGGCCTCGTCGAGTTCTTTAGGCGAGACGAGATATGACGAGAAATTTCGGCGTGTGAGCAAGACAGGTCGGAAGACCTTGGAGCCCCATTGAGGCAGGCCAGCTCTTGTTGAGCGGCAGAAGGCGACGGCAGCCATCTTGTAGGAGTTGTGGAGGTTGTGCGAAAGGGAAAATAGAGGTTAAAGGCTCAGTGACTCCTCGTACGAGTCGTTCCTGAGCGGGTGATAAGCGCAAGGCCAGATGACGACAAGACGAGCGATTAGAGCTGCGGGCCGGACGTGCGAGGGGAAAGACAGCTAGCAAGAGGCTGAACTGTCCGTCTGTGTCCGCATCACTCGGCGGAAGGGCACCGGGTGTGGTCGACGAGGTTTTTGGTGACGGAGACTGGAGAATGTGCAACAAGTTAGCGGCTCTCGTGGGCTCCAATGGATTTGATGATACCAGCGCGGGCGAGGTTGGCGTCAAATCCTGGGATCCGAACTGGAGAAGCTTGGACCACATCCATCCACCCACCTCAGGCATTTTGGGCGCCGTTGTGACAGTTTGGAGGGGCGTTTGGCAGAGGGCTTTAGCGGTCTAGGGCCCGTCCAGCGGGTGGCTTTCAGTGCATGAGGTCACTGAAGGCACCCTCCTTTGCCTCATGAGCTTACTTAGCCCCTGGTCCACACAAACCCCGACCCTCCATTTCAGCGTCAAGTTCGTCATCTTGACACCCTCGACTCGCGCGCGAACTGCTCCATGCCGTCTCGAGATCGATCCCGTGACTCTCTCAACTCAACAACCCGCGAGTCGCCATGAAAGTCACCATCAAGAAGTGGAACACGGTCGCGACCTGGCGCTGGGACATTCCCGAAGACGACGTCTGCGGTATCTGCCAGGTCCACTTTGACGGGACGTGTCCGACGTGCAAGTATCCTGGCGATGATTGTAGTCTGTGTAAGTGGTCTTTTGACAAATATTAGACCATGTTGGGTGCTCCCATGCTAACCAACCTCATCTCCAGTATCAGGAAAATGCGGCCACAACTTTCACATGGTCTGAGGTTCCTTTGCTTGGTGCTGTCTTTGTGTTTGTGAGGATAATCGCTGATTGTCGGTTCCCGTCTAGCATTGCATCTTAGAATGGATCAAACAAGACTCTTCCAGAGGCCAATGCCCCATGTGTCGTCAACGTATGTGGACTATGGTGATCCCACCATTTACAACTCGCAAACTAATATACTTTCCAGGCTTTGAATGGACGGATCAAGCAAATGAGACGGCATCTCAGGCTGAATGAAACGGCATTTATGGGCGTTTGGTGTTTTGGTGTACGTAAAAATGAGCAATGAGCATACTCAAGGTAGAGAAGGGCAACAGTGATCCATGTATACCGTTTAAAGCTGCATACACTTGCACCTTGACATGTTTTTTTTTAAATCAAAGGTTGAAGTTATGGTGAAGAAGAAATCACCGTGGTTGAGCTTCATCCTACATGAGTCTAGTTCGGTGCTCTCTCAGATGACGATTGAGATCTTCACCTGGCCTACTGTTCTTCCATATTATTCATACATAAGACACAACCCCTATTAGATCATGCACCAGTCAATCTCATGCAAGGCAATCCTATGTCCCAAAGTTCAGATCCCTTCCGGTTGAGGGGGGGCAACCAGGTACAATTGCCAAGACTACTCTTCATACCCAAAAGAAGGAATTCCAGTTGTTGTGCAGCCTCAAATAGAGAGGCAAAGTTAGAAGCTACCTTGGACCACCTTCTCGAGAGCTTTGCCAAATAAAACAGTTATCCATTTCTCTCTTTGTACCATCCACTATTTGCTTGCTTTCTTCCCATCAAGGTAGGGCTTTCACTTCTCAGAAAGAACATAGTTTACGTCTACGTCAATAGCTTCATAACCTAATACTAACACAATTGCCTTTTTTAAACCTTTATGCTACGCAGCAGCAAAGAGTCACGCCGAGATTTACCATGAGAAGTTATTGTACTCCTCAATAGCTATAAGACTGCTTTACTGGCCCAAAGGAGGCCATTCCTTTCCACCTTCAAACCACCACAAAACCCTCTAGGATTTCAATCAGAATGTCGGGTATATTTCCCACTATCATCGGGACTAGCCCTCCCAGCCACATCATGGCGAGATTCAAGAGTCGATTCTCTGTATTACTATGTGATATCACAGATATCAGAAGACGGCTACGAAAAGAGGTGTTTTCATTCCTCCACCTTCAATCGAGAAAGCCCCAGCCAACCTCAATACAGAGAATCAGCTCTGTAATCTTGCCATGATGTGGTCGGGAGGGCTAGTCCCGATGATGGTGGGAAATACACTTGCAGCCTCCATTGTGGTTGAAGTCTTAGAGGGTTTTGTGGTGGTTTGAAGGTGGAAAGGAATGGCCTCCTTTGGGCCAGTAAAGCAGGGGTAGAACTACAGAAACGTGATGGGCTCCAGGAGATAGAATCAATAAACCAGATTCACCATCCGAGTGCGTATTATCTATTTCTATCTTATTATGTTGATACACTCTATCATCCGATTTTTTGAAACATTGAAAATAGAGGAGCCTTCTTTTTCACGCGATAAAGTAGTCCCTCTCCTCTCTAAGCCTCTGGGACATAAACGCCATCTTTGCATAGGACAACCACCTTCTTGAAGAATCGCCGCCACTCAAGCGGGTCACCCTTGACCTTGACGAAACGCACATCAAGAACCTCGGTACCGTCCGGCAGGGGCTGGCGGTCGACTTGGATCTCGCCGTGTAGGCTCTGCTGACGGCCGTCCAGGGCCTTCACCTTCATCGTAGCAACGGGGTTGCCGTAGAGGTTTGGTGAAACAGGAGCGAGGGGCACGTTCAGCTGGTGAAGAGCGTCGCTAAGCATCTGGATGATGTGAGCGGGTGGTACGGCGGAGAAGAACCGGGTGAGTGCCTCTGGAGGGCAAATATCACGGAACCGGCGAGCTTGCTGGGTAAGGGACATGGAAGGGCCAGGCGTGTGAGAGAATTGAGACATGGAGGGTTCGTCTGCGAGGGAGTCGAGCATTGCCCGACGAGCGTCGTGCGCCCGCGGGGGAAGAGATGAAGCCGGTGCAGCCATGGATCTCAGTGCTGGGCGCTCCCAGTCCCAATCGCGGTCGACAATGGGTACTTCGGGTTGAGTGGAGGAGAAGCGGCCGGCGTTGAGACCTGTGTCGAGATCCATGTTGTCGCTTGAGGAGGGCTGTGATGTTGAGGGCTGTTGGCTAAAGTCGATACGGAGATTCTCTAACATCTGCGTCGCTAAGTTGATAGGGTCTGTGACCCGTCCATCCGCAGACAGGAGAGCATTGTGCCGAGTGTACCAGGGGTGTTGGCGAACTTGGGCAAAGCCAAAGCGCTTTGCAGGGTCGATACTCATCATTCCTCGCAGCAGCGACAGAGCTTCGGCGGGTACCCTCTCCCAAAGAGCATCGGTGCTGCGACCAGCGGAGCGCACGTATTCTTGAAACTCCCAGCTGCCTTGTGAGGGTTCATCCCATGGCGTATTGCCGACAAGGAGAACAAATAGAATGACTCCGCAAGACCACACGTCGACAAGATCTGGTGAGTACTTGGAGGCGCTGGATGATTTCCTGTCGGCACGACCGCAGGCGAGGATCTCAGGGGCAATGTAAGGAGGGCTACCGCAAAGTGTCGAGCTCATCTTTCGTTGCCCCTTGTACTCGAACATGGTCGCCATTCCGAAGTCAGCCAGCTTCAAGGATCCATCCTGTGATAGTAGAATATTCTCGGGCTTGAGGTCACGGTGTGCCACGCCCTTGGAGTGCATGAAGCTCACACCGCCAACGAGCTGAACGAAGTAGACTTGGGCAATATCCTCGCGAACGCCCACATCGGCCTCGATCTTGTCAAAGAGATCACCTCCCTCTGCGTACTCCATGGCAATCCATCTCCAGATGGTGTCCTCTCCTGAGGCAAACCACTCAATGATGTTGGGATGCTGGCCAATATGTGAATGGAGGGATACCTCCATGGCAAGCTGCTTTGCTGAGATGCGGCCATGTTTGACTGCGTAGCCCTTGTGGATGAGCTTTACTGCAAAGATTGGCGTAGGTGCATCAAGAGGAATTGCCTTTTTGATGCTGTTTCCATGTTAGTGTAAGTCAGAAACTTCACAGCTTGAGGGTATGATGCGAGGAGATGACTAACGAGGCGTAGGCTCCTCGACCAACAGTCTTGGAGACAATTCGGAAGGGGAGATCCCTTGGTAGAGGGTCTAATTGTGACTGATTCATTGTTGTGTTAGCAAAGAAACGAGGTCAATGGGGTGACGTAAGAGTCGATCTGATGTAGGGATAGCCTGGTGATGCTTCACCCATTCACGCTGCAGTCACAGGCGCAGCTGCACGATCATGAGGAACCTCAGGAGAGCCACCAGAAGTTTGAGCTTCGAATCAAGGGGCATAGACTCACCATGGTTTTGACTGTAAAGTCTGCTGTAAACGTGCTGCAATCCCAATCGCGTTGTGCCAAAACAGTGACGGATTGATTGGTTGAGTCGTGGTCATGACACAAAAGCCTGTGAAAGTGGACGCGTTTGCCCAGTCGCGTCCAACCGCGTAAAGTGTTTGCAGTGTTTGCTTGTTGCTGTGATACCCCCAGAGACCCCTAAACATCCAGTGGCTTTAGCGCCCTGTGCTCCAATCTCAGCGCATCCGGCCCCTACGGTTTCAGTGCCGCCGCCATCCATCCCGTTCCATTGGCCGCAGGCGTCCATCATGGCCAATTTTGGTCGCCCCCTGGTCGCGCCGTTGCTGCGGTAAACAATTCGAGCCTTTGCGTCGTCTCTTTGGCCTTCTTCCTCAACTCCCTCCATCCAGTCCTGTCGCATCCCGAAACCCAAAACAAAAAGGAAAAGAAGGCGTCTCGCGTCAAGTCTTGTCCCTCGTCACCTTTAAGACCCCAGCACCTTCCCGTCTCCTAGGTCTTCTTTTACTTCTCCCGCATACGCCACCAACGTTAAAGCTCTCTTTGTCTCCCCTTCACTCGCCCCTGCATCCATAACCAGCATCGTCTCTTGCCGGTTGCGGAATTGCTTCTTGTAAATAACCATTCTCTGCCTCATCCTACAGCCGCCTTTCTCTTCGCTTTCTTCACCACCGAGGATCCCGTCCTTTCTTGGTTGATCGCATTTGTTCATACTCCCTTGTATTTGAACCAGCATTCCCAACAGCATCATACGCAATGGATTACACCATGGAGGATAGCCAGAACTCTGCGCCCGGCAGCGTCCAGGCCGCTAAGCTCAACAATGGTCGCAAAGGCCCCGATTCCCAGAGCACCACCAAGAGGTCCGTCTCTGTCGCAAGACGACTTCCACTCTTGTCGCGAACCGCCAGTCACTAACATCGCACAGACTTCAAACCGAGCTGATGCAACTCATGACGTCGCCCGCTCCTGGCGTCTCGGCCTTTCCCTCTGCCGACGGCAACCTCCTCTCGTGGACTGCTACCATTGAGGGTCCCGACGACACTCCCTATGCTGGCCTCACCTTCAAGCTCAGTTTCGCTTTCCCCTCCAACTACCCTTACGCTGCTCCTACGGTGCTTTTCAAGACACCCATCTACCACCCCAACGTTGACTTCTCTGGTCGCATCTGCCTGGATATCCTCAAGGACAAGTGGACTGCCGCATACAACATCCAGACTGTTCTGTTGAGTCTGCAGAGCTTGCTCGGTGAGCCCAACAAGTACGTATCAGCTTTCCAGGCTCGCTACATCATGATAGTTGCTAACAAATGCAAAGTGCTTCTCCTCTCAATGGTGAGGCGGCAGAGCTGTGGGACAAGGACGCTGAAGAGTTCCAGAAGAAGGTACTAGGACGTCACCAAGATATTGAGGACGAGTAGATGGGTGTCAGTGGGGGGTTCTACGCTTTGCATGGTTGAATAAGGGGACAGGAGTACCAGGTGTCAGGATTTTGTTTGATAACTTGTTTGGAATGCAGGATTGCATGGCATTTCCGGAACTGGGCAGACAATGGAGTGGGATATTTGTTCGGGTCAGAAACAGGCAGACCATTGTCGATAACAGACAGACCCTTGTCGACAATTCAAAGACATCCACGGCCATTAGATCCGAAAGACATGAATGATTTTTTCGCCCCCATAACACAGCCTTGACCAGATCAGATCACTTCACGCCGAGGCACCGATTGTCGTCTTGACTTCCAAGCTTTGATCACATTTTCCCTTTGTATATTTTCAGCGTGAAGTCAGAATGCCGAATTCAACTCCAAATGCCATGCCACCATAGAACCTGTCCCAAGAGAGAAACTTTTTTAGATTTATTCCTCAACAACAACCGTGGGAAGGCCCTTGGGGTCCTTGACGTTCACAGCCTGAACGTAGCTGTACAGCTTCTCCTTGGCACCCTCCTCGTCATTTCGTCGTCGGGAAATTCGCACTCGGAGTCGGTAGTCGACACCCTTGATACCGTTCTCCCAGACCTTCTTGTTCAGCTGGGGGTCGATGCGGACATCAGTGGTACCCTGCCGTCTCAGTTAGCACGTGTCCAAAAAGTGACAACTCTGCGCATTCCAATTGCATCGCGCTCGGTGGCAGGCTTGTCGGGGGCGGTCGTACCATGGCCTTGTGGGCGAAAGCCTTGATCTCCTTGATGGCACGGGGAGCCCTCTTCTTGAAGGTGACACCATGGAGCTTTCAATCCATTAGCATTTGATCCTGACCTCGAGCTGCGGCTCTCGAGCTCGCTTCGTCGGTAAAACATACTCGCTTGTGCATGTGGATGGTGTACTCGCGGGCGACGACATCCGCAATAGCGGAGCGCTGAGTCTTGCCGGAGGGCTTCTTGGACGACATGGCTGATATTGTGTGTTAGTACGTCGGTCGGCGACAAGTGGTGAGGATGAGTGCGCAGGAGAAGGCGAGGCGCTCGTGATCTCTGAAAGAGATGGGCTTGAGAGTGAGGAAAAGTTGTCGGGGTCTCGTACCTGCGGCTCGTCTCTTCAAGGTCTGGCGTTTGAGGAGGTGTTGATGTCGGAATAGTCAAAATCCCACAAAATCTTTGTGCGTAGGGCACAGGCTCGAAATTCAGTGGGTGGGGGTAGCGAGCCAATCATGTGGCGCCTCGCTGTCCCGCTGTCTCGGTCACGTGAACTCGCAGGAACGCCCCACTCCTAGCCTCCGAGTTAACGGGACTTGGCTTAGGCGCAGGTTTTGGCTTGGGGCTGTTTATCGCGAAGCATCCGTCGTCACCTGCATTGCGATTCCGCATTCCAACGGCCACTGACAACGAGGCACCGCGACGTTTCTCTGCGCAACGGCGCCCCTCCTGAGCCCTTCTTCTGTGTTCGCAGGGTTCGATCCATCCGCAGGAGACGACTCGTGGTTGCCGCGACAGGGAAGCCTCACCTCGTCATCATCAAAAGGGGGACCCTCGCGTAACGAACCATTCCATCATTTCGGCGATACAGCTCCCGGCAGTTGTCACCACCCGCTCCGAAACGAAACGTTCTCTCATTAAACACCTCCGCTCGTTACTCCAGCATCGGCACACCGTCATCCAAGATGACTGAGCATCAACCAGTCACCGCGATGGCCTCGCCGTCGCCGCAGCCCGACATGGCGCGAAACCGGCTTCCAACCCTGTTTGAGGTCTTGAGCCGTCGCACTCTGCCGCCCGTCGATCTGTTTTCCTTCTATATCTACATGCGAGACCAGCAAAGATCGGTCGACTATCTCGACTTCTGGTAGGTGAAGAATCCCCATATTATATACGGTTGGCTGACATCATCAGGCTCGATGTTGCCCAGCACATGTCTCTCTGTCGTCACTATGTCCGTGAACTTCGTCGATCCGTCCTTATTGGCACGCCCGAGATGCAATCTAAGAGATCATCGGCTATCCTCGAGAACATCGGCGACTTGGAGCCCCGAGCGGCAGGCCCCTCGATGTATGCGACTGAGAAGGAAAAGAACCAGGATGCGCAAATGTCGGCTTTCCTGCGAGAGGACCAGAGCCACGACTCCCCGCAAAGTACTAATGCGGCTGTTCGACCAAGTCCTCAGTTCAGCAACTCCCACGATATCACCACCGACTCCAACTCGCCTGCTCATACAGTTGCACGACAAGACATCCGAGCCTCGGCTGAGAAAATTCTCTACACCTTTCTGCTACCCGGTGCTGAGCGAGAAATTACCCTCCCTGGATCCATCACCCAAGAAGTTACCACGTCTATTGAAGAATATGGCCGCGATGATCCAGAAGTATTCGATGTCGCCAAGGATTACGTCTTTCAGGCAATGGAGCGAGACGCCTTTCCCGGTTTCTTGAGAATGAAAGCGCTTGGCAATCTCATTCCACCAACCCTCATCATGAGACTCATCGTAGGACTCATTGCCATGTTTGGCGCCTTCTGGACCGGCTTCATCCTCATTTTCCTCGATAAATCTCGCCAGACAAAATGCTGGGTAAGTAACCAGTTCTATAACGACTGAAGTTTGCTTCTAACAAACTCTAGCTTATCATACCATTCACCATCGGTGTTTATTTCCTTGCGTCTTACCAATATTCACTCGACCCCATCATGGCCCTTGTCGGCTTCAGCGAGTACACTCCTTTCAACTTCTCTCGCATCCGGGAACCATACGTGCGCAAACTGCTGGCTAAGCGAGCTCTCATGGTCCTGGCAGTCACCATTCTCATAGACGCAGGGCTCTGTGTCCTCTTCATTCTTGTACCAGGCAAGCGCCTCTAAGCATATCTCCTTTCACAGACAACCACGGCCACTGATGCTAGCTGTTACTGGCCTTTCGGGATTTTCCTCTTCACTAGAGCAAGCCATCTCCGCGAGATGCAATTCAGGGACAAAAAAAAGAGAAAAAAGTTTCACGACCGTAATGATTTGAGTTTTTGATTCGGCAGAGATATCAACCAGCCTTTGCGTACAATGCAGGGCGTGGCCTTTTCATATCTGGGATGTTGGCGTATGGATATCTATTTTTATGTGTTGTATCATCTAGGGCTTGCCTGTAACTTAGCTATTTCGCGACACAAACTTTGAGAAACTGGTTCTCGGAGTTTCTGGCTACGTATTGTATTCTTTCTTGGCCATGATTGGGCCGTTGCGATCACAGTAGGGTAGAGGAATTAGGGGCACTTTGTGCTAATGGAGGGCTAATAAAGGCGTTATGTCGTCTATTACATCGTGGTTCTTCGTGATACAGGTCTTCTTTTGTAGGGATTCTCCTATCATGACACGTCGTCAAGTGAAGCTTAGCAGCCCTCACATCTTGCGCTTGTTTGCCCGCTTCTTTTCCTCCTCAGGCTCGTCCACGTCCATGCTCTCGCTGTCCACCAAGTTTGCCACGTCCATAACAGATCGCTTGTTGAACCCTCTTCTGGTGATCATCTCCCTTGTCAGACCTGCCACCTCATACTTACGAGAACCAGAGTCTTGAGCGTCACCCATCAGCTGCTGCAGTTTCTCATCGGCCGCACGCTGTTCACGTTGCCTTGCGACCGCCGTCGATCGAATATCCTTAATTTGTGATTCGAGGCCGCCGAGAGTAGACGTGCAGCGGTCTGCCCATATCTTGAGGGCAGTAACCATGTCGGGGATCGTTCCGGGGGCGAGGTCACGCAGAGGCGCAACGCTGGCGACTTGGACAACAGCACGGGCTGGGTCGAGGGTGGCATGGAGTAGGCCAGCATAAACGGCCGAGATGACAAGAGTCTCTACTTCACGGGCTCCTGGTAGATCAAGAGCCTCCTGTAGAGCTGCATATGATAGGTTCTGTCGGTCACAGGCTAGGGAAAGGAGCGAAAGCTGGCGAAGCTTCGTTGCCTGGGCATCCACAAGCGATGGCAGACCCTGTGTGGTTTTGTAGGACGAGTATGTGCCATATGCGAATATCTGGAGGAGCGTGAGGTGCGATGCAAATTCGGAATCGGCCAGACTCTGGATGGCAGGCGTTTGGAGAAGCTCAGTGAAGAGGAATGTGTTTGGGGCGGAGGTGGCTCGAATGACGAGGTCGGAAGCGGCGCGAGGAGAGGTGGCCGACTTGGAGAGGGCTAGAAAGGGCTATCGAGGGCCAGATGTCAGCTTCCACGCGCCAGAATTATCGTGAGTGGCATACCTCGAGGGCGTTGAGAGCCTTGGTCTGCTCCATGATCGGCTGCTGGAGGCTACAGCCTCGTGGGTTGAAGGCTCACGGAGACAATGAAATGCGTCACGAACAGGCGGCGGGATTTGGACGAGCAGGTGGTGATCTTGTGTTGATTATGGGCCAGTGCTGCTTTCAAGAATGTGCTTCAAATCCTCATGAGCATTCTTGGTGTTTGTTGATCCCAAGATGCTGAAGTAATATGCATAAGATGCAGTTCGAGATGGGGCATGAGCTGGGAGCTAGACTGGAGGTGAGGCTGGAGCAGGCAGAGTGTGGCGGCGCGGGGCTCTCTCCATTGCTCTTCAGAGGCTTGTGTGGGGTTGTTGGCGGGGTCCATCCTGCCGCAGGAATGTGAAGGTGAAGCTACCCTACGGCGTCATGTCGAGGGACCGTTTCTTAACTTTGAAATCTTATTTGGACGGCTATCTTGTTGATATTGAATTTCTCTGGGTTGTTTACCTCAGGAGACTACGCCATTTTGGTCGGTATGCGAATTGTCCAATCGTCTGGATAATACATTGCAGATTTGCCTCTTGGCTTACGCCCACAAGCAAGCCCCATACAAGCACTTTAGATGCACGACTGAGACCTGAGATCGTTGGGAAGAAAAAGGAAAGATGTTGCTTTAGAGACGATCATATTTGCCGTATAGTCACCGCAGTCAGTTGACACCAACACCAGAAGATATTGTACAGAACATGTTGGCGGTTCATAGATTTGGGGGCAATTGGCTCCTAGCCTGACAGGTAAAGCCATGGCACATGTCGCTGTGAATACGAGTGTATTTCCTGATCTAGAACTTGGTCTCGAGTAGATACTTTGGCACATCTCTAAGGCTGCGGGCTATTACTGGGCATGCTGACCATAGCCTCAGCCATATCGGCAGCCACCTCACAGCTTACACGAATGCTCGGGACAAGTGAGATCCGGCCTTGCATCTCACTGCCAGGTGCCATGGCGTCTTACAAAATGGTAAGACACGAGCTGACAGTGATTGGTAAACTGGCTGTGAAGCACTCGTGACAGAGTTGTGATCGGCAGCTCCTAAGTCGAAAAAGTGAAGCATGAAATTAAGTCTGGAAACCTTTTGTGTCTTCTTGGACAAGTTCAAGCTGTCCATCGACCGGACGGTCGGCCTAGTGTCGATAGCCTGGCGAGATCAAGGGCTGGTTGGACGAGCTGGTGACGGGAGGTTACGCCCACGGGGGATCGACGCTCACGTCTTTGGGGATGTCAGATGGCGCCATCCTGGGAAAAGCAGTCTAAGCAGCAGTATGACTGCTGTCTTGTACCGGCAGTGAGACGGCAGATAGCAAACGCGGATGTAAATATAAACACTGACGGATTGCGCCTCCCTTGGTGTGGATGCCCCGACGATTCTCGCCTCTTTCAACTCTCTCACACACATTCTTTTTTAAACTGCACCACCAGTGCTTCAAAGACGTGGAACAAGGCCCCTTGTTGTTCCCAGCCAATCGCTCGACAACAAAGACCGCTTTCACGGGAAGTGGAGTCCCCTTCAAGTCTCGCCCCAGCGTCTCAGGCCTTCCGTCGCGGGCTCCAATCCATCGTGGGCCGCGAGTGGCAGAGAAGCGTTTCTGCGCTAAGAAGTGGCCTGAAGCGAGAGAGGAGGGACCCTTGGGAGCAACACCCCCTGCAAGAAAGATTTCCGGTGCTTCTCCCGTCGCAGGCTGTCTCATCAATCCCACCAACGGGAGCAGCTGGACGGCGTCAAACCGTTGGAACGCTGTCCGGGAACCGGCCCAAATCTGGAACGCGGCCGCATCAGCCGTCGAGCCAAGACTCCTCAAGACTGCTTCGGATCTGGCACAATCTGACTGAGCTTTGTCAAGACTGAGCAGGCTAAAAACGTGAGTGACGAATTCCCCTGAGCTTGAGGCGGGCTGAGCAATAAAATGCCGAGATGCCGTCTACGCACCCGCCTCAATGTGACTGTCTTGTCTTCGTCCTGGCCTAGGCTACGTACTTTCTTTCGTCACCCAAGTGGTGGTTCATTTTATTTTATTTTCTGTCCGTTTTCCTTTCTTACTAACCATAAACTCCGCCCAGTCTCGATTATTAACGCCTCGGTTTAAATCGAACGACGACGACCCGCCCAGAAGAGAAAGAAGCAGGTCTTCGGGTCTAGTGGCGTCCTTTCCAGCCTCATTCACTTATCAATCAGCATCAGCTGTTACTTTGCCCGGTTCCCTTATTACTGGTTCATTAAGTTGCATTATCTGCATTGCGGTTTCTTCTTTCCTGTTTTGTTCGAGCCACCGCTTGTTTTATTCTTGGCCGAATTTTTTAAGCCCATTCCCACCAAATGCGACGATAGCGGGCGATAATCGACTACTACCTTCCTACTAAGACACTGGCCAACCACTACGACGAATTACCCGCGAGACCAACTTTCCCCGTGGACTCCGCTGTTGCCGCCGCCGCTCCCGTGCCGCCATCTCTCGTCAGCAACACCCAACTTCTTGGCTTCTGAATAGCATCACCAACGAGTCTCGACAAGAGGCTCACGGGCCATAATCCCGTCGCGATGGCTCCCTCGTACATTCAGGTCCCTTCGAGGGACAATGCCAATGACGCCGCCCCGGATCTCGCCCTCTCCGTACCCAAGAGCGCTGGCGCTGGCGCCCACCTCGCTACCACGACTTTGCGCGTGGAAGGTATGACGTGAGTTGCTGCCCCATTATCAACCACCTCCGGACATTCCGAGACCCAGTTTCGGATCTCTTCGCGGCATCTACGACCCCGTCCTCCGTCCTCCGAGGGGCATTCAGTCATGACCGGGGATATATACTAACGATGATCCCCTCTATAGATGCGGCGCATGCACCTCCGCTGTTGAAGCTGGCTTCAAGGGTGTCGAAGGTGTCGGAAACGTCTCAGTCAGCTTGGTCATGGAGCGCGCAGTCGTCATGCATAACCCGCTAGTCATCCCCGCCGCTCAAGTTCAAGAAATCATCGAGGATCGAGGTTTCGACGCCGAGGTCCTCTCCACCGACCTTCCCAGCCCATCCGTCAAGCACTTCGCCGACAACCTCCTCGACGACGACGATGACTTTATTACGACCACCGTTGCCATCGAGGGCATGACCTGCGGAGCCTGCACCTCGGCTGTCGAGGGCGGCTTCAAGGATGTCCCAGGCGTGAAGCATTTCAGCATCTCTCTCCTATCCGAGCGAGCCGTCATCGAGCACGACCCCGATCTTCTTACCGCCGAACAGATCGCCGAGATCATCGAGGACCGCGGCTTCGATGCCACCATCGTCGACAGCGGCAAGTCAGCCTCGGATAAGACGAAGGATACTGGAAACGCCGACAGCATCGTCAACACAACAGTTGCCATTGAGGGTATGACATGTGGCGCATGCACATCAGCTGTCGAAGGTGGATTCAAGGGTGTTGACGGCGTACTCAAATTCAACATCAGCTTGCTCGCGGAGCGGGCCGTTATTACACACGATGTCACCAAAATCTCACCAGACAAGATCGCGGAGATCATTGAAGACCGGGGTTTCGATGCCGAGGTCCTTTCTACACAGACCACCGACGACCATCAGAGCGGATCGTCGTCTACTGCACAATTCAAAGTCTACGGTGTTCCCGATGCGGCTGCAGCAGAAGCTTTGGAGGCTACATTAGCCGCAATGCACGGCGTCGACTCCGTTTCATTGAGCCTCGCTTCCTCGCGCCTCACTGTTACTCATCAGCCAGCCGCCATCGGCCTGCGCGTGATCGTCGAGGCCGTTGAAGTCGCAGGCTACAATGCCCTCGTCGCGGACAACCAGGACAACAATGCACAGCTAGAGTCCCTGGCCAAGACGCGCGAGATCAATGAGTGGCGGACGGCCTTCCGCACGTCCCTGGCTTTTGCTATCCCTGTCTTCATCATCGGTATGATACTGCCCATGTGCAAACCCGAGATCGATTTTGGAGGCTTTGAGTTAGTTCCTGGTCTATTTCTCGGCGATGTTATCTGTTTGGTTCTCACGATACCCATTCAATTTGGCATTGGCAAGCGATTTTATGTTTCTGCTTATAAGTCGTTAAAGCACCGTTCACCTACGATGGACGTGCTCGTTATTCTCGGCACGTCATGCGCTTTCTTCTTCAGTCTTGTCACCATGCTCGTCTCCCTCCTTATGCCTCCTCACACTAGGCCAAGCACCATCTTCGACACAAGCACCATGCTCATCACTTTTATCACGCTTAGTCGTTATCTTGAGAACCGTGCCAAGGGCCAGACCTCCAAGGCCCTCTCTCGGCTCATGTCACTAGCGCCGTCCATGGCAACCATCTATGCGGACCCGATTGCGGCTGAGAAGGCTGCTGAGGCATGGGAAAAGGATCCTATTACACCGCGAACCCCGAAGACTCCCAGGACACCTGGAGTGGGTGGCTCTGCCTATGAAGAGAGAATTATCCCTACGGAACTGCTACAAGTTGGTGATATTGTCGTACTCCGGCCCGGTGACAAGCTTCCCGCCGATGGAGTTCTCGTCCGCGGTGAGACTTATGTTGATGAGAGTATGGTAACGGGCGAGGCCATGCCCGTTCAAAAGCGATCGGGAGACAATGTGATTGGCGGCACAGTCAACGGCGATGGCCGGGTTGACTTTAGGGTCACCCGTGCTGGACGTGATACTCAGCTCAGCCAGATCGTTAAGCTTGTCCAGGATGCGCAGACCACCCGAGCGCCCATCCAGCGACTTGCTGATACCCTCGCTGGTTATTTTGTCCCTACCATTCTTATTCTCGGCATATCCACCTTCCTCTGCTGGATGGTCCTCAGTCATGTTCTCACCAACCCACCCAAGATCTTCCTGCAGGACGCCAGTGGTGGTAAGATCATGGTTTGCGTTAAGCTTTGCATTTCAGTCATCGTCTTTGCATGCCCCTGCGCTCTCGGCCTGGCTACTCCTACTGCTGTCATGGTTGGGACAGGCGTGGGCGCCGAAAACGGCATCCTCATCAAGGGAGGCGCAGCCCTCGAGAGGACTACCAAGGTGACGCAGGTCGTCCTTGACAAGACCGGCACCATCACGTATGGTAAGATGAGCGTCGTTGAGTCCAGCATAGTGTCTGCCTGGCATGATAACGAGTGGCGCCGTCGACTGTGGTGGACCATTGTTGGCCTCACCGAAATGGGCAGCGAACATCCTGTGGGCAAGGCCATTCTTGCGGGAGCCCGAAGCGAGCTCGATATCGAAGCCGATGGTGTCATCGAGGGCAGCGTCGGAGAGTTCAAGGCAAACGTTGGCAGGGGTGTAAATGCTCTGGTCGAACCTGCGTCACCTGTCGATCGTTCTCGTTACCGTGTCCTCATCGGAAACGTCGCGTTTCTGCAAGAAAATGCAATTGAGGTTCCCGAAGACGCTATTGAGGCTTCGGAGCATCTCAACTCAAGTGCGAACAAGTCGACTGGCAAGGGACCTACCACCGGCACAACCAACATCTTTGTGGCAATCGATGGCTCTTATACCGGCCATCTCTGCCTCGCTGACTCCATTAAAGAGGGAGCGGCTGCTGCCATCTCGGTTCTCCACCAGATGGGTGTCAAGACAGCCATCGTCACCGGTGACCAACGATCAACTGCTCTCAGCGTTGCTGCTGCGGTGGGCATATCCCCCGACAACGTCTATGCGGGAGTGAGCCCCGACCAGAAGCAGGCCATCCTGAAGCAGATCCAGGATCAAGGTGAAGTCGTCGCCATGGTCGGTGATGGCATCAACGACTCTCCTGCACTCGCTACAGCCGATGTTGGTATTGCCATGGCCAGCGGGACAGACATTGCCATGGAGGCGGCCGACCTGGTGCTCATGCGCCCGAACGACCTGATGGACATCCCCGCAGCACTAAACCTCACGCGCTGCATCTTCCGTCGTATCAAGCTTAACCTTGCATGGGCATGCATGTATAACCTCATTGGTCTTCCCATCGCCATGGGCTTCTTCCTGCCTATGGGTTTCTATGTGCACCCCATGATGGCCGGATTCGCTATGGCGAGTAGTAGCGTCAGCGTTGTTGTAAGCAGTCTCATGCTCAAGTTCTGGAAGCGGCCGCGATGGATGGATGAGGCGGCCGCAGAATCTCGCGGCGGGTTGCGCTGGAGGACGGGACGCGGCATCGTCGGCTGGGTACGTGAAGTGCTCGGCAGGAGGAAAGTTAAGAAGGAGGAGGGATATGTGCCACTGGCAAATCTGGAAGCGGGTGAAGCATAATTGTGTGGTTCATTTTGTGAAAGCGGCGGAGTTGATGATGGTGATGATGTAGAATTTCCCAGCGTGGTTACAAAGCAATGAGATCCTGTAAAGACATGTTCAAATTCTACCCATTTGGCCGCTTTGTTGTGAAGAACATGAGGGTGACAGCTGCTTTCTAATCATTTCTACGGGCCACGACACCCCTTTCTTATATGCTGCTCTATCTCGTGTCTGCTTATAGATAACGCGATGTTTGGTTGTTGCTCGTGTGGTTGTCGGGTGGTGCTCGTATGTTTGCCGCAAGAAAGATACCCTGTATGGGCACGGAGGTGCTGGTGAGTGAGCACAGACGACGGAAGTTTCGTGACGTGTGGTCCAAGTCTCGAGCTTTGGCATGTACAGTTAGAGAAACTCGAGTTTCATATGCCTGGGTTGAACCGGGGTCGTAGCTGAAATAGTTCAGAGGCGGGAGCTAGATCCATGGATCGGGACTGATGCAGTGAAGTCATCGCCAACAGAGCATAGGACATATCTCGATGTTATGCACAGCAGTAAGAGCATGATACAGAAGCCAAATACTCAGCAACACGCATACATACAAGATTAATTGCACGCCATGATCCTCACCCCTGGAAGGCGAAAACGTATTAAGCAGACGCAGAATCAGTTGCAGTGTTTTTAACCATATATTCAGGTCTAAGTACATATCGTGATATATCCTGAAAAGATAGATCTACATCTTACATACTGCTCTGACTAGGAACTTTTTACTGAGTGTCACCGGATTTACCCTGCTCGGTGAAAGGCATCCATCGGCGATGACCAACTTGTTACCAAAGGAACTGCACTGATTCGGGAACGGGTAAAATAACAAAGCTAGATCTTAGTACACTAGCTCTCGATCATTTCCTTGTCATATGTGAAGTGCGAGATCGAAGTTGATCGTGACAAAGTTGGTTACTAGCACAACATGGCGGATCCTCATGAGGTAAGGTCAAAGTGAACCTCGGAGATGTTTGTCAGGGCGAATCCTCTTGAATGATTTTTGGATGTGCTTGGGTGTATCGGCGGGGAAGGGCTTGAAGGGGTCGCTATCCCTAAACATGTCCTTGGCCATCATGGCGCTGGGCGTGCTGTTGCCGTTAATGTGAAGCCTGCCAGCCATTGAATGGCTCGTAACTGGCCTTGGCCTGGAATATGGCGGACCCGTACTCACCCACTCGCTGATCCTTGGTGAGTCTGTGAGGAGAGATGCGGTCGTCGGGGCTACCGGGAACCTTCTCGTTGCTGTGAAGCTTCTTGGAGTGGAACACCCTCGCTGGCGCCCTGATCCGAATCACTCCACCGTCAGGTGCGGCTGAAGGTATCTTCGATCTCTCATCGTGGCACATGTGGTTGGTGGGCCCGATGAAGGTTCCCGAGTTCAGCCACTTGGGAAGCATGTGAATTATGCAGCCGTTGCTCATCTTGGATCCGGAAGCCTTGTTGGTGAAAGGTTGAAAGAGGAATGGCCCAGAAATGAGAAGCACGCCAATCAATAGACCGGCAAGTCTTGTATGACCTTAAGAATATGGCCTTATCAAGGTTCTGCTCCTTGTCCTGATCAAAAGTGATGCTAGAGCGCTCAGCTGTTCCCTTCTCAGCATCTATTATGTTAGAGTAGCGCTCTACCATGATCTTGGGTGCAGGTTGCATGATGACTGGCAAGATTGGGTTTGGCAGCGTCGAAGAGGCTGGTATCGATCCAACCCATATCTGGGAGGCGGGACAGCGCGTTGTGGGCTTTGGCAGAATCCTCACCCGGGATGATGGCTTTGAAACGTTCCTCTAGTGCATCATTCCAGTCAGTGGCAGGACTTGGTCCCGGAGAGGAGAGGTAAATTTGAGAGCTTGACCGGTTAAGCTCCGAGTTCGAACGACGGACGGTTGGAATGTGGCGTAAAGCATGGAGATGGCTGGATATAGAACTGACACTGGGCCACGAGTGTAAGAGGGTAATGATCAAGTTTCCTCGCGGGTCAACATGGTGGAAGCCTCGAAGCCCTGTAATAGGAGAGCCTTGGACCAGGCTACGAAATCCAGCATGTCACTTTGTATGCGCAAGGCTTGGGAGAAGGGAACGGTCTGGGAGAGGAACGGGGAACAATGGCTAGTCTCACTTGTAATAGCTGGACTCAGAGTAAGATGCTTTTGTGTTTGATGTGTTAATGCCAATGTCTGTATCAGTAGTGTACTTGGTTTGGCAACCTATCATTTGCCTCGAATTCACTAGGAACCAAGATCCTTGGGCGCTAAATAGTAGTGCATGCCCTATCAAGCGAGACTCGGGCTAGCCCGCCTGGCTGTTCAACGCTAAGGTCTAAGGTGTCTTGTAAAGGCATCCCTTTGTCCGGTGATTCAAACCGCTTCGGGTTGCTTTGTGCGTGATTACTGCCAAGTTTTAAACTTTTGGTTTATATCCACCGAGATTGAGGAAGCGGGCGCAAGTAATGTTGCAGCCTGAGCGTTTTCAACTCACTTGCGTAAGCCCGCTTACACGGCCGTTTAAGAAGCTCAAAATAGCGGGTCGCCAAGAGTCTGGGACCCTTGATCAGCGGCCAGTAGCAGATCAAGAGCTGTTCTCCGGGAGTATCAAGACACGACGTGGAATATGTTTGAGATGTTGATGACTCCGGAGGCTCAACTGGATCAAACAGGACTGGACGGAAACCGAGACAAGGGGTCAAGAAGGACGTGACGAGTCCTGTGCGGAATAGAAGGCTCAGGGGTGAACTGTGGTCCAACCATGACACGGCCAAGCGATTGGGCCATCCACTCGCTGTCCCGTGCTTTCGCTCGCTTGACCATGATGGATATAACGAGATTGACCCAGCGAGATAAAAAGCCACCCTTCTTTCGTCATCGCCCAGCCCGGCCGGCCGAGGCGCCTTGGTTCGTGATACTAGACCCCGTCGAGAGTGGCTCAACGTCTTGCGCAACGACCGGAAACAACGGCCTGGGTGGTGCAAAAGTCAACGGCCTTGTTGTCGGTTGCCCATCCCAGATCCATCTTATTCCGCAAGCCACTTGGGTGCCAAGGACTCTTTGACACGAAAGACGATGTGCCTTCATTCTTGGGGCTCGGCCGCCACACGTGGCGGGCGCGCGTTGAATAGTGTTGCTAGCCAGGGGTCAAGATGGGAAGAACGGGACAGGGAATCTGATCAATCTGTTGCAGAAGTCACGGCCGAGTTTCGCCCCGGCCATAATTATCACGTACATGTTACAGTTTGGCTCCATCGATGATCACCATTCAAGCCCCATTGTGCTCTAATTGCCATGGAAAGGACGTTGCCTGTGCCAGTGTGGACGATGCCCCTATTCCCAAGTTGAGGATGACCGGCTGCTTGTAATTCAATAGCTTCAAGGCGAGCGGATTCATTCTCTTCCCAAGAAAAAAAAGACGGTAGGGCTAGTCACCGAGACTGACTGGGGCTAGATCCGTTAGATCCAGCGGCTTGACGCCCCTGTAGAGCGTTGAAGCACATGCCACGGGGCGTGGGTTTAAGTGGAAAACGCTCTCCTAGAGTTGCGGACGTGTTCAAGGCCTCGCGTCATCGTGTATACTATGTAGGTAGTTATGGTTCCCTGGATGCTGGTTCGTCTGATATACATGGGACCACGTTTTGTGTGCAGTAAGCGGAATGATATGCCTGGCTCGTCTAAATCGAGTTGCTTTGTGCGCCTCGAGAGGTGAGAGCCAAGTAAGCACGAAACGATGTGCTTGATGCCCTCGAATAGTATCACCAGTTTCATCAGTTGTCTGAACTAAGCACTCTTTATCCTTTAAGGTTGTTTGATAATGGCCATCTACCTGTGGTTATGTAGAATTTGATTGCCTCCCATCTCTTCCTTCTTTCTTCTTCATCACTGGTTGATTGCTTCAACCCAGACTCACATCGACCCTCGTGTCATCTTCAACCATGGCAACCCCCTGGCACGTCTCCCCTCTCGGTCCCGCTCAATAGCCTGCTCTGCTGCCATCAGAGGGATTGCGATGTCAGCAGACGGTGCCTATGATTGGCCCGAGACCACTCCGCGCTGCGTGGTTCCAGCGATCTTCCTAGCGTCCAGATTGTCCCCGCCCCCTTTTTCGCGGGCTGCCCTGCCCTTGACCCCTGGACGAAGGAATCGCGTTCCAACGAATCTCGGGACGGATAGGGTGATATTTTACTGACTGCGTGTGTAGATCGCGCACAGCGGGCAAGGCAAGGCGTTTTTCTTTTCCAGACTGCTCAGGGGAGTCCTTCTTGATCCAGTATCCTTACCTCGCAGGGCATCGTTCCTTGCTTCGGCCATGTACAACAAGCCCGAGATAATGGATAGACTGCCGTGTTCCGACAAAGGGCCATCTGATTGATCGGCAAACGGCTAATTAACCTTGGGGAGTGGGTTCTCTCTGTATATCCAGCATCGGCCGCAACGGGATCAAATAGTTTTTTGCTCTCTCTCGATGCTCCTCCAATAATTCCTTCGGGTATTGGTGGTCGAGTGCTAATTTCCCAGCTGCTGCACGTCTTCACATTGGACGACAGACGGGTCCGAATTTACCCCTCGCGTCTGACGCTATCTCGTATCGTCGAGCAGCTTCGCCCAATGCTGACACTTGTTCACTAATTTGGCACAGCCCAGTCCGGAAGGCGAGGTACTTTGGTACAGTGCACTGTAGCGAGCGTGGGCCAGTCAGCGGCTGAAAAATGGAGAGGCTCCCTTTTTGCTGACACCTGCTGGAAGCGCTGTCGGGTCTCTCTCGTACTGTACTGTAGACCCCCGGTCCGCCGATTTCTTTTCCTGGCGGCCCCCCCAATCCAATCCCATCGTCGCCGTCATCCGCCTCCCAAAACCCCCGTCCCTCCCTCTCCTCGTCAATATTTTTTCTATCCCTTCTTCCCTTCCGAACCTCGCCTTGGACTATCTCTCTATCGCCTGCGTCGCGTCCGTGTCAGTGCAGTGCAGTGCCTGTGCCTCGTGCATCGCTTCTCCGACGGTTGCGTCTTCTTTCAATCTCCCTTGTTGGGTCTAATCGCTCGCTTCTTTTGCTCCCGCCCCCTTCTCTCTCTTGGCCCGTCCTCTGGCCCCTGTATTTTGTTCGCTTCTCCGTGTTACGTTTCCACTCTGCCTCTGCACCTACATCAAACCTTCGACCATCTCGTCGACTCCGACTGCCCCGTCCCCTCATCGTCTGCATCGGTAACCGACGACGCTGCGGATTTACCGGTCCATTCGTCATCATCAATCATCCATTCGACCAACGCCCGAGTTATGCTCGAGAGCCGACGATAATAATACAGCGCATCCGTCCCGTCAGCTCTCGCTCTCCATTCTTAACCTTCTCCGCGACTGCATCGCCACGTCGACGCGACGCATCATTCACTTCGAAATCCCCTCGAATCCCGAATCTTGGATACCATGTCTCGTCCCAACAACGAGGAGCCCGTCCCTCTCCTCTCCCCCGAAGAGAGAGAGCGCGAGATCAAGGGCGAGCTCGATGTCGAGAGCGACGCCGGCCGCGGCGAGCCTCCCAAGCAGAACAACCTGGAGCACGAGTACTCGATCCCTAGCACCGTCAAGTTTGCCTGGCTCGGTACCTACTTCTTCTTCTCTCTCCTCCTGACTCTTTACAACAAGCTGGTCCTGGGCATGGTAAGTCATTCGCCCCGATATTCATATTCCCCCTCATGGTCTTGATCGGCGCCAATTGTTTGACCTGATGCTGACAATGCGCCCGCGCTTCAGTTCCACTTCCCATGGCTTCTGACCTTCCTCCACGCTTCCTTCGCCAGCACTGGCACCTATGTTATGATGCAGATGGGTTACTTCAAGCTCTCGCGACTGGGTCGTCGTGAGAACCTGGCCCTGGTTGCCTTCAGCGCTCTTTTCACCGCCAACATCGCCGTCTCCAACCTGTCTCTGGCCATGGTGTCTGTTCCCTTCTACCAGACCATGCGTATGCTGTGCCCGATCTTCACCATCCTTATCTACCGTGTCTACTATGGCCGCACCTACAGCAGCATGACCTACCTCTCACTGCTTCCCCTCATCATTGGCGCTGCCATGACCACCCTCGGTGAGATGAGCTTCACTGATGCTGGTTTCCTCCTCACCATCCTCGGTGTCGTTCTCGCTGCCCTCAAGGTAAGCTTTAAACTCCCGTTTTAGCTTGTTTCAGGTACTGACTCGGACAGACTGTTGTAACCAACCGATTCATGACCGGTTCTCTCGCCCTGCCTCCCATCGAGTTCCTCCTCCGCATGTCTCCCCTTGCCGCTCTCCAGGCCCTGGCTTGCGCCACTGCTACCGGCGAGGTCAGCGGTTTCCACAAGCTCATCACCTCTGGCGATATCTCTCTCCCTCCCGCTTTCGCGTCCCTCTTCGGCAACGGTTTCCTCGCTCTGCTGCTCAACATCTCGTCGTTCAACACCAACAAGCTTGCTGGCGCTCTTACGATGACTGTTTGCGGTAACCTCAAGCAGTGCTTGACTGTTGCTCTCGGTATCGTCATCTTTGACGTGACCATCGACCTGCTTAACGGAGCTGGTATGGCCGTCACTATGCTTGGTGCTGCCATCTACAGCAAAGCCGAGCTGGACAACAAGCAACGAAAAAGCCAACAGGCGGCCGTCGCCTACAAGCCTGTCGAGCAGCAGGCCCGGTAAAACGGACCGGTGTTGGAAATTAATACTCCCGCTTTTTAATACATGACCTTTTTATAGACGATCGGGTAAGGGAGACTTTAAGACGAAGAATGGGGAATCACTTCTTTTTGGCGTCTTGCTTTGCTCTCTCGCAAACCATTGTCGTCACTATTGTAACTTGACATGCGGCGGTCCTCCACGGGCTCGCTCAGCGGACAGCAAAAGGGGGGTTTAAGAGATTGGGGATTTTATTACTGTCATGATCATGGGCTATGGCTTTTTCGGAAACACGCGGGCCAAGGTTCCCCGCGGCTTCTTCTACAACTTGAGTTGTTTCTCTTTTCTTGGATAGGGTCTGCATTTCTTGCGTTAAAAATAGAAATACTCTACATTACATGCCTTACCTACCTGTGACACGTTTCGAACCTTGTTCTAGCAGACTAGGAGAATTAACTTTTATTCCGTAACTTAGTCCAAAGCATGGTAGTTAAGGTGTGAGCCTTTCGAATGGTTGTCTAGCCTCTAATCAATATTACACCCTGGTGACATTCTGGCGCAATAAGTATAACGATACAATCCCTAGTAACTAACCACCGTAACGAAACCATCGTCTAACGCCGTGCTATGCAATGATAAATCAAGAGAGAAGCGACAAGACCCATCACATATCCTTATACGTTGACGCTTGCAAAAGCGAGGTGTCAGAGAGACCATCCTTCTGAAGCGCCCAAATCCCTTGTCGAACCTCCTCAAACGACGCATTCGCCTGCAAGCCGAGCGTCTGCGCCAGAATTTCAAGATCGCTTGGCGGTAGCGAAGCCTGATCTTGCACACCGGCGCCAAGGACTGGCACTGTGACAACAGATTTTCCTTCAGTGCCCTTCGCCTTGCTCAGCATGCCGAAGCGAATGGCCACCTCTGTGACGGTGACCATGATACTGATGACGATGAGGACGATGATAATCCACGTGATGTAGCTCATTTTTGCGTCTGCGACAGAGTCGGACAATATCTCGGCTAGGTCGAGGAAGACGCGGCAGCGCTCATTAAGAACCTTGATGCGAGGGTCGATCTCGAGATACTCGCGGATGGCGGCGTAGAGGGGGTGAAGGGTTGGTTCAGACTCCCAGAAGAAGTTGGGAACGTCAAGAATATTGGACGCTGGGGAGGGATATCAGTTTTATTGTGGTGGGATGAAGTGAGAGAAGCACACTTACAGAGGTTGATATCGACGCGGCTCTTGAAGAGGCGACCCAGCATTCGCACAATCTCAGCACGAGTCATGTTAAGCTCTCCCGTCAGGGCGAGCGTCTTGGGTACATGCTGGGCCTCCAACATGGTCTCACTCATGCGTTCCTCAAAGAAGCATAGGCGCGTACTCTGTGCGATGGCATGACTGATAGTCAGCTTGATCATATGGTCAGAGCGCGGTAATAGCGTAATCATGTCGTTAAAGACCCGCGGGCGCTTGACATCGGCACTGTACTCGAAATGGAACTCCTCGGTCTCGAAGTCGTCTTGATCTAGAGGCCGAGTGAGAAGGCTAGTAGCACCATTCTCTGTGGCATCAGCATCGGCAAATGTCAGATCGGCGAGGATATCCTTCTCTTGATGCTCGGTGAAATTCCAGAAGACGACGACACCGTACGAGTAGACAAACATCTCTGCAAAGTTCTTGACGTCAGGAGCAAGACGGTTCATTGCCGAATCATCATCATCGTGTCGGAACGGGTTACTGTGTTCGTCTGGTGTCATGGGCCGGTTGCTGAAGTGAGAAGGAATCGCATTACCGTCATCAGGGCTAGCATTGAGGTATGCGTCGTCTTCAAAATAGCCCTCGTGGTGATCTCGTCGTTCGCTGCGCTCAATCTCCAGGTCGAGCACCGTCTTGCCGGTCCCTGGGGTCTTGAGGATAGGTCGGCTTCTGACTCGATAACCCTCAGTGCCGTTGAGCAGCGGCAAGGCATAGATAACATAGAGACAGTCGTCGTATATCTTGGTCTTGGCTTCGTGCTTCTTCCGTAGAAATTCGGCTGTAGGCTTGATCTTGTACGCCTGGGCGGTGCAATAGGCAGTCAATCTGCTCACCCTGTCGGTTCTTTGCATCTTGGGCAATCTTTCGGCGTAGCTCTTTCCACGAATACCACCCCTCTTCTTGAGCACGTCGAGCTCCTCGTCCTTCAATGGCCTGTTCTCTTGATCTTGGATACGCCTCGCTAGAATCGACTCGCTCTCGATCTCTTCGTCGACGTCATCGTCCTTTGTATCTGTTTCCGGTAGGAGGACCAGCTTCTCGCTAATCTTTGTGGTTCTTGAAGGCATCGGCTGGCCGGTGCGAGATTGCAAATTTGGAAGACCGCCGGAAGAAACGCGGCGGTTGCTAACCGGGCTTCCTCCAGCACCAGGGCCTCGAGGAAGGGGAACTGGGGGACCGCGTGGCTGGCCGGACGGTATCTGCGAATTGTATTGAAGGACGTTGTCGACGGTCATGAATCGCATGGGCGCTTGTGGGCCAGGAGGGCCTGCACCGGTATCCTGACGCTGGAGAGCCCTCCTCTGGGGCGGTCGCTCACGTGCGTCCGTGACCTGGATGCTGGATTAGCAACATGCATTGGACGCGCAAACATCATGATCATACAAGAACTGATGGACGTTGCTTTGAAGCCATGGCGCTGGTGAGGGTCTAACGCCCTATAATGGTGATAGAAAATGTCGCGCAGATTGATATTCGATGCTGGAGAGAATTGAAACTCCACGAAGGAGACTGGGACGGTAGTTGGACGTCGTTGATAGATGAGGACGCGAAAGACAATTCTCTGATGATTCTGATGGAGTTGGAGATGGTTTGCAGCTCGGGCCAATTGATCTGGGGCGATGCGCCAGGATGACCTCATGTAACCCCACTAAGCTACAGCGAACCTTAGCTGCTGTGGTGCTCACCAGTGCAGCTGAGACGGCCAAGGATAGTCTCATTGTGACGTTTCGCTATCCTCACTGTGATACTTTCAACCAGAAATACATACCCTCACGTCTAATCCTAGCCCAAACCCCAACATAACCCTGACTCTAACGCTAACCGCTAATCCTATCTAATCCTAACCTCTAACCCTAGCCTCTATCCTTTTTTTTTAAAAGAGATATCTCTTACTTTGAATTTTCTAGGATTTTTTCTTTAGGATATAAAAGTCCCTTGCCAAGGTATGCATACCCACTAATTACCACAATAGGTTTAAACACAGGGAGGATAGCGAAAAAGCACAGTGAGACTATCCGTGGCCGCTGAGACGAACCTTCTGCGTGCTGGTGAGCGCACCACTAAAAACAAAGCATGAAAGCATGTGCGTTGAGTTCTAGTGCATGTTGATATTTATGAATGGGTCTGCTTTCTTTTTGGAAAGTTTTATGGGAAACGTTGAATGAATTGCGATGAATATGGTAGGCGGCTCTGCATCGAGATGCACAGTCGTTTTAAACGGATGGATGTTGCATCCGGATCTGCAACTGTGGGATTGCTTCAGCTTCCCACTGATTTAACACTCAGTTTACTCAGACTCACGGCCTCGTGTTGAAGGGCTCGGACCAAGAATCGGGAGTACGCGTCTAATTAAAGTTTTTGCATTTTGAGTCTAGTAACGACTAGAGAGAAACCGTCCATCTTGTTAACACAACAGATGAGTCGGTAGAGGACGCAAATTGCAACTGGTATTGGCCGTTAACATCTGAGATGCGCCGGTCCAAACTCCTCACCTTGTGTGATAAAGCTCGAACAAGACAGGCAACAACGCATGAATCAATTTCTCTGTGCTGGCGCTTGATTTGCATAAATTAACGGGTGATACTGGGCACATGAGATTTCTGCAAGGACGAGGCTCACTGAAAAGCGGGCCTTGAGCCTCAACACCACCAATCGGGACCACGACGGCCGTTGCTAGGCGGTTGGCCCGTTGTTTGTTTACTACGGCTCTGGCTGGCTGAACCGATACAGGACGCCCCGCCAAGCCAGCAGATACTCTCCCTTGGTAGGCCATCCTCTTGGGCATTATTGACAATATTTGTGACATGGGGACGCAGTGACGGCATCGGCATCCTTTTTTTGACGCTCCAACGCTTTGGTGTTTCTCTCTCCTCTCGCAACCTTCTGCCTCCACAACAACCATCAACCCTACCGTCACCAACCAAAGGCCAGCTGAAGTGAACGTCTTGGAGCCAGCATTCCAAGCTTCACTCGCTGTCTCTCTTCCCACACATCCCTCTGACGACCCGGGCGCCGCTCGAAATCATGCGTCAACGTTATTGACGGAGCGTGGAATTTTTTTACTTTCTTGACCGACGCCGACTGTTCGAAACCGAGCCCGCGGCTCGGCCAACGACTCCGCCGTAAACAATGGCGTCTCGCAGTCACTATTTCCAAACTCACCATCCGCATCAACCTCCAACTCAACCTCAACTTCGTCCTCACAGCCAGTCACAACCGCATCCGCATCCGCTTCGCCAGTCGCATACCATCGACTTTGCCTCCTCCGCCTCGCCCTCTCTTCTTAACCGCTTTCCCTCGACCACCTCATCATCGGCCTCATCTGGCTACTCGCACGCCTCCGACCACAGCCTCAACAGCCAGTACACATCAGCCTCTAGTGGATACGGCCCTACAGCTCCTGTTCATAAGCGTGCTCAGAGCGATGTACGGGCGAGAGCGAAAACCTTTGAATCCGGGGAAATGACGAGCCCCAAGAAGGCCCAGGACAATCCCTACAATTCGGCTCGACAATCTCTTCGCCCGCTGCCGCAGGCTCCTGCATCCACGCCGCCTACAACCCCTCCCCATGCATCGCTCCGCCATGAGCGCAGCAGCATCAGCGGTGACACTGGACACATCGGCATCAAGGGCATCGCCACTGAGCCCATCGTCACTGGGCGGTCTATAACGCCCCGCCATGAGCGTGGCAAGAGTGTCGACATTGGGCGGTTGTCTATGAGTGAGCGCTCGAACACTGGGGGCGTCGAGACTAGGCGGTTGTCTATGGCGCATGGTGATGGCCAGCCCTCGCCGACATCACCTTCTCGTCCGCTGCCGATGCGTCCCAACTCCATGCTTTTGACTCGCTCCGACTCAATACGCAACCTTCAGGCACCCCAACACCCTCAGTCACCGCATCATGTACATAGTACGCACATAGCTCGTGATGAGCTTGAAGGACTGGGCAAGTCTTCCACAAGTCAATTGAGGACGCTTTCCCGCCTGGTTTCATCAGACGCGGCCGATGACTTCACCATCACCTCACCTGCTCAGGAAGTCGTTGGCTTGCGTGGTCGACGTAGGTTACAACGAGCTGACAGGAGTAATGGGGCCCGAGGCCAGAAGTCGTCCGGCTACAGCTGGGAGGGCCGTAACTGGATGGACAAGCAGCGTCAATTCCTTCAAGCCTACGAATACCTTTGCCATATAGGTGAAGCTAAGGAGTGGATCGAGGATGTCATGCACAAGCCTCTACCGCCAATCGTCGAGTTGGAGGAAGCCCTTCGTGATGGTGTCACTCTCGCAGAGGTGGTTGAATCACTCAATCCCGACAGGCGCTACCGGATCTTCCATCATCCCAGGCTCCAATACCGGCATTCCGATAATATTGCCATCTTTTTCCGATACCTTGACGAAGTGGAGCTTCCTGATCTGTTCCGCTTCGAGCTCATTGATTTATACGAGAAGAAGAACATCCCCAAGGTCATCTACTGTATCCATGCCCTGAGTTGGCTGCTATTTCGGAAAGGCATAGTCGACTTCCGCATAGGCAACCTCGTGGGTCAGCTCGAATTCGAGCACCATGAGTTGGAGGCCATGCAGAAGGGCCTTGATAAGCTTGGGGTTAACATGCCCAGTTTTGGCAACATGGGCGCTGACTTTGGCGTTCCTGAACCCGAGCCTGAGCCGGAAGAGACGGAGGAGGAGAGGATTGAGCGGGAGCTGAAAGAGAACGAGGAGTGTGTCGCCGAACTTCAAGCGCAGATCCGAGGTGCCTTGGTTCGTGTGCGACTCGGCGATGTCATGCAGAAGCTATGGGATGAGGAGGAGTGGCTGGTCGACCTGCAATCCCGAATTCGTGGCGACTTCACCAGGCAAATCATGGGATACCGAATGCAAATGAGACTCTTCGCAACTGGACTGCAAAGTGTGGCCCGCGGCTTCTTGGTTCGACGGAGGATGGGTCGGCGCGACCAAATCTTGGAAGCACTGGAGCCTGATATCCTCGAGCTGCAGAACATGATCCGGGCCAACAAGGTCCGAGACCAGGTACGAGACTTGACTGCCCAGCTTGAGGGATGTGGAGGTCCCATTCGGGAGATTCAGGCGATCTCCAGGGGCTTCCTGGTCCGGAAGAACCACGTTGCGCAGTACGAGGAGACGAAGGAGACGTCTAGTACTGTTGAGCAATTGCAGGCGGCTGTTCGCGGAGCATTGCTTCGAGGAAGAGTCGACCAGGACCTTCAAGAGCTGGACGCGCAGACACATGCGATCACCGACCTGCAGGCAGCGGCGAGAGCATTGCTGACTAGAGCTCAGATCGATCGTCAGCAAGAGCAACTTCGAGCTTTCGGTCCGCAGTGGACGTCGCTCCAAGCTTTTGCCCGCGGCCTCCGCGCTCGAAAGGAGGACAAGGCAACAAAGGCTGAACTCAACAAGCACATTACCGACATTGGTCGACTTCAGGCCTTTGCCCGCGCGGCTGCGGTTCGACGAGATGTGACTAGCTTGCTCGACGCCTTGAAAGAGGAGGAACCTGCTGTCATCGACCTCCAAGCGATGGTGAGAGGCATGCTCGAACGACAGAGCATCGCCGCAGATAGAGAGCAGCTTGAAGCACAGGAGCCCGAGATTACGACACTTCAAGGACACATTCGAGGATTCTTGTATCGGAAACAACACCAAGCGTTCCTCGACGAACTGGCTTCTCACACTCCACAAATTGTGGAACTCCAAAGCATTCTCAGAGCCATGATGGAACGCGCCAGGGTCGAGGACATTATGGCCGAGTTGGAGCAAGAGGAGGAATCGATTATCGCTTTCCAGGCTGCTGCCAAGGCGTTCATCGTCCGGGCACGGTTTGAAGAGAAGAAGCGCTTCTTCAACGAGAACATGCAGAAGGTCATCAAGATCCAGAGCTTTGTCCGTGCCAAGGTCCAGGGAGAGGCTTACAAGAGCCTGACCCATGGAAAGAACCCTCCAGTCAACGCCGTCAAGAACTTTGTCCACCTTCTCAACGACAGTGACTTTGATTTCAACGAGGAAATTGAGTTTGAACGCATCCGAAAGACGGTCGTCCAGCAAGTGCGACAGAATGAGCTATTGGAGAACTATATTGACCAGCTTGACATCAAAATCGCCCTTTTGGTCAAGAACAAGATCACCTTGGACGAAGTTGTTCGACATCAGCACAACTATGGAGGCCACTCGATGGGCTTCCTTGCCAACAGCTCCATGTCCTCCGCGAATCAGTTTGATCTTAAGGCCCTGAACAAGAGCTCGAGGAAGAAGCTTGAATCCTATCAACAGCTGTTCTTCAACCTTCAGACCCAGCCACAGTATCTCGCCCGACTCTTCAAGCGTATCCGAGAGCAAGGAACAGCCGAGAAGGAGTGCAAGCGTATCGAGCTACTGATGATGAGCCTCTTTGGGTATGCACAGAAGCGAAGAGAAGAATACTATCTGCTCAAGTTGATTGCACGATCAATCCGAGAAGAGATCGCTGGAGCTCGAGCTGCTCAAGACTTTATCCGTGGCAACTTCTTCTGGTCAAAACTCCTCAACAACTATACCCGCTCGCCCCGCGACCGCAAGTACCTTCGAGATCTCCTGGGACCACTCATCCGTGACAATATTGTTGAGGACCCGGCTCTCGACTTGGAGAGTGACCCGATGCAAATCTACCGATCGGCCATCAACAACGCCGAGTTGGCCACAGGTCGACCTGACCAAAGACCACTGGATGTTCCGCGGGAAGTTGCCATCCGGGATCCTGAAACTCGACGACTCTTCATCGACCATCTTCGTGACCTCAGGGAGATCTGTGATCAGTTCTTCATGGCTTTGGAGGACTTCCTCCACAAGATGCCATATGGCCTTCGCTTTGTTTGCAACCAGATCTTCGAGGGTCTGCGAGCACATTTCAAGCGGGAGCCTCCCGAGAACCTGCTTCAGATTGTCTCCAACTGGCTTTGGCGGTTCTACTTGCAGCCAGCTGTGACAAGCCCTGAAAATGTGGGTGTCATCGAGAAGTCTTTGAGCCCCCTGCAAAAGAGGAATCTCAGCGAGGTCGCCAAGGTCATCAGCCAGATCGCCTCTGGCCGACCCTTCGGTGGTGAAAACGTTTACCTCCAGCCCCTCAATGCCTTCGTCGCTGAATCCGTTGAGCGCCTTGGCCAGATCACCAGCGACCTCATTTCGGTGCCGGACGCCGAGAGGACATTTGATATCGATGAGTTCAATGACTTGTACGCCAAGAACAAGCCAACGCTCTACATCAAGATGACGGATGTCTTTGCCATTCACAACCTTGTGGCCTCGGAGCTCCAGACAATGTGCCCAAACCGGGAGGACGTCCTACGGGAGATCATGCACGACCTCGGCAGCGCCAAGAGCAACGAGAGCGAGATGAATGCCGCAGGGTCCTCAGATATCCAAATGTTCTTGACACCCAAGCTTCACGAAGTCGACGACCCCGAGGCCGATGTTAAGGCGCTCTTTATGGAAACCAAGCGATGTGTGCTGTACATCATTCGCATCCAGACGGGCACCAACCTCCTGGATATCCTCATTAAACCCATTTCCCCCGAGGACGACCACAAATGGCGGATGCTGCTGCGAGATGACTTTGCGACCGGTAGCAACACACGTGGAGCATACTCTGATGCTAACATGATTGATGTGACACGCATGTCGTATCAAGAGCTTAAGCGAACAGCGCTGGAGAACGTGATGCGACTGGAGAAGTTGGGCCGCATCTCTAAGCACAACTGCTACCAAGATGTGCTGAACGCCATTGCCCTCGATATCCGCACGAAGAGCCGCCGAAGAGTCCAGCGACAGCGAGAATTGGAAGGCGTCCGCATGACGCTAAGCAACTTGCACGAGAAGGCCAAGTATCTGGAGCAGCAACGCAAGAGCTACGACGACTACATCGAGCAAGCTATGGGAACCCTCCAGAACAAGAAAGGGTAAGTGATACTGGTGCTACAACCAACAAACCTAACGGGACTAACAAATTGAATAGGAAGAAGCGCTTCTTGCTCCCCTTCACGAAGCAGTACAACCATCAGCGTGAGCTGGAGCGCAGCGGTCGCGTGCCAAAGTTTGGCAGCTACAAGTACAGCGCGCGCTCCCTCACCGAGAAGGGTGTGCTCGTGGCGTGGAGTGGCATGGGTGACCGAGACTGGGACAAGATCAACCTGACCATCTCGTGCGACGAGGTGGGTGTCTTCAGTCTCGAAGGCTCACGAGGCCACATCCAGATCCCCGGCGCCAGCGCACTGGTGCCCATTGAGGATCTCTTGCAGGCTCAATTCGAGGCGCATCAATTCATGACCTTGTTCGAGGGCAACCTCAAGCTCAATGTCAATTTGCTGCTTCACCTGCTGTACAAGAAGTTTTACCGCACGCAGTAAGGAGTTTCTGGAGCATAATCGATGTCTAGGTTCCAGCTGGTTGCCCCTGGAGGGAAAAGAAAAACTCATAAACGGGTCAGATGATGGCCATGCTCCAATGGATGGGGCGAAACTGGATGAAAGCATTGTAATCGGCGCGATGGGAGGGTGCTGTGCAACAACCGGTGTTTTTCAGGCTGCTTTGTGTGGGAGGATCCAAGGTGGAAAGCGATGAAGCGCTTAGGGTGAATATCTGCAATGACGACTAACAAAGTATACTCATGACGGAATCAAAGGGCATTGGGAAGGGAGTAGGAAAGGGGGAGGGAACAAAGGGATATCTTCTTTTTACTGTATTGTTGCCTTGACGCGAGTTCCATGTCTTGTGAGTGAACGAAGCAGAGGAGCTTGGGTTGCTTTTGAATTACTAGGATATCAGCTCTCATTGGCATAATGTAAGAAAATGTCATCAAAGTTTATACAAGCGCAAGCCCTTTCGAGACAACTATGACTATTGAATCGCTATAATCGAGCTAAGGTGTTTTGTTCGCTTCGCGTCCTTGTGATCGCAGAGTTGTCAGCACAAAGCCTGAGTTGTGCGGTCAATGAAAAGGGCAGCCACTCATCAGAGAGAGGTTGTCGGTGGTCGGCTATCGGATCAGCTAAGCCATGATTGGCCGACTACGTTAGTTCCGCTGTTAGTTGCAAAGAGCCTGGTGGAGAAACAGCCCGAGCTAACAAGGTCCCCTCGAGTCGAGGCCAGCAGAGCCAGCAGCGGCAGCAAATTGATAGGGGATTAGCTAGGATCTGGAGGTTAGGTCATTGGGCAGCATTGAAAACGACTAGGGGATATGTGAATGAGGCAAAGGCGAGGAATATTGGCATTGCATATACCCAGATTGTGGTCAAGATGCAAAGTGGGCGGACCGAAGACAAGAAGGGAAAGAAGGCACGCAGCATGGATAACAGTGGGAAATTGGCTCATGAGCGGTGGACGAGTCGTATCTGGTGTGTCGCGTGAGAGGCTGATGCCTGTTAGGAGTGAGTCTTGAGTCGGGGCGGCCGCGAGCGGTAAGGGCTTGAAACGGAATGTGTGGTGGTTGGTTAGTCACAGAATTGCAGACGAGCAAAAAGATAAGCATGACCTCGGTAAGAGCTTCGAGACAAAGAGAGTTAGCAAGGATGCGGCCGGGAGATTGAGCAGACAATGAGAGCAAAGTGGCTGATTGTGTTCCCCGGTCTAGGATCTGTGCATGTTGAGACATGGGCGGACGACACTTGAGGACAGCTCATCAAGAGTGCGTGGCGGGCTCTCTCTTTCACGGCGCCGTGGCTTCGGTTCTCATCGATGAGAACAAGATGAGCTGGAAGCGAACATCTAGCACGACCTTGATCAGTCAGTTCGACTAATTGGCCTCACATAAGGCGAGAATGCGACGCTGGAGTGACTGATTCGTATGCGTGGCAGATAATGAGTTGTTCCCGCGCTGTGCGACGCAGCGGGTTCTGGTTGCGGGCTTTTGGTGGCGGCCGTGGATTGATGATCAGAGTCCGGCCGGAAGTCGGTGCAAAGAGGGTCGATCAGCAAAAGCCCCAACAACCAAGCCCGGGCTGATGTGGACATTTGGGCCGGTCCGGGGCCCAAAATTGCGGCCAGCGATCTTCAGCCTCTGACACGAGGCAGAAACGAAACGAGACCGGAGGGCCCGGAGCTCAGCGGCAAAGAAACCGTGTGAGGAGGGAATCGTCCGATATTTCAATGTCGACATCGGGAGTTGGGAAGGGGTGATTTCTCTTATTCGGTCCATCCTGACGCCAATTCGATTCGCCTGGTGGTGGAGGGTCATAGTTTGCCGGATTGTCGGGAAAGGGTTTGACAACCCCAGATTGCACCATCGCACGCTGACAAGGCGTTATGACACTACGCGCCGAGGCCTTGGTGTGTACTAAGTAAAATGCCAACGCCTGGGCTGGTCCGGGCGTACCGTGCCTCTCTCTCAGAGCCTCGCGAGATGAAGCAAAGCGACAACAAGCATGGCAGAGCTGCATTGCGATGGATCGCTTCAACCTGACCACGGTCTTCGATCTGCTTCCACCTCGCCTTGTTTCGCATTGTTGCTTTTTCTCTGGTTAGCGGGATTACCGTGGTCAGACACGACCGACTGCCGAAGAGCGAGAACACGAAGTCGGAAGCGAAGGGCATTAGCGGAAAGGGAAGGCATTGCAGATGCGCAGCAGGTCGTGGCGGGCAGCCAGAGGGCGACGTGATGAATGCAATGGCAGCAGATTGTCGCCCCGTGGAGCGCGTGAGGATTATGAAAATTGTCTATACAGTAAAATGGCACGGCCTGGCGCGGCCGTTGGTGGGAAGGGCGGACAGTGTCATGTAGGATACCCATGCACCGTATAGACAATTCTTGGAGGTTGCGAGTTTCTGTCGACCTTGGCCTCCAAAGGATGTGCAGATAAAGGATGCAGGGACCGGCTAATGGCGTATCGAGGGCCAGTGCGGCAACGACTCCCAGGGCTCCGTGCTCTGTGGGCCATCGTGACGCCCGCTAAAGCAGGAATGCAGAAGCTGGGCCAGTGGAGGGGGATTTGTGCTGCTCTCGTTGCTCAAAGATGGTGGGACCAAGGTGCATCCTCAGCACTGCCGCTGCATGTTGCATCGTTTGGTTTGCATGAAACGAGGGACGGGACGAGGAAACCTTCGACAGGCGCATGTGGAGAAACCAGCGAGCAGGCGGGCAGGCTGACGAGGCGGCACTGTATGTGCGCATGTATGTGTCTTGTTGGAGCTGGATGCATCACGATGGGGCTTTCGATGCGTAAGAGAAGGAGATCCCCGAAGACGAGGTCAATAGAGATCGCTGTCCATGTGATCAATCGAGGCATTGGCTGCAACGTTGGCTGATAAGTTGGATGCTGGTTGTTGCTCGGGGATGCGGATTCCGCGCCTTGATCAATGCAGCGGCAGCGGCGTGCGTTTGAGGATGATGGACCACGCTGCTGGCAGCTCTGCCTCGTTGCTATCATGAGTAGTGCACAAGAGAACCCTGCTTGCATGTTGATGGTGGTTCCCGGAGAGGATGCTTCCTTGACCAAGCTGCACCAGCCGATGAGAAGCACCATCGTCAACTCCCAGTCATGGCTTGGTCAGACTTTACCGTCGTCCCCGGCAAAGCTGCGATTAGAACGAGCGGATGGATGATGACGATGACGACGGTTGCCAGTCGCTCGCCGGAACAAGTGGGATGAGACGTGGTGGCTTCTGGTCTTGGATCTCTGGTGGATGGTGAATGGAGGATGGCAGATGGGCCGTGTAAGATGGAGGGGCTGTCAATCTTTCTGGGCTTGGCCAGGGAGGGACTGGGCAGGAAGTCGCCGGCCAATGGTGGGCAGCTGCTGGCCGAATTGAGTAGTCGCTCAGCCCTGAATCCCTGCGAATTTGCAGCACAACCCATGTGGCGCCTTAAAGCTAAGGTACTGAGACAGGCCGACCGACAGACTCTGCAGCAGCGCTATCGGGGGCCGGGGGTCGGGCTTGTAAGAGACAAAGGCCAGAGCAGAGCAGAGCAGAGCAGAGAGGGTTGGTTCCAGGTTTCATGGATGTCTGGTCCCGAGGGACGCGCAGCGCACTACGTGGTAGCGCACCCGAAGAGGTGCAACGGATATCTACATACCGCCGCATCGGAACGGTAAGACTTGGAAACGAGGGTGATGAGGATGGGCAAGGATAACAAAGACTGGCCATGTGATGTGGTTCTTCATTTCCCAAGACACGAGCAGCATCCGGTCGAGCACCGAGTCAATCAATGCATGTGGTGGAGATGATGGAGACGGGGACTGTCGTGGTGATGGAGGGTTGAACACCGGACATCCATCCCTTACACATCCCTTGCGGCCCCGGAGAAGCAGACGGTGACCTTCTGAGAATCATGTTCATAAGCAGAAGTTAAATTAGACAGCCATGCGTGGTGTGTTCATCATGATCCTCGTGACTGCTTGTAATCAAGCCCCGTCCAGCTCGTGTTGCGGCGAGGTAGGAGGAGGTTGGCCTCAACATTTTATGCACTATCGTGGGCCATACTGGTTCTTGCTTGTTTGACACGCCGCGTTTATTGCATCTCGGCAGCCAAACCCTGGCTCCCCCGGTTTTCCCCCAGGCCCCAACTTTTTTCTCGAAACACCAAGACGCACACCCCCCGAGCGGGCCAATTCAACTGACAAAGATTCTCGGCTTTAGTGCGCTCGCCTTCTTGCGTGATCGATCCTCCAACATGGCTTATTGGAATAACCCCTGGCTACCCTGCGCACCCCTGCTATCGTGGATGCAGCCGGGCTCCATCCGCCATCCACCGCCGTCGTGAGCCGCCCCGGCTCTCCAGAGTCTGTTCGTTCGTTCGCCCGCCTGTGACCCAGACGACGACTGATGAGGAGGGCCCGGAGCAAAGATAAAAGGGCGACCACGTTCCCACTTCCCGTCCATTGCAAAACTTGTGGCGTCAATCACATCACCGGTTGCCTTCCCGTTTTTGGCCAATCTAGTCGGGGAATTTGCTGCTGTCTTCTT
Organism: Fusarium sp. JS1030; assembly: GCA_000966855.1. Classification (NCBI taxonomy): domain Eukaryota; kingdom Fungi; phylum Ascomycota; class Sordariomycetes; order Hypocreales; family Nectriaceae; genus Fusarium; species Fusarium sp. JS1030. The sequence goes on along the minus strand of JWIW01000095.1, from coordinate 1,257,454 downwards.
GTTTCTTGCCAGGATCTCGTCCCATCTCTCAGCTCAAACACATACAGGCCCTTACGCAGATCAGCTTCTACCCCATTATCCTCCACCTTGCCCCTGCATCTCCTGTTTCTTACTGTCCCGTGTACATACGCAGACAGTCCTGTTCGTACGGAGCGCGCTTGTTTGGTTGCCATACTCTTGTTCCTGTGCTCCGCGTGTGCCGTACAGTTCAAGAACCGTGTTGCGCCATCCAGCCCATTTGCCAGCCCATTGATCCTTGACCTCATCCATCTGGATCCCCTCGTCTGAGCGGCTACAAGGTGGACAAGGATTCCCACGAGACGACTAAACTAGTAGATCTCCGCATTGGATCTCACGAGACGTGTAGAAGCATTGACTCAACCTACCCCATCTTCACCGACAGCGCCCATACATTTATCAAGCCATCCCCATCTCCCATACCCAGCCTCTATCCTCATCGAACTTTCCCTCCCCCACATCCACAATCTTCGTCACACTCCCATCGCCATCCTCTTGTCGGAAGCGAACCCAGAAGCAGCCTTAAGGCAGCCGTCTATCAGCGGTAGTCCTTAGCAAGACCACATTTCCATACGCCAACTTCTGACCCAACACCACACCATACCACAGGCACATTTAGTTGACATCACAATGGCTCCCGATCTCAACTCTCTCCCGCCCTCCCACGGGGAGACGTCTGCGGCTCCTCACCTTTCTCCCAATGCCGAGAAGCCCAACATTCTCTTCATCATGGCCGACCAGCTGGCTGCTCCCCAGCTCAAGATGTACAACCCCAACTCCCAGATCAAGACGCCCAACCTCGACCGTCTTGCCTCTACTTCAGTCCAATTCGACTCTGCGTACTGCCCTTCTCCCCTCTGCGCCCCTTCGCGCATGAGCTTGATTAGTGGCCAACTCCCTATGAAGATTGGTGCCTACGACAACGCCGCCCAGATCAGCTCTGATGTCCCTACGTATGCCCATTACTTGCGATCCAAGGGCTACCACACTGCTCTTGCTGGCAAGATGCACTTCATTGGCGACCAGCTCCACGGTTATGAGCAACGTCTCACCAGCGACATCTACCCTGGTGACTTTGGCTGGGCTGTCAACTGGGACGAGCCCGACACCCGACTCGAGTGGTATCACAATGCCAGCTCCATCCTTCAGGCCGGTCCCTGCGGCCGAAGCAACCAGCTCGACTATGACGAGGAGGTCATGTTCAAGAGCACTCAGTACCTGTGGGACCACGTTCGTGAGGGTCCCAAGAAGCGGCCTTTCTGCTTGACCGTTTCCCTCACCCACCCTCACGACCCCTACACGATCACCAAGAAGTACTGGAACCTGTATGAGGACGTTGACATCACCTTGCCCGAGGTCAAGATTGCCAAGGAGGACCAGGATCCTCACAGCAAGCGGCTGCTGAAGGTCTGTGACCTTTGGGACCAGAACTTTTCCGACGACCAGATCAAGCGGGCCAAGCGGGCCTATTACGGCTCTGTCAGCTACGTTGATGACTGCATTGGCAGGCTGCTCGAGACCCTCGAGGATGCTGGCCTTGCCGAGAACACCATTGTCATCTTCAGCGGCGACCACGGCGACATGCTTGGTGAACGTGGCCTATGGTACAAGATGAGCTACTTTGAGTCATCTGTCCGTGTCCCCATGTTGATCAACTATCCCAAGCGCTTCACGCCCCACCGCGTCACTCAGAATGTGTCGACTCTTGACCTGCTGCCCACAATCTGCGACCTGGTCGGCACTAAGCCGGCTCCATACCTTCCCATGGATGGCATCAGCATGCTGCCTCACCTCGAGGGCCGGGAAGGCCACGACACCGTTATTGCCGAGTACACCGGTGAGGGTACTGTCCGTCCCATTATGATGATTCGACGAGGCGACTGGAAGTACATCACCTGCCCGGCGGATGAGCCCCAGCTTTACAACTTGGCCAGAGACCCCAAGGAGCTGGACAACTTGGCCCGGTTCAAGAAGATCCTACCTAAGACGCCCGAGGAGGAGGAGGCTAGGGATGCCATTCTCAAGTTTGAAGCCGAGGCCCACGCGCGATGGGACTTTGACGCCATCACTGAGAAGGTATTTACGTCGCAGCGAACACGGCGGATCGTGTGGGACGCTCTCAAGGAGGGCGAATTCACCAGCTGGGACTTTGACCCTGTCGATGACGGCAAGAAGAAGTAAGTGGACCGGAACCCAATCAACCCCTACCAATACTCCCGCACTCTATCAAGCCACATTATCACATCACCCGCAAGATCGAAGACGTGCTAACGCCGTTGCCGCAGGTACATCCGCTCCACCATCCCCCTCGACGATCTGGAGCGCCGAGCTCGGTTCCCGTTCGTTGACGCCAACGGGTACGAGAGCAAGGCGGTATCCTCAGTCCGAGGCTCTTAAATGGTTACGTATAGAGGGACAAGAACTTTTTTATGAGACATGATGAACCAGGGGAAGAGATTGATGATTGATCCCTGTTTTGAAAGGGAATCTTTAGCGGTTGCGTTTTGATGTTTGCCATGCGATGCACAGCGTTGGGTTTACAATGAAACCATTATTTCGCATTTGCATTTGCATTTGCACATAGCCAGCTATTTGGATTTGTACGTTGGTGTTGGGAATTAGTCAAAAGCTTGTTTCTATTATGAATTGATTTAAGCACAATAAGAATGAAATTGAAACAGAAAAGCCTCAAGGTTAATTGTGACATGTGTGTATCCGAGGTCGGTATCAGACCGAGGGCTGTGAGCCCCAGGCCGGAGGGACGCTGACACGATACGAGCAACTCTAAAGGCTCAGATTAACTAAAACTGGCAGTTGATTATCGCGATTATCATCTTGCATCATCTCCCCAGATCGTGATGAGCGGTGAGCAACCTGTCGTCAGCCTTTCACGTCCTCCCCCAATGACCGTGTCTAGAGGCCGTCGTCCTCCGAATCTCCGGAGTGTCGGTCTTGTCGTCCGACACGGCCGATCGCGCGACACGCGGGCCGCTCGCTCCGGCGGCTACAAGGCAAAGTGACAAAGGCCCATTGTCGCAGCACATGCAGAGCCCCTTTGCGGAGCCTACAAGCGCAAAAATCGCAATTGTGTGATTTTGGCGTTGATGTCGCCAGAGCCCCATGACGTCGCCCCAGAGTCTGGGGTGAGTGGAGGCGCAGGGTCCAGGCGTTCTAGTGCCTGGGTTTAGAAGCTTCAGGGGGTTTGGGAGGGCGGGGAGGGTGTTGGCGTAGGGGACCCCGTGTGCCTGGCGCTTCAGGCACCGCATTCAGGCACACTCTGGCAGCAGGTGAGAGAGCCCCGCTGTTTCCCACCCCAGCACACCGAGGTGACGCGCTTTCATCGAAGCTTTGGGAGAGCCCCGCGTCAACTCCAAATTCAACATTCAAGCCTACATATTCGATTAAGCAGTTCACGTGTCAGTGCGAACGAGTTTGGTTGTGTCTCTATAGCCACCGTCTCTCTTGTCGCAAACCGTTATGGTCTCATTATCTCATCAACAACCTCATTGCCATCGATAATCGACCAACAGACAGGCTTTTCGAGCCACACCCGCCGCCATGCCTGCCCATAAGATGGACGAGGATGAGCTCAAGGCTGTGGAGCAGACTCTAGCAAGGCTAGCCCAATTATCCAGCAGTATCCAAAGCTTGAGGGGGGATGTATTGAAGAGCAACCCATTGCCACCTGCGTACGCTTCCCACAACATCTTGACCGCAGAGCCCCCTTGACCAGATCGCAACAGCTAACCCACTGCATTTCAGATCTTCCCTCCAGGCCTCGACACAAATTCTCCAGCGCAACCTCCAATCCCTCCACGAAAGCCTCACTGAGAACGCAGAAATCTTCAATCGCTTAGCCATCCACCCCTCTCCCAACTACCCCGGACGCACACAGGAGCCTGTCCTCACACAACTGCTCCGCAAGAAGCTTGAACCCGAAGTGGAAGAGCACTTCTCTGAAGGCCGTGAGGTTGCCCGCCTTATTACACCAACCGGGATCAATGACCTGCAAGATATCTGGCACGACAGTCGGCAGTGGGTACAGGAGCGTATTAAAAACTACGTGCGTGATGAAGCCAGCGACGTCTACACGGCAGAGGAGCGGGCAACGGGTATAGAAAATGTGCGCACAGGTCTACGGAGGGACCTAGAAGACGACGATGAAGACGACGATGATGAGGAAGACGATGAGGAGAATGCGGCGGATGGCAGGCAGAAGGTGAGAGGACCTGAGCCGGAAACATTGCTATGGTTCGCGGCAAGGGGTGACTTCGAGGTTCCGCGCAATGTCGAGTACGAGCGGAAGAGGGATGTTTACAAGGGTCTTCAAGGCGTGAGCATCCCGCCCGGATTCAGTGAACAGCCGCTGGCCAGCGCTCCATCGTAGGGCGAGCCCTGGGGATTCGTGAAGCTCGTGGCATTATCGGGAGCCGCCGGCGCATTGATAGGAGTGGGCGTCGCGTATGGGTCAAATATCCAACTACGCAGTTGGCCATGAGATAAGCTGACAACATTTGACGCTGGATGAGATTGAGCCGGACGAAGGCGATGTGTCCATGGCCAAAACGAAAGGATTCAGGCGTGTGATTGGTGGTTTCTATTGATTAATGCAGCGTTCCAAAAGCAGGTAATGGAATTTGTTAATCTTGTCATGTGGTATCATGACCAATTCGGACATGCATCAACTTGGACGTCGTGGAACTCGGCACAGATTGTCGTCGTCATGACCCATCATCAACCATTGGCTGATGTTGCATCAAGGACCTCGAGATGGCATACAATCAATCATTGACTGACTCGCTGCAGCATCAACGTTTCAACATCAGATGATTAATTTCCCAACCAAGGATTTTGGCTTCGGCATTGAAGATTTGTACAATTAACTCTGGAGCTTCGTCTCGCCAAAGTTGCAGTAAGCTGATCTCACTCGTTGGTTGTGGCCGATTCGCGCCACATGTCGTGCAAATCTCCAATGGCATTCGCCGCGGCCGTCGCACGACAGCCAGTGTCGTCACTCAAACGTCCATGGCGCGGAGCTAACCCTACCGTAGTCCATTGCCTGTCGCGTTTCCCCGCGTTTTTGACAGCACATGGCTGGGATCTTAGTGCTCACGAGACTGGGAGGTTGTGGAAAACAATGCAACGGTTTGGCCATTGCTGCGGGTGGGAGCGTGTGCTGGTGTTTTTGGCAGCGGATGGACTGGGAAGCTGGTGGGTTACTTATATAGCTTTGGATGGAAGCTGACTCGAAGCTTTCAAGTCCCAGCTCCATTGCCGCTTCTTTGCTCTAGCACTTTTCTTGGCCATGATGGAATATCAATTGAGTCGCGGCAGCATCGGCCTGCGACCGGACACTTACGGCGGCGGATGCGGGCCACTGGATATGGATATCGTGGGCGATGAAGCGACGCCCCGTTCAGTCCCAGACTTTACGAGCCTGCATCACGATAAGGAGCTTACCCTCCTTCACCTCCCACTCGAGATTCGCCTTCACATCTACCATTGGCTTCACCTCATGAGCCCCGTCCGCCACGCCCAGCTTGCGCCGTGGTATCCGACCCCAGTTCACTGCCAGTATATTCTCCGGCCGCTCGAGCCCGATGCCGTAGCCGAAGAGACGTCAATGAAGAGCGATGCGGAACCAGAGACCACAGACTTGCTCTCCCCGTATCGCCCTCTATCAGGCCTTCCGACGAGCCTGCTACGAGCAAACTCACAGATCTACCACGAGGCGCGCCTTATTCCCTTTACGCAAAATGAATTCGTGTTTGTGAATTGGTTCGCCTCAGGCCTTTGGGCCGCACGAGCCTTCACCCGCGCCCTCGCACCATGGCAGAGGGCAGCACTGCGATACGTCCGCCTCGAAGTCCTAGCTCGGGACGTTGTGGTCGGTGGGGCGGGCCGTGAGGAATGGCGCGCTCTGTGCACCGAGTGGGCGGCGGGGGTCCGCGGCCTGCGGATGAAGATGGTCCTCGGGGCCAGCTCGTCGACCGTGTCCGGGCCGGCGCCGGCGGGCGGGAGCGGAGTGGGTCCCCGGTCCGAGGCTGCACGGCGCTGGGTCGGCGAGGGGTTAGGGCTGATGAGGCAGCTGGAAAGGATCGAGATGGAAGTTGTCGCGCGAGAGATGGGGGACGAGGATAAGGTGAAGTGGTGCGAGAGGCTAGAGGGCGACCTGAGAGAAAGGGGGCTTAAGTGGGCGGTGGTTGTATGTACTGAAAAGGTCCAGGAGAGGATGGAATGGATCAAGAGCGATGTTGGGTGGAAGAATCAGGAGCGGCCAGGATCAGCTGGCTAGAGTATGATCATGTATCACTTCCTTGTATAATGATTGGCGTTGGGGTTGTTGTGTAGGATGGAGTTGATGATTTCAATTTCACATCGGGCCTCGGGAGAAGGACCTTCGGCAGTTGGGGGTTCTAGATTGGATCTTGGGGGATAATATCCCATGACATGGTGTACAATATCATCTTGTTTCAATTCCTCCGGTGCTGACAGACCGATTGCTCCGACGCCGGGGCTTGGTTCGTGAGACAGGCATATCACAAGCCAATACAATGAACTCTGCCGCCTCACGACGCCATATTCCTCGTGCTGGATCCGAACCCGTGGCTGGCCGTTCAAACCCGAGGTTGAGCGAGCAGTTGTGCACTTTGACTTGCATTCACGCTCCAATTGCAGAGCTTCTTCCAATTGTCTGACACACTCATCTTTCAGATAACGCATCCGGTCATCGGAAGACACGTTGGCCGACAGCCCGGAGGGAGTTGCAGTTGCAGTCGGGACTATAGTCCAAGACAGTTAGAAGCAATCTCGATGCCTGCAACAAAGGCGATGGTGCATAGAGAGGTAGCATGTGACTTCGCGCAACTCTCGCCCGCATGAGTCACGTCACACGTCACCCGCCGTCAGTTTCACGGTAATCAACGACCTGGCAAAAAGTCCCCGGTTTGCAGAGCGATAACGGGGTTTGCTTACAGACAATCCTGACTCGGTGAATGTGGCTTTTTCGTATTTAACATTTCAAAGCCTTGTTGCCTGAGTCCTTTCTTTCCCTTCTCCTTCCGCATTGCTGGGTCAATTGGCGACTGCCGTTTCAACGTCATCCGAACCCCCAAAGTGCAGCCCCGCCTCGACCGACCTCCACCTTCGCGACTGGCGACTTCCAAGAGCCTCTGAAACGTCCAGACACTGAAACTTGTCACAAAAACAAGAGGCAGCCCAAACTTGAATCCTTCTTCGAACCTCGACCAAGATGGAGGCCCGGTGTCAATGCGGATCCGTCTCGTTCAAGACGCCTCTGCCGCAGCCCCTCGCCCTCTACATCTGCCACTGCGTCGCGTGTCGCCGGCAGACAGGCTCTGCCTTTGGCACATCAGCCATCTTTCCTCGCTTCAAATTGCCCGAAACGGACAACTTGAGCTGTTACAGGTAGGCAAAGGTGGATTATTAAGCGGAAGAACACTCAGACTGATTCGCCATGGCTTGGCAGTCGACCTACAGAGTCGGGACATCAACTCTATTGGTACGTGTTCCACACAACTCCCCTTCCCCCGATGCTTACAAGTCATTGATAACAGCTACTTTTGTCGGAATTGCGGAACCCGACTCTTTCACACGACGCCAGTACGTCACCTCCATCCTCATCTAATCTCTCAAAGGCCATGAAACTCACCCAGAACGTTCCAGACCAAAAACGTTGTCTCGGTCAAGGGCGGCTGCCTCGAGGGTCTCGACTGGAAACGCGCGATCCACATCTGGACCTCGAGCGCCATGGTTCCCATCCCCGAGGACTCGGAGACTCACTCGGAAGAATCTGGGTACACCGACTACGGCTCGACCCAGGAGGATCTGGACCAGCCCGGCGACCTCGTGGGGAGCGGCGGCTGTAACATGACAAGCAGCGCCAAGCCAGAGAGTGTGTCGGGGGCTTGCGAGTTGAGTGGGTGAGTTTGGTGAGAGCTTGAGTTGACATGTGCGTTGATGATGTTGTATGTTGCGCGTGGCATGTTGCAGAGATACCTGGTGGGTTACCATATGAGTTTCTGGAGTTGTAGATGCACATTACTGCTGCGGGAAAGGTGCGCCGGACGTGGTATTCAGCGTCTATTCATGGAGTACAGATCTAGGGGGGTTACAGGCGCAGTAAATGCATGCATAGTGGGTATACGAAAATCATTCTCCTGTCATCATAGTCATGACTGTTCAGTCTCCCAATCACCACTCCTATTCTCAAACCAACCCGTCACCGCTTCCCCTGCCATTATGTCCGTGGCTACTCTCATGGCCATCCTCCCTCGCACCACCCGGCTTGCTTACGTCCGAGTGCTTGGCAGGGTCAAACACGTACATGGGAAACTCGAGGAACAGTGACCGCTTAAGAAAGACAGGCATCCTCTGATACAGCTGGGGTGGGAAGGGGATGAGGATACTGGTGCGGTCAAGCCACCGCTTGTAGCCCTCCCAGTTGTTTCCCTTCTCATAGCGTGACTTGGCCTTGGGCCGTTCCGAGAGGGGCAAGCCAGAGACAAACATAAGAAGGATAGTGAGGAAGAATGGGCCAAGGATGGAGGCGTAGAGGGCCTTGTAGGCTTGTCCGCCGACATAACCATCCGCGGCGGAGGAAACCGCGATCATGTATATGGCTATTCGATGTCAGTATGGTTCAGTGCGAAGAGAGGAGTAGACTTACCGAACTGCATAATGATCTCTCCAAAGTAATTTGGGTGCCGCGAAAAGGCAAAGAAGCCCTTGTCACAGACATCGGATCCATTGTGCGTCTTCCTGAACTGGTACTTTTGCACGTCACTCACGCTCTCCATGATAAACCCAATGGTCCACAGCACAATGCCAGCAATATCCCTCCCCGTGCCGAAGCTGTGTTGGCGATACTGGGTGACGTTGGGCGAGTTGATGAGAGTCACAGGCAGCGAGACGGTCCAGACCCAGAACATTTGGAAGACCCAGAAGCCGAGGAATGGGAAGAATTTGTCGCGCTTGTCATCGAAGCGGTCATCCTTGCCGGTCTTTAGGATGCGGAAGAGCAGGAAGCCCGAGAGGCGGAGGGCCCAGACGATGATGAAGAGAGAGGCGACGACCTGGCGAGCGTGGTGGTGGCCGCTGAAGGCGAGAGTGAGGATGGCAAGCAGGGCAAAGTTTGTGCCGCCGGCGAAGTCTACAAGGTGTTAGTACTTCAACAGAGAAGGGGTAAGGTGTCAATTACCGGTGAGCTTGTCGAATTTGAAGCTAAAGGCGATGGCAAAGAAGAAGAGCTGGTAGGCTACGGTAATGATGGCTGTGATGGCCAGATAGTAGTTATCGAGGACATGCACGACGGCCATGATGAGGGATCTGGTTGGAACTCTTGGTGCCGTGTGTATCTGAGTCTCAATGGGTCGTGTTGTCAACTTGACTCAACACATTGATTGAGCTTACGGTGCCTTGGAGGAGCACGGTTCTTAAGAACCAAGTCGAAGGATCGCACTCGCATTCGCGTCAAGTCAAAGATGTCATATTGATAAACATCATAGATGTGATGAATTGCGGCTGAGAAGCAATTGTCTAGACAATAAATGCGCTTAGTGTCTTGGACCCTTTGGGCGATGACGTTGATGAAGTCAAATCGTCATCGGGATTTGTGATCCAGGGACCAAGACACTGGGGATTGATGTATCTCCCTACAGATTTTGTGTGGCTAGGTACCTCAACGCGCTAGTCAACCGATCGGGTCGCGCAGGGCACGATCTGCGGTGAGCACCACAAGGATAAACGGAAGGCGCACAACGTGGTGGTCTATCTCCCGCAGCTTCCGAAGACAGCAGACCCATCTTGTTCAATGCTGCACGTCTCGTAATTCTCTAGCTCGGTCATCAATCATCAACCATCAATCATCAACAACTTGCGCCGTCTCGCGAGAGGAGCGGGCTCGAATATGGGGCCGCCTTCCGAAACTTGGGACGAACAGGGGTTGCTTCACTCGACGTCTCGCCATTGACGGAGAATTGGGAACCGTTGCATCTGCCTCCTGGCCCTAGTCCTAGCCGCAGCGGAACACTTGCCGAGATCTCTCTACTCTACTTCTCAGTCCCTCATATGCGCCAACAAGAGCCTTGTTAAAGAGAGCCAATCTCGCTATCGTTGTTCCTGCAGATGCGCCCAGAGTCTAGCTTCGGCGACATCTATCTCGTCCAGCGCTTACCAAAACCTTTGATGAGACCGTTCTGTCTTCATATTTCGTTTGCTTGGGTGTCCTGTCAGAAAGGGCGGCAACGTCAATCTTGGCACCCCTTTATTCCCGTGTCAGAGATGGTTGCAGAGTTGGCTTGACCTTGAGCCGGGCTGAAAGATGGGATGAAAGAACATGATCTTGGGCCGTTGCTCAGCCATGACATTGACATATCTTCCTTTTTGAGGGTCAAACAAGGCCAGAAACAATGATTCGGCAGACTTTGATCGGTCCACGAGAAAACAGAAAGGAGCAGGAAAATCTTGCCCGGCGCTACCACAGCTTAGACTAAATGGCACCATCACCGAGTCCACCGCTTCACCTGTCACGATAGCGTCTCAGGAACCCCTCCACCAACCCCTGAACCCCAGCACCCATGTGTCAAGGCCTCGACCCTAGCTCAAAACTAACCTCAACCGTCGCAGACTCCGTTTGAGCCTCAGTCGCAAACTCCAGATCTAGAAGCCTGAATGACCACCCCCCCAGTCTCGGAACTGCCCAACCCCAGTCTCATCATGCACCATGGGGAGAGGGCTGAGGCGAACTGTTATGCAAATCGTCCCATTTCCCTCCTCTCCTCCTCTTTCTCTGTTCAGACTTAATCTTTGCATGTTTGTTTTCTGCGTTTAGTTGATTGTCGCTGAGATCCCTCGTTCGCTTGCTCAGATCGTGCCGTATTGTCGGGCTCGGACCTGACGGTACTGCTACTTTCGCCAATCCTTTATTTTTTTTATTCTCGTCTGCCCCGGGCAACCGTTTCAATTCATCTTATCTCTTTGGCCCAGTGCCTTCTTAATGAGTGCATCGGGATAGTACCAGTACATCCCCTTTGCGCCGTCGAGTCTCTCACACAGTCATTCGTTTATCGTCAAGTCGCCAACTCGCTCCGAACTATTTCCAACGGCTGGACTGTTGCCACATTCTCTACGCGACTTGAACCACTATCATAATTATCGAGGACTAAAAGTGAAACGCACACACATATCGACATGAGGTTGGTGGCTTGGGGTCTATGGCTTGCCTCTGTCCACATTGCGCAGGTGGGTGACGGATCGTGGCTCAACTTAGGCCTCACACGGATCAACAAATTGACGTTTCATTTCTTAGGCCGCTGTTAGTGGGAGACATGGACAGAGGGTTGCGAGGAAGAGACAGGCAGCAGGAGAAGTCGGGGCGCTCAAGTTTGAAGGGTAAGTCGCAAGTTGGATCAAGACGTTGACTAGGTGGCGCATGAATAACACGATCCAGACTCCGATTGTCCTACATCACCGAAACGACGACTGAGAAGGTAACCGAGGTTCAGACGGTCATGCAGACGATCCAGAACGAGGCCACAGCTGCTGCTCAGACCGTCACTGTTACGATCAACGCTCCCGCCGTTACTGTTACCGAAGTTGCCCAGGCACCAGTGAGCTCCATTCGGAAACCCTTCAAGTAATTCACATATTAACTGGCAAATCTAGCCACCTATCACGGTCACCGAGACAGTTACAGAAGCTGTAAGTTGTTTATTGTGAGAATTTAGGACGCTACTAATGTCTTCCAAAGGCCGTCCAGCCTGTCACTGTGGTTGAGGTTTCGCCTATTACCATTGTCGAGGTCTCTCCCATCACGGTTGCCGGAGAAGCACCGGTAAGATCCTTCTTTTCAATGCATCTGTTCAGCTATGTTGACTTATGAAGCCGCCCGTCACCATCATCCAGACGGTCAACGCACCGGCGGGTGTAGTCGACACTCCACAGGAAGAACCAGTCAATGGAGGAGGCGTGGGCGTGTCAACCGTTCCCATCGCCGAAAGCGCTCTGCCAACTACAACATTCTCACAGGATCCTCTACCTCAGTCACTCGTCAAGGAATCAACGGCAGAAGAGTCCAGTGCACCTGGCGAAACCATCGCACCTGGCGAAACCAGCGCCCCCGGTGAAAACACTGCGGCGGTACCGGCGGTACCGGCGGTACCGGCAACAGACGTGGTCTCTAGTGCGCCTCAAGATACCACTCAAGCCACATCGACGACGGATAACGCCTCTAGCCAGCCAACGAGTGCTGCTGAAGACTCATCGACGACAGACAACGCCTCCAGCCAGCCAACGGATACCACTGAGGACGTATCAACAACAAATGCCGTATCTAGCACGGCACAAGACGCCGCTCAAGACACATCCACGACAGAGGCTGCTTCCGATACCACAGCCCCTGGTACCACCGCCCAAACGGAAGAGACTTCGGCCGTTGCTTCGACTCAGCCCACCATGGACAGCAACCTCACTCTGAAGCCTTCCGTCAACGAGCCAGCTGAACCTACCGATCTCTCCCCCTCGGTCGACCTCGGCGGCCTAGGACCCGACGCGTCGGCAGATCTAGAATCCGCTGTGTTGGATGGTCCCGCACCCACAGCGGCCCCTGATGCGGAGGAGTCCTCTCGATCACGAGCCCCTATCAACATCTCGAGCCTGACGCTCAGCAGGTCTCTGAACTTGGGCAACCTGGCGGGAGCGGGAGGAGCGGGACTGCTCAGGGCCCGAGCCACTGGTACTCCATGAGAGTAGCGCAGGAGTTTGGTGGTGGGATGGTGGTGAGAGGTTTGACAGTCGATTGTAGGGTGGACTTTTTTCAATATGCCTTTATTAGGGCCCTTTGCCTATAATTCATTTCGCCCTGATAATAATGCCGTCGAGGCTCAGGAATGGCGCTTGTGCCTTATCTATGGGTATCATGCCATGCTGTGTCCCCCCGCCAATGTGCCTAAACGCCCGTTTCAAAAACATAAAAACTCGCTCGTTTATTTCTTTTCTGCTCCTGCAGCCCGCGAAGCGAGCTTCATCTTTTTGGCCTGTCGCTTGCTCATCGGCTGAGGCTCCTCGTCGCCACTCTTGCGCTTTTGGTTTTGCCCCTTGTGCTTGTTCTTCTTCCCGGTTGCGTCTGAAGGTGTACTGGCCTCTTCTTCGGCCTGGTCCCGCTCCGCTACCGCAACGACGTTAATGACGCCTCTGAAGCCACTTCTCTTGATACCCTCGTTTACCACGACAGAACGTGGTATCGCGCCGAGACCCTGCATCCCCTTCTCACTGGCTAGGCCCCATACGTTGAGTAAATTAACCACATCCGCGGGTGCTCTGAGACCCAGGGCATCTTTGGCTTCACTGCTGATCATGATACCTCGGCCCCGAGTCGCTCGGATGAGACTCGTCACGTTGCTGATGAAGTTTGACCGTCCCTGAGCACCAGCAGCCAGAGCTTGGCTATAGCATATCTCGAAGCGGACGCCACGGGTGACGGCAGCCATGCAAGGCTTCGGCCTGAAGTGGAATGGGATATGCTTCGTAAAGTCCATAGATATTATGGGCACATCTAGTGTGAGACAGGCATTCTGGAAAGCCTTGTCTTCGAGGGGTCGGACAGCCAGAATGTCGTACGCAGCGACGAGTGACGCCAAGCGATAATTCGAAGCGGACGGATCTTGAAGCTCGAGCGTCCCGCGGTGGAGGATGTTAGGAAGCTTGGTGGACGAGGACGAAGCTAGGATGGCGGGGAACGGTGCAACAATATTGGCAGGGAATGGAAGCTTGAGTGTGTGGTTGAGGGCAACGGTTGCGTAGCCGAGAGATGATGAGAGCGTGAGGATCTGGAGGAGCTCGTCCTGGGTCATAGAGGACGACCAGGGAATATTGAGATCGTAGAGCATGGCGGCGACGGTGGTGAGGGTTGGCGCTATGAGGAAGGAGAGGTGCGGTACAGCATCGTATATCGGGTTCAGATGGCGATATCGAGATGTCTGTTGCAAAAGGCGAGCCCCAAATTTTATTTGAAGATGTCTCCCCAGCAGCTCAATGGTATTGGTTTGAGTGACGCGATGCAGTGAGACTCGCGATGTCAAGTTTAACTTTTTTTTCTTCGGCGCGTCCCCCATGACGCACGTTGTGTGCCACATTTTAGTGGCGCCCTCCTCCTGGCTGTCGGCTCCTGTGGCTCACCAAGAAGCTGTGGTCCGTGCGCCATGAACCTGCCGCTAGCAACCGCGACCCGCGCCTGCCGTCGTCATCACCTTCTTTCCCCAGCCAAACGATCATCTCGCCCAGTCTCCCCGGCCTGAGGAATTCCATGTACGTACCTCAACCTACCGAGGCTCCAGCCCTGCCCTCGTAACATAATTGGTTTCGCCATCAACTCTTCTAGACACATCTTATGCTTGAGGAACCTCTCCTTACTTACCCCGACAGCTAACCCGGTGCTCGCTGAAGTCGCCACACTTGGAGAATACCTACAGCTACGGCGCACGTTTAAATCCCGGCGCTAGAGCTCGCCAAGACCTGCGCCGCCCTGCACTGACGACGCGTGCCTCGTCTGTCTCCTCAACCTCCAGAAACGTCGACCTTGCAACCTCACAAGCCATCGTCTGATAATATACACCCACCTCCAAACGAATCGCATCCACTACCCAACCGTCAACTCTTCTTCTCAACCTGCACCATGTTCTTCTTCTTCGTGTGCGGTGAGCACACCTTCCGCAAGGAAGTCAAAGGCTACGAGGGCATGGTATGCCAATGCCACCATTGCGGCAACATGGCCGCCCACGTCGTCAAGAGCAATCCCTGGTTCACATTCTGCTGGATTGTATGCCGCCCTCTCACGCCCTCTTGTGTCGCTTGCTAACCTGTGCAGCCCGTCGTACCTCTATCCATCTCCGGATACACCGATGTCGCATGCCGTATCTGCAATTTCCACCAACCTCTCGAGAACCGCCCTGATGTGAAGGCGATGGCCAACGGCGGAGGACCTCATCCTCCTCAGGGTCAGCAACACGGACCTCCACAAGGACAACAGCCCATGCGATACGGCTAAAGCAGGAGCTCCTGCGGTGTTCGGAGTACCGCACTGTTGTAATCCAACATGACGAGCCTACCTGGGTGTACATATCTCTCGATAATCGATGTCGGCATTTCATTGGTTTTGTTTAATGCTTGGGAATGGGAGGCAATAAAGCCTGGTGTTGAGGCGAAAACGGATGGTGGGAATGATGGAATGCTTAGTGGCCGGGCTTGGGAACACGATTGCCCAAGTGTTGTTCCCTGGAAGTTGCAGGATAATATTCTTGGTTCCGCAATATTCTTGATTACCTACCTTGAAAAGCTCCCGTCGCTTCTCTACCATGGCTTTGTGCCCGCAATTCTTGCCTATTCACAGGCAGGATTCGATGAAACAAGGACCCGAGTTCAGTCCCAATTTCAGACAGGTGAAGGTGTACGAATGTCGCTTGAAATCAGCTAGAAGAAATCTCAATTTCAGTGTGTGTTAGTCTGTTAAGCCTCTCATGCCCTTTGTAAGCTCAGATTATCCCAGATGACTTTTAAGTGATGGCTCCCAGGTATAATATTTACTTTCTTACAATCCAATCTTAGAGTTTCTAATGCTCGAGTTTCTCGACCAGTTAGTAAACTGGCTGACAGATCGTTTGGAAATCATCGCAATGTCTCGCTTGAAAGGGTCCTTGGTCTATCTCACATGAGATCACTGTCTTACTCTGCATCTGCGTCCAATGCGCTATCAAGCCACATCGCTCGTTCATATTACAAAGAAACAGTCAATATCATCGGCATGTTGTGTCTTCGTGTGCTCTATATAAACATCATAATGGGTATCCTAGCCTACTGCGGCTATAAAAATAAGAACCGTCACATATCAGATCCTTCACCACGACCTCAGGTCCCCGACGGGCCAGAATAGTCCCCCGTGCTCATCTTCAAGCTCTCCTCCATGGCCCGTCTCAATTCCTCGTCGTCTTCAGCCTCTTCGGCCTTACTTTTCCCCTTAGCCATCTTCTGTCGATACTCCTCCTCTGCCAAACTCTGCTTCTTCACGTACTCCATAACAATCTCCTCTTCGGTCCTCTGGCTCGTCTCCTTTTCCATCGCTTCTTTCGAGGCCGCAATGGCCTGTTGAAGCTCGTCATCCTCACCGTCCCGCGGTGGGAGAGGAGGCGCATTCTTAGACACTTCAATGGCACGCTGAAGTTCGGCGTCGTCTTCGTCGTTGGCGGCGTCAGGTTGCGCAGGCTCAGGAGCCGGCATAGCGACAGTTTCCCTCGAATCAAGCTCTGCAATGCCAGAGTCCTGGGGCAATGTCGGCTCAACCCCCAAGCTCTGCTGAATCGCCTGTTCAATAAGAGCCTGGTATTCCTCATCCGTGATCTGATATTCGTCATCTTCGAAGATTGATGGGTCTTTTAAGGGGAGCGGCGGAGCCTGCTCTGACTCGACCCGCTGCCGTACAGCCCTGACGCTCTCTCGGATGGCGGCCTCAATCATGGCGTCTTCTTCTGCATTGCCGTGGGATGTTTCCAACACCGAGGCTCGAATAGCCCTCTCAAGTTCGGCATCTTCCGTAGAGCTTGTCTGGATACTGGAAGAGTCGCTGACGGTCGGGGGTGGAATATTGACGTCGACATAGCCCTTCTTCCATGCCTCTTTGTCAGCATGCAGCTTCTTCCTTTCATCCCAAGACAGCTTTCTCGTGTGCAACCAACCCGTACGCGGGGGATCCAGCGATGAATCACCTCCGCTAGTCGGTCGTGGTTCTGCCGGGAGTTTGCCTGCTGTCTTTTCCTTCCTCTTCATGTGGTAGAAGTTCTTGAGGTCGTATTTGACATTGTTCCACCGTTTGATGACATCCTCCTTCTCCTCAGTAGTAGCTTCCAGCATCTCACGTTGACCTTGGACAGCCCGCGACGAAATGATGTAGTTCTGGACACTCTTGGTGAAGAACTTGGTGATCTCGGCATGAACTCCTTGCATAGTGTAGGCTGGGATACCCCAAAAACCTGAACACACAAATCAGTACAAGACTTCGTCAGTTTGATTTCGAAATACTCACCTGCTGCAGGTTTCGCCACCAAACCCCCAATCCCCTTACCAAAGCCCTTGACCAAGCCTTGTACTCCCTCCTTTTCAGCACCTCTCAGAGGTTGTGTTACCAGGCCGGCTACACCATCAAAGAGGCCATAACCAAGTTCTTTCCCTGCCACGACGATACCGGAGCCGAGTCCAGTGACTTTCTCAGCTGGTCGAATCGTATCATCGTTGTAGAGTCTCGGGATGTTTCTGAACCCTCTGGCCAACCCTAGGCAAAAGTTCATGGGAGTCTTGGCGCCTGTCGACACAATTCGGCCAACTCCTTTGCCTGTTCCCACAGCCGCGTTAAGGGTCATATAGGGTGTAGGGGAGGACGCCCGTCTTTGTTTGTCCGCGAACGCTTGCTTCATCTGGTCTCTCGCAGGTCTGTCACTAATTGATCCTTGCATGCTCGAGTGCCCTGGAGACAAAGGCGCTGAGAAACTAGATGAGGCATCACTCAATGTTGGTTGAGATAGATTAGAATGGCTGGTGGTTGGGGGGACCGTAGAATTCGTTGTCGCGACATCCGAAATACTCGGCGTCGGAGTCAATCTCGAGTCTCCCTCGGTGGCATGAGGTACGACCAGCGAAGTCTCACTCTCCGATACGGGGAGCTTCTCGTTATCCTCTGGAGTCTGTGTTTCGGGCGCATTGGGATCCTTGGGTCGTTGCATGCTCCGGAATATCTCTCTCGGCATATCAGCAATCGCCATCCCGATGCCGCCCAAATCAGAGACAAGTGACATGGTGCAAGCAGAGATTGGGTCTGGTGGTTGGTCTTCTGTGTTATACTCCACCGGACGATATCTGTTGATAATTAGGTCAGCCCTTCCATAATGCATTGCAGATGACTTACAGCTTCAAGTCGGACCACTGAAGTAAGCCATCATCAACCAACACCGCGGCAGTAAATGGGCTGAGTCGCACTTGAGTCCTCCTGACGCGCCAAGCAGCGGCCCGGCTCGGTGTCACAGAGCATCGCAAGTTGTCCACGTCCAGGTGGTCGTGGAAGCTCTTGCCACCGACATCAGTGCCTTGTTCTTCTCTAATTTTCCTACCCAACACCATAGCTTGCTCCAGAGTTTCGGGTCGCAGGCAGAACTGAATAGACTCCGCTAGCTTGTCCGCAGTCAACTGACTGTACGGGATAGGATCGGGTCCAGCGTTGGCTTTCGCTATCATGGCGCCCCAGAATGGCTGGTCGCCAAAGAATGGAACCACAATCGTAGGCTTTCCGGCCTTGATCCCGGCAGCGGTGGTTCCAGCTCCTCCATGATGCACGACACAGGAAACATGCTCAAAGAGCCAGTCATGAGGGACGTTGCCAAGCATGTACACACCATCTGGCTTGCCAAGTTCGTCGGCACCAAGGCCACCCCAGCCCTTTGAAACCAAAGCTCGAACACCTGCCAGCTTGACAGCTTCAAAGATCATTTGAGTCATGGCATTGGGGTCGTCGACGACAATGGAGCCAAATCCGATGTAGACAGGGGGTGGTCCATCACGCAGGAACGCCTCGAGTTCAGGGTCTGGTGTAAAGGAGGACGCAAGGTTGAGAAAGTAGAAGCCAGCAACATCGATATGCCGTCCCCAGTCGTTAGGTTTAGGAATCAACGCCGGTGACCTAGCTTGAGGTTAGGGATGCACTTTCTGGTTTAGCAATATAACTCACCAGCAATATGTCCAAGAGATCTTGAGTCTTGCGAGGAGCCCAGGAGCCCAGATTAATGAGAGAGGAGGTAGGTCAAGAGCTTTCTCTCGGAATCGGTTAATGACGTCTCCTAAACCTTGCCAAGTCATCATTTCCACAAGGGTGTAAGTCATGTAATTTGTCATAACATCATCGGTATTCGAGGATTGAATATTAGCCAAAGGGTGAGGAAAGGCTCTTGTTGGCGACCAAGGCATACTGAAGATGAGGTCATTAGCAGTGGCGAGCTAGGGTAAAGTACGGGCCACTCACGTAAACATCATATGCACCGGAATGCCCATCTTCTCAGCAATATGAACATGAGCGAAGCTGGGAGGGTTCGCGATGATGGCGTCGGCGACAAAAGGCTCTTGGCCAGGGTTGTCCGCAACTACTAGTGACGCATTGAGAGGAGCGTTTCTAGCATGGGGTTTTGGAGGTGGTCCAAGACCATCGCCTCCTTCTATGCAAGATCGCCAACAACCGAGAAGAATATCCTGGATACCCTTTCGGCGCTTGCTCACTTCGCCACTTGTGATGGCGTCAAAGCCAGGCATTAGACCGGGGTGCTTGACCATAAAGGCCATGAGTTCGGCAGGGTCTCCGCCAATATTGAAGAACTCGAGGCCATTCTCCTCGACAAAACTTTGAAAGGTAGAGTGTGTAGCGATTCGAACTCGGTGTCCGTACGTATCCTTTAGGACTTTGCCCAGAGCGACAAATGGTTGGACATCGCCTCGAGAGCCCACGATCTGTACGACGACGTTGAGCTTGGGTGGCGGTGTCTGGCCTGGCAGACCACCAAGACTCGGGGGTATGTATGCGGGAGGAAGGATAGGCGGTTCGGGTTCGGAGACTTGTCTTTGCAAGGTCGGGGCAAGGAGATCTGTGAGTCTCCTGTTCTTGGTGTTGATGTTGATGTTGACTCGACCATCGCCTAATGACATCAGTTAGCCTGGGCGGCTACACCATGATACATGGCGGCAAAGCGTACCTGTCACCTCTGCGCCGGCGTCGAAACCAGGCTGCGAGAAGTGGACTTGATCATGATTCTCTCCATACGGTGGCGGAGCGCCATCGCCAGGGTCGATATCGGGCAACTGAAAGCCATCTGCGATTAGCGCATCGGCGATGTCATCGCGGGGCTGCTGCGGTTGTGGTTGTGATGGTTGTTGTTGCTGCTGTGAAAGTGACTGCTGGCTCGCAGCAGCAGCTTTCTTCTCGTCGATGACTGCCATGGTGACGAGGATGCAGTTGTCGGCAGGAGAAGTGGCGAGGATGGTGAGGCATTCAAGAAAATAGCAGCGAAGAGTGACGAGCTATTATATGCAAAGTCGATCAGTCCTGAAGGGGAAGATGAAGCTCTCTTGGTGGAGCTAAGTTGATAGTGGGGGGTGGGATTTGAGACTGTCGACGTCAGCCCTACAAATCGGGACAGCCAGTGGGCAGCCAGTGGAGGCGGGCCAACCTGAGCTGTCCCTGGGAGCTCTGGCTAAGCCACCCCAATGTCCCCCTGTAGGCCGCTGTGTCGTTCCATCGCAGGCTGGCTCTCAGTCGCTGACAGGTATCCGTAGAGGCGCTAAGAATAGCGGCCCCTTGCGCTGCTTCAGCAGGCGGGGCATCTCGCAAATCATAGAGGGGTTCGTTCGCATTTCGCATTGATTCTCGCTTTTGATACGAGATTTGGACAGAGAGAGATAATCGCCTGCCTCTGAAGTGATTCAACCACAAGCAAGAGAGTGAGAGAAGGGGGGAAAATGTCAGAAAATCACATACGTAGGCAAATAGTAATTAAACGTTGCCTAGACCATGACTGTTGCTGTGATTCGCGAGTTCAAGGTCAAAAGCTGAAGCATAGCCAGGCTCCAAGGCCATGAGATACGGACTTCGGCTCACGGATACGGAGTACGGACACGGAGTAGGACAGGAACAAAACCTCAACCACGCAAACGGCGACGCGTCCGTAATCTTTGATCCTCCATCGCAATCCTCCTTCTTGATCCAGCTGGCGATGCCATGTGAGAGCCGCATCGTATGGGCACGGCATGCGTTTGACGGAACACTAAATAATACTCATTCTGCCGAGCGGCTGGGAGCATCTGCAACGAGCCACCCAGGCAATGGGCGGAATATCAGCTTCGCCATAGGCTTGGACCCCGGCTGGTGGCGTTCACGGCTGGGCAATCGCTTCTTTCTTGTCGGCTGTCTGCCGTGACTCTTCTGGCCCTTCTGCCCTTCTTCTTTGTCTCCAGCGAAAGGTTACCTTACACTTTGGCTTTGGGGAGGGGATTGTTTTGTTTTTGCTTTTCTTAAGCCCATTTAATCGATGCGTCCCTGAATTCAATTTAAGCCTCAGCTAAACTCTTCGTGTTGCTTCATCTTCCTTTGTAACCGCTCTGCTGCTGCAATAACATCTGTTCCTTGAGTCATTCATTCCCCCAGGGGAGATCTCAACACAACATGAATGGGCCTATCGAGATCTCCTCTGATTCAGATTCTGACGATGAATCCTTTTCGTCCAAGAAAGACATTCGCCCTGGATCCGTAAAGCCCCAATATCTACCCGTTGGATCATGTGGGGCTAGGGCCCCAGGCGATCCAACCTAGCAAGCTAGGTTGGCCAAAAAACTGCGGGACAGTCAGAAAATTGCGGGACACTATTTTGTAGGAATTACACCTAAATTATACGATTTTTAAATAGGTATAAATAATTCTAGATAATTATTTTATTAATAAAAAGAAAACTAGAATTATATATAGAAAAAGGGCTTTTTAAAGGTCTACTTTTTATCTATATAACTAATAGATTAACTAAGATATTTAAGATTAAAAAGTAAGGGTTTAAGGTGAGATTTAAAATAATTATTTCTTAAGAAAAAAGGAGTTTTATTATATAATTAATTAGCTAAGTAGCCTATATAGGTGCATTATAGCTTAAAAAAATCGCGAAAATTTAAGGTTCTTATTAATAGTCTTTTTATTATTTTACCTATAATAACTAGCTAGGAAAGCTAGAATTACTATAAAATGAAACCTTCCTTAACATTTATATATATAAATTAGGTGCGATTTTGTTTGTCCCGTATTTTCCTGACTGTCCCGCAGTTTTTTGGCCAACCTAACTTGCTAGGTTGGATCGCCTGGGGCCCTAGCCCCACATGATCCAACGGGTAATGAAATTGCACAGCGTCGGGTACCTCTGAGACAATCAAGGCTAACACAGATCTCTCCTCCAGAGCCCCAGCCCTATACCCTACCCGTTTCCAACCACCAACACGGCTGGGAGGGTCGCCGTGCACAACACGACCTTTATCAAGCGTGAGGAGGAAGACGAGGAGGAGGAAGAGAAGCCACAGCCGGACGGCAAGCCAACCCAAGGCGAACCCCAAAGAATTCCATGCCGTGGATGCATCCAGAATATGATCTTACTTGGGCCCGGCCACCTCTGCTACAGCCAGCTCAACGAACCCGGTAGCACCACACTCTACCTATGTACCAGAAGCATGGTCACTAACCCAGTCAGCTTCATATCCAAACATCTGTTTCTCGTGCGCAAAGAACAATGTCAAATGCAACAATGTACCCAAGCCCATACCCGTCCCATCGAGTTACTATCTAACATCCCTCTCAGAGTCTTCAGGCAAACGCTCGTCATTATGCGTGCAGGCTTCAAGCCATGGCCTCCTGTAAAGTAAGAGGCGAAAAAGTAAGTCATCTGTCACTTACAGAATCAGAGCTCACCAGGCTAATATTCATAGGTTGAAGGCTGGGACAAGCTGGTAAGAGATACTAGAAATGCTCTTAGAGAGCCGTCACGCAAAGGTCCTCTTGGTCATCGAACTCGGACAACCCAATATGCGTACACAAACCACCCGCAGTCAATCAGTTCCGGCTTCGAGCAAGCCAAGACAGCCATTTATGCGCCTTTCATGTCTCCTCCGGCTAGTACGCCCAGCAGCGAACAGCTAGCGACATATTTCAACCGCATGAACGAGCTTCTTGCTCAGAGCAACCACAACATGGTTGCTCTCGTCAATCGATACGACACTCTGATTGAGCTGCACAGGGTCACCAATGAGAAACTGTCAACGCTCATTGAATACCATGAGTCCATGATGAACTGACTCTTGTCTTGTTTTCTTGCGGTGCCGTCTTACAGCAATGGAGTTGAAAGGAAAATTGCTTTGGATATTTGCGCGGTGACACTAGATACCAATGTCCTGACTAGAAATCAGATAGACCAACCCTCTGCCCAGTAGGGTCGGTCTGTAATAACTGATTGGATTTCGTTCTCCCGTGCTCGCCACCTCTCTTGCCTTGGTCACTCAACCTGTCTGATAGCAGCACACTAGTGCTCCTAGGACTACAGACATAGTCTATACCCCTTTGAAGGCAAAACAGTAGAGGCACAGAGTTTATAAACAGGCCAAATAAGCTCCCTGACACATACGTAAATAGAATAAAGAATATACTTGGTCTAGATACAGAGAGCATATGCCATCTAGTTTCCTCCGGCGCAAGCTGCCTTGCCATTATCTGCAGTGATAGTCTCCTGATCTCGCCGTTGGCAGTAGACGGCACTGCCCAAAATTTTGTTTGCCCTGTTGCCTAGTTATTTCATTTGTTATGCTGCCTTATCGCGTATCTGATTCATTCACTGTAAGGTCAGTGGCAATAGAGAACGCGCCGTCTCGCCTATCCTTCTTTTTCCTCTACCTCTTCGAGTGATCTCAGCCCTTGTTCTTCTTGCCGCCGCTTGTCACACAACCTTTCGAGTGTACTGTTCTCATCTCATACCACTCTTCTAATAGCCTTCTCGCCTTTCAGGGGCTTGGATTCTCACGATGCCAGAGCCAGAGGAGTCTGCTGAGCAGCCAACCCCGAGAGCCGGGCGGCACACGGACGCCATATCCGCAAGTCTTGCTTCTACCTCTTCCCCCATCTCTTTAGCTAACATGTCTTACTGCCACAGGAACCCTTCTTTGAACAGACCATTCCTCCATATGAAGAAGAAGACGACGATTTCGAGGATCCTGGGGTTTCCACTGGTAGTGATACCACCGAAAACACTGGGCCTCCCGCAAAGCGCTCCAAACGAAACCCCATCGCAGGGGAAAATCGAGAGATTCCATGTGCTAAATGCATCACTAGAATGCATAATAACGGCCCCAAAGATCTTTGTAAATTCCAGGCTTGTTCGTGATCCCCTTAGTTGGATTGATACTTCCGCTGACTATTTCACCCCAGCGGCATATCCAACCACTGCATGCTACGGTTGCGCCAAGGTCGGACGGACGTGCCGTCAGGTAATTCAATTCTGGTCTCATTTCTTGTAAGAATTTATGCGCTAACATTTCAAGTTCCTGACAATGCCAAGCCTCATGCGCGCATCCTTCAGGAAGCCGCAAAGCTGCTTTGCGGGAGAGGCGAGCCGGTAAGTCACGTCCCGGTCCTACTTCCAGGTCCGCCATGCTTAACCACACCAGGTTCACAATTGGGATCAGCTGGCTCGGGGTGCCTTGACGGCTGTTCAACAGGTAGAGAGGGACCCATCCTCCATGCCAGATCCTCCCAAGGCCATCCAGAGGGATCCAGGTCTCTCTCCGCACGTTCCTCAGCCCCCGGGCCATGATCTGCCTCACCAAGCATTTTCTGGAAATGAAATTGCCGCATTGGTGACCCGGAACAATGAGCTAGTTGCTAAGACCAACCAGCTACTGAAGGACCTTCTTGAGAAGGTGAGCATGCCTAACAACGGAGGGTTTCTCCCACCATGGGGGTAGAGGACCACTTAGTTCCGACGGGGCTTCGCTTTAAGTCACCGCTACCTCACTCACATGAATGATGCTGAATATAAGCATGACAAATTTCTCAATATAGTATGTTGAGTCCGGGAGCTGGAAGAGTGGTTGTGTGCTAACTAATGTGTAGAAGTGAGGAGCCGTCAGGCTACAGACCAGGGATATGCAATGAAACAAGAAGGTTTTTTTCATTGTTGAGAAGAATAATTGATATCGACTTGCTCGCACTTTGGGAGAATGATCCTGTATGGACAGACGCGAAGAGGATTTAGAGATGAGTGGTGCGTCAAGTGTCTATATGCATATTGATAGCCAGATAGCTCTGAGTCAGAACTGTATTTCGAGTGCTCAGTTTCTTGTACTTCTGTCCCACTATTCACCTAACTTGCTGGTTGTCTCTGTACTCGTTCAGCATCCACATACCCGTCCAATGACAACAAATCCTATCGGGAGGTTATTTTCGATATCGGCGGCTACAGACATGGCAAAGTAAACGACCACTTCAAGTCGACCAAGGGGAGTGCCCGAGCAATACTGACAAGCATTCTCCCTGACAGCTTCCTGAAGTCACGGATACAAAATCTAACGTAGCTGAACCTAACCAAACTATGCAAGAGATAGTTCGAGAGAGCTCGCATGTTGATTTTGTCACTGTTTTCTGGCACAACATAGGGGTCCTGTCAGGAGACGACGAAAATGCGCGAAATCAGAAAAGTCCAGATTGCCGACTGGGACCCTTTTTCCGTGATATAATACAAAGGCTATTCTCGTAAACCGCGGTACAACAAACAAAAGAATTCCGGTGTGGCCGTATTATCCCCCACGGTAGATCGCGCGTCGTCCAACACCCCAGATGTGTAAAGCCTACGCCAGAGTGAAAAGCGCCCCTTTCTGCATCTTAAGCCTCCTGATTGATATTCTTCCTCCTCCTCGCGAATTGATTGGCCGTTTAGCTCGAGAATTTTCGGGTGATCTTGGCGATAACTAGAGCAAGGTTAGATGCTGCCCCCTAGCTGGGAGGGGCTGGGACAAGAAACATACTGTGAAGGGCAACAACGCTGAAGATGAAGACGAGAGACAGAACCAGAACAACCACGGGGTCGACCTTCAGGCCAGGCGACTCATCGGTGTAGAGTCCTGCAGGCATATCAGCAATTCGTTCGTGACAAGTGTCCCAATCGTCATATCAGGTAAAGGGGGTAACATACGCAGCATGGTGCTGCTGGAGCCGCCAGCGCCAGCAGCGCGGGTGCTGCTAGGTCGAGCATTGGCAATCTTCTCCTTCTGGTCGGCAGCAGCGCGTCGTCGAATAGCGGTACGGGGACCACCGGGGATGGCAGGCGAAGAAGGACGGCCGACGCTGGCACCGCTGGCAGCGGCGCCGCCGTTAACGGGGGAAGAGGGACGAGGGGAAGACTACAAGTCAAGCATTAGCATTGGCAATCCTAGAGTACACAATTCCACCGAGGAAGCTCCAAGTCGAGAGGGCAAAGTCGCATCACCAGTGTCTTGCGACACCAGCTATGGTTGCATCGCGACCACGTGCGATTGGATTGCTTCAACATGACTTAGGAAAGGATGCAGCGCGTACCATTGTGAATAGAAGACCGGGAAGCTTTAGAAAAGAGAGTTGACGAGGAACCGCTGCAGGATTCCAAAGTCGAATAACCGAGGGCGCGAAAAGGAGAGGATAATGGCGATGGATGGAATCAAAGGGTCGAGACGAGCTGGGCTGGGTGAAATTATGGGCGTCCTTATCCCCCGTAAATGGGTCGGTAGGGAGTTGAGGCCACTTCACCAGGAAGCAGGGAGGCGGGTGATTTGTTTTTCCGGTGGCGCCTCAGCTCAAGGTGGAGAAACCACCGCCGACATGCGACAGCATCCATGCTTTTTTGATGGAGGCCGAGTCTGGGTCGCAGAGTTCACTTACATGATTCATCACAAAACTAACCCGGCTACGCTCAATGCATGGGTCAGCCCATTATTGCGGGGGAATTTTACAATTTAGTGAGACTATGTATGGTAGAGATGGCAGTAGGCCTCTACACCCGTTGATCCTATTGTATCAACACAAACGCTCTCTTGCTCGCTTTAGAGTCCGCTCGCAGACTCGCCATGTATGGGGTGATGTATAATTCAAAAAAGGAAGTAGAATCAAGACGCAAACCATGAGACAAATGGAATCGCAGAAAAAAGAAACCCGCCCCTCGTTGGCGGATCATCCACACGGGACTCCCACACGCTCGTTTGTTCCCTCCCTCAGCTCCACCATCACTTCGAGCATGGGTCAGAGACCTCCTCTCCCCGTCACAAGTTCGCCTCTCTCCCACCAGCGTATATTGCACACAATCATCCTTCCAGCACCCGTATCCGTCTCAGAGAGGAGAAGAGCCTGTCCGTCCTCGTGATAGTCCCGTGCTTTTTTGCTCTTGTTGCTGATCCATCTTTTTGCTCCGAATCCGTGAGATGTAATGGCAATGCCTGCTTCAAAGGGCCTCCGCGCTGATGCCAACCGAGGATAGCCGAGTAGCCTCTTGTTGAGGAGAAGTTTGAGCTCGTTGGTGAGGTCCGTTTCCCAACCCGCCGCTCATTATGTAAGATTAGACAATAGTACATCTACACCAGGAAACGAAAGCTCTCAACCAAACGCCTTCCGCTATGATGGCAATTCTGCAGATCAAGGGTTGTGTTTCGAATCGTTGAAAAAGGTTTTGACAAAGAGAATAGAAGTGAAGAGCTTGGGTATTTTAGAGAGTGACATCGAGGACAAGGCTAACGTCCGCCACGTTGGGGCCGGCCAAGTCTTCGAGAACAGGTATCAGGTCTAATAGCTCGTTGTCGTGAGCATCAGAGAACCAACTGCTGATGGGAACTGCGTGTTGTGGGTGGAAGATGTACGATGTTGGTGAGTTGTCAATGATGATGGTGTCCTTCAGGTCGCGTCCGACCTGAGAAAGGTCCTTGACATAGTTCCCCTGATGGTTATAGCAGCTCTCGCGGAAGAGCCTATGGTGAACAACTTTGTGGATGTCGAGCTGATCCAGCAGAGGGTCTCCGTACTAAGGATTGTCAGTTGATTGAGTCGATCAAGTACACATAATTAGACATACCTTAGAGACCGACGCCGTGAAGACTACAACTTCATACAGCTCGCCGACTCTCTTCATGAACTCGTCGACGCCTGGTCGCTTAATGACGTAGACGTTGTGGTAGTTACCTTCGATCTCAACGGGAATTGTGAAGTCGGCTTGGTGGAGGATCTGCGGGGATAATTAGCGCATGTCTCATCTCTGTACCCAGCTACAAAACATACCTTGAAAGAGCTGTGGACCAGAGTTTCGTCCAGATCGAGAACAAGGCATTTTCGGCCTTTGTGCTCTGGCGCGATCGGGGGGAGTAACCACTTCTGGGGTTCAGGTGCTGACGGACCGGCTTCGGTAAACGGAACAGGTGCCACGGCAGAGGGACCTGGGCCTGGAGGCGGTGGAGGAGGAGGTATCGTTCTCTGAGGCGGTGCGTCGGCCGCAGAGGTTACCGGCGCTTCTTCCGCCTCATCGACGGCAACATCTCGCATGTCCACGTCACCGCTGTCGACCGCCTTGTCTGCCTCCTTGGGCTCCTCCTCTGTCGCGGAGGGCTTGGGAGGCTCCACCGTCACTGCGGGAGGGATCGATTGCTTCGACTCCCTGTTTTCACGCTCCGCCACTGTGATCTCGTCGTTGGTACTGCCAGATGAAGTAGGTTCGTCCTTGGGTTCTTGTGTGGGAGCGGTTTGTTCAGGTTCTTTCTCGGGCGTGGGCTTGGGTTGTTCCTGGGGAGTATTGGTTCGCGACCTGGCAGATGTTGGCCGTTGAGGCAGCTTGTCTAGCTTGTGTACGTTTTCGTTGTTTTCCTCGTTCGAGTTGGGGCTGTCGGGTGTGACGCAACATCCAAAGAGCGAGAGCAGGCCACCACGGCTCTTCTTCTTCTGGGTGGGGGCGACGGGAGAGCTAGGCTGGGTGTTCACGGGGGTGTTTGTGGGTTCAGTTTCGCCGCCAGTCCGGTTGCTTGACGTGCTACCGTTCCGTCGTCGTCCTCGGAGGCTACCCTTGGAGTCTTTCGATCGGCTTCCGATGCTGTTCCGGGAATCGCTGACGGTAGCCCCACTCAACCCCGTCGATGTTGGTGACGATTGGTTCCGCTGCGATGATGATCTCGAGGGAACTTTGAGGAGACCGCGACCTTTCTTAGAGTTTGTTCCATCTTCTGGCGACAGAAGATCCTTGTCCTTGGTCATTTCAGGATCGGCAGAAGCCGCTTGAAGCTGGATTTCGTCGGTTGGATGGGGAGGCTGTTGCTTGTCGGACATGTTTGCTGTTTCCCTGGAGACTGGTCAGTGAATGTTCATGTAGAAGTCAGGTCTTGAGCAGCGATTGCGAGCCGTTGGTCGACTGTGATGAAGTGAGGTGACCCAGGAGTATGGATGCGCAAGTAAGCCCGCCACAGCATCAGCATGTAGATCATCTCGACACGGTCCTTGAACGGGACGCGATGAAGTCGATGAGATGGCCGATGCTTTCTCATACCATCGCAGGCTTATAACAACCAGAAACCGCGCAGGGGCACACACGCATGCTCGCGCCAGGGATGATTGCAACTCACGTCGTTGACCACGGCCACACACAACCAGTCCCGATGAACAACCCCTGATACTTCAAAAATCGGCCTGCGGAGGCCCGGATCGCGCGAGGAGACGAGACAGTTCGGTTTGGTGTCGATGGAACAGGCGATGGGCTTCAAAGCGTAAGAGGAGGGCGAATTTGGTGGGAAATTACAGCGCGTTTGGGGCCGAGGCAGAGCTGGTGGCTGGAGGATGAGATCCAGCACGGGCTTGCGAGGGAGCGAGTGAAGCCCAGAACCGATCAGGATCAGAATGACAACCGGAGTGAATGAGTGACTTGTCGAGAGGCTGCCACAAACGGGAAACCTGATCGGGGATTGCGTCGGTCGGCGATGGAGCTCGGTGAGGAAGAGAGAAGACGGAGGGCGGGCGGAGGACGGAGACGAGAAGCAGGGCGGATCGGAGGCTGAGAAGACCTGGCGCGCAAGCGAGATGATTGCCTTTAAACGTAGATGGGGTCTTGGCTGGGCGCTGGGACGAAGAGGAGATTGGGAGATCAAGCCTGGAGCGCGCAGGGGGTGAAATGGACTCTGGAGACTCCCTAGACGCTGAAGGCTGAAGGTTGGATTTGGAAGGCTGGACGCGGTGGGAGCGAGCAAGCAGCGGGAGACGTGCTGGAAGCCGGGGGAACATCCGCTGGAAACGCTCAGCAGCTGGGTCACTGGGACGGCGAGAGACTGTGAACTGTGAGAGGATGGCCGAACGGGACGGGGCTCGAATGGGCTTGACTGGGGTGGGTGGGAGAAGAGGTGTGAGTGGAGTTTGCCTCGAGATTAGCCCTCCGGGAGCGCCCAAGGGTTCTAGGGGGCTATCATTTACTGTGTCATTTAGTGAGAATCACACTGTAGATCCCACTCGAGTTTCACGGCCACACACAGTCTACAACTCACCATCTGCAGGCACTTCACAATAGCGCGGTATGGCCCCCCTTGTCTCTCATCTCCGCTAAATAATGGTGCCCGCCAGGCTCATCTTAACCACCCTGTCGTATGGCTTGTCCGAGGCCCGCCCATGCTCAGTGCGGCGCCTAAGACCCCTGCCCCGGCCTTTACAGTATCGAAATAGAGGAGGAGAGAGCTGTTGCTGTAGAGAGTCGCTGCCAGCTTGGGCACACAAAGCCAAAGAGTCGAGTGCGAAAAATGCTGCTTCGTACAGCTCAAGCTTCGCAAATGTCCGTGCTCTGCAGTGGCCCCTTGTTCGGCTGTTCAGCCCATCCCAGTCATGTTATTCGTCTGGCTCTTACGGGACTTTCCTCGTCCTTGGAGAAGGGGGTTCATCAATGGGCAGAATGGGATTTACCTAGCAGCCGCTAGGATGAAGTAGA
The DNA here is from genome assembly GCA_000966855.1 of Fusarium sp. JS1030. Lineage (NCBI taxonomy): Eukaryota > Fungi > Ascomycota > Sordariomycetes > Hypocreales > Nectriaceae > Fusarium > Fusarium sp. JS1030. Next base: position 1,226,849 of record JWIW01000095.1, on the reverse strand, counting down.
CTCTCGGCCACGGCTTCAATCAGAGTGTCGGCACGAGGCGGGCTTTGGTTAGCACGGACGGCCAAGGGCGGGTGCAGAAAGAGACAAAGGAGAACTCGAAGCTGGTGGCCACTCACTTCAGGCCTTATTATCGTGCCCCATGCTCCGAGCTCTCCCCAGCTTTTGTACAGTGTTTCCAGCGACACCACCATTTCACCATCGAGTACGGGTTCAAGGCTACACTCTGACGTACATTAATGCTGGGGTGCACACACTTTCCAGGTTTCCATGGGTGCCACGGGTCAGATGCATAGTCCCGACGAGGTCTGGTTGTCAAGTGGCCGGCTCATTACTATCCAGGTGAGGTTGGTGTAAGGCTAGGTAGGTTTTCGTGGGAGCTTATCCTTGCTAATTTAGAGTATGCATCCATCGTATTCCCGTCGCGTTGTCCCTTTCCTGTCGCCCACTCGCCCTGAAGCCACAGATAATGGCAGATGCAATGCATGGAGATGAGGACTGGCCAAAAAAGAAGAGGCAATTCTCAGCAATCTCTGGATTGTCGAGCCCATGCCCCAGGGACTGAGACACGTCGAAAAGGCATCAACCTTGCTCGTCCAGGAAGATATGTCCTGTCCCAGCGGCGTGATTGGTCGCGTTGGCGCCGGGATAGGTGATGTCTCCAGCATCGTGGGCCCCTCAGAATTGACCAGTTGAGAGACCTACATACCCGCTGTGGCCGGTTTTGAGACCGTCGGCCTCCGTTCCAATTCCGTCAGACCCTTGCACATCTCTTTACCTGGTGGTGAGCTCTCTGTCAATATTGCCTGGGTTCTTGTGAGAAATTGGGCAGGGATGGCCATGGATGGTCATGAACCTCAGCATGGCTCCCCAGCGCGTGCTCTGTCTCTTCCATGTGTCCCGAGACGCCGTTCGCTTGTGCCGTGAGGCTCTAGACTAGTCATTCACCCAAGGCCACTCAATGGGTCTACCACGGCCCATCGTTGGACCCTCCTTGGACCCTAAAACAAATGCGCCGCGGTAGCTTGCTGCACAACTGAGATGTACTATGTATGTATGAACTGGCAATGAATTGGTCATGACTAGCCACCTCGCGGCCTGTCGGATGTCGATATTGAAGAGTCGCATCGCGCTGATTATACCCCTGCCTGACCTACTCGCACGTTTAATTCCGCCGTGGATCGTCACTCTAGTAAGTTGAGCAGAAATTTCGAGCCGCAACCTATGCGAGGCGTATGCCCCTTACGTGGTCTGGCATGAAGCAAGAAATGGAACGAATAGACTGGGGCCTTCTGCCCTTTTCTTGGGTTTCTTGAGACTGTCTGACCCAATATGTGCGGTGGCAGTTCGACATACCATGTCTCCGCCTACCCGTTCGAGTAACAGGGATCCAGACCGGTCTCTTCAGCGCCAACTCTCCAAATAGGTTGAAAGCTGCAACATCCCACGACAAGTACAATCCAGTAAGCAGCCGCTGATTTATATGACGAAGGCCTGTCCCATACCGACAATGAAAAGCCCTAGTTTGCACAAAAGGCTCTGAGTTTTCTTCGAACACAATGTATTTTTGATATTGAATGTGTGTCTCCAGGGTAGCTCTCCACCATCACGAAGAAAACACAGCGTACCATCCAGCGCGGAAGGCTTTGCCCGATCCAGGAGTGAGTTGCTTGAGCAGCAACACAGCCAATCAGATGTCGAATATTTCCGGGTGGCCGCAGCACCTTCCCCATGATTTTTCCCCAGCTTTTCTCTCATCATGTGACTGCAGGCTGTGGCGTCATTCCGAGCTGGCCGCTTCCGTCGGCTGCAGCTGCGGTCACTGGTAGGTGCAGGTAAGGTAAGCGTGGGCCAGTCGCATGTGCTCTTGCCTCGGAAGCCGTATTCACATGCTCGCAACGCCGACATCATGGCTTCCTGAGCCATGGCACACAATTGATCCTGATCGATTCGGCAATCTGGTTTCTCGCATCTCACACCGTTTCATTTTCTGCCAAACTCTCTGATTCCGCTCCCGCCCGTGACAACAGCCTCTTTCGCCTGATGTGGAAGTAAGGGAGTGTTTCTGAGGCTCGCAGAGAGTCGACCTTGCTGTTGTGGGGAAGCTCCTCCAACGCATTCAACGTCATCCCCAGATTTCCATATCCCGTCACCACGCAAGCAAGACACGCATCGCATGGCTGCGCAATCAACGTTGCGGCATACTGCCGCAGAGGAGCAGCTGGCCGCCTTTCTCGACAAGTGGTCCGGCAAAATCCAGTCGCGGTTACGTCGAACATCGCGCACGACCCGTATCCTCGCGACGCTGGCACTCGCCGCCTCCATCATCCTCGGCGCAGAGGGAGGCCGTCGATGGTGGAAGAACCGACGACACGAGCGAGAACAAGGTCGCAAGCTCGTGCGCACCAATTCATGGCTGCACAACAAGGATGGCTCGCGAACCATCTACGTCCCCTACAAAGATGGCACGTCCAAGGTTGTCATCAACAACACCAAGCCGCTCACTTTCGATGCTCACCGACGCCTGTTCCTCAACCCTCCTCGCGTGTCTGGACTGCGCGAAGGCACTGTTCCTTCAGCGCAAACCAAGCCTGGCCTAAATCTCGCCTTCCTCCACCAGTTCCTGAGCTTGATGAGCATCATGATCCCGAGATGGTCAAGCAAGGAAGCTGGATTACTGCTCAGCCATGGTGTGTTTTTGATGCTACGGACATATCTGTCACTGGTTGTGGCTCGCCTCGATGGTGAGATCGTGCGCGACCTTGTCGCTGGCAACGGAAAGGCGTTTCTCTGGGGTATTCTCAAGGTAAGCTGGAAGCATACATACTTGCTGGAAACAGAGCACTGACGAGTAGCAGTGGTGCGGCCTTGGGGGCTTTGCTTCATATACCAACGCCATGATTAAATTCCTAGAGTCCAAAGTATCCATCGCTTTCCGGACGCGACTCACACGATATATCCATGATCTCTACCTCAACGATAATCTTAATTACTACAAGCTGTCGAATATGGATGGAGGCGTCGGCCAAAGTGCGGACCAGTTTATCACACAGGACCTCACCCTTTTTTGCGCCGCTGCCGCCAACATTTACTCGTCCCTCGGAAAGCCCTTTGTGGACCTGTGTGTCTTTAACTATCAGCTCTATCGATCGCTGGGTCCTCTCGCTCTGACCGGCTTGATGAGCAACTACTTCTTGACTGCCAGTATCCTTCGAAGGCTTTCTCCACCATTCGGCAAGCTAAAAGCGGTGGAGGGCCGTAAAGAGGGTGACTTCCGCAGCTTGCACGCCAGGCTAATTGCAAATGCCGAGGAGGTTGCGTTCTATGGCGGCGCTGAGACGGAGAAGACGTTCCTGAACCGCGAGTTCAAATCGCTGAAGTCGTGGATGGAGGGTATCTACATGCTCAAGATCCGATACAACATTCTCGAAGACTTTATCCTCAAATACAGCTGGAGTGCCTACGGGTACCTGCTGGCATCATTGCCCGTCTTCCTGCCTGCGTGGGGTGGTGTTGGCGGCCGAGCTGAGATGGCCGAGAATGGGCACCGAGGAGGTCGGGAGCGCAACCGCATGAAGGAATTCATCACTAATAAGAGGCTTATGCTCTCGCTTGCGGATGCTGGCGGTCGTATGATGTACTCCATCAAGGATCTGTCAGAATTGGCGGGATACACTAGCCGCGTGTACACGCTCATTTCGACACTGCACCGGGTGCACGCCAACGCTTATCATATGCGAGGGGGCCAGAGCGAGCTGTACTCATTGTCGGATGTGCAAGGAACCATCCAGAAGGGTTTTGATGGTGTTCGATTTGAGCACGTCCCTGTTGTTGCTCCTGGGTTATGGCCACAGGGAGGAGAGGAGCTGCTTGATTCCCTGTCCATCATCATCCGAAGGGGGGAGCATCTACTGGTAAGTCCGCGCTGGAGAAAGAGTGCACCGTTGCTAACAACACACAGATTTCGGGATCGAACGGAGTGGGGAAAAGCGCAATCTCGAGAATCCTTGCCGGACTTTGGCCTGTATATCGTGGATTGGTGAGCCGGCCCAAGAATATCGGTCAAGATGGCATCATGTTCCTCCCACAAAGACCATACCTGAGTCCAGGTACGCTGCGAGACCAAGTTATCTACCCCGATGGCCACGTGGACATGAGGGAGAAGCGCAAGTCAGAGGATGACCTCAAGAGCGTCTTGGAGGCAGCGAAGTTGGGTTATCTACCCGATCGAGAGGGAGGATGGGACACGCGAAAGGAGTGGAAGGATGTGCTGAGCGGAGGCGAGAAGCAGCGCATGGGATTTGCCCGTCTACTGTACCATGAGCCTCAGTATGCTATCGTGGATGAAGGCACGAGCGCCGTGTCGAGTGACGTGGAGGGCTTGCTCTACGAGACTTGCAAGGAGAGGGGCATTAGTAAGTTTTATCCCACCCGGTCCCCCTGTTCGTGCTACAAGTTCAATGCTGACATTCTACAGCCCTCATCACTATCTCAACTCGAGCATCCCTCAAGAAGTATCACACATACAACCTGGTTCTAGGGTTGGGTGAGCGGGGAGACGAGTGGGAGTTTGAGCGCATCGGAACGGAGCGAGAGAAGATGCAAGTTGAGAAGGAGCTGCAGGAACTGCGTGAGCGGCTGGCGCAAGTGGATGAGTGGAAGCAGCGACGGGATGAGATCGAGACTGAGCTGGCAGCCGTGTGGACAGACAAGGGTGAGGTGTTGGAGGCCCCAGCGTATGCGAAAGAGGCGGCCGAGGAGCAGGAACAGAGCCAAGAACAAACAGCTTGAGAGTCTCGTCAACAGGCTCAAGGTGGCGGGGACGTCTTGTATGAAATAGAAGGGAGGCGAATGGATCTTTATGGGACAACGTTGTCAGCATTTCAGGGAGAGGCGATGCGTTTTGGAACTTGGCACGAAATCTCGGAGTTTCCGCGTGTTTGAGCCTGGTAAGGCTGAGGAGCATGTTTGACAAGCAGAAGCGGTGAGGGTATGCTGTGTTACAGAGGGACGGACGGATAGACGGGATGTCAGGGTTAGGGTCAGGCGATGGTCGGCTGCCAGGCATCTGGGTGCTTGGATAGTTCGTGCTTTGGAGCCTCGACCCCAGATGCTCGACCTCATCATCACATCATAGAAGCCTGCTTTTGCCAACCAAGAGTTGCCACTGTGCCTGTTTGCCCAAGCCGCCAATAACTCGCTCACACAGCCACCACGGCAAGCTCTCTCCAAGAGCACAGCCAGCTCCCACAGCTCGACTCCAGCAGACGCCACTCTCCAGGGGATTCCCCAATCCCAGGCGTGGGCTGCACACCACGACAGGGCACTATTAGCGGCGGCAGAGACGCTAGAGGTGCCGGATGAGGACGATCCCGCCCGGGCGCGTGTTTAATTGATCTCTGGTCGACATGGGGGCCAGTGTCTGAGGCTTACTGGTCCTTGGGGGCGGAAAACGGGCTCTCTGGGGGAAATGTGCAAGTCCAGAACCTGAGCTGAAAGGCCATGTTCGGTTGGCTAGGTAGGTACGGAACGCAGTGAGGGTCGTTGATGGATGGCGGGACGAGACGCCGTGGTTGCGACTATCGGGACGAGAATTGATCAGCATGATTCGCCTTTTCCTTCCCACTCTGTCTCTGCCTCTGTCTGTCTTGTTTCTCTTGTTCCAATCTTTACTCTTACCTAAACTTGTCGTGCCGTTGCTTGTCGGAGAGTCTGTGTCTGAAGCCTCTTGCTCTCTGTCTCGCACAACTCAGCTGCACCCGGTACACGACCAGGCTGAGCCCAGGGCATTGGAAGGGTTCAGCTCCGGTATGCCCATTGACCGTGAGACGGCAGGTGACCGCCATTCTCGAGTCTCTCCTTCCAACAAGACTCGAGGCTGTCTGTCTGCTCTTTCCCCAATGTGCTGAGGGTTGAGGTGCTCGATGCCCTGATCAGCGTCATCGGTTCCTGCCTCCCCCGCGCAATAGTCTACTCTATCCGCCTTTGAGTTCCGCACCAGGCCTCAAAGGACTGAGGATCGTCTACAGACCACAAAAAATACTCTTCTGGAATTCATTCTTTATTACGCCACAGGAACTCGATTGGAAGGTGACAGACAGACATCTCTGCAGCATCTCAAAGCCGCAGTAGCAGCAGCCATGATCCGTGGCCATAGCCGCGGGGTCGGCTCCATGAGCTCCCGCTCCAGCGTCCCTTACATGCCGCCCATCGACGAGAACGAGGTCGCTTCAACGCCGCCGTTGCCCAGCCCGCCAAAGACGCCGTTGCGCGTGCCGCAAAAGTCTCCCCGGCGGATCCCGGCGCGGGCCAACGGCCACGTCAATGGCAACGGCAACGGCGTGAAGAAGAACGGTGGACTCCCGCCACCGTACGTTCCGCCGTATATACTTGCCGCTGGATACTCTTCCCCGCCGGTGCCGACGCGGCGTCCGCCACCGCCGAGCTACACGGAGGCTCATGTTGGAAAAGGGAAGCTCGTGGACCGGGACTCGCTCGGGGACGAGGAAGAGCGTGGGGAGAGGAGAGTGTGCGGCGTTGAGGCCAGGCGAGGATGTTGTCTGCTGGGCATCGCGATAGCCGCCATGGCCATAATTGCAATTGGATTGGGCGTTGGGTTGACGATAGGGCTGGCAGACAAGTAAGTCTCACCCTATCTCTATGCAAGGTGAAAGACTGCATAAAGATGGGCCCAAAGAAATTGCACTGACCAGACCATAGACGAAAAAGTTCACCTCAGAACTCATCACCGGCACTGGACCCAAGCTTCCCGGCCGGTTCGTATGCCTTCAAAGCGACTCTCCAGGAGACGTCCACGGAATGCACCTCGAACCCCTCCACCTGGCGCTGCTACCCCTACGCTGAGGGCTCACCTGCGACCTTCTTCTGGGTCATAACCTACGTCAACACCCAGTACTATAGGATCTCGTCCACCAACAACCCTTTTGCGCCGTCCTTCACCAACCTCACCCTCGAGCTCCTCGATGAGGACACCTCGAAGGAGCGCCTGCGCTTCTCCTTCTCGATGAACAAGACAGTCGTCCCGGACGACAAGCTGTCTTCGGACAATCGTGCGGCCCGGTGTGCCTTTGACAACACGCACTTTGAGGCCACCATGTGGACGCGGAAGAGCGATGACCAGAGTAACGACGACGACGAGTCTGAAAGCAGCAAGTTCGCTCCCTGGCCCGGCGATGTCGAGATTGTGCAGCGCAAGACATCCGAGAGTGGATCTCCTAAATGTGTGGATGCTGATGGCGACGTGGTGGCCGATATCAAACCTGGGTCAGGGACATGCGAATGCCGGTATACAAACTTTTGACACTGGCTGACATTGTCTGGACCCATGGCTTTCTTTCTGTCTTTCTTTATCCTTCTTCCCAAAGGTCAACATGGTTATTTGACTCATGTTTGATACAGGAAAAAGGCGACAAGCGTTGGAGTTAATGATACCCGGAGATATGATAATGGAATTATTATGGTCTATTGATTTGAATAAGCATGGGCGATACGCAGCGCAAATTACTTGAGAAAATCCAACAATGACAGGCTAAAATCAACAAAGCTCAACTGCAGAAATGAGCCAAAAACTTGTAAAGAACCAAGCGCCTTGAACCCCAACTCTTTCCGTATATCACTTGATATTGCCATTTGACATACACAAGACATTGCAATGAAAAAGGAAGAAAAAACTGAAATCGACTTCGACCCGCCCTACTGTACTCCCTCGCGAAGCATTCTCATTTTGTTGTCTTACTTGACGTACGCATATGCGGCAATCGCCTTCTCAACGAGTTTCGCGTCCAGGTACTTTGTTCGCATGGCTAGGTTGCGAATGGCCACGGGCATACTGGGCAAAGCTTTTTCAACATACTCGTTGATGACCCTCTTCTTGGTGACGCGCTTTCTATGCACCGTTTTCTTGTCTTTTGGAGCCCGTTTGCCGACCCTACTGGGTCTAACGTTTCCATTGGGCGAGGTGAACCTGACAACGCGCCGTGGCTGCCTGCGAGGGAGCGAAGCAAAACTGCTGGCATCCGAGAGTTCATCATCAGGATCAACATGAACACGGTTTATGCTCATGCGATGCTCGGCAGGAGTTTGCTCCCATGAAAAGGGCTGTCGGGGTTTGGGCACGGGTGGAGGGCGTGGGCTATTAGGACTCCCAAGCGAGATCGTCTCAAACCCAAGGCCAGCGTTCGCTCCACTTGAGGATGCTATATTGGGAAGTTGAGAGCCAGAGCGCCCGGGACGATGCGGGACATCAGCGCCGCCAAGCGAGATCGTTTGGAACGTACGGGGAGCGAGACCTCCATCGAAGGATGCTGTGTCGGGACGCTCATAGCTGAAGTCCCGTGACAGCTGAGGGACACGAACAGAATCGATCTGCATCCTGTCGTAAGGACCGGAAACGCTCCTCCCAACCCAGGATCCTGCGATGGGGCGCGAATCTTGTGGGACATCGGTATCAATCTGCATTGGCTGGAAAGCAGGCGGTGAATAACTTGTGTCTGCGAGTGCAAATCGAGGCCGTCGTGGCCCCCGCAGTCGTCTGTTGATATCATCTACATCGTCGTCGTCTTCATCCATTGGGGAGAATGATCGTGCATCACCATGTTCTGGATGTGGTGCTGGGTCTTCGCCTCTGCGCCTCCCTGCAATCCGTTGAGGAGGACGGAGATTTGCCGGACGACCCTCCGCGGGCTGCTGAGGATTTAAATCTCCCTGGTTGTTCGCATCGGGTAGTCGTGGCCGTAATGCAGGTCCGTTGCGGAACCCGCCCTGGACTGGTTGCGCATAAAACCGTCCTGGGTATTCGTTCCCCTGTTGAGTAGGCGCCCGGGGACGTTGTGCTGCCGGCGATGGTCGAAACACCATCGGAATAATGTCATCATCCATTGCCTGTTGAAGAGCATCACCAACTGTCTCGGGCTCTCGCCAAGGTTCCGGGTCTGGCTTTGAAGGGCGAGTGAAGGCGTCCCAAAAGGCGGCCACTTCGTCACTAGTTTGTGTGAAGCCCTTCTGCTTGCGCGCCTCGATTCCTCTAAGTAGGGAAATGATGCTGGGACGCTCCCCTGGTAGCTCATACTGGCATTGGCAGACGATGTCGCGTAGGTCAGCAGCGATACTGGCGTATGCCGGGTTATCCAACCTCCACCCATAGGTTTTCCCTTCAGACAGGCCGTCTAGGGCCTGGTAAGCTTGGGCGTTGAATGGATATGACTGATAGTTGAATGTGATGACTGATTCCATCTACGAGTTATTAGCGGTGGCGAGCGTGCTGGGGAGCAATATGACTGACCACTTTAGCGATGAGGAAGATATCAGTCCAGATGCCGAAGCGTCCAGCAACTTCGCATCCTTGAGTACAGTCCTCGCCGGCAAACCGTTTACCCTCCTCTAGGTATGGAACATCTGTCTGGAGGTCGTCCCATTCTTGGTGAACTTGCTCCTATTTATTGTTAGAAACCACGTAACTGTGAACAGAAGTAAAGCACATACCGGTGTTACTCTGTGTATCTTGCAAGGCGTTCTCATTCTCCAATAATCCTTCTCCATAAATTCACCCCAGCACTCATTCATAATCCAGCTGAAGGCGCCAAGATCGTGAAGCTAAACATTTGTCAACGCGATGCTCTCCTAGGCATTGCAGGATTTGGATAGTTACCTTAAAGACCGGTTGGTGTGGATGATGGGCATTCCTGCCAGCGAGAACTGCAAAATAGTCAGCAGATGATTCCTAACCGTGATACGGACACTTACTATTGAACTCTTCCAGGTCCAGGTGGACATCATGAGAGATTTCGACACGCTCAAGGTCTCTGAGGAATTTTTCAAGTCGGCCCTCCGCTTCAGCTTGACGCAACTCGGTTTCAAACTCTCTATTAAGACTTCTGAAAGGGGGCGTGTATGCAAAAGCGGCAACACCTCTGACCACTGCGTGAATGTTAGCAAGAAAAAGAAGAAGAAAAAAGAAATGAAAAAAGAAAGAAAGAAACGCTGGGCAACCGAGATGACATACAACATTCCCAAATTCCCCAAAGAACCCTATCTGGAAACCTTGACCATTTGTGAGCAGCTTTGGTCAGGATACCGTTCAGGTCGCCATGCTCCAGAAATTCAAAGACGATGAGGTTCATGTGCTTTGAATCGAACTCGGCACCGTCTCTGTATTTGAGAGGCAACAACGGGTTTTCCCGTACAAAGTCAGCCCGTATCTTCATCGCCTCACCAAACAAATCAACGACTTGTGAAGTGTGTTCGGCGCCAGCGTACCGGAGGTGAAAGCGGGCTTCTTGCTCTGCCTCGAAGTGGATTCCGACGCCCTTCTTAATGACCACCTTTTTACTGGATCCGTCTTCGAACCAGACCCTCCAGAGACTGACGTATCCAAAGCCGCCTGCGGCAAGGACCTTAATGAACTGGAGCATGAAGCCCTTCCACTGCATATTGGCCAGTCCTCGCTTTGCTTCCGCGTCTGCCACATCGGGGCGTTTGTGGTCGACTGGAAAATGTTGATACTCCAAGACGGCACTCTTGTCGAGCTGGAAACCGGGACCGGCTTCTCGAATGTCCCACCACCACCATTCATCGGGTATGTACTCCTTGTTGTGAAGAGTGACGTGGGTATCGCCCCGGAGGATAGCGCTCTGCACGGCCGACTTGTTGCGCCGGTCCTCAAGGGCATCCCATGGCACATAGCGTGTTGTGACCTCAATATCTTTGGGCTGCATGTTGGGTCGATTGTAACGGCTTGGTGATTGTTCATGTCGAGGGAACAGAGGGGGACAAGACTTGTCGTGTGGGAGGATTCGGGGATAATAAGCATGTTCGACCAGAACAAAGACCAAAGGCATTGGCGTAAATGGGGCAAGCGCGGCTGTTCCTGGAAAGCAATTGACTTCGAATTCTAACAAGGGAGGATGCTCAGGTGTCAAAGCCAGCCTCGATTGCGGCATTGTGAGGACTCGGGACCGGATTTGGGTGTGCTTTGTGACAAAGAAGTGCGGGGAGGCCGCGATGGTGTTGGTGACTCCTTTGTTGCACCATGTTGGTGAAGTTCAGCGCAACTAACAGCACGGTTCTAATTTGGGCGTCGAAGCAAGGGCAACGAAGGCGACTGTGCAGGAATTTGAAAGGGCTTTCTTTGATGCTAAGATGCCTTCCCTAACGATGAATGAATGCGCCGACGGCTCGTCGAGTCTATTGTCAGTGCAGCCATGATGATGATGGTAGAATGTGAGGAGAGGCCATATCCTCCTTACCGGCAAGCATAGTCTTTGTCATATGCTCAATGGGGTCCAGATCACTGGTAATCAAGTGCACTTGCACCCATCTCCTGGACGACAATGAATTGACTCTGGTGGACAATCTTGGTGTTGACCACCTCATGCTTGCTCTTCTTGTTCTCGTCTTGTCATGGAATCACTTTCCAAGAATGGAGTGGAGAAGACCGGGGGGCCTGAGGTGAGGAAACGGTGTGGGCCTTGGTGCCTGGGTGCTAGACAAATATCCGCCCGCGTGGAACGACAGGTCACTCGTTCGCATTGCGGGACAACGACTTTAGGCTAAATTGCTCTTCTTCCAGCTCAACCTCGAATTCTCTGCCGGGTCATGATACTCGGCGGGTAATATTGGAAGCGTATGCTCATTCTCCCGCGCAAAATCCACCGCGAGAGAGAAATTGATCAACCGTTTCCAGGCCCAAGACTGGGGAACCTGGAGGATACTGGCCGACCTCGTGCTGCCCCCTTCGGAAGCTGGTGCAACCACGTCACCAACCTTGACCGAAGTCGTCCGACGAGCCGGCCGGGGTTCAGGCGTCTGGCACGGCGTCGACTTGGCCCCTTGGTCTGCCGCATCAATCACAGAAGCCCAAATACTTCTTCTTGGCCTACTAGCACACCCGCTCGGGGAATCCACCTGGCCTTAGCCGCGACACCTACTTGAGCTTGGGGTCTGCTCAGTTAAACGCACAAATGGGCGTCGACGGAACTCCCGGTCTGCCACGGTAAGCTTGCACAAGCTCTAGGCGCGTCCACAGATGAATGGAGGGCTGGGCATGGATGCGATGCCCGTTTTCTTGGGGTTGGGCGAGGGGACCTGCATCATCTGGCGCTCCCAGATTTTCTCCAGAATAGGGCATCATGCCCAATTCTCTTGTCATGATATGTCACTCACTCCTTCAGGGCGCCGCGGCGCATAATTGCTTTTGGCTTAGATCTCCTGCCGCTTTTCCTGGCCTTTCGTGGGGGGGCTACAGAGCTTGGTTCGCGGGGTGATCTTGGCCGGAGCGGTTGTATGCTTCTACCCTGCATTGGATGCGAGATGCTCGAATGACACCTGTTGCGGCTGGAGATTCTCGGCGTACGGTGAGTATGGGAAGTTTCTGACTGTCCTTGACTAGGCTCGGTGAGCACAGACACGTCTTTTGAGTTGCTTGGTGTTCTAAACGCCTTTTTGTGTTGTCCGGGTCGTCGGTCGTCTTAGCCGTTGATCGTCGTATATACTTTCGACCTCGCAGCCTGGATGCTCACCTTAACCACCGCGATAAGCGATTGAGATCCAGCTGGACCAGCAGCGTCGTCCTGTGGATCACACGCCCTTCTCCAATGTTAGCAATATGAAAAAAATAACAGACCCAGCTTGGCCACCGCTATTCCCAAACGCCGAGAGATGCCCACCATCCGCCGGGTGAATTCCCATGGATGGCCCCACAAAGGCGGCAATGGACGCCGAGCTGGTCAAATACGACCTAGAAATTCCATGACACCACGCCTCAGTCTTGCACCCGCGACGAGACGTGGAGTTGCACACCTCTTCTGGAACGGCTGCACGCCCCCGGCCGGAGGACATGGCAAAGTAGACCCATGATATCTACACCTCAGCGAGGCGCCTCAACGCTAGATGCCCTTGCAATAAGGAGTAGCGCTATCAATGGATCCATTGCCATGCCATCCTCTGTCATGCCCGCTCCCATGAGCGCACGCGAGGCTCGGGGCAAAACTACGGACTGAAGCATGACCTCTGAGAGACGATATGCGCTTCTCTCGGAGCTCGAGACAGCATAAATACGTGTTCCTCCCTCGCCCTGCCCTCCCAACTTTTTGCTTCTTCCCCCTCCTCTTCTCACTCCATCATCTCCCTCGACTTATACCCAGAATCACCACCAACCATCAAAATGGCTCCCACTGTTCCCTCCATCAAGCTCAACAGCGGCTATGACATGCCGCAGATTGGCTACGGCCTCTGGAAGGTCGACAACGCTTACTGCGCCGACGCCGTCTACAACGCCATCAAGGCCGGTTACCGTCTGTTCGATGGTGCTTGCGGTATGTTCACCGGAGCTTCCCTTCTGCCAACTCAGAATCACAGCCCAAATGTCCCGTCTTCTGTCGACAACGTCCAGCGCGCGACAAGACACTGCTCCCGACGCGACGAGGCCAACGTCTGCCCCTCCTTCGATGATATATCCCTGCTCACTGCCCCTCCATTGTGACCCTACCCACTCCCAATTACCCCGAGAAAATAGCCATAATTGAGACCCCTGCAAATCTACCCCTCCACAAGCGTCATGCCCCGTCCAGAGCTTGACCCCACCTAGTGATGGCTTCATGAGCGGTCTTGGAGTGAGGCGCAATTGACTTTCTGATATTCTAAGACACTCCCTCCATTTTCATGATGAAGCACAGAAACAAACTTGAGTTGGATCAGCCCCTAATATGATATTCTCTCTTTAGATTACGGCAACGAGAAGGAGTGCGGTGAGGGTGTCGCCCGCGCCATCAAGGAGGGCATTGTGAAGCGTGAGGACCTCTTCATCGTTTCCAAGCTCTGGCAGACCTTCCACGAGGAGAAGCACGTCGAACCCATCTGCCGCCGCCAGCTCGCCGACTGGCAGGTCGACTACTTCGACCTCTTCCTCATCCACTTCCCCGTCGCCCTCGAGTACGTCGACCCCGAGGTCCGCTACCCTCCCGGCTGGCACTACGATGGCAAGTCCGAGATCCGGTGGAGCAAGGCCACCAACCAGGAGACCTGGGGTGCCATGGAGGGACTCGTTGAGAAGGGTCTCGCCAAGTCCATTGGTATCTCCAACTTCCAGTCCCAGACCATCTATGACCTCCTCAAGTACGCCAATATCCGACCTGCCACCCTCCAGGTCGAGCTTCACCCCTACCACCAGCAGACCGAGCTCGTCCGCCTCGCCAAGGCTGAGGGCATCGCCCTGACTGCCTACTCCTCCTTCGGCCCTACGGGCTTCATCGAGCTCGACATGGACCGTGCCACGTCTGCCTCTCCCCTTATGCAGCACGAGGTCTTTGTTGGCCTCGGTGAGAAGTATGGCAAGACTCCTGCTCAGGTCCTCCTCCGATGGGCCACCCAGCGAGGCATCGCCGTCATCCCCAAGACCCACCGTGCTCAGCTTATGGAGCAGAACCTCAACAGCACTGGCTTCGACATTGATGAGGAGGACATGGCCCGCATCGCCAAGATGGATCTTCACCTGAAGTTCAACCAGCCCACCAACGTGAGTATTCTGACCTGATCCTACCATGGCTACTACAGTCTGAATACTAACAATTCTTGTGTGCAGTACTTCCCCACCGAGAAGCTCTGGATCTTTGCTTAGAGAAACGACATGTGATGACGAATTTAAAAAAAGAGATACCGGGACACGATTTTGTTTTGGGACATTGGGCGTTTGTTGATGATGGGCTGCATTTTGTAGAGTCCCAAGGACATGACGAGGAGTCCACCTCATAGCATAGAATACCAAACACAGTTGACCCCTCCAAATGGAGTGATTCTGCTCTTGCTTACACCAGTGATGATTTGATTGCAGTAGCACTTAGTACAGTGACAGATTAACAAGATGTGCACTCTTTATCGCTCTTGAAAATGAATTGCGACGCTATCCCCAACTGAAGCTGGTTGGTAATCTCATTCCATCCTCGCTACCTGTCTGTGTGTGCTCTTCTGATGCCATGCCGGAATATGGACGAAATAACACTCGCCTTCCCCAACGCCGTGCTGTTTATGTTGATGTCTTCCCAAAGTCCTGAATGTTCACGCTCTTACGAAAGCTAGAATATGGTATTAGCTAATGCTCCTAATTGATAGAAGGTGTAACTCACTGGCATCGATCTGTTTGACCTGTGGCAACGTTAACCGGATTCGGTTTCTGTACGCTACCGGCTCTTGGAGTTGCAGTGGGTTTCCCTCGAAATAAACGGTTGTAAGGTCCTTCTTGTCGGCAAGGTAGTTGGCGACCTCCTTGTAGTCGCTGACCAAGTTATAGCTGGCCCATAGCTCCTCAAGTTCGGCGAGCGGCGCAAGGCCTTGGATGCTGGTGACTTTGTTATTCGAAATGTCGAGCACCCGCAGCTTGGTGTTGTGCTCGAGGCCCTCCAGGGACTCCAGGGCGTTGTGCGAGATGTAGAGTTCCTCCAAAGTTGGGACCTCTTTGAGCGGGGATAGGTCTGTGATGCGGTTGGACTGGATACTAAGGAGCCGCAAGTTAGGCAGTCCGCCGAGGCCGGCAAGCTCGGTAATTTTGTTCTTGGCCAACCAGAGTTCTTCCAGAGCTGTAAGCGATTCAAGATTCTTGATCTCGCGGATGCGGTTCGATCCAAGCTCCAGTGATGTCAACTTGTCGAGCCCCTCCAGCCCTTCGATCCGGCTGATCTTGTTGGCGACGAGGAATAGCTCCTTCAGCTGTGTCAACTGGTTGATATGCTTAATGTGCTTGACCTTGTTGAAGCTCAGGTCGAGGCTCGTGAGGTTGGTTAGCTCGTCGAGGCCGCGGATGTGGGAGATGAGGTTGTCGTAGAGGTCAAGGTCCTGCAGGGTCGCGGCGAGGGCGGACAGGCCGTCTATGTTCTGAATACTATTCTGGCGGAGGCATACACGGACCACGTTCTTGAAGCGCTCGAGACGGAGGGAGGATATTGAGCCGATGCGGGAGTGGGAGCACATGATTTCGTCTGTCTTGGGGTCTTCATCGTCGAGAAGGTCTGTAGAACACGGTGTTAGTCAGAAGCGCTTGATGCTTTGCATGCAGAAAGGCCGGGAATAGGTACCCTCGTCGGCATCGATCTGCTCTCCGTTCATGACGTTTTCATCGTCTGAATATTCCGGGTCCGACAGGGCCTCTGGATTTGTCACAAGGGCCGACTTGGGGACTCTAAGCTTGCCATCCCAGCCTTTGCTGTTCCTTAGGGCAGGGCTGGTCTCGCCGTCTGCGCGCGGAGACGGCAGATCGTCTTGGATGTCGATGTGCGCATGGCCGTCGTTTTCTTTGTCGAGAGAGCTGGGCATGGTGGGCGACTGTCGAGGCTCTGTTTCAAAGAGAGGGGGGGCGGTGATGATGTAGGTAGTTATTTGATGGCGGGGCAGAAATCGCCGATCGATTGATGAGTATGTGTGTGTGTGGTGCCTGGATGAGGGGGAGGGTTGTTTGCAAGAGGCAGGACGAGCGTTGTGAACAGAAGTTTGGAGAAAAGCAAAGAAAAAAAAAATAGAGGGACAAGAGTAGACTCGTGTGACGGAATTGCCTGGTGTTTGTCAAGTTTTGGGATCTCCAGGAACCAGGCGACAAGGCGCTGCTTAAAGTTGGCACTGTCGCAGGACCAAGTGGGCTGGAACGTTGGTAGGCTTCTGACAGCCCAGGCTCAGCGGATTCGGGCGGCGGAGACGGCGCTGTAATGGTGCGCCAATTGGCATGTCGTAGTGGTGATATTAGCGCAAATCAGTCCACTCCAGTTGCGAGGCCCGAGGTCCACAGTTCAATTCATCATGGGCTTTTTGCTCGCATGCGCATTCTGGAAGATTTCCCTGCCAAGAGAACCTAACTTGGGTAAAGATAGGTAGATTTCAGAGGCTATGAGAAAGGGATGAATAGCAGAAGACAAACATAGGACACTTTGTTGATAAATTGATTACCCAACTCTGTTGGTTTTCTACATGAGGGATTATAAACTCTTACAAACACCGCCATACCTTTTTGCCGCCTCACTGGCAACACCTTTCTGTTCATCATTCCCGTCCCTCAACTTTCCGCCGCGCATCATCCCCAATCCGCCAAGCTGCAGGACCCTCGAGTCCAGTCGCGAGCGAACATGTCATAGATTCTCGACCCCTTCGCGCCTGCAGCATCCCACGTCTCTTCCTCTGCCCCTTGCCAGCTGTTCCAATTCCTCCTTTTCTGCCGTCTGCCGTCGCCATTCCCCAATGGCTTTGCGCGCAATCTGCATATCGGCCACGCGCCCTCGTCGTGCCGTCTGGACTAGGAGGCACGGGCCGTTGGCCTCGTCGCAGATATGGCCTTGCAGAAGCACTCTTGCAGCCCGCGGATGCATGAGGTCCCTACATGTTGCGCCGGCCCTGATGCCGCCGCTGCTGTTTAGTGGCCTGTTTGTGGCTCTGTGGTGTTGGAAGTGTGCCATGATGGTGCTGTTCCAGAACGCCATCATCTACAATCCATTCCTGCCGCCCAACGCCCGCAGCATGCGCATCGGCGAGTATTCCCGCGAGTGTGGAGGCGTTCAATGGAGAGAAGAGAGGATACGGTCCCTGGACGGCACCGAGATTGCCCTGTGTGTGTCGGAAGTACCATCGGCATCAAAAGTCAGCGCAGATCAGGCCAAGACGCCCGTCTATATCCTCTACTTTCAAGGTTTGTCAATGTCATGGAGTTGTCTGGGTCTCCTGTCACAACTCACAGATGATCTTAGGCAATGCATCTTCACTACCACCCAGGCTCCCAGATCTATCCTGGATTCTGCGTCGAACACTCGACAATGAGCCATCAGTTAGTTACACAATGGTGTGTCTGAGCTATCGAGGTTACTGGACGTCTCATGATCGTCCCTCAGAGTCTGGAATAGACATGGATTCACAGGCAGCGCTGCAATGGATTTCTCAATTACACGAGGCCAGGTCGGAGGAGGCAAACCAAAGCAAGCCGATAGTGGTGCTTTGGGGCCAGAGTATTGGATGCGGATTTGCCACCAATCTGGCTGCCAAAGGCAAATGCCCTTCCAATCTCCAACTAGATGCCCTTGTCCTGGAAACACCATTTACATCCACGCGAGCAATGCTGCAAGCGTTATACCCACAGAAGTGGCTCCCATACCAGTACTTGTGGCCATTCCTCCGGAACCACCTGGATAGCTGGACGAACCTCGGCATAATAGCCAAGAGGTTCAAGGACAGAACTCCCGGGATATACATTGTGGAAGCGGGGAAGGACGAGCTTGTACCCGCAGATCACGGTGAGAAACTGCATCAGCGATGCGAACAGGTTGGGCTCCCAGTGGAGCGGCGCAAGGTACGCGGGGCACTTCACAATGAAGCCATGGTGAGAGCCACAGGCAAACAAGCCCTTGCGCAGTCCATCTCGGCGGCAGTCATAAGGGCCCAGGGACTTGGTTCGTCGGGGGGAGAGGAAAAGGATGCGGCGGAACGGGCAAATGCTTGACTTGGGCTTGAAACCGCGTCAATTAGAGGTCAGGTCTTGACATGTCTGTTTATCTGGCGTGAATTCGGGTCATGTCGGCCATACGCAGGCGTGGCGGGACAGGGATATTAGAGTGTGTGATTGACAAGTGCCGTCACGCTCCAGACACTTGTCCAAGGGGACGGAACTGTTCAGTATGATTTCCTGCGGATGCCCTCAGGTCTCCGGCCGTCTGGGCTGCGGCACTAGATGCGACTAAGAACCCAGCAGGCTGAATGTGTGTGGAGGTGTTGGGAGAGCTATGCCAGGTACCTGCCTTGGTCCCCTGGCTGGAATCTTACCCACGGACCAAGGCTAGAGGTCCACCGTCAATCAAAAACAAGCATGGGGTGTTTGAGAAAAAAAGTTGTTTGCGGGAGAGACAGAAAGTGTGTGAGGCCGTGATGTTGTCTCTGCAAGTCGTGAGGATTAGATAGACGACGACAAGCTTCCACAACAATGCGCATTCGAGGAGTTGCAATGGGAACCCCAATTGAGTCCAATTGATTCCCCCAGATTCCGCAATGGACGCAAGGCAAAAAATGACGAGGCTCGACCCCAAGGTGAGAGCCTTGCAGCTCCGTGGCCGCGCATGCGTTATCATGCAGTCCCAGCAGCTTGAGGGCTTCTGCCTTGGGAGGCTCTGGGTTTAGCACGCATGAGGCCCATAAAAACTGGAGAGGCGAACCGTCCCACACCAAACGGGGGATGCACACCCACTGTAATCGTCGATGGAACTCGCAAACTTTGGGGAGGCTTTCCGCCCAAAAAGGAACGACAAGTTGGTCAGGTCGCTAAACGAGCCCCCTTGCCTTTCTGTACGCTTGTTCCCCGTCAGCCCCTTTTTCTTAGGTTTTACTTGTTGTGACTGTGACTCCTTCGCATCCCTGCCTTGCGAGTACGTACAGGCACTTTGCACCGCCCGACCTCCATTCCAATTAAACCCCCGGTCGCATCACGTGGTTTGGCGGAAATATCGCGCTCCCCTTTACACGTGTGCCCCGCCCACTAACGCGTCTCACTGACGACTCTCACCACCGTCGGCTGGCCGGGGGCTGACTCGCCTCACTGAAGCCTCTTCCAGGGCCGGGGGTGCCGCTATAGCAGGCAGCGGATGCCTTATTCCGCACGGGGCATCTGCCTGAAGCATTATAAGATGCTTCTGTTTCCCCGTCTTGTAGACGCCGAGAGAGGTCAAGAAGCAGTGAATTCCAGAGCCAGTCTTTTTATCCAGGCCTGAGGTAGGTTTTCCCAAAAGAGGAACCAAAAACAATTTCCATTTTATCTCGGCGTCTTTCTTTAT
Source organism: Fusarium sp. JS1030 (assembly GCA_000966855.1). NCBI lineage: Eukaryota > Fungi > Ascomycota > Sordariomycetes > Hypocreales > Nectriaceae > Fusarium > Fusarium sp. JS1030. The sequence continues at coordinate 1,207,050 of JWIW01000095.1, read as the reverse complement.
CATTTCATCATCTGCCTCGTATCATTTTTTGTTGCCTCATCCATCTGCCTGCTGTTGCCATCTCATCGCCGGCAAAGCCACCCACCCACCCTCTCTTTCGGGTATAAAACACCGTGAACACCTCACTCGGTCGTTTCATGAGATTTCATCGCCTCAACCGTCGATAAAAACCGGAAATTCTAATCAAGTCGCCAACATGTTCTCCAGACGATCAGACACCACCAGCAAGAGCTTCTCCAAGAGCCACAAGGTCAGCAAGTCGAGTTCTTCCTTCAGCAAAGACAACGGCGTCACCAAGCGACGACATGAGTCTTCATCTCGTCACCGAAGGCCAACCACGGCTTCAACTGCCGCAGCAAGTGACGACACCACCATGGGAAAGTGAGTTTTCATCTTCTACTTCTCTCATCAAGAGTTTGTCACTAACACCGTCTTCAGCAACTTGACTTCTGCCATCGTCACTCTTGTCGTCGGCGCTGAGCAGCGCCTCTTTGCCGCCCACGAAGATGTCCTATGCGGCAGCCCCTTCTTCAGCCACGCTCTACGAAACGGATACATGGACGCCGCAACCAAACGCATCGCCCTTCCCGATGAAGAACCCGAGATCTTTAGTTCTGTGCTCGAGTTCCTCTACAAGGGAGACTACTATCCCCGCCTTGTCCACAACAAGCGCCGCAACTCTTATGAACTCGAGCCTACTAGCGAAGAGGAACGTGCTTCCGCCGAAAGCACAGTCTATCACCGTGGCGTGGATGGTGATCTCCTCAAGGACACTGTCATCTACTGCGCTGCTGAAAAGTATGGATTGGATGAGTTGAAGAAGCTGGCTCTTCGGAAACAAGGACTTCGTAAGTTCTTTCTTCCCATCTTAATCACCAAGCCAAGTCACTCACAGTTTGGTCCTTTGCAGAATCCGGCATTCAGTGCAGCACCATCCTCGCTTCAGCCAGATACGCCTACAACAACACTCCCGACACTGACTCCAAGCTGCGAGCACATTATCTCGCCCTCATCATCCGCTCACGCAGCACCTTCAAGCGCAGCGGCACCATGCAGCTCGAGATGTACAACGGTGGCACACAGCTTTTCTTTGATCTCTTTGTCGCTCTCTGCAACCATGTTGACGATATTTCTACCGCCTCGTAAGTTGCTTGCTCATCAAGCTCAAAGTTGACATTTGTAAACTAACAACTTGTCCAGAAACACACCTCGCTCAAACCGCCACTTCTCTTAATACCCATGACCCAAAGTCGCGGCCTAATCATCTTATCATTAATGAAACATGACTCTTCTTGCTCTCTTCGATACACGGTACAGGATCTTACAATATCCAAAAACGTAAAGAAAATCACGGCGTACGGAGTCACGGTGTCAAAGGTTTCATTTTCCGTCTTTGCACGGAGTCGTTTTTCTTTTCTGGATTTCTCGGACTGTTTTCATGTACAATTACTCTTCTCATGACCCCATAGGGACTCTTTTTTCACTTCGGAGCACAGGTTATTTGCGCAAAGATTGTCTCGCCTAGAGCGGACTGGTTGGGAAACTCTTTTTTCACGATGGTTGTTATCAAGCGGGATACCAAGACTGACATCTGCGACGGATGGGCGGAGATTGTATCATTATTCACGACGCTCTTTGCACGAGCTATTTTTGAGCAGCGAAAACTCTTTAAACAAACTTGTCATTTTGGATGCCAAAGTCCCCTTTCTCCTATTCCGTGAACTTTGGCGTGAAAATAGCTTCATTGAGAGATTCGCCGCTACACCAAACAAGGTTCGCCAAGCCCGCTCGAATCCATCGTGAAACACAGATTGCTTGTCTCGGAATGCTTCCCCGGGCGTGAGTCATACGACTGACGGGGGGCGTGGGTATTTTCATGATAAGGCCGGGAAAAGAGGGAACCCATGCGGACTAGAAGAATGTGAAATGCGGGGAGCTCAACACGCCTCAGGATTCGGCAAACCATCGAGCCAGCGCATTCGCATGCTCTTCCCACGAACCTGTGCTTGGGACTTTTGACTGAGGTATCGAAGTTGGGGGTTGACAAGGACGAGGGTGGAAGCGGACGGCAATGAAGGACAAGGGTTATGCACGGTATTGTGATGCTGCGTGAATATCGCGCAACGATGCTCTCGCAGGAAGCAAGGAGGTCAGTTCGGCGCAAATATAAGCTTGGGCTGAAAAAGAAAAAGCAAACGGAGGGACGAGTATCACAGAAGCCTCTTGTGATTTGCCGACGGCAGCGTCATCCTGACGGTTGCGGTCTCAGTCTGTTTTACCCGACGCTGCTAGAATGTACAGTATGCGTAGTAGTAATAATGAGTCTAGAGGAGGCATCGCTAGCCTTCACGCTTTTCGTTTTCTTGTATCAAGTTGTGTCGCACCCCAACGACTTACTTCAGTTGCCCCTCTCACACGCCTGTGCCGGGGAAAGCACCCTTCTTAGACAGGACCACGAAGCCTCGGTCTCGTGCGATATAGCCTTTCATCAGTTCCTAGAAACAAACAAACTTGGTTAGTGACTCAGATCTTTGTAAGGCTGAGGTGGAGGGGAGTGTGAATAGAGGCATCGTGAATGCCCCAGGCAGACACTCAATCAAGGCAGCATCCCGGTGACGAGTATATAGTCAAATGACCGCCGCGTGGATGACAACGGACAAACTTGCACCACTTTCCACCACAGAAAAGCCGATAGGTCTCAAAAAGCAGCCAACCCCTAACCGACACAAAAAAAATCGGGTAGCTCACCTTGTAAATCATGTTGGCCAACAGGCATTCACACTCGTCCATGTCGAAAACTCTGCCAGAGCCCATACTAATAGCCGCCTGAAATTCCACCGTAGGCACACGAGTACGACGCACGGGAGTCGTGTCCCCCTCCTTTGGTTCATCGAAGCCGCCGGCAAGAAAGACCTTACGTAGCAGGTTACGCAAGGCGATATCTCGGCCCCGCTCGAGAGTCAGGTAGATGCGCCGCTTGACGAATTCCTCCTCGCCGTTTTTCAGAGCCTCATCGAAGGCCCAGAGGTTACCAGACCTGATACATTTGGCGAGTGGGAGAAATAGAAACTGTAATCGAGGGTATTTTTCCAACAGGGCCTTGGTAGGGAGGACGTGACTCGTGAGAAGTCGACAAGGAATGAGGTAGGTTAGGATTCGTCTGCCATCAACGTCAGCGGAGGGCTTGTGGTTGCCAAGCCAAGGACTTCCTTACTCGGACTGCTCAAGGGCATCCTTGTGGCAGAGCTGCCATGCTTCTGTGAGATAGGTTTCGGCCTGGGACTTATTAGAGTTTATAACGGGCGGCAGTTGACGCGCTCCTACCTCTAAGTAGTTTTCGTCAAGGAAGAGCAAGACTCCCTCGTAGAACTTGAATGTTACTCGTTGAGACTTTGGAAACATTTCTAGAGCAGGCATGTCTCCTTTGGCGTTGTAAACAGACAGAGTCTTGAGGATGGTTCTCGACAACGACGCCGAGTTGAGCTTGAAGTAAGTTTTGAAGAGGAGGTTGGTGATATAGTAAATCCCCCATTTCCTGGACTCCTCCAAAGGTGCCCTTGGGCATGGTTAGCCGGGATCCCTTTGCGCGTGCAGATGATGCCTACCTATCGTTCAAACAAAGTGTAAAGATTCGTTTTAGGTGCCCTTCACAGTCTCTCAGCTGGAGCTGCTTGTCATGTTGGGGGTCAAAATCGTCCGATGTCAAGGAAAACCCGGGACCAGAGTCCCAAAGCTTGGCCCGGCGCTCTTCGTCGGATTTGATCGCAAAGAGTCGCAGATACTTGCCCACTATGTAGAGAGTCGGAATAGTCCATGCCTCGAATCCATGGTTATTGTATCCGCGGACGAGTATCGAGGTCAGTTCCTTCCAGGCCTCGTACAATTTGGTCCATGTCGACTATGTGAAGGGTCAGCACCTAGGCCCTCTACCGGAGGAGTGCTTTCGTACCTTCCCATCTTTTCCGGCCAAGATCTCACCGGTAGCTTTCCAATATGAGTTGTAGACTTCAACCCAACCCGCCGTCTGACCACGGTCTAGCTTCCGCCGATGTGAAGTGCTAGATTTGATGAAGTGTTTGATGTCCCCCTCGACGCTGTGAGAATTCGTACTACGCCATAATGACAACAGTCGGTGAGGATCCTCTGGCGGGGCAACGGGCGACAGAGTTTGGGCGAGTTTGTAGCCATTGCGCTCCATATGCGCCTGTGCGAATTGCTCGAACGTCTCGTTCATGGTGTTGACTCGGACACTAGTAGTGTCGTCAACAAGAGTAACTCTGAACGCGCTCGAGGTCGAATGCCGATATGTAGGATGAGTACGGAATGATGGCAATGTCCACTGGATTCTGAATGACGCGAAGAGATGAAATAACCAAGCTCGAGATTATTTAGTCTTATTGTCCGAAGTATGTATCCGATCAAGTTGCTGCTGGTCCTCTTGCTTTGTCGTTCAAAGTCATCTTTCCTTCCCAACTTCCATCTTTGGGCTTAACCTCGTCCGTGCTTCTGATTGGGCAGGAGACCCGCAGGTCTTGGCAATCGACCAGAGTGACACAGCACGTGACGCGATCACAGAGTGGGTCGAGCCTGACCAATCGCTGTTGGGGCCAAAGCCCTGCAGAAGGTACGTCTCTTAGCCCTCCCACACCTTCGCACAAAAAAATATCGCCCGCGATCTTTTCAACTTCGGCCATCTTCACTAACCTTCTAGACAGTCGGAATTGACCACCGTCACAGTAAGTCAACAACAGGAAGCTCACATAAGGGGAAAACACTAATCAGAATCACAGATGGGTAAGCTAATTTCTATTTCTTGCGCTCGATCATGACAATGCCGCCCGCCGGAGAAGGATCTCGACGACAAAACATTTTCGATAATTTCGACTTGGGACCCAACGCAACGATCATGAAGGATCAGAGTACTATTTGGGAGCACGAAAGCCTTTAGGACGGGCGAATTCGATTTTCGATCATGTCGCTGGGGAATCTCTCGAGAAATTCTTGCCTTGAAAGTCCAAAGCCCACAGCCCTCGAATTTTGACACTCTCGCTTCGATTTGCCTCGACTAATCCCAGCAACGCTTACTTCGACTCTCGGTCCTGACCTCCCCGGCGCGCGGCATCACAGCAAGCTTTCTCTGGGAACTCGAGCACTAACCATGAACTCAGGTCGTCTTCAGGAATACGAGGTCATCGGGCGCCACCTGCCCACCGAGGCTAACCCTACCCCCGCCCTCTACCGCATGACCATCTTCGCTCCCAACGAGACGGTCGCCAAGTCCCGATACTGGTACTTCTTGCGCGGTCTCAAGAAGGTCAAGAAGGCCACCGGTGAGATCGTCAGCATCAAGGTGGTGAGTAGCGAGAACTGGACTCGAGCGCAAAGTGGGCAGAAAACTAATTTTCGCTCCAGCTCCACGAGAAGCACCCCCTCAAGGTCAAGAACTTCGGTGTCTGGCTCCGATACGACTCTCGTTCTGGCACGCACAACATGTACAAGGAGTACCGTGAGCTGTCCCGAACAGATGCCGTCGAGTCCCTCTACTCCGACATGGCCGCCCGCCACCGTGCCCGTTTCAGGTCGATCCACGTACGTCGAGCCATCCTGAGTGTCTTGCTGCGATCGCATTACTGACCCTAACCTCCTAGATCCTCCGCGTCGTCGAGCTCGAGAAGACCGAGGACGTCAAGCGACCCTATATCCGCCAGCTCACCCAAAAGGGCCTGAGCTTCCCTCTCCCCCACCGTGTCACCAAGGAGAACACCAAGAAGGTGTTCAGCGCCAAGCGACCATCCACTTTCGCTTAGAATGTTTTCGGTTTCGAGGACGGTTGGGCAGGCTCTGCGGGTGTTACAACGGATCATGGAAATATCAACTGGTTTGCTCAATAAAAGGGGCAACGAATGAACCAAAAAATTCTGAGCACGCTGGATGCTGGGTGGTGTGATGCACAATTAAATTTGGGGCTTCTTCTAGCAAACGGATTAAGCGATTGTGAAACTGTTAAACTGAGTCTCCCGTACCGCTCCCTCCTGGAGAATTGTCCATCTGTGTGTCATTGCAAAATTCTGTCCAAAATGACCATTCCATCGGTACGCCTTGTTCCATTCCCGTGCCCAAGTCGAGGTTGAGTAGCTCTGGGGGATACTCGAAGAGGATAGAAGGATCCATAACACTGGTATCGTATGGTTGTGTTACACCAGGACCCGAAGTTGGGAGTGTTGTAGGTAGGCTCGTGTCGTAGGACATTGGCTGAGCCATTGTATTCGTTGAACCCATCAGCGATGCCATTGATGTATTGGCATCGTTGAGATTCAGACTCTTCATAAGCGCTTCTGCTCTTGCAGCCCTTGCCTTCTTTAAAAGTTTCTTGATAGGGCGCCAGAGGGAACCCCTTGAAGTGTCGGCAATGTTATCTCTTGACGAAGGAAAGTTGCGCTCCACGACAACCCAAGCCCTGTCGACAAGCTCGCCCCGTGTCTGTACACAGAGCTCCGCCAGCGCAACTGCTAGCGGATGCCATTGCACATAAGTATCGGTCCACCACGCGAACCGATCCTCCCATTGAAGCTTGGTCATGCGCTCGCGCAGCTCCATAATGGATATTGCTGTTCGCAACATCGTCTCTTTCGAGACGCGGGGCCGGTTCGGAGCCGGTCCGCCGTTAAAGGGGTACTGGATATTGAGCCAAAGCTTGAGGATAACGACTCGAGCGATTTCAGAGGCATAGAGAGAAGGGAGATGAGAGGGTCGAGCGGTGTGGATAAAATTGTTTTCGAGGCGGCGGATCTGTGCGATGAGTTCCTCCTCTGTGTACAAGAAATGTTCCGTCTGGCCTGACGAGTTGAAGTGAGGATGTGAGAGGAAGCCAAAGATGCCGGAGCACGTGGCTGTACATATACAGATGACATTTTCGGCGGGTGTCGTTTTGGGGACGAGAGGACCAGTAGATTCTGGTCCAAAGTCTTCATCGTCGATAGGCGTGGGTAAAGCAGTATCGAAGCGTGCGCGGGTAAGGATAGCGTCAGAACCTCGGTCTTCAGAGCCACGAACGTCAAGCACAACAATGAAATGCCACAAACGACGTCTCATCTCGGCTTTGAAGGGGGTAAAGCGGTGGCCGTCACCATCGCGATGAAGGCCTAGCGCTTGCCCAAGGCGTATAACAAGCGCGGTGAGAGCCCAGGAAGCACGGTCGTGTGAGTGAACACGAAGCATGGTAGCGTATAGGGTCAGAGCTTGTAATGTTTCTAGCTCATTTGTGTTGAGGTAATTCGCCTCAGCGAGAGCTCGCTCAGCGGCGATTCTGTAGCGATTAGCCACGACATGTTTGCTCTCGCCCAGCTGCTTCTGACAATCCTTTGGGCTAAGACAAACAGCGGCGCTAAAGTAGATGGCGAATATTAATGCGGTTGTTGAAGGACTGAAGGAGTGGGTTGCTGGAGATTCGATATATGCTTGGAGCTGTTTGCTGATGGTAGGACGGTGGAGGAACTTCATGAGGGGATCGACGTTGCGGGTGTAGATGGCCCAGAGCCGTATCATCATGTCCGGAGGAGGATGCGCTAGTGGTTCCCGCTCATTGTAGTCCAAGTTTCCAAAGAAGAAGCCCGAGGGGCCTGTAATTACGGGGGGCGCAGCTTCCAGAGACTCTGGGCTGTCGCCCTCTTCGTCGTCGTCATCATCCTCAGAGGGCTGATCCAGCGCTTGCTTGATGCCCTCGACCTCAGCACACAAGTTGCCCCAGAACCCCGCGCTGAGATACTTTTCCCCCGTCTGGGCGCTCGCAGCGTACGCGACGGCAGCCTGAGACTCTGAGCATTGATCCTCGAGGGTGGCGGATAGGGCAGCCCCTCCTGGCACGGACGTGCGTGTCTCGTCGTCCAGCTGCTGCAGCTTGGCAGGGTCTGCCTGGTTGACGATGTTCTCGAGGCGACTGATGCGATCAAGCAGCTCGCTCTGGCGCGGGCGCGGCGCGCGACGGGTGGGCTTCCTCGAGGGGAAGACGCAGTCGAGGCCGAAACGGGAGCACTGGGTGCACACGGGCTGGACCTTGTCGCACTTGATCTTGCGGGTGCGGCAGCTCGAGCAGCTGAGGACTTTGGCGGGGCGGTCTTCGCGCGCACTCATTGTCACTTGACAAATGGTTGCTGTGATTTGGTGATGAGTGCGTTTTCGTTTTGTGGTGTTGAAAATGTGTAAGTTGAGGCTGCGACTGGAATCCTTTCTCTCAAACAATTGCCGGCCCCACCCGATTGACGTCTCGACTTTTTGTGGGTGTGAGATTTTGGGGCGCTTTCCTTGATTTGCTCTCACGGCTATTACCAGTTGATTCTCAAAAATTGATTCCCTCGTGAGCCGGTATTGAATGCTCGAGAGCGCATCCTTGAAGAAGTCTGTCCATTGCCTAAGTCCGTGAAACCCGGGACGATTCGGAGTTATGCCATTGCGATGGCGTCCAGTCAGAGTGCGCCATCAGCCCATCCAGGGGACTTTTGTGCGTGAAGTCCGTTCATTTAGGCGTGACTCACTCGCCAGCTTCCAGCGTAGCACATAATACAACAGCTTTGTTGTAATTTCCTTGGTGTTGTGAAGATAGCCAGCAACTTTCTGACCCATCTCACTTTCGCAACCATGGAAGCACCTCCCATCGAGTTTGTCACCGTCAAGACGACCCTTCCAAAGCAACCTTTTGCTCCAGGTGCTGAGCGAAGCCCGTTCCGGACTCAGCGTCTGGTCATGAGGCCTTTCGCCGAGAATGACTTTGAGACACTACGCCTCCTCCGTTCACAGCCAGAGGTCATGGTATGGTTCACCCAGGGTAGGCCGGACAAGGACATTGAAGAAACCAAGGCAATTTTCGCTCTCGATATGCCACCAAAAGATGTTGAACGGTTCAACTGGGTCATCTGCCTTGCCGACACGGGTGAGATGATCGGTGTCGGAGGAAACACCACGCAGAAAGGGGAACTCGGCTGGCCAGCTGCGGGATACGCCCTCTTAAAGGAACACTGGGGTAAGGGCTATGCAACCGAGTTCATGACTGGATTTCTTCAAGCATGGTGGTCGCTCCCGCGAGAGGAGGTCGAGCTCAAGGTAGACAAGAACACGATCCGCGGAGAAGGTGGCGTCGAAGATGAGTGCATCTCAGCCATAACGGTGGACGACAACATGGCGAGCCAGAAGGTGATGCGCAAGTCTGGCCTTGAGTTGGCGACGGTGTGGGAAGAGCAGGATCTCCGAGACTTGACCCAGAAGGTTACCTTGTACGGCTTTGTTGCACGAAAGGGAAAGCCTGCGCAATGATGCATAAGGGAGGTTATGAGAGTGTCCCGATCGAGGATGTATAATGTTGATAATCTCAAGTCCAAGACATAAGCATGTATGTGTGGGGGCTCTCCGCCGGAGACAGCCGGACATCTCAGAAGTCCGTGGTGGAGTCCGGCACCGAAAGTATCCACTCTCGTCCCGGCCGAGCGAGTACTTATATGACGTTGGTATGAGCCATATCGATGAACTCGAACAATTCAAATTAGTTCGCCTTGTTTCTCAGGAGATACAACTGCTTCAGATACAACACCCAAATCTCTTAAACTAAAGCCAAGACGCCCTCGCCCACACTCAATATGCAACTCCCTCTTCCGTCCCTCCTTGCCACTGCCACTGGCATAACCGGCTCAGCCTGGGCATCCGGTAAATCCTCACTTGACACATATAGTACAGCTGTAGTACTCACATAGGATTCTTAGGTGCAATTGCTGCCCTCTCACTCGTGGGAATCCCTGCTGCTCTCTCAGCGCCCTCTACTTCAGCCACTGTATGGGCCTCAATCTTCAACCATGGTGTCGCCATTATGCCCAAGTTTGCTGGGACAACAGCAATTGCCTACCTTTTCGCAGCTTATGATGCCCATCAAAATGGCCGTAGCTGGAAGGGACTCGTGGCAGGTGCCGTTCTGACCGTGGCCATTGTCCCTTACACCGTGGTGTTCATGACACCCACGAATAATCTGCTCCTTGGAGCAGCTCAAGAGACACTGGTGGCTTCAAAAGAGGAGGTGACTCGGCTGATTGGAAAATGGTCTACTCTGAACCTGATCCGGAGTCTGTTCCCTCTCGCCGGAACAGTTGCAGGGTTCATGGCACTATCTCAGAACCTGTGACTGGCATATACTATTTGATGAGACAAATAGTATGGAGAAAAGTGCTTCATGAAGTATCGTGAGATAAACCTAGCTCTACTTGGTTAATTTACCCCCTGTACATTTCAGACTTCAACCCCCATGATTCATGCAGCCAGTTGTGCCTCCTTTATGACCTGGCCCATGTGTCCTGCTCAGCATTTCTTGGTCATCTGCTTCTCAAAAGCTGTAATCAGCGAACGGCAGTTGCCCAAGTTCTTCTTTGGCTCCCAAGTGTTCTCCTTACTCGCGAATCCCTTCCATTTGACCAGGTAGAAGTGCTCGCTCGTCACGGCGTCAATCTGCGAGCCAACAATCTTCTCCACCTCCCATTCCTTCTGAGTCCCGCGACTCGATACCTTGCCCTTGATAGAAGGGCGTCCACGACCCCGTTTAGCGCGAGCCTTGGGTACGAGGGGTTCCTCCTTGGTGGTGGTAGTGGTAGAAGCAGCCGTCGAGATGCGCTGGGAACGGCGGGGCGTGGTAGTGGCATCTCTGCGAGAGCGGCGCTGACGCTTGATGGGTACCTCGACTGTTTTGCTCGATTCTTCATCAGATGATTGAGATCGGGAATGCTTGGATGATCGGGTGGACTTTTTGGCTACAGTGGGAGATCCAGATGTGTTGCTCTCGTCGCCTTTGGCGACGTCGGACTCCACGGGCAGCGAGTCATTGCCATCTTCGTCATCATCCTCAATGCTCGGAAGGGGGCTGTTACAAAGTTAGTACTAGGTAATTTGATAATAGTAAATCACACCTGACTTACCTTTCATCTTCCTCGAAAGGAAGAGGCTTGTCGCGAGCCGTGAACACAGTAGGGGGTTTCTTGGTGGGAGGCATCTCGGCGCCCAGGTGATGTAGGACTGAATGAATAATTCTGAAGTTTACTGATGAATAGAGATGTGGCAATCAAGAAATTGGCCCGCTGGTGAAGTCCTTGCTTCGTCCCTGTCGATGCGGCTGAACCTAAGGATTCGTCAGCCCCTGAAATCCTGCACATTGAGTCGTGTCAATAGAGGAGGCTACCTTTAGGCAATGGAAAGAGAGGAGAAAGCCCTATTTAGCGACAGAAGAAGTAGAGTATTGAGGCACAGACTATGCGAAGAGTTTTAGGACGTGGGAATGAAGCGCGCCAGTGCTTGTTTGGCGGTAGATCAACAATGCTTTGGCAGTGCCAGCCACGTTCAGAGAAATGGTGATTTGGGCAAAAGAAAAGCTCAATGGCCGCTCCGAGAAGATTTGTGTTCACCAAGACCTGCTGCTCCGCACTAGGGGTTCCAATTTCGGTGCGAGGTGAACCGCCGCGCGAAGAAGTCACGGGGTTTTCCTTTGGAGGAAACGTTAATGTATTATTCCTCCCCGGTAGCGATTATTACATTACTCTTGGCCACTAGGCCGCCGGCATGCCCTGGAATAACCCTCGAATGGTCTTTTCCCTTATGTAAATAGACTGACAAGACGCTCGCCTGCTATGCATGCCCGACCTTCCTTTTACCTTGTTGCCCGGTTTCAAACTTTTAGCTCGCCAGCTCAACTGATCAATACATCGTAATAATACACTGCGTCAGGTTTGTTAGCCACCGATTGCTTTAGGCCCAAAAGGACGAGTGGTGGTCGTGGCATGTTCAGTCAAGCTCCTCCACCTCATCATCCTTTAACTTTCGGAAACTACCCTCCCTAATGGCAGTCTCTACGGGGTTCTCGACTTTAACGACGCCCAACTGCTTGAGTCTAGATCCTAGTTAGCCTCCTGTGCCTCACAAACCGACCTAAAATGCTTACCGTTCAAACGTCGTAAAGAGTCTCTCTGCCTCCCGTAGCTTCTCCTCTTCTGACCACTCCGGTTCATCGACAGGCTTCTCGGCATCATAAAACTGGCCGGTGACGGGATTAACGGGCTTCTGAGAGCCGCTCAGATCCCTTGTGCTGAACGCCTCCGAAGCTGAAGCAGGGACAGGCATATTGTTCTGGTAAAGGAAACCAGATGCAAAGCCGTAGCCAACATTCTCGACAAACTTGGAAGCATCCTTATCCGACATGTCGAAGAGGAGGTGGGAAAGGTGTTCACGGGCTGCCGGAGCCATGGGATTGGTTGAATTCTTGAGTATCAAGGCAGACAAAGTATTGCCCTTGCCCAGAATATTCTCTCGATCCTCTGCTGTTGGTAGGAGCAGCTCGCGCATACGCTGCTTGGTTGAGTCTGGCGCATAGTCATAGATCTTTCGAATGACACCAACGAGTGGCGTTATAACAGGATCCAATTCGCTATCTCTATAAGTCTTTATAGCAGGATCAAGGATTTCGATCAACCGGAGGGCCACTTTGTCAGGTTCATTCTTGGGATAGAGGGCTGCCCTGCTCATCCCGGCTTCCAGATCGAGATTTAGGAGTGCGTTGATAACGGGCCCCAGAGGTGCCTCAAGTGGCTTTGACTGTGAGATGTCTTGTTTCCACAGAAGAGGTACAAGATTCGGAACTGCGGGCGTAAAGATGGAGACACGGTCGGGGCAGAAGTGAGTAATGTTGAACAAGAGTTTCAAAGTCTCGCCAAGTGCCATATCCTCCATGGGGTCAACTGGAGCTTTGGACTTCGATTCCTTGGACACCTCTCGTGCATGGCGACTGATGTTGTCCATGATGTGATCTGCTAGATTGTGCTTGTCCACGAGCTCCTCAAGATTGACGTCGGTGCCATATGTCAACAGAAAGATGATGCGACTAAGAAGGAATTCATCATCAAAGTTGTCCGACTTGAGCCCATGGCAAGCCCGAGGCGCAAAGCCCTTGTCGACGAAGATTTGACGAGTTTCGGGATTGAGAAGCATGGCGTTGGCCAACACTCGCAGGGCAGCACGTGCGGTCTTGCTGGATGGGCTGTGGAAGGCATGGCGTAGGAGCATCATCATGCCCTAGTAGGGTCAGTAGTTTGAGACGGCCTAGCACAGTTCGGTAACGTGCAGGTACGCTCTACTTACCTTTTCAGTAAATATGGGATCTGCATTATTAGGATCACGACTGTAAATCTTGAGTTCCTCGAGGGAACCCTCACGTTGTGCCGGAAAGAGAAAGACATTATCGAGATCCTGGCAGAGCTTGTCGACCAGCTCGGTGACTGCCTTGAGCTTCTCTGGTTTATATTAATCGGATGATCTGCGAGCCAGAGGATGATGGTCCAGTGACTTACCAGGCCCGAGGAGTTGTCCCAGCGGCGGTGGCGGGTCAGGCATGATGAATGCTGATGGTGGGCCACGTTCTGATGAACCGGGGCGAGGGGAAGGATATAGTCTAAGTCGTGGTATCACCGGTCGACTAATAGACTTTCCAGACACAAGGTAGGCTTAAAGGCAAAACAAAATACGCCGAGTCGTCTGGCCGTGATTAGAATAAGAATCTCGATATGGTCTGAATTTCCCTTTACAAATAGGCTGATGTTTGCTTGGGTCTATGGCCTTCGCACCTGCTTCGCCCACGCCGTGGTTTTGGCTTAGGTAAGGGCCGGCCAGTACTTGCACTTCCTGCCATGTGGCTGATGCGTGAGGCGCCTGTGGCTGTGGCTTTCGTGTCGCGCACGAGCCTCTCGTTTAATTGAACCCCGCATTGACCCTTGTCCTGACCACCCAGAGTCGCGCCTAACGACGCGTTGGCCGGGGATGGGAAGCGCGGCCCGGTCGTGTTTGAAGGTCTTGCCTGACTCGACCCTGGCTGGAAGTAGAAATCAATTTAGTCCGTGGTCAAACATTTGACTTGACTCCTGCTCAAGCTTCAACGCCACGCATTTTCGTAACCAACGATTCTCCTGCTGCTTATGAGACCGACGGTCATCATCTAAATCTTTTTTTCTTGTTTTTTCGACTGTTGTAGTCGACTCTCGCTCCAACGATCGCTCGTTTCTGCATGTGTCGCTAGTGGTTTCCCGGCCAATTCACTGCTGTCTAGATCGCCGACGCTGCCTGGCAGCCATGGCATCTTCAGCTCCGGCCTCCAACACCGCCCTCGAAGATCTCCCAGCTCGGCCGCCGACTCCTCCTCGAGAATCGAATATAGAGAAACGAGCTTCCATGAAGACCGCCGGCGGTCGTCCCCTCGACCCTCGGCTGAGTCTTCACACGCCGCCTGGTGCTAATACCCCGTCGACCGGGGCAACCAACTCGAGTTCGAAGCGCATCAGGAAGAAAGTCGAGTGGTCAAGCCATACCGAATACAAAGACCCCCCGGACTATCGAGAAGCAACCAAATTCTTCAGGTCGTCACCGCTCTCTACTCCCTCGTCGGCCTTGTCGAAACCTGTCAAGGGTATCCTAAAGCCGTCGCCGTCTCCTAACCCTCTCGCATCACCTCTCAATGGCCAACTGCATGGCTTCACAAGTCAAGCCAGCATTGCCGAGATGTTGGACTCGACAATCAAGCAACTCGCCGGTTCCGACAGGGATTCACGGCTTGATGCCTATATGATGCTCTCTCGTGCGTTGAAAGCCTCCAATAACCTGCCAGACCGAGTCGCCTTGCAAGACAAGATGAGCCTCTTCATGTCTTTCATCGAGCGCGACGTAAAGTCGAAGAACGACAACGGATCCCCTGATGCGTCTCTCATCAACCACGCCCTCAATCTTCTGACGACGTTCCTCCACTTTCCTGCCATCGCCTCGACGCTCACATCCGATTTCGGTGTTTTTATTATTGATCACTGTATTCGGTGCTTTGTCGATCCGGCTTTACCGAAGGATCTTGCACGGCATTTGATGCAGGTGGTTGCATTTCAGTCCTTCCCTCCCAAGGTCATGACCTTGGATCGCGTTGGTCGATTAGTCACTGCTCTGCACAAGATTGAAGACCACTTGACAGGCAAGAGTATTGTCATGGGTCGCATTCAGATCTACAAACGATTGGCCAAGCAGTCACGGAACCACATGGCAGTGCATACCGAATGGCTTCAGGATATGTTTACTGATATGCTGAGCGCAATCCGAGACATTAGAGCCCAAGCCATCAGCTTAGGTACCGAAGCTGGCTTTGCTCTCCGGGGCGAGAAGTATGTCATGCGAAAGGTCACCGAGATTCTCCAAACTTCGAACGACGAGCAGACCTATATCGAATTCTACATTCGCAAACTTGAGAGCATGCTAAAAGAGAAGCAATGTCTATCAGCGGTACCCCAGATCTGGGGTGTTGTCACGCTCTACCTCCAATGCCCTTTAAATAGGTGGCAATACTACAATTCGTGGTTCAAGTTGGTCCAGGATGCCTTCAATACGGCTGATATGTCGACAAAACAAGAAGCAAATTACGCATGGAATAGATACGTCTATCTTTCTATTGCCACCAGCAAGGCGCCGCCAAAGTCATTGTCGTTGTTGGGCCAACCTTTGGCAAGCCAGCTACGGAGGAAGTTCAACTCGAAGCAAGCGGACGAGGCGATGAAGCTCCGAAGAACAGTGATTGGCGGTATCTGCAACCTCTACTACTACTCTTTCAGCCCCAGCCACGATATCACCTGGACCGACTCGGCCTGGGACCTTATTCTTCACCCCATCATGACACAGCTCATCAATGTCGACGGGAAGCTTGATCTATCCGCCGATTCGGTGACGCAGGCGTCGCGCATTGTAACAGGACTTTTGGATATCTCAACTCCTCGAAGCTGGAAAGAAGATCGCATCAGAGAAATGCCCCTAATAAGTCCTGAGGAGTTACCAGCTGTAGACCCCAGGTGGACTCGTCGAAATTCTGAGAAGGTCTTTCAGCTCGTTGGTCCAATCCTGGAAAAGAAGTTCAACGACTTGGCAAACAAGGAAAGCTTAGCTTACAGGCTTTGGCAGGCTTTTGTTGTGTCCATTGCCGCTGCCTCGGCAAAGGATATTAAAGTAACCGATGACACAGCAAGATTCATTGCCCAGTCTTTTGACATCCTTTCAAGGATGTGGTCCCAGGGGGCCCCGGAAGGCTCAGAGTCGCATACTGCAAAGTTCCTTTCCAGCATTCGTCACTACGTCGATGTCCTTGTACAAAACCTTGGGCTACTCCCTTTTACCGAAAAGAGGCTCTCTGTGTCTCTCGCGAACACCTTCGAGCCTGCCTCAACACCCTCGGGGCGACTCGATCGCCTCGAAAAGCCGGGTGGAACTGCTCAGGCACCAGTCTATCACCTATATTCCATGCTCTCTTCCATCCCCCCCGGTGTGGCTGATAACGAAGAGCTCGCTGAATGTTTTTACTCGGTATTCGAGCCGTTTTTCCATGACAAGAGTATCAAAGTGCGAGTTGAACTATCCCGGGAGATGCTTCGACTATTGCCGCTGGATGCACTCTCTCCGTATGGTCCTTGGGTTCTCGCCGCACAAAACATCCGCATGCTCCTGGACCAGAGCTACATTTCATCCAATTCTCATCCTTCAAGCAGCGACATATTGCTTGGCCCGGAATATCGAGAGATCGTCTCCCTTCTCGAGCGGGGCCTGGTATCTCATCCCAGTCTCCCCGAACAACAGTGGTTCTCGCTCTTCGACTTGCTTTCTGATCACATCGCACACGGATGTGGAGATGCTGGTCGGGTCCTTGGCCTCGTGGAGCCAATGGCCAAGATTGTCACCGACAAGTTCTTCGATGACGCAAATCAGTCCAACCGCATGTCTCTCGCTGTGGCAACCGCGCTCTTCAAGATTGCGAAACTTCCCCGCGATCGCCAGGCTGTGGAGGCTGCTCGTCGACGTCTATGGGGTGCACCGCCAACTGCGTCCCGATCATCCTCGTTTGACCCATTCCATCACCTCTACCAGCTTCAAAACCAAAGCATGAGGTTTTTGTACGGCCAACCCAAAGATTCAGTCGACGATACCTTAATAGCGTCCTATTTTGAAGCAGTGGATGCATTTATTCTCGGCTCATTTTCGCAAACTGGCGTCAAGACTTTGTCCAAGTTACAAGATGGGCTTTCTCCATGGTTTCAGGACGACAATGCTCAGATCAAACTGAGTGACGATTCTCCTCTCTCAAAAGCAGTAAGTTTATACACGTTGACGCTTCCTCTTCTATTTCCGCCCCAATCTAACCTTGGATAGTTGAAAACCACATGGGATGGCATTTGCGGGCAGCTGTTGTCCCTCGGCCGCCTGGAAGACAAGGATCTTAATGCGATTGAGTGTCTCTTTTCTGCCGGATTCAAGAGTAGACACCGCTACGTCGTGAACAAGATGGCCGAAACCTGGAATACTTTGGTCAAAGATGAAGAGAGCTTGGACTGTTCAGACAGTCTTAAATCCATCATTACCTCTTTGCGTCCGAGGGTTGACATATCGTTCCCTGGTATGGAGGAATCGAGTGGCGAGTTTGGAGCTCAAGCCCAGTCCTTCATCGAATCACAGGAGGACCTGAGCTTCATGGCGTTGTCGTCTACCAAGTCATCAGGGCAAGCCGCTGAGCAAGCAGCCTCGCCAGCGCCATCGTTCTCGAAAACGAATTTAAGAGGCGCAATGACACGAAAGCGCCGGAGGGATGCTACTCCCGAGATAGTGCAGACCAAATCAGCCAAACGAACGAACACCCCACGACTCCGACACGACAATTCGCAAATCCAGTTTGCGCCTATTGCTTCGTCGCCATTAGCCGAAGAGTCTCAACATCTCACCGAGAGGCAGAAGGAAGTCCGCCAAAGACAACAAGAGAACGTTGGCCTCTATCCTGGTATTCGATCCAGTCCTCGAACTCGGTCCCGAGCTGCTCTCGAAGACAATTCAAAGGAGTCCGAGACTAAGAGAACTCGAGACTTGGAGTCGACACCTGAACGGCCTGCTTCCTACGAAGACTTTATTACTTCAACACCAACTCCTCGGCGTGGACAAACTTTGCACTTGGAAGACTTTAACGATCCACCTTCATCACCGCCAATACCAAGACCAAATCCTCTCCTGTCCGAGATTCGTACTCGCTCAAAGGCTAGAAACTCTCTTGAGAACTGGCAATTCTCGTCGCCGCCAGGAACCCCTTCGGACAGCCAGCAACGCGCTGAATCTCAATCCGAACCCCAGGTACCCTCGACAGACAAAGGTTCATCAAAGAAGAGCTCACGGGCGAAACGACGGAGAAAGTCCAAGGCCAGCTCTCCTGTCAATGAGGAAGTCATTCCTTCTAGTGTCGTTATTGAAGATGCTCAAGAGGACTTGAGCATTCTCCCGGATGCACCACAGCCCGTTGCTACCGAAGAGCAGAAGGAAGAGTCTCACGTATCGCCCATCGAGAACACCCCCTCCACACCTCAGCAAGCCATGTCGCCTCCTAGCAAAGTTGAAGTGACGCCGAAATCCGGAGATGATGAGTTCGTTGATGCTAGGAGCACCCCTGAGGACGTACCGAATGAGCAGGCACTTGCAGCTGCTCGCGAGTTGGTCTCAAGCCAAAACCAAGATTCCTCTTTTGCACTTAGTGAAGGTGAGGAGAGCAGTTTTATGAGATTTGTGGTTGAGCTTGAGTCGAGGCGATGCAGCCTTCCGTTTGATAAGGTCAACTCGATTTCTTCGTCCCCAGAGAAGAAGGAATGCATTGAAGTACAAGGAGACTCATCACCAGAGAAAGCGCAAACAGTTACGAAGAGACCTTCTTTGCCGCCAGTGATTCCTTCTACACCACTCGTCCCTGACTTGGGGGACTCAGAAGATCAGAGCCAGAGCCAGAGCCAGAACAAGAGTCAGAGTGGAGGCCAGGGCAGCAAGAGGAAGAGGAAGCGAAGTCTCAAGTATGCCGAGACACGCCGCAAGAGAAGACGATCAGCCGACCCCACGGCGTCAGATCAGGGTCAAGAGAGCCAGCAAACATCTCAAGATACGGGCTCACCGGCGCCAACTGTTCGACGCACTTCTAGGCGGAATGCAGGACAGAAAGGCAAAAAGCAGCAGCAAGACGAGGACGACCAGGCGTCATCGACCAAGGAGCCGGAACCAGCGCCTGCACCTGAAGCAAAATCGAGTAACCGTGTCGAAGTTCGAGACGGCGGTGACACGGACGAGGAGCTCCTATCTCAGCTGGTCACGGAGTCTAATGCGGCTTCGCAAACCCAGTCCCAACAAGAAGCAGTCCTTGAAGTTCCAAGCGCAGTCATTGAGGATTCAATGGAGCTCGTGTCTGCAGAGGATGAAACATTCCAGGAGACCCGGAATGAAGAAGCCAAGTCCAATGATAACGAGACACCAGACGTTGGGAAAACGAACACAATCATGGACATCCTACGCGGTGGGCTGAATGAACTGCGCGATGCAGCACTATCACGAGAGGTTGTATACCAGCTGGAGGACATGTTGATGGACATGAAACGGGAGCTATTCGAGGCAGAGCGACGCGGAAGACATTGAGACACGACCCAAGGACAGGATGGATTATTTTGTGGCGCGTAAGCGGACTTTGTTTTCTGGGAATTGCTTGTAATACCTCCCTTGCGGATTCTTGGGCTTGGTGGTTGTTGTGTCGCGTCTCATGATGGAAGCGTTCGGGTTACTGGATGAATACCTACCTACATACAACACCAAACATAGATACGTAGATACCAAATGAAACAAAAGAATACCCATAAATGGACATGCCGAATCTCGGGGTTAAGCAGCTAAGACAGAGTCTAATGAGGAGGGCGAATCTGGGGAATGCCGGGGTAAGGTAAACGGTATACCAACAAAGGAAGCTGGTGCCAGGCAGCGTTGGGGTAAGATTTTGAGACGACTGTGTATCGCGTAGCCAGATGACATGAGGAGACGGTGACAGGCCAACAGCTCACGTCCTGGGTGTATGTAACGCTGCAAATTATCGAGCACGGGGGAGCGCGATGCGGAGGATCGTCGAGAGAGACAGGAGTGAGAGCCAAAAAAGAGTGGGACAGCAAGACGGGCGACTGGAGGTCTGGAGGTCGGGTTGTCCCAAAGAGGAAACCCGAGAGAATGGCAGGGTACCTGGTGATGGTGGAGAAACAGACTCAGAACCTTGGAAGGTGTGGTTCGGCAGCGAGATGAGATGAGGGAGGGAGGGAAGGTTTGAGATTGAAGGAGATGGTGGCGTAACACAAATGTAGAGAAGAGTTTTCGTGGCCACCGGTTCTGTGTTCTAGAATGTTTTGCATCACGGTTTGTAGTTTAAGAGCGATGAGGGTTTGCAAGCAGTTGATGATTGTCTGAAGGCGAAGTGGTTTAGAGATGAACACGGCCTTGGCCTCGACAGCACACACAACTCTCACGCTGGCTGATACATATTACAGAACAAAGCTAAATCGATCGATTCCAAGACATGTTGGCCGTTATTCTGCTGCCTGGTAATATCTGGGTCCAAGTTAGGGTCATGGTTTGTGAGGTGCCAGCATTAGTTCGCAGCAATACAGCGAGTGCATGTACACTGTTCCGCTTGAATCTGACCAACAAGATCTCACTCCGCGAGGGAAAAAAACACAAACCGGAGTCTCCACGGGGTCCGTTTTTCATTATTACGAAAACGCAGACAAGAAACTGCCGGTGCGCGAGAACTACGTCAGGTAGATCATTCCCGCTGCGGGAAGGGATGTGCGAGATGTCGACAGGGGTGCTGGAGAAAAAAAATCTCAGGCAGACAGGGTGAGTCTCTGTCGGCGATTTTGATCGTTGCTATTCGTCAAAAAGCGACCCTGAGCCTCGTCTTGTCGCTTCGGAAAAGATGTCGTGGTGTGATGTGCAGGGATCTGAGATGTTTAATTGTTTGGTGTTGTTGGTGCGGTTCGGCAAGGACCAGAGGAAAGAATGAATTATTACTTAGCGATACTACCGTATATAGACTAACGCCCGGCTGTTTTAGAGACAGGTCTCAGTGTAAGTCGGAGATGAATGCCAAAGCGTTACTACCAGTGTCATGAACCTCTAAAAATGACAACAATTGTACTCTCAATGCGATTGAATTACATCTTTATCTTGGCAGAACGTTCTTTTTTCCTTGCAGAGATGCTTATTTAGCATTCAACAGTTGCTTAGAGATGTTCAAGATGGTGGTGTACCGCGTCTAGTATTTCCCAAAGCAGCTTAGCGCTTCGTCAGATAGGCAGCTAATTGAGGGAACCTATCTAAGCCCAAGGCGACCAGCAAAACCAGCTACATGGATTAAAGAGCGGTTACAGAGCAAGATCGAGTATCGAATCGCGTGAATTCGTGGATTACTTCAAGTGGGGACAAGCAGCTCTGTACGCATGGGTTTCAAGCCATGGTTATGCGCCGGACGTTTTCGCTGCTAAGGCCGAAGGATTCCCGGACCCGTCGCCGCGCCGGTGAGACGGCAGTCAACGCTATGCAGGCAGCGTGGCGCCGGGAGGCCCGTACCTACCTTTTTCTCTGCCTCGGCCGCTGTTTACTGCATATCCGTTGTAGGGCATCCGAAGGCCAATTGCAGGCAGCATTGGATGTACTGCAACCCGCGGAACATGGCTCTTCCGTCTAACATCTAAACACAGCTTGAGTTGCTCGCGATGCTTTTCTGCTCCAATTCGGCCCGCTCATGACTCGAGTGACGTCAATCGACTCTAATATGGGGCTCCCCTGGGGCTAAAACGTGAGCGGTGCAACCACAATCTCCATCTGTAGATACTGCCATCCACAAAAAAGATGGATCGCGGAACGGAGAGCCAACAGCAACCGTCGCGACCCGTGGCGGTTTATATCCGAAGCGGGACGGCGAGGAAGGGTCATGGTTATGTACGGTCAGCAGTCCATTCTTCCGTCGTGCAACGTCCCCTTCATTCGCGGCCAACAGCCAACATGTGGATCGAGCAAGACTGCATGCTCCTCTCTTGGCGGCGGACCAGAGAGTAAAGCGACAGGGAGTAAAGCGCGGTAAATGGCACGTTTTTGACTGTCGGGGCAAGGGACTCTGCTCCGTTCTTGACGGGGCGCTCGTTACTTGTACTGTACACGAGACGGCGACAGACACATCGACATGGGTCGGTTGGCGCGTCATTGTGCAGCGCTGGGCGTGGAATATGGCGATGATTAGTCGGCCCCGTCGTTCGCGAGCCTGTCGATACGCCCATCGAAACTGCGATTCGGTATTGAAATCCCGATATGGCTCACTCCGGGAGGGCGTCCCCGTCCATCTTTGACCAAAAAAGTCAAACCTGATGTCCCAAGAGGGCATGGCCGGGGATTTACTTACCGCCTCGTTGGTTTGCCTCTTTATTAGCGATCAAGGAGGGGGTCTGAGGTTGCAACGCACACCTTATTTTACCCTCCCACATATATGTACAGGCAAGACTGTCTGATGTGCAATGAAGATGCCATCAACTCTTTGTATCTGCAACGGGTTGGATCGTAGATCTCTGTTTTATTATATGTAGTCGTTTTGTCGTCGTCAATCAGCCAAGAGCCAAGCCGTTAGAAGCAGAGCCTCATTGCTAGGCGATCTAATATCTGCGCCATGGCTGCCACGATGTTTTCTTGTCCCGTCTTGTCCCTCAAAAGTTGTGGAGGTGAAAGCATGGATGTCAGCTTGGCTTATGTGATCACGTGGGCACCGAGACAACCACCAGCCATCATCGGGTTGCCTGTCTTGATCAAGAGTCGCCTCCTCCGAGGAACCGAAAGTCAGAGTCTATTTCGTCTGACAGTTTCACGAATCATGCCGGCAGAGACAGAGCCTAGAAAGCCCTCATCCATTGACGGTCTTGGCTGCTTCATCGGCTCATCCTTTTTAGGCATTGTAGCAATTATCGGTACCGACCGGTGTTGGTTTTTTTCAATCGTTCGGCCACCCAATGACAGGCGTCATCAACAGAGCGGATCCTCACCGAAACAAGGTACCTCCAAGGTTCCAATCCATCCAACAAGGACCTTGTAAGGCGTTGCCCGGTTGAAAGACGAGACGGTAGACGTTGGTTCGATAATGTCAATCGTGAAACGGGGTTCAATTGTCCCCGGAAGCCCCAAAAGGCAAAACGAGAAAGAGAAGGAGTCACCAGCCGCACTTTGACGCCTTAGGCGCCCCAGTTTTCATTCCCCTACCATGACGTCGTCTTCCCCACGCTCCAGCCTTTTCCTCTTCTCTGGCGACCGCCAGGCCATGGGCATGGGTTTGTCTGTCCCCCATGTCCGCTTCCCCAACTCGCGCAACCGCTGCGGAGACGAGAAGGTGAAAAATATGGGCTGGAGCGGTGACCTGAGGCGTATACAGCACTCGTCAACCATGTAAGTGTTGCTCTGGCCGTGTAAGCAATCTCTCTGCTGTTCGGTGTGTGTCTATGCAAGCAACAAGCCATACTTTTGGCCTTAATCTGCTTCCCGTGCCCGAGCATCCTAGCGCTGGGCCAATACTTGCTCGGCTTACAGAGATCCTCTCCTCTCCCGCCGCTGACCATGCCGTGCCCGTGCCCATCAATGCAGGGGTCCATCCATGGGGCACACATCCTGTACGAGAACTCGACTGCGGATGTACCTGCTGTACAGACATTTATCGGCCGTGAGGTGGGCGACGGGATCCATCGACATCCAAGGCCAAGGCCAAAACAGTCATCCATGGTCCTATCCTTGCCCAAGGTCTGAGACGGACGCCATGTGGTGGGTGTGGATATCATCAGAGGCCGTGGACCCAGTACATGATACCCTACCTACCACCACCTTACATCGCCTTGACTCGCTCTGCAGTGCGACCTGAGACCCTTCCTGCCGGGTGCGACAGACAGTGATCATCGTTGAGGCCTCTTTCTATAAAACCCATGGTCCCCGCTCGCCGTTGTCGCTGCTGTTCTATGCTGTTTCGTGACGCCAGCTATCTTTGGTCTACTCCCCTTGGCTCTGAATTTGGGTGAACAATTCGTCGTCTTTCACCATGTTCCAGAAATACTTTGGCCTGCGAGGCCAGGTCCTCAACTATGCCATCAGCACGATCGCAGGATGCGATTTTCTGCTCTTTGGTTATGGTAAGCTTCCCTCCTGACCAGTCAATGCTGAGCCACCGCTTACAACTATGTTTTCACAGATCAGGGAGTCATGGGCGGTATCTTGACCATGCCGCGGTTTATGGAGGATTTTCCAGATCTCGATCCCGATGCTGAGGGCATCTCTGACGCCGTGTCCAACAACCGTTCCAACTACCAGGGTATTGCTGTATCTTCCTACAACTTGGGCTGTTTCTTTGGTGCCATCATTACCATCTTCATTGGCAATCTGCTGGGTCGCAGAAAGATGATCATGCTTGGTACCAGCATCATGGTTGTTGGCGCTGCTCTGCAGGCCTCTGCTACAACTCTCGAACACTTCATCATTGGGCGAATCATCACTGGCCTGGGCAACGGCGGCAACACCTCGACCGTCCCCATGTGGCAGTCGGAAACATGCTCTGCTCACAAACGCGGCAAGCTGGTTATGATCGAGGGCGCTCTCATCACGGCTGGTATCATGATCTCGTACTGGGTCGACTACGGCATGTACTTTGCATCCAATACCTCTGCCTGCTGGCGATTCCCTCTGGCCTTCCAGATCGTCTTCTGTCTCTTCATCATGGCATTTGTCATGAATCTGCCCGAGTCCCCCCGCTGGCTCATGCTGAAGGGACGTGACGAGGAAGCTCGAGAGGTTATTGCTGTCATTGCCGACCAAGATCTTCACGACAAGTACGTTGAGAACGAATTCAAAGCCATCAAGGAGACCACCATGGAGATGAGCAAGGGAACCTTCTCCGACCTCTTCCGACGCAACCAGAACCGCAACCTTCACCGCACCATCCTCGCATATGTGAATCAAATGTTTCAGCAAATCAGTGGCATTAACCTCATCACATACTACGCTGCTCAGATTTACAAGAAGTTGGGTATGACTGGACACATGCCCCTTCTCCTCGCTGCCCTGAACGGTACCGAGTACTTCATCGCCTCGTGGCCTGCCGTCTGGTTGGTCGAGCGTGTCGGCCGCCGCAAGCTGATGCTCTTTGGTGCGACTGGCCAAGCTTTTACGATGGCCATCCTGGCTGGTGTGGGCAACCACGACGACAACAAGGGCTGTCAGATTGCCGGTGTCGTGTTCCTCTTCGTCTTCAACACGTTCTTTGCTGTTGGCTGGCTTGGAATGACCTGGCTATACCCTGCTGAGATTACTCCTCTTCGAATCCGCGCACCTGCAAACGCTTTAAGTACTTCGAGCAACTGGATCTGGAACTGGCTGGTAAGTGAAACTCATTGCTTCCGTAGCAACACTGGAGGAATTCGAGACTAACACGTTGGTTTTGTAGGTTGTCATGATCACGCCTCCTGCATTCAAGAACATCAAGGGCCACACCTACACCGTTTTCGCCGTCATCAACGCCATCATGGTTCCTTCCGTCTACTTCTTCTTCCCCGAGACGGCTTACCGATCCCTGGAGGAGATGGATACCATCTTCCAGAAGGTTACTGGCTTCAAGGGCGCTTTCGATGTTGTCAAGCAGGCCAAGATTGAGCCCCACCGATACGACAAGAATGGCAACCTCCTCATTGCCGTCGACGAGGTAGAAGAGAAGGGCCACACCGAGCACCGAAGCGGCAGCTCAAGCGATGTCAGCGGCACTCCTCCAAACGCTGCCTTGTTCACCACCAACGACGAGGAGACTCAGCGTCAGGAGAAGTAAATGGCGGCTCCATTTTGATCGTCATATTGGAGCACGCTTGCTGGAGGCATGGCTTGCTTAAGTCGAGTGACCACTCGTGAGTGATGCTGAATTAAGTTTAATTTAAACAAGATACCCCATTTGTTGCGCTGGAGGATGGGGCAAGGACTTTGGCTCTAGCTGAAGTTGAGAGTCGTGTGTCATATACTTTATCCTACATAGATACCCGAGACAACATGGCTCTGATTTTCGTCACTTTTGACCCTTGATCACCTCGTGAAACGGTGTATGTGGCCCGATGGCATAAGCTTGGTAGGGTTAGAGTTCCGGAAAGCCTCACTTGACAACTAGCACATAGGCTAGACGTCTTGTACGCCATAGAGCTCAGCCAAGAGAAAGAATCATCAACAGATGGAGGAATAGTATCAAAGCATCCACTACACCATATCGTCAACTGGAAAACTGGTCCGGATGCTAATTGAAACAAACACAAATTGACATGCCCAAATAATAGATACCCGGATGGGGGATCCTTTTCTAAATACATACGTATGTCGGAACTCAGAATGCTCCAAGGCCCTTGCTTCCCAGAGGCATGGGCACTCCATCGTATATTACCGAACATTCAGTTAGTGATTGTGTCGCATAACCTAAAACAACAGCCCTAGGCGTAGATCTTGAAGGATAAACTTGATTCCATGAAACAGGCCCACTTGATGAGGCCATCGAAAGCCAAGGGGTGGACCACGACTTGTCTTGTAGATCCCTCGACAATCTACCCACCAGTGGCAATGTAATGGTGGTCCATTTCTGACGGGTCTTGGAGTAAGCCAAATCGTATTAGGTTTTAGTTATCTGGGGTGTCAAATATTACACGTCGCAGTGGATAGGATTGGACCCTAAGTCACGTATACTCAGTGAAGTGTTATAACAAGTGTTTGGAAAGCAAGAGTTCTAAGATATGCTGATTGTAGAATAAGATATATAACACCGCTATATGTACGATCCTAGCCAAACCTGTACTCGATGTATTAAATGCCGTTTTAGAAACGGCTTGTACGCAGCTGACTGCGTCTTTCAACGACATGGGACAGGTCTGCTTTAAATCCTCACTCGACGTACTCAGGACACCATATCCTCAGATAAGTTCATTTGGAACAGCAGGCTTTGTTGTGGCATGAAGTGCGTATATCGATGCAGCTGTGAAGTATATGCTTTTTTTTTTTTTTTTTTTTTCCTGCTGTGAGGCAAGGCATTGGGTGTAATGCTTTTGATTGTGTTAGTTACTGTGTCATCTTCCATTGGGCTGCCTTGATCTACCTTCTGGTATTGAATAAGGTTAAAGAAATTAAAATTAATATCCTCAGATAATTAAAACCATGAAACATAGTCAATTGTGAGTAACTAGATTCCCTAAAAGATAGAAGTGGGTTTATAGGTTTAACAGTTTGCGGGGTTCAGAGCAGAAACCTCGACATGAACAACTAGTATCGGCACACGACAAAGAGATAGTTTGTGTAGCCCTCTCACAGTAAAAATTTAGAAGACAACGTACGATTTTTATTTGTACTAGCACAGTTGTGTATATCTATACTAAGCCTATAGACGTTGTCGACTAGAAACTAGATCAACACGGCGTGCTGATTCGATAGGCTAACAACGTGAATGGTTGTTGCACAATAAGGTTAACCGAGATTCTCTTTTTGCATACCTCGGTTGAAATGAGCGCCAATAAATATGCATAACCGTTGTCCAAAGTTATGTATATATCTAAACAGGGCTGTGTTTCTGACCTTATTTTGTCACCTTTCGGACAACGACACTGGCTACAAACTCGATAAAAGATACGCCACAAAATGTCACCCCAAGAAGGAAACCCTCTAAATAGATCAAAATTCCTGCCAATGAGCTTCTTGCAAGCTCCCCGGTGCTCCTCACTAGTCCTACCTCAGTCTTGGGCGCCGAATACCATGCCCTTGGCCCGAACTGCCAAGAACAGCATGGGTGCCGGTCGGCCGTGTCGGCACGGCGTGCTCTAGCTTTAGACGTACCAGGATTTAAGAGCGCAGCTTTAGGATCGGTTACAGCGGCTGCACCCCCTGCAACAACTCTATCGGCACCGACGTCGACGATCTCGAGCATCTTGTTGGGTGGGATACCAGCTACAACCTCGTCAAATTCAGGTATGCTCAGCTCCTAAAGTGAAACATGGCTATGAGAGACGAAGGTGATTCAGTTTTCGCTCAAAGAATGCCATTATCCAAGTGTAGACACAGAAGTTGGTTGAACCAAGTCGCTTAAACCAACGTCTTTATTTAGACAAGTTCTTTGCAACTCGGCTATAACCTACCCGTTCTGGTTAGACTGACACACAATCGGAACGAGTGCTCTCTTGACACCTTGGCGAGTTTTCAGGCCGAGTTTCACTGGGTTGTCGAGGACCGGGAAGTGGGAATGGCGCTGCCGTCTAGTTCCTGACATAAGCAGGCGTTGATAGTTGGTGTGCACTTGGGGAGCGGCCATGTTTCCTCATTTGTCGTCAGGCAAGCACGAGCGGGCTAGGCAGGAAGGCAGGATGGGTCAGCTGGCCGGTTCAAGGCATTGCAGTGTAGCATATAGGGCTTCCTTCCCTGATTGATGCGGTGCGGTGCGTGCGATGCGATGTGAGGGTGTGTCACAAGCCGAACATCTGAGACGCGTTTCAGCTTGAGTCCTGCCCGTCGTGGAGCTCCAACTATAGCACGGGGTCCCACTAGTTGATGCGAGGGGAGCCTCTGGTTGGCTGCGTCGAAGCTACCCCGCCATGCGACATCCCACCTCCTCCCTCCCTTCCCTGCGCATCACATTTCAGCGTCTTACAACATCACGACAAATCTTGTTGCGTGGGAGAGAAAAAAGGCAGCCAATTCCAAGCCTTGGTTTCGCTTAGTCCCATAGGGTGCCTTGTATTCCATCTTCATTCCCATTAAATACCCATCCTTCGCAGCTCTGGCTTAGCCCTCGCTCGTCCTTACCAAGTGCAGACAGCTTGAACACCCCACTCGGACCGTTCAACCCCACTTCCGCATCCGCCACCAGCTCCGCCAACCTCAACTCAACTTCGACTCTCTTCTCCCTTTCTGGCCTTTTTGATTACTCGTCTTCGGCAAAGGATAGCGACTTCTTGCGATACCAATCTTCGTCAGTCACAATGGTCGACCGTCCCAACAAGCCCTCGGCGCTGGCCTCAACCCCCGCCGCCCCTCCCGAGTCCACCGTCAATATCACCCACGACAACTCGCGCGTTGAAGCCGTCCTCCCCACCGGAGAAAGTGTCGAGGTTCTCCTCCACGGTGCCACCGTCGTCAGCTGGAAGGATGCCTCGGGGAGCCAGAAGCTCTGGGTGAGCGAGGCTGCTGCTCTTGATGGCAGCGCTCCCGTCCGAGGTGGCATCCCCATTGTGTTCCCGGTACGGCATATAGCCTTTCTCTCATGCTGTCGCATGCAGCCGTTGTTGCTAACAGTCATTTCATGCAGGTCTTTGGTACTGCCCCCGACCACGAGGCCACCTCAAAGCTCCCCCAGCATGGCTTCGCCCGCAACTCGCGATGGGAGTTCCTCGGCAAGTCCACGAGCGAGGGCTCTAGCACCAGCGTCAAACTCGACTTTGGCCTGTCTTCCGAAAGTATCTCTGAGAAGACCAAGGCTCTGTGGCCTTACAAGTTCTCCCTCATCTACAGCGTCTCGCTCGACCAGGACAGTCTCAACACTACCCTCGTCATCACCAACGACGGCGATGTTGCTTTTGACTTCCAGACCCTTCTGCACACCTACTTCAAGATCAATGCAAGTCTCAATGCGCTGCGAGAACCTCAGAATCAGAGCTAACCATGGATACCAGGACATTACCTCTACAGAAGTCACCGGTCTGGAAGACTCGACTTACTTGTCCAAGCTTGCCGGCACCGAGGAGACCCAATCCGGTGCTGTGACCTTCGCCGCCGAGACTGACTTCGTCTACACTCCAGCCAAGGGTCCCAAGCACCCTGTTGTCATCTCTGAGGCTGGAAAGCCTCGCTTCAGCATCGTGCGCGACAACCTCGACCAGGTCGTCGTCTGGAACCCCTGGGTCGACAAGGCCGCCGCCACCAAGGACTTCGCGCCCAAGGACGGCTGGAAGAACATGCTCTGTGTCGAGCCCGGCACCGTCAAGGGCTGGCAGAAGCTAGAGAAGGGCGACGCATTCGAAGCGGCGCAGACCATTACCCTAGCTTGACAGGGTGATGGTTTCTCAAGAGATAGGAATGCAGCGATCAAGTACAAGATATGACGGGCTTACGGCCGCACAATGACATGAGATGGATATGAAATCGGATTATTCTTTGAGTAGTGGATTGAACTGAACAAGACGCGAACCAGGAGAAGCCAGCATGCTTAGCACTGAGATGCACTTAGAGATCAAGAATGCAAATGATTCAAGCAAACCAGTGCAACCCTTTTTTTCTTCTTGTTACTTGTGATGATCCCAAATAAGATCCTAATTTGTCGCTAGGCAATCACAGACATGATTCCTTCAGATGAGCTCCTAACATTGCTCTTTTGTCGTGTTCTACACTTGAGAACCTTGCCCCTTTTTTATTCACCTTTCGCCTTCAACAGACCTCTCTCATGCCGAGTCCTTCTTATGTTGCCGTGAGAAGTGATCAGCAACCAAGAAGGCCAATTCAAGAGCCTGCTTCTCATTCAGTCTAGGGTCGCAGAAACTAGTGTAGTTGGTCGACAGGTCATCCTCATCTAGACCCTCACTACCACCCAAGCACTCGGTAACAGCATCACCCGTAAGCTCCAGGTGCATACCGCCGAGGTAACTTCCCTCATTTTTGTGGATACGCAGCGTCTCCTCCAGCTCGCGGTAGATATCTCCAAATTTGCGTGTCTTGATGCCGGTGGGCGTAGACAGAGTGTTACCGTGCATGGGGTCGCATTGCCAGACGACGGTGCGGCGGTACTCAGAGTCCTCAACGGCGCGGATGTGCGTAGGTAGCAGCTCGCTCACACGCGCAGCGCCGTAACGAGTGATGAGGGTGATCTTGCCGGGCTCGCATGTAGGGTTCAGCGTGCGCAGCAGGGAGAGAAGGTCGGAGGCAGGTGTCGTGGGACCGACTTTGATGCCGATGGGGTTGGCGATGCCACGGAAGAATTCAACGTGAGCGTGGTCGATCTGGCGTGTGCGGTCGCCGATCCAGATGAAGTGCGCCGAGGTGTCGTAGTACTCCTTTCTCGGGGCCTCGGCGTCATCATCGGCTGGGGGCGTGGGGCTGTAGTTCCGGGCACCCGGAGCGGGCTTCTCGAGGAGACGTGTCAAGGCCTGCTCATAATCAAGGAGGAGGCCCTCGTGGCTTGTGAAGAGCTCAACAGAGTCAAGCTCACCCGGTCGGGCGTTGATGACCTGCAAGAAGCGCAGGGTTTGCTGGATGCTCGAGGCGATGGCCGAGTACTTGGCCTTGAGCTCCGGGTCCCGCACATGGCCGAGACCCCAGTCAAGCGGCCGGTGGAGATCGGCGATGCCGGAAGCCAGGGCAGCGCGGATGTAGTTGAGGGTGGCGGCGGAGTGGTGATAGGCCTTGACAAGGCGCTGAGGGTCAATAGCCCGGTCCTCGAGGCGGAAACCATTGATGATGTCGCCCTTGAAACTAGGCACTTCCTTGCCGTCCACCATCTCAGTCGGGCTGGACCGCGGCTTCGCGTACTGTCCAGCCATGCGACCAATGCGCACCACACGCTTGTTGGTGCCCCAGATGAGAACAACACTCATCTGCAGCAGAAGCTTGATCTTGCTTTCAATAGGGCCCTGGCGGCAGTAGTCAAAGAGCTCTGCGCAGTCACCGCCCTGTAGGAGAAAGGCGTTTCCTTGTGCGACATCGCGGAGGTGAGCCTTGAGGGCGTCGATCTCGTTGGGGTGGACGAGGGGAGGGAGGCCAGTGAGTTCGTCGACGGCGGAGGCGAGAGGAGCGGGGTCGGGGTAAGAGGGCGCCTGCTTGATGGGCTTTGAGCGCCAGGAAGAAGGCTCCCAGGAAGATGAGGAGGCCATGTCCAAGTTAAAGATGTGGTTCGTTATAGATGGAGAGAGAGAAGACGTGAGTCAAGAAGCTTGGCGGGACCTGCCGCACACACAGTTTCTTCTCTTTTTTACTGGAAGAACAATCTCTGTGTTTTTTTCCGGGGCTTCTCAAGAAGTGAAAAGGGGTGTAGGATTTTATGTTGTTGTTGCGAGTGAGTGAGTCACATCCATCAACAAGGGAGTGAGTGAGCTTCAACAAAGAGATGCCCCCCTCCTTCCTTGCACAGACACAGACCCCGGGCAGAAAAATGAAGTTGCACAAAGCTCAATTGGCGAATGAGGTGGCTTTCAGCCGATAGTAGCCACCGCGGGTGTGGCTGGTTGTGGCGCGACAAGCCTGGAATAGGGTTGAATAAGTTGCTTTTAGGTCAGAGCAGTGCCCTGAATACCGACAGGATGAGTGTAGGTGAGGTGATTTGTAAAGCAGGATATCTGGTCTTTTGAGCTTGTGTTTATGAAATGCGTAGATTCTGAGGAACCATTCACGACAGCTGTCGAAGTCTTGAGCACACCGTCACGGAGTATAGCTATAGAGTACATTATACGACAACCCTAATAGAAGAAACCAAAGAACAATAACGCTGGCTGGGTTCAATTCTATCACTTCAGAAGAAATCTAAAAAGGAAGGTATCAACTCCTGTTTGAAAAGCTGCAATCTTGCCCAGTTGAGCTCCATCTCCCCCCACCTCCCTGGAATAATTGCCCCTCCAAACCCCACCAACAGCTCTCCCCAACCTCCAAACTTCAACCTCCATCCTAAACCACCAAACCCAAAAAAACATCACCGCCATGTCCGCCACAGACGAGACCCCCTCCCAGACAGCAAAGTCCGCCGAGGACCGCAAGGCCGCCTCGGCCCTCGAGAACCTCGACGCTGACGCAACCCCCTCCTCCACCGCCCAGAATGTCGACGCCGACGCCGCCACCAAGGCCATGAAGACCCTCGGCGGCGCAAAGTCGGCGTCCGGCGCCGGCGCTGCCTCCCACAAGAACGTCAAGGTCGACCCCGCCGACGTCGCCCTGCTCGTCGACGAGCTGGATCTCCCCAAGCCCAAGGCCACTGAGCTGCTCAAGAGCAACGAGGGTGACGCCGTCAAGGCCATGAGGGCGTTTGTTGCCGCATAGTCCGTCCGTGCCAAGAGAGAGCGGGCGGATATAGCACCTAAAGAGGACCAAGTCTTGCCATAGCGGTCACCGAGTTCCTAATAACATACTCGAGTGTTACAACATCCGGCTGAGTTGACAATTCGACGATCCAACAGCTGCTCGTGTTTCTAGCTCCTGGCCTGGCGTGATAAAGATTATATGGGCCGAAGAGTCGGCAAAACCAAGCAGCAAGTCGAGGGATTGGTTCGCTTGGAAGACCAAGGCCACTCAACGGTTTACAACATCACGTCGTGGAGACCAGGACGAGCCTGTTTCCAAACCCTCAAAACATAGAACATCCAGGCATTACGGCAAGGTGTTGGATGGATTGAGTTATCAAAGATTATGCAACCAGTCATAGACTGTGCGGCTCGCATCCAGCACATGTGAAACCTCATACCAAAGTCACGAAAGATCATGGTCAACAATATACGGTGATGATGATGCAATTATCAACAAGCCAACACTCAAATGCGTGTGAGCAGACGTCCACCCCCAAAGTGGGTATTAAACCAGACTTCCTTAACGCCGAGTTACCCGTCCTGTCTGTCCCGTGGTATCCAGTTCCATAACGAGCGTGTGCCATTGCTCCCCACCAGCAAATCTAAATCAGACCTTGAACGCCCAGTCCATCCTAGTCCATGTACAACTATCCCACTATGGTCAACCTGGTCTCTCTTTACTGCCAGGCCCGGGCGAGCGGGCTGCCAATCTTGGGCGCAAACTGCAAGCTCTTGCGTCGGGCAGCCATGAGACGGAGGAGAACATGGTCGTCCTTCTCCTGTCTGAGAATACCCGCTCCCATCTCACGGTACGCGTTCGACTTGGGTGGACAGGTTCGCGTCAGGAGGGCATCCTTGGTGGGCGAGTCATCCAAATCATCCTCGTCGTCGTAATCACCAGCCGAAGGCGTTTCGGGGGCAAGGTTGGCGGCATATCGTGCTACCGCCTCAGGGGCAGGCGTCTTGGGGACAGGAGTCAAGATGGCCTCAGACCAGTCATGATCCTCCATCTCCTCATCTTCATCGGGCTCTGAAGGGGTGTACATCCACGCGGTACTCTCACGACGGTTGATGGGTGTCGTAGGGGCTGTACGGGAACCCCCCTTAGCGGGGCTTGTGACGAGAGTACCGTTCATATTGGCCAGAGCCTTGGGCTCCATGCTCTTACGACGACGAGCTCCGCCGCGGGGGATGTGGCTAGTGTTGAAGCGGTAAGGGCTTTCATCAAGCCATTCGTTTTCACGCTCACAACTGATCTTGGTTAGCTTCATGTTCAAAACGCTGTAGAAAGATATCGACTTACTCAAGCACCCAGCTGACTCCGACACACTGGACAATTCCGTTGCTCTCACGGACCTTCTCCAGTGTGCGCTTGCTGCCATCCTTGAAGACCACGTGTGTGATTCCAACCTTACTGGATGTCACGTCGCTGCCGGAACCGCTGGGGTTCCAGCTCCACGTCTTCATGCACTTGGCTCCCATCTGAGTCAGTAGTTCGACAAAGATGCTGCTGGCATCGGCTCCTTCACTGGTGTGTACATCGACAAAGACGACAGCACCACGGAGCAGGGCAGGATCAACATCGCGTCGAGGTGTTCGCGCGGGTGTACCCATTGAGGACCACAAGTCGGCCTTCGACGGGGTAACGGGGTTGGGCGTGGCAGGCGCCGACGAAGGGGGCTCAACAAAGGTTGCTGGCAAGCTCTTCCGGTCCTTTGCAGGCGAGTACGAGATAACAGTGGCATTCCTTGTGGGGCCAGAGGGTCGCTTTGGGGCAACCCGAGATGCGCTGAAGCTGCGCTTCTTGAGAGGAGTAGGAGTCGAGGTGTCGGCAGGCTTTAGAGGCACCTTGGTTGTGGTGTGGAATGTCTTCATCACCGGGCGCACAGGGGTGATGGGCGCAGGGGACCGCGATGATCCCATGGCAGGGTCGACAGGAACCTCGTTTTCATCGCCATACTCCTGGCTAGCCTCAGAGAGGGTGTCGTCAAAAGCATCGGTGTTGACGACTTCCTCCAAGTCCTCAGGCTCCATCAAGGACATTTCGTTGGCTTCGTGGGCCAAGGCAACATCCTCCTCGGTAACCATAACATCATCAAATGGAGTCTCCTCTTCCGCCTCCTGAGGGGCGGCATCTTGCAAGTTCTCCATACCAGCCCTGACGGTCATCTCATCTTCAAAGAAATGGTTCACTGCTGGCGAGGCCTCAGAGCGAGGTGTAGTCGGTCGCTCTGGCAGGCCAGCGGGCTCCGCAGGGGCGAGAGGAGCCATCTTGACAGGAGTGCTAGCAGACCATGAGCCAAAACGCTCAGCAAGTGCAGTAAAGCCTCCAAGAGAAGCTCGAGACGTCTTGGGGCCAGTTGCTCGGGTCTTGGGCGTCTGGCGGGCGAAAGGAGTTGGGGTAATGGGTGCTTGTCTGGTGGTAGAGGTTTGCTCGTCCTCGGACTCTGAATCTATATCTTGGCAGGGATCCAAGTCCTTCTCTCGGAGTTGGAACATGGGCTTCTCTTCCTGAGCTGTCGATGTGGTCTCTTGGGGTGCATCATCCTCCTCGGTAGCCTCATCATCAATGGCCATGCTCTCAACCTCCTCAGTAGTACCAACAACTTCCTCGACCGATGCGTCCTCAACCTGAACAATCTCCGACTCTGTGGTGATTTCTTGGGGTTGAACATCTTCCTCCTTCTCCTCGTCAACAATGCCCATATCCTTCTTCAAAGCCGGGTCGGCGTGACGAGGGAGGACAGCAGACAAGCGACCAGGGAAATGCAGGCTTTCCATAGGCTCGTTGAAAACGTCGTCTTCAACAGTGTCAAAGTCACCGCTGAGCTGGTCCTCAAGCATGAGCTTGTCTGAGGGCCTGGTGTGGTTCGCAGGAGTTGGTGTACCCAAAACTAAGGGCTTCATGGCTGGCGGTTCGCCAAGGGAAGAAAAGTCACGTTGTCGGGGCTCGGTAACTGGCTTCAGACCAGGCACAGCACGCTTCGCAGGTGACAGGAGCAGAGAAGCCTTCATTGCTGACTGGCTCTGCTGGGACTTGAGGTTCGGCCCAAGGTTCAATCCCTTGATGGGCGATTGAGGTCGCTTAGCCGCAGACTGGAGGAGGGAACTCTTGAAAGATGACACATCTCCTGACTGGGCATTCGTATCCTGTGGCTTCTTCATTGTAGATCCAGGCAAAGTGACGGGACCGATTCGGCGAGCTGGTGACCTCATCGTGTCCTTGAATGGTGAGGATGGTAACCTCTTGGCGGGGGATGCGACAGTTGTACCCAGGTCAGGTGGGTTTAGGATTCCTTTCGCGGTGGTTGTTGACTCGGTAGGTTGTTGCTCTTCAGATGGCTCGGTGTTGTTCTTGTGCGCGGCGATGGTGGGAGGCTTGATCGGATTCTTCATCATGGGCTTGACAGGTGTTCCGTCGCCAGCGAGCTCATCCTCGGAGTCGTCGTCCCTCGAAATGGGTATCTGAGTAATCTTCTTAGGACTTAATGGTTTCTTTTCGGTTGGCGTAGCGGATCTTACCGCCGCTCTGGTTGTTCGAGTGCCAGTAGCTGTTCCCCGTTTGGCTCGGCCGCGGAGCCCGCCACGAGTAGACTCCTGGGCGTCGACGGCGGGCTCGATGTTCTCCTTATCGGGCTCCTGGAACTTGACCGTCTTCTTGGTAGCAGGCTTGGCTGCTGCCGCTGATTTTGTTGTGGTGGTGGCTGTGCGAGTACGTGTGGTCTTCTTGACAGGCTCTGGAGCAGGCTCAACAGCCTCTGCAGCGACCACTTTCCGAGGGCGTCCTCGTGTTGCTTTGACAGGTGCCGGAGCCTCCTTGGGAGGCTCTGTGGCTGTCTTCTTTGCTACACGCCCTCGTGTAGGTCTCACAGGAGCTTCTGCCTCTGCCTCTGGCTCGTCTGCTTTCCGTGGCCGACCGCGTTTTCTGACGACGGCCACCTCAGGGTTTTTCTCCTCTTCATCTTCCTCGTGCTCGTCCGCTCTTGTCTTCCTCTTGGCAGCCGTACTTTTTGTGCTAGCAGTCGCTGTGCTCTTTGCCCGCGCGGCCGCTGTGACGATCTTTGTGGTTTTCACGGCGGGCTCACTGGCCTTGGCGGCGGCCCGCGAGCGAGTCATTCTCTTTGGCGGTGACTCCATGGTGATGGTGTTTTGCTGTGTATGTGGTTGATGGGTTAGTATGCAGAAAGAAGAGTTCAAGAAAGCAACATTGCGTTTTGACGATGCGTGTTTATTCTCGGGATTCTCTTTGGCTCAGTAGGGGTCTTATTTTGGCCGACCGTGTTTGCCCAGGTTGCCCGGCAACTGGGCCCGCTTTTTCGGTAGGCTGCAGATCGCAGATGCCGACCGCGTCAAAGCCCCGCAATTGGTAGGCACTCAGGCAGGAACTGTCATGTGGAAGAAGTAAACACAGCCAGTCGGTCACCTGTTAGGGCTGAACACTGATCATGAATATGACTTGACACTGATGTTGAGTGAACCTAAATTCAACATATTTGTATTGTTCTGATAAGCTGGCTTAGGTCAACAATAGACTCTTGTTATGATTCCATAGTAGAATATTAAACGTACCTGTACATAAGGGACTGAGAATGGTTCTATAGATCTTAGGCTTCCAGAGACAAAGGACCAACCCGAGCCACGTGGCTGCCATTGCCGCTCGAGTCGGCCAGAGATGCAAACAGTTGAGTTCGTGATAGCCCCAGGATAACTGGCAACTCTCTGTGTTGTTGGTCAAGTTTGACAACAGACACTGTCTTACCCTGGAGATCTCACGTTGCATGCCGTGACTCCGAATATTGTCATAACATCAATGTCATATGGGGCATCCTTGCAACATCTGCACTCAACTTGAAATTCTCATGATGACGCTGAGAAGGGCCGTACACAGGAAACAAAGGTTTCCTAGCATGCGCGCTTTACTGTTGTTAGTTTTTGGTTAGGTAGCGTCTCTCCGTGTGCAGTCTTCGCAACAATCACCCTCTGAACTCGGTTAGCTATCATATGTGAGTAATACCTTGCCGAGACATTGTCTTTGCATGCGTAAATTCACATCTCAAACCGTAAAGGTTTGCCATCTTCATAACGGGAGACCATGTTTGCGCCTGGTCTCCTCTGCATACGGCTCGTGCATCTAGCATAGCACATCCTCATTCACGTTGGATATGAGGTAGGCGCATATGATCGAACATGGCTGGTTACCAGTAGGTGACCTGTTTGTTGTTTAGAGAAGTGACAAGCAACGTCGTCTTGATCAGATGCAAGATGATCCAAATATGGCGGTGTATAGTGATGTCGTCTGCCCGCGCATCGTTACTCTTGTTGAACCCAAGAGTCGCTGCCAGCTGGACAGACCCTTCAACAAGACCCGCCGTTGTCGGGATATTTTTCGTTTACCCCTTTTACCGCCTTTCAGAGATTTATCCATGGTTTTCTCGCGCGCAGATCGTGGGCCCGGCATGTGGGAAGCGGGTCTTGGCGGGATGAGGCTTCACGATGCACTGAGCTGGGTGGATGGCTGTGGTTTTCCACTTGTCGTTCGGTTCCATGTCGGAGAAGTAGGCATGATAACCCCCATTGACCCCCATTCTTTGCGAAAGTTCCATTATACCCTCTTAATGGCCTCGATCATACTACGTAGAGATTGATAAGCGCGTTGCCCCCCAGCAAATCGGCCTCAAGCCAGGGCTCCCCCCCTGACGGGACGAATGTGATATCAGGCGGAATGGTGTCATTTTTCAGGCGATTCGCCTGCAGGCAGTCAGCTTCCTAAAAGAAAGAATTTCTCCGTCCCGTTTTATCGTCTTTCCTTGTTGGGCGGGAAGGATGCTTCTCTTTGGTCCTTAAAGGATTCTTGAAACGGATCGAGGGCGGCCGAAATGAGGCACCCTCCTTGATTGCTACCCACGCGCGATGGCACCCCGGGCCAAGCACCTGCAATCAAGGATGTGGCTGCCGGAGCTAGAAGGAGCGGTGTTAGTTGTTCGATCCGCTCTCCGCTCTCTGCAAGAGGGAACGGCGAAGCCGGAATAGCCTCCTCCGTTCCCTGCTCGAGATGCTCTTTGGAGAAGCCGGTCTCGGCGCCGAGATGGAGCCCGGCGACGGACACACAATTTGTCTGCGCCTCAGCAGCGACGTCAGTTCCAAGACTGGGGACGCGCAACTGCCAGCTTATAAATCTACGGATACCAAGGCCAAGACAAGATCGTGGCTTGACTAGAACTAGTGACACTGCAGTAGTCATTCTAGAGTCTCTTGGGCAGTCAGTGACGTGAAACGCGCGCGGTTGAACCCACAGCGTACAGCGTATTTGCCCACTCTCTCCCACCGGGTCGGCGCTCCCACTCAAACTCGCCTCCTCGAATCTATGTGCGACAGCATCTGGAACGGCGGCCGCCTGATGTCACCCTGGCCGGAACCGTTATGTGAGCATGAGTGATGGTGGATTGGAGTGGACCACCCCCGTTGTACCTGCGTGGGGAGGACGTGGGAGAGCCGGAATAGGCATTTTCGTCTGTTTTTTGTGGCTGAGAGGCTGCTGTTAAGCTTAAACCATAGTCAGACGAGGAGGATCAAACACGGGCTGATGCGCAAAACACGATCAAAAACATTGTTTCCCAACGCTCTACAAGCCATCAACTCTACTTGTTCCAATCACGGTATAACCTGGAATAAACCTGGAATAACACAAAATTCTCGTCGTATTCAGCTCACTAATGCCCGATCAAGCAACTTGGTTCCGCGTTTTAAACTCGACGCTTCGGAGACGACGGACCAGGGTCTGGCTCTACTATCCACCCAACATCAAGACTGACAGTGCCAGTGCCATGCTTCTCCATCGTCGGTGGGACCATGGGGAGCCTTGGATACAGGACGGATGAACTCTTGTGCCCGAACTGTTGGTTCGCGGACTTGTGTGCCTATATCTCCAGCAAGTAAAGACGAGACAAGACCTTGGCCAGCTGGGGTGACGTGCACCCTCCATTACGAAGCGAGACAGGTGCTACATACTACTACTGTGCACGATTTATTAGATCAAGGCCTTGTTTTAATGCCGAAACATCAAACATGTCGTCGATGGCGGTCTCAGGTGTCCTCATGCCACATCGAGCAGCGCCTGTCAAACAGTCTGGGCTAGAACAAGTGCTCCCACCAGGCCAACAACCCAGCTCTCATCAGGAACACTATCCCGTCACAGGAACGGATCAGATAAAGTAAAAGGTGCTACAGGCGCAATTTCGGCAGTGGACCCCCAGGACGGCGGCCCGCCGATGCTTGTGGTTGCAGCCATCTGAGCCTGGCCATTACGTAGTCTGTCCTGCCAGATACAGCCAAGGCTTCTAGGGCAAACTCAAAGTTGCAGTGCAGTAACGGGCTCCGTCTTGGCCGTTGGCTGCGATAGCTCTAGTCCTCCAGGACAAGGGACCCTCGAGACCCTTGATCAGGAAGGTTACCATGGGCCCGTGGCCAAGCTGTTGGGACCGGACTGCACTGCAATAACTCGGGCATAAGGCAGAGCTGGAAGTTTAAAAGAGCCGCCTCGCCCTCGACTTGCCTCTCTCGGAACTTCAAGATACCCTTCTCCCAACTTGATTCACTCTTTACCTACTCAGCATCACCGTTCCTTACTACCTAGGCCAACATGCGAAGCCAACTCATCGCCAGCGCCCTCGTCTCGGGGGCCATGGCTGCCCGTCCTTTCCTCGAGCAGCCCGACACCGGCATCGAGATCGTCCTCGGCGACCTGGCCACTGGCAAGCTCCCTGAGCTCGACCAGATGGTTGGCCTTCCCGACTTTGAGTGGGCGGCCGAGAACTACCTCCCCGTCGAGAACTACACCTACTACCGCAACGGTGCTGCCGGAGAGTGGTCGTACCGCAACAACCTTGAGGTCTTCCAGCGCTACCGCTTCAAGCCCCGTGTCATGGTTGACATTACCAACGTCGAGAGCACTCTACCGTATGTTGGAGAACGAAAAGAGACACATCGACATGTAGACTGACGATTCATTCAGCACCACCATCCTGGGCCACAACTTCTCGGCTCCCTTCTTCATCAGTCCCTGTGCTCGGGCTGGCAACGCCCACCCTGATGCTGAGATTAACTTTGTCAAGGGTGCTGCCGAGGGTGACATTCTCTACATGGTATGTTCTTATTCCCGAGTGTTTAACTTTAGTTGCTGACAACACCCCTTCCAGCCCGCCCTCTATGCCTCCCGCACCATTGAGGAGATTGCTGCCGCCAAGGCCGAGGGCCAGGTCGTCTTCCAGCAGGTAAGCTGCATAAACTACTGCTATCTAGCTGTCGATATCTAATAGCCTCCAGCTCTACCTGACCTCCAACGACACCGAGACCCAGGAGCTCTTCGACCGATCCAAGAAGGCCGGTGCTGATGCCCTCGT
Source organism: Fusarium sp. JS1030 (assembly GCA_000966855.1). NCBI lineage: Eukaryota > Fungi > Ascomycota > Sordariomycetes > Hypocreales > Nectriaceae > Fusarium > Fusarium sp. JS1030. The sequence continues at coordinate 1,165,664 of JWIW01000095.1, read as the reverse complement.
CTTCACCGTCGACTCTGCTGCCGACGGCAACCGCCACCGTGCTGCCCGTTTCGGTGTTGGCTCTGCGTAAGTTGCATCACATTGGAACGATCTCACCATAGTAGCTAACACGCTGTTGCAGTGACTCCGACTACTCCTACATCACCTGGGACTACTACAAGAAGCTCCAGAAGATGACCGACCTCCCCATCATCATCAAGGGCATTGGCTCCGCCGCCGACGCCAAGCTCGCCGCTAAGCACGGCGCTCCCGCTATCATCCTCTCCAACCACGGTGGCCGCCAGCTCGACGGCAGCCCCTCCGGCCTTGAGGTCGCCCTTGAGATCCACCAGGAGGCCCCTGAGGTCTTCAAGCAGATCGAGGTTTACGCCGACGGCGGTGTCCGCTACGGTGCTGACGTCTTGAAGCTGCTCTCCCTCGGTGTCAAGGCCGTCGGTCTTGGCCGCCCCTTCATGTACGCCAACATCTTCGGTGTTGACGGTGTCAAGAAGGTCATCGACCTCCTCAAGCACGAGATTGCTATTGACGCTGGAAACCTGGGTGTCCCTGATATCCACAAGATCAACCCCAGCTACGTAAGTAACCTCAAAATGTCCGAGTCTTGTGAACATTGTGCTGACTTTTTGCTTAGGTCAAGTGGCAGCAGAACGGCTGGAACCAGTAAAATATCATATAGAAAGACTGGCTGCTGAGCCGTGAAAACCTGTACATAACTTTGATTTCAAAATGTTGATACTTTTGTAGCATAGATGTATAAAGCACATGCATGACCTTTAAGATAAGAAGTGACATTGGTTGACAAATGTGTCTTACATGCACGACATATTGCTGCAAGGATGAACCTCCTGACTGGCTATGCTGCCTTTACGACAGGTGATTCGCTATGAGTTGAGTTAACAAGTAGTGCACAAGGATATCTAAATCCGGCGTGAAAACCATACCCGAGTGTTCTTGGCCTATTATCTCATTTTCAAGTTGTGTGGACCACTTGAGTAGATTAGACTCTGCTAATTTCTTGGTCTCTAGAACCTTTGCTGTTGACCAAGCAAATGCCGGTCAAGACGGAAAAGAAAAGTAAACATTGCACAACTTGTGAAAAAAAAAGAGGACCGGCTGTCTGTTGTGAGATGCAAGACGTGCATCATGCATAGGCGGCTCTGAAACATCAAAACAACGCCTGTTTTCTGCATCGTGCGGAGCCATTGCTCCCAGTTCCCGAGATCTAGAACAATGCGCCCACGTTTGCTTTGCCCGGGTATCTACGATCCGATCTAACAAAGCGTCATGTTTCCAGATCTCTAGCGAGAGTTAGAAAGTCACATTGAGGGTGGAAAAGGGTAAAAAAGATCCTGAACCTTTAGTTGTTGACAGCTATGATCTGACAAGGATCTCGTTTCTTTTTGCGGCTCTCTCCCGATGTCCGGGCCCACGAGCCGGCCGGCTCCGGCATTCCCGACTTCAACCGGGTCAACAGCCTCCGAGGCAGTCCGGCGGACCACGATATTCCTTGCAGCAGCAATGCACGTCTGTACATATTTTGCATCACGTCCCCTCCCTCGGCAAAGCAAGGGTGGGAAAGAAACAATGACTTTCTCCGCCGACCATTTTCTTTTCTTCTGTTGCGGCTGTAAGACGTGACCCTTCTCCATCCAACAGTTACTTTATCCATCCCGCCGCCTCTCTCCCGATCCGTCAAACAAGACGTCTCATAGGCTCCTCTTGGCCCGGCTGAGGTGGAACAAGGTCCACACTCGATTCAGCTGCCGTGTCAGTGTCAATGTCATTATCGCGCGTTGACGGGGTCACTTGTTATTGTTGCCGTGCAGCTATTGACATGGATCACCCTCGATCCCGGGGGCGGCCCCACGGGGAGGGATCTGGTCTCTTGAGATGCCATCTTGTACGTTGTACAAACTGTGTGTACAGGAGTGTATAAAACGGTATCCCCCGAGAGAGTGTTCTTGTTGTTTTCTTGATTCTTCTTTGGTTCTTGCCTCCGCTGTCTCGTACCCGTGTCTCTCTCGACTTTGCCCATTCAGAGTTCATCTTTTTGGACCTCGTCCTCGAGCAAGGCCTCGGCCGCCCGCTCTCTCTTCCTCTTTGCCTCCTCCAACTGCCGACTGTATCCCAATCATCCTTGTCGATACGACCCTAGATCTCCCGTCGTTACAGGAGCCGAGCCTTGGACAACACCAACTTCCCGACTAGCCCATCGTCACCATGCCTGGCTCAATTCGTTCCCTCAAGCGTAGGCCGTCAGCCAAGTCGGCTGCCAAACGCATCAGCCGAATCTTCAGACGATCGAGCACCGAGGCACCCGAGGGTGTCGACGCTGGCGACCCGGGGATGGCTCCCAAGGACTCATTCGAGAGTTCTCGGCCTTCTACGTCGTCTCGATACTCGACCCTCTCTCGTATCACGACCAGGGAGGAGGCCGGTGTTCCGCCACTGCCCCCCAAGGACCAGTCTCGTCCTCTTCCCAACAGGTATGATTCACAGCCTGAGAAAGAGCCTGAGGTGCTGGCTCCTCCTCCGCTTTTTTCGGCCAAGTCATCGTCGGTACTGGACACGGGGAAGGCTGTTGAGCGTCAGATTCTGCTTTCGCCGGCCAAGGAGGAGCCAAAGAAGGAAGAACCAAAGATGATTGGGAACAAGATCGAGAAGAAGCCCGAGCCCAAGCCAGCAAAGGCACCCACGGTCCCTGCACCCAAGGTTGAGGACGCCCCAGAATCCCCTATTCTACCGGCAAAGAAGGTTGTGGAGAAGGCCAACGGGGAGGCCAAGATTCAGCCAAAGGCCGAGACTCCTCAGCCCAAGATTCATCCCCAGGAGCAGATTGAGACTGAACCCAAGGCAGTGTCTACTGCTATACCAAAGTCTGAACCCAAGGTCGAGCCGAAAGCCGAGCCCAAGATTCAGCTCAAGGAGGAGATCAAGACCGCACCAAAGGTTGAGCTTAAGATCGAGCCTGCCAAGGCTGAACCCAAGGCTCAGCCCAAGATCGACCTCGCAAAGAAACCAGTTCTCCCTCCTCCCACGGTCGAAGATGCACCCGAGTCTCCGACACTGCCCGCGGAGCAGCCCAAGGTCGAGCCTAAGATTGAGTCGAAGCCGAAGCCGACGCCTACAAAGAAGCCTGCTTCGACTCCTGCCACAGTCCAAGCGGAGCCAAAGGCTCCTGTCCTACCAGTGAAGAAAGCCAAGGAGGAGTCAAAGATAGAGCCAAAGGCCGAGCCCAAGATTGCGCCCAGCAATGAGCCCAAAGCCGCGCCAAAGATTGAGCCCAAGGTCGAATTCAAGGCTGTGCCAAAGGCTGAGACTAAAGTTGAGCCCAAGACAGCTCCCAACAAGAACACACTCGCAAAGCCCACGCCTGTCGTCGCCGAGACTACTCGCAAGCCTGCCCAACCCAAACCATCCCCCAGAGCGTCGGCTATCCCCTCTATTCCGACTGCTCCCAAGATCTCACCCTCGTCCAGCCTTGCAACTGCTCCAGGAACCGCTTCGGCTCCTGGCACTGCTTACGTTCCCGGGTTCGCCGCCGCCCCTGACACATCATCTGTTCCGTCCACCTTCCTCGCCCCGAGCATGGCCTCTTGGCCTACAACGGCCCCGGCCCCTTACACTGCGCCCGCTCCAGTGACTGCTCCGGCTCCCATCATTGCCGCGGCGCCTGAAATCGTCATGTCGATGCTCGCCTGGGCTGTCCCTGAGCCTGCCCCGATCCCTAGTCTGGCCTCGACCCCTCAACGGGCTCGTTCTCCGTCCATCTCCTGGATCACGGCCTCGGCTTGAGGGGTTGGCCCATCATAGATTGATAACACATGGTGAATCTCTGATTTGCTATGGATGTTTCCTAGTTTTCTTGATACTGTTATGATGGATGCAATTTTGAACAAGGGCGATGTTTGCGTGTAATTATTATAAAGACCGGTCCAGAATAAAACAGTAAGACCACTGATGTGTAGTATGCTTCATCGTAGATGCCTCCCAAGTGCTCTACAACTCTTGACTGCTGTTCATCTGGAATATTTGGTCTGATTTGTTCATTCAATGACATATTTCTAAATGTAAATGATGAAAATGTCTCATATTGGCAGCTGTTGGCCATTATTTTGAAGAGCCTTTCAAAAATCCTTCGGAAATCAGTTTCTTGATGAATGCAACAATTCCCTTGATCGCCACAGTCGGGATCTTGCCCTCCTTGTCAAAAGAAGGATCGAATGACGCGACCGTCAATGACACTGGCTTTGTCTTGCTAGGAATCATACCCATACAACCTTCCAGATCATCCTCTAACAAACCACCAGGGGCAGAGAATTTGTTGACCAGGCCAATTGAAGTATCAAGAGAGTCAAGATCAAGATGCACCATGGTCTCGCCTAGCTTCTTCTCCTCGAGTGCCCTGCACAGCTCGGCCTCGAAGGCCACATGCTTGCCAGTGTCACCCCAGACCACAGAGAACCCTGCCTCAAGAACACGCGAGCGTTCTAGATCTGTGACGTCTCTCATGCCACAGTGCACGAGTTGACTCTTGAGTTCTAGAGGCTGAAAGCCTGGGATGCTGTCAAGGAGGGTCTTCCAGCAGAGGCCTGCCAGCATGGCGACGGGCATTGAGTCCAGATACCCGCTGGCAAGTACATCAGGCGTGTTGAAGTCATCGTGGGCATCGAACCAGACGCAACTGGGCACGACACCACAAGCGGCGGCGATGCCAGCTTGTACGCCAACAGTAGTAGAGCAATTACCCGCCAGAATGACAGGGAACGAACCCTTTTGAAGAACTTCGGTGACAATCTTCGAAGTGCGACGCAAAAGTTCAAAAAGGCGGCCAATCTCGCCCTCAAACTCGTCAACAGGCTCGATCTCGACCTCATGGACCGTCACACCCTGCTTGCGAATGGCTTGGATGAAGCCTGCTTCTAGCAGTGTCGCTGGACCACCGCCAACGGCAACATTACGGATGCCAAGGTGGTAGGGAGATGAAACAACGGTGATGGAGTTCGCTGGAGCCATGTTGATTGTGGTGGAAGAGAAATATCGCAATGAGCTGGTAGAGGGCGTCTGGTAAGGCTTCTTGTAAGTGGGTAGCTTGGCTATGAAGTGAGTAGATCCCAAGCCTCGAAAAAGATGGCGTAAACTGCTGCACAGCATCGAATGCCCTTTAGGAAAGAGGTAAGACGGAAGTAGGAGAGAAAAGGTTCGATTATCATGAAATTTATTCCTTACCCCTCTTTTATAGATAATGCAGACCTGAATTGAACGAGTTGAGCCAGATCATGATACATGGCCACCTTTCCTCCAAAGTTGTAGCGCAATGGAGTCCCTTCCTCCAAAGTTGAAGCGTTATGGGTACGATATAACCAGCCGAGACATGAGAACCAATCAGCTGCAGCAAGTCGGCGGTTATAGCCATGCGTAGAAAACAGCAAAGGCGCAAGCCAGCAGCAACAGAGGGGCCCCTGGTCAGAAAAAGGGCGTGCGTGACATGATAGTATTCGGAGCCGCATCTTTCGTCACAAACAGTTCGTTCATGTTACCAAGATTGATGATACCGTCAATTATTGACTGACATGAAATTCAATCAAAACATGTACTCATGTGTGGTAGAGCAGTGTCTACCCTTATCTCGACGATCCTTCAACATCTAGTTGTTGAGTCCTATGCACAAGCAACGTTGGTGGTTGAGGTTGCTGGATCTCGGTAGTCCATGTATAACATTGCATACGATACACGGCTAATATTTGTCTGATTGAACAATATCTTAGACCTCCGATATGCAGATCTATCCCACCTTGAACCCACTGAACCAAACGCGCCAGCTAAAAAAGAAACATACAAAACTACCCACTATGCATACTCCCGCTCTTCTGCCCCTCGTCGTTCTCCAAACAGATAAGCCGCTTCGAGACAGAATCGTCCATGGCCTCTCTCCATCCGCCTCTCACTGCCGTAGCAAATCAGCACCGCATCCACAATGCCGCTCAGGATACCTTCCATAGCACCCATAACTGAGTAACCGATGAAAGTAGCCATAAGACCAACAACGTAGGCATAGGCCGATCCGCGATAACCTGCACCTTCTGGCACCTGAATCCGGAGCTGTTTGGCCGTGATAACCCATCCAGCAAAACCGAGGGCTGTAGCCATGATAAGCCGGGTCGACACTAGCAACAGCTTAGCCAGTCGATATGGGAGCAGACCGTTAGGTTGTCCACGGTGGCGCAAAACTCGTGGGGTCAGCGTTGTCGTCGGGATTGCGGGAGAAACGAGTTCCATCTGATCCAAGCCTCTAGCTGAAGTAGCCAAGTTCTGTGAGTGAATGGCCGAGTACGTGATGGTCAAGGGGTTCATGAGAGCAACAACAGGCGTTGGGATCCAGAACGAGGCGATATTCGAGACTGCAGCCCCGAGCTTTCTTGGCAGGAAGATCAGCGGTGCTCGGATAAGCAGCGACAATAGCGTCGATTGACAGATACTCCCGAAGATGGTCGTGAGCGCATGGTTGAGAGCGGCCGAGACAATCTCTTTCGAAGAGGTGGGAGGGCCAGCATTTCGGTGAAAGTACCACTGAGACACAGTCGCGGCAGTGGTTCCACGATGGACAGCGTTGATCACCGACACAGTCCACATGTACAAAAAGATAAAGGCAGCTCCGATCCACCAGCTGGAGAATCGAATCACGAACCGTACCAGCGACTTGGAGAAATAGCCACCCATGAAGACCCGGGTGAACATGGCGAGCCAGGCCCATGTCCACACAACAATCAAGGCCAGACAACCGAACCCGACGAGCAGCAGCGCCGAGTTCTGGGCCAGAATCCTGCTAGAAAACTGCAGAATCTCAATCGCCTGCTGGATGGCCCGACGTCCTCGCACTACGAGCCAGATCCAGAGAAGGCATGAAATAGCGGGGATTATAGAGGCCCACCTCATGACCGAATCTTGGAAACTAGTTCCATGCGTCCGGCCCTTGAAGGACGAGACGAATGAGTAGAGCGAAAAGGAAAACAAAATGACTGGCACTGCAACCAAGATGACGGTGACAAGAGGTCTCACAAAAGACCGGAGAGCCGCCAGCCAAACAAATGAAACCAGGACTGCCACTACCGTGTCCACCGCAAGCATGTGAAATGACTTTTGCAGCGTCGTGTAGATGGTGTCTCCTACAGGACTTTTCCGTGGCGCGGTATGTAGCCATACAAGGAAGAAAGTCGACAACAGGCCCGCCAAACTGATGAGGAAAATCCAGGCGAAGAAAGGGTCGTGTCGGAAAATCTCGCCCTCGACAAATTGAATTGTCCTCTGCACATGCTCTTCCTCTGGAGGACCATCCCTTCGCATGCTGCTAAGGTCCGTTTCGGCAGTCGACCCTCGTCTGGCAATAAATGGTGTCCGTTCCGTCTCGGCGCCTTTAAACTGTTGGAAAGCCGGGGGGCTACTGTCACGGGGAGTCTCGCCTCCCAGTAATGAGGCTGGGGGGTCCTCATCTGGATCTTCCTGCGACTCCAGACCGACGTCAACCATCTTGCCCTTACCATCGGTTCCCTGGTCGCTGTCTCGGTCGGTACTCGAACGAGGATCATCCTCAGCCTCTTCCACCAAGGCATCTCTCGCCAGGCCCGGGCGATGCGCACTCCGCGTTCCGTTCCAGCTGCTCCGGATACCACGTCGCATACCCATATCTCGATAAGGGTGATTCTCATGACTGGCACTGTCCTCTAAGGATCCGCGGCTGTGAGCATCCGACTCGACGCTATCGGCCAGTTTGCTTGCAGCAGCTACCCGTCGCGACCTCTGAAGAGCAAACAAATCGGCTGCTTCCCTATCCCGCTCTTCCTCGTCGTCCTCTTCCCGAAAGTCGTCCAAAGCGCTGTGAAATAACGGGGCATCCTGAGCGGCTGAGATACGTGATGCAAAGGCTAGCTGACCGAACCGAGAGCCACCGCCCGTCTGTTGATACGGGTTTCCTCCATAGCCCCTACCCAAGAAGGACCTGCTGGGACCGTTTCCTCGGCCTGTGTCGCGCGGGTTTCGTGCGGGACGTGATGTCCAGTCGGACTGTCGGGGAGGGTTTTCGTTATCGGCCTGGCCGAAGTTGGATAACCTCGACTGGGACTGGGCCAGGAACCTCGATGCGTCTAGACGAAGCAAGTCAGCAAACGTGCTTGCGGAAAGCTCAAGAGACGAAATCATCCAACATACACTCCGAAAACATCGCGCCCTTTCGACTCCTTCCACCTCACGTGCGCGTCAGCACGTAGGGACCGTTCCGCCTCTGTGACTGGATTTCGGGCGTGACGTAGCAAGGGAGGCGGAGGTGGATAAACAGGCACCCAGACCGTCGTGTAAGCGTTGGAGGCTTGTGTTTGATCGAGGCAGCGAATGTCGGGTTTAGAATACGGTGGTGGGTGAATGGAAGCGAGGAGTCGTGAGGAGTCGAAACGCTGCAAAGTTATGAAAAGGCAAAAAAATAAAGAGGAGCCAACTTTAGTTGCAGACGTCAAGGTTGAGGTACGGAGCAGGTCATGAGGCGAGGCGGCAGATGGCAGATGGATGAGGCGCACCCCGGCTTATCACTGGTTCCGCAGTGAGTGAGTCGCTGACCGATTGCGTCCCGCTGTAGGCAGATCCGCTGAATCGCCAGTGGGTGGACCCCTGTAGGCGGCCCATTCTTTTGGGTGCCTGTAGGGGACGAGGCCACCTCGGGGGTCTAAAAAAAACATGGGAATAATGCATAAATCCTTCTACCATAGCAGGACTAAACTTAGGTTTATTTTTCATAAAGGATTCTTGAGCTTCTTTTATGATAATATTCTCGAGCCCTTAACCTAATAGTAGTTATTTAAGATCAGAGTCCTGTATTTTTTGGACCCACAGGGCCACCTGCGCAGGCGGTCAGAGGGGCCTCTTGGTGGCCTGTGGACTCATTCAGGCGCCACAGGCAGCCGCCTGGCTGGGATGAGCTTGGATGCGGCAAAGGCACACGACACACAAGTATCCGGAGCGTGTGTCTGGGTTGTCTCTGGCGCTAGGGATCGACTGGGGATACTTGCACGTGAGGTATATGGATTGACGCAGATGCACGCAATCGGTCACGCCCAGCACAAAACCCAAAGGCCTCCCCTCCGCTTGCATGGAAGCATTGATGAATCTGATGTTGTTCTGGAGCCAGAATGGAACCTTGGTGAGGCGTCTCTTGTGAATGAGAGGAGGAGCATTAGAGTTGGTTGGTGAGCAGTGGCTTTCAAGACTCTCCCTGTTACTGTCTTGTTCTTTGTTGGTACTCGATCGTGGGCCAAGCCCAGAAGTATGTCCAGCATATTGCTTCAACTGATAAATCAGGTCTCGTGTCACCACCCCCAGGTTCAGATGCCGTTTGAAGTTCTCATGCGGGATTGCCCTCGCCTTATCTCTACCAGCAAACGGATGACTGCCGTGTCCAAGACTTTGGATCAAACGACCTCCCGCCCATTGCATGCAATATCAACTGACTTGGTTCAAAGAGCCCCAGTCCCACTCGATCCGTTATCGCTCCAATGCCCCCCATCCTGTTGCGTCACCGATACAAGCAAACCCCGGGAACATCCTAAGCCCCATTCGGAGACGCTCCTCCAGGCACGAGGTGCACTTGGCGCTGATGCCGCCGAGGCGATCCAGGGATCTCTCTCTCCAAGTGGAGTTGTCCTATTGAGCTTCCCCCGTCGTGGTACAGCAGCAGAGCAGAGCTTGCACCTACTGGTCATCGCCCCGGCTTTGAGTGGCTCGTGACAGCTCTGATCTCACGTTCCCACCAAATACCGAGACACTCAAAAAGACCCCCAAACCACGCCGAGTCGTTCCCTCTGCTTCCCAGTCCTGCCCCCCAACACCTGACCTCACCACTCTCTTCGCTCTTGTGCTCTGCTCTGTTTCCCTCTCTATCCGACCGAGGCTCTACGATTTCACTGCCAAACTTGTAAACGTTTTCTCCTTCTCTCTTTTTACCGTTTTATTGCGCATTTTAAGATCTACTTCAATCATTTTGGCTACGTGTTACGATTCATATCAAGAGTCCACTTCGCATACATTGCTGCGCTAGGTTTCCAGATACACGACTCAAGCTCCGTTTCGACCTCAAAACTTTACCACTTGCATCAAAATCTCCTTCTTCGTCCACCGACCAGTTCTGCGAGACTTTGCTTTTGAGAGTACCTTTTGTGGTGCCTGACTTACACTTCGACCTTGGTTCACCAAAGGGATAGCTTGCACGTGCTCTCCTCACATTTAACATCCGCCCCCCATTGCGAAGCTCCCGAAACGAACCACTTCTCTTCTCAAACTTCTCATCCTCTACTTCGTTCGACGCCCCTTTTCTCTCTTCCCATGTCGGCCACTCCGTGGGACTACATCGCCAAGCTCGTCTGCATCGGCGACTCAGGATGCGGCAAGTCCAGCCTCACCATCCGCCTCTGCGAAGGCCGCTTCTCGCCCCATCACGACGTCACCATCGGCGTTGAATTCGGCTCCCGCATCGTCCCCGTCGGCCCCCCTCACTCAAAACAATCCGCCGCTCTTCCGTCATCCTCAGACCCCGATGCTCCCGAAGACCCCGCCGATGGCCTCCCAGAGCCTCCCCGGGACGATTCCGCCACCCCCCAGAAGCATATGAAGCTCAGCCTCTGGGACACCGCCGGTCAGGAGACGTACAAGTCTGTCACACGCTCCTACTTCCGAGGTGCGAGCGGGGCCCTGCTTGTCTTTGACCTCTCCCGCAAGCAAACATTCCAGCACGTCACCGACTGGCTCAACGACCTCCGCCAGATCGCCGAGCCCGACATTGTGGTTATTCTCGTCGGCAACAAGGCGGATCTTGCACAGCAGGACGACAACCGCCGTGAGGTTACACGCGAGGAGGCTGAGGAATGGGCCAAGCGAAACGGTGTGATGGAGTATGTCGAGACGAGTGCCAAGAGTGGCGAGAACGTTGAAAAGGCATTCATGCGTGTCGCAGAGAGGATATACAACAACATTCAGGCGGGCAAGTACGATCTCAACGATAGAAGGTCCGGTGTCAAGGGGCCAGGGGCCGGAGGAAACCGCCAAGTGAAGCTATCGGGCGATGCAAGCAAGTCGGCGGGAGGCGGTTGTTGTTAATGAGGAAGCTAAAGAACGGAAGAGGAGGAACAGCACCATGGTCTACAGGCACACGACGCATCATGATACCCAGTCAGCCAGCAAACCTTGTCATCATCCAACAAGTGTATGAATTGAAGCTCCCATCATGGATTGATTGTACACAATAATGCATAATACACTGTCGGCCCGCCGGGCCGCCTTACAGACCCAATTAAAGAAACAAAAAGATATTCTCATGTTGCATTAACGACGCGAAGCCATCTCGTGACTGTCTGTTTACTTCTGACTCTTTTTCGTCTTGTTTTCCGATACTCGCTTGCCCAACCAACCGACCCATGTGAACCATAACTTCCATGAGATTCCCATGACCTTCTATATCCTCAGTATTTGAAAGCCGAAAATAAAAACACGCCTTCGATTGTGTTACATAAGACGGCTTGTCTAGATCACAATATGTGATTGTGCAAAGGGGGGTGTTCAACTCCAGATGGAACTGGGCACCTCCTTAATCAGTGACTCGCCAGTTGTCGAACCACTTCATGTACTTGTACTGTTTGTGGTTGCCGGTCATACCCCAGCAGATGGGAATGAAGTAAATGTACAGACCAATGACAACAGTGTACATGATGCCAAAGACAATGGCCTTGAGAGTGTTGTTGCGGTTGCGGGTGAACCAGTCAACCAGGAAGCCGAAAGTGAGAATGGCAAAGTACAGGGCCGGGTAGTAGTGGTGCACATATGTGACGCGAGCCATAATAACAAAAGGAAGATAGTGGAGGAACCAGCCGGCCAGGGGGTAGAGCGCCGCGTAATGAATGTGATCAACCTCGTCGTCGTTGAGATCCTGGAAACCTCGCTGCCACCGGAGGGTGTACCAAACAATAACTAGACCCACAATACCGAGGGAAGCGGTAGAACCCCAGTACACAAGAGGGTTGCCGAGGAGGAAGTATTTGACGATATCATCGGCCCAGCCACACATACGGAGACCGACGTGGAGGAAGGGCCACTGCCACCACTTGGAAGCAAGATCATCCTGCTTGTCGGGATCGGGAACCAGGGCGTTGTTGGATGTCATCATGGCAACGTTCAGGTGGACAAAGTCATGGAAGAAAGGAGATTTGTAGACACCAGCCTCGGCAGGTGGGACTAAGTAGAGTCAGCATTCTGAAAGCAACCAGGTCCTTATAAGGATAACTTACGCTTATCGTTCCAGTGAGCCTCAACGTTCCAGTGGGTGTAAGTGTCGCGAGGGTTATTCTCCTTGGTACAAGTGACTTCGATCTGTTTGAAACCCCACTGAGGCAGGTTCACATTGCCGGCTCGGAGGTAACAGCCAAGAACCTCGTGCTTGAGGCGGAAAGCAGTCGTAAGGGTCCTGATCCTGCTGCGGTCGCGAGAAGCCGCATCACGAACAACTTCAACCTTCCAATGATCCTTATCATCGCCAACAGTCAGGTTACCATAGCAAGAAACCTCCTTCTGGCCTCGAGAGACGGGGGCAGCAATGTCGTGAGAGTGCAGGTTACGGCCGGTCTGGGCGTGGATAAGACGGATAGTGGAGCCGTCACCGATGAACCGGAGGTCACCGTTCTGGTCATAGTCTGCTTCCCGGCGGTTGGGGTAGAAAAACCAGTCGTTGTTAGTGTCCTTGTGGTGGTAGCAGGTGATTTGCTGTTGCTTGGAGCCCTCGGGGTAGGTTTGGACGTGAGAGTGAAGAAGGCCACCGCCGTATCCCATGTTCTTGATAGTCGCCCGGGAGCCGAGCGCGATTTCGAGAGGGCTGTCCTTTCCAACTTGAGTACCCTTCAGGTTAGCCTGGAACAGAGAGCTCATCTGAGCATCACCGGGGCCACTGCGGTCGAGGATGGCAAAGTGCAGCGCAAAGGAGAGCAGGTAGATGAGGAAGGGAATGACGATGAGGCCAACAACGCGGGTGAGAACGTGAGCACCGAGTGTAGTCTAAGGACGCGTTAGCTATCAGGACCGACCCGTCGGGGGTGTATTACTTACCACGGGCATCTTGGTGTCACCAAACTTTCGCCAGAGGTCCTCAACGGTGTAAAGACCGACAAGGGCAGTAACAAAGAGGCCGACAAGCTTGACGCTGCAGACACATCCAATGCTGATACCGGTCATGAAGAGCCAGAAGAACCATTCAGGCTCAAAGCTGCTGTAGCGCTGGTTGTGGAACTTGGCCCAGCAAAAGACAGTAGCCACGGTACCGCAGAGGAGCATGGAGTCGAGAAGGATGAAACGGCTGATGGTGGTGTATGAGTTCTCGCAAAGAACCATCAGCGTGACAAGCCAAACAGCAGGCTTTCGGAGCTTAAGCTCTCGCGCGGTGAAGTAGGCCAGGGGAATGCAAGCAATACCAAAGGCAGCATTGAAGATACGCATGATGGTGTAGTTGACTTCTTCGGGGTACTTCTCGCCAGACTTGAACTCGAACGATCCGTTGTATCCAGCAAGGACTCCAGAGAGCCCAACGAGCATCTTGCCGAGAGGAGGGTGAACATCGAAGTAGTATTCATGCTTGATGTAGTAGCTTCCGAACTTGCCAAAGCTGTGTATCAATGGTTAGCAAAGCTAAGGAAGCTATCACTGAGTAGAGGGAGCATACTGAGCCTCATCCCAGGTAACAATGTTGCTGATGCCAATCTTGTAGAGTCGAGTAAAGATAGCAAGGAGAGTGAAGATCAGCGGGGCAATGACGAACTCCCACTCATCAAGAATCTCGAGGACTGAAGGTTCCTACAGCAGCAGTCAGTATATGTCAAACTCAATTCCATTGCTTGGAGATGAAGCACCTTCTTGACGAGCTTCTTGTTGTCCTCGGGCTGGGGAGTCGGCGGCTTGAGGCCAGCTTGCGACGCAGCGACGGGACGCTGTCTGAGACCATCGCCCAGATCGGCGCCCGAGGCGACGGCAGCCTTGTCGGCAGCCATGATTTATTCAATCGTATGAATTATCGGCTCGTGGTGAATGGCCTCGAAAATTTGGGAGGAAGAGGTGCGGATGCGTGGAGCGAAAGGGGGCGAGCTGGCGTAACGGATACGAAGCAGCCGAGCTCGATGGAGAAAAGACCGGACGAGCTGTCAAGACTCAAGGGGACGACACCAGCTTCAACGACGAACAAGGAGCCGTCGTCAATGCAAAGATGCCACAACCGAAGGACCTGAATGGCAAAGGCCGATAAAAATGACACAGGTTGAAGAAGAAAAAGAGGTCGGAAAGAAGAGGAAATCCCGAGACCAAGAGGTCGAAAGTCGAGGAAAAAGAATAGCGCCTGTGGTGGTTCCCAGAACTTGCGACGTCCCCTGAAATGCCACATATGCTGGACCTGGCCTGTCCCGTGGCGCCAGCTCCGGAACGTCGAGCACCCCACTTCAGCCTCAGCCCTCCAGCTTCCGATGGGGATAGCGGCGTTGCAGTGGATGTTTTAGGGGCAATCAGTGGCCAGGGGGGCAGGAGACAGCTGGAATGGGGCAAGCCACAGTCACCAGAAAGACGCTTTGATGTGCAAACCTTGGAGTACACGTCGCAAGATCAAATATGTCATCAACCCCAAGGCAGAAGAGAAGCATCATAACCAAACAAACCCTTTCGCCGGAAAGTTGGAGGGTCTTTCTCTTCCGTCGATGGCTGCTCTTAAGCCTGTTTGCATTCAGTACTTAGTTACTTTTTTTCCCCTTCCCTGTCAAGTTAACAGGTTGCGTGGCCCAATGGCAAGGCGTCTGACTACGAATCAGAAGATTGCAGGTTCGATCCCTGCCGTGATCATTCTTTTTGCCGTTCTTCGCTATTTATGAGTGTAGTTGAAGCAATTCTGAGCTTGCCCGGGGCTATTACGAAGGCTTCATCTCGTCTTCACGAGTTGTTTCTGTCGATGGATTGGCCGCTTGTTCCCGAGTCGGAAAGGTGGGGCCCGTTTCCGAAGCCCGCCCCACAGACCCACCCCGGAGCTGCACGGCAACTAGAACCCGTCTAGAAGCCACGAATTCTGTCTTTTATCACCAGTATGACCATATCTTTTTACATTTACGGATCCTGTCTATGCCTTGAGTAGTTGAATTTTGCTCTATTGTCGCCTTTTTTTGCGCATTCTCCCAGTGCCTTTTCCAATTGTGGCTTCTACTGACGCGTACATGTTTAATCGCTTCCCACCCTAACGCTCTGATTCAAGATACAGAAGTACCATAACCTCCAATACAGTACATGATATTGAAACACAGATCCCAGGGCTGGGTACTGTTCATGGGGGAGAACGGAATGCCGCTTTTGAACCCTAGAGAGATCAAACTCGGCTGCATTCCCTCTGCTCGTTAACCCACAGCCGATTTATCTGGCCGAGATCAACATTTGGGAGACTGGGGCTGCTTTCATCCTCTGAAAAACTTTCTTCAAATGATGCACGACAGTTCTGACTTTCTAGCTCTGAATGCAGCGTCCCGAGACATAACAAGTCAGATGACGTCCCGTATGCATGCTGTTACGGAGAAAGGATGTCTATGTGCGCATGACCGATCCTGCAGCTTGGGATCGAGGGCAGCAAACTCCAAGTGCCGATAAGTTGTTTCAATGGGTTAGATCCGGCCCCTTGTTACCCTGGAGTAAGATTCCATTGGTGTCTTGGAATTACAATACTGTTCTGCGTGGTAGAGGTCGGTCTTACTGGAAGCCTGAAGCAATCCAATCTGCGGTTAAGCATGGGTAATCTGTATTCAACAATAGCTGGAGGCCTCCCTCATCAAATAGCTTTGTACCTCCAGAAGAGATTCATCCGGGGGTCATCGGGGACGAAGAATCATCAACAAGACTTGCATAGTGCCCAACAGCCACGTAATATGTCCGATCGTGGGCTGGAAACTAATCACATTAACACCCGCTGGGCTTACACGTTTGGAGGCCGAGTTCTCGGATCAACGTCTTGTTCAAATGTTTACTAATACCTACTACGTGCGCTCTCATCCTTCCCCTTGTTCCCCAACAACTCTTTGATACCTTGTCATGTCTAGGTGCGGTGTAGTGGTTTTGTCCCCACCAAAGTTGTCTATATCCGAATCCTCGTCTGATCCATGGAAGCGTCAATACGGTTCGACCCGTACCCGCTATCGGAGACAGCAGCAAGTCGAACCCGGATTGGGCAGCAGCCGCAAGCAGCAAGCGGCAGCAGGGCTAGTCAGGGAGTGGCCAGCTGACGGGCAGCCATGGTTCGCGGGTGGGACAGTCACATGCTGAAAACGGGGCCGCTCTCCGCTGTTCGGAAAACTCCACTGCATGTCACTCGCAACTCAACCGCCTTATGTCATCCGCCTCAGCTCCCCGTCCCGTCGTGGCCACTCACTCCAGCGACGCCGTAAGGATGCTGGTCTCCCTGGTCTCTCGTCATTCCGCTGTTTCGAGGCGTCCAACCCAAGTCTTTAAACTCCTCTCTGACTCTGCAATTACACCTTACTAGATCCTTTTTGCAGCGTCATCCGCCTTGTTCCCCTCCTTTTTCCTTCTTTGGCCTCGGCCGGCGCACATCCTACCACCTCAAACCTCCCACACGGTCGTGCGCCAGCCAACCCTTCTTTGGATCGACGCTTATTAGGCCGTCGCCTCCCGCCTAGGCCCAAATGTCCTCCCTCGTCTCCGAGTTCCTCATCAACCCCGTCCTGCGCCAAGCACGTCGATTTTCTGAAATCTCGCGGTCTACCTTCGCTGGCGATGGAGGCGACCTAGCCGAACACACCGACGCAGTGAGCGACTCCGGTCACGTCGATAGCCCTGCCCCTGCTTCCGTTGTTGTACCCGTTGTCGAACCGGAGGTGAGGCCCGCCTCCGAATCTCCCCTCACACGACCCCTCAGTGTCTCGACGCTAGAGACCAGAGTTGAGGAAATCGAACCAGTTCCAATCATGGCCGAAGGCTCTTCTCCTCGAGATCACATTGGCATTGCGCTGAGTCCGCTCAGCTCTCGTCGAATCCCTGAAGATGATGGCATGCGTGGGTTGCGGTCCCGGATACATGCGATCAATGCCCAAGAAATTGCCCCGTCTGAAAAGGCGCGGCTGATCCACGATGCCCTCCTAGAAGGATACAATGCATCAAGGAACCTGTTGCATGTGAAGAAGCCGTTGGAAAGTGGCGACTGTCTGGAACATGCTCTTTCACAGTCCCCATCGTCGCCGGCGTCCCGGCATTTGAAGTTCTGGCAAAACCAGCCAGAGGAGGAAAAGTTTGTTGTTAGCGAGGAGGACAAGAAACCGACCTTTGTGCCTGTGAAGGTCCCCAAGCGTCACGGGAGCGAGACCCCTGTGGAATTCCTCGAGGTAGTGCCCGAAACGGAACAGCCTCTTGGATGCCAACACTATGAGCGGAACGTCAAGCTGCAGTGCTTCACATGCAAGAAGTGGTACACGTGCCGCTTTTGTCATGACGCCAACGAGGACCACAATCTTATTCGCACCGAGACCAGGAACATGCTCTGCATGATCTGCGCCACGCCCCAGAGGGCTTCGGACATGTGTATCAATTGCGGCGAGATATCTGCCCACTACTATTGCAACATCTGCAAGCTGTGGGAGAACCGCCAAAGCAAACCCATCTACCACTGCAGCGACTGTGGTATCTGTCGACGCGGTATGGGTCTCGGCAAAGACTTCTTTCACTGCAAGGTAAGACCAGTGATGTCTCCAAAACAGACAGCTGCTAACGGTCTAGACCTGCCGTGCATGTATCTCCACATCGATTGAAAGCTCGCACAAATGCATCGAGAGGTCGACAGACTGCGACTGTCCCATCTGTGGCGAGTATCTCTTTACCTCCCCACGGCCTGTTGTTTTCATGAATTGCGGTCACAGCATCCATAAGAAATGCTATGAGCAGCACATGAAAGTGTCTTACAAGTGCCCAATCTGCAATAAGAGTCTCACCAATATGGAAAGCCAGTTTCGAAATCTTGATGTGGCCATCCAGAGTCAGCCGATGCCGCCCGAGTTCCGCGACACCACGGCAGTCATCTTGTGCAACGATTGTTCAGGTAAAAGTACAGTTCGATATCACTGGTTGGGTTTGAAATGTTCCATCTGCCGGTCATACAACACGGTAGAGCTCAACATCGTAGGGGGCGAACGAATGTTGGCACAGCCTTCGATGAATGAGGAAGGGCAGCCTTTGACGGGCCCAAGAGAGGCTAGCCGAGATGCTTCCACGTCCGTTAGTGGAAACAGAATTGCCGTGCCAGTGTCAAACAGGCGCAGGCACTCGTCTCACGGCGTCGAGGCGCAATTTCGTGCACCGGAAAGGGTAGCACGCTCGGTATCGCCTGTCAACCTAGGTTTTGACTCTATCATGGCTCATCTACCACCTGATGGGGAGTCAGATGATGATATTCTAGGCCTCTGGAGAAGTCGAAACCGCGGCAATGAATCAAGCGACGACGACGATGACGACTCTGAGCTGGATGACCTTAGTGATACGTTGTCGGATGCTGAAGAGGAAGACGATGACGACGATGATGATAACGAAATTGTTCTAATTGGGCACAGATGAATGCATATTCAATGACTGTACGATGCTCGGCTCATCTGCAAAATGAAACTAGGCTGGAATTGGGTATTTCTGCATGGCGTTTGGGGCGGATGGTTGCATCTGACTTGAATGGGGATACCAGCTGGAGGCTGCTCAACCATGTGTTTATTCTGGGACACGACCGGTTTTGCATTCGACAGGCGTTCGGTGATCGTCAGTAGTCATGTAGTATGATGAGATTTAGCAGGCCCAAATGGCTGGGTTGTTTTTGGATACAAGATCTGGTCCTGAACTTAAACCTTGACAAGTGAATGAAATGCGAGTACTCCGTTGAACGCCCCAATTCTAACCCCGAGTAATTCCATGATCTAGGTGATCAGCCAATTCGTCGTAAACCATCAGCGTCTTCTCGTAGCTGCTGCGGGCGGTTGTTCCACTTGTTGAGCCTCTTGCCTCAGCTCCTTGATGACTTGCTACCGCCAGAAAACCGGTTGTTAGCACAATTCATAAACCCATCTCGTTGGATCAACAGAGCGAAAGCCAGTACGAAGAGGACATACCGCCAATGCTTCTGGGTTCACACCGCGTTCGATCATGGAAATGCAGATGGACAAGGTGCGGCGATCCAGGTGGCAGTTCTAATTGGGCACGTCAGTACTTGGGCACACACGCGTCCGATGGGCCAGAGTGAGAGGAACGTACGAGGATGGTAGAGATCTCGTGGAGAATGTCCACGGCTTGTTGCGCAGCGGCATGCTTGTCTGGCTCGGGCATGATGGCGGTTGTTGTGGGTGTAAGAGTGAGAAGGGAAGTGGAGGTGGAGGTTGATAGAGATAGATAGATGGTGGGGGAGACGCGGGTCGGTGGACGCGATTTAGGTGCCATGAAGCCGCATTAAGGCATGACGAAATCGGTTTCCCTGCAGCAATAAAACACATGGAGAATTCGAAAAAGACTTATAAACAAAAGGTAGTAACCTAGAGTCTATTCCCTGTTAATCAGTTCCTAGCATAGCCTAACTTCTCCAACTCTATGAATCTCATCGGAGAAACCTATGGATCCATTCGAGTGGAAGAGCAACGACACAAAACAGACCATTTTCCAGAACAAATCTAGAGTTTGAAATGAAGAGTATTCGTGAAAAAATATGTCATTCGAGCAGCATTACATAGCACGTATCAGAGTCATTATACAACATCAACTAACAAGGAGCCCCTCAAGACTTCATCGCTTCCACAAACAGCTCCCTCATTCCTTTCAACAACACCACCAGCTCCCTCGACTCATTCACCTTGTCCAACACCTTCTCCACCTTCTCCCTCTCAACCTTGGGCCGGCAGTGCTTCACATCGTAGTCTCGTGAGCTCGTCACCAGCTCAAACCAAGCCTCCCGCTCCCAGTCCTTCTCGTCAATGTGCGTGTACACAAACTTGAGTCGATCGTCCTGGCCGGCACCCTCGATTTTTAGGCACAGGTTGGTGATCCAAAAGTCCAGCTCTGGGACGTTGAACCGCGATTGCGCCTGTTGCTGCTGTGCGTGCGCGCGCTGCGCTGCCAGACGAGCCTCGATCTCGGCTTGCGTCTGTGCAATCTCGGCCTTGAGGCTGTCCCGGGTCGAGAGGTGGTTGTCGCGTTGGGCGGCAAGGGAGTTGATGGCGGCCTCCATCTCGCGGGTCTCGGCTTCTTCCTTCTCAACAGTTTGCTGGTGCGTAGATGTCTTGACCTGGATGATTTCGATATCTCGTTTCTTCATACGTTGGTCCTCTAGAAAGCAACAGTTAGCGGGCTACACCTTGGTGGTATCTCAGGTGAGGTATTGCATACCTTGCAGCTCGGCAATGTTCATGCGGAACTGGTTGCGCTCTTCCAACACGCGCTTGCGGCCTTGCTCGATAAATGCATCGAATCGAGCAGTAAACTTTGCCATGCGATCGCGCAGGTCGTCAAACCCAAAGTTGGTGTTGGGCAGGGTGTCTGCGACTGAGGGGCCAACAGGCGCCAGGCTCTGGCGGCTGAGGCTTGCGGAAAACGAGGACTGGAAATCGGTAGCCATTTCGATCTTGTATATGCAGTAGCGCAACCGATAATGCGACAAGTTTGCGATTTCTAGACTGTGAGTTGAAGTCTTGTGGTATTGGTGATTGCAGTGGATGCGACCAGGCCCCAGGTAGACGGTTGGTGTATTTACACTGAAAAGGACGCGTTGCTCGGCCGACCTAGGGGCCTGTGGCGCATTATGACTGCACCGCCACGTGGGGCGGTAAAGCTTCAATTCACGTCGCATCGCGCAGCAACTCTCTTTTGTACTTCACCTGCGACAGCGCCCTTTGGCTGATGTGATGCCTACTTGATCACCTGTTTCAACTCCTCGTTTCATTCAATTCGCTCGCTTAGGATGCCGGCTTAGATCTTTCTGTTATCCACTCCCGCTCGAGACTGTCTTGCGCCTCACCAGTTCATCTCGCGATGAAGAAAGGAACATCGACCAAACTCTTGTCACATTGGAAATCGATACTCGGGCCAAATGGCTGAGGCCAGGCGACTTACGGACCTGGTCCATGGTCACGTAGGACGTCTAACTTATCTACCTCCTGAGGACGAGACATCGCAACTCGGTTCTCTTCATACCAGTCGCGTAACTTCTGAAGGTGAGTTTTCAATTCTCCCCTTGCGCTGCATGCAGTGCTAACACGATATGTTTAGCACCACAATTCAAAGTCATTGGGTCCTCAGCAGAGTTATATCCCCCGTCAAAGTCACCTACTCCTGAGGTATCCTCGAATCTTTGGCAAGAGCGCCGTACTCAGAGGAGATGGCTTCTCCAGGCCCATCCTGAAGCCTTCATGGGCAACTCCGCTCTCCAGGGGCTTTTGGAAGAGAATATGAATCGCTTCTCAAAAGTCGAGGGCGAAGCGAGTGACCGACCTTTGCTCTCCATCGGCCAAATGACGAATGTTAGCGATCCGTGGAGAGTTACGGGAGCCCCGATGTTGGCTGTGGCTACCGGCGAATCCGGGGAGCTGCTCAGACTAGCTCGGATCGATGAATCTAAATGGCAATGGGGACATAACAAGGACACAGTCCTCAACTTGTCTGTCATTGACCCTGATGATGTAGATGAGGAGGTAATCTGGTCAAGCGATGGCCTGCCTATCTCACAAGTCAAGTTTGCAACTAGTCTCACGCGATACGATGTCGTGCGTTGGCTCATTGTCCAGAAGCAGACATCAACCACGATCCTTCAGCCAGAGTATCACAAAGTCCCGGTATCCCAGACATCCACCGCCCACGATGGTTTCCAACAACGCCTATCTCGAATTGATCCCAACCCTGTCGTAACGCTCTCACATAAGAAAACTGGCGGTAATGCACAGGTGGATGTTGCTTTCAACCCGAACTCAAAAGGCCAACAGCCACAGATCGCCATTATGGATGAATGCGGGTACTGGACTATATGGGATGTTATTGGAAACAAGAAGAACAACGCACGGCTTTCTCTGCTGAAATGCGGACACGTTTCAGAAGGATTGCTGAGCGAACTGCCCCTTATAACAGAATTCCCTGCCGAGAAACATGGAATATTATTCGTCGGGACCGCTAAGGTGGACAACTTTTGGGATGATGCGACACAAGACGCTGATGAGGCCAACGGGCTTGCCGGTCGGTCAAGTCATTTGCTGCTCTGGAACCGTGAAAAATACGAGACGATTGATCTGGAGTCAAATATGGCCTTGCCTCGATTATCAGTCTTGGCTCAATCGAAAGTAAAGCCCGACTCAATTCTTGATATTCGGCTCAGTCCAGTCAACCAAAATCATATCTTTGTCTTGACTATGCGAAATCTCTACTGGATCGACTTGTTTGCGCCTAGTAGAGGCGAGGATGCGTCTCCAAAGCCAACTATTCTGGTTGCTTGTCCCCATATAATAGATGGCGAAGGACTTAGGATGACAACCTGCTCTGCTTCAGAAGACCGGCAGGATGTCGCTATGGTGTTCACCTTTTCTCCGTCGCATAAACAGATCCATACATACTGGTTTGAACGGTCAAAAGAGAAGGGCCTTCCGGAATGGCATCGTCAAGTTCTGACCTTCCCTCACGAGAACGCCGCCTCACAGGGCAATATTCAGTCGCTTGAGATTCATCCTGTGCAGCTCACACGCAAGGGACACTCTGCATCTGGACTGGGATCCAAGTATCTTGATGCCGGTGTTCATTTCTATCAAGGGAGCATGCTCACCAAAGATCTTGGCGTTCGATACTGCATATGCGCCTCAGTCAAGGACCAAGATATGCAGATCACGCTTCCGACAGGCCGGGTAGGGAGATCCAAGACGGACCAAGCACATCGGTGGAGGAAAAAGCGGAAGCAGTTTCTTCGGCAGATGGGGGACGCTTTTGTGCTTCCTGATGGGATCGCGGACGCTGAACTGGATGAGCTTGTGCGCCCGCCTTTTCAATCAAAGGATTTGGGCTCTCAGGATACCAGAGCCTCCGGAGTCTTGGGGCCGATCCACTTGAAGTTTGACTTTATTTGCCGGGCTCTTCGAGACCATCTTTTTGCTATTTCGACACAATCTCATGACATACCATCTGGTCTACTCTCGGCTATTCAGGGACATATCGCAGAGGGCTTGGCTGAAGGGAGCCTTCCACTTAGCACGTGGTAAGTTACCATCGAAGTTATGGATGTAAAAGTATCTCACTAACTCATCTCATAGGAAAGAAATCAGCGAAGGGGTTGATAATCAGCAGTTGGAGAATGGTGATGATGCGGCACAGCATGACATGTTAGACCTATTCTTGGAAGATGATGGCCACACGGTTGTCACTCAGCTGGGAAGGCAAACGTCGCAAGAATGGGTGAGGTCACTCATCAGTCTATCTCATCTCAACCAAACCTACGTGGACCTCTGGCTCGACCCCTTAGAAGGGAGGTTGCCGGAGGAGGATGAGCGGGCAAGACAGGGTTGGGTAGCAGACATAGCCAGGGATATGTTCTTGGCTACAGCAGGCGTCATGGTCCAGGATGTTCCTCTCCTCGGTGCTGCGGGTGGTGACGACGGCGAGGAACGCCTCCAAAGCCAGGCAACCTCGTTGCGCATAAAATCCTCACAGTCATCAGACCCCGTTATCCCATCGTCACCCACCAGCACCATATCGAACACGACAAGCGATGCAGCGATCAGAAGACTTCAGCTTCTAGCACCATCACTACGGCTAGATAAGATGGCATCTGCCAAGCAGTCCACCGTCCTGTCATACTGGCCAACTGAGCGCGGTGTCAGTACAGAAAACTACGTATCCAGTGTTGCTGTTGCCAGCGACAGAAAGTTTGACGAGGCGAGGCAACGACTGCGGAAGATCGAGAACAAGCGCAAGTCTCAAGCGGAGAAGTATAGGCTACCGCCGTTTATGAGACAAGGTGGCGAGTCTCGGCGAGCAACGCAGGGTTCATCGCAGGTGCGGTCCCAGAGAGATGAGGTCACGGAGCTCCCAGCTCTGCCCGCGCCTCCTCCAGCCCAATTCATGTCGAGCCAGCAGCGGGTGCCCGAATCTTCGCAGAGTCAAGGCCTCTTTGGGCCTTCATTTGCCATGAGTCAACCCGTGTCGGGCGTGTTTGGGGATAGGAAGAAGGTCAAGAAGGGGAAGAGGAAGAGTGGATTCAGATGAGGCGACGACGATGATGTGGCGTTTTGGATATTGGGTTGTTTGTTAAAATGCACAGGGATATTGGGTATTAGCTTATGAGTAATGCGTATCTTTAAAGGATATTGCTATATATTGTAGTTTTGTTGCTGCCCAATGTGTGGCACATAGATATTGTTCATGATGTGTTCTGGGCGCTTACATACGACGTTGATTGCCAAAACGTCATTGCACCAGCGAGAGGGTTTCAGTTTCATGCTCGACTGACTTACACCCAACATCAACCGAACAACACTTGCCACCTGCCCTCTTCAAAACACAAGACAAGTCGATTTGATATTAGAGACCGGGCCAAAGCATAGCGACATCATCTCACCAAGAAAATGTCACACTGTCATGATGAACATGTCGGCCATGGCGGCCACGGCCACGATCACCATGAGCACGATCACTCAGACGACATCACCCCGGCCGTGCAGTTCTCGCTATACAGCCAGATCAACTTTGACCACATTGTGACTCTCAATGAGGCGCAGCGAGATGTTGGCCAGGCGGTGGTCAAGAAGACGTGGCAAGAGAGGCTCGACGTGGAGCCGGAGCTGGCGAGCGATGTAGACGAGCAACTGCTCATGACGGTTCCGTAAGTGATACCCATCAAGCTATTCCATGTCCAACTACTGACACTCGCCTCAGATTCACGGCCCAGATCAAGCTCCACTCCATCCTCATCCGCACATCGCCCTCGGCGTCGGCGCCCAAGACGCTGCACCTCTTCATCAACCGCGACGACCTCGACTTTGCGGCGGCCGAGGAGTCGGACCCGGTGCAGACGCTGGAGCTGT
This sequence comes from Fusarium sp. JS1030, assembly GCA_000966855.1. Lineage (NCBI taxonomy): Eukaryota > Fungi > Ascomycota > Sordariomycetes > Hypocreales > Nectriaceae > Fusarium > Fusarium sp. JS1030. Next base: position 1,140,537 of record JWIW01000095.1, on the reverse strand, counting down.
CGCAGACGGGCGACCTCCAGGAGATCCCCGTGCGGCGGGCGCTGTTTGGCAAGGTGCAGCGGCTGGTGCTCTTCTTTGCCGACAACTTTGGCGACGGCGACGAGGACGTGACGCGCATCTCGTACCTCGGCTTCAAGGGCGAGTGGACGCAGCTCGGCCGCGCGCCCGCAAACATCATCTACGAGTCGGCCGCCCAGCCCGGCGACCACAAGGTCAAGGGCACCAATGTGAACCAGATGGGCAGCGGAATTGGAGGGAGGGGACCAGGCGTGTAGAGGCTGGATCACCACCACAATCTCAATTAACATGAAATAAAAGAGCCAGTATCGAATTTATCATGAATCAACTCGATGAGTTAAATGATTCTAATAAAATATTCATTTTGAACCATCTCATTGCTAGATCCTGACGTCTAGAGCTCCCTCTCCAACCGTCTACCAGGGCCCCAGGCCGGAAATTCTCCGGCCCTGCAAAAGCTGTATCTCAACCTTCCAAAAACTTTCACCACCGCCAACGACCCCGTCAACATCGCCAATTCCACCTCCGGCCGCCTCCCCTCCGGCCCAATTCGTCTCTCCCGACGTCGTTCAACATGCCTCCCCGCCTCCCCATCCGCTTTGCCCTCCCCCGGCCCTGCGCCGTTGCCGCCCGCCCGCTCCTCCTCCCTCTCACCACCACCCGCGGCGTCAAGAATGGATGGTCCACGGCGCCACCCCGCAACAAGCACAAGCGGTTCAACCAGCCCTCGTCCGGTCTCCCTGCTCTCACCACCGGCCCCGCCGCTGCCCTCAAGCGCCGAGAGAACACGACGCCCCTCCGCACCGGTGTCTTGGCCACCAAGAAGGGCATGACGAGCGTCTTTGTCGGCAAGATGCGCGTGCCCTGCACCGTGCTGCAGCTCGACCAGGTGCAAGTCATCGCCAACAAGACCCGCGAGAGTAATGGCTACTGGGCCGTGCAGATCGGTGCCGGCACCCGTGACGGCCGCAACGTCACCAGCCCGATGCTGGGCTACTACGAGGCGAAGGGCATCGCCCCCAAGGCCGAGCTCGCCGAGTTCAAGGTCCGCGACGCAAACGGCCTGCTGCCCGTCGGTGTGCAGCTCCTCCCCGACTGGTTCAAGAAGGGCCAGTACGTCGACATCAAGTCCCGGTCGCGGGGTATGGGCTTCGCCGGTGGTATGAAGCGCCACGGCTTCTCGGGACAGGAAGCCTCGCACGGTAACTCCAAGAACCACCGCACCATCGGTACAACGGGTCCCTCGCAGGGCAGCGGTAGCCGAGTGTTGCCCGGCAAGAAGATGCCTGGCCGCATGGGCAACGAGTTTGTGACGGTGCAGAACCTCAAGGTCATGATGGTGGACAACGATTTGGGCATCGTGCTGGTCGGCGGGCCAATTGCAGGACCCAAGGGCCGTGTTGTCCGTCTGCAAGACGCCAAAAAGCGGAAAGCCCCTCCTCAACCTCACCGTGAGGCGGCTCTCGAGGCCCTGCTGGAGCGGCACCCAGATCACGCCGAGAAGCTGCAAGCAGCGCGGGAAAAGCACTTGGAGCTGAAGGAACAGCGGGAAGCTGCTCAGCTCCAGGTCTAATCTTGTACGATGGATTGTATGAGGGGGCTTGGTACGGCAAAAAAGGCGGGGGAGAATCATAGCGGGCTTTTTGTATTATACACACACCATCTACTACTGTACAGATTCACCTACACCGGAGTACCCAGGGCCATGAACTTTGCTTTTTTACATCCACATCCTTCCTCTTCGTCTCTGGTCATTCCCTCACTTGTACTCAACCTGCTTCCGGAAGCCTCTCGTGGGAGCATCCTCATCCAGAGGTGGCAGCTCCTCACTACTGCTACCCAACAGCCCCTTGAAAGGGTCGCCACTGTCGAGCAAGTCGAGCCTCGTGCCGTCCTCCATGGTCAAACTCCACTCGGTGGTCTGGAAGAAGCCCTTGCTGGTGGGCCTGTTGCTGGCGAAGCGCATGGTGCCGACGCCCTTTGAGCCGCGGACCGAGAACCAAATGTCGATGCGGCCGTGCAGCTGGTTCATCTCGCCGTGAATCCAGGGGATCTGGTGCTTGAAGTAGACCTCGTCGCCGAGCATGGCGCGGGCCTCGGGGTTCGTCCGTAGGGCGTAGAGCGTCGAGGAGACGACAGGCGACGACATCTTCTGGTAGTTGAAGATGGCGACTGAGCAGGTGGCCACGATGGCGATAAAGATGGGGAGGGTGCGGCGCCAGCGGAAGCTCACTTCGGAAATATCTAGAAGGAGGTGAAATGTTAGCCAGCTGTCGTCCCAGTCGAATTGAGCTTCTTTGAAGCCTCAATTTCACATCTGAATGTGGTTTCATGCCGCCGTACCTGGGAGCTCTCGATCCGCCCGCCTCGACATCATGGGCCCATCGCCGGGCTTCGGCGCCCTGGTCATCCACCTCCGTTGCGCAGGCCCAAAAGTCACAGGACGGGCCTTGAGGGTGGCCGCAAGCCTACGCCGGACAAGCCGGGGCAGCACCGATTGTTGCGACATGGAGGCGGTTCTTGACGTTGTTTATCAAAAAAAAAAACAGCCGTCAAAGTCCGATATATCAGGTGAGAGGGACGGCGGGCTCGAATTGGGGTCGCGGAAATTTTGCTGCCGGATCGCCGAGCAGACAAGACGTCCAGAGTGGAGCAGAGCAAGCCGTTGCCGCCTCGTGTGGCGTCATAAGGCTGAGCCTCAACGACCTCGTACTGGCGCGGACATGTGACGACAACTTGGTTACATCCACTACGTATGCCCTCCCAAACTGCCACATCCTCTCTTTTTTGTTCCTCTCTTCATCCCCATGGATAATTGATACCATTTTTGGGCCTCTTAGACGCCGTCATGTCCAGCTCGAGTAGCACAACCGCCCGCTTGAGGCGCACGTTTCACTATCCAGAAGAAGATTCCACAGACTCCCAGCCTGAAGCCCTCGATGAGCAAGGTACTACACACCCTAGTTCTTCGCACTTGATACAGAGGATCTAACACGGTCGCCAGAACAGGAAGACCTCATAGGCCGCCTCGCAGAAGAAAACGCCGCCCGGGATGCCCAGTTCCGCCGTCTCCTGCTCGCACTACCCCTCCTAGCAACCATCCCCTACCTCCCGGCCCTCATCAACCCACCCACCTCGCTTCTCGCCCTTCTCAGCCTCACATCTCTCTTCTCGACGGCATATCTACTACATCACCAGCCGCCCGCGTCGTCGGGCATCCCATTTCTTGACAAGTGGGCAAAACCCAAGACTCCACGGCCAACCCGACCGCCGTCGCTGTCAACGCGACATTCTTCTGGCATCTTGGACGATGATGATGAGGATGATGACGAGGTGGAGTATGTCCCCAGGGGAAGACCGCGCCAGCGGAGGAGTTCGTTCAGTTACGTTGAAAGAAGATCCCCTCTTGAGATGTATCTGCCCTATCTGAACTTGGGTCTGGGTCTCATTTTGATTTTGATGGCTTGGGCCGTGGGCAGATCGAGGAGCGAGGCCGTGTGGCCTGGAATGGGCTACCTACCGCTGGTAGTGTATGTTGTAGTTTTGCTGGCAAAGACGGTCATGGGCAGTGTCGACCCGGAGAAGGAGTTGTCAGCGCTCAAGTATGAGTACAAAGGCGCTTAACCAACTTCTTACCATGTAACAATGAAATCAATCGTCACACAAAACGTTAGAAATAGCTGCATGTACCGCTTCATAACCACCGTACCAAATTGGCTACCTAGTAACACCTGACAAAGTCCAATATAATTCTATCCCGCTGTGTCTCAAATATTGCTCCTTTCTATCCGTTCTTAGTCTTTCATGGTCATTGATGCAGGCATTTCTCATTACAGCCCATCTACATGTCTATCGAATCATTGAAACGCAAAATGCCATGGCTTTTCAACACACCGTCAACGCCCTTAGGCGGCCGGGGGAAAGGGTCTGTCATGGGGCTCGCGTCAGGCGAGTCTGACGATTTATCCATCACCAACGCGAGTCCGTGAGACTTGATAGCGTCAACAAGCGCCGGCACCATATCCTAATTCACATGTTAGCAGTTATTCCCCAGTACCAAGAACAAGCTTTTGGAGTTTCAGCATACCAATAGTCGAGAATAGCAAATCAAGCCCATAAAATTGTTGCTCTGGGCAATCCTCACCACCTCTTTGATAGACGCGCTCCGTCGTCCACTACTCAAAGCCAGACCATTAACCCCGCCAGATGTTTCCTCTCGTCCTAGATCATTGCAAAGGAAAACAGGAAAGTTTGGTTGCTTCCAGTTCAGAGCTGTGCACAGTCGAGGGTTGTAGCTGCTGAACACAATTGACCGCACCACGTCAGGGGACTGAGCACGCTGTGCCCGAGCATGGTCGAAGACGATATTCAAAATTGAGTCGACAAACACATTGACATCCAAAGCCGGGCCCAGAGAGAAGGCCTTTTCCTCTTCTGGTGTCGGATACAAAACCTGGAGGTTGATATGCATGCCTGGATTCAAGAGTGCAAGGGCTTCCTGAAGCGTGATGCCCGCGGTAGCAAGGATATGATAGACCTCCGCGATACTTTCTGATGTCTTGCTCGCCAACGTAGGAAGATCCGCGCGGCTGTTGCTCCTCACTGTCATGGACGTGAACTGTTCCAGAGTCAACCGGCACACAGGAATATCAAGTCCACCGCATGCGATAGTCCACCGAGGCCAGAGAACTGGGATACCATCACTGGTATACTGCACAAACAGCCTCACGTAGTCGCCGGATAGGCTTGACCCCGTGACAATGGCGCTTGTCGGTTGGTTGAACTGACTTGTTGCCTTCCAGTATGTTTCGAAATCCGTAATCTCCAGAGGTTTTCCTTGGAACGGCTTGATGACCTGCACGTTGAAGCTGATCTGACCGATAGCACGAAGCCGAGGATCGAATAAGGGCAGGCAGCAAGTTGAAGTGCCCTGCAGTCCTTTGAAAATGCTGGATAACGCAACTGTCTTGGCGATCACCTTTGCGCCGTAGGTGGGAAATACATCGATGTCTAGGCTGAAAGTATCCAGGTTATCCACCTGGAAGGAAACAATACGGGTATCTTCTTGGAAAGGCAAAATGATATTCTTGGGGATCAGATCTGAGACCTTGGAAGAGATGGTGAGGCGAGCAGCAGGATACTTGCCGTCCTGGAAGAACACAAGAGGCTGCTCTTCCAAGTCTCCAAAGGTGACCTGAACAACCGTCTTGGTGTCGAGGAAGTTGTGGCCGTATCTCCGAAGAGGGATTATGGGAGGAGGAAGCTCGAGCTCGGGGATCGCGTCGGGGTCGAGGGACATAGGCAAGGGAGCACTGCTTGTTTCCAGGGGGCCCAAGGCAGGCTGCACCATAAAAGGACTTGCTCGCGGCCTCGTGTTGAATGGCGTCAGGAGTTTCATACAAGCCAGATGCCCCTCCCAAGCGGCGTAGTACATAGCTGGAAGGTCCTTCTCGTCCACGATGCTTGCATCGACGCCAACCTTGAGTAATGCCTGAAGGCAGTCGACATTTCCCTCGCTTGCCGAATGGACAAGAGGCGTCCACCCGTACAGCTTGTCAACCTGATCTAGGTCTGCGCCAAACTGTTTCAGAAGCAAGAGAAGCTCTGATGTCTGACCGGCTCGCGCCACTAGATGCTGGGGGTATAGGCCTTCGGCATCTGGTAGAATATTGGCGCCGTGTTTTAGAAGCAGTTCGACGACAGCCACAGAGCCATGTTCGCAGGCTAGATTCAAGGGGACGTGATCCGAATCAGAAACAGGATCGATGCGTGCGGATCTAGCGAGGAGGAGTTCGATACAGTCGAGGTGTCCGTGAATGATGGAGTGGATCAGGGGGGTGAAGTTGTCATGGTCCGTGAGATCGATTGTATTTTGATTTGCTACATTGTTGTCAGCCACGGATTTCAAAAAATTCGAATCCTTTTTCAGCTCACCATCCAACAGGACCTTGAGCATCTCCAATCTTCCGTGAAGACTGGCATAATGCAATGGAACTCGGCCATAAACATCCGTCCTATCCACGGCAACATTGACTGACAGGCCCCATTCTAGCACATACTGCTTCCCATAGATAGCAGCCTGGTGCAAGCAATTCCGCTCGTTGATATCATCATAGGAGTGGAGATCAACAAGGCCTGTATCAAGAAGGACTCGCAGAGATTCCTGGGGAGCTTCCGATATAGCTGCCAGGAAGGTCCGCGTTATCCTCTCCATCAATGAGCTGTCGCCTTCACTTGATTCGTTCGCTGACCGCATCCTTTGGAGCAGGTCGCGGAGGGACTCGAGGTTCCCAGTGATGACGGTGTCCAATAGTAGCGTATCAGCATCCCCCTCATCAGTACCCACGAAATGTTGTGAAGTCACAACGTGACCTGACTGGAAGTTGACCTGGATTCCATCTGACCAAGCACCAAGCTCTTGCAAGCTTGTCGTAGCCTGATCAGACAACTCGCTTATGACGGTAGCATTGAAAAAGGGCTGAACCTCGACAGCTCTTGAGAGGTAAAGCTCCTTGGTCTTTGATTTGGAGGTCTTGTCCCATTTTTTGAGGATCTTGGAAAATGCGGTGCCGTTGATCTCGACGAACTGCTGGAGCTTGTTTAGGTCGGTAGCGAACTGCTGAAAGCCCTCCTCAAGGGTGGTGAACTTGGCGGACCGGCGGGAGATTCCCTGCCGTGACTGAAGCACCTTCTTCTTATCTAGGAGGGTCTTGAGGCGAATTTTGAGCTACGACGCGTCAGAAACATGTCGCGGGTGCTACAGAGCGAGGTTAGAGAGGCGATTCACGAACCTCAGCTTCCTTCTGCAGGTAGAAGGCGTTGACTTTGTCGAGTTCCCGTTCCTGCTCATCATTTAGCAACCAGGGAGGAATGTTCATGGCGGGAGACGAAAGCACCAGGGAGAATCCTTACCAACTGGAAGAAAAAGGTCGCCTTGTTGGCCTGGAGAGCGGCCTGGGAGTCGACGGGGGTAGCCGAGCGGAGGGCATCATTCTGGGATGTCAGGGTCGGGGTCGCGGACAGCTTCTTGATGAGCTACATGGCACCGAGTTAGTGGTATGCCCCCCAAGGCTCGTGGGGTCGCGTGCGGATAGCAGGTGAAGAAACGTGCCCGTGAGCTGCAGAGCGAATGGAGAAGCAGGATGGGTTTGCTTTTGGTCAGCCCCCTTGGGTCACGCTGTGCAATGTTTCCTACTACAGGTGATCGAGATCTGCAGCTAGAGGAAGCAGAGGCATCGGAGCAGCTGAACCTAGAAGGGCAGGTAGGCAGGGTAAGGGCAAGGGCAAGGGCACGGATACAGAGAAAGTGAGCAATGGGAGGCCAGAGCTGGGCAATTGAAGACTGAGAGCTGGAACAGGGAGGTTGAAACTGGGAAAAGGCGATGTAGTGGACCAGGCACTATAGGAGATGACAGCGGAGACGTGCCGGGGATCTCGGTAGCGGAACGGGAACGGAGGCCAACGGGGCGGGGACAACATGGACGTACCTTTTTCAGGGCCTTGTAGTTGACAAAGCTGGCAGCATATTCAGGCACCTCAAGCTGACGCTTCTGGATCTGCTTGCCGAACTTCCTGGGATGAGTGTCAGCAGCTCTGAAGACTCTGTGTTTGTTACAGCCGCGGAGTTGCCATGTTCCAGCGAGAGCTGTATAGCTTGGAACTGGCCCTTGGGGGTTCACTGGACTGGCGTTGGGCTGGGCTTGCTCTCATGTATGGCAGCAAGTAACAGGGGGTAGAGAGGGCTTACATGTTGCGGCGTGGACGCCCTTGAGCAGCCCTGGCGTCTTAGAGAGAAGCAGACGGAGGGGCGAGTAAGGGGAACAGGAGTTGACTACCAGGTCTTTGGTAAAAGGGGGAGATGAACGACAACGTGTGGCTGGGAGGATGTGAGTCTCGGTGTCAGTTACAGATCTGTGTGGTATCTTGCGTGTCTTTTGTGCGTGGGTGCAAGTGCAACAGTAACAAGAGCGGCCGGAGCTGGAGGATAGGTAATGCAGCAGGGAGGGTACTTCAGTAACAGCTGCGCCGACGGATAGAACAAGACAGAGCGAAGAATGGGTCCCAGGACTGTTCCAGAAGGATGCCGTGGACCTGGAAATGCAGTGTCAAGTCAGGCCGAGATCAGTTCAGCCGAGTCTGAAGACCAGGTGGAGTGGTAAGTGGTAGTGCAGTGTGAGTTGAAGGGTCTATGAGTCGGTCCCTCACAACCGCCACTTCCCGCGGACGACGCTGTTTTCGTCTGCTCCTTTTGCTCTCCTCCAAAAGTCTCGTCATGTAAGAGTGACACGACAAAGTCCTGACGCCGCAGGGTCTCGTTGGTTCATCACCCGACCGCCCGACGAGGCGGCGTGCGACATCGACTCTCGTAGGGCACGTGGGGGGGTAATTCAACGGGGAGAGTCGTTGGATGGGGAGCTTTCCTGACCCGAGCAGACGAGGGCGTGAGAGGGCGTGGGCGGCTGAAAACTCGCCTCGCTGCGCGGGATGCAGGTGCAGGTATAGGTATGGGTATGGGTACGGTGTAGTCGGTTTGTGAAGGTGGGATTGGATATCGAGGATCATCACTCACCGAAGCCGAGGCAGTCCCTCACTCACTCTCTGTCTCCAACTTGCAAGCAACGCAGCCGCACAGACAGAATCAGCAAAATACTGAATTGCCCTTCCCGTCGGCCGAGTCCTGCAGTTTGTGATGCGGGCCTTGGTCCTGTCAAAAAATTGGCCGTTGAGAGGGGGTGTGGGCAAAAAAAAAGGGAGAAGTGTGTTCAGTTGAGAGAGGTAAGGCTTGTTGAGTTGAAGTGACGTGCGTTTCGAGGCGATGTCCAAAATAGCAGCCTCGACGGTTGGCAACAACAGCTTCTGAGAAAGACGAGCAAAACAGTGCTGGCCTGGGCAGGAACGACACGACGCACGCAAGCAACAAATGTTGCCAAAAAGAGCAAAAAGATGCGCTCTTTAAAACGTTGACCGGCGCTGAGGTTTTGTTCTGACAAAAGGTCGTGACAGAGGGACCTCGACTTTGAGCCAAAAACCTGCCCCTCCATCGCTCACTGAGTGGCTCTTCCAACGAGACGGTCAACCAAAGAGGCAGTCAGAGCTCGAGCCCAGCAGAGCGCACCTCAGAAGCGGGGACTTTAGAGAGCCCCTGGGGCCCTCGTTCTCATCGTCGGCCAAAATGGACTGGATCTAGGCAATAAACGGCTTGGGCCCCGTGCCATGGACTGTCACCTTCTTGCTCTCGTGCAGTCACATTGACGCTCCAGCTCCTCTTTTTGCTCGAGATTCTTGCCCGTTGCTTCATCAATCTTCTCGTTCCGCCGCCGTCCGTGGTCCCACGACGTTCCCAGCACGGCGGGGCTTGTTGGAGGTCAAGACGGCTCTGTACCTGCAACTGTTAACAGCCTAACACTTTTGCTTGGCTCTGACACGAGAAGCTCATAGCAGCTCATCCACGCCTGTCGAACCTCTGCCCCGTGGCCCTGGGAATAAGCATCCGCTAATCTCGACCCGTTCGCGCCAGCTTCTCGTGCGTGACCGGCCGTTATCCGAATATCCAATCGCCGCGCCGCATCCGACCCCGTGCTCGAGCGACAGGCGGTCCGGCTTGCTCGCCCGGGGCACCGCCAACTTCACTGCGGCTTCGGCTGCTGCTGCTGCATGCGCCAGAGCCTGCATCACGACGGAGTCTGTCGGGTCTTTCTCCGCGCGTCAACTTGTTTAGCAGCGTTGATCCAAGTCCAATGGTTTGCCTTGACTTGAGGTGACTCTCATGCGAGAAAGCCACGAGGAACGTCATACCCAAGAGGTTCGAGGGTATCTAGGTCCAATCCGGTCAGTCCCTTGTGTTTCTATCGTTGAGGGGGATTCGCACGCCAATACGTAAGAACGCGCTTGCTTGTCGTCCTTCATTTTCAGTTCTCCGGAATCTCCTTCAAGAAAGACGTCACGCTGTTCTTCAGGGTTCTGTGCTTATCCTGATGTTATCTAAACCCAGCTATGTACGTTGCTCCATCCTCGGCCCGCCAGCGTAATTTCTTTCTTCGCGCACGAATTGGATATGCCTTGGCCTCGCTGAGTCTTTACTGACAAATCGAATCGTCTCGATTGGGGTTCCATTTTGATCTCAGTATGGGATACCCACGTGGTCGAGTTCCGCCTGGGCACAAACTTGCCTCGTTGTGTTTTCAACCCAAGCCTTCCTCCCTGTCACCCGGGTCTTTACCATTTATGATCTTCTTCAGTCTGGCAAAGTCACGAGCCACAGTACGTAAGAGAAAATAGAAATCCGGGTAGTGAACGAAGAGGCTACACGATGCTACTTAACTATGGCAACTAAACGGAGCTATGCCCAGAACTGACCACCCATTGCTTGCTCATGGGTTAGCTGGTACTGTATGATATCAAACTCATCCACTGAGTATCTCTCATGACTGTCTTGTCCTATCTTGTCCTCTCTTATTCGCTCCTCTCCAATATCCCGAGCTGTGGTTGGTAGTCACGCTCCATTCTTTGCTCCCATCTAATTCTTCTTTGCGTCTGCTCCCTCTTTTGAGTCAACCAGGCTGTCAGCCATAGCTTCTGCAGCGGCCTTCTTCAGTCGTTCATTGTCATCTGACTTGTCATCCTTGGGCTTCTGGTGCGTCTCCCTCTCATCTTCGCTGTCCCCCAAGCTAAAGGGGTCGTTCTCGGCGATTGGGCTAGGTTCAACCGCCGACAGCGGCTGCCACTTGCTCCCCCTCGCGCCGCCTGCGGGAGCCGCATCCTTTGGCGGCACGCGTGGCGACGAGTCGTACATGTTAATCTCTTCAGTCTCCTCCTTGAAGCCGACCCGTCGACCGTTGCTCGGCTTAGGTGAGGATGACGGGGGTGGAGGCTTATACATGCCAGTGTTGGCCATTGGGCGATTGTTGATCGGAGCTGAGAAATTTGTCAGCCTGGTTCACGGGATATCACAAAGGTCACACTTACTTCCGTCCGAGGAAAACTTCATGCCAGCAAAGTCGTCGCTGAGCACCTCCGGGTCCGCATCGTATCGCTCGTAATCACCGCTGCGTCGACTGGACTCGCCTGGGCGACGGAAGGGCTGCCCCTGTCCCTGCGTTTGCTCTTCGCTCTCGTCAAAGTTCTCCTCAATCTTCTTCTTCATCATGGTAATCCAGCTGTTAACCTTGGTCTGAGTCTCCAGGAATCCCTTGCGGAGGTTGTCCCGGATCACCGGAAGGTCGTCGTCGATGAAGCTATGTTCACGGTCGTCGTCGTCCCATCCCTGCTGAGTTTGTCTACGTTGACCTTCGTTGTGACCCCGGCTGGCAGTCCGGGACTCGTAAGCACCAACATTGTCGAAGTGTTCCGCGAGCTGGCGCGCATATAGCTCATCCGCCTCCATTTGCGACATCTGCTGGCCTCGGCCTTGAGGCCTCGGCGGTTGAGGAGGTGGAACGTCCTCGGGCTCATTCTTTGCGGCATCAGGATCCGTCATCTCTATGCACAAGTCAGCCATCTGTGCTATTTCTCCTTGTAAGCCTAAAGCGTAGACGCACCGAGCAAGGCATTAAAAGCGGGCTCAACACGACCGCCACTGGCCCTTAGGACAGCTTTAATAATGCCCTGGTCAACAGTAGGAAATGCCTCTTTGAGAATCAATTCGTTCTTTTGTGCTTCAGTAAGTGGTCGAGGAGGCTTGGGCGGCGCAGTCTCGTTCGTTGGCGTCTGCGAGGTAGCAGTCGTAGCGGTGGTGGTGGCATTTCCGTCGTCGCCGAGGACGCCTGACTCCTGAACATCATCGTCGTCGAGGTCGAGTGGTCGAGCCGTGGTAGGCGACTCTGGGGCATTCTCGACCGTAGCCTTATGCTTCAGTAGAAAGGGATGTCAGCCATCGCGCAAGCATACTAGTATAACACTTAAAGGATAATCACGTACCGTTTCTGTCGGAGCTGACATCTTGGCCAGGTGTCTCTATTGCGCGGTCTAACGATGTTGGAGTCACTCAGAGCTCGAGTTAAAGACACTTGATCCGGTTGAAATCTGTCCGCAATAGAAAGGGCCAAGGGAAATTGGTAGATCTCGCTTGAAGTTGGCCTTGCCTGTGATAATAAGGTAATGCGCGAGGGGTCAACCGAGCCACGACGGCTGATGACGTTGACCCACTGCGTCAGGGAGCAGCTCGTGTTCCAGCCACAGCAAGTCGCCACAGTGCTGCCTGACTGCTGCCTCATTGGCTGTCGCTGCCTGGACCTGCGTGCTGATTTCTGTGGGTCGGGTAAGTAAGTCTAGGGTAACTTCACATGAACTTGACAATGTTTTGGTTAAGAAAGGCCATTTGGCTGATACATAACTTTGTGTCCATACTTGCGGAGAACAGGACGTTGTGATGCCGCCGGCATATTCAAATACCCGTGATTTTCCAAGGAGGATAGTGACATCGGGTATTTGAGCCTCTGTGTTGACCTCGAGAGCCCATTACAATGGCAGACCTGGATTTAGACGCGGCCTTTATCCCAGCCCTCCATAAACCAGCCTCTCTCCTTCCAATCGCGAAGCATCGAGAAAGTTTGCTCTATGTCATAGAAAAACACCCAGTCACGATTGTCATTGGCCAGACGGGATCCGGAAAAACGACACAGATTCCTCAATTCCTAGAACGGGCAGGATGGTGTTCAGATGGCAAAATCATCGGCGTCACACAGGTATGTCTGCTCTTATCAGGACTGGAATATCTCACTAACCAATGCCCCAGCCTCGTCGCGTGGCCGCCACTACAGTTGCAGTGCGTGTGGCCGAAGAATATGGGTGTGAAGTTGGCAAAGAGGTCGGATACTCCATTCGATTTGAGGATGTCACTTCCGCCTCGACCAAAATCAAGTTCCTTACCGATGGCCTCCTTATCCGGGAAGCCCTGGTCGACCCCCTGCTGACACGGTACTCTGTCATCATGGTCGATGAGGCACATGAGAGGTCTATTAGCACTGACATCCTACTTGGTCTCCTCAAAAAGATCCGCCGCAAACGACCTGATCTTCGCATCATCATCAGCAGCGCCACACTGCAAGCCAAAGAGTTCCTGGATTTCTTCACCAAGAGCAGCGACGACCATGCAACAAAAGGGAACGGTGATACGAAAGATCAGCTGGGGACAATCGTCAGCCTGGAAGGGAGAACATATCCCATAGACATTCTCTATGCGGAGGCACCCGTGGAGAATTATATGGAAAAAGCTATCGACGTGGTTTTCGACATTCACACCCAAGAAGGCGAAGGAGATATCCTGGTATTCCTCACCGGCAGAGAGGAGATTGACAACGCCGTGCAAGCCGTCAGTGAGCGGATGGCAGACCTCGACTCGAGACATGGTCGGCTGATGCCATTGCCACTCTATGCTGGCCTCTCTACTGAGCAGCAGATGTATATATTCGACAAGCCACCCGATGGGACTCGAAAAGTGGTATTCTCAACCAACATTGCCGAGGCATCAGTGACCATTGACGGGATCGTCTACGTGGTCGACATTGGTTTCGTGAAGCTTAGAGCCTACGACCCCCGGACAGGCATAGAGTCGCTCACTGCCACACCGGTATCCAAGGCGGCAGCGTCACAGCGCGCTGGCAGAGCTGGCCGAACGAAGCCTGGGAAATGTTTTCGACTCTACACCGAGCAGAGCTACCAATCACTACAACCGGCTAACATTCCCGAGCTTCAGAGGTCAAACCTGGCACCAGTCGTCTTACAACTGAAGGCCTTGGGGATAGACAATGTTGTCCGGTTCGACTTTCTCTCACCTCCACCGTCCGAGCTGATGTCCAAGGCATTGGAGCTACTCTATGCGCTGGGAGCATTGGACGAATATGCCAAACTCACACGACCCCTGGGCTCAAGGATGGCCGAGTTGGCAGTCGAACCTATGATGGCTAAGACACTTCTGTCGGCGCAATCGTTCGGCTGTCTCAGCGAGATGCTGACGATCGCCGCCATGACTAGCTTAGGAGGCAGCGTGTGGTTCTCGCACGAGGGCGAGAGAAAGAAAATGGAAACATCGAGGAGAAAATTTGCCGTGGACGAAGGCGACCACTTGACCCTTCTCAACGCCTACCAGGCTTTTGTTTCCAAGGGAAGAAAGGAAGCCAAATTTTGTCACGAGAACAATCTCAACTACAAGTCCATGACTCGAGCAGTCAGCATCAGGGCACAGTTGAAGCGATACCTGGAGAGGTTCAGCATCAACGTTGAGGAGACGCTCGCTGGACAAGCATCAGCAGCGGACAACACCAAAAAGGCTGAACAAATCCGGCGCTGTCTCACATCGGGCTATTTCGCGCATGCAGCGAGGATGCAGCCCGACGGAACCTTTCGCAATGTTGAGGGCGGCACGGTGCTGCACGCACATCCGAGCTCTCTCATGTTTAACCGCAAAGCGGACTGGGTCATCTTCCACGAGGCGATGGAGACTGGCGCCAAGATCTTCATCAGGGAGGTGACCAAGATCGAGAAGGGCTGGCTGCTAGAGTATGCGCCAGAGTTCTACAAGGTGACATCGGATAGGCGGGGTTGACGCCGGGAGGATGGATATGAAGGGGATGGAAGGGCTTGCTGAGTGGTGAAACCGCCGGGTTCTGGGCACAAGCAGAATGGATGACGGTTTCAAGGTCGGACGAACAGGGATATATGGTGGTTGGACCGAGAGTGAGGGATTTGCGAGATGAATTCATGTTGCTTGTGATTTGAGGTGAGATGGTGTGACTGAGGGCTGATGAGATGGGTAGGAAAAGCAAACATCTGGAGTCCAGGCCAGGAACAGACATGATAGCGAACAAAGCCTTTCTAACTGCTATGCCGACACATCTCATCTCAACAACATGTAGGGAGACTGACTTGCATTAGTTGGTTCATGATCGTAGGTCACTATAGGTGGTGGAGATAATCGAAACCGAAAATGTCGGTTAGCTGAGTTGGCAGTAGCAAACTATGAGATACCGCCAATTCACACGTCTCGGATAATGGACCCTTCGCGCCATTCATTATCCACCAAGGTCAGAGCAATGTGACGATGGCTTCGTCTCGAACATGTAAGGGAGAGAGCCTCGTTGGCAGCCTACGTAACGCAGCCGGTTTCCCCGGTGGATCAGTTCACGGCCGCGAGATGCTTGATACGGAGGGACCGATAGAATTTTCAGGGCTCCATGTTGACGTCGTCGATCACTTACTGTGTTCCTGCAATCTTGCCCGCTCGCGGTGGGCATTGCGTGGGCTGGACTATGTGGAGGTTGACGTACGTAGTAGAATAAAAGCACAAAAGCCAGCTCATGATGCACAACTCAGACAACGCATCTTATCACGCGTCATATCATAGCGGGCGGGCAGTAATTATGCCCCATGATAGTGAAGTTCTAATGCTGCAGCCCGGGAATAGCTCAATTGTGTAACGCTGGCGACATCCGCTTGATATGAGGAGTTGGCGATCCCAAGCAGCCACTGGGTCAAAACACGGTGGATGGGAGCTGGAACAGGGGGGGAAACCGGGCAGACGACAGTGCGGTAGATACCGTCATGTACTGTATTTTGTTTCCGTTGCATCGCTTTCAGGGCTCCTGTGTCGTCAGGCCGCCGGCGACAGGGGATCGGCCGTGGTTCCCAGGGCGCACGAGACGTCTTCGGCGACACTGTCCAAATCTCGGCGTCGGATGAGGTTGTCCAAGACACGGGCAACAGCCCCCACTTTTCGAGTCGGCTTCCAGCGAGTCCAGGGGATTGCGTACCTGCAGCAGAAGCAGAAGCAGAAGCCAGTGGAGGCCACTAGGCGCAGCCGCCCCTGACGCCACTGCAGTGCGGATAGGCGGGGTGGCTTTCTTCCCCTTTATTTACTTGGTTGCCCGATTCAGCAGTTCAGGGCCTTTGCTTGTTTAAGCAAAACCATTCCATCCAGCGCATCCGTTGGCTGGGGGCGCTCTTTTGATGACATCCACTCGGTGCCCGGGGTGAGCCTGGTTGGCTGGCTGCTGGTCTCGTGCCGTGCATGAAGCACTCATAATAATTCATCAGACTCGATTCTCTGCATCCTCGTTCAGGGGGGTTGCGTTGTGCAGCGTGGTTCGTCGATTTTATGCCAGATTTGTGCCGCAAGCGCCCGCCTCACACGCAGTCTCTGTGATTCTTGAGCCGTTGCTCTCACTCTGACTGGTGCCAGAGCCCGGGCGCTAACGGCGTGGCGAGGGGAGGATGGAGACTTTTGGAAATTAAACGTCTTTTACTTTTTATGGCTGGCTCTAGTGACTTCTTGTTGGTGACATAGAACGTCCTCCGAGTCAGCCGTCCATGATGCTTGCGGAGTGGTGGTGACTTGGGTTGGTTGTCGGTATTATCCAGCTTCCACGATAGCGCTCGATCCAGCCAAATGTGCAATGTGCATCTTGGCTATTTTCCCATGCCCTCCATGGCTAGTGATGCCCTCACCGGGGACCTTGTCCCCCTTTGCTCCAACCAAGGCCTTGTTGCAAACCCCTTCCAAGGATCCAGCAGGATGCCCCCCCGAAAATGCTGCTCGAGGCCCACCCCAATCTCTCTTGGAGGAGCCTGGAAGGGGCCTGGAAATGACCGGGGGTCCAAACAACCAATGGTTTACCGGGCCCAATCAAGGCGCGGATAAGCACCCAACTGGTGTCACTGTCTTGCCCATCTCGCTCCGTCTCGTTCCCCTGATTGAGGACCCATCCAGTGAGCGACTGAACCTTAGTCGGTAGCTCACCGTCTGGGACGGGCGGGATCCATGGATCTGATCCCCTGCGCAGCTTGCTTGTGCTGGCCCTGGCTGCCCGGGGTCAGGCATTAGGTAGCTCGCTATAATCGATATTGTTAGAAGGCTGCACGGGTACCTACCTACCTAGCGCTGCAGCGTACGCGGACAGCGAGCGTTAGCCCTGAGGAACGCTGCCATCCGGGCCTGGTTCCTCGTGCCTTCCCGCCTCGCTCCACCAGCCTCGACCTCCACTACCTCTTCTTCCTCTGCTCACACTCTTCTTCTCTCATCGTCGTTCCTTTCTCTCGTTCTCCAACTGTCGACCGATTGAACGACGACGGGATCCCTCAGTCTTCCTCTCTCCTCCCAAAGCTGCCTGCCAGCGGGCTCGTCATTCTTTTTATTTTGCCTTAATTCTGAGTCTTGTTCATCAAGCTCAAGCCATTCGTTTCGTTC
Organism: Fusarium sp. JS1030; assembly: GCA_000966855.1. Taxonomy (NCBI): domain Eukaryota; kingdom Fungi; phylum Ascomycota; class Sordariomycetes; order Hypocreales; family Nectriaceae; genus Fusarium; species Fusarium sp. JS1030. Next base: position 1,123,340 of record JWIW01000095.1, on the reverse strand, counting down.
TGGTCCTGATCTCGCGGCTCTCTATCGTTTACCGTCCAGCGACCTAGTCCCTCTTTACACAACACCAAAACTTCAGCCCTTCGTTAATAGCATTCGCTCGCTGGCCTTTTGGCATTCTTGATCCCCTCGTTTCGATCTTGCGGTGCCCTGTTGCTTTTACGCTTCTCTCGATCCCTCGACGAAACAATTCAATACGCATTCGATCGCCGTATCAACATTGGAGACTATCCCACCCGACGTGTGCTAGCCGTCTGTCAACATTTGTCAATAACCGTAACTTTTAATGGTCATGACACTTGTGCTTGGATTTTAATTCGACAATTATTAATATCTTTCTACGCCATCTTGGAAAATTGTTTGTTTGTGGAGGAACATCGCCTTCATCGCCGGCACCCATTGTTTTTGGAAGCTCTAGAGCGCATGCACAACAACCCAACGACACATCATGGAGCTCACTCGCTATGAGGGCTACCGCCTTCAACCCCGTGTCAACCTTGACCAGGAGGTTTCCCTGCCCATCCCCGATAAGACTGCCAAGCCCCCGACGGGCGTCATGCATCGATTTTTCGCAAGATCAGACAAGTGCAAAGAGACACCGGACTCTAACACCTGCGAGAAGCCTGTTGGAAGCAACATGACGGTTCCCATCATCATCGCTATTGTGTACGCCACCATTCATACCTTTGATTTTCTGAGCAGTGCGTTTGATGAACTGAGGAGTGATTTGCTGACTCTGGTCTTAGTGTTCCTATTGTGCTTATCCTGTGTTTTCTGTTCTACCTCCACCGTAGAAATGTCAAGAGGGTTCGACTCGAGGATGCTCGTGATCCTCACAAGAGTCTGGATTTTGGATTGGGAGATCAGAAGAAGTCTGCCCGCAGAAGTCTGTTTATGGGTGGAGGCGGCGAGAAGGGCCTTCATCATAAACAGAGTCAGCTCTCTATGGACATGAACCTCTCGTCGCCTTACCTCTTGCCTCCGGGCCTGCAGCAGTCGCGCGAGTCACTTCATTCTTTGGCCAGGTCTCTCGGCAATGATAGTCAAGACCCCTACCAGTATGTTGCGACCTATACGCATAGCGAGACCGGCTCCGTGCGGTCCTTTAACCCCAAGGAATCGTCCTCGCTGTATACTAAAACGAGCAGCAAACGTACATCTGGTTCGCAGAAGAAGCCTCCGTCGCGTATGAACTCGCTTCCTGAGACGCCCATCTCGGCCGTGGATTCAAAGGTTGATCCCTTTGCTACTCCTACGGTTCCGGAGCCGGCCCACAAGCAGTTCTCTCCCGTCGACCCTGAGAAGGAAGGATTCCACCCTACTCCCATCATCCCAGAAATTGGTGTCATCTCCGACTTCGATGAGAAGCGCGAGAGCTCTTCCGTTCAGCAGCCGCCGCCAGCAAGGACCAAGAGCCCCGAGTTTGAGCTGCCATCATTCGCCCAGACAACGGAAAAGGCTCAGCCCGCCAACGACTCTTTCCCTCTGCCTCACAACAAGGATAATGAACCGACCGGCCTGGGTTTGAACTTCCATCTCCCCAATCCCACCTCCCCGACAGTCTCAGCCCACGAAGCCCCTCGCTCTGCTCCATTGCCCAACCAAGACCGACACAGTGATGGTTCTCACTACCAGGCTTACGAGCCTGTCGCTGACATCTCAGATTACTACGAGGATAATGATAACTTCGAACGCGGCCGCACCATGCAGCGACAATCTTTCTTGGATGACAAGCCTCAGCAGCAGGGCCTTGGAGTTCCTCAGCAAGACAACAAGAGACTTTCCGTTGGATTCCGTCCCTTGCCTCCGGATGAGATCACCGAGTCTGAGGACCCCGAGTACCGTGCCAACCGTATTCGATCCTTCTACAAGGAGTACTTTGAAGATACCAAGGAGGCACCGCCGCCCATGCCTCCTATGCCCCCGATGCAACGAGGTCAGGGTGGCCAGCAGTACTATGGAGAATATGACCAGGGCGGCTACCTTGGTGAGGCAGCGGCTTACTTTGACCCCGAGACCAACGCCTTTGTCATGCCCTATGCCGAGCCTGTCACTCGTCGTGCAATGACACCGCCGCCAGCTGGCCGTTTCCGAGGCGGACCCGGAGGACCGGGCCCCCGACGTCCTCGCGGCCCCAACGGTTCCATCGGTGGCATGAGCTACCAGAGCGGACCTGGAGGACGGTCCCGAGCCGGCTCTTCGCTCGGCCCTCGACCTGATTCCTCTGCCTCTGCGAGATTGCGACAACCTCCCAGGAAGAAGCTCCCGCCCCCTGCGGCCCTCACCACCCTCCCAACCCCCTCGAAGCTCAAGGATGACTCGTTTGCCCTCATGAGTGCTATCGACTTTGCCCCTCCTGACCGTATTCGCGACAACGTTTCCGGCCGTTCTCAAAGCCCGTTCGGTGAGAGGCGACCCTACTCGCCCACGGTTCCTGCTGCCGTACCTCTTGTTACAGCCTTTGACGACCTCGCAGCCCTCCCTAGCCCGTATGTTGACACATCCTTCAAATTCGGAATATTATAGCTAACTGGTAATAGTCACCTGCTTCGCAAGTCTGGCACATTCACTGGCCTCGACTTTGCTCCTCCCAAGAAGTTCAAGGAGGCTGATACGATGAGTGATTCAGGCAGCATCAGGAGTAACCGAAGCGGCATCTCGCAGGCACAGCTTGGAGCCATTCGTGGCGGAGCTGGACGTGTCAGCCGCCTTCCTGGCGACACAGTCTTCTCGCAGGCATCGATGGGCGACACGCTGAAGCCTTCGTGGGGCATTCGGCCTTGATAGGAGGCAGCGCAGCGGCGCGGACGGTGGACTCTGTCTGATGAATGTGTCAGGCGAGCCACCCTGCGGATGGCTTTTTGAGCGTTGTCTTTTCTGGCATTGCATTACACTCAGCGTGCGCCGGTTCCTGGTCAATTTCTTTGCACTTTCTTCGCTTCAGAGGCGTATTTCAGGGTCATGATGACTTGCGATTTTATCTTTCACTTTCTTGGGAAACATGCAGGCTTGCATATAGAAGGGTTTGGAAAACCAACACGACAAACTAACTAGATGACGACTACTGGCTGAGACGACGTCCGGCTATTGTATATAGGTCAATCGGATGTGGTGCTGGGCCATTCCAGCATCACCATCTTGTTACTACCATTACGCGGAGCAAACCCAGGTGACACTGAAGATTGAGCGATTTGATTGTGAGGTCGTGGGGTGATGTGTGCAAGTAACACGGACTATGATGGTCTGAGCCTGGGTCCCGATGCTCTCACATGAACCGTTGGATGATTGACCAATAGTCATGTTATCGGGCATATCCGTGTCGGAACCATAGATCATGTAAATCGAAACGATATGGAAGTACGAGAAATCACGGTGAGAAGGCCAGCTACATATGCAGGTGCAGTTGTAAGCACGCCGTATTCTAAGTTGGTGAGGGATCGGCCAAGCCAGCGGCAAATCGAGGCGATGTTCCTGGGGCGATGCGACGGATGAGCAGCGACACGCGAGCGTTTCCTATTTTTAGCCATTCTCCAAGCCTTCGGCTGGCGTGGCTTGTGGAGGACAAAAACACGGGAATAGATGTCTATGTTGGGATCCTTTGAAGAATGCTTATATTCAGAGAAAACGAGGGCTTCGAGCTTATCGTGATATGCTTGATTCGCTATTTCGCATAAACGAGTTAACTTCGGCAATACTATACGGTCGCAGTGATCATAAGCTCGAGAGTGCCCATATCCCCGTGTTTTTTGTCCTTCAAGAAGAACGCTAGCAGACTACAGTAACAGTTAGCGTGGTGGGAAGGCGTGGTCTGCGCTGGGGGAGATGAGGAGTGGAGATTGGCTGCGAGATTCGGGGGAGGGAAAAGCTTGATGATGAGGTTGTCGAGATTCCGATTGACAACGGAGGAGTTTGGGTTAGATGGAGATGTGGGCTTGGTAGATCCGGTGATATCTATCAGGACGACAGACTGGCGGATGAATTACATTGGCCCTCTGCCAAGATTGAAAACTTGGCTGAGGATATAACGTGAGCTGTTAAGCTGTAGGGGTCCATATTGTTCGATCGATAGCAAGAGTGAAAGCGAGATTATGGCTGACAAGGCCCTCTTGTGGAGGTTTGCTTTTGCACCAGGTTCTAGGTGACAAACCACTTTCTTGTCTTGCATAAGCCGTGTTTTCTATCTTATTACTCCCCTCACCTTCCCATCTGGAAAAGATCCAGACGCGTCGCTGTTGGATGGTTCCTGTCTTGGTGCATGGTAATATGATATGAGGGAAACAGAGTTGGCAAGGGACGGCGCAGCGTCGCATTGCAACTGCAATTCGGGGCGTGACTCCGAGATTGGATGCCTCTCTATAGCATGTGCCTTTCGATAACCCCAGAATATGGACATGTGCAACGGAATATCTGTATGAGGCTTTATTCATTATTGAATGCTGCGGATGAGATGAAGAGGGAGACGGCATGTCGGACGATAACATTCCAGTGCAGCAGTCGTTTATTGCTGCATGGGAACTCGCTCCCCTTGAGCAATTGGCACTTGATTGAATACCAACGGTTAAATTACCCGCCGTCACCATGACGTTTCCGGGGGAGGGTGGTGAAACGGGCGATTTGATGATGTGCTTCTGGGGACTCCATCTCGGCCGGTGTCACGAGGGTTGGCAAATTTTCTCGCTGCATTTTCGGTTCTTGACTCGATAGAGCGGATGACGGCAAAAGAGGCATGTATATCCTGGACGACGACGTTTGCTCGTCAGCGTGGGAAATGATGGTCTCCATTTGCACTATCGACGTGTACATATATATTGCTGTAAGGGAGGGGAATCCTGTCCTGATGTGTAAATTAGCCTGTAAGTGGCTGGTGCGTGCCGTCGTGTTTCTTTCTTTGTACTGCATCTCGTTTCCTTTTACGGGATCTGTCTCTGTTTGTCGCGACCTAGTCTAGTGACGGAGGACTTGAAGATGGAGAAAGCGATCAAAGAGAACTTTTGATGGCCGAGGCCTCTGTCATCAATCCCGCCCGTCTGTCGATCGTGTCGCCAGGACCCATATCACAGCCTCGCTGGGCCCTCGTATCGATTCGGGGGCTCCATGGCGCTAATGAGGGCCGAGAACTGGGCAAAGGCGACTGGGCCGTATCCCTGCAGCCTCGACAGACGATGATCGAGATAGAGCATGCGGCAGGTCGGTTGGTGCAGTACTGGCTCTCTCTGGCTTTGGTGGCTGTGGCTGGAGAGATTCAGCTCGTGGTACCTGGCGAATCCCAGCAACAGGACGTACTACGTAGTACAGTACAGTAGAAGCTGGTGCTGCGTGAAGGGCCGACGAGGTGCAGTCGCGTGTGTTGATTGTGCCACACTCTTGTCTCTGGGTGCACTCTATTTTCCGCCTCTGCCTCACTGGCACGTCTCATTTGAGTTCCATTCTCCTCTTTCTCCCCTCTCCATTTTCTTTCCTCTCCTTCTCTCCTCTCGTCCTGTCTTCTCCCCTCCCTGGATTGAATTCCTTTATTCTCCGTAAAAAACAAGGGTTCTGTGTGTCCCTGGACGCCAACCAGCGGCTCGCCTTCCGGAAGCAAACCGTCGACGACACTCCCGTTCCCGTCAAGACTGTCCAATACTACTGTGGGCAAAGAAACGGCGCGCCCGCCATCCGCCCTCTTGACCCGCTCCCACCGTCCGCGTCTGGCCTTTTGGGACGCAAATTAAGCTTGACGACAAGAGAGGCCCGCTAGCTGAAACTGGAATTGTCCGGCCTGCAACGACTGACGCCCTCTCGTCGCGGATCGTTGGGCCTTGGAAAAAATAGCCCGGGCAGGCGCAGGGTCGCTCACTCACCTAAGCTGAGGTGCCACAGAAGCCTCCCACCCCCACCGCCGCCGCCGCTACTGTAGGTCCTTAGCCTTGGGGTCCAGCGCTGGCTCCCAAAAAAGGCCCGTTGGCCGCAGCTGTCCAGTTGTTTTTCTTGTCTCGCACCACCCCGTCCGCCAACCACCTCGGGCACGCATTCAACTCCTTCGACCTCTCCTCGTACATCCACAGTCCAACTTCGAAACACCACCTGTTCGTCGTCGACTCGCTCCCAGCGAATCGCCCGCTTCCTTGTCCGCTGCTCAAACAGGTCAACAGTCGGTCAAACGCTTCCAATAGCAAAAAGGTACGTCGTATCACGATGCACGCTGTCATGCCTCTCTCTGTACCCCCGTCGCCATCCCTCAAAACCCACGCACACGAGCTTGCCCAGCCTTGAGGCTTGCAAGCCGCAACCATCGCCAATACTTTGCCCTCCCATTCCGAAGCCATCACTTCTCATGCGAACTATCCAATCCGTCACCTGCTCCCTTGGATCCATTGGTCCCTTTCGCTGCTGCATCCCCCACGCCTGATTGACCTCATTATTCTCTCACTCACCTTCTTGATCTTGATTCTTTTGCACTCTGTTTCCCAAATCTTTCTCATCTCAAGGCGAAGCCTCGTCGTCCCGCTGACATGTTCCTCAGTCTCAGGCAACTTCCCAGCGTGAGAACGCCCGGCTTCGCCATGTCCAACACCACGGGCCAGGGCGACACCCAGCCCACAGAGGAGGCCTCGGTCCCCAACAACCAGCCTACATCTCCAGCCGACGACAATAGCGATGCCAACAACCAGCCCACGTCGGCTGCCGCTGCAGACCCTTCGACTGATGCCGCTGCTCAGCCGACCTCAGATGCTGCCAGCGACAACAACTCGGCTACTAACGACGCACCTACCGATGCTGCCACCGACTCTCCTAGCCAAGCTTCCGACAACCCGAGTCCCACCAAGTCCGACGCTCAAGAAACAAAGGACCCCTCTCCTTCAACTGAGGCAGATCAGCCATCGGCAACACAGTCTGATGCGAAAACTTCCGATGCCAAACCAACCAGCGACGCCCAAGAACCGTCTGCTACCAACGATGACAATAGCAGTACCGACGAGGAGGCCTCTGCTACCGAGGTCACCAAATCCGAAGTGTTATCAACTGTGGTTACTGTTACAGGCAGCCAGGGACCAGAAACCAGTGTGGTTCTAGTGACGGCTATCACGACCCAAAGGGTTACCGCTGCCGAGCCATCCGCCTCTGCATCGAGCACTGATGATGCTGATGCCGTCGACTCTGGCAACTCCAACAGCGGAGGCGGCTTGAATCAGAAGAGCAAGGTTGCCATTGGTGTTGCCGTGCCCATTGCTGCAATTGCCATCCTGGCTCTCCTCGGTCTGTTCTGGTGGAAGAAGCGCAAGACACGGAAGCAGGCCGAGGACGAGCGTCGCAAGGAGGTGGAGGACTATGCTTACAACCCGAATGCTGACCCCACAATCCCTGCCGTCGGAATGGCTGATGGTGGATATGAGATGAGGGAGGATGGATCTTCGGGCTACCGTGGCTGGGGCAACACCACTATTGGTTCTACTGGCCGTAAGGCTTCTACCACTATGTCTGGCGGTGGTGTCAATGGGCAGGCTTACTCGGACGTTACCTCGCCGACTGCTCGCGGCACCATGTCAGATGCCCGCTCGGGCGAGCCCCTGATGGATAGCCCTCATTCTCCCGACGGCGAGATTCTGGGAGCAATGGGCCCTTCCGCTGCCAACAACCGTGGCGCTGATGTGCACCGTGGACCGTCCAATGCCTCCTCTTCCTATAGTGCTGCCGGTCGATCCGACGCCTCTGATCCCATGGGAATGCCCTATGGTGCAGGTGGTTCATACTATGACCAGTATGCCCAGAACAACCCTTACAGCGATAACGGCCCGCAGCAAGCTGTTATCCGAGATAACCCAGCACGTCGAAACACGCGGATTGAAAACCCGTCTCACTATCCTCAACAGAGCGCGGGCATTTCTCAAAACTTTTAAGCTTCAATTTCCACTGGGCTATCAACTCGATGGTCACCGATTTCTTTCCCTTTGTCATTACAGAGATACCCGCATCCTGTCGATATCGCTCGTTAGGAGGTGGATTGTGCACTCACCGGCGTTTGGTTAATACGGCATTTGCTTTGTTTCGAACGAGCCATCTACCTCGACAAAGTTACAACTTAATCACTCACTTTATTTAAGAGCTTAAGAGCTTTCCCAAGGATGCTCTGCGGTACTATCAACACCTCAACGGAGCACTCTTGGCTGTTTTATTTACTTTTTATCTTTCGACGGCAACAACGAAAAGGGCGATTGGTGCGAACACCACGTTCCCTGAACACGCTTATATCATGAGACGGAACTTGTACATACGATGAACGGCAGAGGCAGCTTTAGGCTTCATCCAAGACTATTTGAATAGGTCACGAAGGCCTGGTAATGGGGAGGAGAGGAAGGAAGGGGAAGAAAACAAGCGCTTGAAAGGCCTCGGTCCCGAGGTCGGCGTAAATGTGTCGAGGTGGATGTGATGGCGATGTGAGAGACAGTGGAAGGATACGCGGAGCAACCTTCTTGGAAGAGTTGAATGATCTTGGATTTGGGTCTATAGAGGTACATAGCGAGCGAATTGGAACGAAATGTCTTGAAATCTCATCTGCCAATGCTATTTCACATGTGCTGCTTGCAATACGATGGCTGCTTGAAACCAGGGATATGCACCAATACAGCCTTCGATTTCTCTGGAAGAACCCAGCAATTTCCAGTTCAGTCGTAAAGTTTAGAAACCAGGCAACACTCAAGTATGGACGCCCTACATTCTTTCGACTTGATCTAGGGCTACTGGACACGTTAAGCTTGCTAGTCGAAAGCACCAGAGACACATCACTGCCTTGATGCAACGTCTTTTCAACCTTGTTACTTGATGATCTCAAGTTTGATATATAAGTAACTAAAGCGGCTCTGTACAATTTTTTTTGTTGCCGAACGAGAACTCCCCTGTGCGCCAACGTCTCTTAATCACTCTTACAAACCGACGCCTTCGCAAATACTTAAAGCAACAATATCTTTGGTAACAAACAAAGCACATAACCGGTGCTCAAACTCCGAACCTTTCCAACTCCTGGCTCAAGGCAAATTGGACACCACAGGAAGGCCACCGCGCCCATAACTTCAGGCAGCCCTTACATCGAGGGGTGTGTCTACAAGGTCTAGCCCATGGCTGCCTTTAACAACGCCTGCTCCTTGCGCCGCTTTTTCTCAGCCCATTCCCGGCTCGCGATTCTAGAGCGTTCTGCTGCTTGTTCTCGTGCCGTCCGAGCTGCGGCCTCGCGCTCTCGCTTCTCACGCTCTCTATCCCGCGTGAAACTGCTGTTGTCCCTCTGGAAAATCTCTTTGCCACGAAGCCTCAGTTGGTGCGCTTCCTCGGCTGTCAGTGTGGTTCGCTTGCCGCCGGCGCTTCCCCCAGACGTCGACGTTCCACGACTAAGATCTTCTCGGGACGTGGCGGTGGAAAGACGGCCTCGGTTTTGGGGAGGCTTGATTTCAGAAGTAGGGACAGGCCATGCACCCGCAACAGATAATCGCTTCGACTTGACGTCTGGCTGCTTTGTTGCGTCATCTTCTTGGGGGAGCTTGCCTTGGCGAGCAAGACTGGTAATCGTTTCGCGCGGGATGGTGCTCGGTGTGATACTAGTACGCACAGGTCTGGCCTTGAACTCACGCTTCTTCCGCTCCTCCTCCTCCTGGGCCTTGAGGCGGGCCTCGCGCTCCTCCCGCTTCCGCCGGGAAATAGCTTCTCCTGGCAGCTCAAAGCTGGGCTTGGTGAGTGGCTTACTAGACTTGGGTCTCGGAGGGGGCACATAAGCCTTCTGAGCATCAGTCTGTTGGGCGAGTCGAGCTTGGCGTTGTTCCTTCAGGCGTCGAGCAACAGCCTCGCCGGGAAGCTCAAAGTTGGGCACAGTCGGGGGTTTGGTAGACTTGATAGGTGCCTTGGGTGGCATCGGTTGAAAAGTAGGCAACTTGCCCCGTGAAGCGCGCGATCTGAGCTGAGGTGTGCTCTCCGGCTCGTCCTGTTTCTTGTCACGGAACACCAGGGAGGTGGATCGGCGTATAGATGGCTGCGGTCTTTCGGACGGCTTGACACGAACCGTGGCAGACATGCCGGCTATCGATGCCCTCTTAGAAATGCTCGACTTCTTGATGGTGGACGGTGGTTCAAGATGCTTGGTACTAGATGGGGCAGCCTCAAGAGGCCCAATCCGTCGTGGCTGAGTGACGGCATTGATGGCTTCAAGCTCATCTTCGAGTTTATCAAGCTCTTCCAGAGAGTCCTCGATGCGCGGTACCGAGAAGGACCCATTCCTTGACGATCCAGCGTAGCTGCTGCTTCTCTCGCTTATGAGGGTCAATGAGGGTGACACAGCCTGCTCTACTACTTCCACGACCTCAGGCACCTTGCGCGGCGTGGTCTGGTGGAACTCGTAGGCTGGTGGCGGAGCCAACGACATCTTGGCGTTGTCACTCAGAATCTGGGAGAAATCAAGTCCTAAATAAGAGTATTCGCCGGGCTCCAACAGGGTGGCTAAAAGCGTGAAGGTGTCAGCCAGAGGAGTTTGCGTTGGGGCGTCGGAGGGAGCTGATCGTTGCTCGCGGGACAGCAAGTTGCAGCCGTAGACCTTGGTTCCATTATTGCGACGGTCATTCTTGACATCGTTGGGGAAGCCATGGTCGTTGGCATCGCTGGCTGACGCCGGGCACGATAATACCCATTCGAACTGACCTGCTAAGTGATTCTCGTATTGTTGTCTGGCAGAACTCGCAGGCTTTGCAGTTATCAATGGATGGATCTCGGCAGGTTTCGCTACATAAGCTAGATTAGCATATGGGACATAAATTGAGCAAGGTGCTGGCGCAAACGGCGGATGTAGAAACCGCTGGTGACGATCCCAGGAATTGGGAAAAGAACTAACCTTTGGGCGATATATCCTGGCTATCTGAAGAACGAGAGCCGAAAGTCGCAGCAATACTGCTAGCAGATGCAATGCTCGATTCTTCTAGCACTGCATCGAGAGGCTCGAAACTGTCCGAGTCGACCCCCGGGCGCCGTCGATTCGCACGAGAGGATGAGGTTTTCGGCTTGAAGAGACTAACAATCTTTGAATCCTGCAGGGCAATGAGATGCTGCGATTCTTGGTTGCGATGAGGCGAGTTCCACGCAAGGCTCGTGTTATGGACCTGGTCGGCGGACAGCTCTTGAAGCATCCCTCGAGAGGCCGAAGAAGAAGAGGGGAGCGAGGGGATCGAGGAGGAAGTTACATTGGTGTCGTAGAAATGAACATCCCGGCTCGTCGCGGGCCCAGGAGAGGCTAGGGCCGTCGTAGTGGTGCGGTGGGTTTGGGGTTGACCCATGGCTTCCGAACAATGAGCCTCGTCTAGCGACTTCGTGATAGACCCTCAACAGGCCTCTGAATGGGCCCGAGGGACGACCCTTGGGTCTTGCGAACCCTGCGAACGTGGGATGCCGGGGCTCTGAGAGGCCCTGAGAGACAAGGAACCAGATTGAGGCGCCACTGGCGTCTGGTAGAACAGGGGAATGCCAGGGAGCAGATGTGTAATTTCGCAGGGAGGCAGGGATGCTAGGCGTCCAGGCGCCGGCCAACAGCGGGGCCTTGTCTAAGCTGAGTTGTGCCCAAGGACAGGAGTAACTGGGTAGATGAACTATGCTTTGCTCTCTGAGGCGACGAATTGATGAAAACGGAGCAGCCAAAATATCTAGCAATGGTGGGTGGGAGAAAGGTTGAAGAGGGGAGAAGAGGAGGAGGAGGCTGTGGGAGCGAGGTGGAATAAAAACAATCAACAATCAGCACAACAACCAGGGCAACCGCCACTGCTACACAGCTCCTTCCACTCTCAACAATCTTGTGCACCTCGTCACTTCCATCTTGTCATTCTTATACCGCATCCTCTACCCAACGGGCTGTGGGAAACAAGCTGGCAAAACCTTGTCCTCGTTTTTCTAAGCTTCAATGGGAAGTTCCAGTGCACGCCTGCCTAATCAACTGGTTGCTAATGAGTCGCAAGTCGCAACTCAATTCCTCAGCCGAGGAAATAGTTTGGCCCCATTCGCTCCTCTTCGCGTCGCGTCGCGGATAATTGCCTTCATTGGCCAAAACTCTGGTGCCTTGTCTCCAGAGCGGGAAACCCGCAGTAGTATGCTGCACCCCGAAATGATATGCACAAGACTGATCCACCACTGAACGACTTGAATCGCTGTCAAAAACCCACTGATTCACACAAACGGCGGTCCAATGCCTGATAATACGAACCCGCCCATGTTAATATTGTCATGTAACGCTCAAATACAAGATACGTAGACTCGGTTGTACCAGCAGGGTCAGGGGTAACTGGATCTCTAGCACCAAAGCCACTTCCATTCCTTGCCAACGCCCACGCAACTCTATCAGTCAATCTAGTAAAGTCAATCTATTCCAGGACATCAATAACTCCTCGGGCTAGGCAATAGAGTTATAAAGGAAGAAGTCCCGCTAATAGTAAGGCAGCGTCAGAACACTCCTCTTTATCACTGCCTTTGGCCATTCTCAACGTCTATCTAGTTTACATTCCACAACACTACCTATGGACCCAAACTCGGTATACCTTCCTCCATGGCAGAGCAAGAACGATGACCTATCTTGGCTAGCACTGATGGTCATAGTTGTCCTGGGTCTATGAGTACATGAGCCCACCGGAACATAGGTACCTATTTATCGACGTCCTCGGGCCGGGCGCCGTCTTGGGTGTGGATGTGAGAGGTGGACCTGGAACCAGATTGACCTCGTCGCCTATCGTCCTTTGCTCTCTCCTCGGGAGCCGTCAAGACAGCAGAGTGCTGATAAGCTAGCACCCTTGGTCGAGTCAGAGGATAGTTCATGAGCATTAACCTTGAGGAAGATTCCTATTGGTGGGTCTGTGGATCAAGACAGTGACCACGGGCATTATTTTCTCAATCATCAAACTGAGGCAATTGCCGAGGTGGTGTGCTTGGTTATCAGGGACTTGGAAGTCTGGCGAGTAGCAATTGCAGGAATGTCTCTTCGGTGAGAGATCCAACTCTTGCCAAATCCCGACCTTCAGATACTTGATGACGCCTCCTCCTCAGCAGCGGCCTCTGCTGCTTCAGCCTGTGCTTGCAATGCTGGCGCATGTTCCGTCGGAATTCGTACAAGGGTCTGAGGAAGCGGTCCAGAGGCGTCTTGGGGTTCATCGGCAGGAGTATTGGCCGCTGTCTTGGCAAGTTTGGCTGTTCAACACATGTCAGATCAATTCGTGCCCAAAAAGAATTTGGCGACGTACAAGAAGCCATATTGATGGCACGTAGCACGTTATGCCAGTTTCCAACAACCGCCGCAATGGCTAAACCGGTTAGCAAGGGGACGTCATAACCAGCGATGAAACCATGTACCTTCCGTCCCATCAGATAGCGTTGATAGTTTCTGCTCAAGAGCCTCCATCTGTGTTGCGACCGCAGCACTCAAATCCCGAAGTTCTTTCAGGTTCTCGAGCTCGGCCTTCTTTTCCTCGATCCGGGCTAATAGTGCAGGCGACTGTCCGCTCGATGAGGCTGAGGCGCTTGGCGCGCGCATGTGCGAGGATAATGATCGCGTAGGATAGGACATTGTGGCTAATCAGAGTGCGTGTCGAGGCTGAAGGGTAGAATTCGCGTCTGAAGGACTCATCGAGTTGAATACCGCGTTTCCGCATGATGATGGTGGGGTTGCCCGACGTGGGGTTTCCCAGACGAGCTGGCACCCCGGCAACGGGAGGGTCCACGAAAAGCATTTCGCGCTACGACCAAAACAGTCAGAGTAAATAATGACACAACGAGAAATTCCCATTTTCAGACCGACTCTCGACCACACCTTTGACTCAAACAACAGCATACCTGCCACGCTCTACTAACTCCACAGGAAAATCTTGACTTCGATTGCTCAGCAATCCTGCATTATGAGCTATGGCTAGGCTGAATGAACCCCCCGTGTCTACGGACAGCCTCGAAACGCGTATGTTCAACCCCCAATGACTTTGCTACCGTCTTGTCGCCAGCTAACCATGTCCCCCGATCCAGTTCGAAAGAAGCTGCTGCGCCAGAACCGTGATCTTGCCAAATCAAATAATCTTCGAGCCCTCAAAATCCGCGAGCTTGAGAATGACTGCGCCTGCATGCTCTCCGAGAACCTCGAGCTCCGAGGTCGTATCTTGGAGCTGGAGAAGGAGCTTGAGGACAACGACGCCAGGAGAATCGCCGACCATGCCCTTGCCATCAAGGCCAAGCTGGAGTCCCAACTCACAGAATGGGGCACCCTTCTTGCTGGCCTTGGTCTAGAGCCACCTATGAAGCGACACTCTCCTCGACCGAGAAAATCATCTAAGCCGAGGTTGAGCTTTAGCTCTGCCCGCCCCAGCCCGTCACAACGACGATTACGAGATATTGCCCGGGAGATCGAGGAGCTAGGGCATATTTCGGAGACCAAATCGTATCCACGACAGTCGATGAAGTAAGTCAGGTCATGGGTATGGGAGGAAGACGGTCTAACAAATTAATAGCCCCGAGCAAATTCTTGCACTTCGTTCAGAAGCCAACGAGGACGACTCCTCTAGTAGCGTCGAATCTCCTGAGCTTGGTCCCCCTCCCGTGTCGAAGTTCATTGACGAGGACCCCGTCAAGATCGATTCACCCAGCCGGTCCCGTCCCACCCCTACACAAGAAAGTCCCAAGACCAAACTTGCACCGCCCGAAGCCCTCACATCACCCCAAAGCAATAAGACCTTGCTAAGGTCTCCCTCACCAGAGAAGAAGAAAAAGGAGGAAATGGTGGAACCCCAGGAAACACAACAAACCGAGACGAAGCCCAAGGAGACGAAGCCCGAAGAGACGAAGCAGCCTGAAACTAAGGTCCAAAAGCCCCTTGTTGTTGAAGCTCCGGCTCCTCAACCAGTGAAGACTGGATCGAAGAGAAAGCTCGCCGCTAGAGACGACCTTGGAACCAACAGACCACAAAAAATCAACAACGAAAACGAGAACCCCCGAATCGTGATCGAGAAGCAATCGATCCGCGAGAAGGCTGGAGGCAGGACGCTCAAGGAGCTTGCCAGCATAAGGAAAGAGGCACGTGAAAGGGCAAACGCGACGGGTGCAAGGAAGCCCCTCGCAGCCAAAAGCACCAATGACGATATGTCTTCGCCGAAGAAAAGTTCAAAGCCAGTGGCTACGGACGAAGTCGTTACAGCCAAGGCCGACCTTGTGAAGCCAATGGCATCCCAGGATCGACAAAAGCTAAAGCTCAAAGCCCAACCTCCTGTAATAATTGAGGCTGTTCTACGACCCGAGTCCACTGCTCCAGCAGTAACGGAGCTACCCTGTGAGCTTGGAACACCCATGATGGAACAGGCCCTCCTCTCCCCAAGCTCGCCCGACACGGCAGCCTCAAAGGAGGCAGGACGTGGAGCGACTCCTCCACCAATCGATATCAACGCAACCCGAGAGCCATCCAGACCCAGCCGGCGAAATAGGACAGCAGTCAGCTACGCGGAGCCGAACCTCAGAGACAAGATGCGACGACCTACCAAGGAGATGCTCGACGCTGTGGCAGGTGAAGGCAAGTATGCCCGCCGGTCCAGCGTGGCCGAGCAGTCTGCCCCGGACACTGCCAGGGTGAAGCGCGAAAGCGAAGCTGGAGACTCGTGGAAGAAGCTACCTGCTGCCAATATGGCGGGTACTGACAATGAGCCTGGTAGCATCCCCGCTAGCCCACTGGCTGGAAAGGGATCACCTCCAGAGCTCCCCGAATCTGTCGCTGTACGAGGCGGTAGACGCTCGTCCATGATGGTTCAAGAGCTTGCCATAGACCGTGGTGAGCCCAGCGATGACAAAGACACCAAGGAAGAAGACCCGACCCCCGACTCGACTGGGTTCAGCGAAGTCGATATTTATGAGTTCACGCCCTCCTCGCCCCAACCCGAGAAACAGGCACCTGTTGAGCCGAAAAAGAGAGGCCGAAAGCCCTTGAGGCGTGTGTCATCGGCTATACAGAGCGATGAAGGCCTCGCAGCCAAAGAGCGCGCCTCGTCGAGGCGAAGGAGTATGATGCTGTAATGATGCATATTGCGATAGCGGGAGTTTGATTGATAGAGCATTTGGGCGTTTTTTGGAGTCTGTTGCTTGTCAGCGCTGATACTTCGATGGGAATCATTCAGACTGGTTACATGCCCAAGATACCTCTACACCAAGCGATGGAAAGTTGTTTATTTTCTCAATGTTTGTATTTACAGTTGTTTTTCCTCGTTGGACACACAAAACACCCAATTGGAAACATATTGGCTGTGCGTCTAGCCGAATAATGCTTTGTCGAATTTCATCGTCTTCTCTTTAGGGAGAGTTTCGTGTGTGCTCCTTCAATGTGATGGGTATATACTCTGCTGGTCTTGAATGCGTCGCTTAATGCCCTTGCGGTGATGATTACCCTGTACTGCACTCCATGCTTATCTCATGATGATCCTCCTGAAGGCTCAACAGGCTTTGTATATGTCACCTTCTCTACCGCCACATTCTCATTGCCCTTGTCATCTTTCCGTAATTGGTACACGTATAGGGTAAGAGAGATTCCTTGGACCTAAGGATATCGTTAGAATGCAGTCCCGGGCAATGCCGCAAGCGGAGTACCTACATCCATTAAGCAGAAGCTTGGCGTCGGCTCCTCGCCTTCTTGGCTCCAACTTCCAGCGAATGCGCCAGTTGCGCTACCCGGGTTCACAAAGAACTTGTCCATGTATTCGAAGGCATCGAAGCGGTGTGTGCCACCCCAGCATAGCACATCCACGTCCAGCTTGTTCGCCTCAGCCAAGAGCAGATCAGGCTCGTTGGAGACAAGTGTGAATCCCTCGAGGAAGCCAATCCGGAGGCTGCCGTGAGTGACTACTTGGGTCAAGGGTAGCGAGGTGGCTTCGACATCGTAGCGGCCCTTGACGATCTTGAGGTCGGGAGAAACGGATCGCAAGTACTCGTATGTGTGCTTATCGGTCAGATTTCCAAGGCAGAGCGTCTGGCTGATCTTGCCGGGACCGAGGAGCTTCTTGAACTGCAAGTGGTGTTAGAGACGAGGCGACTTTGACATGGCGCGGTACAGTACCTTGGCGGGAATATCAAGCGCCCTGTCGGGGATATGGATATCCCCTATAACGAGAATGAGAAAAGCCATTGTGTTCCTCTGGCGCTGGGGAGAAACGAAGCTATAGATGGATTTGCGATTGGGAAACGGGAGGCGCAAGCTGCCAGCCCCCTTGAGCTCCTTGAGGCTGGAGGGGCAGCCTGAGCGACAGGTACGTAGGCATTCGGATAGAGCGGTAAAGCTGGCGCCGCATCGTCATAACGGGGGCTGACGAGATGTGGCCCAGCACCGCGCACCAGCCACTGCAAACTTGAGCTACTCTTATCGGTTCGGCGGGGTGCGATAAGGAATTTTCAGCGCAAAATTTTGGGATTTTGCACTCGGCTGGGCTGGGGTTCTGCTTTCACCGAACAATCTAGCTGGTGGTTGCGGATCGAATTGCTCGACAAGATGGCGACCCCTTCTCTGGCTGAAAAGCTGGACAAGATCAAGTCCCCTGGCCTGCAGAGCCAGCAGAGGGTATGCAACTTCTGGTTTTTGTTTGATTTTACAGGCCTCCTCTCCAGAGTCGCACACTAACATGCTCAACTAGACTGTCGTTGTACTCCAGGCCGTCGAATCGACCTTGAAGGAACAAAACACAGCGCCCTCGCCCACGGGATACTTTGGAGCTCTTCTGTCTCTTCTCAAGAAGGCCAACAGCAATGACACAATCAACCCGGAATTGGTGACACCAATCGTATACCTTCTCGACGTCGTTACGCCCTATGCCCCGCAACCTCTCCTCCGATCCCAGTTCACAGAGATCCTCACCCTGCTGGCCCCCGTGCTTCTGATGCAGGATGTCGGGCCTATGCTGTTGCGGGCATCTATCGGTTGTCTCGAGTCGTTACTTCTAGCGCAGGACTCTGCATCATGGGAGCTCTCTGTTTCTCAGATCAGCCCTCGAAGGGCAGTTGCTGGACTGTTGAATATGTCTCTTGACCACCGACCCAAGGTGCGAAAGAGGTCGCAGGATGCCTTGAAGAAAGTTCTCCGAAACCCCCCTCCGAGCCCTTCGCTGGACCATCCCGCCGCCGATATGTGCGCCGAGACCGCTATGAAGAACCTCCAGGACCTTGCGACCAAGGTTGCCCAGGCGCGCAAGGGCAAAAAGGCGGACGCTACCCACGATCCCGCCATGATCCACGCTTTGCAATTGGTCAAGACCGTCGCGGCTGCGAGTGGCGGTTGGCCCAGCAAGAAAACCGAGTCCTTGTGTGAGCTGTTGTTGGGGATTGCGAAGAGTGGAAATGAGTACATGACTATGGCGGCGTTTGAGATTTTCGAAATGATTTTTGAGGGCATGACGGATGAGATTTCGTCAGCAAAGCTGCCGCGACTCATGGAGATCATCTCTGAACTCCGACCAGCTGCGAATGACACCCAGCTTGTGCCCCCGTGGTTGGCGATTCTATCGCGAGGTTACGATGTGTCGGCGCAGGTTGAGCCTGATGAGACCTTCCAGAACCTACCCCAGCTGTTTGAAATGGTTGCGCAATTTCTCGAGTCACCGTCCGAAAACATTCGCATTTCCGCTTCAGAGTGTCTAGTTTCCTTCGTGGCCACCTGCGTGCCTCGCCAGGTCATTCTTGAGCCCTCGATTTACGACGAGAAGACATTGGAGAAGATTGCAAAGACCGCAGAGTCTCTCTTGAGTGTTCGGTATCAGGCTGCTTGGCTTCAGACCTTTAACGTCCTCGGCGCAATGTTCGACGCGCTGAGGTGGAGGGCCTACCCTATCATGACCAACGTCACCAAGACGATTGGTGAAATTCGTGAGAACGGATCTTTCTACAACAAGAAGGATGCCGACGAGGTTATTGGAAAGGCTATTCGAGCAATGGGTCCCGAAGCTGTGCTCTCTGTTCTTCCTTTGAACCTTGCCAAGCCCGTCAAGGGTCAGCCAGGCCGAGCTTGGATGTTCCCCATTCTACGCGACTACACCAGTAACACAAACCTGGCTCATTTCAAGAGCGAGATGCTTCCGCTTAGTGAGGTCATGTTCCAGAGGGTACTTGACCATGGGCAGGCTGAGAAGACAATGGAGGTCAAGATCTACGAGACAGTGGTGCAACAGATCTGGTCCACTCTCCCCGGTTATTGCGATTTGCCCCTGGACCTGACTGAGGCATTCGACCAGGGCTTTGCGGAAATTCTGGCCAACCTCCTTTACAAGCAAGTTGAGCTACGATTGGATGTTTGCAGAGCGCTTAAGACTTTGATTGAGTCGAGCAAAGCTATTGCAGAGATCGAAGATGAGGAGGAAGACCTTGTTCTCCAAAGCCGGGTGACCCGTGCTGATGCTAAGAAGAACCTGGAATATCTCTCCCAATTCGCTGGCAACATGCTCGCGGTTCTGTTCAACGTCTACACCCAGACCCTCCCCCAGAGCCGAGGCCCAATCCTGCAGACCATCAACACATTCCTTAGCATTACTCCCAACGCGGAGCTGATGGAGACCTTTGACCGCGTGAGTAAGATGCTGGCGGCAGAGCTGCAACAGGAAAAGCCTGCGGAGAAGGAGAAGAGCCAAAAGTCAAAGGACCACATGCCTTCAACAGCTCAGACCCTGATGGATCTTGTCATCACAATGTCCGTTTATCTTCCCCGAGAGAGCTTCGCTGCTCTTTTCGAGATTGCGGCCGTCATTATCAACAAGCAAGAGGAGCCTCAACTCCAGAAGAAGGCATACAAACTCATCCCTCGCCTAGCGGACTCTGAGATTGGCAAGGCTGCCCTTCAAGAGAGAAGTGCCGAGCTCCAGCACCTCATTTTCTCTAGCACTGAGAAGGTCTCTGCACCTGCCAGACGAGAACGCCTTGCTGCCGTCACCGCCCTCCTCCCCTTCATTCCCGACACTTCCCTCCATTTTATCCCTGCTGTGCTCAGCGAAGTTGTGATCTGCTGCAAGGAAAACAACGAGCGGGCACGAGAAACCGCGTACGAGCTCCTGGTTCAGATGGGACACCGTATGGCCGGAGCCAATGGTGCAAGTATCGATAACAGCAAGGTTCCTCACATGCCCAATGATGCCCCTGCAGGGACTGCAAACATCGAGGAGTTCTTCACTATGGTTAGTGCTGGTTTGGCTGGTAGCACACCTCACATGATTTCTGCATCCATCACCGCCATCAGCCGACTCCTCTATGAGTTCCGAAGTGATCTGAGCGAGCAGACTCTCTCTGATCTGGTGCAGACCATGGATCTTTTCCTCACCTCTAACAACCGAGAGATTGTTAAGAGCTGCTTGGGCTTCGTCAAAGTCTGCGTCATCAGCCTCCCTGTCGAGCTCATGCTCCCCCGACTCTCCACCCTCGTGCCCAACCTCATCGTCTGGAGCCATGAGCACAAGGGCCACTTCAAGGCCAAGGTCAAGCACATCCTGGAGCGCATGGTCCGACGCTTTGGCTACGACAATATCCACAAGAACTGCCCCGAGGCTGATAAAAAGCTGATTGTTAACATCCGCAAGACTAAGGAGCGGACTAAGAAGAAGAAGGATGCTGCTAAGGCCGCTCACGACGGTGAAGATAGTGACGACGACGACGAGGACCAACCCAAGCGTCAGTTTGAAAACGAGTACGACCAGGCCCTCTACAGCAGCGACTCGGATGATTCTGATGGCTCTGACGACGAGGCTGCCGCTAGGCCGAAGAAGAAGTCTCAGAAGGGTGGAAAGACTTATATCATTGAGGACGATGACGAGCCCCTCGATCTCCTTGACAAGAAGGCCCTCGCCAACATCTCCTCGACCAAACCCATGAAGCTTCGCAAGCCCACAAGAACCAAGGCCAAGGTCGACCTCGATGGCAAGCTCATCCTCGGCAAAGATAGCGACGACGAGGGTGCCATGGACGTCGACGAGCCTAACCCTGAGGCCTCGGGTGTGGGCGCATATGTCGCCGCCCTCAAGGGCAAGGATGCTGCTAAGCGTGGTCGCGGTGGCAAGCTCAAGTTTTCCAACCGCCGCAGCAAGGATGACGACGACGAGGAGGACATGGAGATGGACGAGAACGACGCCGCCGCCGTTAAGAGCAGGATCAGCCCTGGTCGGGACAGGGGCGGCCGTGGAAACTTCCGTGGTAGGGGAGGCTTCCGCGGAGGTCGTGGAGGCGGCGGCTTTAAGAGCGGAAGGGGAGGTATTTCTGCTGGGCGGAAGGGCTTGGGTGTTGAAAAGCGACATGGCTCATCAATGGGTGGTGGCGTGGGTAAGCCAAGGAGAGGACGCAACTAGATGCCATAGTTATACCCCATTCGACGCGTCAGGTTCGGGCATTCTTTTTTTTTTGACATCGTTTAGATCACGGCAAGTTTGTTAAAGGGTAAATAAAAGTAACGCATTTAAATATTTGACCTTCAGCCGAAATGGCCTGGAGTCAGGTTGTGTACAACAAGATTTAAACAGCAAGTCTATATATAACAATGCTCTCCTAATCAACGCAATTGCCTGCCCAAGGGGTATCATTCGATCATGCCATCATCGCACTCGAAACTCAGATCTAAACAGGATGTAAAATGATGCCCTTGCCGTCCACTTTTCCGAATGGCCTATGAATGCCAAGCCTCCAACGCCTCCAAATGTATGCTCATTCCTCCTGGCCAAGTGCATTGTTCCGTATTCCTGCATGAACCAGGCGAACAATTAACTCATGATTATATGGTCTCGTCAATTCGTTGTGTCGTCTCGTCATTACTCAAGTACAATGACGTTATCAGGCTGATGTGGGTGCAAAGGATGTGCTCTTCGCCGGTCGTCTGGGGCGAGTGGTTCATTCCGGTAATATCGATGTACCGGTTCTCGATGCTGGTAGGTGTCCGGTACCCGCTCATCGTGCCGACTGCCCCCTGTGAGTCTCCATCTCCAATTTCAAACAAGGTTCTACGTACATCTCTCGGTATTGTTCAAGTCTTGGTGCCAGGGGATCGCCCAGCACCTGACGAGGTTCTGGACCGGGTGCGTTATGATAGACAATACGTGGTTCTCGCTCAACATATCTCCAGGCATCTGCGTGCGTTCCTGGGGCTGCCGATGTTGGATACATGGTAGCACGAGGTTCAGCCAGAACAGGACGTGGTCGAGTCTCAAGTGGAGCACGGCTAATGGGAATTATTTCAACCCCCGCGCTCCCTTGGGTCTCTTGCAGAATCCGCGATCCTTCTTGCCAGAAAACAACTCGATGCTGCTCAGGGGCTCTGAGAATATCTCGAGTGGGCCGTCTATACTCAACAGCTTCAGCGTCACGGGGTGGTGGGTGAATTCTATCTCCACGGACTGGGACCCGTTCGTAGAACCCACCACGGTCCTCCATAACGATGGGTGAATCACGACCACCTGGTCTTGGCGCATCCTCGTATGGCCGTCGACTTACTGCTAGTGCTGGGGGCTCTTGTAACCCACGAGGTCTGGCATCTGGATGATATTGTGCAGCAGCCAAACGTGTTCCATTATGGGGGGACGCAAAATCTCGTTCACGATGAGGCACAGCCTGTCCAGCACCGTCATGACGGATGTCATAGGGTCCGTCACCGTATGCGAAGCGTTCGCTCCCCGCGAGACGAGCCATTTGAATAGGTTCGTCCCTGACAACGAGGCCTCGCGACGGCGAAGGGACAGTGGATGGGTACTGTAACCTGGAACCAATAGGGAGTTCGTCCCTGAAGCCCTGGGTTCTGGGTGGCACTGCACGCACAAATGATGGCCTCATGGCTTCGGGTGATGCGGGCTCAATGGACTGCACCAGCATGTCTTGCAAGCGGTTGGTGACTCTTGATACCGGTCGATGCATGGCAGGCTGCGGTTCATGAAATGGGGACTTTACCTTTCTATGGACCGGTAGCTGGAGAGCCGGGGAGAATGATTGTCGTCCAGGATTCATGAACTGCCCGCTTGGAGGAGGATGTGGTTTTCCAACATACCCATTCTCATTTGGCGGAGGTCCCGCCCTGTCCGTGACAATCCTAAGCTGGGAAGCGGGTGGGAACTCATCGTCTCTAAATGGAATAGCTCCTGTAGGCGGCGGAGGAGCTTGCGAAAAAGGGGGGTTTCGCACCATTGGAGACTGGGGAGCTGGGTCCTGTTCTCCGCGATAACGGTCCAGAGCATCTTGCCAGGCCTGGTATCTCTTAAAGCCGCGTTGGCCTTTCTTTTCGGCCGAAGTCTTACGCTTGGCCTTCTTGACCTTTCCTTTTGCTTTTGCTGGAGTAGCAGGGGTTTTCGGACCCGAGTTGAGCCTGGGAGATTGGCGATGACCAGGACCAACTTGATTGGCGATATTGCTCGTGAGTCTGCTGGGCACGGTAGTTATAGGCTGAGGCACGATCTCTTCAATTGAAGAATCGTCGGTTTCCTCGCCCGAATCCTCGTCCTCTGAGTCAGAAATCACCACGACTTCTCGCAAGATCTCGTCCAACTGGTCCCGGCCGCTCTCCTCATCTCCTCGCCACTTGACGAGTGTATCCAAGCACAAGGCCTCAACGACCTTGCGGGCGTTCTGCCAGGTAGTTTCTTTGAGTAAAGTATCATACCTGGTATGGGTATGGCGGATGTGGGCGAGCACTGCCAGTTGCACCCGCCGGGCTAGAGTGATGTCTTCTGAGAGTCCTACTTTCTTCTCGCCTTTGGACGCGGTACCCTACGGTCATAAATATTCGTCGCCTGCAGTAAAATGTTAGGGGGGGGAGTACAAACCCGTCTGAAAGCATGTTCGATGATCATCTGGCGATCTGTGTTTGGGATCCTTGGGAAGAGATCTCGCAAAGCTGCGTCTACCTGCGCGTCATATTCCTCCTGGGATTCTGGGATGGGCTCAGGCGAGCCACCAGATAGCGGGAGTGCGCGGTCCACGAGCTGTCCTAAAGCAGCTCGGGCTTCCTCGACAATGATTTCTCTGATATGGTGACCAATCCGATGGACCTGATGTGCCAAAATATTGGAGGTGTTACTTTCCTTCGCGTTCTTCAAAGTAACTAGGTTAGTAAAAGCGATCCGGGGGGAACATGGCAGAACATCGAAATCGCTTCTCGCATACCGAAACTATGAATATCATGGCATCTTTTTCGCGGGACAGCTCTTTGCATGCTGTAGTTAGTTCGGGATTGCCGGCAGGGACAAATTCGAAACCAGGAGGAGGGGTCTTCTTGGTGGTGATCTGGAGGCGGTGGTGAGTGCTGTGATGACGTCGACACGCAAAAGTCGCTCTGTACCTGAAATTCGAGCTTCTTCTTCTTATCTTTGTTCTCAACAAACTCAAAGTATGAGTGATGTTTTGTCTTTGGTATGGCCGGTTTGGCAACAAAGCCTGGGGGGACCGGCGCCGTGGGATCGTACTGAGATCTTTGGGCTCGCCTGTGCCTCTCCTTTGGGCCGCCTGCCACCGCGGCGGGCAGACTTCGCTTTTCTCTCCCCATTTTTTGCACAGCTATGGTCAGCTTACCATGGTGGTGAGGGCCACAAGTTCAGTTGAAGCGTAAAGACACGGGATGGTTGTCAAGGAACGCGAAGTAGCAAACTCAGAAAAGCCTTCTGCGGCCGAGCAGTAACGTGCTTGCAAGGAATGCGTTCCTCTGGGGAAGTCTTCTTGTGCAAGGTAGATGCTCGATATATGAAGCGGGAAACAGAAAAGAAAGCCGCGCTGCGGACAACTGGATGAAATGGCCGAGGCTATTTCGATCCTCTCACAAGCCGCAAAGAGACACAAACACTCTGGATCGCGACAAGTCAAGGTACAAACCGGGAACGCGTCCTGGCGACACTGAAACTGGGCGAGGAATTTGGGATGGAGGGTAAGTCGGGCGCGTGTGCCGTTGGGCGCGCACAGTTGCAGGGCGTAAGGCTCCGATGAGGTTCTGCAGATGCAGGCGGATGGGGCCGTTGATGGATGGCCTCACATCAGGCTGAAGCTGCATCAGGCTGAGTAACGCTCAGTCACGTGCGCAGTGGATAAGGTTTGATAAATCACATGACGTGGGCATACACGTGCCGAATCATGTGATCACCCTTATCCGTCTTATTGTCAACCCCAAACACTGCCACCCAGGTGCCGCGGCTTAGAATGAACGGGGGATATTTCTAGACCATCTAGCGTGATGGCAAGGCTTCTTTTATGCCAGGGTCTCCTTGCCGCAGCATCGTACCTTTGCCAAGACTGGCCGTGTTTTTAATGATTCGCAATCTCGGAGTGGCTGGCGGCATATCTCCAGGAGTTCAGCTAGTAGCATCGGCAGAGGATCATGCTGGGACCAATCAGTTCATCGGCATGAACCTTTGCCTCTAGTTTGATCATGCCAAGAGTCCAACCTATC
The DNA here is from genome assembly GCA_000966855.1 of Fusarium sp. JS1030. Lineage (NCBI taxonomy): Eukaryota > Fungi > Ascomycota > Sordariomycetes > Hypocreales > Nectriaceae > Fusarium > Fusarium sp. JS1030. Next base: position 1,097,959 of record JWIW01000095.1, on the reverse strand, counting down.
ATCACAGCCCTGATTTGAGTTTTATGGTTGTTCGCTGAAGTGTCGAGCTGAACCGGAATGAGCACGCCTCAAGATCGTCAAAGGCGCAGGCTTATGGGGCTTCACCTTGAACTACGAAAGACAGCAAAGAGCTGACTGGATAGGAGGCTGGATGGAGCACTGCTCTCTTATTACAAGACGATTAATGGTCAAGGAATGGAAAAGGGGAATCATCAAGAGGTTTCACATCTGCGATGCTGAGGCCACTCGATCGATCGATACTTGAAACTCGGACCGCGGCAACGAAATAGTGGTGGAGGGTTGTTTGAAGTCGGAAAGGTGGGAGGAAGGCGACGGGCCACTGTTGGCGGAACAAAGTAGGTTTGTTTCGTGAAACAGCTTGATTAATGCATTGGATTTCGGCATGTGGGCGGGAACGATGGCCGGCATAACGCTTCGGCTGTCAATCGTCTGCCGCGAATGACACTTCATCGCCAGGGGCGGTGGGGAAGATAATCAGGGCGGCAGTTAACGAGGGCGATGCACCTCCGGTTGGGTTCTATTTTTGTCGGCAGGGGGACGGACGGGACCGCCGGTACGTAGCTACGTCTTTCCGCCAAAGTCGGAAGTGTGTTTTACGAGTGGCAAAGAACGACCTGGAACTCGGGCGAGACGGGGGCGGCGGGCATTCGAGACGCCGATGCCGTGAAGGAATCGGGTTTAGCACGCTGAGATAGGCCCGACGGCGTTTCATCAATGCCGGTGCAGGTGGTGGTGCTGCTGCGCTGATGGATGAGAAAACTCGCTCCTCCTCGTGCCACGGCGGCTCCAGCAATGAAGAAGCGAGTGGCCGAGACAAGAACGAGATCAGCGCGGTCGATCAAGAGCTTATTGGCGTGCCAAGAGTTATAACCTTGAAGAATCTGCTTGCACAGCCCCAGAAGGACGGTTGTGCCACTGTGTTTGATCACACATATTCGCAGCGTGGCACAGTGGGATAACAAGGGCTGTGGTTAGTCAACACGAAGGAAGATGGACTGTGCACTCGTGGTGAGAGACGGTTGACGGTGGTGATAATGAGGGCGGTGGCAGTGCAGTCGATAGATGATATCGTGACGGTGATAGTCGTCTCCGCATGCGCTGGAGCGTCTTGTCGGAGCGAGACCATGTCTATTTCATTTCATGAATTAAGATGAGCAAAGCCAAAAAGAAATGATGTTCATCCCTAGTCATCTAGACTCTATCGACTTGTCAATGTGAAAATTGGCGAGAATAGATGTGGGTATGGTCTGAAGCAGCAAGGAGATGACCGACCTGTGCCGTTCTACTGTCAGCATCAGTGTGGGCCTGAAGACAAGACAAGACAAGACACGATGGCCGTCTTTTGACTTTTATCTACGGCGTAGCAATCAAATGTGACGGTTCGATGGCGCCCAGCCTGGACTAGCAAGGCCCCTCTGCTGGTGCCAGAAGACAATTCCATTGTTTTCCTGAAGCAGGAAAATGCTATCTCGTACAGCCACGCTCGGGATGCACGGATGACACCTCGAGTATTGCTACCCGCGCGCTCCCGTCCAATTGCTGCATTGGGGAAGACAAGTGCGTATCAGCACCGACTGGTCAGGTTCAAGCCAATGACGCCGGAAGGTCGGCTGTCTTGTTGTTGACTTGAGCAGCAGCCAAGTGTTTATCAGTGGTGAAGGTGCTGTTACAGCAGACGCCGAGCGGCATTGCGATTATTGGGAACAAGAGCAGAGATGAAGAGGTGCCGTCTTGCCGTCATGGCAACCGCCAACGTTGCTGGCTGACGAGGACGACTTGATGCATTTCCATCACATCGTATCCCGCTCCAGCCATTGGACGCATGGAATCGTAGTGCTGTAGTTTGTCTGCATCAAACAAGCGGGAATGATGCTATCAAGACGTTGTGACCTCGCTTCGAGGCATAACTCGCAATCCAAAACCAGGCAACGGAATAATCAACCTGAGGCTTACCCTCTTTGAGCCAGGCCACGAGTCGACATTCGTCAGCTCACGATGCAGAAGTTGGCGGTGGTCTTCAGCTGGCAGCGCCCACAATGAAAAAGCGCAGCGAACAGCATCCCTTGGGACCATCACCAGCGACAAAAGGTCGAGCGCCATGCTGCCATCACTGCTTCTGGCGCCGAGCCTGGCCCAAAAGGGCAGTTGAGCGTCGTCATCCTCAGGCCGCAGTCCTCCCGGGGGGGACCTCTCACTCGCTCCCACTCGGTCTCGCATCCCTCGGAACCACGACCACGATTCCTTGGCCCAGATTCCAAGGAGAGGGGCCACTGAGAGAGGCGCTGAGAGGCTCGGCCGCCGAGGGAGTCGCCTTATTTGCTGCATCGGGTTGGCTCGCCGCGGCGCTGCCTCAAACCTCGCCCGCACCGCTCACCAGTCGTCCACATCCTCCGCCCCTTGGCTTGCACCACCCAAGAAAAGAGCTGACGCGTCCTCTCGCTCCACTTGACGGCTCCCCGGCCGCTGATCCCTGTCAGCCCGACAACGTCCCTGGCAGCCCCCGGCCAGCGTCACACCCAGAGGGTCCGACTAGTCGATAGTTTTGGTCAGTGCTCAACAGCGCCGCCTTGGGGCCTTTCAGGGGATTTTGGGGCTCTGGGTCCTGGGATTAGGGGCCTCGATCATGCTTTCAGTGGATTCCGTAGTGGGCTCTCCTGGCGTTCCGGGGATGTGTTGATATTCCCGGTCGGTACGTACCGCATCCCAAGGCACCCATCCCATTCATAGAACACGTTCCCCCCAGTTCCCGATTTTCTGCCTTGTTTCTATCTCTCTCTTTCTCAACTTTCCAACGTTTACTACTTCTCACCAGATCTTCCATCATCATCTCACTCATCGACAAACTTAAACAAGAGTATCCATCAGACGAGCGACAATCCAGACACAGGACTTTCGTTGAATATTTACCTACGCAGGCGACGACTTCATCCTCTTGTATCGTCGTTTTCGCTTCGTCCGCCTTTCGCTCCAGTCCGGTATTCGCCGCTCTGATATCTCTTCATACCAAACGTCATCATCATGTCGGCTTCGGCCCAAAACACCGTCGATCTCGACGCCCTCCTCGACTTCACCGAGTACGATAACGTCTCGAGTTACCAGTCTCCTTCGACCTCGGGATCGCCGTCAGCGACTACAAAGCCTACTTTCACAAGCCCCGTCACAGCAGCCGTGACAGCACCTCCGACCACAACCTCTCAGTCCCTGAGCGGTCCCAGCCACAACTATGATATGTACCGACAACAGACTGGCTTTGTTCCCGGTGCTATTGCAAACACCATGGCAGTGAACCAGACCAACAACACGGGTTACCAGGACTTTGGCTACATTTCCACTTTCAGCCCTGAGAACGATCTGTTCGATTTCAACACCTCGCCTTCTCAGGCCACACTGGGTGCTTCGGATATGGATATGGACTTCGAGTCCCCAGAGTCGCAACAGTTCTTCACTGTCAACCCAAGCACCATTGAACAGGAGACTGCCAATCTTCCCTCGCCGCCCGTCCTGCCTACGCAGACCACCAACGTCGGTCGTCTTTGGCCTGGTGCCCATTCACAGGCGGCCCTCGCCAAGGCTCAGGCCCAGCAGCGTCAGCAAGCCCAGATCATCCAACAGCAGCAGCAAGCTCAGCGACAGGGTTCCCAGTCTAAGGCCCGCGGCAAGGCTCCTCAACCCACCGATCCCATTGTCGAGCAGAAGATCACCCAGCTCCTGAACTCGATGCGGGCCAAGCCCTCAATGCCCGAGTCCCAGGGTCAGAGCCCGCTCAACAACCTCCCTCGCGCCAAGAAGGATGAGGAAGAGATGGACGAGGATGAGCGCCTTCTCGCCAGCGAGGAGGGCAAGAAGCTCAGCAGCAAGGAGCGTCGACAGCTTCGCAACAAGGTGTCTGCCCGTGCTTTCCGTTCCCGCAGAAAGGGTAAGATCAACATCCCCAACAGCTTTTGTGCATTTGCTAACTATTTCCAGAATACATCTCTCAGCTTGAGTCCGAGATTGCCAACAAGGTCAGCGAGAACGGCGACCTCCGAACTCAGAACCGAGCTCTCATGGAGGAGAATAAGCGTCTCACCGACCTTACTCGCATGCTTCTCTCGTCTTCTTCCTTCTCCACCTTCCTGGACAACCTCAGCAGCAACCCTGCCGCTGTCAACCAGACTCCCCAGCTCAAGGTCGAGCCTCAGCAGGAGCAGCGCCAGATGCCCAAGGACATCAACCCCTACAATGGCCAGCAGTCTTCTCAGCAGCAGATTGGCATGGCTATGATCCCTGAGCAGAACATGGACTTCTCCATGCTCAGCTTGGACAACTCTTACAACTTCCAGCCTCAGGTCTTTGTCGTTGACACTCCTGAGGTTCCTGCTTCTTTCGATGCTGCTGTCCTGTCCGGAAAGACTTCAAACTTTGTCGAGCCCGCCTTCGACTCTGAGGAGGAGAAGGTTGATATGCCCGTCATTGAGCGCCCTGTGGAGAAGCCTCAGGTTTCCGAGCCTGTCGAGGCTGTCCCTGCTGATGCTGAGTTTGAGTCTGATCCCGAGTTTGCCCTGTTCCACACTGAGTCCGCTGTCGCTAGCGAGCAGCCCAAGGAGCTCGACACCGATGGCCTGTCGCATGTTGACATCTTCGGTGGCATCGAGTCCGAGAAGCTCCTCGCCCGACTTGAGCTTGTGGATGCCAGCGAGGAAGAGACAACAGCTGCCCTGGCCATGGCCCGCGTGCAACGCATCAGTGCCAGCGCTGATTCGGTCACGTCAAGGTTAGAACTTCTCACCCTTGACTTGTAGAGTAGTCGGGGAATCTAGGGGGGCGATTTTTCAGAACAGGACACAAAACTAGCGATGTTTATTTCATTTGTAACTTGTGGAAACCATACGGGATTGGGAACGGACCCGGCGTTTGAGGACAGACAGGATGGATCACCGCGATGAGGTGCTATACTGCATAATTTGCTTGATACTTGCTGGATGATGAGTGACGACACGAGGATTAGTTGTGTATACTTAGATAGACAGGCCTACCGCCGCTCGATATCACAAATCAAACACATGAAAGTACATATTGGATCCTCTGGTGATGAGTGATGAAGCTGGCCATGTGACAATTGGTGTAGCGCTAACTAGGGGCGTCAAGAGTAGTATGGTACGGGCCTGTTGTGCGGAGACGCCGTGAGGTCGCAATCCTGGCCGCGGTGTGACTCTTTCTTCGTAAGAGCAGGATCCAATCACTCCATGTTCAGAACTGACAATGTTTTGTCATGACACTGAGCGATAGAGCATTCCCACTATGTCGAATTGCAACTCCCCAGAGGGTTCACGTCAATTCTTGCACAATCAGAGCAACTCGTGCTGGCCTCTGCGACCGACCAACTTGGACCAGATGGATGCTAGTGAATCGGCCCTTTACTAATCGTTGCTTTCCGGCTCTGGGCCATGACCAACATTCCTCTTGGCTCTCATCCCACAAGGCTTGCTACTCATCCATCTCGCCATCACCATCCATGGACCATGCCCTCCGACCGGAGGATCCACATTCTCCGGAGACCTACGAGTATGCGCCTTTCCAGGATAAGTACTCAATCCGCATCTTGACGCTCGAGCCGGGGACGGGCGACGATCCGCTGGTCGGAAGCCTCACGGTTGAGAATCTCGACTTTAGCCCGCAATATGAGGCCATCTCCTATGTCTGGGGCACCGAGGACCGCTGCTCCGAGATAATCTGTGATGGCAGAGTCCTCCCTCTGACGCAGAGCATCCGAGACGCTCTGCGGCGCATGAGACATGCTACCTCTAAGCGTCGGCTGTGGGCTGACCAAATCTGCATCAACCAGGAGGACATAACGGAGCGTAGCAGTCAGGTCAGCCTCATGAATGCCATCTACAAGGGCGCTCAGCATGTTCTGGTATGGTTGGGGCCCGACAGCGAGGGCGTTGCGAATGAGGCCATGACCATGATTCACTACCTCCACGGCGTCTTTACTCATGACGAAATGCATGTAGAGTTTCGGCGGGCGCATTCAGAGGAGTTGCTGAAGCAGGATAAGAGTCCGTGGATGCCATTGTCCAAGATGACGAAGTTGCAGTGGGTGAGTATGAAGAATTGGTTGAGACTGGACACTGCTGATGAGTTCCTTTAGTTCAATAGGATCTGGATTGTCCAAGAGATTGGCACTTCAGCTCCAGCGACGCTCTACTGGGGCGAGGCCGAGATTGACTGGGAAGTCGTCTCGCTAGTGACTGGCGTTCTCAACCAGAGCTATCACTATCTCCGGTCGAGGTTTGGCATCCTCACGCCAAATATCCGCTACCTGTACCGGAGGTTTGTTGAGCCGGAGGAGGAGTACGATGTCAACCACAACCGCGCAGCCTTTATCTACGAGCTACATCGTGCGCGACATCTGCTCGCCAAAGATCCTCGTGATCATGTCTATGCCTTTCTGGGTCACTTCTCCATCCACACGGGTAGTCAAACGCTCTCCGAGCTCGAACCCGATTACAGCAGATCGATAGAAGATATCTTCTACGATGTCGCAGCCAGAGAGCTGTCGGGTTCAGAATCACTCCTTCTGCTGTCTGCCTGCCACGCTGTGCCGGCATCATATAAGCGAAAGCCTATTGAAAGGGGTAATTTACCAACATGGGTTCCAGACTGGCGCATCGTTCCTCTTCACCTCCTAGGAACCCCCGTCACTCCTCATCGAGCATCGGGTGATAGACGTCCGAAACTACACATCGACAACGAGAAAAGAGCGCTGCATATCTATGGAGTCCGTGTAGATTGGGTCCGCCGCCCATCATGGACCTTTTACGGCACGTCGTTTCATTTCCGTGGTAGTTCCCCTCGCCGGCTCCCCATTGAAGCCTTGTGGCGAGACATTTGCGGCGGCCGTAACAAGCAATTTAGTCTCAACGAGCGGTACAGAAACGGCGAGTCAGCCTTCTTTGCCCTCGTACAGACGCTCACAAACGCATGCATCGGGGCAGACCGGTCGAGAGAGTACGAGAGCATCCCCAAGACGGAGTGGCTGGCCAATGGAGCGGCCTATCTCGTCCGTGCCCTGAAGCGTCCAGATGCTATCGCACCGGAGATTCAAGAGTTGGCACGTTCGGGAGATGGGTTCAAATGGAGCCACGAGGCAACCCTGGTGACTCGATATCGAAGCTTTGTTCTCACTGCGGGGGGATACTTTGTCATCGGGCCAGATGTCATGCAGCCTGGCGATGTTGTGGCCGTGCTGTATGGAGGGAGGACACCTTTCATACTGAGGAGGAGGCAAGATGGAACGTGGATGCTTGTGGGCGAGTGCTATGTTCACGGACTGATGAATGGGGAGGCTTTGGAAGGGGAGGGGGTGAGGGAGGAAAAGTTTGTTATTGTGTGATGTGCATTGAGATTGATGGTGGATATACCCTGCTGGATAAGTTTTGTTGATGCATTTATATATATTCAAGGCTTTGCATGTGGCAAAGCATGTGTTGAACAAGTCGAGTCATCTTGTTCTGACTCAATCTTGTGAATGTCTTGTGAGATGTTGTTCATTCAGTTGTCGTGTTCACAACCGTCATCATCCTGTTCAAGCGAGTGTCTAATCCTAATCCAGTACCCAAACGCCGGTTTAAATTCCGAGTCAAATATCCATAGTTCGGAAAGACTGTAAGAAGCAAAGGGTATAACCAAGCATGCATATTCCCAACTCCATCTCAACCGCCATGATCTCATCATTCTTCGTAACCCAACTCTCTCGCACTCCCTTAGACGTTCTCACGCGCCTTCACGGGCGTCGCCCCCATGACGCTGACATCATCTTCATCGTCACTCAGTGACCTTCGGTCCTCTGGTCCCAGGTCTTTCGTCACAATGCCAGATGTCTGAGGAGGCAGGCCGCCACCTCTGAGCTCCCAGCTGCCCACGCGCTCATGATGGGCGCCGGTTTTTGTCACTACGACATCAGGATCACCCTCCTTTCTCTCGGGTCCCTTGAAGCCGCCTGCAGCCGTGACGCTCTCCGGTTCCTGCGGAGGGGGGGTTTTACGTCCGAGGCGGACACCTCCCAAGATGTAGAGTCCTGCAAAAATAATGGCCAAGACAGCGAGCATGACGACGGCGCCAATAACTCCAGCAACGGCTGGTTCGATGGTAGAACGTCCAGTCGGCAATTCTTCGACCTGAGTCAAGACGCACCAAGGAGCAGGCGTAGGACTGCAAATATTGCACCAATCCTTCGTCGTCCTGCCGAGATTCTGCATAGTATCCAAGAACTTGGAATACGCAATCCCATCAGGACCCGATTTGAAGATGGCCTGGTTCGCAAAGGTCTCGTTCGCGTCCGCCGAGGCGCGGTACGACATCCTAACGCGCAGAGAGTCTGTAGACGGCTGCTCATCGGGAAAGTCGGGGTCTTGGCCGAAAAGCTCAAATACCAATGCGGCTCCCGGCTCGGGGAGGGTTGACCACGGTGCCTGGATAATGTTGTCCTCGGTGAGCAGGCCGACGAGGGAGACGAAGCTCATGATGGGCTCTAGCGAACCAAACAGGAGGCTGAGCTTGGAGTAGTCGCCATCCCAGCGGATGTTGCTCTCGAACTGCTGCGTCACCTTGTTTGCCAGCATGCGACCAGCGATGGAGTAGAGGACGTCGAGCGGGTCATCATCGCCCTCGCTGTTGAGGTAGCTGTTCTGCGCGCGAACCAGGACCGTGGCGTACTGGTTCAAGCGGCTGAGCACCGTCTCTGCGTCCTCCAGGTCATTGTAGACAGTCTCATTGTGACGGTACATGTAATCAACGTATTGCCAAATAGGGTATGCGTTCCAAAGGTGCGCATTAGCAACGTCAATCGTTCCCTCAAGAGGGGGCTGGGAGAAGAGGTTCTGGTAGAATGCCAGGGTTCCCTCGTAGAGCGAGCTGAGCTGCTCGTCCTGGGTCAGGTTGAACCTGGTCTCTGCCTCCCACGCAGAGCATCTCGATGTGCCTTCCAGCCTTTGATTGTGTTAGTGGGTATCTTTTACTGTGATTGCGAGAACATACGCAGTGAAACTAGGGTCCATGTAGTCGACGGTCCTGATGTTGGGATACTGATATCCATTGAGAGGGTACGACGTCGTGTTGTCACTGATGGTCAAGTCAAGAGCCACCTCACGACCGCCAGCATTCTCGTCGAGCAAGTAAGATGGGGGATAAAGGCCCTGCATAAAGGCCATGGCACCGGCCGACACCCATTCATCTGTCTCGGAGAGAATGTCCAGGTTGTCATTGTCAATCACGTCGGCGTCGAGGTTCTGAAAGTAGGCAGTCTGGACATCCTCAAAGTCGGAATCGTTCACGCTGTTTCTAAAGTATCGGGCACGGAATGCGGTTCCCTGTCGCAACATCTGCTGCGCTCCCTCGGGAGTCAGGATGGTCCGCAGCTCGCCCACAAGAGGCGTCGTCTCGCCGTGGTTGATGAAGGCAACGGCGGCCCAGACCTTGTCGCCATCGGCCTGGGCGACAACGTTGGCGACCAACGGTGAGACGGCCAAGAGTCGCTTGAGATGAACCATTGTGAAGGATACGTGCTAGACAGAGAGATTGAGCATATATATCTCGTGAACCACCTCGTCTGACACCGTCGAGCCTCGGTGAAGAGAGGAGAGAAAAGGGAAATGCCGAGCTCAGCGGCGAGGGACCATGGCAGGTTAATAGACTACTGTACAAGCTGCAAGCTGCGACTGATCGTCATCCATCCATGAACGGCTTGTCCCGCTAGATGATGCTCTAACAGGCTCGAGGTCCCCGGTACACGCCCGCGGGGCCAAGCGACTACGGCACAGCAGCTCATGAGGACCTTGGGATTGGCATTCCCCCAACAAGGCTGCAAATGATGTGCTCATGAGCCAAGGGAGGGGAGCTGATACAGTACAGTACAGTAGCGCCAATGGTCTGATAGAGCCATGTGGTGGGCATCCAAGAATGGGCACCTCGCCGGGAAGGGCGAAGGCAGGTCAGCCAGCATCGAGGCCGTCCAATCAAGAAGCCTGGAGGAGAGCGAGATGGTTGCATGCTTTCTGCAGCCCAGCTCGCGATAAGGCGTCTTGGAGCGGGGGAAGGGTGGCTGGGTCCGAGTCGGGAACAGTGGCAGCTAGCGTGGATAAGCTTCACTCAACTCTAAGGCATCTCGATGGGTGCATGAGTTGCGGTGAATCTTGAGAGTCCAACGACAAGCGGCTAAGCCAATACGGATGCTCCCGCTGACAGTTTACAGCCAGCACCGAGGCATGGCATTGCCGGGTGATTCGGGGATTATTCCTCTCCTAGCCTGCTGCTCTGCTTATTCTGCAGATCCATCCCTACTGAGAATGCATGTCTAAATGCTGCAGCGGCTGACGTTGGTGGTTGCAATTGCAAACCCTCTGACAGACGCCCAGTGACAGATGCGGGGCATTGTAAGATGGAATATACCCGCCAATTACAAGAGAAGCTTCGCCAACGTTCAGAGTTTAAACATGGCAATTCTTTGCGCTGGTATCTTGTTCCTGGCAAAGGCGCTACGAGTCCATACCACGGCATTCATTCAAGGGTTTGGTTGTGGGATTGACGTCAGTGCAGAGCTCTCTATCGTCATGAGCCATGTGAGTCCTTTTGAAATGTGACAGCTCGCTGATATGGTCAAAACGGGCGATGCGGTATCACACGAATTCCAATGCTGAACGCCAGCTCATAGCATACACTTGAATCTGAACCATGCCCAGTTTTGCAGTTGATGTCAATTAATTATTCGAGCAAGTGTGTCCTTGAAGTCTGTGGATCTCCGGATTCATGTGGCCGACTGCATAATCGGATCGGATCTGCCCGGCACTAGTGTGAGACGACGAGTTGATATTGCAGCAAAGAGGGAAAGGATACATAGTATGTGAAGATTCATTGTGGGCAGCCAAGTAGAATGTCCAGCGCTGACAGCTTCAGGGCAGAGTCCTCCAAGACACCGAATCTTCTCCATGAGCCGAAGAAATGAGGAACGAATTGACATCAGCCCTGCTAATGTCCAATCACTATGCCCGCTGTGGAGTTGTAAAACCAAGTCTGGCACATATCATGTATTAATTAAGTTTCGGTCATGACTACGGATTCTGATTCCGCCAGCGAGGGTTCGACTCCCTCTGGGACCTTGTCTTTTTGTCGCGTTGTGGTTGAGATATCACTTTTGTTGCGGTGGACTTGGGATGCGCTTACACCAGTGTGGACCCACCTTTCAATCCGAATTGGGGATTTACCGCACTAATAAATAAACGTACAACATGGTTTTCTATCATTCTTTTTTAGAATTACATAAGGCAAAACATAGAAGTCATACATTAAGAAGGGATTGGATCATTGGGCATGCTTTGCTCTCTCTCCGGGCCGGATGGCTCAGATATGGATTCTCTCGATGAACCCGCTCCTGCCTCACTGTTCATAGCCGCAGACCACATTCACAATACCGAACTAAGAGGCGACGATGAAACGCAAGGCTATACTGAAATATTCAAGCAGATGCACGATTTATAACCATAGTTTGTATCTAACCTTTATTTAGTGACAAGCACTCCTGCGAACACCAGATGAATCGAGTGAATGGGGGTGGCAAGTTGCCTGGAGGATACGTCTTGACACTTTCCTCGAGAACAAGCCGAGCCCAGTCCGAGTCGTAGTTTCCGAACGAACTCGCCGTGAACAAGTGACGTGTTGGAATATTATACAGGATGGGCAGCAGACGAGTTCCTCCAACAACCCAGTCACTTCAACATTCCGCACTCCAGAAACCAAGCTCATCAACCAGGAATACTTACCCACAGACACTTGCTACCCGTCATATTTAGCAATTCTTTTAACGAACCCCCCCACAGACTACTCTTTTTCCGATACTGTCACTCGACCTGGATTGCTGAGACCCCGACATGGCATCCAAAAGGCCCCAGGCTGAGGGTTCTAGCTCCTCGCCGCACAACACAGGCGATGACAACCAATCTCCACCCCACAAATCCAATGTTCAGCCAGGAAGTCGGGGAAGGACAAAGCTACCTTCCAGCAGACCCCAGGCTGAAGTTTCCAATACGTCGCAGCCCAATATAGAGAGTAGTAATCAGTCGTCAACCCCTATACCTAATGTTCAGCCAGGAAGCCAGGGAAGGAAAAAGCTACCATCCGGCAGACGCCAGGCTGAAAGCTTTAGTTCCTCGCTGCGCAATACAGATATCAGCCATCAGTCGTTATCTCCCATATCTAATGTTCGGACAACAAGCCAGGGAAGGAAAAAGCTACCATCCGGCAGACGCCAGGCTGAATGCTTCAGTTCCTCGCTGCGCAATACAGAGACCAGTGATCAGCTACGGGCCCCCATATCCAGCGTTCGACCGAGAAGCCAGCAAAGTACAACATCTGATGGGCAACAGGCTGACGGTTCCGGCACTTCGCCGTACAACACTGGTGATGACAATCAGTTCTCCGCCCCGGAACCAAGACGAAATGATCCAGGGAGGGACCAACCAAGTTCAGCTGACGGCGTTGAAGCACCTGAAATATGCGATCAATGTCGAACCCAAGGAGGAGAAACGTCAGGCTGCAAGGAATGTGAAAAACTGTTCAAAAGAAGGTTGCGGCGGGATCGACGCGAGAAGCGCAAGAGTCAAGGTATATGTGTCGACTGTAGCAAGCCAACATCCAAGCACACTAGATGCGATAGCTGCCAAGACAAGCGGAATGCAAGCAAAAGAGCGAAATACAGCAAAGACACACAAAAACACATATGCACCAGATGCGGAACCGAGCTTAAGGTTAAGGGAGAAGGACCGATGTGCCAGGCATGCAAAGAGAAATATAATAAGTATCGGAAGAAGTGATAGCTAGAAAGACTCGAAAAGGAAAGACAAGGGAGGCAGGGCGAGTGTATGGGATGAACTACAGCTTTAACAGCAGCATAACTAACAGCACTTTAAACTTCAGCGCTGATGATTAGGTAGCGAAAATCGTTGTCTCTCCCCTGCCATGTCCTGTGACCTCACTTCCGAGTAACTAGAGACAGACTGCAGATTTGATAGTTCAGAAGAAATGATGGCCTGAGCAACCATCTGCATGGTGAACACAGTAGATTGGTATGTTGGAGGTGAGGGCTCGAGCAAGGACCATGGATGGACATGAGACCATCATGGGTCAAGGTGGGACAGGGCAGACGGGGTTGGTCGGCAGTGGATGAACGCCCCGGCTTTTCGGTCTTGGGTTTCGGGAGGCAATCTTATCAATCTGATCAAGCTGCATCAGATGAAGATCTTTCAGCATTGCACATGTGCCATGCTCGGTTCCAGACTCGATTCTGGAAACCTTGGTCTTGATGGGCAAGGCAGAAACGGGGCTCAAACGAAGAATTGTCGATAATCAAGTCGTTGAAGGAATTTGCATCGGCCAGTGCCAACTACCGAGTCGCGGTTCTCTATGCTCAAATGCCTGAACAAAGACGGTTGGTTCTCTTTGAGATGGAAACCTCCGAAATCGAACCATCCACTGCCACACAGAGGCTATCCCTTGCTCCAACCTTCCGCTTAGCGACCTCTTTTGGGTACCTCGCCGCCCTGTTTCTCCCGGTCGCAGATTTGGGGGCGAATCAAAGTTGCAATCTTAGCACGGTACATCGCTGTCAGGTACCCACAAGCCTAGATAAGCCCTGGGGGTACCTCGCCTGTAGCACCTGCCACTGGCGCACTAACATTTTCTCCGCATGACCTGCCCTTCTTACCACACCTTCACTAAACTGTACTTCGCCAACTGCAACACACTCCAAGTCCCACGCCCTTTTCCGTCGTTCACTTCCAACATCACGACTCAAACCCGCCTGAACCACCTGATTTCCACCATACTCGAGCGCCGATACCCTCGATTACTCGCCGCCCTCTGCAGCGACAAGCGACGCACATCCCACAATTCCTTCCTCAATGGCACCGTCGCCGATTGCGACGTGATCGCCCACCATGTCGGAGTCGACGTCAATGTCGACCGACGCCCCAGTTGCCGTCGCCGCTGCAGCCCCTTCGAGCGACACGGTCGCTGTCGCTGTCGCTGCCCCTAGCGATGCCAAAAGCCAAGATGCAAAGGCTGCCAAGTCCGACCCGAGTTTCCTACACTCGCCCCCCGACAGCAATAATACAGCCAAATCGGACGGCACCGACTCTGAACTGAGCGATCTCGACGAGGAGCCCATTCTGAGCGACGCGCCGCAGCCTGCGCCCGCGAGCGAAAATGGCGACGACCGCAATGATGCTGGCGACGATATTGGAGAGGTGCTGCCCGACCACTGGTCCGGTACTGTTCCCGTCTTCAAGCCGACCATGCACCAATTCAAAGACTTTAAGCGCTTCGTACGTTGTGTTACCGAACCTCCTTGTCTCCACTACTAACTCGAGTAACTCAAGATGGAAGCCGTCGACAGCTACGGCATGAAGTCTGGCATCATCAAGATCATCCCCCCGCAAGAATGGAAGGATTCGCTCCCCAGGCTGGATGAACTCGTCAAGCAGGTCAAAGTTCGAGAACCGATCAAGCAGGATATCATGGGCTCCAATGGAACATATCGCCAGGTTAATATTGTCCACGGCCGCTCATACAACCTTCCCCAGTGGCGCCAGCTCTGCGACCAGAGTGAACACCAGCCCCCGGCCAGACGTGGCGAACGGCGTGCCAATGTCGAAAAGCCAAAGCCGCGAACACGAGCTGCGGCTGCACCCAAGCCCGCAGATTCTGCAACACCTAAGAAACGAGGAAGAGGGCGACCCGCTAAGCGAGGGGCTAGAGGAAGCCGCATCAAGGAGGAACCTGAGGGAGATGACCGTCCTATGACACCTGTCTCTCCTAAGCAGGATGCCGCTGAGACCCAGGAGAAGCCAGTCGAATCCATCGAGAAGGACCCGGGCGTTGAGGTCGATGACGAGGATTACGAGCCTACAGTCGGTCGCATGGGCGGCTCCCGGCAAGCAAAGCCCAAGACGCAGACGACCTCAGCGCGTCGCAAATACAGTCGCCGAGAAGGATCCGCCATGATCGACGAGGCTGCATTCAAGGACTGGGATTACAAGATGGACATTTCGGAGTACACCCCTGAGCGCTGCGAGGAGCTCGAGAGAGTGTACTGGAAGACCTTGACTTATGCCCCTCCGCTCTACGGTGCTGACTTGATGGGCACACTCTTTGATGAGTCTCTTGAAATGTGGAACTTGAACAAACTCCCCAACCTTTTGGACGTCCTTGGAACCAAAGTTCCAGGAGTTAACACGGCCTACCTCTATCTGGGCATGTGGAAGGCAACCTTTGCCTGGCATCTGGAGGACGTGGATCTTTACAGTATCAACTACCTTCATTTTGGTGCCCCAAAGCAGTGGTATAGTATCTCCCAAGCCGATGCCCGTCGTTTTGAGGCTGCGATGAAGAATGTCTGGCCCGCAGACGCCAAGGCTTGTGACCAGTTCCTTCGACACAAGGGATTTCTTATCTCACCACAGCATCTGAAATCGCATTACAACATCACTGTCAATAAGTGCGTATCTTATCCGGGCGAGTTCGTTGTTACATACCCATACGGATATCACTCCGGGTACAATCTTGGCTACAACTGTGCCGAGGCGGTCAACTTTGCGCTCGATTCTTGGCTTGACATTGGCAAGATTGCCAAGAAATGCGAGTGCGCGCAAGCCCAGGACAGCGTCTGGGTTAACGTCTACGAGATCGAGCGCAAGTTACGTGGCGAAGAAACGGAATACGAAGAGACCGAGGTCGAAGATGACGAAGACGACGAGGACTCGGGCCTGCCCACGCCTCTATCACATTCCGGTGTTAAATTCAAAGAGAATGGTCTCAAGCGGAAGCGCGGACCCGGCGAGAAAGGCGGCAAGATCAAAGTCAAGAGAATCAAGCTACGACTCAAGACCAAGGCTGAGCCGCCCTGTTGCCTCTGTCCCAATGACGTTCCGACTGCAGAGCTGCTGCCCACCGATGATGGCCGCAAGGCCCACCGGATGTGCGCACTCTATCTCCCCGAGACTTATATCGACACAGTCGAGGGACAAGAAACCATTGTCAATGTGACAGGCATTCACAAGGACCGTCTCGAACTCAAGTGTCTTTACTGCCGATCCAAACGCGGTGCATGTTTCCAATGCTCCCAGAAGAAATGCGCTCGAGCTTATCATGCGACGTGTGCAGCTGCGGCAGGTGTTTTTATCGAGGATGAGGAGGTTCCCGTCTTTGGTGAAGACGGCACAGAGTACAAAGAGCAAGCCTTTGAATTCAGCTGTCGATTCCACCGAACAAAGCGGGACAAGAAGCTGGATGGAGATGCACTGGAAGCGGACGCGCGTATCCAGGCTGCGGCTGCTAAGCTCCAGAAGGGCGAAACCTGCCAATTGCAGTACTATAAGGGCGAAATTTTTGCAGGTGTTGTAGTGGAAAACCGCACTAATGAGCAAACGCTGCTCGTTGATATTCTGCCAAACGGGTATGCCAACTCCACTTCAAGTATTGTTTACTTCGCAAAACACAAACTAACTGTTAGTAGGGATCGCCTCGAAGTTGAATGGAAGTGGCTCCTGCTCGCCGACCCATCAGACTACCGTCTGCCGAAGGCGTCATCAAACGCTATCCCTATGCCTACCTCACGAGTAGCCAAGGAGAAGCTCAAGGCGAAGCGCCTCAACGACGGCAAGCCTCAGAAAGACGACCCGTTCGTTGACGGCTTCACTTGGGCCGAATTCCAGCTGCAGCCAGTCACCAACAAGGACCAGGTCAAGATCGACTTCACGAAACCCGATCAGGTCTGGCACTATCTGGGCAAGACATCGACTGAGGCTCGAGCTCAGTACACCGAAGACCCAGCCAACCCACGTCATAACCCAAAGGGCAACTTCATGAACACGATCCCCAAGCCTCCCAAACCCGCCCCAGTGCCTGTTCCACGATACACTCATCCACCCGCGGTTCCATATGGCGGCTCCTACAACACTCTCGGTGCTGTTTCAAACCCAGCTGCAGCACGGCCGGAGAAACCCTACGTCTACAAACCCCGAAAGCCCATCGAAGCAACTTTCACCTCTCCAGGCAGCTTTACTACGCAAAGATTCACGCCGACCGCTCCTCCGCCGGCTCCAGCCCCTACTCAGCATGCTCGCCCCGTATACCATCAGCATTACCGCTTCGCACAAAACCAGGGGCATCAGAGTGTAGGCGTGTATTCCGGTCAGAGATTTGAGGTTAAGACGCCCCAAAACTTCTCCCCTGGTGCAAATGCATCTGGTCAGCCTCGTCCGGCGAACGCCGTGAGCCATCCTGAGCAAAAGACATGGTCAAACACTGGTCATCCCGCCGCTGCTTATCCTAGGCCAACAACTACACCTCACCGTATCCCCCAAACTCCGGCTCCAGTTCCAGCTCCTGTGACACAACAACAAGCCGCTGCGACGCAACCGCGTCCTCAGATCAAGGGGTCATGGCAGGTTCACTCCTCCATTTATCAAAAGTATCCGTTCTTCCAGGTCAACTACAATAGGTACGTCTCGTGGTACAGATCCATAATACCTAACTAACGATTCCAAAGGGACTCGAGCAAGTATCGAACACCCTATGCAGCGTGGGGTGGTTTCACCAACGGATACGAGGGTAATTTGAGAGCCCATATCATGGCCAACAGAGATGCGTTTCTGAGAGGATCGGGGATGGACAAGATCTCCCCAAGCAACCACCACATCAGCTCTCACACCTCTCCGTATGGACGAATGCCGGCAGGGCCATCGCAAGGGAATGCTCCATCACAGGCATCTCCCGGTGGCCAGAATCCATTCTCGCAACCGCCTAAGCTAGCGCCATCTCCATCTCCAGCTCCTCCAAGTATTGGCCACCTGCCTCGTCCTGCTATCAAAGCTCAGTATCTGCCAGCGGCGCAGACGCCCCAGCAGGCTGTCCAGCCCCCGAATCAGAGTAGCAAACCCAAGACAGGACCGGCACCAAAGCCGTACAAGGTGAGTACCTGGAACTATCGATAACAATCACGGCTCGGCTGAGCAGCCAATCCAGATACCACCAAAAGAGTCACCAGTGCCATTACCCGCCAACTTTTTGGCGGCGATGACTTCAACGACTACTTCTGCCTCGCGTCGATCATCTCTGCAACACTCCGAGAACAAGGGGTTACCTGCTGAGTCGAAGCCCACGGCCGGCAGTCCACCCCCAACACAGAGATCACCAGGGCAAGTGGCGACGAGCAGGGCGACATCGGGGGCTAGAATCTCTCAAACTCCTGTGCCAATCCCACAAGTGCCTGGCATTCCTCCACCTGCCACAGGGGCGCAGCACCATGTCCCCACTCAGAAGCCAGCAACGCTCTCTGAATCACTAGCCTCGCAGCAGAAGGGGCCAACACTCGAGACTTCCAGAAGCCAAACCAGCGTGCCCCATCAGTCAAACTTAGGACCTGATCACCAACGTCATGAGCCGCCCATGCGCGAAGCCCAGCCTGGTCAGCATGCTTCACCAGTGCCAGCGAAACAACCTTCGACGGTGCCGGCTTCAAACAATCCTCCCTATGAGCCGCAGGGGTTCCCAGACGTTCCCGGATGTGAATCTATGGAATTCGTTGAACGGCTGATGCAGAACCTCCGCAAAGTATCTCAGCGCGGCGACGCAGCGTAGACTCCACCAAAGACTCTTCTCGCCAGGGTTTCTTCACCGAGACCTGTATATACCCCCTTTTTACACTTTTTTATTTTATTTAAGGAGACGGCGTTCGGTAACACTAAGCGGATTGTTTGCTCACGCATACCCGAATGGCGAGGATCTGCAAAGGTCTAAGGAATGACACGAAACGAACTGCAACGATCAGACTTTTTTCGGATCTGATAGGGAAATGGGATGGGCGGCTCCTATGTGTAGTATAATTGATTTCGGTGTACGGATGCATGACGGAATGGCGTGGAAAGGGATCGGGATAGTAACAAAGATTCATGAATGGAATTGATACCGCATTGGACTCTGATGAACAAAGTGAGTGACATGTCAACATCGCGTTCCATTCAACGTCAATCACACAGTGAACTCAAGGTTATAGAGTGCTGGGCCTTGGTCAAACTGATAAGAATCTCCTATGTGCCTGGTTGTATGTCTGTCTGGATTCCAGTCCCAACAAAAGGTTACAACAGGTTCATCTTCATGTCTGTTTCTGGGCGCCCAAGACCTTGGGCATATGGCATGAGCGGATCTGCAATGGCTTCACGCAAGAGATGAACAACACAAACAATTGACTATCATTGCTTAGCATGCTACAGTATTTCCAACACTATAGCTTGATCCTCTGCTCTATTCAATAGGACCTATCCTCCTATCAAGGCACCATCTGAGTAACGCCACGACATTCATTCCACCGTTGCTCATAGGTAATCTTCGTCATCTCCAACTTCGAGGACCTCCTGATGCATATCATCATCACCATCATTTTTGGGGAGCCTCATATAATCGAGTGCTAAATAGCCATGGTTCTTAACCGGTATCTTGTTCAGATCAAAAATCCTCAGCGTTCCCAGCCGTATGGTTAACCATGCTCCGCGGCCCTCGACACGGGCGTCTACAAGATTGCCAAGCATAGACTCGGTATCCAACTCACGGTACTTGAATTCCTCAAAGGTACACAGAGCGCATTCGTCTTCGTAAAACCTGACATCTTCGAAAAACGCCCAGGCTCGTTGGCGATACATGCGGATATACGCTGAGCCGAGGAAGGAGTTGCCCCGGTTGCGGTGGAAGCTGTATTTGAGCTTGGCCCAAGCTCCATCTTCCCTATCGTCTTCCTTAAGGACCATGTCTGGAGGTGGAAGACAGCTGCTATACGGTATGGCCTCCGGGGGAGTCTCTGCCAGTTCGTTGTGGAACCGTTCAATCAGGATCTTTGCTTCGTCAACACTGGTCTCGAGGAGATTTTGTATGACTCTAGTGCCACACGCAGCAAGACAGTCAACTAGATTGCGCCTCGCACCAGGATCCAGGCCCGTCATGTACAAATCAGGATTGAACTGAACATCATCAGGGAACACAAGCCCATGAAGAATGCGGGGGACATCAGGCTCGTCGTCGAAGGATTGACTAGAATGTGGTAGCGGTGGAAGTCGAACACCACCGTCGACAAGTCTCGCTATGACAGCACCGACTAAAGTCCGGTAATATTCGTGGACACATTGCATCCTGTCAACGGTCAAGTCACGCTGGGGAGACCTTGACCAGATGCTGTGCACACTCCACCATGGATAGGATCGCCCTTGAGTGGGCCTGATGGGATTCGCGCGACAAGTGAGCTCATACTCAAGGAAAGACCTGAAAAGGCCTTTGATTTCTGTCGGCCTGAGGGCATCGAAACCGACCCCCGGATTTCCGGCACAGGCAATCTTGGACACCCTGGTATAAGAGCGGTGGGCAAAGTCGGGGAGCAGCAGGCAGGCATGGGGAAGATATGAACTCGTCGCCTTGAAAACGTAGTCTTGTATGTAGCCATCTATATTATAGATGACATCGTGGAGTTGCCCTAGCATGTCTGGTTGGTGGTTGTTCATGGGATTTGGCAGCTGTCTGCGGTGATACCTAAGACGATGAGCTTGGATTAGGCGACCAAATTCGTGCGGAAGAAGCCCTTCTTCGGCGGGGAGGAGGGCAATGGCCATTGCAGTTTGGATGTCATCCTCGTGGACGCGCTGTGCAATGAAAGACCTCTTAAGGGCGAGGCTTGACTCTTCGTACTGTTCATACATGGTCTGAGAAGCTTCTGATAGTCGGATCTGATCTTTCTTATCGTCTATCTCGAACAAGATCATAACACGAAGCTCAGGTGGAGGCTATTGAAGATATCCGCCACGGTTTGCTTCGAGATGAGCTTGGCTTGTAGAAGATATGAAGATCACGAAACAATCAGAGCTATGACATGGGGCTTGAGAGCCAGTGATGATCGGATGGCAAACAAGGGACAGTGATGGGCCGAGTTTGCTGAGTATTGAAAGTCTTGTAGATGTGAAAGAGCGGCTTATATACCTGCCAGAAAGAGAAGGAAAGCATCAAGCTCTTGCCACGTTTGCTCTGCTTTCACGCCACTTGCTGAGTTTGTTCTTTGACTCCTTCCTTAAAATGTAATCTTTTTTCCGCAGGAGCTACCTTGCGATAACTCCTAGCCTTATGTTTTTAGGGTGCATCGTTGACTGGTGCAACCCCAACCCAACTCTAACCACAATCGCACATGAATTGTTACAACTCGTCCTCCCTTGTTGACAGTGAATTTCTTTTCAGCTGTCTAGGTGAATCACGGGAGCTAGCACGAGAGGCGTCAGGGGGCTGGCACTGCAAGTAGCCGCCAAGATGCTGTAGCATCCGCATCCATTGGGTGTCTCTTTATAGCTGCCACTGCCCGTCACCCATTACCACCGACGCAACATCTTCACCTGCAAACTGCAACCCGATGGCCTTTTCCCTTCTTCTTTTCTTCTTTCCTTCATCCCCCCCCTTTGTTCCCATCAAAGTTGCCGCCGCCTAAGAAACTCTACTCGCACCTGCACTCTGAGCAGCATCATGTCTTGGTCGGGGGCCTGGACGAGCGAGGACGCTGAGCGTCTATTTTGCCAGAGAACCGAGTGGCCTGAAGGCCCTTACAGCCACGGAACTCTCCTGGGACAAGGCGGTTATGCGAGCGTGTACAAAGTCCTCCGGCGTGAAGATGGAGGCGTCTTTGCTGGCAAGACCTCGCCCAAGGCTTACAAGCACCTTCGCAGAGAGGCGAGCATCCTCAGAAGGCTGAGCCACGTAAGTGCATAGGGAGCCTTCTTGGCGCCAGCATAATGTCGCTGACATTGCCGACTAGGAGCACATTGTCAAATATGTCGACTATTTTGAAGAGGAGGGCTACCCAGCTGCCAATGTCCTCGTGCTCGAACTTTGTGCCGAAGGCAACCTTCAGACACTCATCAACAACCATTCGGATGGCGTAGGCCGAAACGAGACGTTGCAAGTCATGCTGCAGGTGTCGCAGGCTCTTGAGTACCTCCACGGTGGAAATGCACGCTTTCACGGAGACCTTAAACCGCGAAACATCCTCATCAGATCCTGGAACCCTGTTAATGTCGTCCTGGGTGACTGCGCAGAGGTCATGTACGTCCACAATATCAACGTCCACAGCAAGCCGCATGGGACCCGCGCATACTGGTCACCGTTCATCTACAGACATGGCAAGCACGCTGGGACAAGCGACGACATCTGGGCCCTGGGCATCTCGCTACTGGGCATGCTGTCGCAGTGGCCCACGTTTGTGAGACAGGAGGAACGGATGTTCCCAAAACGATGCTTTACACACGCAGAGAGCTTGGTCAAGCTGAACCCAGGTCACGATATTGTTCAACTTTTGGGTCGCATGCTTGAGTGGGATCACAAGCACCGAATTTCTTCGCATGAGTTGGTGCGGCTCATAACTCAGTTAATTGGCGACAAAGACAAAGAGGAAGCTCAGATGAAGCTCAAGGTCCCAGAAGCCTTTCAGCCCTTTCAGTTTTGGTAGTGGAGAGCTTTAACTATAGCTTCGGGGAGCTTCAGGAAACTCCTGAGCTTAGTCCGTCAGAGTTACCTCTGGCATGTAACTAGTTAGCTGGGAGCTCTACGAAAGTAGTGTAAAAGGGGGCTGGGAGTGTGGCCAAGCCGAACATAGACTCGGAATGCATATGTCGAGGCAATGTTTATTTAGCCATTTCTCTGTGATTCTAGCCATTGCCGGGCTGTTGGGAGAATAACAAGTTGGGTAGAGCCTGTGGGCCGTCCATGTCTTCTTCTAGCATTTATAGGCTCACTGCAGCTAGGATCTTAACAGCCTCTAACCAACCAGTCTTAAGCATTAAGACATGGGCATGATGGCTCATAGGCTCTACCCAATTTGCGAGGAGGTTAATACGGTAGATGCCTACACAGATACAACCAACGATTGACTGCTCCGGCCTCGGCCAGGTGGTACAGACTCGGCATCGGTCAGAAGCGGGATAGTGGAGGGTATCGTCGGAAGCATCCCGACACAGGCCCTCCCTTCCTATTCAGAAACCAAGAACGGAAGCTGATTTGATGATTCCTAATGCTCCTGCAAGGCATTTACCCCAGTGTGGAGTTGTCGAACCAATCCACGCAGAAAGGAATCAAGTCCTCATCATTGGAGGGGATGACGCGATTCGCGGCGATTCAACCGAGACTCCACTGGATTAGTCATGTCCCAATTCGTCCCGGTCACGGCGATGTCGCAACCGCCAAACCTACAGTCGCCTTGTGGAGAGGAGCAGTTAAGACCAATTGAAGCCAGATTTGTGACCCTTCCTGCTGAGAGATAATACGTGAGGTCATCTGCGAGACTTGCCAGGAATTGAGCACCTGACTAATACTGAAGCAAAGGTCGCCGTGGTTAATGTCGCGCTCCATATTAACCACGAGCCCCTCTCAGCCTGTGCTCCGGACCGCACTTCGAAGCATCACCCCTCTTCACGCCTCTAGATCCTTCTCCAGCAGTGTCAGCGCCATGAGCCAGACTCAGAAACTCAAGCCCGCGGCGCGGGTGTCGAACCAGAAGAAGGATGTCTGGTGAGTCTTGGCACCGGCTTTCACGAGAACCCGTAGGATGTGACTCTGACGAGGCCGGCACAGGTCCATTATCAACGAGGCTGCGGCTTCATCGCCCAACCAACCCATTGTGAACATGGGGCAGGGCTTCTTTGGCTACAATCCTCCCAAGTTCATTCTTGATGCTGCCAAGGATGCCTTGGACCGCGTCGAGTGCAACCAGTACGCTCCCACTAAGGGACGACCCCGGTTGAAGAAGGCCATCGCGGATGCCTACTCGCCCTTCTGGGGCCGTCAACTGGATCCCGAGACCGAGGTTACCATTACCACCGGTGCCAATGAGGGTATGCTAAGTGCATTTATGGCCTTCATCGAGCCTGGTGACGAAGTCATTGTCTTTGAGCCCTTCTTCGACCAGTAAGCGCCACGCTGTTCATACTTTGGCCGAATTGCTCACAGCTATGCAGGTACATCAGCAATATCCAAATGCCCGGCGGCAAGATTGTCTATGTGCCACTGCACCCCCCTGAGTCAGGCGCTGTCAAGAATTCGTCTGCAGCTGACTGGACTATTGACTTTGACGAGCTGGAGAAGGCCATCACTCCCCGCACCAAGATGATCGTCATCAACACTCCTCGTACGTGCGCGCTTAACTGTCAGATACGGTCCTCAGGACTAACAACAGGCAGACAACCCCGTCGGCAAGGTCTTTTCCAAGGAAGAGCTTCAAAGGATTGGAGACCTCTGTGTCAAGAACCAGATCATTATTCTCTCGGACGAGGTGTACGATCGCCTCTACTACGTGCCCTTCACCCGAATTGCCAAGATTTCCCCCGAGGTTGAGAAGCTCACCCTTACCGTTGGTTCTGCAGGCAAGAACTTTTATGCCACCGGATGGCGCGTCGGTATGTTATACTTGCCCCTTGATGAGCAACAGCGGATAATTGATTTCATTTTAGGTTGGCTGATCGGCCCTTCTGAACTTATCCAACATGTTTCTGCTGCGCACACTCGCATTTGCTTCTCCACTGTGGCTCCCCTTCAAGAAGCTGCCGCCGTAGGCTTCGAGAAGGCCGACCACAATGGCTTCTGGGACGAGACGATCAAGGAGATGAAGGGCAAGGTCGACCGCCTAAACGAGGTGTTTGAGGAACTCAATCTACCCGTTACGTATCCCGAAGGCGGCTATTTCATTCTTGTCAACATGGCCAAGGTGAAGCTGCCAGAGGACTACCCCTTCCCTCCCCACGTGGCGAGCCGGCCGCGCGACTTCAAGCTAGCGTGGTTCCTGATCCAGGAGGTGGGCGTTGCGGCCATTCCTCCGACTGAGTTCTATACGGAGCCGAACGCGCACCTGGCCGAGGACTATATCCGGTTCGCAGTCTGCAAAGAGGATGAGGTGCTAGAGCAGGCCAAGGAGCGACTAAGGAGCCTGAAGAAGTATATTCAGGAGTAAATGATGCTGGAGGGCAAAGATAAAAAGAGATTAAAAAGCGTCACTGGTCACTTGGGTAGACTTTAGATGAATTAGATAGATGTTCAAAGCACTGTTGGCGAATAGGGAGTGTCCCGTATATGCGTGCCGTCTTCATCCTTGTCTGTGCAGGGGAGGAGATTGACAAGACATGCCAGAATCTGGGGAATGTTCCCCGGAATAATCCTCCGGTTGGGTCGCCAAGAAGCCACTTTTATATCGTCACATACTGACCCTTGGTATTGTGTCGATATTGAAGGTTGAGGGCATTACAGTACTTAGGTACTCTAGGTTAGTCAAGAGATTAGTAACCCAATTAGGCGCAGTGAATTACACACTACTTTATGTCTACAGTAACAACTCCTAGTCAAGGCTAAAAGCTTCACCGCTTCGCCACTATCCGCGTCCTTAAACACAGAGTGTCTCTGGACTCCGATATCAAAGTGGAAGCCTCCGGCCGTGGAGCTGGCCTATCGAGCCGCGGAGCCGGCCGAGGCGTGGACCTCACCGAGCTAGACAGCGTGGGGTAAGCGCCTTCCCCTCCCCGCGCCGGCGCCTGTGCATGAGTTCGTGGCGCACGGGTGCAAATCTGGCTTATCAGTGGCGATTTGCACATTGTCTGCCACACACAAACCTGGGCTTTGCACACCGTTTTGTCCAGTAAACGGCTTCCCGTTGGCACAAGTAAGGAAGGTGCCGTCACGCAAGCGTGCTTGCTGCAGTCAACATGACGCACTGACTTCCGTCTCTGCTTGATACCACTATCTAACCCGTGCCGGACGCGTCTCGTGAACCTCCCCCTCGCTACGTTCCTGAGGTAACCTACCTTACAAAGAAAGGGTACCCTCGGTTTGATATGAACCCTTAAAAAGGACAATTGCCCTGTCAAGCCCTAGGTTGGCTTGCAATTTTCAAGTTGCCCCTCTTGCTTTTGACAAGAATTACCATCATACTGCCAGCGCCAATCTTGATCGCATTCCATCCACCATGGCGCCAAGCGCCGTCTCCCCTGTGCGGGAAACCAATCCTGAGCCTCTTGCGACCTTGACATCCAAATTCGACGACACGATTCGCTTCTATCTAAACGGGACCAGGGTAGTACTGGACGAGATCGATCCTGAGATCACCGTTCTTGAATATCTACGGGGCATTGGACTTACAGGGACCAAGCTGTAAGCACCTCCATGTTATCTCCAACTTCTTCTCCCTCAGGTTGCTGACCATCTATGCAGTGGTTGTGGCGAAGGTGGTTGCGGAGCCTGTACCATTGTGGTCAGCCAGTTCAACCCTATGACGAAGCAAATCTACCATGCCAGCGTCAACGCCTGTCTGGCGCCTCTCGTCAGCTTAGACGGCAAGCATGTCATCACCGTCGAGGGTATTGGTAATACCCAGAAACCCCACCCTACACAAGAACGGATCGCCAAGTCCAACGGCAGCCAGTGCGGTTTCTGTACCCCCGGTATTGTCATGAGTCTGTACGCATTGTTACGAAACAACAGCTCGCCCTCAAAAGACGATGTTGAAGAAGCCTTTGACGGAAATCTGTGCCGGTGTACAGGGTACAGGTCAATCCTTGATGCAGCACAGACGTTTAGCGTTGACCAACCCAACGCAAAGATCAAGAAGGCTGGAGGCAGCGGATGTTGCATGGAGAACGGCAATGGCCCGCCCAACGGAGGATGCTGTATGGACAAGGCGAATTTGGACGACAAGCCGATTAAGCGATTCACGCCCCCTGGGTTCATCGAGTACAGCCCTGACACGGAACTCATCTTCCCACCTGCCCTAAAGAGACACGAGTTACGGCCCCTGGCTTTTGGAAATAAGCGAAAAAGATGGTACCGACCTGTCACTCTCGACCAACTCCTTCAAATCAAGAGCGCCCATCCTCAAGCCAAGATTATTGGCGGGAGCACCGAAACCCAGATCGAAACCAAGTTCAAAGCCCTACAATACCCCGTCTCGGTCTACGTCGGAGATATCCCTGAGTTACGGCAGTATAGCTTCAAGGAAGATCACCTTGAGGTTGGTGGAAACGTTGTCTTGACTGACTTGGAGAGTATATGCGAACACGCCATCCCTCATTACGGACCTCAGAGCGCCCAGGTCTTCGAAGCCATATTGAAACAGCTCAAATATTTTGCCGGTCGACAAATTCGAAACGTCGGCACTCCGGCCGGAAACTTGGTAACAGCATCACCAATCTCGGATCTCAACCCAGTGTTGTGGGCCGCGAACGCCGTGTTAGTGGCAAAGTCTTCAACGAAAGAGACTGAAATTCCTGTTTCGCAATTCTTTACCGGTTATCGAAGAACAGCACTCCCCCAAGATGCCATCATTGCGTCAATACGAATTCCCGTCACTCGCGAAAAGGGAGAGTTCTTTAGAGCATACAAACAAGCAAAGCGAAAAGATGACGACATTGCTATTGTTACCGGCTCACTCAGAGTACGTTTGGATGATGAAGGTATCGTTGAGGAGGTTGATCTCATTTATGGTGGCATGGCTGCCATGACGGTTGCCGCCAAAAAAGCCACGGAATATCTCGTGGGGAGACAATTTGCGGACCTGGAAACTCTCGAAGGAACCATGGGTGCTCTCGGTCATGACTTTGACATGCAATTCAGTGTTCCCGGAGGAATGGCTTCGTACCGAAAAGCCCTGGCCTTTGGCTTCTTCTATCGATTTTATCACGACATTCTCGCAATTCTCGATGGCGGGTCAAAGCACATTGACAAAGAAGCAGTTGATGAGATAGAGAGAGACCTATCCAAGGGCAAAGTCGATGAGCATGCGGCAGCCGCTTATATGAAGGAAGTCACAGGCAAGTCTAACAACCATCTGGCCGCTTTGAAGCAAACAACAGGCGAGGCACAATACACCGACGACATCCCTGCCCTGAAGAACGAACTTTACGCCTGCTATGTTCTCTCGAAAAGAGCCCACGCAAAGATTATCTCTATCGACTACGCGGATGCACTGGACATGCCCGGAGTGGTGGACGTGGTGGACAAGGATGACATGCCGTCTCCCGAAGCCAACAAGTTCGGTGCTCCTCATTTTGACGAAGTCTTCTTCGCAGAGGATGAGGTGTTGACCGCGGGACAACCGATCGCCTTGGTATTGGCGAAATCACCAGCAAGGGCGCAGGAAGCAGCTAGAGCTGTCAAGGTAGAATACGAGGATCTCCCGGTGGTGCTCTCGATCGAGGACGCTATTGAGGCGGACAGTTATCATAAGTTCTATCGCGAGATCAAGAAGGGTGATGTCGAGGAAGCCTTCAAAAACTGCGATTACGTCTTCAGCGGAACGGCGAGGATGGGTGGCCAAGAACATTTCTACCTCGAGACGAATGCCTGCCTGGTCGTTCCGAAAACCGAAGACGGTGAGATGGAGATATTTGCAAGCACACAAAACGCCAACGAAACGTGAGTTCTTTTCCTTCTTGAGAATATCTCGGGTCCTAACCTTTATCAGACAAGCCTTCGCCTCGCGGGTGTGCAATGTACAGTCAAATAAGGTTGTCGTTCGCGTCAAGCGGTTAGGCGGTGGTTTCGGAGGAAAGGAGAGTCGCTCAGTGACGCTCAGTTCTGCAGTAGCTCTCGCGGCAAAGAAGACGAAGAAGCCTGTCCGCTATATGCTGACAAGAGAGGAAGACATGGTCGTAAGTGGCCAGAGACACCCTTTCCTGGGCAAGTACAAGGTGGGAGTGAACAAGGACGGCAAGATCCAGGCCCTGGACTGCGACATCTTCAACAACGCAGGATGGACCTTTGACCTCAGTGCAGCCGTATGCGAGCGAGCCATGACCCACGTGGACGGGTGCTACAACATTCCCAACGTGCATATCAGGGGACGCCTGTGCAAGACTAACACGATGTCCAACACGGCATTCCGAGGATTTGGCGGGCCTCAAGGCATGTTCATCGCAGAGACATACATGGAGGAGGTGGCTGATCGATTGGGGATGCCCGTCGAAGAGCTGCGGCAGATCAACATGTACCGGAGTGATGATCAGACGCACTTCGGTCAGGGGCTGGGAGATTGGCATGTGCCGCTCATGTATAAGCAGGTGCAAGATGAGGCGATCTACCCGCAGCGGAGACATGCGGTGTCCGAGTTCAACAAAGTCAACAAATGGCGGAAGAGGGGCTTGGCTCTTATTCCTACAAAGTTTGGCATCTCGTTTACGGCTCTGTTCTTGAACCAGGCTGGTGCGTTGGTGCACATCTATCACGATGGCTCAGTTCTTGTGGCCCATGGAGGCACTGAGATGGGACAAGGGCTGTATACCAAACTCACGCAGATTGCCGCTCAATCATTGGGTGTCCCCCTGGACAATGTTTTCATCTCCGAGACATCAACCAACACAGTCGCGAACGCGTCTGCAACAGCAGCTTCGGCCTCGTCAGACTTGAACGGATACGCCATCTTCAACGCTTGCGAGCAGCTCAACGAGCGACTAGCACCATATCGAAAGAAGCTGGGTCCCGAAGCAACCATGAAGGAGCTTGCCCATGCTGCTTACTTTGACCGTGTCAATCTTTCAGCACAGGGCTTTTACAAGACACCTGAAATTGGGTATGATTGGAACACGGGCAAGGGCAAGATGTTCTTTTACTTCACCCAAGGAGTTGCGGCAGCTGAGGTGGAGCTGGATCTGCTAACTGGAACATGGACATGTGTGCGAGCAGATATCAAGATGGATGTGGGACAGTCGATCAATCCGGCAATCGATTACGGGCAGATCCAGGGAGCATTTATTCAGGGCCTGGGCCTTTTCACGATGGAGGAGTCGCTCTGGCTGCGGAACGGGCCGAGTGCCGGGCACCTCTTCACGCGGGGCCCCGGCGCATACAAGATCCCCGGCTTTCGGGACATCCCCCAGACTTTCAACGTATCACTGCTCAAGGACGTGGAGTGGAAAGAGCTACGTACGATCCAGCGGAGCCGTGGCGTGGGGGAACCGCCATTCTTCATGGGCAGCTCCGTCTTCTTTGCGATCCGGGACGCGCTGAAGGCGGCTCGGGCGCAGGCGGGGGTCACGGTCAAGGTTGGCGAGGATGCGGGTGAGGGGCTTCTGAGACTGGAGAGCCCGGCGACACCCGAGAGGATTAGGCTGGCTTGTGAGGACGAGATTATGCGCAAGGCAAGAGTAGTGCCGAAAGAGGGGGAGAAGGGCTTCTTTGTGGCAATTTGATGAGCGGCATCTTGAGGAGAGAATGTGGAGGACGGGACGGCAGATGAACGAGGGTAGGATGTCTCGGAGGCTCGGTCAAGGCCACGAGGAGTGGGACAAAATGTGTCAAGGGTTATGAATTAATGAGTATGGAGAAGTTGGTTGGTTCTACGAAGGGAATATGTGATGGACAGTCACGATATGCAACGGGCCTAGGATGGATGCATGGCATGAATGTGCTGTATGAATGAATGATGGGAACCAGCGTCGAGAGTAACGATTTAGATACAGACTCGTCTTTTCGGTGCAACGATACCCCGGCAGGATCATGAAGAATGAATGCAACGGTGAGACAAAGGTGCATACATAGAAAGCCATCGTGGGTATGCGATCTGAGCCTGGCTATATCGTATATGGATGCAGACGCCGCCAAGCGCTTGTCGAGTCGTGTACTTTGGGAATTGCTTTGCCTAGCCACACATCCCAAAGGTACATCATGTCGTATCTCGTACGGCTCAAATTCTGAAGCCGTGTGCCGTTGCAGCAGCCGCTTGTTGTATGACATTTCTTCTGCACATCTACAAGGCACAGGACTAAACAGACTCAATCAAGGCACCTCGGCAAACCAATTTCAACGCCCGAGGTCTGGATCGCCAGTGATCGGCAGATGTACCAGTTGTTGCACCAGGCGGCCGGGTTGGTGCTAGAGGCTTTTGGGGCGCCTCAGGCACGGCTCCAGCGATTCGAGTGCCTGATGTCTTGCATCGGCCCAGCGGGCGCTGGAGAAGGGTACAGTAATGTCACTAAAACCAAGGTATGCAAGCCTGGATGTAAGTGCACGGCGCCTGTCAATGTGTACTGGGGGCGGAGAAAGTCTGTTTCCCTCCTCTGGACGGGCGAGATTGGACGCGGCTGGGCAGAACATGGTGTGGAGGGAAGAAAGTAGACTGATGGCGCTGGTAATGACAGCGATTGTTGCTGTTGATACAAGTCATGGATGAGTTGCGTCGCAGGTGAGGCAGCCCGCGTGACCATAGCCGCGCATAGCCGATCTCCGGAACGACGGAGGCCAGTGTCAGTGGTAGGTATAATCAGCAGCTTGGAGTTGAGGGTTTTGGGGGCTAAAAAAAAACAGTAAAAATAGCAGGACCAGGGCTCTATTGAGCGGTGAAGGACAATATGCTGCTGCTTCCGAATAACCATGGGAGATTGCCATGGTAGATGGCAATGAGTTTTCCGAGCGACGGAGACTGGAGACGTTATGGCATCACAGCTGGAACCTAGCTCCCGCCAGGAATTAGAGGCAGGGGCTCCAGGCTTCGTAGAGCAGTGCCCCAGGTGAGAAGTTGCCTAATCCGGCAAGGCGCCCTGAAACACACTCTAGTCTACAGTAGCGCCCATCTCGTTCTTCCAAAGTCTTCTTTTACCTTGCTAGGGCCAGCCAACCAACAACCACTCAAGAGCGGGAAATAAAAAAAAACCTCGTACGTACGGTATCGTACCAGGAAGGGACGAGCTCGACAAATCATGCCAGAAATACCTACCAAGAAGCTGCGCACAGCCCGTTTCATTTGGTTGGCAACAAGGGCGAAGTGGTCTGACTGAGAGAGGACGCGAATGATAGCGAATTAGAGACTGGGGGTTGGGACAAGTCAGCAGATGTGAAAATGCGAATTTCCCATCCGCTGGGGAGGGAGCGAGCGAGGGAGGGGTGTGGTGAATGTGACTTCCAGGTTGCTGGCTCGTTCTTGTTGCTAAGCTTGGCTGCTGAGCTTATTCATGCTGTGCCTGTCCCTACGTGGGCATTGTATCCCCCCATCCCATTCGGCTATCTTGCGTTATTCCGCTCTGCCGCCGCTCGGCTCCGGGGTTCTGCGATGGTCCCGGGCTACAACTCTGTGGTGGTCCGTTTTTGGCTGATGGATGGATGAAGAGGTTCAGGTGAGACGGACATGATGAAGCACAGTCAGACTTGGTATAAATCAGCACTGTATAGAATATCTTCAGTGTTGGGTCTTCTCTCTGTTTCGTTATGTAAACCAGCTGTACGGTGCTTACGCTAACGACTGTTGTGGAGCTTCAAGTCCTGGGCGCGCGCCTAATAACTTAAGTTTGGGAAGGTCAACGCGCAAGAGGCAGTTGGAAACTGGGAGAAAGCTGTTGGTCAAGGACGATTCTGTCGGAGGCGTCTTGACAGCTTCCAGCGGACTTAAGCTCAGGCCAGGCTACCTTTTCTAGGGGTCAACTTACAGCAGGTTGTGTAGTACAGGTACGGTGCGGTGCCGTACCGTACCGGGTCCCGCTCCGGCCTTGCTCACCGGGGAGCGCTGGCACCTTCCCTCGAGCCCCGCCATTACAGCAGGCATCATGCACCCAGGCATAGGCAGGCATGGGTCACTCACTTCTTGCCTTACCCTGCCCTGATCATCCTGGGGGAAAGAAGGAAGGAAGTAGGAAAGAACATGCCTCTTTACGTCCCGCCACCGTCCAAACTCTCATCCGTTCCTCCATGAGCCCAGGAGCTGTTTCATCCTTTCACCCTGGCATCATCAACAGACCCCGACTCTGGCACAGCTGCCAATATTGAATAGTTGAACTAATCATCGAATGAGCAAGGCCCGTCAGCCAACTGCAGCATCGCGTTTTACAATTCCACTGAACGTCGTCGGCCGCGCGCACACGCTGTAGCCCGGCGCCGTCTCCGCGCTCCAGCGCTCCACCCGTCCAGACTGAACTTGAACTGGCTGATCAAAAGCCCGCCGTCGAGTCCACCGAAACCCACACTCCACCCACTCCCCTCGTGCGTGCTCTGAAGGGTCCCACAGTGGTCAACGAGAGCCCAGCCCATTCCGGCCCCAGGTCAGGCCAAACTTCACCGTCCAGGTCCTCATCAGTCTTTTGCCTTCCTCTCCGACCTCGTCGGCCTCTTGCTCTGGCGTCCCTTCTTTTACCTCCTCCGAGCCAGCCTCGGCTGCTGAGCCCTCAATTCTCCCCCTCGACCTCGTCGCAATCGACCCCCGTCCATCCGCGCCCTCCCAACTCACCCATCTAAACCCGTTTTCCAGTCTCGGTTCACTCCACCTCCGCCGCCACTTTCGAGTCTCCCCTCCCCCTCCACGGGACCATTTCCCGCGCGCGACACCCTGCCAGACGAGTTGCCGGAAATCACAAGCCAACAGGAACGGCTGCCCTAGCTGCGCATGTGCTCATAGAAACCGCAATCGCAACAACGAGTCGCCGACAACGTGCGGATGGATTGTGTCGCGTTCGGCTGAGCCGTAGACCTTCCCAGAGACTCTGCAGCGAGCCGCAAATGATCTGCGAACCTGACGCCCCATTGCGTAACCTCGAGATCCAATGGGAGCATAGGACATCATGACCGACCGGAACGCCGCTGCCATGGGCAAGAGCGTCAAGGAGGAGCCCGCCCAAGGCGACGATGGCAAGGCCAAGAATCGCGACAAGAGCGCGAATAGCGCCGCCGTAGGCAACCATAAGACTCCTACCAAAAAGAGACGCAAAGTGAATCACGGTACGCACGCCTAGAATATTGCTTAACCTGTCCCTGCTATGTCTTTACTATGTTCTTGCGAAATGCGCACGAGGACAAACCTGCGCTGGGGTTGTGAGTTGCGGTTCTGGTGTTCTGGCCATGATTGTAGTTGAGATCGAAGAGACCCTGAATCACAACTCATCAACCCATCAACTTGCCAAGTTGTTGACTCACAACCCCGGCGGGCAGAGCTTCGGGACGGCACATAAGTTATCATTATGAAGAGATGAATCTGGGCTGACATTGCCGGGGGGCGCGCGCGTTCCTACAGCTTGCGTATATTGCCGACGATCTGTAAGTCAACCCTGAACTCGACAATGCGCGCTCGCATTGGCTCTCTCTGGGCCTCTGGACGGCCTCGGGCGTTATGAGGCGCCAAATTATTCCCTGAGTGGACTTTGTGCAACAGTACAATGCCTACGAGTCGATTTGCTTGCTGTTGACCCTCGCCTTGCATTTTGCTATCTTTAGAGAAACGTCGCTGACACTATATTCCTTACTCATGTTTAGCACATGACATGCGATCTTGTATGTAAGATTCTCATAAGCCTCTCTCCTGCTTCTTGAAGGCGTTGCGAGGATGCCTCTGGCAACCGTCGTGCTTCGCCAGTCAGAGTGGAGGGGGGCTTGCTTCTTCCCGCTCTCAAGCCATGCCGCTGACGCTGTGAATAGGAGAGACCATGTACGAGATGTATAAAGCGCAATATTGGGCACCTTTGCCACGACGAGCCACGCGATGCCGACTCTAAAAAAACCAAGAGTGTCCAGAGCATACAGAGCACCTCCGTAGTGGACGAGTCCGACGCTCAGTCAGACATGGCTCGCAGCTCTATCTCTAGCACAATGGGCCCACCACCACCAAACTTTGACGCAACAAGACAGCGAAATGCCAAGGGTTTTGGGGGCGTGTTGGGCCAGGGTAACCCGCTGTCCCTTGTGCAACCCGGCCATGTCTCCGGGCTGCAGGGAAATACGTTGAACAACGGCAACAACAACACGAATCAATGTACGTTTTGGGTCTCATCTGTCCTGCCCTGAGAGGGGCTCGTCCCTTGTTTCGATTTTTAATCACGAGCGGAGCGCGGGTGCTGAGGCTGGGGCTGTCCCTGAGCCTGTTCCTGATCTGAGATCGCTGACACGCCACCTAGTCGCTGGTTTTCAAGATGCGTGGATGACGGCTCAAAACCACTTCCATGACATGCACAGCTACCACCCCAACTACATGATTGCCCCCGAAGTCACCCACGAGTTCAACCTTCTCAACGACTTCCTCCATACCAGCCTGCTCGATGACGGAGGGGTGCCGTCCGAAGACTCTCAGCAGAGCCCGGCTTTCAGAAGGTCGAGTCAGTCGGAGATGCTGCCTGGATTCGGGAACAACAACTCCATGGCAGCTGGCGGCTCAAACCCGATGTCCAGCATGTCGGGGGGATCGATGCTGCCACCCCCGCCCAACGTCGAGGGCAAGAACATTCCAAGGCCGGGCAGCGTCGTGCCCGCCGACAAGGCCCGCGAATACTATCTCCAGGCCGCCGACCCCTCAGGCAACGACACTCCCGAGGAGCGCATGGCGCGTGTGCTCAAGGCTAAGTACGACGCCGGATTACTCAAGCCGTTCAACTACATTAAGGGGTACGCTCGCTTGGGTACATACCTCGACTCCCACATCGCTCCGTCGTCCAAGCAGAAGATCCTGCGGACGATCAACCAGTTCCGGCCCAAGTTCCGAGAAAAGGCGCAGGCCTTGACTGACATGGAGCTTGTGTACGTTGAAATGTGGTTTGAGAAACAACTAATGGACTACGACCGTGTCTTTGCGAGCATGGCAGTACCAGCATGCTGCTGGAGGAGAACCGGTGAAATCTTCAGAGGAAACAAAGAGATGGCCGAGCTGATTGGCGTATCGGTGGCCCAACTCAGAGACGTGAGTCTTGCTTCGCCTACACCTACACCTCCACGTGGCTCTGAACCCTCTGTCTCAAGCGCGGGACCCTGCTGCAATGGTTTGCTAACTCTGGTTGATTCTAGGGCAAGATTGCGTTGCACGAGATCCTCACAGAAGAATCAATGGTTCGGTACTGGGAGGAGTTTGGTACAATAGCATTTGACCCGGCGCACGAGACCCTCCTGACGGCCTGCTCACTCAAGAACCCCAATCCCGGGTCAAATCACCCGATTGTGAAATGCTGTTTCTCATTCATGATTCGACGAGACGACCATAAATTGTACGTGTCAAGGACCACTAACTCTGTCTCTGTGCCCCTCTTGCTAACTGTCTAACCAGGCCGGCTCTCATTGTGGGCAACTTTTTGCCTCATGACCCACCTTCGCAATGACAATTAGGGTCTTGAGGTATATCCATTTATATTCATCAGTCAGCTGCCTGGGGAGGTTGCCAGGGGCTGCGGGGGGAAGTTTGCCTGATCGATCTTTGGGAACACAAGGAAGGAACGAAACGGAAGGGCGCAAGGCTACGCGTGAATTGGAACCGTACATACTTTTCTACGATACGTTAGATAACAAGTCATTGTCTGAGTCAGACTCTCAGGGAGGCTGTTGGTTGGCCATAAGTCGCCGCTAAATGTCGCTTGTTGAATTCTTACTCGAAGTGCGTTCTTATTATCTGGCCTGAGGCTCAAGTGAATCGAGAGGGTGGAGTCTCGGTGAGGTTGAATCTGAGTTTGGGGCTGTTTGTTAAACAAGGAAGGCGCCCCTGGGTGTTGCTACCTGTTCGGCGCGACGGGTTCACATGACATCTAGTATCTAAGTACCTCTTTCAAGATGCCTCATTCTAAAGATCACCACCTCCCCACCATCACCGTCTAACCATTGACATCGTGTACCCTTCCACCGCACGACCAACATGCCACCGGCCAATCCGTCAATTACGGACCGAGACAGGAGGGTCAGCGAACTGATAGGTGAGGTCTCCATTCCTCAGGTATAACGAACAGGTCTGCTGACTTGGAAGCCCCAGAGTTTGCCCACGACCTCCTCTCCAAGCTCCCAACTTCATACGATTCAAGCTCGACAGACGCTCTGCTCGCCGACCTAGATCATCATATATTTACAATCAATAGAATGTCAGAGAGCCCTATTTCTATCTCATCCAAGACTGCCAAAGATCTAAAGGATGTTGGGAGAAAGCTTTGGAACGAATGTATCAGAGAAAAGAGGAAAAGGAGCGATATGCTCGCATCCAGGTCGAAGTCAAAATTACTGGTCCCGACACGGATATTTGCCTTTCTCGCCCATACTTTGGCACGAGATAGCTGTCGCGGCAGGAGAGCGGACGCCGAGGAAGATGCTATTTACTCGATCAACTTAGCCCTGACCCTAGCAAGAATTTGTGTTGACGAGTTAGACCTGGATGGCGCGCGTTTGGCGATGACAAAATCTACTCAATACATTGACCAGCTGAAGGAAGCGGGTATGACCTCTCCTATTGACGACATGCGGAGACGGAAGCTTGAGGCGGAGCATTTAGCAATGCGCTGTGCTCTGGTACGTATGATCTTCCGGGTCTCGGAATGGAGAGTTAATAACATACATAGTCGTGGAAAGAAGACCGCCTAGACGTTGCCGAATTCATATATGGGAAAGCCAAAACCCTCCTGCAACACCTCGAGCCTTCATCCGCCGAGCTACTTGCTGACACATTTCAACACATTGGAGCCGGCTTCTCAACTAAGGCAGACTACGTGATGGCTCTCAAGTGGCTACGAAGAGCACAAGCCCTTATCAACAGCCAGGAGTTGGGGAGCCTATCCACTGCAGGATTGGAGTTGCGGATGGCTACCCACCACGAACTTATCCAGGCGTTGATGGGGGTGGGCACCGACGAGAGTATCCAAGAAGCCGATGGCTTGGTGTCATATGTGGAATCAGAAATCGGAGACAAACCAGTGGTTCTCCACTAGAAGCTGGAGATTCTGCAGAGATCCTCGGACGAAGCTTTCGATACCAACGGCTGCGCAAGCGTATTACGACGGATGATACGCTCCCTTGACTTGTCAGATACCGGGCTCGGGTTTCTTTTACACAACATCAAAGTTCTTCGCGACAGGAATACTCGACTTGCACTGAGTTTACTCGAAGAACTGCTACGAACAAGATTGTTGAGAAGCGGAAATATGGGTTGGATAGGCAAGGCCCTCATTCGGCGTGTCTGGATGAGTACGATGGAGATGGAAGCATCTGAAGCGGCCGCAAATTTGACCCAACTCTTAGATGAACTTGTCCAAGAGTGCGGCCAATGTAACGCAGACATTACAGCCGCTGCACAATCAGTGGGTATTCAGACTTCGCAAGCCTCTTACTCGTTGACTGACTTTGGAAGCTTATATGGAAGAAGCTTGACGCAACCTATTCCAAGAAACAGTATCAGGCAACGAAGATGTGGTGCCATGTTGCTCTTCATTCCATCTTTTCCAACAGTGGTGAAGCAAGCCAGGGCAAGTTTGGCAGAAAACTGATTCTGTGTGCGATAGCTTCGGATGATATTGAGGCCGCTAAATCGACGTTTCATTCCATGCCGAAAAGCGTCCAAGATGAGCAGCTCACCAGGTATCTCATGTTTAAGGCCTCTCTAATCGGCTGGGATCATGATTTAGGTCGTCAGTGTGTGGAGTTCATTAGCAAGTCCACCGATAAGTCCAAGTCCCAGGATATTCTGTATGCATGTGTGAGAGAAGCGCAGCATATTGGAGACAAGTTTTGTACTCTCGAAGCCTTGAAGGCGATAGCAGAGACGTTCAGCTACGAAGCCTCTCCGGCGGCTAATCTGCCTTCCATTCTAAGATGCTCCATCAGGTTGATTCATTTGGTAGAAGCCGAGCAGGGTGAGGAAGCGGATGGGGTCTCCGAGCTCACCGAGGATACCTGCAATATATTCGAGAAAGGTAAGTTCTTCGCAGGCTGTTCTGGAAAACTATCACTGACGCATCAAGCGGCTGAACAAGCCAGGCTAGACCCAAGAGACGAGCAGAACAATAAAATCTTTACGATGGCTGAGCTAGAGTGGTTTCGGAAAAATGCGTACAACGTCGGCGTGATGAGATGCCACGCCTAGGATCTGTGGCACTTGGTCCGCATCTTCGGCGCCTGTCTCGCATTCATCGAATGCTACCCTCAAGACATATCTTCCGAAGAAGCAACCGATCTGCGGCTGATGGCGATGCGCTGCCACTTTGTCATCGCAGCAGCACTTGTATCAGTTGCTCGAGCAGAGGACAAGGTGGATGAGCAACTGCAGCGTTACTTGGAGATGAGGCGGCATATTGCAGCATTTGACGAGTTGTTTGAGAAGAATTTTGAGAATGACTCCGGGAATAGGGATGGCCGGGTCTACACAGACCTCATGTCAAAGATGTCAATACTCTTTGTCTTCGACTTTGAAGCTGCCATTTGCTTGAAGAGCTGGGACGACTTGAGCAAGATCATCAGAAAGGGGAGAGCCTGCAAGGACGAGCAAATGTACAAGGCAATGGGGGACTGCTTGCTGCGAAGCCAAGCCTCGGGTCAAGGTTCGTGTTCATCCTAGCGGAAGAAGCTGAATTGGCAAGCTACTAACACGTCTGCCCACCTAGTCATGTACACAGCAATGCGCCTTATCGTCAACGAAATCTTTGCTCTGGAGCAATTTGACAGCAGACAGCTAGGAAAGTACATGCGCTGCGTGTTTCAGGCTATTCTACCCCTGGATGACAACCTTGCCCTGCAGGTCGTACAGCAAGCCCTCCAGATCGCGCAAGAAGGGCGTCAAGTCAGTTATCTACCCACCTGGGCTACCCCTGAATCTTCAACCATGTAAACCTTGCGGGACTAACCCGTCTCTTTTAGATGCAAAAGTCCTTTCCCGCTCAAGAGCTGGATTGGATCGTCGCCACCGCCTTCAACCACTCCCTTGACATACTAGCAAGAGGCGACGAGAAACTGTGCCAGCAATGGGCGCTGAAGGCTCTTGAGCTGGCCGAGTACATGGATGACGGCGGAGACATGAAACATGTACTCCGAGAGAGAGTTGTAAAGATGGGCCTAGGCAGTGGGGTGTGTAGTTGAGTGAACACAGAAAGTGTTGGCATCTCGGTTGTATCACAATATATGCAAACTTCCTAACAGAGCATCAACATGTGTGGGAGCTTTGCTTTGCACGTCAGCGCTATTGACCAACGGCAAACTCATATTTGTCCATTACGGCCGTTCCAGAAAGTATACAGCTCTATGGGCCCCGCCCAACGCCGGGTGCGTCCCTGTGCTATGCAATTCCTTCGCTGTTCCATGCAGTGTGTGGTATATCCATCCATCCCCTGCTCCGACGCTGCCATACAGGAGCAGTTCAAGAAATCAAAAGACAAAGAGAAGAAGGACGCCTAGCCTATAAATGCTCCAGTCCGATATATATGCGCCCATCCCTAACTTTTCATGGATGCAGGCCCTAGCACATGGCAAGGAGCCCCTATCCGACAATAGACATTAAATTTCACTTCATTATCCACCCAGAGCGCCTCAAATGATGTTTGCAATGCTCAACCGGTCTTTGCTCGTCCCAGCACCTGTTGCGCCTCCGCTAGGGGTCCTGCTGCCGCCTGGCACGGGACTCACTGCCGCACTGCCTTCTCCCAGCTTCGGGGCCTCGGAGCTGAAGCGTGGAATATCACCTAGCCTCGGAATTTCCACCGTAGAGCCAGGTGTCTCGCTTTTGATAGGGGGAGGGAGGGTCCATGTCGGGTTCGTCGGCGTCCGTGTCGGTGTGGTGGTCGATACAGCATCCAATCCTCGAATAGTTGCCTCCAGCCTCGCCCATCCACCCCATTCCCTGCTGTCGGTCTCGTCAAGTCCCATGCGCGCCTCGGGACTAAACAGCTCATTTCTGATCGTGGCAGTCTGAGACTGAAGTGGCGAAGATACCTGAGGCAATGGTGTCTCGCGTTCCAGTCCCGCCCAGAGCCACGAGGCATCAGGAGAAGCCTGAAGATCCGCCGACGCATAAGCAATCAGGTCTTCGTCCCGTGAAAGCATTTGGAGGAGCGCAGTCTGATCGACAGGGGGTCTGGAGGAACCGAACGATTGGGGGGCACTCCTGGCCAGATAATGTGTATACTCGGCTCGCTTGGTTCCCAGGGTTGACGCAAAAAACGACAGATAACGTCCACAGGCAACTGTGACATCCCTTCGGCGATCAATAGAGGCCAAAGCTCTGACAGCTGTCACCGCAGGGTCGAGATAGCCAGTGAGTAGAAGAAAGAGGGCGCAACGGAATATGTGCGTCGTTAGTAAAGCG
Source organism: Fusarium sp. JS1030 (assembly GCA_000966855.1). Taxonomy (NCBI): domain Eukaryota; kingdom Fungi; phylum Ascomycota; class Sordariomycetes; order Hypocreales; family Nectriaceae; genus Fusarium; species Fusarium sp. JS1030. The sequence goes on along the minus strand of JWIW01000095.1, from coordinate 1,056,852 downwards.
GTTGCCCCATCCGCCAGGAGAGCCGTGTTTGATCGGTGTAGAAGGGAGGTTGTTTCAAGTGAGATACGCGTGCAGCTCTCGAGGGATGCCATTCTGGCTTCAGGGGGGTATCCAGGATCGAGATGATGTCGGTGGAGGAGAAGCCGAGCATGGAAGAGATATGCAAGAGGCGCAAGGAAGTGAGGGGCCAGCGGCACGGTGCTTGACGGCTCGCAGGCCGGAGGAAAGGTGTTTAAGCATTTCTTGAAATGGGCATCAAGGGCCGACAGATGGATCGTGGACAATGCTGGAGGGGTAAGAGCTGCCAGGAGTGAGGTGTACGACCGTACAACATGGATGACAGCGAGGAGAGAGTGTGTTAGAGGTTCTGCTCCATTGGGCACCAGCATACCTCCTTCATGGATATACTGGTCGTCTACCCCAGCAGGCAATGACACGTCACAGTCTTCATCGTTAATCAAAACAGGCCGGCCAAGCTCGGTTGCGAGCGTCCTGTCCAGAATATATATCATCCACCACGTCCTGCGTCGCATCTCTCCTTCGATGACAGGCCACGGTCCCGATTCCAGATGGAGTCCCAGGTCCTGCCCAACCCGAACGGCCCTACCCAGCCACGTCCAAGCCGCGGACTTGAGGTTCATCTCGTTCAAGCATAAAGTGACCAACGCTAGCGAACGTGCGTTGTCCAATGTGAAATCATTAGCCCACGGGTCAATCATCTTGTTTGCCGTTTCGAGGAATTCGGCCGGCTCATAGAACGAGTTAGGCTGCGAATTCGATGTTGGACTGAAGAGGCTGCCAGCAGCGAGAACCGAGAAGAACAGTGAGAGCCATGCGGGAGACGTTCTATTGACACCGTCATTGTTGTAGAGATCGTTTACGGCTGCTCGAAAGGTCGGGAAGTGCAGGATCGGAAACATGGTGTGAGAAGAGCACTGATAGGCATGTAGCAGCTGGTCAACCAGATGCCTGGCTGGCAACTGCGGTCTAGAGGGATCAAAGAACACAGGCGCTCTTTCGCGATATTGAGCTGGAGGCTTCCAGATACCTCTGGACAAATCCCGCACGTTTGCTCTGGCCCTAGCTAGCTCTGGAACAGGTGCTGGTCTCTTTCGTCGCTTCGGTTCGGATCCGATCGTTGGTAAGCTGGGTGTGGCCTGCTCAGCTCCCTCAACATCCAGTTCCATGGCGCCCTCTCGATCTTGAAGCAACCGCCGCAGGCCGCTGTTCTCCCTCTTGACCCGTTCCATTTGCTTCTCTAAATCTTGCACCTGCTTGATAGAAGACATGCGTCGGTTCGTCTCCTTAGTGAACTGACACTTGACATTTCGACTTGAACACTCCGAGCAGCTTGTTGTTTCCGTGGCGTCGCATTTCACCTTCCTCTCACGACAGGCGTCGCAGCTGGGATCCTTCCTCCGTTGGCGATATGCTCTCTTTTGCCCTTGCGAACCTGGTGGGCCAGGAAGCTGTGTGGTCGATGGACCGGGCGTGCTGCTCACGGAATCATTTGATGCGAGCGATTCCTGTCCAAGGGAAGAAGATGTGGCCATTGGGGCATATGGTTGAAACGACTGGCTGACCGAGGGGAGCGGAGGAATGCCGATCGGTTGAGGTGTCGGTGCTGCATTCAAACGTGGATTGGTATTCATAACCCCAGTCGCGAAGTGAGATAGGGATTTCGGCGAGGTGGCAGAAGAGACTGAGGAAGAATCGTAAGACCTGGTTGAAAGGTTGGGAGAACGGGCGTAAGGGTTCTGCGGTGTTGACATCGCTGATGAACCTCTCGAGGCCCAGTCTCTACTGGAGGGGGTGAGGGAATATTCAAAGGGATCCCCAGTGGGATAGGTACTCGGAGGACGTTGATCAACGAGCATATAGGAAACGCTGGCGAACAAGTGCTGTGGGATGTCAAATACACAAAAGGCAAACCCCTGTGGCTTGCCCACGAACGAGACGGAAGAGACGCCGGTTATTTGATCATAAACTCTGAATCGGAACCTCCAGACTATTCCTGCCAATGTCGTCTCTGGCGAACAGTGTAAACTCGTCCCTGCAATGCCGGTATAAGAGATGTTCCAAGGTTGTGTAACCCGGGGCTGTTTTGGTCCGAAGTGGTCCTTCGGTTCATGACCTTGTTCAACACTGGTAAATAGATTGCAGAGCCCCCGAGGCACGATGCCAATAGCAGGTAGCTGAGTAATGCTCCGTGGCGATGTGGCCCGCAGAAGTGTTCGGAATGGCTTCTATTCCTGGTTTGAAGCACCACTAGTAGGAAGGTGTATCTGGAGCTCGAGGCCAGCGGAAGATCAGAACGAGTGACTTGAAGACGGGGGCATGAGGCGGCAGCCTTGTGGCCCGACGGCTGTGGTTCTGGAACGGCCGCGAAAGAGGGAAAATAGTAGGCGAGGCCACGAGGCCAGGGCTGACGTCGTCAAGTTTGGCTCAAGGCAACTGGGAGTAAGAGAAAATGTATGGAAGAAGAGGCGCCTGCAAGCAGGTATATCGCTGCCCGTCACCCACCGGGTACAGCAGCAGCACCGTGTTAGTGGCGCTGGTCCGTGATCCGGGGCTCTCCGCGCCTTAACGCAGATTCGGAAATATTATCTGGGCCAGGTATGGTAAATTGGGGGGAGGGGTGGCCGGACCCTGGGCAAGTTGGCTGAGCAGGGCTGTTCAGATCAGCCATGGCCGCTAATGTGTTTCGAGCGGAGTTGGGCATCCTGGAACAAGTCGCCAACGAAGACCCCGGATCCCGGTCAGCCATCGATGGGTCCAACAGAGTGCTTGTTTCCAAGCCTGCCGAAGGAAGCTCTCTGTCAGAACTCGGGAGTGTGATGCGATCTGGGACTTGCTAGCCGACCAGCGGGTCTAGTGGCATCATCGGTGGTAAGCGCCGATTCCGTCCAAGAAGCTGCCATAAGGAACACCAGAAAAGAGTATCGCAGGGACCGTGCTTGCACGAGAACGATGATGAGCGGGCTAGAGGTTTGACGATAGCAAATTCCCGCGACACGCCGCCTGACTGACTCTACCAAGCTTTTCTCGGCATCTGGTCCGCCTTGGGGCAATCGGGGGAGACTAGTTTCGGAGATGCTGTGCACAAACAGGCCGGGTCGATGTTCGGCCATCTTGCCTCATGCTGTCTGCCATGCCATGTGCTACCCCCGCGCCTTGATCGGCGTGCTTTGGAGAAGCGAGTCAAGATGTTTTAGTTAGAGACCCGAAAATACGCCGAACCTAAGCTTCTGTTGCTGCTCTCGGAGCCTGAACTATGAGCGAGGCTCTGCCGCTCAGGGTCAGTGCCCGGGTCAGCTCGACTGTAATGACTGGTTGCCCGACTTGACGATATTATCGGCAACGAAGATCGGTTGGATCAACGAGACACGGACATGCTTCCTACCATTTGGTATGTCGGGCGTGGTCAAAACTGAAACACATCGTATGGTCGTGCAGTCATGGTCCAGTAGCATCTCCCATATCTCACAACTCGATTCGTGGAGTCTAATCATGAGTGAGCAACCTGAAGCTCGTCGACTCCTGATTCACGGCTGTCTTGCCAGATATGTGGCGTCAGGAGCCGTTGGTTTGTAGCCAGGGATAAAGGCGGAGCTGTGGACGGGCACTGGGTGCCTCGCACTGCTGTCTTAGCATGCGAATGGCCATGCCCCTTGACCCATTCGAGGCTCTCGCCCGAGCTGGTGGCTAGGTTGACGATTGACTTGGAGCTCGAAGAAGGCTGCAAGCTGCCGTTGGGCACACGGCCTACCGGAGCGCGTGGGTTCGACCATGGTGGTTTCCGAGGGTGGCACCTTGTCCATGTGTTCGCCAATGGGACGGTTATATCCGCCGCCGTGGGTGGGAAGGGGATGACGAATCCCCAGTCAGGGTCGTAGTGGGGATTCGGGCTAGAGCCGAGTGAACCGCCGGGAAGGGAAGGGCTGGAAGGACGGCTCGCCCGGGCCTGCTGAACAGAGAAAGGATCTCGATGTTTGGTCAGTGCTAGGGAATAAAGGTTAATGGTATGTACGCAACAAGCATTGTGCCACTGTATGGACAATCCCCCTTGGCAGGGGACGCGGCATCCTTTGCGTTGGAGCAAAAGAATTCATACAGTACTGACCCGCCCTGTATGTAACTGAAGGCAGGGGCACGAGAGAGCGCAGCTCGGAGGACCAGCCGATGCAGAGCTGCCAGTATTTACCTGGAACATTTTGGCAGTTGATATTTCAGAGGGCATACCCGTTGCAGTTGAAGCGACCTGTCGATTGTTAAACGTGTGTACATGACCCGGAGCAGCATTCGCAGGGCCGATACAATCCCTCTCCTTGTTCGGCTCCCGGGGTCGAGTTGAGACGAGACGAGTTTTCCAGGCGAGCATCTGACCCATATGCAAGTCAAGCCCTACACGGGAGAGCCAGCGACATGGACATGGACCATAACAGGCTTATTCAATGGCGGCAGGAGCGCTTCGCTTCGAAGGGTTGGCACACTCTCTGAACGGTGCTATCAAGGCTGAGAGGGATGCAAGGACCGGTCCACGGCCGGCCGAGTAGTGGTAACAAGTTGCCCGTCAGCGGAGGCAGCGGGGCCGAGTCGAGATAGGGGCCTTTAGCCTCAAAACAACAGAGACCTGTCTGCGTGTGGTTAGTTCCGAGGCATGCGACGGTGCTCGGTATCGTAGTGCGGTGATAGAGGGGCGGCACTCTGTAGCGCGATTCGCTGTGCTGTCCTTGTCAAGATCGAGGGGGCGGGGGGCCGTGTGGGCTGAGATTCGAGCTGGCGGGCGAGGTTTCGGGTGCTGACTACCGTCTCCAAGGGGCGTGGTGTAAGGGGCCGAGATCTTGGTCAGGTTTCGAAGTGTGACAGTACAGTACGAGCCAGAGCTGCAGGATCTGGAGCCGGAGCCGGAGCTGGAGCTAGAAGTGGAAGCCTTCTCGTGTCATCGCGAATGGGAGTTGAAGGGGAGATGAAAGATGGCGGGGGAATGCATGTCGCGATTCAGGTTAGGCGAACTTCAGGTTAGGACCTGCCTAGGTTTAGGTAAGGTTAAGGTAAGGTTACGCTCTAGTTACAGGGGGTCGCACCTTGCCTTACGGAGAGCGTTGTAAGCAGAAAGACAAAACATGGGAAACTGAAGAAGGAACTCGGCTTCTTCCACTAGAATGCGACCCGTGGCAGCTGCAATATTGAATTCAATTACCACCTTGCGGACCACTGACGTAGGCAGGTGCGTAAGGCAGGCAGGCTCGCACGCCGATTCCCATCTGTCTGGGAAGGCAGACACTTCAAACACTCCTCCACCACAGACAGGAGGCTGACGATTTCCATCCTATATTTCTCCGGCAACCTGATCAAGGTCACGGAACAGGCTCGTTTCCATTCTCACCTTACCTCTTGAGCACCCGTCCCAACTCCACCGCTCTGCTCTCCCCAGTCTCTCTGTACTGGTAAGCTTTTTGGCTCTCCCCTGTCTACTGCTTGGCAACAGAACTACCCCGGTGGACAGTCGTCTGGGGCATTATCAACCTGGTCAACGCCGGCCCCTGCTGCAACAATGGCCACCTGAGAACGGATGGAGCTGGCGATCAAACATGTCCGCCGTCGACTTGGCTCCTCAAGCTTCCGTTTCATCGGCCCGTCACTCATTTCCAACGCATGCTAGAGCCGCCAGCCGCGAACACTATCACCTTCGGTCCTCCCAGGAGCCGCCACGCCTGCCACAAGCATACAACCCATAACCCGAGATTGAACCTAAGCTTTGGCCCAACATGAATCATGTCACCACAGCTGAATAAAGCCTTGCCTCCATGGGAGCGAGCTGTGGAGAACCCCGTACATCATCGAGGATGCCGAGTTTTGAGAATAGAAGAGCACATGCCTGGTCCCTGACATTGTTAACTGAAGCCAGAAGGGAAAACGGCGCCGTCCCTGCGGCTGCTGTGGACCGTGACCCTGACTAGGATCAGTTGGATGGAACGCGGAAGCGCGATGCGCCGCCGCCGTCGCCTACAGTCTCCATCTTCCCTCGCCAGCCACAACCACCTTAGGCAAGCCATATCGCAGCTCGTGGTCTTATGGGACGCCCCGACAGAGCAATGCATGCAATCACGCCCTATCCAGTAATCCGGGCCCTGGGCATTTGCCCTCTCTCGGTACCGGTGTTTCACCCTGCCTGTTCGAGATGGGACTGAGAGCAGGGCAGTTTCCTCCAACTACAGTCTCCATATCGAGACGAACGGGCTCTTCGAAGAGTACGCACTAGCCAATGATACACAACCAATCTGTTAGACCCGACTGGCGGCTATCGTCCTCCTCGTCTACAGTACCATTTGCGAAGGCCCACCACAGCTTTGTGAGGCGCTATATCTCATCGACGCCATCCAACACCCTGGTTTTCGTACCCAACCCACAGTTGATACTGTTCGGGTAGACGAAGTTGATATGCCTATGCGACTCTCACGCATCACGGAGCGCAGAGGAGGACTTTGGGATAAGCCATCTCCGGCGCGGGCTTGAGTCTTGCTGTGCCTGCCCGTTAATCTCCATCGCAGCAGCCTAATGCACGTCTAGGCTATCCCATTGGAAAGAATTCCTCGGAGGAATGCCTATCTGCAAAAGACAGTATTCGTCCAAGAAACAAGTCGGGGAATGGTCAGCTTGCCGGTGATACATCATCAATCCTGGCCAGGCAAAGGACAAAGAGTTCCACCACAAGTTTGGCTGCCCCGAGTGATTATCATGGTCGCCTGTTCCAACAAACTGCCGATAGAGCTTGGTCCAGTCAATCTCCGCTTATTAGTCCCCGCCGGGTGTTTGTGCGCTAGTCGTTTCTTGAGACATTCTAGCCGTCAATGGCTGGGATGTCCTCCCCCTTCTCTCCCCACCGTCACTGCTTGGCCCGGGCTAGGCTTGATTTCCAGAGCTCCCACTTCCCGTAGCACGTTGCGGGATTGTTTAAACCCATGAGCTTACGTACACCGGTCCACATGGCCCGAGCATCGCAGAGGAAGCTGGACGGATGTATGGATCCTGGATCTTCAACCCCTTTTGCTGACTTGAGAGTGAGCAAAAGTCTCTTGCTCTGAGCTTAATGCCTGTGCCAGCTCTCTCAATAACGGCGGTTGCATGATCACAGCCAGGTTACCAAGCCTGAGCTGCCAATTTAGAACGGCACGATCGCCAGAGCACGGCCCAGACACATGATAAGATGAGCTGCTATAGGTACATACCGTTTTCCAGGGCCAGAGGACGAACCAGATGGTGCCACCACAACACTGCCACGACTAGTCCACAAACGGGAAGCCTATCAGATTCGGAGCTGTGCCGGTGGTTGCAACTTCAGCAAGTGTCAAATTGCTTCGACGATCAGTGGGTTGTCAACCGGTAGAAGCAAGCCACTTCACCTTTTCACACTGGTTGGAAGTCGCCGGGACTGCGTACGAGATTTGACCAATGCAGCACAACGCAACGCAACGTAACGCAACTAGCCCAGTTCTTGCCCGCCTGCCAACAAGCAGCAGCAGCAGTAATGACATGTAATACATGGCTTTGCGGTATACAAGTGAGAGAATACTAGGTACGGGTCCCGCGTCCCGGCGCATGCTCAACGATGGCACGGATCTGGTTCCTCCATCTCACCACAGCGGTGCAAATCCCGCCAACCCCCGCAATGCCTGAAACCGAGCCGTGCAGTATCGCTCAGAAGATGAGGAGCTGGCATGTTCACTCTTACGTTATCCTAGTACCTGCCGGTCGTTGAAGAGCAATCCGAAGATGCCCGGCGTCGAGCCAGCCCAAGCACATATCGTTGTTCGCGGCCAGTAGAGAGGGCCAGGGCTTGCTTCGTTGTATGCACGCAGCACAAGTGTATGCCACGCGATGCAGATGTCGTGAATCTCTATGCACGTCTGGTACCGATCATGGGAGCCGTTCCGATTCGCACCCTTGCACGGGTAGGCGGATCAGTGGTGAGTTTATGTACTCGCTCCAAACCGAAGCGAATCAAGACCAGAGGGGGAACTTGGTTGGAATTCCGCGACTCGCGTGCACGCATGTGGCTTGTGGGGGACGACGAGCCGAGATCTTTCGATCCCAGTGCTTGATGTTGTCTACTGCGTCTCAATCCCCTCATGCCCCATGCCGCATCATCCATGTTCAGGAGACGATGAATCGGAACGGCGGCAGGACGGGCTACCTTGGCGTCTAGTCTATGAAGCGGGTTGTCTTCAGTGGCTTTTCCATGCTCGTGGCCGGGCTTCTCTTTCTAACAACGGACGCAGTTACATCGCCGTTGAGACGCCTGGATGGCTAGGCAGGGAACATGGCGACTGACACAGCCGGGATCTAGTCTATTTTGGTTATCAAGCTTGAGCTACCCGTATCTTGGTTGGGATGGGCTAACGGACGCATTGCAACGCTCATGTTATTACTCTGTTGATCTTTTACCCGTCAGACGAGAGTCCCGCTCGACTACGAATGACTGAGGACAGCGGCCGATCCGGCAATCAGCGGAAAGGGACAAGGCCTTCTCTGGTGGAGACGGGAGATGATTTCAAGGAAATCCGGAGCGGCGGTGTCCGGCAGGAAGCGAAGGAAGAACGGACGCAGGCTCAGGGACTTGCCTCTGCAGTTCTTGGTTGGCTCGACGGAAAACAAAGTGTGAATACTTGGTACGATGTGCTGAGATGTGGATTTCGGCCAGCACCTAGCTACTCTACCTGCCGCGCCCGTGTGTGATACCCGGCAGCCACGGTCACCTTGGCCTGTGTCCGTCCGATGTGTACTCCCGGGGACAATGGGAGTTTTACTTTTTACGCGGGCGTCGGAACGGGAATGTTTGCCCTTGTTGGTGGTTGCTTTTTGCGCCCTGTTCCTTGTCCCTGGATCCCCCTGGACCCAGGCGACCCATGGGCATGGCATGGCCCGATGGGACGTGATGGCATCCATGGGTGAGGTGTTGCGGGTTGCTGGTGCCCTAGCTAGCAGCGCAAGCCTCCCAGGCGGTTGACGACTCGGCGTCGCAGTCTACAGTTCCTAGGGTGGGAGCGACAGGAATCCTTTGGGAGTGGGCCGTCTTCGGACGGATGAAAGCGAGACTCGCTCGAGTTTCACGCCGGGGGGATTGCAAGAGTGATTCAATTGTGCATGTGCCCCAGCATAGTGGCCTCTCCTAAGTGCTAACCCGTACTGGGCACCGTGGTCAGCACTTGGAGCGATGATCAGTGGAAAGAAGGAATAAGAGATTTCGGCATTCGTTTCCAGCGGATCTCATTACAGCCACGTTGCTTTGGCGAGACTAGCAGCGGCCGTTCTGTCTGTGAGCTGACGGTTCCAGCCCTAGAGTGCAGCCAAACCAAGCCACAACGTTGGGGGGCCACCACAGTGAGAACTCTCCAGGTGAAATGTGGATGGCAGGATGGCGTGTTACTTATTTCCCGACAATCCGTCAAGTTGCGCCTGGAGAAACCTAGCAACGAGACTGGCCATGGTCTATCGTCAGGACCTGTCGAGCGTCGCTCAAGGGGATTCTACAGAACCATGATTCTAACGGGGCCGGGAGCTCCCGCGGCCGTGCTTCCTATCGGACCGCCAAAGCCTAATAGTCATTCGAGCTTATCGAGTTGCTCCATCAGGTCACGGGTGCAAAATCTTTCTGGGGGCGCACACATGAGCGTCTGGAGTTGCATCCGAAAAAGCACTGTACCCCATCGTCGCGAAGCTATATCGCAGCAAGCAGCGTACTATAGAAGGAAATAGGCCTCAAGTGAGCTGGGTCTGGATCATTCATTGTACGGCACAAGGGTCACTTTCAAGATGTGCAAATCTCGTCTTCACGACTTTCTTGTCGCTCTTCCAAAGGTCGAGCAGCATCTCCATATCGAGGGCACACTTGAGCCCGAGCTGCTCTTCTCCCTTGCCAAAAAGAATGGCATTACGCTCCCGGATGACCCCGTTTACGCCTCCCCAGAGACGTTGCGCGAACGATATGGCCGCTTCACGTGCCTTGACGACTTCCTACACTATTACTACCTCGGGATGAGTGTGCTCATCTCCCAAGACGACTACGAAACTCTTGCCTGGGAGTACTTTTGCAAAGCTGCAGGGGAAAAAGTTCGCCATGCCGAAGTCTTCTTCGACCCCCAGGCGCATACTGCTCGCGGAGTTAGCTACGATACCGTGATTGCGGGATTGACAGCCGCGAAACACCGTGCGCAGAAGGAACTGGGCATCACTGTCGAGTTCATCGTGTGCATCCTTCGCCATCTGCCGGTTCCCGAGTCACACGCCCTCGTTGATACTCTTCTCGACCGTGGTCACTTCACCGATGGCACTCTGACAGGCTTTGGCATGGTCTCAAGCGAGAAGGACTTCCCGCCAGAGCTCTTCACTGATATCTTTGCTCGCGTTGCTAGCACGGGGACGCACCTCACCACGCACGCTGGCGAGGAAGCTCCCCCTTCTTTCATCACTGCCTCCCTCGAGCACCTCGGCGTATCCCGCATCGATCACGGCCTCGCCGCCGCCCAGGACCCCGATCTCCTCGCATCCCTGGCTGCAAATCGGACCCTTTTGACTTTCTGCCCCTGGTCGAACGTTGCCCTATGCAACCTGCCCAATCTTGCTGATGCCCCTGTGCGCGCTTTCCTGGACGCTGGTGTTCGTTTCAGCGTCAACAGTGATGACCCGGCCTACTTTGGTGCCTATGTCCAGGAGGTTTACTGCCGGGTGCAAGACACGTTTGATCTGTCTGTCAAGGACTGGGCCTGGATTGTCCGCGGTGCGGTCGAGGAGAGCTGGTGTGCCGAGGAACGCAAGACACAGATTTTGAACGAGCTCGAGCAGGTAATTGCAGGTTTCAAGGAATAGGCAAATGTGGAAGTGCATTAGCGTTCAGGAGATCTAGGTGGCTTAAAGCAAGGGGACAGCGATGGAGATACCCTAGTTTGGAGTACGGTCAAAATATGCACAGAAAACAAAGCCTTGCAGTGTCTGAGAAAGCACACATGATCTAGTAATACGCCGCAGCTGTTTCTTTAAGCTCATAGACGTGTTTGATCTAACAATTGATCGTGGCCTTGTGTGACCCTTTCCCGTTCCTGGTCTCCTCGTGCGCTGGAAATTCCCCATGAATAAGTCAAACATGCACTCCTTGCTCCCCAAAAGGTTCGCCCAAATCCACACATTGCCACATTACTCCTCCTGTCCTTGAAGAAGTAACATTTCGCGCTTAACCTTCCGTGGTATCCATCGCCTCACTCTTGATCTTGTCCTTCGCAGCCTGCACCCGCTCCTCACGCCACTGCTCGATCTTCTCCTTCAGCTCCGTCTGCGGAATCGCATCCTCGATCGACATGGGCTGTCTAGTGAATGGATCCTTGGGGTCGCTCAGCAAGTGCTGCACAATGGTGGATCGGTCGACAATGTGCCTGCTGGGCAGCAACACGGGGTCCTTCATGAGGTCACCCATGATGGGATCCTCAAACTCGGCGGGGATGTCGCCGAGATCCAACTCCGCCTGGTCGAGAAGAAGCTTAGCGTCAACAAACTTGGCCTTGAGCTTGTCCCAGCGGGCGAGATCCGCCGGGTCCTTCTGGTGCTTGGAAGTAAGGATACGGGAGACACGGTCAAGGGTCTCGGGCTTGTAGGAGCGGCCGTCAGCGGCGACGGCGTCAATGAAGACGGACGATGCGCCGAGGTTAAGGTAGATATCGACAATGTCTGAAATGATTTGAAGGGGACGGAAGTGATATTTGTCCTTGTTGGAGACACTGAGCTCAGCGCCTGCCTTCGGGCCTGCCAATGTCTCGAGGTTGTAGTTCAGCATGCTGGCTAGACGGGACACGATCTCAGGCATGGTGAAGGCTTCGGACATAGCCTCGGTGAAGAGCTTCATCATCTCAAGCGTCTCGTTTGCCAGCTGCATGAAGGATGTAGCCTGGTTGGCCAGTTGCTGAAGCTCTTCCTCCTTCTTCTGACGGTCTTCCCCTGAAAGTGATGGGTCTTCGAGCTCTCTCTCGATGGCTCGGATCTTGGGAAATTTCGTTAGTGCTTCGTCAAGAACATAAGTGGCATCGTTCAGCAGCATGTTGACGAATTGTACGAAGAACTGCTTGTTGGTTCTACACTCTAGTTAGCGGGTCTTCACTGGAGTACCATACGAGGAATACTCACTTGCTCTCCTGCGTCAGTTGTCGCTTGTAATGGTCATTGATCCAGACACATTTGATAACCTGGAAGATCTCGTAGCGGATGTTGAACTTGTCGTAGAAGGCAGAGTCGGCACCAGTCGACTCGCACTCGATGTAGAACTTCATCAATGCTCGTAGAAGGTGTTCATTGGCGAATTGGCTACCGATGAGCTGATCACCCAATACTCCTCGTTTAAGATGCATCAGCGGCCAAGTTGCCGAGAAGAGTAGAGAAACCAATGAGGACTTCAGGTAAGGGTTCTTGATGTACTCAGTTGAGCGGAGGAAAGTAACGCAGAGCGCAATCATCTCGTCACCAACCGCGCTAGGAAGGATCTTGGGCAGCCATCTATCGAAGTGTTTAATTAATATGACTACCACTTAGAACATGGCACGGTATATAACTAACCTGAAGATGAACTTGAAATTGTCCACAATGTTTTGGAGAGTGTATTCTGGTAGACATGAAAACACATCTTGTTTGTCCGCAGGAAGAGGAAGTCTAGGTTGTTAGTATATGCATAGAATTCGAAAAACAGCAAGGAGGCATACTTGATTTCTCTCGACTCCAGGCCAGGTTTGTAGCTTGAATGGGTCACAAGGCGAAGAAGCCAGACAGCCACATATCGCATGAAACGCAAAGACGTGCTCTGCATCCGCTCATCAAGAAGAACACCCTCAATGGCATACTTCATAGCAATCGTCCTTTCCAGGACGTTGACGTGTCTTACAAGCGTCTCCTCCAACAACCGAAGCTGATGGGGGGTGTTGGCAACCTTTGGCCGCTCCGCCTCAATGGCCTTGACGTGCTTTTCCAGATACTTGATATCCCTGTCCATGTTCTTCAACTGGGAGTTGCAGGCCTCGCTTCCGTAGTGATGGGCCGCGAGGGTCAGAAAGAAGGCCTCAGAAATGAAGTTCGCTTCACCAGGCTCCTTACTCGAGTAGAAGTTGTCCGAGTATGCTTGGTCTGCGTTCAGCTTCGTCTCGTCTTTGATGTCTACGCGCGGTTGTTTCCGGAAATAATTGTCGTCGATTCTGTCCACTTTGCTGAAGTCATTGTCCATAAAAGGCTCGCAGAATCGGTCTAGAATCGTCGTCACGTTCATCATAAATCCATTAGTAGCCACCTCCCGAGGGTCAACCTGGATCGCCCTTCTCTTGTGGTTTGTATTCATAATATAGGCAAACCAGTCTAGAGTGCGGGAACGTGTATCGGGGCCTGCGCGGATGAAGGCATTTGCGATCACGAAGAGATCATCCTGGTGAGTTCTCAACACCATGCGCAAAGCGTCCTGAGCATTTGCAATCCTGGCTTTGTCGAGAGTACGGGGCCCGGGGAAATAGCTCTTGATGACTTCGCTTTGCAGGGGAGAGATGCGGAAAAAGGGGCCCAGAATGGTGTGCCTCTCAATGCCAGCAGCAGACTGAGCCATGTTGAAACACGGATGCTTAGCTAAGTTGGCGATAAGAGGGGGGAACCGCGTGTAAGTCAAGAGTGCCTATCAGATGTGTTAAGACACGACATGAAGTCCATAGCATTGGGGAAGCGCACCTGAATATATGGTTTGTAATCCTCATCCATGGACATGGTGCCCAATTTAGTACTGATCTGAACCATGGCGTCGTTGAACAGGGTAGGGAATGCCTCGTCGTCGTCAAAGCGCTTGATAGCTTCCTGGATGAAGTTGAAGCATAGCCCACCATCGTCCTGAACGCCCTTGAGGAGGAACGGCATAAGGGTATCATGCTTGGGGTTAGGTTCACGGCTGCGCACGTCTGTTAGGGTTGAATTTCCGCAGCATCGGAACACTACTCACCCGTAGAGATCTGGCATAGTCAACGCAAAGAGACAGCTGCTCATACAAAGACGCTTTGCCTCCTCGTGCACCTCAAACCGAGGTCCCTCGGTCGTCTTGAACTGTGTTGATGATTTTACAGCCCGCTTCCAGCATGGTAGAAAATAGTTCATAAGAGGCTTATCTTGAGGCCAGGTGCCAGCCGCCTCCATAAGAGCTTGGTCCAACGTATTGACCGAGAGCTTCAAGGACTCTCCAGAGTCGTTCAGCTCTTGATTCAAGCTTGGAAGGAAGATCAGTCGATGGCCATGACTATTGGTCATGTTATGGGGGTCCACGGTAATTCTGAATATCTGGGACAAGGTTCGGTCGGCGTACGCCTCATCGGACTCGGCTGGAGAGTTGGTAGGGCGTGGGGATGGTCGGTCCGCTGACACAGCGTCGTCAATCTCAGAAGCCAGTCTTTTGCGATTCACACGGAAGCTACCTGTTGAGCTCGACGGCTCGCTCTGGGCCCCGCTCTTGACCCCTAGCTTTGTGAAGGGGTTTGAGCCAGAGCTCGAACCGGGCGCCGAGGGAGTGACGTTGATCTTGGGTCGTGATGACTCGGCCGGAGTTGTCTGGGGCTTGGGCGTCGATGTGCCGGAAGGGTTCGACGATTCGGACTCGGGTGCCTTGTTGTCGTCAGATTTCGATGAAGCAGGTGTCGAAGTGCCCAGCTTGGCGAGACGTCTTGCGCGAATCTATGTCTTGTCGATTAGCATTCACTCCATCATGAGCTCCGATTGCGCCATGAGGTCAACTTGCCTGTTCCATCTTCTCCTTGTCCGGAGCATCGCCTCCCGTCCATGACGGCTGCTCGTTGGGATCCATTACGACAAGTCCAAAAGAAGGTCAAAGTGATGAGAAGGGTAAACAACGAGAGAGGTTATGGGAGAGAGGTGCAAGATGGACGACGAGGCTGAGACGTGAGGTGGGAGACGGTGGATCCGAGCCTCACGGATAACGTAGGTAGAGATGGAGGGTGGAGGAAGCTTGGTAATAGTGGGGGACAGCCCGAAGGTCCGTCGACGCGGGGCGGTGAGGCTGCTGTAATTTAGTGGCTGATTCCTGAATGTGGCGCTGGAGCCTACTTGGGAGCGGGTGGCTGCCTACCCTAGCGGACGTAGAATGCGCTGGAAGACTTGAAGTTTGGTAGGTTGGTATAGACACCTGGGAATGTCGGTTTGGTTTTGCCCTGAAGCTCTTTGATGGCAATGGATCAGACGGATCTCGCAAACTTTTTTGAGAAGGAAAATCAGTGAGATATGTGCTAAGAAAACAATCTCAGCAAACCCAAACTCCGCAGAACGGCGACTAACTCCGCTCCGGAGCTGCTTTTGGGAACACGATACGATTGCTCAGCTGGATACCATCTCATCTGCAGCTTGCCTTGGGAGGATACATATGTCGCCACAGCCTCCCACGGCGTCCTAAAGTTAGATACACTATATTCCGCTTGTATGTTTGCTCCGCTTGTCGTTGACGTCAGGGCACACGCTTCAGAGGCGAAGTTAGGTTCTCCCCATGGATGAATCCGCTTGTAGGTCAGCTTGGCTGTGGTCAGAAACTTAGCAAAACCCACATGTCTTCATGCCATACATAGTAGGCTTGAACTTATGATTATCCAGGAAGAACTAAGTCTATAGTAGCCAGAGCTCTGTTAGTATTGTTATAAGACTGTTACTGGACTCTAAGTTAGAATCAAGGTAAATTTAGGACTAATGGCCGTGGTGATATCCTTTACCTCTCCCTGTCTTTTTTTTGTCCTCCAGGTGGTCAGCAGTGTCACCAAATGGCATGCATGATGATCTCTAAAATGTTTCAGCAAATTTTAATGCCTAGTTATACAATGTCCCTATACGTTTCCACCGAGCCTACGTCTGTATGTTGAGGGTATCCCTTGAACCGTGTTTGCGCCAAAAAGCAAGAAAACCAGATGTGGTGGATAGACTACTTCAAGTCATCTCATCACAGGCGAGGCAAATCTGTCCCCTCGACACTCGCCGAACGGCGACGCTCAGAGAGGCGAGGGCCTTCCATGGACCTGTCTCGTTGAAGGGTTGCTGCTGATCCGGAACTGTTGGCCGCTCTAATGCGACCTTCCTCGCGGCTTCGATTCAGGAGCCAGTTAACATGCATTCGGATCATGTTAATATTGTTTCGTAGTTCAGTCACCTCCTCGCGGATGGGCATGATTTGATTGATAGTCCACATACTCTGCCGTGCCTCAAGATGGGTCAAATTCTGGTGGACTTCTTCGAAGCCAGCATCCAGGTCCTGGATGGTGCGGTTATCTCCCATGACAGGGTCGTCTCGGCCCCGGCGACTAATGGCCGTGTTGACTTCGTTAATTCGCCGGTTTGTCTCATCCTGGCGTGTGTTGAGTTGCTGGATCTGCTGCCCAAGGTCGCTGTAGGACTGGATCAGTTCCCGCTGGGACCGAATAATCATTCCGGATGGAGTATCGGGGTGGAAAGCACAGCCAATGGTGTGAGCATCCATTTGTCCGCGCATAGCCCGCGCCGGGCACCCCAATTCGTGATAAGGGCAATTGATGACGATACCCTCACACTCCAAATCCTGATGAGCCTTGATTTGGCTTCTGTAGACGAGTTTCCAACAAGGTTCGCACCGAGTCTTGCTCATAGGACACGACAATAGGTGTAGCTCGCGATCAGGTGCTTCGATTGACGCCTGACAATGCGAGCAATTGGCCTCACGATGAGGGCAGTTGTCATCCGTTGGCTTTGAACGTAGCCTCTTGTCACAGTCCGCGCCGGGGCAGGTAAAGTCTCTGAACCGACATTCCGTGGTGGCGTGCGACTCCACCACCTCTCGACGAACCTCTGACTTGCATCCCCTTGCGTGATACGGGCATTTGACTAGGAGACTATTAAGCTGCGTGCGGATGAGCCGTGGTGCACTGAAGCAATTGGGCCATGCCAGAGGATCGCGGTCGATCGGGCAGGCCGTCCCGGACGGGCTGGAGTCGATGCTCTGGCGCAAACACCGATAGCAAAAGGTATGGTCGCATGGTGTCGTAACGGGATCGACAAGCGGGTCGTGGCAGATTGGGCAAAGCAGGTTTGCATCGGGCTCCGAAACATATGTCAAGGAATACATGTCGAAGACGCAGTTTCCTCCATAGCGTTTAGGGATGCCGAGAGAAGATAGATGAGGCGGCAGCAAAGGCCCAGAGCGGCGATCCGAGTTGACATTGGGTATCAGCGAGCCCGAAGGATACGATGGGTCGATTCTGTTTCTAAAGTCTTGCCTCGCCTGCTGGGAGACCTGAGCCCCGACATAGAGCGTGTCGGGAGAGGGCGGTCGGACGAGACTTGTGACGAGGTCGGGAGTGGGGGATGTACGGCGGAGGTTGCGGCGAGCGAAGCGACGGGCAGCCGCCGGGCTCAGACGGATTCCGTCATCACTGGACTCGGAAGCGGACGTCAACAGGGCGGGAGTCGGAGAGGTTGGAGTCGGCTGCTGGGATTCGGGAAGGGGAGCCGTCGGAGGAGTTGTCGCCATGGCAGGTCTCGAGCGTCTCCAAGTTACCTATAGAGGAACAGACGGCGAGTAAGGCCAGTAACTCGAGGTTTTGAGGGCGTCGGGTCGAGACATGTAGCGGACGACGTCGAGATGACGCTCATGTGCGGGGATTTTTGACGGAGGGAAAAAGGGAATGAAGATCTCTGATGGACAGATCAATTTGAGACGGGCGAAAAGCCGAGGGACCATGAGGTGATAAGATACTTGCCTCCTACGTAAGGTAGGTCGCATTTTGGCGGGGTCGACAAAAGAAGTGCGACACCTGAAGTGAGGCTGGGAAACAGGGCATTATGTCTTTCGTGGAGAATACAGTGGAGAGTCAATTTTATAACAGAAAGAGAAGAAAAAGATGGAGATGTAGGAGAATGTGCTTCTAGGTTGATGCTTGTGAAAAATCTGTAACTTCAATTGAATATTGTTGGCGCTTTACGGCCATGCAGCTTAAGCATCAAGGGTTCTGCGTCTGTAAGCTTCCCGTCCCCCTACCTAAAGTCTTGCTTTTTTTTGTCAATTACATCATCCGCCCCGGTTCTCGGCAAGCGAGCCCTGAAACCGACTCCATTCCATCACCGGGCATGAATAGACCCTTCTCCCAACTTTTTTCGGTCGGGCCGTTGAGGGTTTTTGACAGGGGCTCGGCTGCTGTCAGTTCAACAAGCTCAAAAGGTTGTCATCAACCATGTCCTTGTTCCGCCTCGTTTGTGCGACCCTGGCGGGATTCCGAGGACGACAAGTACATACCCTCCCTCACTGTCGCTGCCGCAATAGTCGCAAATGTGCGAACCATGTTCCCATACCCGCTGGTACCGCTAGCGTCGTGGTGTCCGCCTTGGCTGTCCAATGTCTGTCTTTTGCAACGATACAGCCGTCTGCTTGAGTCACCAAGATGTGCGATCCCATCGAGTGAGGGACGGTAAGAGGCAGGTATTCAAAGGATCACACAAGTGAGAAGAAATTAAGTGAAGGGATATTCTCGCCACACATGCAGATGAGATGAGAGTAATCCTTGGACAACTGCGAGTGTATCTCTGGGGTTCAGGCTGTGCTGTGGCCTTGATAGAATCGCTCATCAGCCTCAGATTCTGCCTTTCCTTGAGCCTCATCTCTCTCCTTCCTAATGCCCCCCAAGTCTCTTGGCTGTGCTGACGTGGCGCGGGTTAAGCTGACATCCATTCACTCGCATTCGCCAGATGCAATGCGACGTCAGACGATGAATCGAAGAAGCCTCTTGCTGTGGCCGTACAGAGCGGCCTTCACGCCACAGGCCCACGGCCTCAAATTGTGCTTGGATGTGTCTGCGCGACCCAAGAGCGGCCAACAAAAGCGGCTCTTTCACTGTTTGGATGCATCCGTAACCTGGTTTCTGGCTCCCATCGCAGAGAGGAGGGCACGCAGACGTACGGAATTCCATAGGCGGACACTGGGCCAAAAGTGTACTGTACTGTACCCCATCCCGCTGCTTTAGCTCGAGTGCCGCCTTGATTAGCCGTCTTGACAGGCTCTCAGCCCTACCCGACACCGTCGAGTCATTTGAGCCTCAGCCGGAAATTCCGATGCCATTCCAAATGCCATCGGGTGCATGTCTAGGTAGACACGGACAAACAGCCGTTGCAACGTCCGGCTGCAAAGACTCGTCTTGGCTCCGTCTTACTCGGAGACGCAACTCGCCGATCTGTCAACGGCAAAGCCGGAGTGGCCCAAGATCACATGAGGCTTTCCCCAGTTGTCCCTCTGGTGCCTATTCCTAACGCTGCCTTGCTGCTACTGCTGCAGGATACCCTCCATTTCAACTTGGCTTGCCCCCATCGCCAACTTTGCACAGCCTTACACAATGCAAAACCAGTAACTCTGCGCCGGTGCAACTCGTAAAGCGGCGGCTCACAAGCCCAGTTGCGTGCAGCTGCGCTTTGCACAATTGCATGGCATCGCATGTGGAACAGTGATGATGTTGTCCGCGGGTACCTAGTGATCAGCAGACCCCGGGTCAGGCTGGGTGATAAAGAGGCTCAACTGACGGCGTCGAGGGTATATAGAGGCTTGATGCCTATTTCCCCTGCTGTTCCGGCCGCGTATTCTGTTGTTACAGTTCTTGACACGCCCTGAGCAGCCATGAGACCCTCGTATCCTCCACCTCCGGGGCCGCAGCCTCCTCGTCGGCCAAAGCCCAAGCCTCTCAATCCCCAAGCCCTCGTATCCAAGTTCTGGACCAAGTACCACTCCAAAACTCCGGGGAAGGTCACGTCCATCTTCCCCCAGAGTCTGTACGAGTCACTTCTCACGGATGCCGACTCTTCGTATCCCAAGTCTCGCAATGCGGCCCAGAGTTACGAGGCGGCAGCCAAAGAATGCCGTGCTCGGGTTCGTGCTGTAGTCAGGGAATGCGAACGTACCAATGCCAAGTTCAGTGACCCAGACTTCGATATCGAGTCCGACTTCACTGCCTGTGTTAATAACTGCCTCTATGGTCTCCTAAGAAGATTAGACGATGACGATGATGACCGCCCCCGTCGCAGAGTCAACGCCCGCCAGGTCAAGATGTCTCTTGATACCCTCAGGAACAGCGGAGTCTTGGCCAACAACAAGATCGAGATCGATGTGAACAACTTGAGGAGGTACATCTCCGACGACGATGACTACTACGAGCCTCGGCCTTCTAAGCCAGGGTCAGTACATCGCATTCCGTGGATCTTTGAGAACCCCCAGTTCACTGTCGATGGCTTCTCGAGCTCAGACATCAAGCAGGGTGCCAGCGGTGACTGCTGGTGGCTGGCTGCTCTGGCCACTATTGCGCATCGAAAAGATCTGATGAAGAAGATTTGCGTTGCCAGGGACGAAGAGTGTGGTGTCTATGGCTTCGTCTTTTACCGCGATGGAGAGTGGATCTGGACCGTTGTGGACGATAACCTATACCTCAGCGAAAGAGACTTTGGACAGGATGGCGACTTCTACGATGCAACGGGAAGGAAGGCCCGCCAGTATAAGAAACAGAAGCAGAGTGGCTCCGAGTCTCTGTTTTTCGCCAAGTGCAAGGACTCCAATGAGACTTGGCTCCCCCTGCTCGAGAAAGCAGTGAGTGACTCCCCTCAACATTGTAACACAATACTAACTGTCCATAGTTCGCCAAAGTTCACGGTGACTATAATGCCTTGGATGGCGGATGGGCTGGCACCGCTGTCGAAGACCTCACCGGCGGTGTCACCACCGTGGTAGCAGGCAACAGGGTGCTTCGCAAGGAGCGCCTCTGGCGTGAGATGTTGGGATCAGATGGCGAGGATGGAGAGTTCGTCTTTGGTCTCTCTGCTGCTGGCCCGGGAGAGGATTACAAGAACGGCCTGGTGCTCCGGCACGCATACTCCATTCTCAAGGCGACAGAAGTTGAAGATGAGAAGGGTGAAAGGGTGCGCTTGGTTAAGATTCGGTAAGTTTGTTCACTCGGTGCCATATTCTTACACATTTCGGTCTGTACTAACACTGCTCGCAGAAACCCGTGGGGGCAGAGGTCAGACAACGGTCACGGCGAGTGGCATGGCCCTTGGTCAGATGGATCCAAACAGTGGACTCCGCACATGATCCAGAAACTGCGACATGAGTTTGGCGACGACGGAATTTTCTGGATGTCTTACAACGACATGCTCGACAACTTCAAGTGGATCTACAGAACCCGCCTCTTTGATGAGCGATGGACTGTGGCACAGCAGTGGACGAGTGTTAGCGTCGCTTGGCTCACTGGCTACCTTAGAAAGAAGTTCATTGTAGAAGTCAAGGAGGAGGGCATGGTGGTGATTGTCCTATCACAGGTATGTCTCCTTTGTCTCAATATCCTTTTCGAGTATTAACAGTTGTTAGCTTGACGACCGATATTTCGAAGATCTCAAAGGCCAGTATGAGTTTGTACTTCACTTCCTCCTCAAGTCCGCCGACGATGCCACGCCGATCTGCCAAGTTCGACCGGTTCATCAGTGGGACCGCCGCTCAATAAACTGTGAGGTCGAGCTCGAGCCGGGCACATACGAGGTTATTCCCAAGATTATCGCCGAACGGAGCGAGTACCAGCCGACGGTTCAGCAGATTGTCGAGATGGCAGTAGATAGGAACCCGCAAAAGCTACGGCAGATAGGGTTGCAATACGACCTCGCACACGCCAAAGGAGGCATCATCGACGAAGACGAGGCTTTGAGAAAGAAGCGTGAGAACGAGAAGAGAAAGAAGCTTAGGAAGAAGAAGAAGGAGCAGAAGCAGAAGCAGATGGGTGACGCAATGAGGCGGATGGAGGATGCCATGATGCAGATGAGGATGGAGTACGCCAAATGCATTAACGAAAAGAATAGGGAGAGGGAGAGGTTCGGGGAACCTGCTCCGGAGAGGGTGATCGACGACAAGTCTGGGGAGAAAGACCCGGCAGTAGAGCCCAGGTTGGACAAATCGCCACCCGGATGCTGGCCTGAAGACTCCATCAAGAGTGACTCGGAGGTTCAACCCAAGTCTGAACCCCCGATGGAACCCAGAAGGGAATCATCGACACTCGAGCCCAGCCAGGACTCTGATGATAGGAGGAAAGCGCGAACTCCTCCTCCTTCACCTCCACCACCACCATCACTTCCCCCGCCTCCGATAGGCAACTCCCAAGGACCACCCTCCCCTCCGAGCGAAATCCCGCTACAAAGGAGAGCAACAAACCGGAGTATGGAGTCAGAGCCCGTGCTTACACCACCCACTGAGCCCGGATTCGAATCAGAAGCTGAGAGCGTGTACTCCGAGTCAGAATCCCAGTCCGAATCGTCCGACTCGGACTCAGACTCGGACAGCGACACCAGTTCTATCTATCCTCGACGGAAGAAAAAGAAGCAGCCTTGGAATGCTATCTGTGTAGTCGGCCTTCGTGTCTATGCTCAGCATGCTGGAATCAAGGTTCGACTAGCTGAGCAAAAGGGCGATGAAGCCGCAGAACTTGTCCCAGTGAAGGGGAATCCGGTTGGGCGAACTCCCCGAGCAAGCAACTCGGTGAAACCTGAGAGAATGAGCCAATGAATAGAAGTGATATACAGTGAGCCTCGGCATGAACAAATTGTTGCATTAATGGTTGTAGGTTACATGTTCGGAGTATTGGATGGGTGGGTATGGAATTGGATGCACACAGGAACATACACTTTTGCTGGGACGAGCAATATGATGGCCGCCCCCTTCTCAACCACAATTTTAGAGGAATATTATTACTGTTAGCCACTCTGGGAGCTATCACGAATCATGAAGAAAAAAGAAGGCCCTTGTTGAAGTTCTGTGACTGACTAGGAAGTTCTTCCACTGCAGAGTGCTGACTCGTTGCAGTCTTAGATGGATGGCACCCATCTGGGCGATGCTAGTTCTTAAATCCTTCCACTATTGTTTGACATAGATGTGTCTTACCTTGCATCTGACTATTTATTGTTTCTTTTGACATCACTAGTGCCAATCATGGCATGATATTTCCGTGAGGGTGGACGATCGTGCCCCGATCTCGACAACCCGCCGGAAAGTTACCTCGGCATGATCAGCCCAGCAACCAGTAACAGCCACACTGATGCAAAAGAAAAACTCGATATCCACGTATTATCGATGAAACAGAGCGTGCATATATGCCACATCAAACACCAGAGGTAGTTTCAAGCTCCCAGCTGAACCCATGAGCCCACGTCCCGCCGTTTCATCGTCTCCTCTTGGCAGACGCGCCCCGTTTCACCATGGGTAGAGTCCCCACGCCATCTTGCCCGTTTAATCACCACAGCACCGCTTGGGCCTCATTGAAAGCAGGCTGAGCAAGGATGCTTTAATTTACAATGAGAGATGGTTCCCGGAGCTGGCACACTCGGCCGGGGCCACCGATCACTAATAGCAGGGCCCGGGCCGAGGCAGGGCTGAGCGTTGAATGGAGACGGTGTGAGAGGTTGATGGACTGTGCTGGACAACTCGTGAACATTACCATATTGGGAAGAGTTTGCGGATTCTGGATGTGTGTGGCTTGGGGGAGTTTGGATGAACGGGTGATGATGGGGTTTGGACGAGAGGATCGAGCGTTGAGGATGGAAACATATAAACCGGACGAAGTTTCTCACAAGGGTTCTCACAACAACCTAATTCAGACTCAACAGTCATCTTTCGCTTCTCCTCCTTTCGCTTCTCAAGTCTCCGGGCAGATTTCACGTTTCATTCGTTTGACCAATTATTCTTTCATAACCTCCAAGATCAACCATGCCTTCCCTCACCAAGTCTCTCCTCCTCGCCCTCGTGCCCTTCGCTGCGGCCGGACCCATTGCTCCCCGACAGAGTGGCTTCTCGGGCTCGACACAGAACGGCCTCAGCGGCGATTGCAAGGACGTGACCGTCATCTTCGCCCGGGGCACCTCCGAGTTGGGCAACGTCGGTAGCGTCGCCGGCCCTCCCTTCTTCCAGGCACTGGACGAGCAGCTTGGCAGCGGCAAGCTGGCTGTCCAAGGCGTCGAGTACGCAGCCAGTGTTGGTGGCATCGTCCAGGGGGGCGACAAGGCCGGTTCCGAGAAGATGTGAGTTGCATCAAACTCCTACAAGACTAGGATAGATCTAACTCTGATATAGGGCGAGTCTTGTCACGCAGGCATTTGAGAAGTGCCCCAACACCAAGGTCGTCATGTCCGGGTACTCTCAAGGCGCCATGCTCGTCCACAATGCGGCCAAGTCTCTTCCTGCCGCAACCACCGCCAAGGTCTCTGCTGTCCTCAACTTTGGCGATCCCTGTAAGTGATCTCAGAACTCTAGAGATATGGTAGCATGCTCACAGCTCTACAGTCCAGAAGCAGGCCGTCCAGGGTGTCCCCTCTGATCACGTCAAGATTATCTGCCACACTGGTGACGGTGTCTGCGCCGGTACCTTTGCCATCACTCCCGAGCACTTGACTTACAACAGAGACGCCGATGCGGCCGCCGAGTTTGTCGTCAGCAAGGTTGGCAACTAAGTATCGAGGCTAGATCTCTATGTAAAGAGTCAGGGCGGGAACCCTGTATATGATAGTATTTTCTCCCAAAGTGCACGGGTATTTATGAATAATCGAGATGTATTTTATTTGAGTACAATATTAAATGCCCAGATCATATGTTGAATGAGTTTCGCAAAGAAACGGCGCCTCGTAGCTGTGTAAGCCGTCGAGGAGTTGATCGTAGCCACAACTTGATACCGCAACCACTGTAGGTTAAACGTGAGACTACAGGATCTACCTTGCTGAGTAGTGCGTTGGTTCGTGATTCCTTTATTAGCCAGCGTCTTGCACCTTAGTTCTTAAGTTATGGTACGATTGTTGTGTCTTGTCACTGTTGTCCAGACAGACCATGTATCAGCTAGACTGTATCTATTTAAATAGAAGCGCCGGGTTTCGAACAACTAGGGGATTTGGTGTAGGGGAATCACGTCTGCTTTGCATCTTCATCGGCGCTTGCAGAAGGTCGGGGGTTCAAATCCCTCAGTCTCCATTTTTTGCATGTATGATCTTTTACCTTGTGTGCATTTTTGTTTTTCTTTCCTTTTCCCTCCTGGGCGAGTTGTCTGTTGGTGACGTTACAATTTGAGAATCTGGTGCGTGGTCTTTCTCGGTATTCTAGTGATTGGTTTCGCTGGCTATAGCTTGCTTGGGTAAGGCAAAAGCGCGCGATTGAGACTACATATCACATTGAAATAAATATAAAATTAGACGACAAGAAATATTTTACAAATTCATGTAATTTCAACAAATGAATCTCGAAATCAGCTTCTTGAACCCTCGAATTAAACGATGACCCAGTGCACTGTCACTTACCCTACACGATCAGCGGATCGAATGGAGGATTTACGAACTAGATGTGCCCAATTGAGTTTTCTCGTGACGTTATGTATTCCCATCCAAGGCTAATATTCTAAATAAAGAATTCCTGAACAGTCCTTTGGTTATTGGGCTACTCTCGGACTTGTACCTGACTGAGCTAAAGATGAGTTTAGAGTCAGCAGTCCAAGCCGATCTACCAGGTGATGATGACCAAAAACATATTACCATTCGGAATTATTCACTTGGTCTAATATATTTCCAGTCTTCTCACAGTTCAGGTTCGGGGAGACAAAGTCTTCTGTGATAGATGCACTGGGGTGCTCGATTAGGATCCGTGGGGAGACCACGTGCCGCACCAAGCCATCATCATGTGCCCTGCATGAACAACGATCGAGTGCAGTGCCACACGACGCATTCCTTTGACACAGTCCCAAGAAACTTTGGCCTTTTTCAGCCAAAGCCTCATGCATCCTGCGAGCCGTGACGGGAAGAGGCTTTGACCCCGTGAGAAGACAGAGCGTCAGGTACACGACCATTTCCCTCATGACAACTGGCTAGCTGCGGCATCATGGCAGCCACAGCCAGAGGTGGCAGGCCTGGCACTCTCGATATGCTTTCTTCCCTTGCAGCTGAAATGTAACCGAAACTCTTTTGCGTGCCTCGCCGAGTAGAGTATGCTTTTTTAAGCTTTCTAGAAGGATTTCATGACTCTTCACAGGCGATATTTCCAACAATGTCGACGTCATGCCCACGAGCTGAGCGTCCAATCCCGCCCCGCCGCCTCCCCCGCGTTTCCAGCGACAGCTCCAAAATTTTGACACTTTCACATGTCAGCTCCAGCATAAACCAACTTGACATGTCACGAGTCACGGGTCGTCATCTTACTCGGCTCTTGCGGCCGAATCTAGCCTGGAGGCCCGGATTGACGATTGAGCCTGGGCCTGGGAAGGCGCACTTGCCGCCATGATTTTGGCTTTTGGTTCTTCTTTTCTTCAACCCCTTCCTACCTTTTTGCTTCTCCTCTTACACCTTCGGCAACTCTCATCGCAGAGGCATTGCATTGCGACCGTTACACGCCTCGCGCCATCGACAGGACTTACACGATTCGACTCGCCTCGCGTGTTTACAGACGTGTCCCACAGTCCCCGCCACCGAGGCTTAGGAGCTAGCTGCTCTTTGTTAGCCCTGCCAGCACCTCATCGAGTCGTGTTGCTATCGACTTTCATGTGAACGTGGCCCAATCTTTTACCCGGAGCACCGGTCACATCATGCGACTGGACCTCTTCTGAATCTTTTCTGTCACTCCTCGATATCACTCTTCCTCGACCGACGACATCTGACAAATCTCACAAACCACCTCACCTCGACTCTGGCCTGGTTATCATGATAGATCATGTCCTTGGACGGCCTTCGGCCAAGTCCCGGCGCCTTCAGGTCCTTGCAGTCCTGGCCTTTTGGTCTGCCTATCTCGTCAAGTAAGTTGTCAACCTCCCTGCTCTCCCCGTGGGGTAATATCACGCAACTTTCGCCTAACACGCAACAAGGGGCCACAAACATGGCCCTCCCGGCGCTCAGACACTCTCCAAGATCTTCTCTAAGCGACTCACGGCTTGGCAAACCGTCGTTATTACCATGATTTACCTGTACGCCGCCCGCAACTTCAGCGATCTGGTCGGATTGGCCAGCCCGGAGCCAATGGCCAACATGTACGATGCTGCCTACTTTCGCGCCACCTGGGTCCTCACTGCACTCGACGCGGGTTTTTGGACGGCAATGAAGATCCGGACCAAGTGGCTGCGCGACATTGCGAGCATGGTCTTCTCCCTTTTCTATCTCGTCGCTGCTGAAAAGGCCGACGAAAAGGTCCGCAAGGTCAGGGGCATGATCACCGTGGAGCACCTCCGTGTCTCTTGGAATAAGGGCACCTCCCCGTATCTGAGCTTCTTTCAAGGGCTCATGCGCCCCCGTTTCATGCGATGGCCGCCAAGGCAGATCCGGATTCCGAGGCCCGCCGACAGCGATTACAAGGAGCCTGTGCTGGCATGGCTATACTATGACGGGCCGTTGGCAGAGCTGGAGCGGCACGACCGGCTGATCCTGGATATCCCAGGCGGAGGCTTCGTTGCTATGGACCCTCGATGCAACGACGACAAGCTGTTCTCCTGGGCCGCCAAGTCGGGGCTGCCTGTTCTCAGCCTTGATTACAAGAAGGCACCCGAGTTTCCGTATCCTTATGCACTGAATGAGTGCTTTGATGTTTACTCCACCATTGTAAACACTAAAGGTCGATGTATTGGCCTACCGGGAATTGAAGTTCCCCGGGTCATCATTACTGGAGATAGTGCTGGAGGAAATCTTGCCGTTGCGGCGACACTTATGATTCTTGAGACACGACACCCGGCTTTCCGCAGACCCTCTGGGAGAGCTGAGTTGCCCGCCCCTGACGGGCTCGTCTGTTTCTATCCTGCCTTGGATATGAACATTGGCAACTGGATGACGGATGAGCAAATGTCCCTGATTCGAGACCGAAAGATGAGAAGAACGAATCGGTCCATTGTGCGACGCAAGAGTATGCAGTACAATGACCTCGTGGGGACGCCTCATCACTCTGACGATGAAGAGGATGGGTCTCCACCGCCGCCATCTAAGCTGGACACTCTGACGGCTCAAGAGGCCTTGATTGCAGCATCTCAAGGACCACGAAGTCCGCATCCCGAGTTCTCTCACGTCGGGCCGCGGTCTCTGAGCCTGCCAAAGGAGACCCCAGAACCGAACGGCAAGCGCTCATCTCATCAGGTTGAACCGATGAAGACACGTCTGGCCACTTCGTCCATGATCTCGTATTTTAACGACAGGGTACTCACCCCTGAGATGATGAGGGCCATGATCATCCTGTACATTGGGGCACATAACCGACCTGATTTCTCTCAGGACTATCTCCTCAGCCCTGTACTAGCACCCGAGGCCCTGCTTGTCAACTTCCCCAAGACATACTTTATGACTGGCGAACGTGATCCCTTGGTGGACGACACCGTCATTTTTGCGGGGAGACTGCGCCGGGCCAAGGAGGCTGCATTCGCTCAGGATCAATCTGCAGGAGGATGGCGTGGGTATGATAGAGAGGCGGAGTTCAATGATCGGGATGCAGCTGAGGTGATGCTAATCCCTGGAACTTCGCATGGCTTTATGCAGTTCCCAACTGTGTATCCACCAGCTTGGAGGCACTTTGAGAGATGTATCGACTGGTTTGACCAGCTCTTTGAGCACGCGGAGGGTGTACGACTAGAAAATGAGAGGCAATCGAGACGTACTAGAGCGGATTCCAATGGCTTCGCCGTCAATGGCGACGGACGGCATCATATGAGGACAGAGTCGAGCGGAGAAGAAGACAAGCCTCTCGAGATTAGCATGACCAAGATGAACCAGAGGAGGAGCTCAGCACAGACGTCGCCGCAGGTACAGCAGCAATACCCTTCGCAGTCCCAGCTGAAAGATGCCGGCGACGAGAGCGGGAGTGGAAACACGACACCGCGGGCGCTGCCGAGTGGACAACTGAACGGGGAAAAGACCGGGAAGAGCGGGGCTCGTCGCAAGAGTATGGGCTTGAGCAAGAGTAAGAACAAGAATAAGAGTCTTGTCAAGCTCAACAGCTCCGACGATCTACTAGGGAGACGGATGCAGGGCCTTGCGAGTGGGTTGACAGGAACGGGCGATGATGACTGATTGTACACATGTGCGTTCTTGGTGATGAGTTACTTGCAGCGAAGCAAACCGCCGAGATTTGGATTTGCGAAATTGGCTATTTCGGAGTATGGTGTTGGAGACTTGGGGCAGAAGACAAGGCACCGGAACCTGGAGACTCCAGATCTCGGACACGATGTTGCGGGCGGCTTATTGTGGACGGATCTCTGGGTGTGGTGGTTGGATGTCGAGGTGAGATGTTCATGCAGCGAGCAGCATGGCATGTAACCTGATGGATGACGGGATCCGTGGACGGGTAAGGCATGCAAGGGAAACGATTTATGGAGATGGAGCGGGTCAGCCGGTGGTTGCTCGAGGGATGGGGATGTATGGCATGCATGTATGTATACACGTTTGATACGAAGACACGACCAAGTACGTAGACACAGAAAGGACACCCTTACGGTAGAATGAATTACTTGCATGATCGGGCACCATGATGCAGTGAGAGCCATGCAGTCCTGGGCACTAGGGGATGCAGATCATGGCCAGGTCCTCAGCGTAGCTTGCGCAGAGACCAGGCCGAACATGAGGTCTCGGTGAACTAAAAAGCGGCCAGCCGATGGCGTTGACAGGGACAGACGCAGGCGTCTCCATAGCTTCTAGAAGAATTCCAGGCGATCCGAGTCGCTGAAACACAATCACACATTGGAAACACGGGTACAAACCCCTGACACGTCCAAAAGAGGCCCAGGTGAAGAAACGACATGATTTAGGGAGTGTTTGGCCAGGATTCAAAACAGGGACGAAAAACGAAAAACAGCAGATGGCGATAATCTACGAGATTGGATCGCGGACATTGAAAGCCGGGGACGACGGGCCATCGCGGGAGTGGAAGAGGCGGTGATGGACGATGGCGCTATTACGGGGTTCAAGGTCAGACAAGGTCAGCATCAACAACTAACAGCGAATGGGAGTAAAAAGGCCATCGGAAGCGCCGCGGTTGGGCTGTTCGGAGCAGGGCCGAAAAGAAACAAAGTTGCTGAAATTGGCCTGGTCTGGCCTCTAATGGGCCGTTTGCCGATTACTACGTCTCTGGTCGTTAAAGACTGGACTATTAGTGGGATACAACTACTTGAAGGGACGTTCCTTTCTTGTATCACCAGTAGAATAAATAGAGAAAAGGCACGTGTAGCGGACATGCAGACATTGCGCAAAGCTGCCGTGACCAAAGAGCCCCATCGCGCTAGAGATGACAGCGCCGAATGTCTCAGGAAGAGGCCATCAAGAAGCAAAGCACAGAGCACGCAAAAAGGGGCGGGACGAGTGTTGCGTCAGAGCAGGGAACAGGGCAGGGCAGGGAACAACAGCCCAAACGAATTCTCGGTGAGGCCAGGACGGGCGCCCCGGTCAGAGAAGATGCGTTTTCTCAACTCACAATACTCTGTCTGTCTAAAGGGAGAGAAAGACCCCACGAACGGGAGCTGGGCCGATTGGGCTGTGGAGAGAGGCATGGGTACGAAATGGGCGCCATGTTGCGGATTCCTTTTGGGCCTTCTTCTTTAATGCTTCTTTCCCTTGTCAACGAGTCGGGAGCCAAGCCTGTCTTGAGCGGAAACGGGTTT
This sequence comes from Fusarium sp. JS1030, assembly GCA_000966855.1. NCBI lineage: Eukaryota > Fungi > Ascomycota > Sordariomycetes > Hypocreales > Nectriaceae > Fusarium > Fusarium sp. JS1030. The sequence goes on along the minus strand of JWIW01000095.1, from coordinate 1,026,160 downwards.
GCGGGAGGGAAAGGGTTGGGGGAGAGACATGATGACACGCCACTTTTAAATGTCAGGTTATTCGGCGGACAAAGCACCTCACGGAGAAACCGTACAGGGCTGCTGAGTGAGCTACGTAGCATCTCTGCTTCAGTGGTTTATTTTTGGCCCAAAGAAGCAAAGTAGGACAACATAGTCTCCATTTCGTATGTGTGGCTTTGCCTCAGAGCTGACCCTGAGTTGGCGCTTGTAAGTTGTAAATGGCCTTCATTTGTGACGATGGGCCTCGCCTTGATGGCCTCAGTTGTGGATAACACGTAGAGAGCATCAAGGTGAGCGGCAAGGTGAGGAAGCATGTACCCTCGGTCTCGGGATCGTCAACTGTTACGATCCATGAACCTTGATGTATTTGAGGCGCGTAGAAATAACACCGTGTTATACCAACCAACCAAGTACTCTTTTTCATTCCCTACATCAAAACACATCCTTGAAATCTACATGCCCTCTTCTACCCCATCAACATTTGACACCGTCAACATCAACATCAACAACATTTCCAGCCCATGAATTGCATCCCTGCGTTGCTGTACCCGCCCGTTCGTTCCCAACGGGACACGGGCCTGGCCGCGCCCGCGCCCCCGTGTCTGCGGGGCCCGTAACCCGTCCGGCCGGCCGGCAACCCCCGTGATTGGGCCGCGCATTGAGCCCGGGGGGGCCGCAGAGCCCGACATTTCCCATTCAGCCCTGTAGACAATTTCATGTTTGTGGCGCGGTCATGGTCTCAGGAACATGAAGAGGATCATGAATAGCATGAAACATGTACGAGTAGTCAGAAAAGAAAACATCATCAAGTTGCCTCGACTGAGGCGTCAGCTCTCTTTCATGACAATGCTGCGTCATTGATGCTCGAGTGCTACAGATATGAGGTGAGGATGGATGGGTGCGCCATTCCCCCGGGGGGCCAGGGGTTACAACCCAAGGGGCGCCAAGGCGCTGCAGCTCGTCCCAGAGCGTTGGGAACTCTGGAGATCTGGGTGTAGAGCCACTGCGGGATAGCTTCTAGACTGCCAAGTCCAGGGTATCATTGTCCATAGACGGGTGCTATGGGGGAGGGAAACAACACGAGACGAGTCTTGTAGATGCGCCCACATTGACGATGATGGTGAAGCGAGTTTGGGGTTCAGCGCCCGCGAGATGCGCCCGCCAGATGGAAGCAAGCACAACATCAAGGCATGGCATGGCATGGCATGGCATCTCACACCGACTCTGCCTGGGGAAGAGGAGGGCTGCTGCATCTGCATCTGCCATGGTACGTGATAGTACAGAATTCATGGCCAAATGGGATTGCGTCCCTCCCTCCCCTTTAGCAGAGCCCCGATGTCTCCCGATCCAATATCATGCTCCTGTAAGAAACGTCGCAGTACACTCGACTACTTACATGCCCCGTGCTATGTTCCAGAAGAAGAGGGAATAATTGCTGACCCATGAATCGGATGCTCGGCCACGCTCCAGCCTCCCGTCGCCAAAACCCCCAAATTCTTCCTCAATCAAGCCTCACACAAGCACATGCATGCACACGCCCCTTGCCCGGACACCAGAGCCCGACGAGAGGAAATGGCCAAGTGAAAAAAAAAAAAAAACCGCGTGTTTTTCGTTTACGGGGAAAGAACCCATTCGGCATCAGGTCACCGACCGAAACGAGACAGCCTACGCACGGCGTGGGTGACCGACTTACCGAGAAGAGCAAGGTAAGGGAAGGGGGGTGTGTGTTGTGCGGCATAATAAGGTGAGGTGAGGTGAGCCGACACTTGTTTTTCTGAGCTGAGCGGTAAAAAAGAAAAAAGACACCTAAACGCCTACAATTTACAGGCTTGGGTGGTTGGGCGGCCAGCTAGTAGGGGATATTGCGGTCTTGGGCTCAGGCTGAGGCCGCCCGCTGGCCGAAACTGGAAGGAAGGGAAGCAATTCCTATTGGAACTTTGCGAGAATGGAGTCGTCACTAGAGAAGATTCTATGAGGCAAATACTGTTCGGTCTAACACGCAGCGAGATGATGATGATGGAGTGGTGTCCCAATCGGGACAGCAAGGTGTGTGGCAGGTGTAAGTCGGACGGACAATTGAGATTCTACGGTACAGGGGCACAAGTTCCCTAGTATCACCGAGCTGCCGACAAGGGCCCCAGTTTGAGGACGGCGGGAATGGATGAAATCATGGAGAGCACGGACAGGCTCATCGTTGTCCGGAGAGACAGGCGTAGAAGTGGTGAGGTGATGGCGACGACTATGATGACAGGCATTGCGAGGTACTTGGTGAGGAGGCAACAGCATTCAAGTGGGAAAAAGGAGTCGGACAAGTAAAAACATTGCCATGGTCATGTATCTAGGGGTATTCTCGCGCATGATTCCACAGCCCAGGGCCCGCAAGAATGCCGGCAAATAGAGACGGCCAGTGAAGGAAATACGCGGTGAAATCGGACACTTACAGAAGGGCATTGGGGGAACGTGTGCTGGGATGGATGCTTGCTGGGGAATTGCTGGGATCTCCCGTCGTTGGTTCAGTTACAGTAGACTCAGGTACCTCTCCAGGCCTCACGGACAGTCTCCGTCAGGGCTCATGCTCGGGCTCAGGCTCACTCACTCACGCCCCCGTTCTGGGCCATCTCACTCCCAGCTTTTTCTGCGTCTGTGTATTATTTGTTCGTTTGCTCCTCTCGAGTCAAATTTATTTAAAAAGTCGCCAGCTCGGCCTCATGTCGAGTCCTGCTTTTCCCCTGCGTCTTTCTCCTTCACCGTCTTCCATCGCACACACACACTTAGACCGCTGTGCATCTGCATCATCATATCACCTGTACATCCACACGTACATACCTATCCTCCCCCCGTCTCCTAGAAACAGCCCTTCTTGTCTTGTTTCTCGACTCTCTGGCCTGTCTGATATTAAACTCTCTCTTGCACCACAAAGCTGCAACTGAGTTCCGACGTTCCGTCCCCCCCTCCCACAGACACGCCAATCTACATACCGGCTGCGGGTTGCCGTCATTGCCAGAGTAGCAACCAAGTTGAACCAACCCGACTTTGCATAACACAGGCGCGCCACACACTCTCACCTTCCCACCGGCTGCTCCCGTTTGCCCTTTTCGGTCAACTATTTCTACCCGTCTTCCCCAAAGCTCCCCCCTCTTCTCTCCTCCATCATGAGTCTAGTCGAGTCGAGTGAAGCCAACGAGGTTTCCTCTCCTGTTCCCGTTATCGAGACCGACGACGAAGGCAACACTGTGAGCAAGACCAACGGCCACTCCCACAGCTACTTCACCAACGGCCACTCTGCAACAAACGGCAACGGTGCCATTACCCCGTCCTTTATCGACAGCATGTCCCATCTCTCTGTTGTCCGCGCCCGCGACGACTCGGACGCCGCCTCGGTGCGTTCGACGAGCTCCCGCGCGTCCCGGCGGCCGCAGATGCAGCTCGCCAGCTACCAGGATGAGTTCACCACCAGCGTCTACGGCTCGCGCTTTGCGGGCATGGACCTGCCCCGACATCATATGCCTGAGGGCGAGATGCCCCGCGATATCGCCTATCGCATGATCAAGGACGATCTGAGCCTCGACAACAACCCCATGCTCAAGTAAGGAACCAACCCCTCATTACACGTGTATCAGAGCTCCAGATACTGACTTGTCCCTCTGTCTAGCCTGGCCTCTTTCGTCACCACTTACATGGTACGTAATCAATCTCATCCATTCATTCCCTGCTGCTCGGCTTCTCTGTTCCGGCGGCCGCTGCTAGCATGGCGCGCCAATGCATGTGGCGCCCCACCGCTGCCGCCCTAGCACAGGCGGGAACCAGCGGCCCATTTCTTGGCTCTGGGGGTGACAGCCAGCCACAGTGACACTCCACCACCAACACCACGACGTCACCCAAACCTTTCTATGCAATGCCCCTGAATATCTTCACTAACATGGCTTTCCCCAATCATAGGAAGATGAGGCTGAGAAGCTCATGGCCGAGTCCTTCTCCAAGAACTTCATCGACTACGAGGAGTACCCTCAGTCTGCCGACATCCAGAACCGCTGTGTCAACATGATCGGCGATCTCTTCCATGCTCCCCCAGGCACTTCGGTCGGTACATCCACCGTCGGTTCCTCAGAAGCCATCATGCTTGCCGTCCTGGCCATGAAGAAGCGCTGGAAGAATCGCATGGCCGCTCAGGGTAAGAGCACCGAGCACCCCAACATCGTCATGTCCTCTGCCGTCCAGGTCTGCTGGGAGAAGGCTACCCGTTACTTTGAGATTGACGAGAAGCTCGTCTACTGCACACCCGACCGCTTTGTCATGGACCCTGACGAGGCTGTTGATCTGTGCGACGAGAACACCATCGGTATGTGCTGTATTCTCGGTACCACCTACACTGGTGAGTACGAGGATATCAAGGCCATCAACGACCTTCTCGTCGAGCGGGATCTTGACGTCCCCATCCATGTCGATGCTGCCAGCGGTGGCTTCGTCGCTCCTTTCGTCGTCCCTGATCTGGAATGGGACTTCCGATGTGAAAAGGTTGTCTCCATCAACGTCTCCGGCCACAAGTATGGTCTCGTCTACCCCGGTGTTGGTTGGGTCATCTGGCGAAACCCTGAGTACCTTCCCCAGGAGCTTGTCTTCAACATTAACTACCTCGGCGCCGATCAGTCGTCATTTACCCTCAACTTTTCCAAGGGTGCTTCACAGGTCATCGGCCAGTACTACCAGCTTATCCGTCTCGGAAAGCACGGCTACCGTGCCATCATGAGCAACCTGACCCGTACGGCCGACTACCTCACAGAAACTCTTGAGACCCTCGGCTTCGTCATCATGTCAGAGCGCTCTGGTGCCGGTCTGCCCCTCGTGGCCTTCCGCTTCAAGACTGCAGAGGAGGGTGGCGACCCTGACCGTTACTACGACGAGTTTGCCCTTGCGCACCACCTCCGCTCCCGTGGCTGGGTCGTGCCTGCCTACACCATGGCACCCAACTCGGGCGTCAAGATGCTGCGTGTCGTTGTCCGAGAAGACTTCACGAAGAGCCGCTGTGACCAGCTCATCTGTGATGTCAAGCTCTGCCACGGTCTGCTTAAGGAGACAGACCAAGAGTCCATCAAGAAGCGTGAGGAGTACATTAAGCAGCACATCAGCGCCATGGGCCGGGGGAAGCACTCGCATCCTGTTTACTCGGTAAGTTTTACCTCTTCTAATACACCGAGAGCATGCCACTAACAACAGATCCAGGGCGAACAACATTCTCTCCAGGGCAAGACGGGCAAGACTCATGCTATTTGCTAGATGAACTATAGACCGGCACCGATCACTCGGTGGCTGTTTGGCGTCAAGCGGTGTGATTGGGCATTTGATTGGATTTACGTATACAGGCTATGAATTGATATCTGGATGACTTCTCTGCCATTTATATTCCTTCGTCTCCATATAGTGATTTAACCATGCTATTGCTGATACGAGGAGTCGCCGTTGGATTCAGTGCTCATCACCAGACGATTGAGATAGTATATACGGGACTAGATGTCAAACTGTTAGTTAAGGCTTTCTTAACATGGCGACCGACGTTGATATGGATTTTATAAGTATAAGAGACCTCTGAGAAGTTATCGATCATCATCGCCTGATACTAGTTAGGTGGAGATCATCGTGGCTGTGATTCTCCTAAGAGGTGCTTTCGCCATACTCAAAGTTCAACTCAACTGGAGCATCTTATAACAGTAGGGATTATAGAAGGATGGAAAAACACAGAGAAACCTGCCAAGTGTCGACAGGATGGCCCTGGGTACTAGTGGTATATATCTTTTGGTAGTGGTGAAGAATAAGTTGTGATGATCTTTAACCGTGAAACGGGAAAGGGGTTGGATATATGTACAATCTCCAACTTGAGATTACTATCCTAGATGGCTGAGACTTCATTAGTGGAAAACTGACCATAACTTGAGAATAGACGGGAGCACTTTAAATGGTATCTGTTTTGGCAAATATCTAACTACGCTTTTTTATCGCCTCATCCATAAATCCGGTTCTAAATATGTAACCCAGCAAAGTCCCCAAAATCATAAACACCAAAGCCTATCAACCCATAGACAGCCCTTACCGGGTCGCCGCGATAGCAGCCTCCAGGATGTCCAGACCCTGGCTGATCTCCTCGTCCGTGACGGTCAAGCTGGGCACGAACCGCAGCGTATTAGTGCCGGCCGTGATGATGAGCAGTCCGCGCTCACGAGCTGCCTTGATGATGGGCGCGGGGTCTTCGGAGAGCTGAAGACCGAGGATCAGGCCCCGACCGCGGACCTCCTTGACGAGATCCGGGTACTGCTGTTGCAGTTTGGTGAAGCGCTGCTTGAAGACGTCTGACTTGGCGAGCACGTCGGCCTGGAGCTGTTTGTCGGCGAGGCGGCCGACGATGTAGTGGGCAAGACGGCAGGCGAGGGGGTTGCCGCCAAAGGTGGTGCCGTGGTCGCCCACCTTCATCTTGTCGGCCACGTCTTGCGTCACGAGCACGGCGCCGATGGGGAAGCCATTGCCTAGCGCCTTGGCTGTCGTGAGGATATCCGGGTGCGCCTCCTTGGGGAGGTTGCCGTGGGCCCAGAAGGTTCCCGTACGGCCGAGACCACACTGGATCTCATCATAGATGAGCACGGCGCCCACCTCACGGGCCCGCTTGGCGAGCGCAACGAGAAACTCCTCAGACGCAGGAGTAACACCACCCTCGCCCTGGATGGGCTCGACGATAACACCGCACGTCTTTTCGGTGACGAGGTTGTTGATGGCCGAGACGTCGTTGTAGTTGCCGACCTTGAAGCCTGGCACCATGGGCGCAAACGGCGCCTGGTACTTGGGGTTGGGTGTGGCCGACAGGCTGCCCATGGTGCGGCCGTGGAAGCCATTGTTGAACGAGACGATCTCGTACTTTTCGCCCGAGGGGTCTGTCACCTTGCCGGCCTTGCGGGCGAACTTGATGGCGGCCTCGTTGGCCTCGGAGCCAGAGTTGCAGACAAAGACGGAGGCGGCGTTGTGCATGGCGCCCGACTCGAGAGTCTTTTCGACGAGGAGCTTGGACAGGGCGCCGGTCCAGGGGTTGTAGTAGAGGTTGGAGGCGTGAACGAGTGTCTTGGCCTGCAGAATATACGTATTAGCTACCTCTCGTGGTATAATTGCGCCATTTAGTCCATACCTGCTCGGTCAGGAGCTTGGTGAACTCCGGGTCGCAGTGTCCGAGGCCATTGACGGCGATACCAGCCGTAAAGTCGAGAAACTTGCGGTCCTCAGCATCCCACAGCCACGAGCCCTCACCCTTGACAAACACAGGCGGCGGACGGGCATATGTGGCGACCATGTAAGGCGCGTGCTCGTTGACGATGGCGGCGCTCTTGGAGTCGGGCGACACATCGGCGTTTGGCAGCGAGGCGAGGCCTCGGCGGGCGATCCGAGGACGAGCGGCGGCGGCGGCGAGGGGCGCCAATCGGCACCGGAGAGGGAGTCGCAGGGCCATTGTATCTGTATATTCCGCCGCGCGACTTGTATATGTTTGTCGAGAGAGAGGTGAGGGCTATAAGCCAGAGGTTTCAAGCTTGGAGGGGTTGGGTGGGATAGTACAGTATTTGTGGTGTTTCTTATCGATAAACCTCCGCTATCGCAGCTCTCCAAGGAAAAAAAAAAAGTTTCGCCTGTGTCATTCCAACAAGTTGCTCATTCTCTTTTTTTTCAGAGTCACTCGCTATTCACGGGGTCTAGCTCCTGATTGATTAGTTGCAGGGATTCAATTGGCTCATCATTTGGAATCATCGGGGCCTGTGTTCCCTCTTCTGTGGTCTCTTGCATGGCTAGAGTCAACAAACTGCTGCATCCCGCGCTGCTAGCTCCATAGCCCCCGTTCTCTGCAACAGGGTTTATTAGCTCGAGCACGCCCTTGCCAAGGCATTTTGTTATGATTTCTTGCCAAAGTCAATTGACATGGAAGTGAATTTAAACTGTGCGAGTGCGGAACATGCGTAGATGCAGTTGACTCAGACGATTGTTCAATGACTGGTTTCTCAGCCAAAGTGACCGTCAACTTATGTTGTCATGACATGATCAGCATGAGGGTCTCTCGAGAATCACCAATGTCCCCGGGAACGGAGCCAGCTCCCTGTTTAAGTTTAATGGTTTCATCTGAATCCAAGCAAGACTCCGCCAGGTTTATGGATACTTTATGACCAAGTAAAGGCCACTGATATTGACGCACTCGGCTTTAAACACTACTGGACCATGGACCCAGCAGCACAATGCCCTGTCTAACACCCAATTACACGAGAAGAAACCGAAAGCCCAAAGACCCCCACCCTATGTATACAAACCAGCTAGATCGCAGCGTCCAGCTTGAGCGCCGTACCCTTCCCCGAACAAGCCAGAGCCCGCAAGGCCAGACTGTCACCGCCATGTGATTAAAATGAAACAAACACTCTGAACCAGTTTAGACAGCACTGTAGCCACCCCGGCTGCCAGTTCCCTGGACCGTGTTAAGGACCCGACGAAGCCAGTCCTTCAGTAGGTAGGGGATATCGCGGATCGTGTCGCTGTGGGGGAGGAGATCCCAGCCCCTAGCGCCGTAGCGGGTGAAGTTGATCCAGGACGAGAAGATCAGGTAGCCGGCAATACCAAGGAAAGCGCTGCAATAATGTTAGTATGCGCCATGAACTGTGGGATAGAGGACTCACATGAGAATGAACCAGGTGAAGAAACCCCAGGACGAGCTGCTATCACCGTCGCCGTCATCGCCGTCCTGCTTGTTCTCACATGCATACTTGGTGTACCAAGTCAAGCGGAGAACCCTGGCGTCCTTCTCGGCCTCAAAGCCTTCCCAGATGAGAGAAGCATTTTCATACTTGAGCTGATGCTCAAGACTCGACTCTCCCTCATCGTTATCACCATCCTTGTCACCGTCCTTGTCATCGCCATCCTTCTCGTCCTCGTCGCTATTCTTCTCCTCGTCGTCTCGCTTGCTCTGTTGTGTCCACTCTCCCTCCGTTCCCTCCTTGTCGGGATCACAAATGAACTCAATGATGGCCTTTTGGTCCGTCCTCTCCTTCACGGGACCTTTGAGAGGGTCCTTTCCTCCAGCGAGGACTAACCGTAGGCCCTCCTTTTGTCTGTCGGAATTAGAGTCGCTCGTCTTGAGTCTTGTGGGGGTGACGCTGAATCGGGAGCCGCCGGCGTTCTCGAGATTGCCCGCTATCGCCACGATTTTGGTGACTCTGTCCTCTTCCTCCCCAGTTGAATTGCTGAGGAGGTGAGTTACTCCACACACTAAAGCCAGTCAGTTGGAGCTCCTGGAGCATCTCTCAAGCTTTCAACACACCTCTTGTGCCATTCGGGCATTCCGGCTCGTTCTTGCCCTTCTTCTGCAACGGACCGCACACATCCAATGTGTATGTTGTGTTGTAGTGCTCGGGCGGGCTGGATACGTATCGGGTCGTCACAACCGAGTGTGGCCCTTTGAGCTTGGACAGGTCGAACGTGTGTCCATCGGCGCGGATCTTGGCGCAGTCGAGAGTCTCTGCGCCGTATACTGGTGCGACCAGCAGAGGGAGTAGAAATGCCAGTACGTCTGGTCGATGCATCGAGAAAACTGGAAAGGAGGCAAGATAAGAGGTTAAAGGAAGAGACGACGCCGACGCGAGGCTATGGTCGGATCAAAAGGAATCGAAATGGTGCTGCTGACTCAAATGAAGGGATGGGCTCTCGAGGGAACAACTGGCGCGTGCCGTCAGGGAGATGCGTGATGGACTGGTCACGTTGCGTTGAGCTATCGCGGGTTTGGTGGCTAGGTAGGTAAGGTAGGTAGGTACCTAGCGTCAACGACATGACCAAGCTCCTGCGGCCTGGGCGGTTGTGTCATCTTGCGCCGGCACTTCCCTCGGCACGTGACATTTCACGAGCCACCTTCGTCGACCTTGACTATTAACATGTCAATAGAATTCAACAACCAAAAGAGGCATCAATCAGTCTGGAATATCAAAGCAGTCGATACTGGTGCAATTAATGGCATAACACTTCAACTCAACGACTTCTTGTATGATACAATCCCTTCTCGACGCTAAACACCATGCAGTAATCATCGCCATCATCCTCAACAATTAGACCAAAACCCGCCCATCTGGGAGCCATAGCCATAAGAAAACCCGTGACCCAATTTGAACGCTTTCCGCGGGGTATAAAACATCAATGCCCGAACTCGATTGCCGTTAGAAAAGAAATACCGTGCCAAACCTAAACTCCATCGTCGTCCAAGGCAAATCCAGGCCTGTCATCTCCCGTAAACATGGATACTTTATCTCCGCTAACCCTCAACCGGAACATCACATCCCTTGAGGACCCATCATCCCATTCATCCCCTGCATATGCTGCTGCAACTGCTGCTGTTGCAACTGTTGCTGCTGCATTTGCTGCTGTTGTTGCATCTGCTGCATCTGCTGTGCCTGCTGCTGATGTTGTTGCTGTTGCTGCATCATCATCTGCTGCCTACGCTGCATGACATTTTGCTGATACAGCTGTTGCGCTTGATTCACGCTAGAGTGTTTCATCTTCTCCATCATGTCTTGTGGAATCCTGTCAGTTCCACCGTGCTTTTGAGCTGCTTGCTGCAACAACCTCTGATAAATCATTCGCGCATTATGCTGAATCTGAGTCTGGATGGGGTTCGCACCCATTTGCTGCTGCTGTTGCTGCTGCTGCTGCTGCTGCTGAGGTTGTTGCTGAGGTTGCGATTGCTGCTGCTGCTGCTGCTGTTGTTGTTGTTGCTGCTGCTGTTGCTGCTGCTGCTGCAGAGCTTGAAGAGCTTGCATGTTCATGTTGTTGCCATTCATCATCTGCCCACTAACTTGGCGCTGCATGGGGTTGTTCCCCATTTGGCCATTCATCTGGCTCATCCGCATCATTTGTTGCAGTTGCGCTTGCATCTGCGGAGTCATCTGGCGTATCTGGCTGCCCGACATATTCTGAATCTGTTGGGCATACTGCTGAGCAAGTTGCTGTTGTTGCTGGGGACTCATCATGTTGCCTTGCTGCTGCTGTTGCTGTTGCTGTTGTTGCTGCTGCTGCTGCTGCTGAGGTTGTTGCTGAGGTTGCGATTGCTGCTGCTGCTGCTGCTTCGCCATCTGCTGACGATACGCCTGCTGCTGCTGCTGCTGTTGTTGTTGTTGCTGCTGTTGTTGCTGCTGCTGCTGTTGTTGCTGTTGCATCATCAACTGCCGCTGCATCATCTGCATCATCTGTTGCTGCTGCTGAGGTGACATCTGACCGTTCATGTTGCCGTTATTAACACCGTTCTGCATGGCCGCCATTTGCTGCTGCTGAGCGATAGCTCGCTGATGCGCTGCCACTTGGGCGATGAGTTGCGGATTCGTTTGGTTCATAGCCTGGCCATTCATCATCATGTTCTGTCCCATCTGCGAGTTCTGCGCCATCATATTGGGCGGCGGACTAGCCTGGGTCATGCGAGGAGTTGCCACCATAGCAGGACGGTTGATGGGCGTGCCATGGGGAATATTGGGCGTGGAATTAGGCATCCGTGGTGTTCCAGAAGGATGGCTCTGCTGGCTACCTCTAGAAGACATGTTGTGGGCCATAGGAACCGACATCGGCGGATTCTGGACGACAGAGGATGGCCGTGGAGGGCTTGCTGCCGCCATACCAGAGTTGGTCTGTTGCATAGGAACGCTTCCGACCATAGGAGAAGACATGTTTTGAGGAGTGCCCTGTCGGGCGATAGGAGAAGAGGCAGGTGGTTGTGAGATCTGAGCCTGGAAGCGAGGCTGCGCCTGGTTCGGCATATTGTTCGGCACATTGTTGGGTATGTTGTTGGACACAGCATTTTGCGGCGTCGCCGAGGCTGTGTTGGTGACACCATTGGCCATGGTGTTGTTCTGAGGGTGAGCGTGCTGGGTCTGGGGCACGTTCGGTCTCTGGTTGTTCTGAGTATTCTGGGTGTTCTGGTTGCTTGGCGTCGAGGCTGCTGCGCGAACTTGTGCTTGTCTCTGAGCTTCTGCTTGTCGCACCTGGGCCGCCCTCGCAGCAGTAGCAGCTTCTTGTCGGACACGTTCTTGCTCCGCCTGAGCCTGCCGCTGGGCCAAGGCAGCCGCATCTTGTTGTTGCTGTTGTCTCTGCTGTTGCAATCTCCGGTCGTTCTCCTGCTGTTTGATCTTCTCTTGCTCTCTCTTCTCTTCATGCTCTCGTTTGATATCAGCAATAACCTTAAATCGCTCGAATCTTGGCTCGAACGTCGCCGCACCGCCCGATGCGTCGCCATCTGCTGCACCGCCGTTCTGAACGCCGGTAGCAGTGGATGATAGACGCTCATCCAAGACGAGCATGAACCTCTCCAAGTCAGCAGCTGCAGCTTCATCCGCGGCCATTTCAGCGACGGTCCTCTTGCGAGTCTTGGGTTGTGGGGGTGCTTCAGCGTGTTTAGGATGAGCCATTGCTTCTAGGAGGGCGATAGTCTCTTCGGGGCTCCTTGTTGGCTCAAGCATTAAAGGCGCATTTGTCGCCAAAAGAATCTGGCCCTCCACAGCATGGATATTGCTTCCATCTAACTCCGTCTTCTCCCTCTTCTGACGCTTCGCGGGCGGCGGCATACTAGTAGCAGTAGGTGTTGGCGGAATCATGGACATTGGTGTTGAAGGAGGAGCGACGCCAGAAGTGCCCTCGTTCACTCCCCGCGGAGTAGAGGCCTTTATCAGCAAATCCATCTGGAGGCTCTCTGGGGTCGCATGGAGCACCACAGTGAAGACTCTGGGTTTTGTTGGCTTCGCCTTTTGATCATCGGGAGCTGCGGCAGCGGGAATGTTTTCCTTTTCCTTTTCGACTGCAGCTGCATCCTTTGACTCATCGCCCCCATTGGCGTTGCCGTCCGAAGACAAACTTTCTTTAGGGAAGGGAACATATGGAGACGGCGTAAGACATTGATTGTAGTTGTGAATGGATGAAGGCATCACCGTGCCCTTTGTCGATGTGGGTTTGGCAACATCCTTTGCTTGAGCAACAGATTTGTGATCGTGAACTTGGACAATAAGGCAGCCATCGTAGAAAGGCACGCCTGCATCGGTAAAGTATGAAAGAAGGTCGTGAGGAACCGTGCGATTCCTTAGATGGTCAAGGAAGACCTTCATGGGCGACTTATATGGAAACATGCCGTCTTGGTTATCGAATCGGAAATGATTTGGGTGCATATGAACGATAAGTGAGGGTGGTCGGCCGACAAATTTCTTGAGGATATATGCATCGGTTACGACTGCGGAAACATTAGTGCGCATAATACAAACGAGGCCAAGTCGATGGCATACCGTAAGGTCGGGGCTCCGCATCATGAGTTGCCGTGTCGGCAGCCATGGAAGCGGAGCGGAGGCCAGCGCTGTTTCTCGAGTGTCTTCCTGAGAGTTGCGATGCAGTTTCCCGACGTGCTCGGTTGATGGGTCGCACAGTTGACGCGGTTATGGCTCGGTCACTCGCAGAATGGGGCGGCTGCTTCGCGCTTGGCGGGGGTTTCTTTGCGGACATTGATGGAGAGGGCGAGGATTTGGAGGAGGACACGACGCCATTGGTCTGGATGCCAGGCGGGATGGGCCGTTTGACTTTGTTGGCGACATTTTGATGGGCAACTGGTCCGACTGGCGCCATCGTGTTGAAGTCGCGCTGCGCCGCGGGGGGCAGCAGATGTGACGATGTTTCTCGGCCGCTTGTATCGGCTCGATGTCAATCAGATATTTCCTTTCACGGCGCAAACATCGATATAGGATTCGCAATGGCGCGACGCCAGATCCGAGGTTGTGTTCGCCTTGTTCGGAGTTGGTCGCACGTTGCCTGGAGTTATGCGGAGAGGGCCGAAGGGGGTTGGACGTCGGGACACGGATCATCCACGGCGGCGCGGGCAAGTCTGGCTTTATCAATGCCTGAAAGGTTAAAAATGATGAAATACTGCAGACTCCGAGCTTGTCGATTCATGCGGCTTTGCCTTGCAGTCAGGTGTTCTTCTGATGAGGTTGCACGCCCAGTCGCCGCATCACGGGTCCGGTTCCTGGTCTGAGGTGGCTTACGGATAAGGTTGGATCACGTGAGATGAGCTGCAGCAACCAGCGCATAGGGACCCGAAATGAGACAGCCGAGACTAGTTGGCAACCTATCCAGGCCGAAGTGACAATTTGATATTCAAGCAAAAATCAGCGTGTCCCATATTTCGAACTACATATACTGCTCATATACTAAATCACAACGTTCATGGTATCTTCCGCCAGATTCGTAAGCTATCTTGACCTCACTCCTGGCCCTGGACTCGGCGCGCCCAGTCGTCATTGAGCCTCATACTGTCAACCACTACAACTCCCCGTCCTCGGCCAACCCTCTCAGGGCGCTGCCACCATTCTACACCTTTTCCAGCTCTCTCAGCTTCGGATTCACTGTCTGCCAGACCACCAGAGCCTCCGTCGGCGCCAACAACGAGAATGACGTCATGTCGAAGCCAGGTCTGAAGAGTTGTGATGATGCTGCCATCCTCGCCGGAAAGTGACTTTTGGAGGTAGATGACTTCCGGCTGGAGGTGTCGCAGGATGTGAACATGGCCATTGGGCGTCGTAAAAGGAAGAACCATGGTCTCCTTCTCAACAAGACTCAGAGCCTCCGAATAAACAGAGTTGAAGGCAGAGCTTGCACCAGAACTTTGTACAATCAGCAAACAACCTTAATCAGCAAAATTCATCAACACTCACAGAGGGTTCTTGGCTTCATCGCCAGGAGTTTGAGCTTGATCGTGTCCGATGTTAGAAAATGAAGAGCTCAGCGAAGTTGGCGGAAGGTTACTCGTAGTAGTATCCATTGCAGTGTCCTTCAAACCTGGGGCGTAGATCAAGACGAAGAGCTTGATCTTGGAGAAGTCATTGTGTCGGGAGATGTGGGACAGGATAGACTAGTTGTCAAGTCAATACAGGAAGCTAAAGCAGTGTCGAAGGTTAATAAACTTACCGCGTGCTCATGGTACGCGTCCTCCTCCTCGGGTCCGGCTTGAGTATCGGCAGACACTACGATCGCAACGGTCTTGCGTCGTCTTCCTCCGATGAGAGGCGAGGATGCGGTCGCGGGCGCTCGTTCTTTCTTAGCATCTGCTTCCTCCGACCAAGGGTTGGTTTCGCCATAGGGGCTCTTGTCCTCTTCGCGAATTGATGCTAGAGCTTTGCCCATAGCTGCGCTTGCAGCTGCGACACCTGCCGCCACAGTCTTACCTGTCGAGTCAAAGAACTGCTGCGGGCTTGGTGTCCGCCGCAGAGCACCAGACATGCGCGTTCCCCAGCCTCCAGAACCGCCAGCTTCATCGTCGGCCGGCGCGATGCCATGGCTCTGTTCTTCGGGTCGTGGTGGCTTCTCTGGTCCTCTGATATCTCTCGAGCCAATGTCTCTCGAGCCGTGAGCTCTGCTGTCGGCACCATAAGCTTGATTGTCGTAGTCTAAGCCAGAGACATGGTCGTCTTCGTCTTCGTCCTTGCGCTGGCTCCAAACCCAAGCGGCCACACCCACGGTCGCAACCGTAAGCGTGACTGCAAGGGGAACCCAGTGGCTCCAAACTCCCCGTCGCGACCGCGACGATCCGTGATCGGGCGACATTTATGCGGCGCGCTGTCGCATAGCTCGGTGGTGGGGACGGCGCCGGTGGCAGCGGGGGCGCAGGGCGGTACAATGTCTGTGGGCGATCGAACGATAGATAGTGCGTCTTTGCAATTGCGACGGATTGACAATGTCGCTTTGATGAAGGTGAAGTCTGGTGGCTAGATCCGGCTCTTCGATAGGCGCGGTGGCTGGTATCCCCGACATCAACAAGAGGGTGGAGCTGAAGCCATAACCCCCAGCAACCCGGGTCAGCAACCCGAGGTCCGATAAGCGCTCAGGGGCTGTTTGCCGGGGACTATTGAATATCCGCGCCGAGGTTCACACGTGAATGGTCCGGGCTGGATGTGTGGCTAGTGACGTGCATTAGCCACAGGCGGGACATCCCACCAGCCCACGTACTTTTTTGAGGTCTTGGCGACTAACTGAGTGACTCTTCGCTGCATGTCAATGCAAAACGACTCAACTGCAACCTTCAACTTGATATCGCCGAGCCGTCCGATTACTGGACCTTCAACTTCACTCTGCGCGAACTCATAGAGGCGGTTATTTCTCTGTCAAATCTCTCAGCGCCACTTCAAGGGCAGGGCACCCTTCGGCATCATGCCCCACGCAGTCTCGATGCCCTCAACCGGGCTTCAAGCCCTCATTCTTTGCGGGCCTGGCTCGTCATTTCCGACTTTTACCTCCAACCCCGATGAGAGCCCAAAAGCTCTCCTTCCTATTGCCAACCGACCTATGGTCTGGTATCCCATTGATTTCTGCTATCGGATGGGTATCACGAGTGAGTCCATCTTTAGCAAGGCTGAGTCACTGTTCGATGAGCTGGGTGGTAGCTGGCCTCCAGCACAGGAACTCGGACGTAGAGATACGGCATCAGAGCTAACAACTGCCAGCTATTACTCTGATTTGCCCACCTTCAGCATCCGCCGCAATCACCACTGCTTTAAACACTAACCCTCATCTGACTGCGTTGCCTCTGCCGCGACCAGACATTCTTTCACCGGCAGACCTTGATCAGAACACAGGTACAGCCGAGATTCTAAGACTACCAGAGATCAGAGAACTCATCACTGGTGACTTTGTTGTGCTCCCATGCGACTTGGTCTGCGAGCTCGGCGGCGAGAAGCTGCTCCAGTCATGGATGGTCAAGTCGGCCAGCCTGACGGACCTTCTTGGAACTGCCAGACTCTCCAATGGCCATCGCTCCCTCCATAGTGGAGGACTGGGAGTCTGGTACGATACGAAAACCACCACGCCTGTCAAGGGTGAGAACACCGACTTTATCGCGACGGCGCCTCTGCCCCCAACACCCGTTACGCCTCCCAAAGGATCGTTATTCTCCAGCTTATCGAAGCTTGTGTACTCTATCCCAACCGACTCATTGAACGATCTCACGGAAGAGAGGAAAGGTTTCCCGGTTCGCCATGGTTTAATGCGAACACACTCCCGCATCCGCATGTTCACCACTCACAGAGACGCACACATCTACATCTTTCCCCGATGGGTTCTGGACTTTGTCAAGGAGAATGAGCGTTTGGAGAGCATTGGAGAAGACGTGATTGGATGGTGGGCCAAGGCCGGCTGGCAATCAGGGTTGGCTGAGAAACTTCAGATGGAGTCTATCTGCAGTCAAGACCGAGTTGAAGAGAAGCCAGAGGGCGCCCAGGAAGGCGTGCCATCTCCTAGAGATCACAGTCCGGATGGCAAGTCCAGTCCAGAGAATCCTACTTCGAGCATTGGTGCAGCCAACCCGGCGGCACCGGGAAATTCCATTGGCGATGGGTCGCAGAGCAAGAAGTCTCAATTCGAGGTGCCGCCGATCGTCGCCTACATTCATTCGGCTGGAGGTTCTGCTCCGCTGATTCGTCGCGTGGACACGGCACAGCTCCTACTGGCCATTTCGCTCCAGCTCGCCAAGTTGCCCTCCCTGGAGGAGACTGGTGGGGAGTCGGCTTCGCCTTACGCACATCCGAAGAAGGTCGCCTATCCCGAAGGTGTCAAACCTCGCACCACCATCACGAAACAGGACAGCCTCATCGCCGAGAATGTCACAGTTGAGGAGAAGACATCCATCAAGGAGTGTGTGATAGGAGCCAGTTCGCAGATCAATGAGGGCGCCAAGCTATCGCAATGCCTCTTGATGGAAGGTGTAGTTGTCGGCAAAGGTTGCAAACTGACTCGGTGTATTCTCGGCAAGAGGTGCGTGATTGGTGCAGGGTCCGTTCTAACCGATTGTGAGGTCCAGGAGAATCTCCTTGTTGAGGCTCAAAGTAAGTTTGGCATTCCCCACTTCCGGTTCGAAGCGATGCGCTAATCACCAACCCTGCACAGCTGAGGACAAGGATAATAAGCTCATGAGCTCTGAGGGCTTAGAAGCCACAGAAGCAGAGATGGATGAAGTGCTTCAGGACATGGAAGCTGAAGCTGAGGAGGCAGTGGTGGATTAGTTATGACAATAAAAGTAGAGCGCGACCAAAACATAGAGCTTGAGGTGAACATGGCATCTGCTCCAAAATTCGAGTCATCTACCCTGAGTCAGAGTTTCACCAACTCGGCCGTGATGAATCCTGCCACCCGAAACAATTACAAACTAGTGCCGAGCCGATGTCGATCCCGGTCTTTCTCTGCCGGCCCGTCGCCGGTATCCAAGTGACTGACGCGCCGTCGTCTCGATCCCGCGAACTGTAGTTGGCACGCGTCAACGAACAACAGCCCCGGAAGTACGGATGAATCCGATACATGGCCTAGCAAAGGATCCAAGTGACCCCCATGCATACCTGGGGCCGCGTGTATCCCATGACTAGTCGCCGTACACTTGCGCTTTGACTAAACGTAAGCGATTGGTGATGACAGCTATGCTTGAGCTAGCCGCGCCTGTCAAATTACCAAGCGATTCCTGTTTTTCTTAAGATCGGCACTTTATGGCGTGTTCGTCTTACAGAAGTACCGAGACCAAGAGGCATCCTGTGAAAACGTTCCTAGAGTTGATGATATTACGCTCACCCTATACTTGAATAGTGACTGGTCAAGTTGCTTTGACACTAATGTTCCTCCAACCTGACAACCACGGCTTTCAACTCCAATCGTAGAATATCAAGGCCTGTTTAGCTAGGATATTTTGGCCCGACGTCCCCATATAAGCACCAAAATACGGCGCCAAGAGGCTTTAACAGAAAAATCAGTTCATTATGACCTATAGAGCCTCAACTATAGCCCAACTCCCGTAGATAGATCACATATAACGCGAGCTACCCTGGTGTCTGAGTGGAGTCACTAACCAGAAACACGTTAACTCTTTTCCCGAAACTCTTACTGACAGCTGACATACATTCCACTTCATCCCCAAGACTGTGAAAAGCACCCATACTCCATATGATCCCAGCTGACGTGGTTCCAGTCTTCCTTTTACCAGCCTGTCGGCTGTCCAGGTACCATGGTCGATCGAGTCCAGACCTAAAGATCAGCGAGAAGCAGAGCAGGCATTGGGTAGGAAATTCCTTACCTGCAGTAGCTACTCTCTGGGTTTTGACAGGTGAGGGTCAACTACAAAGGTGGCTTTCTATCATGCAGGTGCCCACTCTGCGCCCCCCCGGTCCGGGAGTGCCGAGGTCTTCTGAACTGGGCAACCAAAGCCATGACTACAAATCCTTGGTAATCAGGCCTCCGGAGCAAAGGTCCGGCTCTTCAGAGAGTGAGAATTCTTGCATTGGGCTTGAAATAGAGATGCGAAAATCACACACTCGTGGTTGACATTTGAGCAAGACTTGACATCGTCAGTATGCTTTGTTCACATATCAAACACGCTCAGTGAAAAAGAAATGCGGGGGCATGCCATTGCATTGAAAATGCGTTCTGCAGTTTTGTGGATGCTCATGTAGGGTTGACACCCAGGGATTATCGACTTGGTATTCCGGGTAGCAGTCCAATGATGTATTTGACAGCTCCCAGTTGCCCGCATATGGTAGGATATTGCCGCACTATGCAATCCGTCAGGGGCTACATGACATGAAAAACGACAGATGTAATGCAGGCTATCGTACTTGCAGGTCCTATCGAGGTTGAGAGATGTCATGTGAGGATATGGGGGGTGGATTCAACAAAAACCTCAACATCATATAATGATTTTCAGACGATCGAACGTGTTTGTCCATCAACGAACTCCGCTTCTAGGGAAATAACTACGAGAACCAAACAAGCTCCGATGTAACCAGAGCCCGCAAAGTGTTGCAGAGTGGCCTGATCATTGATCACTGGTGCTGCACTGGAGAATACTTTCCTTGGGCAGTTCTACCTACCTTACCCTACAACCTCGGAGGAGAGATCAGGCACTGAAAGCGGAGATGCCATCTTGACAATGACCATGAATGCTTGTGGCGCATTATTCTAAAGAGTTATTGGTCTGGCAAGCCCACACTTTGAAACGGATTGCAAGGACAGGCAGAGACAGGCAGGGTCACGGGGGCTGAAGAACCCGGGGATCGGGGCATTGCTCCGGTCCAAGACTCGGAAGATGGCGGCGGCAGGTTTCCTGTTGGCAGCTTTGACCTCTTGTATGCTGTTGAGACATTGCCACTACTAACAGCTGACAGCTACGAGCATCAAAGCTGAGACTAATAGATGGCAAGAGAAGATATGGGAAACTCTTGAAAAGGGAAAGCTTCAATGCTACGCACGAAGCTTGCTTGGTATGGCCTGTAATATTCCTCGGACCTAATGGTCCCCTGTAAAACTTTGGTAGAGACTGACGGTGGCCAATGTGAAGCTCGTGGGGTTCTTCATGTCGCAGAAGACAAGTGCAGATGACGCCAGAGAGACAAGTCCAGGGAGGGAGCAATCAATGAGCCAGGGTCCATTGTAGGACCCCTGACTACTCATGTTGGTCATCTCCCGTCTCGGGAGATTCACATCAATGCATCCCGGGCTGCAGTGTAACTCCGATCCTTGGGAACACGAAAGCCGCTAGACGTGATAGAGGTGTCATCCTTGTTTGGGGAACGAGGTATAGCGATGGCTAGAGGCCACAATGACGGCGATGCTGCGCCAGAGAGCCTGGATCCCCAGTTGGTATGGGAGAGGATGGGCTCGGCCGTGGGATGACCCAGAAGCTGCTAAGCGAGGGCAATCGTGGTCATTTTGCCGAAAGTAAAGGACCCAGCGAACGCTGTCGGCATACGGGAACTACCCGTTGAACAGCCCCAGAGCCCCAGAAGCCACAATCCCAGCAATGCAGTGGCCGTACTCGGGCCCCGGGAGCCAAGCTTTTGTGGTGGAGAGGTAAGTTGCCGGCGGCAGGCTGAGGGGCAAAGGTCCCCAAAGATCCAGGGCAGAGTTTTAGTACGGCCTTCTGTCATATCTCAAAATCGCAAATATGCTGGCGCTGCAAGCCTCCAACGATGGTTGCATTGGCTTGTCGCAACTCTTGCTGGATGGTAGGGTGCCTGGTGAAAGCCGTAGTGGGACGTATAGTGAGAGGGTCGATCTCAATGGCCGCCGCTAGACCGCCGGGATTTGTCCACTTACGGCCGGAGGTACAGTAGCCTGCCTGATAGTATGTAATAGGGGAGCAACAGATCTAGTGATGCTGAAAAACCAGAATGAGGGAGAGCAAGAGAGAGCCAACGTGCTGCATCCCTATCGAGGGAGGCGGAAACCCGACGGGCGATAGCCGCAATTGCCCTCCTCACCCAACTGCCCAAGACTCAGCTATATCACGCCCGAAAAGATGCTTAGAGAGAGTCAAAATGAGATTGCAGCACCATCAACAGGCAGTTAGTGTGCCTATCTGACCGAGAGCACGAGACGAGTCGGTGATGTTGTGCCTCGGCCCGCGGAGAGACTCCCGCACAGAGCTCTCCAAGGATGGACTTGCGACGTCCCATCTAACATCACCACCAAGCCCCCCTGTCTATCAAACGACGCTAGCGCGGACATCGGATGCTGGCAGAAGCAAGACTGCAGGGCAAGGGCATGGATGGCGCACGTCGGCGGCTACTTTTGTCTGATTAGACCTTCATCTTTGTCAGTGGCAGCAAGATATTATGATTGATCATCTGCGAGAGCCTGTCGAGTCTTGGATAATCCTACACAAGGTCTCGACAGGGAAAAACCAACCTGGGCCCTGTCACTCTAGAGATGAGGGAGAGTCCGCCTATGCGGACCAGAGGATGCGGGTGAGACTCTGTAGAGAGTTGGCAGATCGATGATGACATTTGTAGAGCAAAGAAGTAAGTCGAAACGGGATCGTCCCTGTGAAGAGAGCGCAAGCATTAGACAGAGATCCGTTTGGCCTGTTTCACACAGGATAGTCAACTGCCGATTATACGCATCACAGACACTCTGTCGCTTGGCACGTTGGTTCGCCAAAAACCTGTAGAAACGGCGATAGTCGTCGTTCGGAGGAGTCATCCGGCCGAACAAGCAAGAATGCCGGGCCTGGAAATAACGCGAGCTCTCCACGGGGATGGCACGGGGCTCACCAATTGCATTGCCTGTGCCAGAGCAATACCGGAGCCCGGTCATCATGCAGGAGCAGGGAAGAGGTCGAGCTTTGCTGGGAATCGGTGTTCGTAGCCAGAGGCTAACAGACCAAGAGGGCTAGAGGCACGCGAGGCCGGGCGGGAAGTGGATATGGCGGATTAAAGCCGTCAGAGGCTTTCAGCTCTGGCGTTGAGGCGTCCAAAAACTTACGATTTGGAGGACAAAGATGCAGGCTGTGGGTATGTTGTGGAATTGCAACGACCATCATGCAGCCAATCTTTCTTTGTTGGAGACGACGTTGAGAGAAGTAAAGTGCAGATATAATTGGAGCCCAGACAAAGAAGATGAAGAGGCTGCGCTGCAATGCAGAGACGGTAACTTCCAATGGGTTGGTTCTTTCCCATTCGCGGGGCCCGGAAATGCCGGAAGAATCTCAACGTGCAGGAGGCGCATCAACCTGGCAGGTACGGCCCCGTAGAGCGTTGCAAGCCCAGCCTGCCTGATGGGACGGGCCTTGGGCCTGAGGCAGCACAGTGTGGCAAGTCTCTCAGGCACAGGCAGGCATTCCCAAGTGCCTCCAGCCAGTCCCAGAGATTTGATCATTACCATCAACTCCGGACCATCTCAAATGTCTCAAGCCGCCAACCGTCAGCCCGTCATGGGCGTGAGAAGAGCCGATCAAGTAGCTGTGGGGACCAGATCTACGAATGCACTCCCCCTGTTCCCTGCTCGGCCCCTAGCTCCCCTGGAGGATCCCTGGATCGGCCCCGGAAGATCGACCGGCGGCGGAGCCAACACTAGAGGCACTTGGCTGCGGCCTCCGCGACGGGTCCTTTCAGGTCCCATGCTCGCACACGCCGACGACAGAACTCTATCGTCTACGGGTCTCTGCCTATCACATCCGGAGCCTTGTCTAATTGCCTACGCGTTAGTGTCCAGGCGGAAGGGACAGCCAGCACACTAACGAGGTGGTTTTGTCCGTCCCTTTGTTATGGCTCCAGTCGCCCTTGTTCCAGAGCGCGTTCGCGTTCCCAGGGAGCCATCAGATGAGCCAAGCTAGAGACGAGGCAAGTAGCGATAACCCCTCAACCCCTCTGACCCCTCAATACGAGATGGATTTGGAGATATTGGTAAAGATGAGGACATGGGAAATGAACAAACCGAGGGCATCTGGAACTATTGCCTGTCTGCCCTCTCCCTCGATGGTGAGCCGCGAGTTTACCACTGACAGCCTCGGGCCTTTGGGAACAACTCCGAGTCCTTTGATGGCAGTATATGGGCCTTGTCTGGGTTGGACGACGTATCATTATTTCTGTTATCTCGCTTTTCAGCCAGAACGCCCACAGCCTTGGCACTATCAGAGTCTTATGCGCGTCCCACAGCCCTGCCTCGTCCTGGCCTGACCTCGTCCAAGTTGAGTCGACATGCACCAGGCCCTGTCCACCTACTATCCACACCTCAGCCTCTCAGCGCCACACTCCAACTGCCAAGCTAACGTTCAGTAACCCGAGGCTATGAGCGGAGCGCGCACTGTAATACCTGAACGGTTCTCCAAGCGTTGGGGCTAATTAAGAACAGGAACCGTGCGTAGCTGAGAGGTAAACCCGTTACGGTAGCCGTCGGGCTCTAAATCGGTCTAACCGTCGCTCAAACGTCAATAGGGTCCGTTTGTCTATTCTTTATTGTTCCTCTCCACACAGCCGCCCTTCCCACGCTTGCGAGTCCAGTGCCTGGCCACACATCCTACCACGCTCAGGCACGTTGGACGAGTGCCGACGACACCCCTGTCCGCCTGCGCGATGTAACACACTGCTTCTTTTGTTATCACCAGCCCGAAAGAATAGCTAACCAACCAACCACCAGCCCTGCTGGGCCGCGCTGGAGCCGACCATGTCATGACATCACATCCATATCACACAGGGCGATCTGTCTGGGGAAAGGCCGACGTTGACCTTCCCGCGTTGCCTGTCAACGGCACACAAAACGCTCCGAAACGTCTCCCGGAACATCATCTCTGCCGTGGCCCCCAATCGAGATGGAGGACAGTATCCTCAACGAAATACGTACCGTATCAATTGATAATGGCAATCAGGAACAGCCGCAGTTCCGCTCTTGCGTTGAGTGAGACCTGCACCGCGTCCAAAACCACATTGTTGCTTTTCTTATAGGGCCAAATTATTGCCTCTCCCCTTTCGCAGGTTTTCAATGGCTCCACATCTTCACCTGTTGAGAAGACACTTCGTGTCTAATCTTTTGCGCTTCTGGCAGGCCAAGGGAGTTGAGCGTGGAGTTGTAGATGGGCTCTAGATGGGCCTTGTTTCTCCTCAGAGGTTACACATCCAGGCACGCTCAGGCACAACTTTCGGATCCTCTCGGCCAGGATAGCCTTGTCTCACCGTGACGGTCTTTTTGGCGGAGATTTGCCTTGTCCCATTCCTTGGGTCCATGTTCATTACAGCTGGCGGCGAGAAAGCTGGCAGGCCCAAAGAGATCTGGGGGCATCCACTTGTGTGCATCCATTGCCCATAGCCATCCTTGGTCTCTCTGGGGATCGAGGAGAGGGTGTGTATGGGGGGCCTAGTGTAGTGGAGATGCGAAAGATGGAGGGCTGTCGTCAGATCGGGTACGCCATCCACCCCTTGGGGTCCCCTCCACACACTCATGCAGGGACCGATGTTGTTGCTTGCTTGTTAGTGAGCCTTCTAGTCTGGTGTGAGTGCATCAACACCTCTACCCTCCCCATCGTCCATGTCGGGGATCCGCAACAAGGACCAGGGCAGCAAGGCTGGCTGGTAAGGTGTGGTTCGTGGAATCAAGGAACCACCCCATTGCCGTTGACACCACGCCCATACCTAGCCCATACGCGGAAACTACCAACATGCCCGCTCAGGATAGCTCGCCATTACGAGTACCGACAGACCTTTGTTCTTTCTCTCTTTTCAACAACCTGCGCCATCGCCTGGCCTTAGCTTTGGTCAAGTGCTCGAGTGCCTAGCGCTCGGATCAAGTACCCAGTCTGTCATGGTCTCTTTATCGGCTCTCGTCTCGTTGTATAACTATCTAGTTGTGGGCTAGTCGAGCTGAAGGCGTGCGAGGCATAGCGAAACATTTTCAGGGACGCTTGCTGATAACTGATACACCATCATCCAAAACATCACACTCTATGCGAGCAATAATCCACATCCACAGTGGAGCGCGCCTCTCCCGCCCTACTTCACTAGAGACTAGAGACTCGTCTCGATCACACTGTCCAGAAACCATTGACCCCAGTCCGCATTCTTGACCTGGGTGTGTTCGACCATACCTTGTCTCTCGGTGCCTCTCTACCAGGATCAGGTACAGTCGAGGATCTGCCGTTTGCTTGATCTGCACCTTGAGTGTCTCAGTCCCGGGTCTCTTACATCGCTACCCATTCCACCTCATCTCTATATCTTGAGGGCGTCCGTCGTCGTGGGAGAAAAAGCATTCCCGACAAGACTCACCAGTTCATCGCAAGCTTGAAAGCACCAAGACGTTTGACTGTCTTTCGACTGAGTCTTCTCCAACCTTTGGAACAAACCTTGAGCATTTCTGCCCTTTATTCCAAGGAGACTCAGACACATACACAACACCCAAACACTCTTCCTTCTATACTTTCAACACACTCCTTTACTATCAATCACAATGGCAATGCCCTACGAGTCGGATTTCCGGTTCGAAATGGACGACGGCTTCAGTCTGTGCAGCCAACCCATGTCCTGTCCCGGAACCTCAACTAGCTTCTCGTCTGCCTCATCAGCTTACGATCCCTTCACGCCAACATCTCGACGGTCAACACCTCATGAATTCAGCACCCTGGACTTTGATGGCCCTTATAGTGCTGCCTCACACCGGACCGAGCTGACCCCTCCTTCATCTGCCATGGGAAAGTTCCTCTTTCCCGTCAAGACCGAGCCTGAGCAGATGCCTTTCTCTGATGCCCTGCCCAACACTCCGATGAAGAGAGAGAACATGGGCTTCGACTATGAGCCCATGTTGGATATGAACATGGCGCACCATGGCTCAATGGGCTCATTGACACCCTCAAACTCCTTCGGCATGTACGGATACTCCCCAGACGCGTCAATTGGGGCCACCTCTTTCATGATGACTCCTACACAGAGCCTTTCCGGCTCTGAGGCCGCCGAGACCGCCTCATCGTGGTCTTGTGCCAACGACAGCCCGATTTCTTTCTTTCCTAACAAGCAAATTCCCAATGACTTTGAGTCGTTTGACCTGGACCGTCACTCCCAGTCGCCCCTGGGTGGCTACTCTCTACATGACCCCAACTCTCCCAACCGGATGCGCGCCCAGCGAAAGATGATGGTTCACGAGATTCAACGGAAGACCACAGAACTTCAACGAGCACAGATCCGGACTTCAAGGAAGCGGTCCATCAAGCCTGAATCTGCACCGGTCGATGTTGTCCGGAGAGCCATGTGCAAGTGCGATTACCCCGGTTGCCACAAGGCATTCCGACGAAACGAGCATCTCAAGCGTCACAAGCAAACGTGAGTGCCATCCCCTGAAGAATGCTTACACAAGGTCGAACAAAATGGCTAACGACGGCTGGATAACAGTTTCCACGGCGAAGGCCCCAACCGGTTCTCGTGCGAGTTCTGTGGAAAGGACCAATTCAACCGTCAAGACAACCTCAACAACCACCGCAAGCTGCATGCACGACCCAACAGCCGCAATCGCGGAGTTGAGTTCATCCCCGCGGCAGTTCCTGTCATTGAGCAGGAGGAGCGCAGCCGAAAGCGACGAGCACCCTCAAAAGCAAAGACGACCGAGAAGCGGGGCCCGGACTACTGAGAATGTTGACGGGTACCTTGCTTGAAGGATACTGCAATATCGCCACCTGCGAGAAACAGAGCAGTCGAGAGGAGCCAGTGGGGACCACTCAGATGAGACATACACGACGCCAGCACCATCTGTTTGGAGGCACATGCACACACACCTACTTACATATTTGTCCACACACATTCACGTTTACATTTACAACACATGAAAGCGGAGCTGGGAGAAAAAAGAACTGCAGCCTGGTTGTCATCTTTTTGCGGTGAGCAACACAGCAATGCGCGACCCAAGCAAGTGGCCATATTGGGAAAGTGACAGGGGAAGGGGAGATGAGAGGCTTGCAGGTGTAATGGTTGTACGATTGGTCTGCGGAAGGAGGCGGATGGAGTCTGTTTGTCTGGTTGGTTTTATGCATGATTTTGTTGTTTTCACACAACCAAGTCCACGGTCAACGGTGTCGAGGCGTTTGCATGGGGATTCTGATTCGGTCTCAAACGAAGAGAATCATTTTTAGGTTTTGTTTTTCTTGTATTATTGCTTCCTCCCACATTACATGATGGTGGAATGGCTCAAAGCATTAGGGTGGTGGACGGACACAGGAGTGTGCAATAAAAAGTCTAGTCTTGAACAAGATGAATCACTTCACATACACTGCGCCTTTACCATGTTGAGAGAAGATTCCAAGCCGGTACGATATGTCAGAAGAAGGCAGGCTGAAGGTGGCGTTGGGTATCGAATGAACTTGAGGTCATGGCGGCGACGAGATGAGTAGGGGACCTCTGTGGCTTAGAGGTGGGCTAAGGGAGAGAGACAGAAGAAGGCGAACATCAGAACAGGACAGTACCGAAGGCCAGTGGTACAGATTGCCAGTATTGGAGCCTGTGATGACATTGGATGTCTAGTGTCGGAGTACAGTCCGGCTATACCAAGAGGGGAGATGGATACAGAGGAGGCGGAGATGTCAGAAATGATGAAACGAGGCTCAAGTGGCAGATGCCCTCTAGTTGGACACGAAGAAGAAAAGAGAATGCCACTGGGGAAAAGTTGACACAGACTCAAGCCACCGAGTCTCGCCAGAGCAAGAGGTTCGCAGCATTTGATTGACTGGCAAAGTGCTCTTCGCTTAGGACCAATCCCCATCGTGTCTTAGATCTCGGGCGAGCAACCGTCGATCCGTGAGTCAAACAGGGGACCAGCCAGTCCCATCCGGCCCCGGCCCCGGGGGACATCGTTTATTCTGTATCCAGAAGTAGGATAGCTTCTCCCAGTGCAGTGGGAGCTGTGTGAGGCCCGACAGTCTTCGGGTATGACAAGTGACTTGCAGGTCTGGATGGTGGCTACAACTGTAGTAGTGGCTGGGCATTTTGTGGAGAGGAGAAGACTATCAGGTTTGAAGAATGTCTACGAATTAGAGCAATTAGCTTGACATTAGAAAAAAATTACACGTCCTTTCCTTGATTCTTTGTAGTGGATGAGTGGATGCCAATGGCGTTGTCTCTGCGAGGTTTTGGCCTCCCCCCAGGTTGACACCAAGGAATGTTGATTCCATTACTATTGGTAGATGCATTGAAGAGACTGACCGACATATCGCTGAAGGAAAAGTGAGCACCCAACTCGCTCAATGTGACGCTGATGTGTTGTCTTGCATGCTGTATGTGTGATTGCGGGCCGAGGCCGTGGTGGAGAGGATGAGCAACATGTGGGAGGGAAAACAACGTGCCCCCCCTTCACCCGCCGCCCGTTGAGGAAAAGAAAAAAGTGAGAGTGTGCCTGGTGGGAGTGCCAGCGTGTACAGTATGTGAGCGGGATGCATAAGGGATGCATTAGTAGCCCGCATGTTGCATAGGGGCACAGCACAGTAGTTGTGTCTGATCAACGTGGTCTTGAAGATGAGATGGTACTGATGCTACTGCTACTAGTTTCCAATGAATGCGTAAACAGGGCCAGTAGACGTCGAAGTTGGTGTCTTGGAGTGGAAGGGGACCCTCAACCAGTACTAGATGCCAAGGAGTGGCCTTATGGGCTGAAGCAGCCGTGCTGATAAAGGGAATGGTGGACGATCTACGGACGTTAGGGGTTCGTGCGTTCTGGTGTTTTTGTTTGCAACATTGGCTGTTGGCTGCTGGAATATGAGAGCGTATGATTTGGGCTCCATGTCTGATGAGAATCTTGAGCAGGCTGAGATGGGGGCTGACACCCGTGGACCCTTGGTGAGGGGTTGTGCTATTGTTGAGAGCAAGCAAAAAGCAAAAGAATGGCATTAGATAATGAGCACGGACCGTTTAAGCCTCTTTTTTCTACTCTGTGTGACATGTGAGTGGGTGCTTGGAATGGGCATGAGAGGACTTGAGACGAGGCTTTTGTGTAACCAAGGATGGAAGAAGGCTCTGGAACCCGGCACAGTAGGCTTGTCGATTCAGGGGCACTGGGACACACACTGGCATCGCTCACTTTCTTTGATTAGCTTCGAGTTTCTTTTTTGCCATCATGGCTTTGATGACGAGTCGATTGCTGATGCGCTATGCTTTCAGCTGGCAGTCCATTCAACCAGGTTTGGGTGTTATTGAGTCCAGCCCGTCTCGGGGGGAAGACCCTTGCAAGGGACCCTTGGTCGGCACTGGCAAACTCTCCGGTTCAATGGTCAATCATCCATTGTCAGAGGTGCGCGTGACATATCGGTCCGAGGGTTGACTACAAAGGGCCAGGCCTTTGTCTCGTCTCGAACGCTGCTGTTTGGAGCGGCATGGCCGAGAAGATGTCATCGTCGAACAGACGGAGGAATAGTCGACAAACGGCCTGCCACGCCGTTTTCAAGCGGCAAGAGTCCGCCTGCAGTCCGCTCCGGAGGCTAGCACGTGAGGGCTAGCTTGCATGTCACGGGCGGGAATGGCTTCAGCTGGCTTGGTGTCAAGCACGAGGCGACGGTTTTTTCGGATGTCACCCAACAAGGTTTGAACGGCTCCAGCGGTTATCGAACGGGCAAGATCCAGGCCAGATCCGGGCTAGATAGAGTTCATTCCAACTCCGTAGTGTCGGTTTTTTGGCCCGGGAATATCTGCTCGACTGGGAAGGGAAATGCGCAGATGCGCGGGATGGTGTCCCATGGATCCAGAGTCTGTATGCATCTGCATCTCGGTGGCTGATCTGGACTCGGTTGGTCACGCCCTAGGGCGCTTTTGCGAATACGGATGGCCCAAGAGCTGGCCGTCCATATCTGGTCAAGCAGTCCAAGTAGGGATGGTTGCACCGCAGAACAGTCAGTTGTGATAGAGGCAATGACGCAACGAGAACGGGAGTGGAGAGGTTAGTTCCGGAGACTTTGAGCACCCAAGAAGAAGAAGCAGCAAAAGAAACGGAGAGAAAGGAAAAAAAGAGGAGAAAAATTTGCTCAGTCAAACGGTTGAGCGTAGGTGTATCTACGAGATGGCCGTTTTCAGCGTCGTACATGTTGATCGACACGAGGCTTGCAGCAGTCCAGGCACGTTCCGTACAGCGTCGAAAGAGAAGCGTCGAAAGAGAAGCGTCATTGTGGCCTTTTGCGAGATGTGATAGATCGCGGGGAAAGAAAGCACGGAATTGGTTGGTGGCGGAGATATCAGCTGCAGCGTCTGTTACTTGGCGATATCGATGTCGATTCGATGTCGATGGGCCATGTCGATGAGCGATGAGCGATGAGATGAGACGAGATGCAGGATGCGCTTCGTCCCGAGAGAGATCGCGATGAAGGAGATGCAAGTTGCTTCTGCCCCGATCGGATGCAGCATTGCATCGGTCGAGCCCACAACGAGTGACACCTGGGGCATGTCACTCCCGACATGGGGGACCTTGAGCTTTGCTAGCCAAGGTACATGGTGAAGCTGTTGTCGTGCGTATCCTAATTTCTGGTGTCTGTCTGCTGCTGGTGTTTGTCCTCGAAGCCATGATTTCTCTTGTTCGTCTTCCTCATTTACCGTTGGTGCCGTACCCCCTGGTCGCTGCCTCTTGGCACCTGTGGCAGTGGTGGAGGCGGAGGCTCACAAAGCGGACTGTGCGCTAATTCCCCAGCTCGCACTCCATCTCTCCACTGTCATCATCCGCCACCTCAGGTCAGGTCAGGTCAGGTCAGCCAGCCAGCCAGCCTGGCTCATGTTCAACGCCGTCGAGGAACCCTCTATTGTCCGCCATCTGGCAGTCCCTTTTTTTTCTTTTGTGTTAGCCGAGACAAGACGCAGGTGAGCGGCGCGTCGCCGTCGGCTTCGGCGTACCTCTGACCGAGGCCCCGCCCGTATCGATTATCGTAAAGTAGCGTCTCCCCGTCTTGGTGGGTTTCATTATACAGTAGCTTGTACTAATGCGATTAGAACGCGATGGCTTCACTTCCGTCGTACGAAGACGCCGTTTCCGTGGATTGGCTCCGCCTGGTGGTCCCCTACGTCTACCCTCGCGACTACCCGGCCTTGTGCCGTGTTAACCGTCGTTTTTGGGAGACGTTTGCTCCACGCCTCTGGGGTGATATTGTACGGTCAGGTAGGGATGCTGGTGTAGATTCGGATGATGGTAAGTCGAATGGCTGTTACAGGCTGTGTTCGCAAAATGTTACTGACCATGTCAGATCTAGGATGGCTGCTCAATTCTGTCTTCAGCCAACTTCCCCAGACAAGGCCTGAAACGAGGAGCCTTGTCCGCGTCTTTGATGTGCGGCTCATCAGGGGAACTTATTCATTCGATATGGAAAAGAACCCCAACCATGGCCTAAGAGAGGCGGTCAAGGCTCTCCCAAATTTGGCCTGCATCCTGATCGATGGCCATGAAGACTTGAATCCGGCCGAGTTTCTGCTTACCGACCGGCAAATCCTCTTGCTGAGTATGGCAGATTGTCCAATCCCGCTACCCAGCAAGTTTGTCACCTATGACTGCGTGCGTGGGCTCGTGTACCTCGATATCTCGGGTATTCCTGGCTCCGCTCGCCCGTTCTTGCAACGGGACTTGCTACCAGAGTTGCGCGTCCTCAAGATCCGTAACAAGGAGCTCGATGATGTGGCCCTTGAAGTCCTAGCCGATCAGTTTGAGACTCGCCTATGGAGCCTCGACCTTAGCAGCAACAAGCTAACGGATCACGCGCTCGAGTTTTTAGGCGCTCAGTGTTTGTGGCCAGCTGACCTTCGCTCTGATGCGCACTTTGAAGTTGAGGGTAAGCTGGAATTCGGGAAAGG
This sequence comes from Fusarium sp. JS1030, assembly GCA_000966855.1. Taxonomy (NCBI): domain Eukaryota; kingdom Fungi; phylum Ascomycota; class Sordariomycetes; order Hypocreales; family Nectriaceae; genus Fusarium; species Fusarium sp. JS1030. The sequence continues at coordinate 994,028 of JWIW01000095.1, read as the reverse complement.
AACTCCTGACTATGGAGGTTGGATTCGTCTGATCGAGTCTCCTTGGAGCGGCTCCTTTAATCACCCAGATCGTCATCATGTCGATGCACCATCTTATGACCGTCATGATATCTTGCCACAGGAACATGAACGAAAAAGGTTGGACGGCCGGATACCCATCAAGTCAGACTCGGCAGATGGTCTGTGCCGGGGCCTCCTGGAAGAAGATCCTTACTTCCCGGCGACTAGTTTCCAGTCCTCCCAGGGCCTGTCCCATCTGAACTTGTCCGACAACCAGATCTCGTCACTAGGGATCAGAAAGCTGCTGACATTGAGCCGCGGACATTTGCAACAGTTCTCTTGTGATTCCATGCCATTAGTTCCCCTCTCCAAGATCCCTTCACAAGCCTGGCCAAGGTCAGCCAGGTTATATGGCTTCTTTGCGGCACACACACTGCGGCCTGTCTTCTCATCGAATCTGCGTACTGTGAGATTGCACCATTCACTTGTCACGCAGATTCCTACGTTGGAGATTGACGGCGTCTCGACCATGGCTCGCCTGTACATTACTGAGAGCCTAATACTGCCGCGTTCCGAAAAGGCCTTCCCCCAGGCTTTCGTACCAGACATGAACCCCCGCGTGACATCTCTGACCCTCACGCGTATCCCGCGACGGTCTTCTGGCCCACTCATCAATAAATTGATCAACTTTCTGAGACTATTGTCGGCTCAGGAACGATTGATCTTTGACGCCTCGTCGCGCCGAGGTCCCGGCATTCTGGCTGGTCTCAGACACTTGCGGCTCGAGTTTGAACCAGATCCCTACGAAGAAGGCTTTTCTATGGCCGAAGACCTCGATGCGGAAGACTTGATGAACTCCGGGGAGAAGGGTTTCAGCTTCTTCGAAGACGATGCACAAAGACCGCAGCCGAAACCCTCGGCCACCTTGTCTAGCCCTAGCCGAGCCCCGAATTCCACTCTACCCGTTCAACAGGAGTCTGAGTCGGTTCGAAACGAACCCGAGTACCTGGAAACAGACATCATAATGGATGGACAATCTGCAAATGCCAAGGTATGGATCGGCTACAAGGTGAACAGCGACCCCGTGATCAATCAGTACCGGAGGCTGGTGTTGGAGCATCACGTCCGTGACCATGTTGGGCCAGCCACACCTGAACAGATCCTTGCGGGGATACCTCCTTCAGCCCTCATGTTCCATATGGCGTGGTGTATGGCAATAATGCCCCCAAAGATTGAGGCGCCGACGCGCGTCGAGCTTGAAGCCATGAAGGATGTCCTCGCTGAGCTGAAACGGTTCCGGCTTGACGCGAGGGCCAAATACCTCCAACTGCAGAAGGAGTTTGGGAGTAGGAGGGTGCCGCCCGGATCACCCCATGGTTTCTGGCTAGGGAAACTCGAGGTTTCGACTCAGGAGGCGATGCCACAGAGTAGACCTTCCCAGTATTGGCGATGAGTGCTCGGGATGAGTGGCAGTTGCCATCCCCGTAACTATTGGAGCAAAGCTGTTTCGGCTAGTGTCTTTTCTTGTGGATATTTAGTGGCTATTTAGTTAGGGTTGGTTGAGCATAGCTTTTGGCAGTATTATGATACCCTCATGTATGAACACGATGAAATGAGATGCATGGCGCCCTGCTTGCACACATCTTTACATTATGTAGACCCGGTTGTTTCTATAATGATTGACATCTCATCCTGAGTAGAGGCTTGGAGAATGTGACAGTGATCTTTGTGGTCTTGACCAGTTCCGATACAACAGAGCTTTGACGGATACTTGGTGCTCGGGTCTTCAGTCAGCAGCGCGAGGACGGGATTACGGTTCTTTGAGACCACAACGGGCACGAGGCTCAGGTCTCAGAAGGGCCCTATCACAAAGGCATTGACCAACATGTTGGAGTTTCAGTTGCATTGTTACTGAGGGCGAGTTCCCGGTATTTGGGACTGATGTAAATTGCTTCATTGTGATATGGAACAGTCAACTCACTTCTCTCGGATGAGTGCCGGCTTAATGTGCAAACACGGGCAGTCCATGTATCAATACTGCACTTGTCAATTGCACTATTGCGTCGTAATTTCTTATTACGAGAACATGAGGCTTTCTTCCAGATGGAGGGGGCGTCTTGTAGTTTTCTCAGCTACATCAAGGCTCGCTTACAAGATATAAGACAGCAGAAAAGCTTAAATGGTGACGGAGTACGATTCGGATGACGGGCTTGTTGGTTCTCGGCAGTTGTTCTGTTGGCTGATCACTTGCGTCTATACCTTCACCCCTTTTGCTTGGCCTTGTTTCCCCTTTCCGCAGAGGCAGTGAGATGGATCATCATCAAGCCATATGCAGCTCGCTTGAGAGACCACGTCAAAGCGCAAGAGAGGCGAGAAACTTGACATGCCGGCAGAGGGTCCTTACATGGCTTACAAAGGTTGAGGTCATGACGGTGCAGTGTCGATTGGTGCCACGCGTGACAACCGGGCTTGCGCCTTGTCGCGGTAGAGCAGCGGGTGGCACTGCTCCAGAGGTCGCGATGTAACACGGATGAACCACTGCAGGCGACGGAGCGAACTTGAGGCGTTCCATCTGCCGCCGGCCGAGATCTGGCGGAGATGGAGATGGAGATGCCCTCGGCAAAGGAGGCCTCATAGACTTTGCCGGCTGGCTAACGCAGGCGACCCGAGCCGTCGGCACCACTGAGACAGGATGGCAGATGCGATTTGCTGGGTGTCTCCGCTGCGGATATGGGCAGAGTTGACATGTCGTTATTTTTGAGTGCCCGATTCCCCAGCGTGGTCTAGACCGCCCCTCGGATCCAGCACCTGATGTCGGTAGTTCGATTAGCCAATATCGAGACTTTTAGTGCCTGATTAACCCCTTGCCCCTTGAAAATGTTTGCCCTTTAGGTTCCGCGCATAGCGGATTTGCGGCGCGTTATTTTGTGCGAGGCTATTCCCAATGTTTGAGGGAGTCCGGTGCACACTTCCGACACAGGCACAATTCAAGGATCATGACACCGACGGGCTGGGAGAGGGCGTGTTCCGGGATCGCCGCTGCATGACACTCGAACGGTCGGATCTTGCATCCTTGGGAGATTTGGTGTTTGGATCCGGTTCCGTGAACGCGTCGGGGAACCAACACCAACACCAACACCAACCTCCGGGCTCCGGTTTCCGGGTACCCGGAACTGACCTCCAACAGCTGAAGGCACATTCCGGCTAACGGTCACGATAAAGTCAAAAAGGGAGGAACGTAAACGAAGCCATCGCCAGAACAAGTCACAGTGCGCGGTGAACACTCGAGTTATTGGTCGTAGTGTCTGGACCGTGTTTGTGAGAGCAACGGACGCTCCCGCTCCTTGCGTGGGCTCCGTATCGAGTTGAGCCAGGCTCCCGGATCCTTTGAGGAGGCCTGCTCGTTTTAGCGGTAGATCATGGACGCAAGAGCCCGAGGTGTTGGTTTTGTTGGTTACAGCTGTCGTCTTGGCTCCGGCGCCGGATGATGCACCCGGAACGGGGCCCGTTATGAACCACCAGAGTTTAGCACCGACTGATGCTAGAGTTGAGTCGGACATGACAAGTTTACGGGTTGTGGGCGTCGTACGGTATCTCGCCTCTTGTCTAATTCATCATGCTCAAAACAGCTCACAGCCTGTCGCAGAGTCAGGGGAGGCATGATATACCCCAGACGCAGAGCACCAAGAGATAAATGGCACCATCACCACCGTCGCAGGTTTATTAAGGATCACCCCGGTCATGCCACTCGTGGTCCAATCCCTCCGGTCGGTGGGGCTCCTCGGCCGGCCGCTGATCCCGGCCGGACCCCGGCGGCGACGGCTCCGAATGGAGCGAAAAAGTGAACCCGGACGGGCCGGGGGTCGAGGTTTTTGTTTACTGTATATAGCGATGGGAACAAACCACATTCAACGTCATCTGAGCAGATAATCTCCTGGCGACGTCACTAGGGGCTGTAAACGCATGTTTATGAGGGGGGATATAAGTGATGAAAGGTCCTAAAGCAGATCTTTGTAGCAAGCAAACCATCTTTTAGTGTCTTCCTCTTCTTTCGTTGTCGTTTAACTACTCTCCATTCATTTCCCGTGATCCATTTCCACTCGTTCAACCTACTCTCTTCCATCATGAAGTCCGCCATCATCGCAGCCCTAGCCGGCCTAGCCGCTGCGTCTCCGACCGGGCTCTTCACGCGCGGCCAGTTCTGCGGACAATGGGACTCTGAGACGGCGGGCGCCTACACCATCTACAACAACCTGTGGGGCCAGGACAATGCCGACTCGGGCGAGCAGTGCACCACCAACAACGGCGAGCAGAGCGACGGCAGCATCTCGTGGTCGGTCGAGTGGACCTGGACTGGCGGCCAGGGCCAGGTCAAGTCGTACCCCAACGCTGTAGTCGAGATTGAGAAGAAGTCGCTTGCTGAGGTTTCGAGCATCCCAACTGCATGGGACTGGAGTTATACTGGTGATGGTGTTGTTGCAAATGTTGCCTATGACCTCTTTACTGGCTCCACCGCCGACGGTACTGAGGAGTACGAGTAAGTAACATGATGAAGTACTGTTCTTGTATAGTTTCTAACATCAAAAGGTTCATGATCTGGCTCGGCGCCCTCGGAGGAGCTGGTCCCATCTCGGCCACAGGCTCTGCCATCGCCACTGTCGAACTCGCCGGGTATTCATGGCAGCTGTACCAGGGCAAGAATAACCAGATGAACGTCTTCAGCTTCGTCGCCGAATCGTCTGTCGAAAGCTTCTGCGGCGACCTTGCCGACTTTACCGACTACCTCGTTGAAAACCAGGGCGTCAGCGACTCCCAGATCCTCCAGAGTGTCGGCGCTGGCACCGAGCCTTTCGAGGGCACCAATGCTGTCTTTACTACCAACAACTACCATGCTTCCGTCTCCTACTAGACTGGTTGAACCAACTTAAGTCTGGGCACTGAGTTTGTCTGGGTGATGGAGGATGGTGTCGATTCAGTTGTATATACTTGCATAGAACAACGTAATTGTACATACAGGCTTTGATCAGCCACCAACTAAACTTGACCTATGTACAAGTCTATCAAGATCCCGGTGACTTGGGTTTATGTTAGCTCTCCGTATTAATGATGTAGTCTAGACACCAGCCTTCCATGTGCTACATGTGACCTTGAACGGCCCATGTGTCTGCATCACTGAGACGCCGGGAGGGAAGAGACCTTGCCGGGAGCCCGGAACTCATAACATGGATAATATCCCGTCTTATGATCAACTCTGCATGTGCACCTCAGCGGCACTGTTGGTAATCCCCATCACCTGGATACCGACAGAAAGGATTGTAACCGTTCTGACGTCGCATAACCTAGACCGGCTGTCTACATCTGCCGGCGGGGGTCAAAAATAGTGAAGCGGAACTACATTACCAGCATGTTAACCCCATTTCTGCTCGTCTTTTCCCACCTAGTCCGTCTCTGGGTATCTCTGGATACATGAGTTGCCGAGTAGAGGATCGACAAGACTCTGCAGTTGCTGTCGACTGCGATGGAGCCATGACCGAAAGCTGCTGCATCTCTGACTTGGCTGGAGCGAGCCTAGATACATGATACCAAATAAAATAGCTATTTGGATATTGTCACCACTTAACCATGACTTGGTAATTGCGTCCAATGGAGCGCTATAGCTTCAACAAGAGATGGGAGGAGAGTTCTAGCGTCTAGTGATAAGGGGAATGAATATCCTTCCATTGCTTCTTGGGTCGGTAGTTGCATGTTTTGAGCGGCATAGAAGTAACCCACGGACTTTTCTCATAGAAAGTTTAGATAGATTGCAAATGTCTGCATCGGGTGGTATTGAGGCCTACAATCCTCTACAACATTGCCGGCACATATTCGAGGACTTTGCCAGACGTCAAGGAACTGGTGGGTAGCGTTGCGACTTGACCGTCAAAGCTACCGTAACATCGTCCCAGCTTTCCCCTCTTCCCCCGCCCCGGAATTAAAACGGACAGTGTTTGTTCTGTGAGATTACCTAGCTTGAGTAAGCTTGTATTTCACGAACGGTCAAGAATGTAACCCGAGTACAGAGTTTATGGCCAGTCCCAAGTCTTGGCCACCTTTATAACTATTGTACCCCACGAGTAAATGTTACATCGAACTCAATAGGTACATTGCCTGTAGGTACTCAAGTCACCTCGAATACGCAGCAATATTCAGTGGTTCTTGAAGTGGTGATGGCGGTGATGTTGTGAAGGCCGGCATCCCGAAGCAGCCGGCCAAGACAATATCTCCACCGCTACTGGCAATCATTGCCACGAATGAAATTGAACTAATTGGATATACATACAATACAAAGACATCTCATAGCAGAGGCTGTCAAATAGTAGACGATGGAAACTGCATTTCTATAAACATTAATAGCGGATATCCTCGGCCCAAAATGAAAAGAATTCAATAAGATGGCCATAAATAATAAAAGTCCCCCGCGCTTATGATTAGATCTTCACCGATTCCTCCCTAACCTGCGCCTACTTCCTTTGGCGGGATCTTCATCTGCATGGCAAAACTGCCGACGTGATTTCAACCGCGTGACAAGCAAGGTTTGCCCCCCCCAGATTGACAGATTGCGGGGGAGATCGGAGTTAATCGACCCGAGATGGGTGACGTCTCGCTTATCTTATCAGCCAAAGACAGAAACAACCAACCTGAATTCGATACCATTTACATCACCAAGTTCTGTCTCTCTCCCTTTTCAGAGAAAACAGACATCCCAGGCAAACACGCAGGCACACCCTCTCCGGACGGACGCCCGGTTGCGGATCCGGGGGTAGGACAGACGAGATGACAAGGATCTAGCGGCGCACCCCGATCAAGAATCAACAGGGATGCCTCGTTTTGTCCCTTTGTGCGGGGAAAAATGGCCAGTTTTTTGGCAATGAAACTCTGGCACGTCTTTTGCTTGATTAGAGCCGGAGATTCGGGGAGGAAAAGTCCGCAATGCAACGCCCAGAGCGCGTGCAACTCTGGCAGTTGGGACGTCCAACTTGAGAGGCTCGGTTCAAGTAATTGAATTCAATTCACATCTTTACCCCCTTGAGATCCCAACGCGTAAGCGACGAGCGGGGAATGCAGATGCATGCAACCGTCCGCATCTTGATGGGGGAGGGATGGTAACACGTACAGTATCCAGACAGGCTGATGCTTGCTGCTGGTGTTCTTGGGTTGCTTCTGGGCACAGGCTAGCGCTGCTACTGTGCTGTAGCTATTCATCCGGTGTGCTGCAGTCCACACCTAAACAGCCGACACAGTATGCAATCAGCAATTCATTCTTCAGGGACCGTCATTATTGAATCAGACTATTCTCCCCGCGTCCCTGGTATGCACCTGATTTTGTCCGCTGTACCTAGAATCTACACAGGCCAATCCCGACTGGCCGATAATCAAATAAAGAACCAGAACCTCGATATAATGCCATTCTCCCAGCAACCCGGGAGAGGCTGAGACTTCTTGACAAGAAACCACCCAATCCAAACCCCGTTGACTGGAGCAACAACGCCTTTCAACAACGCCGCAAGAAAACAAGCCCGTGAAATAAGGGGGTTTCCTTGACCATCTTTCGTCTTCTCTCCTTTATGGTGGCACCGCTTAAGCCTGGCGAGCCTTCTCGCTGTGGCCCTTGATGACGGTCGACAGGTCTCCGACGGGAATCTGGATGGGGAAGTCGACAATGGCGAACAGCACGGCGATGAAGATGTACCAGCCAGCCATGCAAGTCACGAAGCCAAAGGCACCACCAGCCTGTTTCGTGTTAGGGACGCGTCGAAATCATATAAAGGTCAAGTGTATTATTCGTACCTTGGTGAGCTTCTGTGCCAGCTGGGCATTGCCAGTGAAGTCGGAAGCTAGAGCCCAGAAGGCAGCAGTGAGCAGCCAGAAGCAGATCATCAAGCTGAAGAAGATTGTGACGAAGACGAGGTTGGTTCGGAACGAGCAGACGAAGAAGATGAAGCTGAGGATGCCCATGAACAACAACCAGAAGCCTAGAACTAGGTCAGCAACAACCCGAACATTGGTTTGATTTCTATGGTCCCTTACCAAGAGAAGCATTGAAGCCCCGGGTAGCAAGACCCTCAGCGCTAGAAGTAGCATCGGCGGGAGCATATGAGGCATAGGCAGCAAAGGCGGGGATGAGAGTGCCGCCATAGGAAAACCAGAAACCACCGAAGGAGCAGAAGACACAGGCGGGGAAGCTGTTGCCGAGAACCCACTCAAGGATACCGCCGATGATCATGAGGAGACCACCCATGAAGATGTAGACACCGCTATAGGTTGTCAGGTTAGCACTGTATATGAGGGTGTAGAGACACGACGTACTTGGAGGCAGCACCGCTACCGCCGGCGCCTCGCCAGCCCATGAGATCGCAGGCGAGGGGAGTGAATGCGAGGAGGAAGCCAACCAGGGCACTGTTTGTTTTCTTGATTAGCCATTGACTTTTAGTAGGGGACGAATTGGGTCGTACATGGGAGTTGGGTTGCCAAAGGTCTGTCGAAGGTCTCCCTTGACCTTGTTCATGGGCGAGAGGTAGAGCTTCTCGAACAGCTCAGGGGTCATCTGGACGCTGGCAGCAGACCGAAACTGCTTGAGAGTCTCGAGGCGCTGGGCCTCGGGGTCGTAGTTGCCATTGAGGCCATCCTGCTTCTCGTGAAGCTGCTCGGAGTGCTCGGTGGAGGCCATTGTGATGGTATCTGTGTTGATGGTATCCAGAGTGAAGGCTCAGGGGTGAAGCAAGGAAGAAACAATGATTATGGCAGAAGGTGACGTAGAATTAATCGACTTTTGCTCCAAGCCAAGGATGGGTATCTTGATTGTTGTCTGCTTGAATGAGAAGAAAGGAACCGGCCAATTCAAGAAACCGACAGGTGATGGAGCAGGGCCAGACTTATATCAGGCCATTCTCATTGTTTGGGTCCATGTCTCGCTCCCCCAGATTGGCACGAAACGGGGGGGCGCCACCCTTTGATCCGGCCCCATGCATTGTCTTTTCTTCTTGTTCGTCTCGCTGACTCTTTTTTTCCCCAGCCCAAGCTTGGTTCCCAGATCTCCACCACTAGGGGGAGAGGAGCAGGGAGGAGTCCGGGGTGGCTACAGGGACGATCGCCCAGCGCCGGCTGTCCGTTGGGGGGAGGCCCTTGGCGCCGGGGCATCCGCAGACGAGTCAAGGATCAGAGATGAGGAAGCTCGAGATGCGTGGGAGCAGGTGGTGGCCCACTGGAACTGGAACTGGAACTGGAACTGGAACTGACTGACTCTGCGGCCGGCATAAGCCCCCTTGGCTGTTTAGCCTAGCGTGTCCCAATTCCCCCAGCTCTGGATGCGTTGCGGGGGACGAACGCTAGTCTAGTCGCAAAAGTTGGAGTCCCCCAGGAATCTCCACACGATCCCTTCGCCCGACGAGGATTCGACACAGGGGGAGCCCAGCCCTAAGCCTCACCGTCGTTCTGGGCGCGGAGGAATTGTGTCTTTTCTGTTGGGGGATCTGGCGCTGGTGCTCTCATGGCGTGAAACGGACTCCGTTTTCCGGCTAGCCGAGCCTTGCTGGTTCACGAGCTAGAGTGGACGTGAGGGGAGAAGACGTTTTGGAGGGCGGAGGCACAGCGCGGAGAGAACATGTGACCCCCAGAACGTGACCAGCAACCTCATCCCTGGGTGGCAGGAACAGCCCAATCTGGGGAAAGAGCATCTCAGGTCAATACATGTTCCATGATGACGGTAGATCGGCACTCCGGGCCAGTCTGTTCCCCGGGCTCCGTCCCGTGTGTAGGTGCCGTCCGTGTTCAACTGACGGTGGTTGGTTCTCATCAAAAGAACATCAGAAGCAAGTCTTCGGATCCGCTCCCTGGTTTCGTGTGGATATCCGTCGTCCGTGTACGAATGGGGGGACGATGTACCTACATACATACATAAAGGGCCTCCCCCAAAGTTGTATGTATGTATGCAACGTGGCAGGGCAACAGGACGGGCTGATGGGTCGATCATGATGCCGCGTGCCAGTTGCAGATTGACCAGTAGACGAGTAACTGGACACGGTTGTAATGTATCTGAGCGTGTCGAGGTTAGAGGGATACATGGACAGAGGGCTGTTAATTAGCCAACACCGCCTTTACGTACTCGAAATGTACCTTCTCCAAATATCGACCAGCCGGTATTAGCTGAACGGCATGCCAGGGTTTGTCTCTTTTCTCTACGGTTACCTAACAGAGAATATGCCATTCGAGAGAAGTCTCCGAGTCTACTTGCCCAAAATGCCAAGTTTGTTCCATTTTAGATTGAAGATCAGCAACAGCTTTAACCTCTGTCTTTCCCCATCTCCCCGGGCGGTCCCCCATATTCTGCTGCTGCATGCACAATTGCACCCCTGCACAGCGCCTAATGTGAAGTGAGATGAGGGGAAACAAAGCCAGAGATGGTGGCTGCGGCTCCGAAGCACCCGCTAAGCAATAGCGTATCCGCCAAAACGCGGCTCCGTCTTTTAGCGCTGCAACAGGCATGCAGACGACGACTCGGTACTTGCACTACCCCAAGCGCACCGGAGAAACGATGTACCGACCTCTCGGACTCTTATTGGTTCAGAGGCAGATTAACTCGAGCCGTCATCGACGAGATCTGGTCCACATGGTTTTCACAACGACCTTGAAACTCGATCACGGCCATGGACTATTAAATCGCAATTTGACGTCCTCATCGCGAATTGCACAGCTTCAGTGCCTCTTGCTCATAGTAATAGACTGATGGCCTCCAGGAATTGTCGGAACTTGGCTTGTTCCGTTCCAGACGATTGCTGTTTTCGGCCGTGACTTACACGTCGATGTTGTCATTATGAGTAGCGAGCGTCATGACTCTATCGACGACGTCACAAACGCCATTGAGCAAAAAGAGTAGAAAACAAACAGTGGGTTGTAGATTTGCCATTGGCAATTTCGACACTCTATTACCAGAAATCTCAGGCATAATCTCACAGTTCCATTGTCAAACAACATCCCAGTCACACACATCATGAAGCAGGTATTCGGAGCCAGTCAGCAGCGATCTGCCGCCGTACCCATCGGCGCTGCAGTAACCCTCCTCGGCGCCGGCATCTACTACAAGTCCAGAAAGACGCCAGAGGTCAGCGACGAGCAGGCCCGCAGGGACCGCGCCCAGGCCAAGAAGGACGAGGGCCTCGGCGGAGCAGGCATTGGGGGCAACGCCGTCACCGGCGGCCACGAGCTGAGCCATGTCAACCCCGATAGAAAGGAGGGCACAACTGCGTCCCCAGAAAAGCTACCCAGCGGTGGAGTTGGCGGCGGCGTCGGCGGCGGAGGTGCCAACGTCCGCTCCATCGAGATGTCAGCGAAGCAACGCCCCGGCACTTCGAGTACCACGACTGGCAGTTCCGTCCTGGGCGGTCTCTTCGGCACTGGGGGTTCCTCTGCGGGGACTGGCACCGACGACGAGACCAAGGATACGAGGGTGGCGAGCAATTACGACGGTACGCCCACCAGGAGAGGCGCGACACATCACGACCAGCACCAGCCGCGGGTGCCCAAATCTGGAGACGCCGGCAGCCAGGTCAACGACGACCAGGGCAGCGGGTACAGCGTATCGCAGGCGCTTCAGGGTGCGTTTGGACACGGGGGATCAAAGGTAGCTGAGCCGGGCGATCAGAATGCTGAGTTCCGCAATACCAAGATTGCGAGCAACCACACAGAGACGCCGACTAAGCGGGCGGCGTGAGGGGGGACTGAAGTCCAAGTGTTCGAGACCTTGATGCCTTGTACAAAGCAGCAACGCAGGAGTTTTGGCAAAAATCGAAAGACTTTAAACTGCAATCTCTTCTGTTCAAGGATATTGAAATTGGCCCTCCCCCCTGTGAAACAACACCAGACCACATCGTGAACTAGAGTCTTGTCTGAACACGTCTCACCAGCTTGCTCGGCCTTATTGAGGGCCATTAGTCACCGTTAGGCAACGGAGATCAATCTCCCTTGAAGCGCCACGATGGGAGCTAGGCCCTCAGATGCACAGTTGTTGAGCTAACAGGAGACCTCCTAGCCTGCATCGTCTATGTTGCATTGCCGGGGTCGCTCTCAGATCATCTGTCAGATCCAAGATGCAAGTCTTGACTCCAAATGTGATTGACAAGAGTGATTGCGTGTATACTGGTTCGTGTGCTGGCCAGGCGTGACGCCTCCTCCATGTCTCCGGCCACTACCCCAGAATCTCCCCCAAGTTTCCCCCCTTGTCCGCTCATGCAGCGCGCAGGTGCACATCTCGCATTCGGGCAACCCCCGGATTCTACTCAACGAAGCAAACTCCTGCTGGCCGGTTCTCCACCAGACTATACCGTCAGGCTTCCCAAGGACGCGGTTCCCGCTTGGTAAACCACCATTTCCCCGGATACGACTGCTCCACGCTCTGCGGGTACGTCCAAAAGACCAGAAAAGCAATGACCTGTTTGAGGAACCGGCGAATTCGTGACTTGTCCAGCCTGAAGCGGTCCCAGAACTCGTACTCGGTCACTAGGATTATGTTTCCAAGGATGTTGAGGAGTCGAAACGCCCTTGCGTCAGTCAACATACTGCTATCGAGGAATTATTTTTTCAGACTTACATGTTGATTGCAATAAATGATATTGTCGCGATATCAGCTTTTGAGAGCTTGCCTGGCGTTTCTCGAGTGTTGTCAACAATGGTTTTCAGTGGCGGGGACCAGAGGGCAAGAATGCCCAGTTCCAGAATCAACGCCCAGTGGTAAGTCCTCAGCTCCAAGTTTCTAACCAGAGTCAGGATAAACACCCAGATTCCCATAAAGAAGTTGACCTGCTCTAGTCAGCACCTCACACCTCCCTCCTATCCAGATCGACTTACAATCGTGGGCGCGAGAACCAACACCTCGTGTCTAAAGTAACTCCAACACAAGGCCGCCCCAATGATGGAAGCAGCACTCTGCGCACATCCAACGAGAAAGTAGTAGAAGAGCACCTTGCGGAACCTCTTGTAGCAGCCGTGATGAAACTCGGGCTCGTTCCACACGGGGTCGCCAGTGATGGGATAGCCGCAGTACCGGCACACCGACACGGTCGCCCATGTGGCCAGCGTGTACCTGCGTCCGATGGTGAAGCCGCCCCTTGCGGCCACGCAGCTGACGCACTCGTTGGCCAGCGGGTACCGCGCATCCGACTCATCTGCGCGGATAAGACGCGACCTCATAGGGTCATAGCAGAGGCAGCGGAAGCAGGTCGATAGCAGCTCGAATCTGAGGCCTGGAAACAGCTCGCGGATGACGGGCTTGCTGATCTGACTACGGAGGTAGCGACATGTCCTGCGAAGGGTCTCTATCTGTCCGAACGTGAGTTTCTTCAGGATCATGAGCTGAAGCTCCATTGGTAGCTGGAGCAGTCGACTGTTGGTGTTGGCTATTGGCCGGTGTCCTTGGGGTAATGGCCTGGCGTTGTCCTGAGTTATCGTATCTTTCGCCTCATCCTTTGTCTCGGGCGCCTTCGTCGACTCTGCCCTGAGTACACCTCCATCCTCGATCCGCACCGCCTCGCCAAAGAGCTGTTGCCGTACCCGGCCGATAGTCCTGATGGACGTCATCCTCGTTAATTCCACGCCACGCTGACCTTCCATGCTAAGACTCTACTCGCTCCGAGACAAGAGGCCGTTATATCAGCAGCCGGTGTCTCTCGTCCCCTTGTCCCCGCACGCACGCATCTTCAACCCAGCCTAAGTAATATCAGCCTAAATCACGCGAGTTCAACTCGCAAACAAGCTCTCGGGCAGACCGAAGGACAAGTGTACGAGAATGGATAAATTGGTCGACATACAGACACAGTCAGACGGTGTGCTTACTCCAGCCACGATGTCCAATAGAAGATTATCCCAATACGGTATCAACATCCGCCGGTACGTCCAGCGCTGGATAGAGTGCTTATTGCCAGCTTGGCTTTGGTGCGGAAACGTGACTTTACATGCGATGATGGGCGGTCAAGTCGAGAGGCTGAAACCGCGAAAAATGGGGGAGTTCCCCGCTGAGCGTCGTGCTGAATGAGGCTGTTTTCAAGGGTCCTAACTGGTCCATTTGATGTTTAACTTTGCTGACTCGCGTCATCGCCCAGTTATAGGGTAAGCTGGATTCAAGCTTCATACCATGTCATGATGGAAATAAAGTATATAACAATGTTAAATAGTCGGTTTGATTGGTTCATCTTCAATTTGATGCTCTTTTAGCGGCACAGAACAGCTGCTAGACCGTCACATAGCTGAAATAATGACGGTCGGCTGCCTAGGTACCTAGCTGGGTAAATGAGGATTTACGATAACTAAACAAAATTTGGGGAAATATTTAGAAGTCAGTATAAACAAAGTGATGAACTCTAGATTATTTTATGACCGTAGCTTGAGTCCCTAGCTGTGCTGCAATCATTGCACTAGTCTTCTTCATCATCTCATCATCACTTCTTTAGTTTTACCATTCTTGATACATGAAAGCAGCCGTCCCATACATCCACCATGCAACTAGCCAGAAGGCCACAATCTCCCCAACATGTCCGTAGGTCTTCATCAATCATCGCATCGCAAGTTTCATGGTCCGGCCGCCTCGCCGTCCACGTCCTACACCAATGAATCCTCCCCCAGAGCTGGCATCCATCTTCCTAGCCAAGTTGTTCAGCTCCTTCAAAAGACAACACGCCGCGACCACGCGGAAACTCTTCAGCTCTCCCGTACCATGATACACAATTGGTGCGTTTTCTTTCGTGATGCACGCCACAGCTACACATGCCCAGCACAGTTCAACAACGTCTTCTCTCCATCGATTCGGAGCAGATGAGGTTTCAGTCATTGTGCTGAGTGTTTCCGCATCGTTACCCTGACCCCGATCTCTGATCAGCTTAACAATCCACGTCATGATGCGATCAATCTCTTCCTTGAGCTTGATGGATGAGTCGCGCTGGCGTCGCGTTTGGCTGCCCCTCTTGTTCAAGATGAAACCGCAAAAAACCTCGATTTCTGTCAAACACGAGCGCGGATTCTCTGAGAAATGCCACATTTTGTCCACAATGGTCGCCTCGTACCTGAAGGAGTTAGCATGTTGGACGATGCGAGGGCTCTCCCACCAACTTACAGACTGCGAATCTTCCAAGCCTCGTCAGATTTGCGTGTCCAATCGATATCAAGCTTATACTTGACAATTTCAGTCTCCACAGTGGTCAGCAACTGATCCCAGACTGATGGGCCCTCCATGTCGATGCTGCGATGGATGTCTTCGTTCCAAATCTTCTTCTCATCGACGTTTCGGTATAAATGACCGAGAATCTTTTCTGACTTGTAGTATTTGTATTTAGTTTGGCCCATCGAGTCCTCTGCATCGACGTATTCCTCGGGGTCTGCGATGTGATCAATTTGGTCAAGGTCATAGACCTTCAGAGGAGGGGCTGTCGCAAGACTAGTAGAACATGTTAGCGATCTAAGAGAACGGCATCTTTAGAAGTGAACTTACAAGTCAGGCCGGTAGAACGGCGGCTTTGGAAGTTTCTTCACGTCCACTGGAATCCCAGTCTTGGAGAAATCAACAGCCGTCGAGTGCATGTTCGCCAATGCAAGGCAATCCGGATCAAGTGTTCCGAGTTCTTTGTAATCGGCCAGCATCACATGCCGCGTCGCAATCATCCCCAAGATGTCGGTTCTCATGAAGTTGATGAAGAAGTCGGCAATGTCGTGGGAAGTCACAGCACGGTCGAGGGGCTCGGGACTAACTCGCGGATAGTCTGCGGCTGTGAACTGCCGCTTAGGCATTGCCTGGGGATCCCAAATGACGTTGTACAAGTCACCATCCAGGTCGCCTCCGCTCAACTGACTCGGCAGATCGCGATCACCCTTTTGGCTGAAGACGATACAATTTTGGAGATTTCTGAGAGCATGACCTTTCGGGGGTGTAACCATGTGGACGATTTGGATGTCTCCCGGATGAAGAGCAGGTGAGCGAGTGACAATAATCTGTCCATCTTCCAGCGTAGCGTTAATGCGCCGGCCATTGCTGACGCCATACGTCTTGTCGTACGTGACATAGACTTGCCCTTGCTCCAGAAAGCCGGTCTCATCCATGACGCCGAATAGGGTCACTCCTTTGGCAACAGGAATCCGCGCCTTGTGCTTCAACAGTCGAAGTTCTCGCAGCACAACATGCTCAACAGCCGACTTGAGGAACTTGTCGCGGCGGTAATCGATCCCCATCCTGTCGAGCTGCTTCACTAACTTGGGTAGACCCATGTTGACTCCCACAGCCTGGTGCTCCAGAAAGAAGCTGGTGTTGGTGGCGTTGGCAGTGACGTTACGCAACAGATTCAGTGCCCTTTGCTGCATATCGAAGAACCATCCGTCCTTCGTGCCCATGTCTTCCAATATTTTGATCATCTGGCGATTGAGAACAAGTCGGAGGGGCTTGGAAGACGTGTCACAGATCCCAAGTTCCGTTAGGTCCTGGCTTGGAAACTTCATCATAGACTCCTTGCGCACACAGAACACCTTGCCCTTAAGTCTGGTGTCCAGTGAGAGCATCCCCTTGTAGCCACCCCAACGGATTTGGAGACATGTAGGCGCGGCGGAACGCATTGGCAAGTAAGTCCAAATGTCTTCCAAAGCGCCCAAAGAGATCGTTCCTACGCCGTCGCTGAACACGCGGGAACCATCGGCTGATTTGACATCTTCGATGTGGCGAGTATTAATGCTGTTTTCGAAGAGGGGAACTGCGTAGGGGGTTTCCGAGAACGCCTGTCCAATACGTGCTGCACACTTGGCGGGGACCCGAATGTCCTGAAAGTCGCCAAGAGCTCCCAGAATGACATCGGTCGTCTGCTGCTGGAAGTCTCGATTGGAAAACGGTGCTGAGAACCATGCAGAATGGGAGCGGAGGGATGAGTGAGAGAATCCAAGAAAAAGATACTTTCTTCCAGCAATTTCAATACCCTCATCCATCGCACGTCGGTACCGAGTGAATATGGACTCATTGTCGACTCGTGGGTTGAAACTCAAGTCTTGGCCATTTTCATCGCAGAAGGTGACACGTAAGAACGAGTCGTTGTTGTCTGGATACATCCGCAGCACTCGGTTTCTGCTCTCGGCATCAGGGCCACTGAGGATCACACGTGTGGGGGTGATTGAGGCTTTGAAGACCCAGACCTGATGATCTGGTATCTTGGATCCATAGATTCGGTCTCTCTGAGGATTCTCCTCCCGATACTCGTATTCAGCATCCATGACATCTGCCATGATACTTATAACATCCAGCTCTTCCGGAGCTATACCCGGGCAAGGATAAGGAATCCTCTGGAACAATACCTTCATTGCATCGGTAGTAACGGGTACGGCGACTTTTTTGGCCTTGGCATCGAGCGCGACATGCTCCAAGAGGTCCAAAAGCTGTATGCCGCGGTACGGGTTGATGTAGTTATTCCAGACAAGCGCCTGAACTTGGAACAAGATGGCGAACGGCACGTTCCCTGATGACAAGACGCGCTTAGCCCTAGCCATGAGTTGCTGGCGTCCGAGGTAGTGGTTGTTCTCTGCCCCCACAAAAGTCCACAGAACGGATGGAAGATCGTGGTTGGTGATGGCGAGTATGTCTCGAGACTTGATAGATCGCAGAATAGTATCGAACTCTCCCTCATCAGACACTTGAACGCGGTAAACCAGGCATGTCGACACATAAGCTCGAATTAAATCCCACTCTGCCAATTCTTGAACCCGCTCCCACTTGGCATTTCTGTTTTCGAGCCCAGCAACAGAGCGATACATGCGAGGGGGCTCTGTCAAGACCAGAGTGAACGCGTTATCGTTGCGTCCGGCAATGAGGTCCTGAATGGTTTCGTTGTGGAAATCCATGCGGTTCCCATGGTCAGACCATACAGTCAGCCACTGAGGCGTGAACTTGGCCTTGACGGATCTAGGAATACGCAAATTGTTGTGCTCGACGTATGTAAGGGTTTTGTCGGAACCGAGAAATGTGTTGCCGCCGCAGCTGATGGCTTGGACCCAAAAAGAGAGGCTCGGGGCTTCCGGATCTCTAGCAGGTGCCCGTAATTTCTGGTCGTGGTTATGCTTCAGGTGGGCGATGGTATGCTTGTCAAGAGTTCGAGTACTCTTTTCCACGTAGACAGCAGTCTTGAAAATATGGAGACGAGCTATGTCTCGAGGCTTGATCCGTGGCTTCAGAAGATTGCCTGGGGCGATATTTTCTTTTTGATTGTCTGTCGCTGGACTGAACTTTCCATGCCTCTTAAGGAAGGCCTGGCCGTCTGAAGCACGGAGGAACTTGATCCATGCTTGGGCTTTGCGTTTAGGTTTGTCGCAGGCCCAGTCTGAGATGCCCAGAGCCTGCATCAATGGCTGAAGCTCTGCTTTGAGGCTTTCGTCCGACAAGTCCTGGGGGACATTTCTGCAGAAGACCTCCATCTTGATGAGCTGGAAGGGTCAAGGTGTCAAGGCCTGCAGTGGTTGGTGGCTCTGGTAAGCACAACCCAGCCTGCACAGGTCAGCTAGAAAGAAAAGATGATATTCTCAGATTGCCAGTCAGGGTTCGGATATCTGGACAAAGTTAGACAGAAGTAGATAAAATGGAGAGCCAGGTCCTCTATTTGTGTGTGTGTGTTGGCTGGCTTACCATGGCAATCAGCTTGATGGTGGTGCTTGCTCGGTAAACGAAACGCTCGGCGACAGGCAGCGACTCCTCTTTTCGAAACCGGCTGTGATGGAAGGCTGCAGGCTGTGGTTATGAAAGAGAAAGAAGATTGGGCGACGGCAAGGCTTCATGCGGGAGGCCGGCCATGAGGCGTCAGGCTGGCGCAGGATGGACGGATCGCGTGAGAGGCGCGTAACTCTGGCGATGAGGAGGAGAAAGGAGAGTGTGAAGATACGAGAAGGTCCAAAGATTTTGCACTGCTTGGTGCGAGTCCGCTGAGCAGTAAACAGTGAAGCATTGGCCTGCCCAGCTGGCACTGGCAAGTCAACGCCGGCACCTGCACTTTCCATCCCGCTGGGCCCGAATCGGAGCTCCTGCTCGGTGTAACGGTGAGCACAAGGGTCTCAACCCCGGCAGCCTTCGGTGAAGCCAGGTGAGTTTCGGTGAGCTGCGGGGTAAACGTTTACACTCCGGCAGCTTCCACCTCCCGAATCCATTTGCCGAAGCCGAATCGCGTCGCTGCCGGCTGCGGCTCCACTCGTTGTCATGTAAATCTCTCTTCCGGATGCGCTGAGGGCGCTGTATAATAGAAGGGACATCCTTCATTGAGTCATTGTCCTCAGAATCCTGCCTCTTCCCGTTCCTCTCGGCACAGACTCCTCTCCGTCATACCCCGCCATCATGTCCACTCCCGGAAACCTCTACGTGACGATGCAGCCCAAGCCTGGGCTGTCTCTGGATCAATTTCACGAGTGGTACAACAACGAGCACGGTCCGACCCGCTTGCGCCTCCCGCAGATATTCTCCAACGGTCTCCGATACAAGGCCACTGACGGCCTGGAGCCCACATTCCTCGCCTCCTACGACGTGACGTCAATGTCACATCTCGAAACCGAAACCTACCTGACATTGCGCGCGAACCGATCCCCTAGAGAGGCTGAGACAATTGGCCAGGTGGATGTGAAGCGATACTTCTTCGATCTGGTCCACACAAAGGAGTCCTCACAATTCGTTCCGTTTGAGAAGCTGTCCGATCAAGAGGCGGAGGGCATTCAGACCACGGCCGTTGATATTCAACTGAAAGACGTTGAAGGAGCTGGGGAACAATACCAAAAGTGGGTCATTGAGGAACATATCGAGATGTTGGCCAAGGTCCCAGGCTGGTTACGCTCTCGCATCTTCAAGACATCCTACCTTGAGCCGGAGGCAAAGACGACGTACTGGGCGTTGCACGACTACGCTAAAGAGAACGGCCAGGGTGGAAAGGAACACAAAGCGTCAATGGACACTCCCTGGCGCACCGAGGTCTTTGACAAGTATGTCGCCTCCAAGGGCCGACGGACTTATTCTCTCTTCTATGTCTTTGGCCCAGCTCCTCGTGAGCTATCATCGCTTTCGAAACTCCCATCAACGGCTGCTTTTACGTCTCCTGACTCCAAGCAATCGACAACACCAGGTCCAAACGCTGCCATTGACTCATATGTCACGGCCTCTGACTCTCTCACAATTCCCTATCGCCTGGAAGGCAACCCGGATCCCCGCGCGCCAACAGTTGCGTTCAGCAACTCACTACTGACGTCTCTGAAAATGTGGGATCCGTTTGTGGAGATTCTGAAGCGTGAACGTCCTGATCTTCGAATTCTGCGGTATGATACCCGTGGTCGACATGCTATGCCCCAGCCCCCGGTTGCCGCTACACTTGATAACCTAGCCAACGACCTTGCCACGGTGCTTGATGCTCTGCGCATCACCAAGCTTGACACCCTTATTGGAGTCTCTATGGGTGGGGCTACGACACTAAACTTTGCCATCAAGTATCCTGAACGCCTTGGAAAGTTCATCGCCTGCGACTTCAACGTCACCTCAAGCGCTGCAAACACACAGGCGTGGAAGGATCGGACAGCAATTGCCGAAGAGGATAATGGCAACGGCATCAAGAAGCTCGCCGGGCAAACCGTCTCGCGATGGTTCCACCCTGCCACCATGGAGAAGGCCGATACGGTCAAATGGATGACGGATATGGTGGCCGCCAACAGTGTAGAGGGCTTCAAGTACAGCTGTACTGCACTCTGGGACTACGACCTGAAACCAAAGATGGGCGGCTGCAAGGTACCTGGGCTGCTGGTTGTAGGCGAGGGAGACGCAAAAGGCGCCTTGGTCAAGGCAATGGAGGGGTTCAAGGGTTTGCTCGGCGATAAGGGGGCACAGCTGAATATCGTTCCCCAAGCAGGCCATTTGCCCATGTGCGAGGATCCAAAAGCCTTTTGGGGAGCAATCCGGGAGTACCTATAGACACTCAGCAGAGATAAAATAGACTTGACAGTTTGAAAGGTTTCATACACTATTCCAAGAAACAATGCAACAGCTATTAATTTGACTATTGAGTGCTACTTATTGTACCCTAGCTACATCCTAGGTGTCCATATTACTCCGAGGTAGTACTGCTATGAGTTTGAAGTAAATACTTCACATATTATACAAATGGCGCGGTAGTTTGTGAGGAGGGTTTTTGCGAACTGGAGAGAAGTTTGGGTAAAAGTCATCTAGGTACTTACACCTGACTCTTCTCGCCACTCGCTTTCTCTTCCAACCCATACTGTGTATCCAAGTCTTTTCGCAGCGTAATGTCCTTCTCAAAAATGGCAAGCAGAAACGCCGTTCCACCAAACGCTACAGAGATTGTGTAGACCTTTCGCAACGCCAGCATAAAGACATGGCGGATCTGTTCCTGGACCGGCTCCTCAAATTGCAAAACAAAAGCTCGAGTTGCGCTGGCGTACGAGTCTCCTGAGCTGAGCATCTCTCGTGCAACTGGACTATCAATCATATGCGCGTACTGTTTCGTGTATGAATTGAAGACCGTCCCTGCAATTGCGACACCCCATACTATGCCAAAAGAACGGATGAAAGACCATGTCCCTGTTGCAGCAGCTTGGTCAATCTCATCTGCTGAGGCTTGGAAGGCCGGGAGCAGAGTGTTGAGAAGAAAGCCAGAGCCGATGGCGGGGAGAAACTGGATGAGGACCCAGGCTGCGTCTGGACTGTCTTCCTTGAGAAGGGCAAGGAGACCTCCTCCGAGGCTGATGAGGAAGAAGCCAGAAACATGAAGCAGCTTGTACTTGCCCCATCTTGATAGCATGACGGCAGAGATTGCAGCACCGGGGATGGCGATGAGGGCTACTGGCAGCATCTGCACCCCTGACCTCGAAGGAGTTGAGATCATGACTCCCTGGAAATACAGGGGCAGGAAAAAGTAACACCAGAAGATCAGAAGTGAGTTGAGAAACGTGTTTGCGTAGACGATGCGAGACGTGCGGTTGGGAAATAGTCGGATGGGCATAACAGGTTCTGAAGGAATGCCCGAACCTTCATAGGCCACAAACCCGACCAGGCCAAGTATGCCGACGATCAGAGGAGCCAAAACACGCGCATCGGACCATGGATACACAGGGCCTGCCCAAGTGAGAGCTATCAGGACCGAAATGCTGGCTGCGATGAGGATGGCGTTGCCGATGTAGTCGATTCGACGGAGCTTAGCCATTGTCGACTCCTCACGGTTCCAATTGAGGTTGAGGAAGAAGTATGTGACAATCATAGCAAGACCTCCAATAGGCAAGTTGAGGTAGAATACCTGATATGAGAGATTAGCTTGAGCAGTTGCTAGAAGTCATCGGTGTACTTGCCCATCTCCACGTAGTCTGTTCGACGATGACACCTCCAATAAAGGGCCCAGCAGCGAATCCAACAGTGGCCACGAGAAGAAGAATAGCAATGTAGTTGCCCCTGTACCGCAGGGGAACCAAGTCCGAGATGATGACATCCGCAGCCATGGTTACTCCGCCGCTACCGACACCCTGAATAGCACGACCGGTGATGAGCATCGCGCCTCCATTGGCTCCACCGGCAATACCACTTCCGAGTGTATACGCTGCAAAGATGAAGATCATGACCCGTTTGCGACCCCAGAGGTTGCAGAGTTGACCAAACAGGGGCTGCACGCTGGCACTATAGACGAGTCAGAGGGAGAGCCAAGATCATGGGGGAAAACTTGCCTTGTTAGAAAGAAGACATTGGTGACCCAGATGTAGCTACTTCCGAGGTTGAGCTCATCGACGATGGTAGGCAGAGAAGTGATGACGACGGTCGACTCGAGAGATGCGAGGAGAGTGGAAATGACCAGAGTGAGCATGATCATCCAGAAGCGGTAATCTCTGTTGAAGGCTAGATTCTTGTCCGACGATTCTGAAGACGCATTCTGTGCCTCTGCATCTTTTTCGTTGACTTCAACTTGAGCTGAAGGATCAACTGAAGTAAGCGAGGAGCTCATCCGATGCTCTGATGGCCCTTACACGGAGGGTGTAGCATCATCCCTGGGTGCTGTAGGGGACATGTTCGTTGTGGTTTATTTTAGAATCAACTGATAAAGCTTATAGTATTCATATTCTCTATCTTTAGAGACAACTAGCCTTGAGGGCAGTTTTAAAAGAGAACCGCCTCGGAAAATTTCCAAAGATGGTCATTGCTGACCAGGCTGCGGGGCGCTGACGATCGGAGGGTTTGGAGGTTTTAGAGGAGATCTGACGAGCCATGCCTGCCTGATTCGAGATATAGAGTGCTTACTGAGGGGAATTCCCGAGCAAGCTCCATGGGCATCTGTAGCAAGATTCTTGGCTCTGTCAAAGACATGTTGGATGCCCGAAGGCTGCTGTCACCGGAAATGGACAAGTCAGTTGGGCCGAACTTCGAATTGTTCCGTCCATTTGCCCACTCGGAGCCATGGTTGAGCCGGTTCTGATTATTTTTTCTTTGAAGGGTTCAATCGGAAGTTTCTAAAACGGGTGCTATCAAGTATACATTGCGAGTGTCGGAGGCATTACTGCGTTGAACAACCCCTGCTTCGTATACTTTCTCTCAGCTAGGAGAAACCCTCCACCCCGGACTCGCATTCGCTACTTGGCAAGTCTTGGCAGCATAATTCATGCCAGTTTTTCGTTTACCGTAAACTCTGGCCAGGAACAACTTGGCATTAACTATGGTCAAGCAACCTATTGTGCAGTGTCACACACCACAACCGAACAACCTCGCTAAACTTCGCTTTGTGACGCTTATTAGAGGAATGGCATAAACTAGACATCTCGACAAAAATAAAAAGACATCTAGAGCGAAATGACTCAAGAAGGAAACCAACGACGCAGGCCTGATTCGAACAGACGCCTCCGAAGAGAATAGATTTCTAGTCTATCGCATTAGACCACTCTGCCACTGCGCCTTCTTATTGGTTGAAACGGCAGTGTCCAATAGTGCATTACGAAGGGCTCGCAACATGGGTGGCGAGGCGAGTTGTCGGATGTAGTTCAATCTTCTCCCTCAGACGATGAAACCCGAAACTGTATTAAAACGTGAAGAAACTAAAAAAAAAAAAGTTCCGTTCAGAGCTACAGGGTTCATACTGAGTGAATAAGGGCCCACGGACTTAAGGGTGGACTGGCTTATGCTCCCACATCAGCATTTGTCTATGTCTTCCTACATGCACAACCACTCGAAATACCGTCAGAGTGAAATTAGCGAGGTACTGCCAGACCTTGGCTTTCCAATGCCTGACACAAACATTGAAGCAGAGGCGGTAACTATTGGCACTTGGGCCTCAGGAGGCCACACCAGTACAATTGACGGGCTGTCGCAAAGGGGTGCCCTCAACTGTGCAGCTCCAACATGACAAGAAACGCGACGTTCTCGCACTCGGATAAATGTCAAATCAGAAAACTCCAAGTGCGACACCCGTTACTCTGGGCCAGCCTGATGCCCCGGCTGACCGGCCCCAAAGTCGCCCCGGCCCGGCCAGTCTACCGCCAAAGAAGCCTCCGAACAAGCCCCACAAAACCCTCCGAACGGACCAAGACGCCACCGGCCCCACCACGCGATGCTCATCTCACCATGACCAACAACTCGTCTCCTTCACTTCACCTTCATCTACGCCACAAATACATGCGGTATTCCCTTGTCGGTTCGCACAGAAATGCACTCTTCTCCTCATCCCAACCAGGTACGCTCCGCCTGTGAGCGATGTCGGCGACAGAAGCTTCGCTGCTCGCGTCCCGTCGGCGCATCAGCGTCTTGCGCACGCTGCACCCGTCTCAACCTGACATGTCAGCCGGGGCTGCAGCGACGCGTGGGAAGACCTCCAAAGAAGGACCTGGTTTTGCGTAAACCCTCCGAGGGCCCAACAAGCCCGGGTAATACTGTGGATGATATGCAGTTCCTCCAAGGGCTGCTAGACGACCCCGTCCCCGGTCTCAACTGGAACCTGGACACCTTTTGCTCTTACAGCCCAGAGAGCTTGCCTTTTCCTATGGAGAACTGGCCTGCCGTTCGGGAGCTGGATCCTCCCGAGATAGAGCAGCAGATCATTGTGCCGAGCCATACTCATTTTCAGACTCTCTCTCGGCTACACGAGGAGATACACAAGGGGTGGGAACATGTCTCACGCATTGTGGCCCAGGCTACTTTCAAAGACTTTATTTGCGACACCAGCGACATGATCTCCGGCTATGAGAACGTCCAGGTAGCTATAAAGTCTGCGCAAGAGTTCCTCATCGTCATCAAGGCACTGCATCGACAGCTCGGCACGCGGACAGTATCAAGCCAGGGGCGGTCTTCACAATCCAACGCCATGGCATTGATACTAGACCCGTGTCTGTCTGGAGCAGCATCGCCTTCTTCCGCTGGAACATCTCCCGGTGGAAGTCAAGCGCCGCCTCCTCCGGTTTTCGACTCGCCCACCATGTTCCTCATCATATCCTGCTACGTCCAACTCATCAAACACATCGAGCTGGTCGTTAAATCTATATACGAGGCTTTCAATGATACCGCCCAGGACCTCCCCGGCCCCGCGCCCATGATGCACTTTGCCGATGTGCCCCTCATCGAGGCTTCGCCCCAGTTCGTACTCTTCTCCGAGTTGGTTCGTCATATTCTCAGCCAGATCAATCTTGTTCTGGGTTTACCCAGCCCCTGGTCGGGGCGGAGCGCTTGGACTGGGCTGTTGACAAGTCAGAGATATCGTGACATGGTCAACGTTGAGCTGGGAGCCATGGAGGGCATGTGGACGACGCGACCGGCCAAATTGTTAGAGATTAACAGAGTCACCAAGGAGATGCTCATAGAATTCTCAATGATGGGAATTGATGCATAGCTCTGTATTATGTGCGAAATACTGAGCTGGAATGGGAGTTGGCCATAGGACGCTTAGGATGCAAAATGGGCTTTGCTGGTCAATGAACGTTTTAGGGAGTTCTGTTCCAGTTTTCAGCTATTATTAGACTTCAAAAGTCTTTCTAATTATGATACCTATACTCTAAGGCATTCTAGGCGCAGTTGAATGCAAGTTCCAATCCGTCGAATAGTGTCGCTGCCAATTCGCAGCTTGGGTCGTGTCGTCGTGAGAAAGTACATTTCCATCTTTCAACTCCATTGCTGGCCTCAACTCCTCGCAAAAGACAAACTCGACGAATCTCAGGTCGTCATAGGGGAATCGAAAAAGTGAAATCAAATCTGTTTCCCGTGGGTGCGCCAAAAATAAACGGAATCCTGCCTGTCACATCCGTGGGTACCTCCCCGGGGATGCTAGCTGGGCTTTTCTGAACTGGCGAACGCCGGTTTCTCCATGAAGTATGCTCCTCGCAATGCGTCCTCTTGTTCCTTCCCTTCTTTTCTGGTGTCGTGGGCACTTTCTTTGCCTCCGCCGGGGGTCCGACAGTCCATTCGCAAGCCAAGACGCCAAATTTGACCTTCTCAGGGCTTCGGTGCTTGCTCAGCTTGCTGGACTTGGCGTATTTGGTAAAGTTGTCCTCCAGCCAGGACTTCATCTGAAAGACTTTGGATTGCACATTCCAGTCTTGGTCGTCGACTTCGTAGTATGTCCGGTTTCCGCCCTGAAATTTGCTCAGTTGCGGTTTCGCTACTCCATGTCAGTCATCTTATAGCCGCCCTGTCAAGCCTCTATCCTGTACCTTTCTGTAGTGTCCCAAAGCCTCTGCCGTCATCGACAGGTGGGGACGAAGCGTCAGATGGCTTTCGCAGGATGAAGTAGTCGACGAAATAAAAGTGCTCCAGGTTGGGGAGGTATTGTGCCATAAATCGGTAAAGATGGTTCGGATACTTGACTCTATCGGGAGTTTGGTGGATCTGACCACAGTTCGGGCATCGCCTCGGCGAGTGCTGCTCGTACCACTTGTGGCAGTATCGAACCGCAACCCGCCGGATCTGATCGAGACCTGAGCATTCAAGGGCTCTGAAGAAGCGGAATCCATCTTCGAAAATGGCAGGTGGGACGTATTCCAGGTAGATGACGTCGGAAGAGCAGTCCAGACTGATGATGCGACCGTTGTCCAACCGGAATGTCGTAGATCGACAGGTAAGGCTCTTTGCAATAGAGGCGGCTTCATTGCAGGTGACGGACAGCTTGGCAAGCTGCTGGTGCAGGTTGGTGTAGTAGGAGATGTCGGCTTGCCGGGTAGGATAGAGCGGCTTTAGTGTGCCGTATTGCTTTAGGTTTGGGCGTGATTCTCGTTTGACTTCGAGGGTGATGGGGTCAGCATCCTCGTCGTCGTCTTCAGAGTGAGCATGAATGGAAGTCCATTCCTTGGTCCACCACCTCCCAGCTCCAGAAGTTGGTTGGTAATCGGTATCGATCTTGAGAAAGTGCATGCCGGGGGTAGCCAGTGTGTTTTCCCATATCTGGTAGCGGATCTCGGGCGGAAGGCGAGCAAAGGGAGAGAAGACGCGGCAGTCAGGGGGAATGTCGAACTTTATGGGAGGCTCTAATTTTTCTTCCAAAAGAGGGTGGGCATCGGGGAGGCAAAGGAGATCTTGAAGTGTGGTGCCGAGTCGGGCGTCGATAATGCGGTCGGGAGAAGCCATGACGTGACGTGGGTCATGAGCTTATCGATATGTCGGGATCATGAATGAGGGGGAGGGTCGAGAGGGTGCTCAACGCCAAGATGCAGCTCAAGAGACGCAGTCAAAAGCCCGAGGACTGGCGAAAGAAGGAGAGTGAAGATACAGAGTATCGACTGTGTTGGAGGTTAAAAAGAGGGAATGAGGTTGGAGAAGTAGAGCCTCCTGCACGGTGGGGAAGCTTCCAGGTGGCAGGCGGGCAGCGAGCCTAAGGAAGGAGCGCTGCAGGCGGTGACCCTTTAGGTTCTCCCGCCAAACAGGCAGCTCAGCGCCACCACAGCCGCTATCGGCATGGGCTGGGCTGACTGTTTGGGTTTCACGGGAGCTAGTAAATAGAGGTTTAGGGAAAACTGATGCTGGGAGTTTTCAGGGAGCATCCTTGCACCTACTTGCCGTGCTACTTTGTTGGGTACTTAATGTTTCTTTGCCTAAGAATCCGACAAAGTTGGTGAATGTGGCGTGCTGCTGCCTTTTTGCGGCGTGAATGGCTTCACCCCAACGAGGTTGACCACCATCAAAGGAAACAAACTAAGAAGCGCATCGTGGTCACGGGACAGAATTGAGCCAAAGAGAAATCACGCTCTTTTCTCATAGATCAAATTAGGATTATAGCCTGTGTGACGTTTTTCACGCCCTGGGCTTTAAGGTAGCCTTGTACACTCCTTCATCATCAGACAGGTCATCACCTACGGCTGACAAGCCCCGGAAGACAAAAAGCATGGAACAAGCAAACGAATCAACATGGCCATGTAATACCTAAAGTTTCCCTTGTATTAGTAAAAATGAAGCTAATTTTAGGATAAGGCTTCTTAAATTGTTTTTATAATAGTATATAGAGCTTTACCTACTGTTAGCCTTGTTTCTTCCTAAATACTCGGATACATTGCTGTCTTGCGGGCCGCGTGTTTGCTGGCCATACGAAGAAAGCTACTAGAAAGCGGCCAAATGCGAGATACGATTTACGGTGAATCAAAAACACGTGCCGCCAAAGATGCGAAACCGATATGCAACATATGGAACCGTCTTACGCAAGACAGCGACAACGCATAGCATTATGCTGCAGTCGAGCGAACGAGATGCTCGGGTAGGTAATCGATGGGCGCTCCGTTTCGCCAATCTCGGACTTCATACTGAATGTGCAAGTACGAAGTTTGTCGCGTGGTGAATCCCTAGTTTGCGTACACTCCATTGAACCTGCGCGCAACAATGCGGTCATCGGCAAATGGAACATGGCACAAGGCAAACTCGACATTTGATCAGATTTCCCCATGATTAGGCTTTTCTGGCGCCAAGGAGTCCCTTTTTTCAAGCCCGTGTCGGCTCATCTCATGATTTATTGCGGGATAGACGTCATTGGGCCCGGCCCGCCGGAGTCTAGACTCTGCCAAAGTGCAAATCGGCAGGGGTACCGTTGAGATGGAGGGGACCCTGTGGCAGGTCAAGGGGCACTCGGAGGCCTGGTGCACCAAGATCCGGCGGTCGGTATCGGAATTTGGGGAAAATCCCATGGTCTAGACTTTTGCTAAATTGGAGCCCGACGATCCTTGAGAGATTGTAGCCTGGGGATCAGTCGGCCGAGAGGTTCTGGATGTTATGGTTTGGCCCTATTGTTGTGTTGCCAATATTCCCGTTGCACTTTGTGACATCATCGCTCTGAATTCCTCAATACACGTAGTAGAACGAGTGAATTGTCGAATACCTCGGTTACAGCAGATGCCTCATACAGCCAAAAGTCTTTCCAACGAGAGAAGGCTCGGCTTCAGCCTCAACCCAACTCGCCCTTGTGGCTCCAATTGCTGAAAAAGCTGAGCCAAATCAGCCGTGCAAGCGCGTCACCAGTGCCCCTCCACCACACTCAGCTCCCCCCAGCTCCTACGTCATGGTTCCCCCTCGGTTGCACCACCACATCACAACCACACGAGGCTGAGCGATCGGCAAGGGAAAGGAGCGGACTCGAGGGTCTAGACCGTCCATCTGGATCCCCAACGAGTGTTGGGGATACGCTTCTGTGGAGGGTTGGAGCGCCGAGTCTTGGGCCCTCTCGTCATGGCTCTCAGCAGCCGCCTTTTGCTCAGCTGTTTAAAAAGAAGGCTCTATCCGCCCGTTTAACACATGGTGATTCAAGTTCCTGGCCATTAATAAATTTGTTCCATTATACCCCCACCATTCTCTCAGTATTAGGTGAGACTTCGTTGCTGTACACACTAGCGACAGACTCGGCGGAGGACCCCTGGAGCCTTAAACGGTTTAAGGGTCCAGTCGTGAGGTCTTTCCCAATCGGGCAAAAACCAACCGCGCTTCGTTTCCCTCGCATATGGGGCCTCTTCGCATGTGGACTCTTCAACACAATTGCGAAATCCCCTCATTAACCAGTATATATATTCAAGAGAATTTAATGAGAGCCTGTCTTTTCTCAAAGTGTTTTGCCGCAAAGTCCTCAAAACCATGGCCTCCAATATCTCCTCCACTGGCGCTGTGTGCTACCTGAACCTTATAGAGTGAGTGAGGCCTCTTACCCCGTCTAGGTCTGCACAACCGAGTTGATCACTAACAATATTGAAACAGCGCACACCCCAACAACCAAGATTCTAGCGATGCACGCAATTCCAATGCAAGCAGCCACCAAATCTCGACTTCAGTCCCAGAGGAGCGACATTACAGCATCAATCGCTACCTTGCGAGGGGAGACCAAGTACCCCCGAGCCACCCCGAATACCGGCTCCGAGAACCTCTAGGGCTTAGGCCGCAGACCGGGGAGCGAGACTCTCGACAAGAAAGTAGGCACCGCATGCAGGAGATTTTGGGCGCCATCGATGCTCAACTCAAGTCTTGAGCTCAGGTGACCTTGCCTAAGTTGGGCCTAAGGCTCCCTGAGCTTAGCGACTATCCATCCCAAAGAGCCCCACTCAACTCTTCATAAGTCTTGGTCAACTCTACTCAAAGATGATGTCTTTTTAATCTATTCCGGCATGTACCACAAGACTGGATGGTGAGTAACGAGATGCCTTTCCAACAAGAGCTATCAGCTAACACGGGTACAAGCAACTTCTTATATACCCAACCTTTGCCCAAAGAGCCCAACGCCAATTATCCACGCCGATGCGTCGTCATACAACTCTGCCTTTGAGTTTGGATTGGCATCATGTTGGTTGATTGGGCATTGTCAACTTCGATGCACTTGGTCTCAACCATGACTGAGCCAGCATATATACCCTTGACCTCAACGACGAGCGGATCTCGAGACATTGGTCTCGTCTCTGGCTGTGCAAATATACCCATTTTCTTTTTTTCCTATCCTCAAACAACCCCAGCCTATGACGCCGGTTTGAGTTTGCTCGACCCATCCCAGCATCCACTCTACCACTGTGGGCTCCATCGACTAAACACCCGCGCCAATGGCAACACCACAAACTTCCTGATTTGGCAATCTCTTTTGCAGGCGGCATTTGCGTTCTCTTTTTCCAGGCATTGCATATTATCTGATGCATTAGGGTGTTTTATCAATTATATTCAGGGCTAGACAGGGCGCGGGGATAAGTACATACACTCGCTATGCTTGTGTCAATGGACTTTGCACAACGACTTTGGTCATTGGGCCTTGGCAAATAGAATCTATCGCAAAACACAATATTCCATACTTTGACGTCACCCTTACAACCCACAAACCGTCTACGACGATTAGTGGTTGATGAGTCGAGTTTTCCGGTTGTAAGACGAATGAGTGCGCCGGTGACTGTCTTGCAAAAAGGCGCTTCCCGTGCTGGTTGCAGGCATTCCCGATGTGCATCCTTATGGTCCGAGGGTTGGTCGCAAAGTGGTCATTCCTTTTGAAATATCAGGTAAGGAATGAAGATAATAAATTGATGAAATCATTAACCCTTTTTTACTTCTGGTTAGAAACTTGGGGGCAGTCTTTGTTAATTTTCTGCCCAAATTCCTCAAAGGATAGCTTCGTACGCGACAAAGTATCGTTTCGGCTACACAAGTGAGCCTACCTAGTTGAGCGGAAAAGGGCGGCATCGGAAACTGCCCATCTAACGCACAGAACGAGATACGATACCTTCGATGAAGCGATGGTATGCATAGGTAGATTGTTGCTCATTGGTATGATGCTTTGAGTTTCCCAAGTCTGCTTGGATACTACCCTAGGTATTGCTCGAAAGGCAGATGTACAGGGCCGACGGATCGGCCCCGCATCACCGGCTTCCTACACAAACTCCGAAAATCCCACACTTGACAAGTGCACAGCTCAATCATTGTTTCATTGGAGGAGATTAACAAAGTACCGTTTATCCTACAGACGGACAAAAGTCCTGGAAGATCGGGCGAATTGAAATCCGGCGTAGATTGGTCATGATGCTTTATTTCGGCGTTAAGTGCAGATGCTGATACCATCATGCCAAGTCAGCCCCACAAAAACAAGGTCGTGCTGACGCCAGCCAGCCGACTTACACCAAAACCGCACTATTCTGGCTGGCGTCAGCGAGAGGCGGCATGCATCAAGAGCGAATATTGATTTTCGGACTTTAACGAGATGGATTTGTGTATAAAGCTTCCACATTCTTTCCCTCTAGAGCCAAAATATCATCAACAAACAATCTCATCTCAGAACAACACAAACCAGCTACTTCACAATCACCAATTCTCAATCACCTACAACACCCATCATCACAATGGCTCCTTACACTGCTTCCACTCCCATTGACGAGCTCGTCAAGGACTACTCCGAAATCATCAAGGGAAAGATCATCCTCACTACTGGTGTCACCCCCAAGAGTCTCGGCGCAACCTTTGTCGAGGCCACCGCCGCCGGATCCCCCAAGCTTCTCATCCTGGCCGGGCGCAATGACTCCAAGCTTGAGGAGCTCTCCCAAACCATCGCTTCAGCTCACCCTGAGGTCAAGACACGCAAGCTTGTCGTAGATCTCAGCTCTTTGGACTCGGTCCGCAAGGCTGCTCAGGAGGTCAACAGCTGGGAGGATGTGTCCAACATCGACGTTGTGGTTAACAATGCCGGTATCATGGCCATTCCCTATTCTGCAACTGCCGATGGTTTCGAGTTGCAGTTTGCGGCCGGCCATATTGGACACTTCCTCCTGACCAACCTCATCATGGACAAGATCCTCGCTTCTGAGGCTCCTCGTGTCATCAACGTGTCCAGCAACGGTCACAGCCTTGGCCCTGTCCGCCCCTACGATCCCCACTTCAGTGTAAGTCATAATTTGATACAAATCAGATTGAGGATAAAATAGCTAACTCCTAGCAGAAGGGTGAGACCTACGACAGGTGGCGCGCCTATGGACAGGTCAAGTCGGCCAACATGCTCTTCTCTGTCTCCCTGGCGCAAAAGCTCGCAACTCGGGGTCTGCAGTCCTTTAGCGTGCACCCTGGTCTGATCATGACCACTGGTCTGGGTAACCATCTCGACTTTACCTCCATGGACAAGGATCTGGGAGATTTCGGTAAGTCTCTACATTGACTACCAAGAAAGCTTTCGCTGACCAGATACTAGTCCAAGCCCATCGCGACCGCGGCCACATTGAGGGCTGGGAGTTCTTCAAGGCCGTCCCCGCCGAAGTTGGCGCCGCTACCCACGCCTTCGGTGCCTTTGACCCCAACATCAAGGGTAAGACTGAAATCTCCACTCAACTTACGAACATGCACTGACTTGTGGCAGCGAGCAATGGCGCTTACCTTCTCGAATCTCGCGTCTCTGACCCTTACACCGACACCGTCAAGTCTTGGGCCAGAGACCCTGTTGAGGCCGACAAGTTGTGGAAGCTGAGCGAGGAGCTTGTGGGACAAAAGTTCAGCTACTAGGTTGGCCTGTACTGAGAGCGCGACCGTGTGATATGGAAATGACTTTATAGATTTTGAGCACGCTTATAGAAAATGCCATTCTTTTATATTTACTTGAACTTTTGGTTATTTACCCAGTCATGACTGTGAAGAAATGGTTTGTAACTTTTCTGCAACTGTGAAAACCGGTTTTGCCCCGGTCAAGCAATAAGCTGGTATTATAGGTACTAGAACAGCTTGAATCTTCAGGCTTGATTGACTCTACCGGGTTGCGGCGTTACATGATGAGACGGCATTGGAATGAGCACTGAAATGTAAATGCAACAATGGAAAGCCGTGGAGTGAAAGAAGTTGTCAAGTCTATATAGATAGGTATCTTTTTGCCCCGAACACCTGAGTAACCACCTCTATACCCAACGCCAATACAAGTAAACCCCCCTTGACCGGATATTCATAACTATAGATAGACATACAATCATCTTACACATCACTGCTGCACTACAAGCCCCCACTCTTGTATCACAGTAGGGTCCTGGACTGCCTTACCCTTCTGCCCGCTCAGCCACGCCCGACAAGCCTCGAGGTGGGCATATTTCTCGGCGTCCTGGGTACCCACACTCCTCATCTTGACGTCTGCCACGTCAAGGACGCTCCGGCCCGCGGCGTCCCTGGCATGCACGACAGCAAAGTCCTCCACGAGCTGCCTTACTGCGAGCTTGCGACCGCAGCGGACTGCCACGTGAAGGGCTGTCTCGCTGGCTCGGTTGCGCGCGTTGACTTCTGCGCCGGCTTGGATGAGGGTGTGTAGGATCTTCGGGCCCGTCTTGTAGTCATCATCCTCAGGCAGCTGAGCGGCAAACGCCATGAGAGGAGTGTTGCCGCGGCTGTCGTAGTGGTTTGGATCGACACCCGCTGCCAGTAAGCCTTGCAGGAGGTTGAATCTTAACTCGTATCTGTTCGTAGAGGAGTCCAGGTCTTTGGTCGGCTTATCCTTTCTTTGTTTCCGATTGGTAGGCTTCCCTTCATCATCCAGACCATACTTTTGCAGGATGCTGGAATTGCTTAATGTCGCTGCGGCGAGGCAGTGCAGTCCATTGCGGCCCTCAGAGTCTTCTAACCTCGGGTTCAGCTCCGAGGCTCTAACAAATTCGAGTAGTCGTGCCTCGCGCGCGGGGCCGGCAATATGTTCCGGCTCTCTGATGCCTTGCTGAGGCGCAGGCACCGGAGGGTCAAGGTCCATAGCCTGCGTATATGCCCTGTTGATACCGAACGAGGGTGCAGGCTGGGTAGCAAACGCCGGCGTCACGTTGAAAGCGTCACGTTTCACGCAGTTTGTTGCATTGCAGATGTTAAGGAACCAGTTTCGCAGGTCGGCCGAGGCATCTCTAGCTAAGAGGATGTGAGAAAAGCAACGTCCGTAGTGATCGCAGGCGCCAAAGTCAAAGTTCCTCTGAGATAGATTGCTCAGAAGCTGGTGTAAAAGTTGTTCGTTCATGAACCAGTCGGGGTGAAGGACGTGCAGAAACGTCTGACCGGCCATATTCCGCGCGTTGAGGATATGGGGGGCTGGATTGTAGAGGAGGGTTTGAAAAAGACAGTCTGTCATTCTTCGTGCCGCCATCAGATGAAGTATCGTGTTGCCGAAGAGGTCGCGCTGGTCCACGATTATACCGTTGTAACTCGATTGCAATAAGTCTTGTGCGTTCATGGACAAGCCGCTCGCCGTCACCCACGCCGTACCGCTGATCTGGTGCATGGGGCGGCACAAGCATAACCCTTTCATATGCTGCTCGGTCCCATCGAGGCATGGTCCTTGGTATTGGAGCAGCTCATCGAGACTGAGAAAATCGCCGGGCAGGTTTTGGGGCCCATGGGCCAAAGCAAGCGGGGAGTCGGGATCGTTGAACCATGCCGTTTCAGAGGGTTCTTCGTCAGAGATTGGAGAGAGACTCTCAGCTCGGTGATGAATGGGTGCTGTGTATCGTTTGACAAGTCTCTTAACACTTTTAACGTATGAGTCCGAGTATTCGTTGAGCAGGCGATGCAGAGATCCGGTGGTGTGGTCTGTCGATGCGGACATGAAGGTCGTCCGGCGCAAGAATTCCTTAAATGCGCCTCCGTTGTCTGGCTGCTGGTTCGCTGGTCTCGCTTGTCTAGGAGCGGCGGATCTATTTGTCATGGGTGGTTGTGGAGGAGGATATTGGTTAAAGGGAGGCACCTCGAGTGAGGGGCTGATGGCAGTGTTTCTCATGAGATGCGGCGTGGGGTTGGGGTTGAGAGAGGGCACCGTAGCTGGGCCGGCGTGAGTGGGAGAATTGATCGAGTTCCAGCTCGAATTGGTTCGTGTTGGCGATAGCGCGAGCTCTTCTAGTCGTCGGCCCATGTCCTCCTCACTTCGTGGGTGCAACCATCGCGGCTGCTTGTTGAGAAGCGCATTGAGTCGCTTGTTGGCAGATTCAATTCTAGAAACATGAGCATGAGGCACGAGAATGAGACAGACCAAGGCCACTCACCCGGGAGCTTCAGGCGACTTGGCATGGACGACAGCCATAATCTTTTCCAGAGGCAGCGTCGTGTAGAGATAAAGGCGCGAGACTTTGCGCTGCGATGAGGGCGTCCATAGCGGTGGTCGTCCTGTATTGGTATTGTTTGATCCGCTGGGCGAGGCAGACGACACTGGGGGCCTCAGGCCCGGCGATGCCCCGCCGTTGTTCATGGTGACGAGGGCGCTCGGGCGGTTGAACGAGTTAATTGATTGATTGATGGATAGGCGCGGTGTCTGAGATGCAAGGCAGCAGCTTTCGTTGTCGCTGGTGTCAGAAAACTGTAGATGCAGCACACAAGGCGGCCATCATCATGCAGCAACGGGCAAGACAGGTTATAAGGCAGGCTGCGTGTGTAGCTCCCTCACTGACAACGGGAGCCGGGTCTGCAATCGGTCGCGCATCGAAGGCAGTGAGTAGAAAAAAGACGGCCAACACAATGCGGCCCTCTGGAGACTAAAGGCTGTCGCCGATGCGGCCCCCAAAGCGGCCACCTCGCAGGGGGGGACACAAGGTCCAATTATCATGGCTGCGAAGATCAGAGGGATGCAATCATGCCCTCAGCTCGCGGACTGGGCCGTAGGCAGACTCTACCGGATGGGGACTCGCATGGTGGAGGTTGAGCTGCTGCGCCCCATGGCTCGCAGGAGGCCTGCCTCTGCCTTTCTTTGCCTTGCACCGGCGCCGGCGCCGCAGTCGATGGGCCTTGGCTCTGGGTGAGACAAGTTCCCGGTAACTGGATCATGCGCAGGTCCGAGTCCATAGGACAAGTGCCGTGTGCCGATCGAGGAAGCCATGGAGATTGATTAGGTCGAGATGCGATTGTGATGTTGAAGTTGAGAAGCTCAGACTCTAGGTGCTGTCGATACAGCGGTTGCAGCACCTATCACAGCGCCACCCACTAAACAGCCGCCCAGCTACTGCACGAACCGGTTTCACAAGGTTGCAAGTTGAGCCTGACTGCAACTCTGCAAAACTCAATAAATTCAGTCAAAAAAAGAAAAGAAAATTCCTTCGACGTCACAACCTCTGCCAGCATCATACACATGCCCCCTCCTTCAGCTTCAGCCCTGGAGGCAGCTTGTCGGTTGGCTGCCACACGCGGAATGCAATTAGTGGCGATGCATGGCGGCTGTGCCTCTGTGGCTGATCACCAAACAGGCACAACGGGCACTGCGCCTCACTAGGCACAAACCACCATGCCTCTTTCGAAGCAATAGTCCCGGATTGAGCACCCGGTTGCTGGTGAAATGCTTGTGTTTGTGTCGTTTTATCGATTTCATCATATTCCATCATTGATCCACTGGATGGAAAGGGCATTCATAACCCACAAACCCAACATTTCTGTAGTTTAGTCGCCAATTGGGTACTTGGATGGTCGCTGCTCAACTATGTCCATCACCCCAAATCTGAAAACATTGCCTGGCCTGATTGTTCGATACTATGTTACTTTAAAATCGACAAAAAGCATCCTGGGAGAATTTATATTGATTCTTATTATCTTGGTCTTCCCTAATGGATCATGGGGCTCCTCCCCCTTCTCAGATCCCTTGCCTCGATATCTAGGGATGTAGTGGTGCAAGAAAATACCGAATAAGTTCCATCCAAATGGCGACAATATCGTTCGTTTGGGCCCAATAAGTCTGAATAGATTGGTGTGGAACTTCGTCGGTCCATTCTTGGGCAGCCTTGGTAGAGTTGTCGTTCTATCCATGCCGGACTAGGGAGCCAGCATCCTAGCGTCCTGTGCTTCTTTGACCATCTGGATGACTTGCAGCAGGTCTTCGATCGCCTGGGTGACTTGCATAGAGCTGTCGATAAGCCAAAAAAGTCGAGTCTCAAGGTCGTCACCGGTTAGGGGACCGGATTCGTTTGAGATAGCCTCCTCTCCAGTCTCGACAGCACTCGCGTTCCCGTCAGGCTCGGTCCGATGAGCGGCGCTACCCAATTCATTGTCGTCAGGGAGAAGGGCAGAGGAATCCTGGACGTCCTTGTTAGTTAGGTTTGCACTCCTAGTGTCATTTGGCCTTGATCATGCTCACGGGTTCATTGGCTTGACACTCGGAAGCGCTGTGGCCCAACTCATGACACTTTGTGCAGATGCGCTTCGGGCAATCTTTCTTGAAGTGGCCTACTTCTCGGCAATTGAAGCACTCGGCATTCATGATGCAAGATTTCTATAAGGTTGATATTAGCGGCAGTCATAGGAACATGTGGATGAAAATACCGACGATTGAATAAAGTGGTAAAGAAGGAGGTAGAGATGAGGCAGAGAACAGAAGGCTACTATGTGTAGAAAGCTGCTCGTGTGACGAAGAATGGGGAGACAGAAGTGAGGTGAGGTGGCTGCAGAGAAGAGTAGGCTCTGATTCATAGTGACCGGCAAAAAGCTTTTCAATAAGCAGTCCATTCTCTGTTTTCTGTCTTGGTTTCTATAGTAAATACACCCAAACGCAGGACAAACAAAAGAGAAGCCACGGCATAGACATTCTTCTCCTGAATTTGGCCTCCACCGCCTTCTGTTTAGGGCCACAACAAACAAAAGCTCTGCAGCTTGGCTGCCTAATCTCCCTTTTCACCTTTCCCTAAGGCTCGAGGAGAATCATCTTTTCTCACGAGAGCATCACACAATCAAAAAAAAGATTGCCCTGGTTGTGTCCCCCGTTTTCCTCTATGCTCTCTCTACACTCTCACCTCGGAATTCATGTCTGCCAACGACTCCAAAAGCACCTCCCGCCCTCCTCAGCCAAATCAAAAGCATCGAGCTGGCCAAGCAGGCCGTTCCCTTCCATGTCAAGAATCTACCCCTCGATGTCTTCCCCGTCATTGTCGGTCAGGACTTGAGCGAGCTCAATCGGCCTTACAGACAGGTCGCTGGGTTGTCTCCCACTGCAGGGGAGTGTTTGTGCCAATGCTTTCTACTCTGCACAAACACCGCCTGTTTGATACCGACCAGGAGCGCTCGCGGAAATCGGCCTCCTGAGAGCCCTGCTCTCCCTTTTTTTGCCTAACCCGCCGCAGCCTTGATCAGTACAATTGCAGTAGTCTGCTTCAGAAAGCCATCTCTGGCCGGCACAGATGAGTGTCGGTTAGTCATGTCGGACGACTTGACTGAGCTGTCAAGCCTACCCTCATCATAACTTTCTCCTAAACAGTAAGTATACTGATCATGATATGACAAAAATTATCCTCATTAACCTCTTCTATTTCTTAGGTAAATACTATCATATATATAGCCTAGGGGCTTGACAGGAGCTCGGGTGACTGAATCCGGGCTCTTGGCGGCTCAGCAACCGATTGAGGTTGCTATACGAGCACCCAGAAACCACTCGCTAGACGCGAAGATGGCGCATGAGAGTCTTCACGTCGCTGATCAGGACTCGCTCTCGCTGCGGGTCCGTTCATTCAGCCTGCCCTCCGCTTTCAGTTTCTTGTCCGACACGGTGCATCCCTGGACCGCTTCCTGGATGTGATCATTCCATTCTCCTGTGTCATCAATCAAGCTATTGTCACCGATTTCAAATCCAAGGATGAAGCTGCTTTGGACACTCTCATTGCGTCCCGTGCCATGGATCTATCGGAGCTACATGACAACATCAACATGCCTGACGACGATGCTAAGGATCTTGAAGGTACTGATCTTCAGTCTCCCGGTCGTACTCCTCTGATCACCAAGACTGTCCGCCACATGCGCGTGGAGGTTGATTGGGACAGAGTTTTCGAGGTGAAGTCCCTGGCCTTTTACCGGGACTGGCTGGAGCTCGGGTGACTGAATCCGGGCTCTTGACGACTCAGCAACCGATTGAGGTTGTTGTACGAGCACCCAGAAACCACTCGCCAGATCGCGAAGATGG
Organism: Fusarium sp. JS1030; assembly: GCA_000966855.1. Taxonomy (NCBI): domain Eukaryota; kingdom Fungi; phylum Ascomycota; class Sordariomycetes; order Hypocreales; family Nectriaceae; genus Fusarium; species Fusarium sp. JS1030. The sequence continues at coordinate 954,189 of JWIW01000095.1, read as the reverse complement.
TGTACGAGAGCCTGCACGTGGCTAATCAGGTCTCGCTCGGAGTATGGTTTCGCGCTGAAGATTCCTTCAGTCGACACTGGCAGGAGGTCATGTCGAACCCGACGATCGTCGCCAAGCCCTACACACGCTACTTGGCTGGCGTTAGGACAACCTACAAAGACTTGACATTCAACAATCTCGGGTCGCTGACTCCCGAAGAGCGTCCTGACCGTCCTGTCCCTGCAAAAACCATCTTCATCAATGGTGAGCATTGCATTGTCTTGCTCATTTCCGGGGCAGTCGAAGAGCTGGAGATGCACGATGTCTGCGTTGCACGTCTTGTCCTGTTGAAAAGAAGGGCGGTTGAGCCCATCTTTATCAGAGACGTGTTCTCTAAGTGGCAAGCCAAGGATAGCGATGTTGAAACGCACGGTATCGCCGCGGATGGCAGGTAAGCACTTCTGGGCAGCCACACCTCTTGATCAAGAACCTAACCTTCAACAATATTAGGTCGCTAGCTACTGAAGAGCGTCTTGACTGTCCCGTCCTGCAACAACCATCTTCCTCAATGGTGAGCGTCGTACTATCTCGCTCATTGCTGGTGCCGAAGAGCAGGAGATGCACGATGCCCGCGCTGCAGAGCTGCTCAAGACTCCACTGCCAGCTGTCTTTATCAGAGACGTGTTATCCAAATAGTAGGCCAAGGACAGCGATATTCGCACTGCCTCGCTCATTGCTAGAGCAACTGAAGAGCAAGAAATACACGATACCCGCGCTGTCCAGTTGGAAAGAAGGGCGATTGAGCCCCAAAGTCGCCAAGCGGCGCCATGTTTTTTGCAGAATGGTTACTTTCCAACCTCTCCGGTGTTATCCAAGTGGCAGGCCAAGGACAGCGATATTGAAACGTACAGTATCGCCGCTGATGGCCACTCCTGGGCAGCTGTACCCCTGGATCCTACCATCTCGGTGATAAGTGCACGTTCTTCGTCGACACCCCTTCGGCCAACCGCAAGATGCCCTCGGTTGCCCTGACGGCTGCACAGATCGGCCGCATCATTCTGGAAATGGTACGACAATTCCATCTTGCTGAGCAACGCGCTCGCAGAGCCGAAGACCACTGCAATGAGGAGATTCGGGCCGCTGAGGGCAAAAATGATGACAGTCGTGTGCAGTACCTGTTAGAACAACTCGACGAAAAGAAGCTCCAGGCTTTCATGGGAGTTGCTGGCCAGATCGATTGAGATCTGGTCAATACTCCTTCAGCTGATGCCATCCGTGATCACCCGGACCAGCTACCTTCCATGCAGCTTCATCAACATGAGGATGAAGCTGATCATGACTGGAACGACCGTTTCGAAACGTGGATTACCGAAAACGCTTTTGCTAGGCTGCCGAGGTCGTTTCCAGTGGGACCAAGGCAAGGGAATTCACGCATTCACGAGCAGGCAGATAAGCAATTCCGGGCATCCGCGCGGAGTTGGTGCATGTGGTTGAGAGGATATTAGGCCCATCATGAGCTAATATTTATGACAATACGAAATGAATTATTAGGATAAGAAGGTCATAACATAATCATAATATGACGAGAAGCCTACTTTAATTTATGATCAGCTTTATACCAATCCTACCCTAACCACTAACTGACTCCGCCACATGACCGAAATGCAACAGACGTCGACAAATGACACTATGTTCTACGCAACGCCGCGGCCATGTTGGTCGAAAGCCAGTACGCGTTGGCAAACCAGACGGCCAATATGACCGAGGATATGAACGAGTTGAAGCTTGAGATCGGAAAGCCGAACCAGCAGTCATCGGGGAATACCCAGCAGGATGGCACCAATGCAATGGTTCGTCCCATCGAACAAGCTCTCCACGGTCAGATAGGGACCATCGAGCACTGCGTCAGCAAAACCCCCGAACAAGCTGCCAAGACAACCGTCGCCGCCGACGTTGCCTCGAGCCTGATGAGTGAAGAGAGAGATGCCAGTGTCACAACGACTGGTGACATTTTGGTGAAGACTGAAGATGCATCGGACGTTGAAATGACCGATGTCCCTGTGGTCCATGGGGTTATTGAAGACAGCGACTGCTTACGCTCGGGTAGCGGGGACACGATTTTCTAACCTCACGAGCTCTCCTGGGCGACGTCTTCGGATCAGACAGCGGAAATCTTCAGGTGAACGCATTTGGGACTGTACCCAACTGCGGTTCTTGATTCAGCCACTGATAGTACTGTCAATGACTGTCCCAGTAGCCTCAGTCCCTCTCTCTACTTTTCGTACCATTTGGGATGCCGAGTCTTCTATCTAACTGGCGCACTCTTTGGTCTTGCAATAGGTAACTCAATTCATCAGCCCATTTTCGATATGGGCGTGTTTTGTGGCCTATTATGGGACACAACGCGCTTTTATTGCTATTACATCGGCATGGTCCAGTCATGTCGCAGTTCGGATGATTTTTGGTCGAGATATGGCAATGGGTAAAGGGACTTGGGGGTAATGAACAATAGGGGCTAGGGATGATGGACGGAAGTCAACTGAAAATCGGTGATAGGTTTTGGAATGGCATACAGGAGTCGGCTGGAGCCTGGGGATATATCAGCATATTCGAGCTCTTGGTAGCTTTCACGAATCATCTTTCTATCATCTTGCGGTGACCATGATGTGACCTCGATGATATTTGAGCAAAAGATTCTTGACTCATCTTTGTCTTCATTTTCATCTTCCTAATGGATTCAGCTCCCTCCTCCCCTAACGCTTCACTGGCTTCCCTGTCTTCTTCCATCTCCCGAGATTCGATTCCTTGTCCTCGTGGCGTCTAACTACTGTCCACGACCTAGGAGGCGGAAGGCAAACAGCCAAAATCGAGGGAATGGAATCGAAAAAAATTCGCGACGGACAAGGGACTTTGTTTTTCTCGACAGTGACGAAGGTGAAGAGTCTGAAGTCTGGGCAGCTAGGGAAGACGACAATGTCATCCCGAGGTGCCAAGCACCGTATTATCCTACAATGGGAGTCAAATAACATCCCGAGGTCCAAAAATGATGGCCTCATTGCCGTCGACCGTCACCAGCCCTGACTTCGTACAATCCATATTCGATTCATCCCTAAAAAAAGAGAAAAAAAAAAAGGCTCTTCCTTTCCATGCCGTCCTTTAAAGGTCAAATCCATCAGTCTTTTCCGTGATCATGCCCTGCGTCTATTGCAGCGCATCGGACATTTTGATCTGTCCATCAACCTCGCATGCATGGTATGGTCGGCAGAGTCAGTGAACCACTTCGCCCTCGCCCTCAACATTAGCGGCGTGCAGTCGTCGCAAGCCAACCTTGAATTGCGATCGAGTTTCATTGCAAGCGGGACAAGCTTTGCGAGTTAGTTATTTTAGGCGGCCTTGTTCTTCTTGACGCGCTTGCCAGATTGGTCGAACGAAACCGTGGTGAGGACGCTTCGAATGACTCAATCGTCAGTGTTTGGGAAGTCTTCAGCGGTGCGAACTTCGACAAGGTCTGTCGGGATCTTCGTTGAGTTCATCTGTTCAAGGATCAGATCGTACGCGTTTTTCTAGACAGCATAGGGCGTCAAGATGAGAGTAGAGGCGCGGCGCTGGCGAGTCTTGGGGTCTGTGTTCCCGCCGGCCTGAGCACCGCGCGCGTCAATAAGGCCTGTCTTGCGGTACATCTGAACAACCAGCTGAGAAACATACTGCATGTTCGTGAGGCGGCGCCGCGTCGGGGGGTCGAGAGACCCTGGCTGGCCAAGACCAGCGCGTTGGTGTCCATGGCGAACGGGGAGGACGGCGGGAGACCGGGGACGGAGCTGGAGTTGGAGGCGGCGGCAGGGGAGGCGTACGCGGACTTGACGGGGGAAGGGGCGGCGCGGGCCGCATCAAGGGCGTGTCGCCAACGACGAGCAAGGCCGTTAAACTCCGGTGTGAACTGGGCCTTCTTGCCTCCTTGCGGGAGCCCTCCGGGGAAGCAAATGTTAGCAAACGAGTAGCCGACCTAGGTCTCCTCGGAGTTGGGGGGTAGGATCATGATCGTAGACGACCGACGATTGAAAAATTGTTGGGTCCATTCTTTAAAGCGCCTTGTCGCGAGGGTATGGTTGCGATGGACAATAGTCATCGTCCCACGGTAAAACATATCCCGAGCCCATTCAGCTACTCGCATGCGGGCGCGGTAGTTGTGTTGGAAAGTAACCAATATGGACCGTCCATTTATGCCAGCTACTGTATCAACTATTACGTCAACCACCAATCACTCAGTCTCACTGCTTCTTGGATGACTTGTCCTGAAGATACTGCTGTAAAAAGAATCCACTAAGCGCGACTCCAAAATACCCCAGGGCATCGACGACACTCTGAACCAGCCAGCCATATTGATCGCCAAATCGTGCCAGGGGGGTTCTCTGAGCAAAGGCACGCCATGATGCCAACGATGCTGGCCGTCATCTGGGAATAGCAATTGGTGATGATTGACAGGAGTCGCGCAAGCTGAAACTGTTGATCCTCCCTCGCATGCTCTATTTTCGGCCCTTGTATCCGGATAAAACCACAAGGGACCTAGCCTGGAAGAACATGTCCTTGACTGGCTGGGAGGGGGCAAAATCCTGAATTCGTCCCTGGAGTTTGGTCTGCACCAAAAAACAGGTGCTGGACCAATAGTTAGATACAGTGGCTTCAATCCGGTACATACACCCTTCTCAACAGGTTGCGGCGCCGTGTGAAGGTCATGCGACCAGTGTCTTCCATTCGATGGAACAGACTGACCTGCCGTTGCGGACCAAATACAATCTTGAAATCCTTTTGATCCTTAGAGACGGCAATGGGGGGAACTTCTTTGTGTCACCGAGGGAAATGCACGGGGCGCACTGCCCTTTGGATTGAACAGTGACGGACATGCAGCATAGTGTCTGTTGAGATGCTGCTGTTGTGTAAAAACTGTGTTCTTTGGTGTGAAAGCCGGCCTCTCTGCCTGCGGAAGGAAAAGTCGAACAATGATAGCGACGGACATGCTGGCGAGCGATCGGTAGTTGAAATATCGTCTAACCATGGTGACGTCTTGTATTGTACTGAGAGAGAAATGGTGATGTGAATGTCTTTATACTGATGAACGCTGTCGAGAAGATGCTGCAATAGATGATGAAGAAGAAGCTTGATAATATTTGTTTACTAGAAATTTAACAAGTGTTGGCATGGCATGTAGGGAAAGGTCTGTGGTTCCAGATTTAGGTAGGGACGATCGAGCTTTTCATACGTCCAATGTAAAGAAGTCGACCTGAGGGGGTGAGTAATCCACGCAGCCTCTCGTTAACCTCGCATAGGCGTGCAGCCTCGTCGATGATAATGAGGTCAGGCCCCCAGGAGGAGTTATTGGCGAACTCGACGAGGACCACAGGCGTAGCACAGACGATGTCGACTGTGGCAACAGTGGCATCCATCAACTCGCGGTAGGCTTCATCGTGCTCAATGCGGATCATCTCGTAGGCGTCAGGGTTGGTGAGCTTTTGGTACCGGGAACTATGCTTCGGTAGCAGTGTTCAGCGCAGTAATCACATCGCACTCGGCGGCAATCGATCTAGCCTATGGCCTTTCACGTTGACGATAGTGCGCAAGACGTAGCGCGAAGCACAACGCTTTCTTCGCCTTGGGCGGGGAAAGCAAATATGTCCGGCAAGAATTTGTGGGCGTGACCAATAGGACCGACCGCCATCATCCTATGTGGTTGATGTAGGGCTTCACCATGCTCGAAATCTAGTTGACTTGTCGAGGCGTGTCAACGGAGAACAGTGCGATGTTGGCCTGTGTACCAGTAGGGAGCGGAATGCGGCGAGCAGGCCATTCAGGACCAAGACCTGTGTAGGCGGTCAATGACTGGGACTGTCTTGTCTCGTAGGTAGCGTTTTCAAGCACTCTCAAGCCGCCCTCTTCGGAGTACCGGCTCTAGGTCTGCCACGACAAATTGACCACCCATTGTAGTATCGCCATCATCATCAAGAGGCGGGATACCGTTGTCAGGCTCCGGGTGGTTGTCGTAGAGTCTAGCTCTGGTTCGCTGAGGTCGTCGTCAGCTTCCGACTCCATGGAATCTCCGTCAGCGTCGGGCTCGGAACTGTAGGATGAGAAGAATTCGTCAATCTCATCGAAGAAAGAGCAATGTCCCACTATGCGCGACGGGACAAGCCAAGAACCCTTATCCATGTTTTCTGGCACAGACGAGGTCGAGTTGTTGATGTCAACGCGTATCCTCTTGTCAAGCTGGCAGGGTTGCATACAATCGTATAGCAACCTCTAGCCATCTAGTCTGTCGCTGGGTCTTCCAGAGCCAAACGATTGAAGATGGGAGACTCCTCAAACATCGAGTCTTCTTTTGCCCTATTCCAATACCAAAAGGCAGATCAAGGCAGCACAGTAACTCCTCAAACATAGAGGTGGCTTTCTGAAGCAGACTACTGCGATGGTGCTTATCATGACTGTCGAGCATGACAAAATACGGGGGGCCAACGGTATCAAGAGGCTGGTTTCCATGAGCCTCCCTGGCTGTGTCTGCGGACCGCCTAATGATTCGGTATCCACACCACTTTGTAAAAGACTCGGTCTCAAACAGGTTGTGTTTGTGCAGAGTCTTCAACGCTGGCTCAAAACACTTCTCATATTCCAGGGGAGACAGTCCGACAGCCCGGGAAATGTCAGCGACAACCTGTCTGTAGGGCCGGCTGAGCTCTTGGTCGCTTAAGTCTCCCTTGGTAACGAGGGGGAAGACTTGGAAGCTTAGATTCCCGACATCAAATGGATCGGCCTCTAGGGCAAGCTTGATCATTTGAACCCGGCCGAACGCGGTCGAGTTGCTGGTGATGTCAACGGGGATCGTACAGCGACCGACTGAGGTCGCTGAGCCTCCAAGAGCCCTAAACGATTGAAAGCCCGGATTCAGTCATCCAAGCAGTCATCAAGCTCTTAGTCCATAATTATGATGGCAATTGCCTAAGACAGGGAATATATTAGTGATAATAACGAGTGTAGTATTATGACCATTTTACTTACTGCTTAGGCAAAAGCTATGATGGGGGTGAGCTTTATACTTCTCGAGGGAGTCGTCGAGGGAGTACCAGAGTAGCTCCGAAATCCGTGATTCTGTTCCAGTCATGGGTGTCGTTGGCCCGCATGAGCTCATCCACGATTAACATGCCACTCTTCGGGTCCGACCTGGTCAAGGTGATGTGTGTAGAGATGAAATGAAGAAAGCCGCGAGGAAGAATGGGTGAGGAAGTGGCGGGATGTCAGCCGCGCACCTGGTCCAGCGATGCAAGGATGAGTGCAAATGAGAGGTGAGAGAATGAAGGAGAGAAGAATATGATTATGCGCGGGAAGATGAAATAAATAATGTGTTTAGGGTGCAGGCGTTTGGCAGTGATTCATCGCCGTTTGCATCACTCGCTGGAGGGAGCTCACGATAAAGGCACGTCACGTGATGGAGCAGGCAGGGCGAGCTTCATGGGAGGGAGGCGCGTGTGTAACCCGTAGTGCAGATTGGCAGGCCTAAACTTCTGCTCAATTTAGGACGATTTGAGACTCTGCTACGGTTAATTCTTTTTAGAGTCTTAGGATGATTTCGTATTAAAATATTAGCTCAGGATAGCTCAGAGCTTAACTAAACATTGTCTTGATTCTTCCTACGCCTTTTGATATGACTTATAAGTCTAACGAGTATGAATAACTATAGTTCTTATTATTGAAGAGTTACAGTCTCCGATAGCTAGCAGAGCCTGGTCCCCTCACAACGTTTTGGTAGCATCACATGTGAATCTCACGTGGAGGTGACGTTCTGCAGCATAATGTAGTTGGAGTTGGAGGGGAACCCTGATCAGCCTCACCACATTCCCAATTAAGCATCATGAGCATCCATCATGACAACTCAATTCCAGAGCGGTTGGACATAACAACACCTGCGACTGACGAAACAGCAGGGGGTGGTCATCCAACGTTGGGGAACCAGACGAAATAGCTTTGCTTCGCCATGTCACACAGAAACAGCCTCTCCAATTGCAAGTCACCATCACCAAGCATCAGAACAGGGGTAAGCTTCAAGATTCAGAGTCCAAAAAACTCCCAGTCTATGATTTCAAGCGTAAATAAAAAGACTATTATACAACCCTTCGGCGGGGTGCCACCCGTCTGCCCACTTTATCCTCGAGGTATCATAGGCAAACATGAGACGAAAACGAGTATCCCCCCATTACACCAAAGGATCACTTTTTGTTTTCCCCTCCAAAGACAGCGAGAGTGGCTCTGGACTGCTCCGTGAGCCTTTTTTGTTGTTGTAGCCCACACACTTCCATATGTAACAAGAAACAGCAGCAGGTGTTTCAAGCAGGCCCAGCTCTTGGGCACTGCTCAGGCTACAGTTCCCAGACAGCTTACACCGCCTCCCTCGCTCCCCCTTTCGTTCGAGACATAATACATGGTCGCTTAAGCAGCGATCTCAACGCCACCAGTGGCACCGAGGGCCTGGTTCAGGAGTGTTAGCAGTCTGGCTGGGGTCATTCAAGGGGGCCGAGTTTGACGTACCTTCTTCAGGTCACCGTAGATGGCGAACTGACCGGCGGTAAGAGTACCAACCATGACGAGACGGGCACCGATACCAGAGAAAGAGCCACGGAGGCCGAGCTCCTTGCCGATCTTGAAGAGACGCGAGGTGGTGCCCTCACCGGGGAGACCCTTGGTCTTGTTGATCTTGGAGAGCATAGTGTCGGCGGGCTGAGAGACGATAGCGGCGGCGAAACCGGCCATGAGACCGGAACCCAGGTTGACAGCGGTCTGAGCACCATCGGACATGTCCTTCTTGGGGAACTGGCGGTAGATGGCCTCGGCAACCTTCTCGTAGACGACGAACTTGCTCATGGTGTAGGGGACCCTGGCACATGATGTCAGTATGCGGTATATTGCGAATTTTGTGCGAGGGGCAAAACTCACTGCTTGAACAGGATGGGACCGAAACCAGCGTAGAAAGCACCAACACCCTCGTTCTTGAGCATCTTGCCGAAGCCAGAGATGAGACCGCTGGCGTAGGTGGGCTCAGAGACGAGACGGATACGGGTGGCCTCAAGGGGGCAGAGTGCGATATCGGCGAAGAACTCGGCGGTGGCAGAAGAAGCGAGGTAGACAGCAGTTCGGTTGTTGGAGGCAGTCTCGTAACCGAGCTGGTTGATCCACTGCTGCTTGAAGAACTCATAACCACCGAACTTGAGGGCACCCTGGAGGAAGTAACCAGCGAAGGTAGGGCCGACACCAGTGAGGAGAGCGCCAGCACCCTCGGCCTGGACGATCTGGCGGAAACCACCGATCAGACCGCGGTTGTAGGTGGCGGGGTCGAGCTGGATACGAGTCTTGACGCTGTGGAGGGGCCATTGTTAGCTTTCATACGCCTTCAGGGTGTCTGCGAGCCTCGTCGTCCATTGTCCCTGAGTGTTTTTCGAAACGGTGAAGCGGAAGTTTCGGGGCAATTGAGACCCGAGACAACAACCGGTCGCAAAGTGTCCTCCGGAGCAATTGACGGCGAAGCAGGCAGCGCAGAGGCATTCTAAACATACACATCGACGGGGGTGAGACCACCGTGGGTGACGGAACAGCAGACGGCACCGGCGAGGGCGAATCGCGAGTAGAGGGCGAGGCCGGAGAGCTTCTGGGGCTCCTCAGCCTTGAGGTTCTGGACGACGGCGTCGACCTTGGTCGAGCCGGTGGTAGCAGCGCCGGAGGCCATTGTGAAGGGAGTCTTTTGGTGATGGACAAAGGACTGAGAGGAGATTAGGAGCCCGAACTAGAAGATCCGGGGACGGTGGTTGAGGAAGAAAGCTTGGAGAAGAGAGGGAGAGAAGAAAAAAAAAGTTGGCCTCTCTCTGATTGAGTTCTTTTTTTGCTGCTGGCGGGCGGACTGGGGAAAGCGTGTGTGGGCGGTCGGAAAGACTCGGATAATCGGCGCCGACCGCCGCACGGACCGGGCCAAGGGGAGAGATAGCGCTCTCGCGTAACGCAAAAGCCGGCTACAGGGCCCTCTGAGGCCTTTTACAGCGGCTGATACCCACTAAAACACCAGCACGGTACCCGCTGCTGCTACGGGTGCGCCTCCGATATCCACTGCGAGCGCTGCGACCAACGGATGGAGGTCTTGGGCCGGGGTAAACAAGACGGGAAGCTGGGGACAGAGGCAACGGGCAGCAGTGACGTATCTCGAAAGACGGCTCTTTTGCTGCTTTGAACAGGTTCTTACTGGCTGAGGCCTGTATGGAGCTTACTGGAGTAACTGACAGACAACGTTGTTTACCGTTGGATAACCTGACATGTTGCTGCTGTTCCTGATGACAACCCAAATAACCTGCTTTTGACACTGCTTAGTTACCGGTCCCACTATCAGCAACTTGTCTTCATTCCTCTGTGTCTCATCCAAATGTCAAAGAAGATGCAACATGTTGCAGTCCGGGAATTCCTCGGTTTGCCCCACCAGTCACCAACGGTTGCTCGTCAACGTGGGCGAGGGAGGCGAGGCAGAGATTTTCTATTTTTCTTGCGTGCTCTGCCTTGTCGCTGTTCTTATTGCCGGCTTGGCCAATGGATACGCGGCGATAAGCAAGCGCCGCTAAATGTGTTTCGCAAGGTGCTATCTCGCCCCGGGGTTTCCGACGTCATGATGGCTGTCGATTGGTTCAATGCTTCGGCAGATGAATCTCAGGGGCCAACTTGACCTTGAACTCGACTCGATAGACACTGTTATAGTCCGACTTGCAAAACTCTTTATCCCTTGGCCTTCTCTTGTTCTCTTTTTTTCCTGCCAAGCCTGGGACGCATCCTGGCCCGAAGCATGCAACCCACACACCCCGGGCCCATCTCAGATCATCGCCGATTCCAATTCGACCAAGCGTGCTTGTGCCTGGAACCTGGTCGTCGATTGACCCATTGACCAAACAGATTCCTCCCCGGGCCATCGTATCATGATTGCACTGCAGCCAATCTCACACAACCTCAGCGACACACCACAGGGTTACAGATGCATTGCTGTGTTCCATTGAGCCGGCGCCTAGTCCATGTGGTTGCTTGAGGCTATTCTGACGACTCCGACCTGAACGATATGACCAACCTAGCATCAAAAACATGAGTATCCTCTCCTCTTCTCTTTTCCTCCCTCTGCGCTTCATGCTGTGCAAGTACATATCCCCTCTGGTTGGCCACCAGCCTGATACCACTCTCCAACCTCAGATCCGTAGAATAATGTGTGTGTCCAAACACCCAGACCCTGACGCCCTCCCATCCTTGGTCCATGATATCCGTTGCAAAGGCGCACGTCCAAGGGTTGCCCATGTGCTGCGGACGCGACGTGCCCTCTATCCGGGGCGCATGATGCGTAGCGACCAGCACCTGTCTTTTGCCGTCTCCTTTTTCCAATGATATAGTCGTGATTTGCTCGCGAAGCCAGTTATATTCCTCGACATGGAGCGCGTTGTGTTTCTCGATGCTCCACCCCGTTATGCGCTTATAATCTTTGACCTTGGACTGTACCACGCTGGCTGCCTCTGTAGGGATTGCTGACCAGAGCGTGCACCCCAGTACAGTAAGACCTGACTTTGGGTCATCCCATCTCCCTTTGTGTAAAAGGACAACTCTGTTTACGAGAGTAGGTTCAGCTACCAGACGCTTGGCCGTCTCAATTCCCGTCTCGTAGTCCAACCCATGGAACTCGTGGTTCCCCAGCACCAACAACACCTTCCCGTAGCGACGAGCCTGTGCTTCCATAAATCCCAAGTACTCATCATAATCGATCAGTTGACCGACATCTCCTCCTAGGAGCAGATATGGCGCCGTTGCAGGGAAGCTGTATGACGAATACTGCTGTCCAAATTCGAGATGCAGGTCCGAGATGGCTTGAACTCGGGGCTCTGGCCAAGGAGCCCCATTTCTCAAGGCGTCACTCGGCAGTACAGCCATTCGCAATATATGCCGCCGTCTGTTGTTGGATGCCGAAAATAGCTTGATCATCCAATGCTAATTCAGCGGGTCCTCTACCCTTCAGATCGGCTGCATGCAATTATCAGAGGACTACTGCCGTCGGGCCCATAGTAAGAGAATCTTATCACAATCCCAGCAGGCAGGGATACAAACTTATCATTCGCTTTACTGCTGACTAGTACTACTTATATATATTGAGCCACACAAGTTGGTAGAACCACAGCTCCCAAATCCTCCTCAGATCTTGACAAACTAACGGACTTGTAACCTCCAGACTGTCCCTTAACAACTCAGTTCTTCCGCTCAAACAAAGCCAAAACTTCCTTATTCCCACATGCAGCCACATTGTCCAGACTAGAACGTCCATCAATATCCTCCAATAGGGGGTCAACTCCTCTATCCATGATCGCCTTGAAGCAATGTGCTGACGCATATTCCATATCGTGTAGAAGGGTGTTTCCCTCATCATCCCTCGCACGCCAGTCGACGCCCAGGCTATCCAACAGGCTCAAGTCATCGTCGCAAGGTGGCTGCATATCCCATTGACTTGTGAGGAAAAAGGCAGGTGTCTGTCCAGTGTTGTTGCGCGCGTTGATATCCAGCCCAAATTCGACAAATTGCTTCAAAACGCTTCGGATATTCCAGCTGCCACTACCCATAGGTTTCAGCACACCTGAGATGAGGTAATGCAGGGCATTGTTTCCATCTGCATCCGTGGCTGTCACATCTGCACCCTTTGAGATAATGTAGTCCAGCCATTCTGGGTCCGTCTCAGGTGTGCCATCTGACACGAGCGATGCTAGACCGTAATGGATCGGATAGTACCCAAAAATGTCGGGTTTGTTGACAAGAGCCGGGACAGCGTTGCCAAGGGCCCTCAGGGCTTCGAGCTTCAGGTCGTTAAAGCAGGGGCTTCCGAGCTTGTGATGCAGCGCGTTCCTCCCATGCTTGTCCACAGCAGTTGGATCCGCTCCCCTCTCAAGCAGCAGACGCAAAGGTGGAGTGATGCATCTTTCAGCATAGGATTCGGGGCCAGGGGCTCGCCGACAAGCAGCCAGGAGGGGGGTTTGCCCAGACTCATCTCGATACTCCATATTGAGGTCGGGCAAACCCAGGATAGGCTCGAACATGCAGCGCTTGCGGAGTATCTCGTGTAAGACTGTGATTTGGAACATCGTCTTCGGTTGTCGATCAATACTAGAGCTGCAAAAGCTGCCAGCATTGTTGTCCTTGTCGCCACTGTCCTCGCCGTCCTCGGCACAAAATGCAATCTCTCGAGAGGTTTCATCCACGTTCCATTTCCTTTCTGCCGCTTCGGCGGGTAAAAATGGTATCTCCTCGCCATCCTTTATCACATAGCGCTTAGGCACTCCACGACAGCGCTTACTTTCCACAGCGGGGAAATTGTCGTACACACTTACACCAGCGGCCAAAAGAGCTATCATCATCTCCTCCGAGACTCGTTCGTTCTCCTCCCTGCTCTCAGTAAATGTGACCCAACGCCACCCCGGCTCACTGGCCAGGGATAAAGGGTGTCCCAGGGTGGCCATCCGAGCTTTGAGTGAAGTTGCTTTCAACCCATCCACGTCCTCTAATCTCAAGTTCAGTGATCTGGCCAGACCTGATGCTTCCCCAGCAGACAACAGTGCCTTCAGGACGCCTGGGTTTCTGTCCTTCACTGCGTACGAGAGTGCTGTGGGACTAACCTCTGCACCGTGATGGATCAAAAGGCGAACAAGCTCCTCGTCAAAGGTTGCGTAATCAAGACACCCTTTGCCCCGGGAGTCAACGGCGTGAACATTGGCCCCAAGAGCAAGCAGCGATTTTACAACGGCAGCACACATCCAACCTCGTTCTTCGATGGCAGCGAGGAGTGGTGTGCAGCCAGCCCGGTCTCGAGCTTCCAGGTCTGCTCCCTTGGAAATCAAGTACGGTATTGCTTGGGCTACCTGCCACCAGTGATCGCCTGCGGCAAGGAGATGAAGAGGTTGAGTGCGTCGGTCCTTTGCAGGGTTAACGCTAGCCCCTTTCTTCTCGACCAAGATACGTAGGACTTCCATATTAGGAGCAGGACGTCTGCAGGCGACCAAGACCAAAGGTTCAATAAGTTCAATCGCAAAATTTTGGGGCTGCCATTGCTGTGAACGCCATTCGGCATCATCAAACCGCGATACCTCTTCGGCCGAGCAACAATCGTCGACCAAATCGGCAAACCCAAGTTCAATGAATCTCCGCAGAATGGATGTCCCACGAGCATTCACGGAGATGAAATCAGCCCCGGCCTTATAGAGCTCTGCAATCAAAGAGTATTCACGGTCGCCGAGCAGATGTTCAATCGTCACCCATGTCGCATCCTCAGGATGTAGCAAAACTGTCTCGCCTAGCAGTTTGGTGTCAGACTGGCGACGGGCCATGCTCATGGTGACAGAAACCTTCATAGGTGTCAACAATTCTGGCCCCCCAATCTTCTTATGGCAATTCCAAAGAAGGTTGGTGGTATAGTCGTCCCATTCACGTGCTGCGAATCTCATTGCACTGCAAAATGCAGAGTCTTCCCAGTGCGTGTCGTCGTACATGTTTGCGCCAGCGGCCAACAGCACCCTGACAATGTCGTCGTAGCGTACAATGTCATGTACGGGGTGGAATATATCGCTTTGATATTCACTTATGCGCTCTTCCGAACGTCGAGTAGTGTCTTCAATTGTAAATCCGGCAGATAGCAGGCCATCGCCATATCTCACTTCTCCAGGCCCAAACAAAGTAGTGTCATGAAAAGTGTCTATGGAGAGCTCTTGGGAATAACCCCGCCTCCAAAGTGCATGTTCTTGCTTGAAGAAGACACACTGGAGAACTGGGGGATACCATGGCTCGTTGTCGAGAGGAGATGGGTCGAATGTTGGATTAACGTCTGCTCCCGACTCAAGGAGAAGAAGTACAGACTCTATCCGACCAGAGCGGCTTGCGTAGTGTAGAGGAGTTAACTGGCGCATATTTTTCTGGTTTAGAGCCTTTTTCAGAGCCAAAGGGTCCAATTCCTTCATTCGTTCAAGCAGCTGGCCCAGAATGTTGCTTCTTCTGCATCTCGAAGCAATATGCAGTACGTTCATCCCTTGGCTGGTTGAGACGAAAGGGTCCGCACCCGCCCGAAGCAAACGGTCCACGGTGTACTCGAAAGTTGAGGCAGCGAAATGAATAGGCCGCAGTCCATGCCTGTCTGCCGCATTAGGATCAGATGAGTGATCCAGTAACCACTCAAAACACTGCCTTGCATGCTCGTCACATTCTCTTCCATCAAGACACATCTGCGATGCAAGGTGCAGCGGAGATGTCCCCGAAAGGTTGGGTTGATCGGTGTCCAGACCAATTTGTTCAAAAAGGGACAAGAACACAAGGGCAACATCCCGGTCTCTGGAACAGCCACGAGCCATCACCAGCTCATGACAAAGTGTGTTGCCTTTGTAATCCAGCGCGCATGGTGATAAACCTGCGTCAACAAGTTTCTGATACACCTGAGACAGTGTTTGGTTTTGACGATATTGACGACCAGCAGACCGAATAGCCTCGTGGAGAAGAGTACGGCCCTCATTATCACGGACGTCCAGACTTGCAGATGCCTCTCTGAAGCTGTCGATCAAATCGCAGACTCCGTTCAACAGGGGCTGACTGCCCACCAACCGGAACAACGGTGTGCGGCCCTTGGAATCCCGGGCATCAATGCTCGCACCAAATTTGAGCAAGAGCTGAATCGCCCCGGTGTCTTGTAGGCGCATTCTCCTACCCAACACATGCAAGGGTGTTTCCCCGTCGCAATTTGCCAGCTTTGGGTCTGCGCCTGCCTCCATCAGCGCCAACAACAAGTGTAACAGTCTGCCATTGTCTCTCTGCGCATCATGCACAATATTAAAACCCTGGCTAGATCTATCACCAATAGCACAAGCATGGTGGAGAGGGCCGTTTCCTCTGATATCGACGGTCTTGCAATCTGGTCCGTACTTCAAAATGTGGTCCACAAGTTTTGAATCGTCGAAGAGAGCCGCAAGCAACGGTGTCTTGCCCTCTTTATGCTCCCTCTTGTTGATATCAGCGCCTCCCTCTTCTACCAGGAGTTTCAGGTAGTTTTCATCGGCATCTTCGGACAATGAATGAAGAGCAGTCTTGCCATCTGGAGTCTCTGCATTGGGGTCAGCACCTGCGTCTAGCAGATGCTTAATCGCAGCCGGGCTCTGCGTTACATGAACAGGAGCACGGCCGAGTGAGTCGGTCTCATTCACGTTTGCTCCAGCTCGAATCAGAAGTGCCAAACCACGGGGAAAGTCGTCAGGGCGACTTGGTGGTCTATGCGGATCAGTAATCGAAGCTGTTCTCACATATCTAAGACCAGGGGCGTGTTGGAGGCAAAACATGGACAGTGCAGTACTTAGGAGCACCCTCGGTTGGGGTTGTGCACCACTTGATTCCCGGAATGTGTCCTCAGAGACAACCGGGACTTCGCATCTTATAGAAGCGTCAGCTCCAGCATCTACCAGAGCCTCCATCGAGTCCAAATTTTCTTCTCCAGCCACAATGAACAGAGGGGTCATGTCGTCTACTCGTATATTTGGGTCAACGTCCGGCTCCTGGAGCAGTCTCTTCATGATATGAGAATGGCGCCCGTGGGCCGTCCAATGCAGAGCAAGATTCTTCGCATGTCGATCCAAATAGGGAAGAAAGGCTTCTAGACTCTTGAGTTGCCCGTATCGACATGCAAGTTGCACGGGGTTTGCGGAGAGCAGGCTTCGACGTGGGCGAATGACTTGCGTGGGGCCAATCCTTTGAGCTGACAGAGGATCAACTCCCTCATCAATAAGCAGTTTGATAACCTCAGAATGCCCGTGACGTGCAGCCTCATCAAGCGCCCGAGAACCATAGGTATTGGAGGGGTTAGGCGCTGCCCCGGCTCTGAGTAAAGCTCGGACAACGCCGGTGTGGCCACGACTAGCAGCCCACCATAATGGGGTTTGTCGTGAATGGTCATGGATATCAACTGTGCTGGTGGCCAAGCGGTCGATAAGTATCGGAATGTAAGTTTCAAGGCCGCAAAATGCAGCCACATGAAGGTCCGAAAATGAGGAAATAAGCTCCTCAAAGAAGATGCCGCGTGGCAAAATACATCTCAAAAATATCTTCCTCGTCTCACGATCTGATCGAAATTTCTCGACTTGTTGAGACAACGGGTCCTCGGGCAACGCAGCCCAATTAGCCCTTGCAGCATGCTCAAACCAATTGTTACTCGCATATGCTACGAATGGCCAATCCGATTCTACATCACCGTCAGTATGCCGGAAGAGGTATGTAAGGCAGGCAATAGCAAATTGGTGGTGTGTTGACTTTGGTTCCAGGACGGGATAGCCAGCAGACCGTTCGGATCTTGAAGATTCAACGAGGAATTCGGTGAGTGAGTGGTGAACGACGCTCACAGTCTCGTCTGGGAGGATCTCCAGCAGTGGGCCACAGGCAGCTCGAACCAGATCTTTGTTGTCTTTCACACTGAACGGCCGCCGGTCCTCGACTGTTGTCTTCAGCAAGTCGGCAAGCTCCAAGAGCCGGAGAGGACGAGTGGCATGCGTTACCCATTGCAGGATGAGTACCTGGGTCATTTCAGAAATACCTGATCTTGCTGCATGTTCTTGCAGAATGCCAATGTACATGTCGTCCAGGTCGAGAGGCAACTTATGCAGAGTGTCTGAGATATTGGCATTCGGTTCCAAGAAAGCTTTCATGGCTAGTTTCGCATAGAGGAATAAACCATTAGCTCGCCCAGGGACAGCCTCCTTGATCAGTTCCCGGTCAGCCTCTGAGAGAGACGTACGATCCAAGCAGTGTTGAACGTAGGTCGAGATATCAACATCAATGAACCTCTCGTCCATTCGAATGCTGACGCAACTGACACCTCTCATTGGAGCCTCGATACCCACAACTGGCCGGCTCGTCATCAATACTTTGACAGTCGATGGGCGCCAATGGCCGAGATCAGCAAGTGAGAGAAGGAAGTCATCATTGCCTTGGTCCATCTCGTCCAGCGCATCAACGACACAATACGTCAGTGGTATTGAAGCCAGGGCCGTTCGGAGATGTTGCCATAGCTCATCGATAGAAACACTGTCAAGAGACTGTGAGCTATCCACGTAGTCCTTGAGGGTTGACTGTAGAGGTGGGCTGTAGAGAAGTATCTGGTCGAGCCAATCCCGGAGAAGGTTGATGGGTTGATGATTTGCATCCACAATCTGACGGAAGAAGAAGAATAGTACTGGCACGCCTTCCTGAGAGAGTTTGTGTGCCAAAGCCGCTGCGAGAACCGACTTTCCTGAGCCCGGGACGCCCTTGATCCACAGCAGGCCATGGTCTGGGCTGTCGTGCCATTTCCGATACTCATCCGAGCGCAGGACCCATTCCCCAGTGTTTTCAAGGTGAGCGGTCAGATGTTTGCGATACTCGCCGCCATCGACAGAATATTCAGTAGGTTGTAGCCACTGTCTGATCCTAGTGATTGTTTCTGGTGATTCGGGTAGGATATTGTCAGGGTTGTAATTGCTGACATCGTCGCGCTCAACAATCACGACATCATTGTCTTCATTCGATAGGAGCGAACCGTGAGACATGATTGCCGATGTGCCGGGCGTTGAGACGTAGAGAGGCCAAGTTCTGCCGTGTAAAGCCTCAAGAAATCGTCGGGGGCTTTTACTGGTGGAAACAAGCCTCGACCCCTAATATAAAACGTGCCTCCTGGTCAAGCTTTGGATCCGATGCTCTAGAAGCGGTAAACCGCTATTAGAGGCAATGATGCTTGCAGGCGAGGACCAAAGTACGCTTCAGCGAAGCGGAGACCGGGGCAGATTAAGTGCTGTTTCCCATGAAAATTCAGGGATTGATCCAACGTCTTGTGGTAAATTTTGATAGATAATGATAAGGGGGAATGAGGTGAGGTGAGGTTGTGAGGAGAGGAATTAGGCTGCAGTTGAGGCTAAGGGCGGGAGTTGTTAGTCCTGTCAGCTCCGCAGCAAGAGCAGGCACGATTACTGCCCGGCTGACAAGCAGCCAACCTAAGGCCAGGCAGGAGGTATCTCAAAATGCTCTGTGGCGCTTACGTTTTCAAGTAAATTGACAAATGGATATTGATTCCAATAAATAACAACAAAAGTCAAGAGTCTATGATATTGCAATCCCGCTTCCAAAATCTCATAGTGAAATGTCTACTGTACAATGCTTCAATGAGAAGAGAGCTGCAATGATGTGCTCAGTGATACCCCAACGCCACGCTACCAAATCCACAGCCACAGTGAGGCTTCTAATGCAATACAATACAATACAGTACAGTACAGTGAGAGGGCGCCAACAGGCAAAGGCAAGCCCACGCACGTCCTCTAAGAGCTTGATTTGAATCTCTTGTCAAAGGCAAGGATCGTATCGGCCGTGCTCATGACACTTCGTCCCGTTCTTTGTCCCGTGGCGTGAAAACGCTCGGTTCGATCTGTCGTGGAGGCCCACTGACTAAGCTGGACGCCGCCAGAGCTGGGGCGTCCGCCCGTGTAAGCTGAACCGCCAGAGGTGGTGGAGCTGCAACATCACGATTAGCGACAAAGCTTGAGTAAAAAATGATGAAAAGGCTTCTTACTAGTGGCTGGCGGGCGAAGACATGTTGGCTGACTGGCTTTGTTTAAAGGTATTTGAGAGTTGGTTGGTAAACCGTTGCGGTTGGTTCGTCTTGAAGCTGGCTAACAGACGGGTAGTGGTTGTTGGTGTTGGATGAGATAGTGTCACTTGTGGACTATGATGATGATGATGATGCGAATGATATGGACAGATCCGGCGATAGTACGGGACACTCGATCCTTTTTAAATGATTCGAAAACATCTTGAAGAGCCTGGAGTCCGCAATTGAGACTCTGCCAGGCGACGAACTGGAAAAACCAACAACACAGCACATCACTTCAGAACAAATGCGCAACGCGCGAAACTTTCAATGGCCCCCAACGTCGCCCGCAAACACGACCTCAGGCAGGCAGCCCTCCAGGGAAAAGCCACCGCAATGGGACTTACGGGAACTAGGCGGGAGCTGGACAGCCCCATAAGGCAAAGTGGGAAAAGACCGCCACCGTCGAATTGACACCGCTGTCAACGGGATTGGACCATTGGGAATGGGTGGGATGAAAGGTGCCATCTGCGATCTGAAACTGGGAGTGCCGTTGCGAGCACGATGTGGGCCTCTTAGGCCCACGAGGCCATCGCTTATCGCACAACGGTGGCCGTTTGCGGAGGCGAAGCTACAGCTCGACTCCCTGAACTCGAGAAACTAGGCGAGCAAACCACGCGAATGCGCAGGGAACCTGAATGCAAAACGAGAGCAGATGCGCAAGGTGGAAATCAGCTGCGTCCCCTGGAGCTACTAAGCCACACATGTCAGGGCGAAGGCCACAAGAAGAGATTAGATCCGTAAGGTGCAGAGCTCAATTGCTATGGTCGCCAGCTTTCCATTGGGCTATCCACCATCGTCACGGCCTCAAGCCAATCTCTTGCGCCTTTTTCGAGATCACATTGGTGGAGTGTGGCTGTCCCCCACTTCCCGTGTCCCGCCCTACCCTTCGACACCCTTGACCACGATCGTGGAGCTAATTGTTCCTAGTGCCTTGACCAAGGCGGTGTTGTGCTCGATCGAGGGGCATTTGATCTTTTACATCAATGTCTTATCTTGATTCTACGCCATCTTGTCAAAGTCCCGCGACAGCTGTGCCGAGCTAAGGGTCACGCGCCGCGATGCCAAGTAGGCCATCACAGGAACCCGTCCATGGCACGATCGAGCCGAGGCCCTTGGGCTTTGGCGAACAACCCAATCAGAATTACCTTGCGACAAGATTTTTGCATATCTACCGGATCTACTTTCAGGTAAGAGACTGCGAAACTCAGGTGGGCGAAAGATTAGGCTGTGAAGGCCTCCCTCTGGACAATTGTAGTTTGGCGTCTCAGGCGGGAGTTGGGAACCCCACAGCCATGACCGCAGCCGCTTCATGGTGGCCGCCATGGAGTCAATGTCGGACAAAGTCGCCGGAGGAGCCCAACTTGACGATCAATTACCCATCTTAAACATGAGGCCGAAGAAGTAGAAATAAACAACAGATTTTTCTTCTTTGTGACTCACCTGAGGAAACTCTCGCAGCTACCTGACACGGTGGATGTTATCCCAAAGGCGTGTGTTGAACAGCTGGCCATCAGCCACGCGGGGAACCAGCTGAGGCAGCCAACAATGTGTCAGACGGTGCTGAGCCTTGCACTTGATTGCCGTGAAAATTCTTGCTGTGAAAACTTTTGCTGTGACAGCACTGCCGCAAAGAGAAATTTTTCATGAGGCTCTAAGAGGGAGTAATTATCCAGGTTCATGATGGTCTGCCCAGCTGCAGTTTCGAAACGAACCACTCATCTCCTCCTCACGTGATGTCACGATGCTGTCGCTACCTAGGTAGGCCTCAAACACCACATCCATCCGATATCGATATGAATTCCTACACTGGCCTCATGTTCCGACATGATCCGAAATGCTCAATCTTCGTATAAATGACGAAAATAACCCGGGAAATTACACCATGGAAAGCTATGTTGTTCCACCGGTGAGTGATCCCTGAACCGAGAAATCCCTGCTTCTCGCTTGCCGGCTTCACCTTGATAATCATGCTTCACACGGGCCTCTTTTGCGTTTTGTGATTTGCTATAACGGCTGCGGCTGGTCTGTCCACCTTGCAGTTCCAATATTATCATTGCCGCCTGTTCCATTTAACCCAATGTTGCAAGTTTGTTATTTCGTAACAATGGACAGGTTTCCACGACACAAAATTCCAATAATGGCTGAGGAAACATCAAGTAGTTTAAACCAGACTCGGAATCAATGTTACTTTTATTCACTGAGAGTGTGATCAGATCTTAAACAGTCTCCATCTATGCTAAACTGCATCACCCGCAAACCCGTCGTTGGCGGCTTACCCTACACCCAAACGTGCAAAATCCACATCACGCGATAGATCCTTATCTTTCATGGGGCATCAGTTAAAAGGGGTCGGTGGTCTGTGATGCCTGACGGATCCGACTTCTGTAAAGCATGTAGTTTCCCCTATCCTGGGACTAAACATGTTACTCGCAGGGAGTTGCGCTTACAGACGGAGCCTCTCTTACTGGCATTGCCTCCCTTGATGGGTAGGGCTGGAGGCCATGAAGCGCATCCCTCATGCGGGTGCGCCGAAAAGGAAGCGTTGGTGAAAGCAGATTGCATCCCGAGAACCACGGGATTCACCGACTCATATACCTGTCCATCGACTCACTCCGAGGTGAGGCCCCGAGCGGTGACGCCTGTCCATGCTTGATATTGTGGGTGTCTGTCTCACCGCGGCCCACCTTGGTCGATGCTGGTCCCCTGTCTGCGAACGGCCTCGGTATGGTCTCAACTCAAGCCGACGACGGATGGGTTATGGTAAGGGCATCTAGAAGGGGCCCCTCAGCTGGTGGAATATGCGAGACAAACCTTCGGCCAATTCCCGAGGCAAGGGTTCACGAGAAACTGCCCACGAGCTGGCGGGTATGCACATCATGAACTGCTATCATGGCTTCGATTATCCTCGTCGGATGTTATGATCGCCGTCATGAAGTATCTACGCTGTGAGGAATTGTTCTCGAAGACGGTTGCGGGTCACAGCAGAGCCTCAAGGCGAACCCACTGAAGCCTCAAACCTTCAGCTCTGTCACATTCCTAAGGTCTCGGCACTTGAAAACCGACACTTCAACAGTCTTAAGCCACGTTCTAGAAGTCTAGAAGCTTTATTTGGCCAATCCCACCCTGGTCCATGCTCAACGTCGACCGAATGACAACCGGCCGATAATCCCATCAAACCCCCACGAGCCTCACCGAGACGTTCTATCGACGTTACCCTCACCTAGAGGCTCTGTAGCCACGGTGGGATTTAGAGGACCCATCACTCGGGGGCTCCGCCGAGCCTTGGTCCCCACTATGCGTGGTGTGAGGTGAGCAAGGTGAAGGGGACCACGGCGACCGAGTGGAGATAAGAGATATTGAAGGTATCATGATCGGGTCGCCGGTTCGTTACCGGTTGGGCATTGACGCTGTGATACGGCAAGGAATCGGTGGTCTGCTATGGCATGGCGGTAGAGATGAAGGGTTGGGGCGGCTTGGAAAGGAGGAGCATATAAGGAGAGACGTGCCCGAGGAAGAGCTAAAGAGACCAGACAATCCGACATCGACATCCAAAACTGGACGCATTCGAGACACAATACTGCAGATCTCGCAGCTTAACCCCCATACATCGATACCACTGAGTGTCACCAACATGGCGACTGATTACAAGTTCGAAGGCTGGATGGGCGAAGACCCATCATCAGCCGAAGGCAACATGGTCTGGAAGGAGTACGAGCCTAAGCCTTGGGAAGAGTCAGATATCGATATCAAGATCACCCACTCGGGCATCTGCGGTTCAGACATCCACACCCTACGAGCTGGATGGGTGAGTCCCTCTCCCGTCAAACACCACCCCCTGAGAACTTCTCACTGGCAAGATACACCAACAAGCTAACACACGACAGGGCCCAACCGACTTCCCCTGTGTCGTCGGCCACGAAATTGTTGGTATCGCAGTCCAGGTCGGATCTGAGGCGGAAGGAAACATCAAAGTCGGCGACTTAGTCGGTGTCGGCGCCCAGACAGACTCGTGCCAATCGCGAGATGGGCCATGTCAGGCCTGCGAGAGCCACCTCGAGAACTACTGCAAGGATATGCACTTGACATACAACACGACATATCGGACGGGCGGGAAGGCATACGGCGGCTATGCCCTTTACCACCGAAGCCCCTCACACTTTGTGATCAAGATCCCCGATGGCTTGCTCCCAGAGTACGCGGCGCCGATGCTCTGCGGTGGTGTCACGGTATACTCCCCGCTCAAAGTCTTTGGCGCCGGGCCTGGAAAGAGGATCGGTGTCGTCGGCGTCGGAGGTCTTGGTCACTTTGCGGTGCTCATTGCAAAGGCCATGGGCGCGGATAGGGTGATTGGTATCTCGAGACGATCGGATAAGAGAGAGGAAGCTCTCGCACTTGGAGCCGATGAGTACATTGCGACGGCTGAAGATGAGAATTGGTCCCAGAAGCACGCAGGCACACTCGATCTCATCATCTGTACCGTCTCTTCACCCAAGGTACGTTGTCATCTTAATCCACGTGATACATCATGATGTTGGTCGATCGCTGGATTGTGGTGTGTCGCACAGCATTTGCTTGGCGATGAAACGCAGATCCTAAAGGGGTAACCCAATGCCTGACTGTTCACTTTATAACTTTAAGCCACATGACTGACGCAACATTTCTGCAGATGCCATTGCAGGAATACTTTGACATGCTGGCTCTCGACGGCACACTTGTGCAGGTGGGAATTCCTGAGGAACCTATCCCCGTGAGTGCGTGGGCGCTTGTACCCGCACGACGAAGGCTCGCCGGATCCCTCATCGGCAGCCCTAAGGAGATCGAGGAGCTATTCCAGCTCGCAGCGGACAAACAGATTATACCCTGGGTTGAGAAGCGACCCATGTGGGACGCCAACAATGCCATAGTAGATATGGAGGCAGGTAGGCCTCGGTTCCGCTACGTGCTGGTGAACCAATTCGACGACGATGTAAATGAGGAAGAGCCTGGAGTTCAGCACATGGAAGAGGTTGAGCCTCCAGAGAAGGACGAGGAGCCCGAGAAGAAAGACGACGACGACAAAGCCAGGGATGACGAATGAATTGCTTGCGAAATGGTTTAATTAGGCGTTACGCGGCGTTTTGTCCTTTCTTGCATTCCTGTTTCATCCTAGGTGGTGTACGGAAAGCCTGTTTTGCTTAGCCAGCTCTTACAAAGACGGTTATGTGTAACAATGGATAGCATCAAACCACCAGTTTCTGCAATGATAAGCAATAGAATAGACAATTAGAGATATCACCAACAATGGTTTTGGCAATCAGTGACAGCTAGTCAAAGTGTAGAGCCACCAGCAAGGAGCCAGTCAATGAGAAAATCATGGACCCAATTGCTTCTTTATCGTTTAGCATTACACCCACTTTACCCACCATCACATCAAAGAGACGATGGCAGCTGCCCACCACCAGTTTTCACAGCTGTTCTAATCTTGACGCCTCATTTCCCACGCTTTAAAATGGAATTTCGCATAAGGCAATGAGCGTTTGCGTGTGCAGCGACGAAGCGACTACGACGGGGAAAATGGTGAGCAAGCGAAAAATGGCCAGAATCAGTAGGCAGCAAGACTATCAACACCAAAAGTCAATAGCTTGTCGCATCGACAGATGATCCTGGTCTTCAGCTCGGCCCAGCCCGGCCTCGACCGTCATGGGTTAGGCTTAAGATTTACCAGCTGTCCTGCAGGACAGGGGCAGAAACAGACCATTGGAGGCTTTGACGAAGGCGATGATTAAGCGGGCACTACGTAGAGGCATCCCTGTCCGGAGACGAGACCGCGGGCAGGCAGATAAGGACAGGGGAGGAGGAGGATGGCCAGGGGGATCGACAAGGTCCCGGCTCAAAGTCTGCCAGCTCCAAGAGACCGGCTCCAGTTGTGGCAAGGGCCCGGACGCCGGAGCTGGAGCCTATCGTGTAGATAATCGGCGACTGTGATGCCTGAGACAAATGGGCTGATACTTGACTGGGAGTGATTTGCCGTCCTGACCGTGGCTCTTGGGCGCATACGGCGCAGGAGGGCCAGAGAACCTGGGGATCACAGTTCCCCCAGACGCTTGGCTGTATGTGATTAATGGGCCGAAGCTCGTGGGATAGTTGTAGGTAGAAACTCGATAGTTCAGCAGCAACCACACAGACATTCAGTTCAGCGTGCGTAGCCGACGACGCAACGCTGGCCTTGCAGCCTCGGCAGCAACCATTGGGCAAACCGGGTAGCGAGCCTCCCGATCAGAAGAGGCAAAGGCGGCTAGCTGGGCGGTTTGAGAGTGACAGGCCTGCATGGAACTATCAAAAGTTGGCGTCATGCGCTAAGAGAGACGGACGACGGTGGGAGGCATTAGATTTGCAGACAACAGGGCTAAGAAGTAAATAAAGCGGACATGACTGAAAGTAGAAAGGTCGAATCTGAAAAAGGATAGAAAAATAAAATAAAAAATCAAGGCGAGGTCAGTTGCAATAAACGGCCTCGTGCGAGGCTTGCCCAAGAAGAGTTGGCTGTGTCTTAGATGCACCGGTCCGTGGTGAATCACTGTCTTGTCGCGGGAGAGAGAGAGCCACAAAGCGGAGAGGCAAAGTGGCTGGCAGCTCGTTGATTCACTCTCAGTTGAGAGACACGGCAATTCAACTCGGTGGGGATTGTTTCTTCCGCGCTGTTTCTGTGCAAGGGTTTGAGAAAGACTGTTGTTGGCCGTGGCCACGTTGGGCTGGGATGCCCGTATGAGAGCACGGGCAGCCGCGGGATGTTACCCTCGATCCTTGCTGATCCTGTCAAGAAGTGCACAGCACACGTCTGTTCTCGCCTGGCATTTGGGATGAAATCGACGTCCCATATTCTGTGTTTTCGGCCAAGGACTGGGCAACGCATGGAGACGGGGGCAGGGATGCCCAGAGAAACAAGATATGGAGTAACAGGGCTCGTGGGGACCCAATCAGAAGACAGATTCATGAAATCTTCGAGAGAAACAATCGATCCGATGCATTGACTCTGGAGCAGGCGGGGAGAAACACTACGTGACAATTGAACGGTTTACGAGCAACAGTCGAAAGATGTTGGTTGTAAGGCAAGAGAACCTTGCAGCGGTTCGGCATAATGCTTGACGAGGTTCATAGTTGATACGGAGGTTTCCATCAGCCCTGCTGGACTGCAACCACATCTTACATTGACAAGACACCCGTCAACAACCAACTCGTGATGCCCTCCCGGGTAGCAACCAACACTACAACTTTCAGCCTCTCCCCCTCCCCCCTTTCCCCGAGGATGATGCAATCGTGCAAGCGTTCACCAACTTGCACGCGCTGTCGGCGGGAGTCATTGATGTGACGACGTCTGCGTGAGGCGCCCGTTGTGGATGCCGCCAGTGGACCCAGTTGGGCGTTGAGAAAAGACGCCACAGCGCCATTGATTCAAAATTGCGCCCTAAAGAGGCGCTTTTCTTTTGCATTCTGTGCAAGCCACCTCTGTTTCCGTTTTTTCTGGTGGCTTTTGGGTTTTCCCTGTGCTAATCTCCCCCTTTGCACTCCCCCCATTCAATGACGCCGTTGACCGAGGTCCCCTTTTTTTTTTTCTCACTGAGGCGCTCTCCACGTCGACGCCATCGTATGCAAGCTGCCAGGAACCCGAGACCAAGCGGAGTGGCCTTGGGTGGGATTGGCTGGAGATCAAACGGCACACACTGCAGCTTTTAATTACACCTTTACGAGGAAATGCAGCTCTGTGCAGCAATTGGTACAGCTGCTCAGTGGCTATGGCTGTGGCAGAAGACAGCCAACTGAGGTTGTAATTTAGAGAATGACAGCCACGTTCGCTGCAGGGACTGTCTTCAGCATGTTGGACAAACAGAAGGACACTCAGCCAATGGTGTGACTTGTGCCGTATACACACCAACGACCAGTAATCAACGGCTTATCTCTTGTAGGCGAACCGCCAACAAAGAAAAGACCTTCACATCATCTCGAGGGTAAGCTTATCCTCGAAACGTCACACATCAAGTCTGGCGGCGTGAGGCATACGGGGG
Organism: Fusarium sp. JS1030; assembly: GCA_000966855.1. NCBI lineage: Eukaryota > Fungi > Ascomycota > Sordariomycetes > Hypocreales > Nectriaceae > Fusarium > Fusarium sp. JS1030. The sequence continues at coordinate 926,439 of JWIW01000095.1, read as the reverse complement.
CGTCAAGATCAACGCGAGGAGGGACTGCTTCTTTCGGAGCACCCGTAAAATCAAGGAACCGAAATGGGCCAAGAAACAAAGACTCCGTCCGGCGTCCGTTGTCGAAGGCAGCTAGAACTCCGATGCGATCGACGTAGATGCGATTTGTAGAGATTCGGGCAAGTCAAGGCGACGATCAGCCGTGCAAGTGTGTGAACTGCATGACCGAGAGATCCGCCGTCTCCATTGCCAGCCTTGATTCCTGTCGATTTCGATTGTCTCTTTGTGCATCGATTACTATCCTACCCGCCTACACGAGCAGTCCACATCTGTCTAATCTCCCAATCTCCATTTTCGGCAAACCAAAGTACGGTACTACCTAAACCTCCGAGAAACGACGGATCAACTAAAAATAAACAGAGCCTGAACCGGTGTGATGAATCGAGGCTGAAGCGGATACGGGCGACAAGATTTGATAGATCTCGTAGACGAGACGAGATCCGTCTACGGGAGATTGAGATGCACATCTATAGCTGCCGGATCATGCACAACTTGCACAAAGACAGCCCCATCACTGCCGATAACCCGCCGTCCTCAGCTGGGCTGAATGAATTACTGGGGACATCTGCAAGAGGGAGACAACCTCCACTGCGTGGTCCAGCCCTGAGGTGGACCTCGAGGAACAAGTCTTCCGATGGCGTACGGGGTCGCCCAGAGCGACGGCCTGGCTCTGGTGCGGCAGCCAGAGAATAGCTAAAGCGCCCCCGTTGGAACCAGTTCACCGGCTTCAGCTGTGGTTTTGGTAACCATCGCTTGGAAGAGCAGAGTGCCCAAGAGAGACTCGCCCGCTCAGCGGAACAGAGGGAACCCGACTATCGGCCCCGTAGCGGCGCCCTAGTGACCGGTAACCCTGGTAAGCCTGGGCCCACAGCAGCCTCAGCGGGTTCCTTCTCCAGCCAGCGCAGCTTCTAGCCGGCGCAGCGACCCCGCTAGCGCATCCCGCCTACTGCCCAAAGAGGTAAGCGCGCTAGCGTGTTAGTCAGGGGGCCAGGGGGGATGGCTTTTGCACTAAGACGAGGCCCACTCTGCAACTTCTTTCACCTCGTCTCTAGCTTCTCTTCCAACATGGCGGACTCTGGCTTGTCACGGCGGCCGTGGCCGGCTGGCGGCACACAACGGGTTATTTACAGCTCTCGTATTGGCCTATTCTGGCCTAGAGCCATCGCACAGGGCGTGTAGAATCATGGGTACGCTGCCTTACTCGATCGATAGCGGACGACACTAACGCACACTAGGCGTACTATCAACTCGCTCGGGGGACGCACGCCCAGCAGCAACTCGCACGCCCGAGGGCTGAGGATAGGATGAGCAGCAGGAGGAGAGAGAGGAAGGGGATGGGCCAAGCAATAGTCTCGGGCATCTCGTCCTACGCATATAAACACCCACATCGACCTGTCCAGACTGTCTTTTCCCTCCCACTTCTTTTCTTGTCATCCCTCTTCGTACAAACCTTCGCGGAGTATAAGTGACTCAGTCTGCCTGAGTGACAACCCGCAGTCCATTCGTTCATTACGCACATCTGCATTTCCATTTTGCAATCATGAAGAGCACCCTTTTCCTCAGCACCATGGCCATTGGCCTGGTTGCTGCCGTCATCCCCGACATCAACCTCGACCCCGACTGTGACACTTGCGACAGCGAGAACGCCTGTTACGTCGCCATCTCGGCCCTGGCGGACCGCATCACCTTCTGTGCTTCCATCCCCGGATGTGACCGCACCCGTGTCCCCGACTGCGGCAGCGAGGCTGATATCTCGTTTGCTTGTGACTGCTTCTCTCAGACCACCACCACGACCACCGCCTCTGAGACGGAGTCTGCTACCACCAGCGCAACTGAGACTGAGTCTGCCTCGACCACTGAGACCGAGTCTGCTTCAACAACCGAGACTGGTACTGAGACGGAGACCGCTACCACCACTGGTACCGAGACTGAGACCGAGACTGCCTCTGGCTCAACTACCGAGACTGGTACTGAGACCGAGACGGCCACCACTACTGGAACAGAGACCGAGACCGCTTCCGGCTCTACTTCTGAGACTGAGTCTGCTTCCACAACTGAGACTGGTACCGAGACCGAGACTGCCTCTACCACCACGGAGCCTGCTTCCACCACTACCGACGATGATGACTGCGATGAGACCGATACCACCACGGAGACCGTTGCCACTGAGACTGCCACAACCACTGGTACTGAGCCTGCTACCACTACCGGCACCGAGACCGAGACCGCCTCGGGCTCTACCACCGAGACTGGCACCGAGACTGACCCTGCCACTGGTACTGAGACTGCTTCTACCACGGAAACTGGTACTGAGACGGAGACCGCTACCACCACTGGTACCGAGACTGAGACCGAGACTGCCTCTGGCTCAACTACCGAGACTGGTACTGAGACCGAGACTGCCACCACTACCGGTACCGAGACTGAGACCCAGACCGGCTCTACCACTGAGACTGGCACTGAGACTGAGACTGCTACTACCACCGGTACTGAGACCGAGACCGGCTCTGCCTCGACCACCGAGACTGGAACTGAGACTGACCCTGCCACTGGTACTGAGACTGCCACCACTGGTACCGAGACCGAGACCGGCACCACTGGCACTGAGACTGAGACCGCTACTACTACTGGTACCGAGACTGAGACTGAGACTGCCTCTGGCTCAACTACCGAGACTGGTACTGAGACTGAGACTGGCTCTGGATCTACTACTGAGACTGGCACCGAGACTGCTACCACTACCGGCACTGAGACTGAGACCGAGACCGGTTCTGCCTCTACTACCGAGACTGGTACTGAAACCGATCCTGCTACTGGTACTGAGACTGCCACCACCGGTACTGAGACTGAGACCGAGACTGGCTCTGGATCTACCACTGAGACTGGCACCGAGACTGAGACTGGCTCCGGATCTACTACTGAGACCGGAACCGAGACTGAGCCTGCTACTACCACTGGTACTGAGACTGGTACTGAGACCGAGACTGGCTCTGGATCTACCACTGAGACTGGTACTGAGACTGAGCCTGCTACTGGCACCGAGACTGAGACTGGTTCTACCGCTACTGGTACTGAGCCTGGCAAGACCACTACTTGCACTGAGTCTGGAAAGACCACTGCCACTCACCACACCACTCCCTACCCTCAGCCCCCTTACCCTCCTCACCACTACACCACCAAGACGGTCTACACTACCAAGACGTACACGTACACCCACTGCCCTCCTTACGTCAAGGATTGCCCCAACGGTCCTCACGGTCCTTATACCACCACCAAGACCATTGCTGTTTCCACCACCGTCTGCCCTGTGACCGAGGAGTACACCACCAAGACCATCTACAGCACCCGTACCATCACCTACACTCAGTGCCCTCCTTATGTCAAGGACTGCCCCAACGGCCCTCACGGTCCCTACACCACCACCGAGACCATCCCCGTCTCGACCACCGTCTGCCCGGTCACCGAGGAGCACCCCAGCAAGCCTACCGGTTATGGTCCCCCTGCTGAGTACACCACCAAGACTATCTACAGCACCAAGACCATTACCTACACCCAGTGCCCTCCCTACGTCAAGGACTGCCCCAACGGTCCCCATGGCCCTTACACTGCCACCGAGACCGTCCCTGTCTCCACCACTGTGTGCCCCGTTACTGAGGAGCACCCCAGCAAGCCTACCGGCTATGCTCCTCCCAAGAACGACCACACCACCCTCTACACCACCCAGACCTACACTATCACCCAGTGTGCTCCTGGTGCTGGTGACTGCTATGTCGGCAAGGTTACCACCACTTGCTACCCTACCGGCACTGCTGAGGTTCCTTCTTACACCACCGTCGTTGTCCCTGGCAAGCCTGGCTACGAGAAGCCCAGCCAGCCCGGATATGAGGCTCCTCAGCCTTCCGGCTCTGGTGAGAAGCCCGTCTGCCCCGGAGGCGAGAACTGCCCCGAGACCCCTGAGCAGCCTTCTCAGCCCGGCTATGAGGCTCCCAAGCCTTCCGGCTCTTCTGAGAAGCCTGGCCAGCCTGGATACGAGGCCCCCAAGCCTTCGTACGGCTCCGGCGAGAAGCCTGTCTGCCCTGGTGGTGAGAACTGCCCCGAGGAGTCCTCCCCCAGCCAGCCCTCGGCCACTCTCCCCTACTCTCAGCCTACTGAGACTGGTGATGCCCCCATCACTCCCGCCACTGCTGCCGCTTCTCGCTTTGGTGTCGAGATGGCCGTTGCCGCTGTCGGTGTCTTCGCCGTCCTTCTGTAAATGCATCTCGGAAAATATTTCCTTGGCTGTTAATTCTTACAACATAATCCGCTTCACTATGTATATAGTATGAACTAGACGAATCTGGCGCTTGCCAGCTGTAGTAGAATGGTTATGAGTTATTTTGGATAATATCGTGTAATTTCTAACTGTTGAAAGATACCAATTTCACACACTACATTGAATGCTGTCCTTGCTCTGTGATTGTCACTCATTGTGCTTTGAGTGTTTGAGAGACTCTATTTTGACAGGTCCCTTCTTTTTCCAACGTCCATGGTGCTAAGGCTGACTGTATCGCCATCCCGCTCTTCCCGGTAACCTCTTTATTTCAGCAACATCATGCGAGTCTTATCACAAGACGCAAGCCAAACTCAGATTCACGACAAGGATCATGCTATTCACCATCGCAAATTGATACTATTCATGACAAGCCTTTGTCCCAAGCAGCGGCCGCGTGTTTGCCGACAAGGCGTGCCGTGGGTGTCAAAGTTTGTTTCCTTGCAATTTCTCGGGTGGATATCCACACGATGAATTGAAACACGCTAAAACATGGGGTGTGTGCCTTGTCAAAAAAGAGGGGACCGTTATTAACCAGGTCGTTGGGAAACTCTGTCGGGAAGTCAAAGAAACGAGAGTCAAAAAGGAGGGGTTCCTTGAGCCGTTGAAAGGGGGGGGGAAGCATTGGAATGCGGGAAGGGTTCTCGAAAGATCTCAGCGGCGCTTTACAAAGATGGTGTGGCGCCAATTGTCGATGGGGTCACATTGTCGGTGTAGAGAGATGATGTGAGTTACTATGCAGTTGTCAAGACAAAGTTTCTCATCGAACGAGTTTATGAGTTTGTCTTATTTGTGTAATGAGGCTATACGAAGTTACAACAGTTGCGGGGGATTTACGCGGCTGCAAGGGACACAAGGCCGGAAACGCCGGAAGCGAAACGCTTGATTGGACCCTCAAAACAAAGACACCAGGTGGACTCCATGTGCTGCTGTCTCGGACAATGTCTTGGCTTTTGCTTCTTCCGCGTCCGTCGGCAGTTGCAGTATCCGCGACATGTAATTTCAGCCCGTGACACAATGAGGCGTTTGCATACGTACGTACGCCTCTGAATCGTGTGGCTTGCACGTGGTGTCGTCGATGGCTTCAAACTCTACGCCCGAAACAGGAACAGGGAGAGGCTTGTTCTGGAATACTCAACGGTTCACCGCCTGCGAAGGTTTTCGGCCCCGTGATTTTTTATTTATCTTAATTATTCTAGAGAATGGCGTGGATGTTGTGGCCACTGAGTAGATTTTAGACGTCACGGGGTCTTTTTGTGTAAGAGGATCACAAGCACGTATGAGGCGTCGGGGTTGAGGTGATAGTTGGATGTATTTTCAGGTAAACTAGCTAGCATTTAGGATGATACTAATCAAGAGACTATGGTCGGTGATTAGGCAACAAGACTTGGGAATATCCTCCTGATGAGGCTGATAATGATTTCATATCATTTTTGATGAGTGCATGCGTACATGATTTCAGGATCATCGTCCCAGGGCTAGATCATCGTCCCAAGGCTAGGTCATCGTCCCAAGGCTAGATCGTCGTCCCAAGGCTGAGGGTGGTGTCTCTCCGGTGTCCACGGGGAGTCTTCTTCTTGTCGTTTAGTTCCCGTCGCTGCTCCCCAACGGCATCATGTTCGTTGAACAGAGAAATTCGTCCAGGAGAATCTGGCGCGGTCATGAGCATCTCGAGCCTTTTGGGTTGTTCCAAGGCAGCCGTTGAAGCAATCCCGGCACGCCGTTGCTAATAGAGCAGGATTCTCGTCGAAGACATCGGGTCATATGCAGAAAAAGCATTGATAAAGGGTAATAACCCTCTAGCTATTCCATGATTATAATTGGTTCGGGCAGAATATGATGGCCACCGGCAAGAGGCTGTTCGCCGTGACTCGACCACCAAGTCACTTGCAGCATAACATGTTTAAAGACTAAGGCCAAGTCTCAGATGGTAAAGCTTAACACGTTCCAAAGCCAAGATCAACTGGCTTATCTCTGCCAAATCTCACAGATGGTGTCGAGCGCTTTCACCCACCCTTCGACTTCCTTGTCCCTTTCCTCCAGGAGGACCGTAGCCTCCCCGTCACAAATCGCAAAGTCGTGACGTGAGGGAGAGTTGAAGGCTGCAACCAGACGAGATTCCAAGTACTGAGGAAGGGCGGACAAGAAGTAGGGGGTGAGAGCGAGGTGTCCCCACGATGAGCTTGCCGACTTTGTGCCAGAAAGGAACACATAGTAATGCCAGGTTGAACAAGCATTGATAAAACTTGTATGAGTTTATCGACTCCCATGGTTCTGGTGGCAGCTTCAGTGGTCGAGGCCCGAAGAGCCAAAGATGAAGAGGAGAAGCAGTGCAGGAGGAAGAATGCCATCTTATCCGTCCTGTTCGCCTGTATAGTGTATCTTCAACTGAGCGGGAGAATGGTAGTGTTGAAGTATATGTTCAATCCAGCTTGTGGATTGCCGTTATAGTATATCTTCCGCCGAGCTGGTGAATGATGACTTTGAAGTCGGGATCCAGTGGTTTCCGTTCCCTGTTGCGAGGTCCCCTCGTTGAGGTCGCTCTGCCCAGTGTTGAATCGCTGCTCCAATTCAGCGATGAGATCGTTGTGTGTGCCAGGACCAGTGGCTCTTCGGTTGGGGGGTTCGTCTTTGAGGGGAGACAAGTTCCTCGAGGAAAAAGGACATAATTGTGCTGGACCTGAGTTTTCTCAGGGACGGGGACGTAGAAGACATATTCTAGCGCATGTTAGGGGAAATGATGCTAGAAGCAAGCACACGATTAATCAGTGCGGCTATTCCTTCATCGTCGCGCCCAGGAATTATATAGGGTTGTGCGCCTTCCATCTAAGCTCCCCCTTTGACCTTGATGGCGAGTGTGTCGACATTCTGTGATACCGCCGCCCAAGTCGACTATGGCGTCTTCATATATAGAGCCGGGTCCACCAGCTTGTTCTTGTCGGCGTGAATCCGTATCGACGTCATCGCTGGCAGTCGACCTTTTGCCTCAGCCTCTTCGTGTTCATCTATACCCAGCTACCTCTGTCACGTTCCCAAGTTTGGCCGACGTATAGAAACGTCTAGGGCGTGTGTTCCAAGGGAAACTGAACCAACGCCCGTCTGGAGGATAGGAGGATGTCCGCGGGTGCTCTTTAGTGTGGGATTCTACTACACTTTCAACAGCAAGGTAGTCGCCACAATCGGAACGCCGGTGGTCCAATCTCCGCTAACTTTTTGAAGTTATTGCCGCGATATTCGTGAGACCTCATATCGTTCTGGCACTCCTCTTCGAGGTATATGTGTTTGACGGTTGCATATCTGGGAGACTGTATCATGACGATGGGAACACGCACCCACCGAGACATCAGCTTCTTGTCGGGTTGATATATATTGATGTCACCGGCCACCAGTCGACTCTTGGTCTTGGTCTCAGTCTCCTCGTCATCGGACTTCGAGGCCCAGCGGTTGATCGCTTCAATCGAAACATCGATAGTCCATGACCTCCATTGGAACTTTGGTTTGCACTGCATAACCTCCGCCATTGTGTGCACACTAACCATCCATCAGGAGCTCATACCGGGTCTCAGCGCGAGTTCGCTTCAGCCTTGACCAGACCAGCTTCCAGGTGTGCGCGACCTGCTTGACCCATGGAGGATCCCCATCCCGAGGCTCTCGCACATCGACCCAGCAGGTACTCTGACTCGATCCAATGGGCGTGTTAGGGTCATGGCAGTTGCTTCGTATATGTATATATATACCAGCTCTGAATCCAGCCGAAAGTTGAGCTGATATCTTTGAAGATCTCACATATGATCTCGTGTGGAAACCTAGTTGAGGGATGCAGCGGCCGGCCTCCCTGTTCTCGCGGCTGCTTCGAGGAAGCCGGCACGCTCGAGGCTGTCATCAGGCATCTCGGTCTGAGAATTGACCGACCGGTCCGCATAGATATAAGAAAAGGCTCGACGCCTATCCAGTGTTGGTGTCATTCCAAATGAATGATGAGTTGAAACAGGAAAATGTCGATAGCATCGGGGATCTCCAAGTTTTGCCTTGGGCAAGAACTCTCCAACATGTGGCTCGACTTCGAAGATTCGCCTTTCGCGAGTCGGATGTTGATTGCCGTGAATCGTCCAGAGGAGAGGCGGCATATATAAGATGACCAGCAATGGTATGCCTGCGCAGGCAGTGCTGGAGCCGAAAAGACTGCTTGGCGTGCTGGTAGGGTGGCATTGCAGGGGGGAGGTCGGGCGTTGGGGGAGGAGGCAGCCGGGTTGGGTTGAGAAGTCCTATCGAGTATGATTCGTGACGGTTTGAGGTCGAATTCGTCTGGCGCAGTGGTCGCTCCACTGAGCGACCCAAATGTGAGATGACGTTCCCATTGTCGTGCAATGTCCTCAGTCTTTGCATCGTGGGACGCGTCGAGGACATAGCGGTGTCTTGCCACCTGGGTTGAGGCTCTTCCAGTCGAGTCTGTTCCTCCCGCAGCGCCAATTTCTGCCTTCTCGTCTTGGGCGAGAAAGTCAAGGGAGAGATCTTTTGCAGCCATCGGCGGGGTCTTGCTTGGGCTGTCGCACAAAGCCGAATGTAATTCCTGCTCAGCCTCTTGGAGGCGTAAAAGATGTCGACCTCGCCAAATTGCACGCCGATGTACGTGTCGAACTTGGAGTACTGGTTGTTCAGCCGACCAGACCTTTGAGCCATCGTGATTCGGCACAGGAAATATGGGTCGGCCCTGAGCTGCCGTACCAACTCCTGTTCTCTGTGTTGCAGCCGCTCGCAACTTCCGGTCGCTCCCTAGTTCGAGAGGGGGGTGCTTGGGGCTTTGCACAATGCGTCAGGGCAAAGAGCCGAGGGCCATAGTTGACGCCGATGTACCAAAAGATGGCATGTATATATAACGGCACCCTGGGGACGCTGTCTCTTCGAGGGCACGTCGCATGGGAAAGCTTGGTGACCGAAAAACATCTCGACAGTCTCTCCAGATCCGGCATAGCTGCGCGGCACTAGGAGATGTGTAGAACTGAGAAGGCAACGTATGTGTCGTGGCTCAAACGGATCTAGCACGCCTTTCTAGTGTTTCCGAAAGGACATGTTGATAATTGAATATATATATATAAGATAGAAGAGTTGTGCGTGTGCGTGTGAGGGATGAAGAGGAAGGGGAATGATGGATGGGAGAGATCAGAGGTCCAATTTATAGTCAGTCATGGCGGCTTTGTCAGCAGAATTTCTTGACATGATGGGCGACGTGCTGAAACTTGTGATACGTGACGTAGACTAGGCTGCCGGGAGAGCAATAATAAGAGCAAATGCAAAAAAGAATCATGAGTTGCTGCAGTCACACCCGAAATAGGCGAATACGAGAGCAAACGGACGGCAAACAGTGTTGAGCTCGGCCTGAAACATGCCGTCAAGGCACCCCCTCTCGTCATTTGGCTTGGACAACCCGACATGTGTGCCACAAGTGTCTTGGGGCAACGGGCAAAGGAAGATGCCGGTTGACTTTAATCTTTCGACGGCTCAGAATGGGCCGAGACAACTGCTGTTGAAGCAGCGGTGCAACATGAGGTGGTTGAAGGGGTGGTCGACCTGGTTCCAAGGTGGATATCGCACTCCTCTATTGCGTGAATCTTTCTGGAACGTGACGGGGCGCCCTCTCGCGACTTGCCCTCCTTAGCATAGAGAGGTATGCCAAGCAGGGGTGGAGGATTGGAGGCAAAAGAACTAACGCTTGATGCCTCTAGCCTGCCTACCATTACGATAACATCATCGTAACTCTCCTTCTTTTAGGATAGTTCTCTTCTATGGGTACAGAAAATCTTGGGTGGAATTTTAGGACTGCATTTCTTTCGTATTAGGTTAGAGTAGCCCTGCTTGAGCTACAGAGTAAGGTAATATCCTTAGCTAGATATGGGCTTGTCTAACCTAAGAAGAATGGCATACAGTCCTAAAAGACTACCTAAATACATTAGAATTCGGTCACTTGGGGAAACAACTGCAAGAAGCATCAATCTTTCAATCTCCGCTGTAGCCAGCTACCTAGAAAGGGTGGTTTCGCAAAGGTTGAGACGAGGTGTCGGTGTCAGTCGAGAGAGAGGAAAGGGTTGACTCCTCTACCAAACAGACCGAGCTCTTGTTCATTTGCTGTTTGTGATTCACTGTCAAACGGAAATCGGGTAGTTGTCCCGCCGCCCGATGCCGCCTTTCCCGCTCTTTTTCCCCCTTGCCTCTTCCCTTTCTTCCTCACTTCTCCACGCCACCCCAAACGCCTCGCCAACACACGGCGGCAGGTAAGTGCATGCCCGCTCCATATTCTTGATTGGACTTGCAGCTAACCGTTGTCTATCAGGCCATAGCAACATTGAGATGCAGCTCGCCTCTGATGGACCAGGCCTCAGGGCCTGCAGCTTCCCCCCGTCTGCGGAAGAAGTACAAACCTTGAGACTTCCCACCTCCGCAACTGGGGACGCTGTATTAACCCCCTGCATATCGTGCTTGGGACTCATCAAACGAATATGGGCCGTTCAGGCTGTTTTGCTCGTGCAGAGCGCGATGCCTATCAAGGTGGATCTGTGCAACCTCATTGCAACGTTCACGATCCTCCCTGCCTCCTTCAATGTTCATCGACCCCAGCTCTGAGCAAGACTTTGGAAGAGTATGAGCGCCACGGACACGACATTCCCGACCCCCTTCCACCGCAGAAAAGATCCTCCCAAGGGCCCCATGTTCTGGTGACGCCGGTCCGAAGATACAGCTGGCAAGATAACATTCTCGTTCCCGAAAAAGAACTGGCACTTCCTCCTGTCGAGAACTCATTAGTTGCCAAACCCGGATTCATAGAGAACAGCGCTGGCCATTTCAAGTCATCGAACCAGGCCTTCTTGACACGACACCGGCTCGATTGGCACCCTTCCCTCCATGCAACCACAATACTTTTTTGGTCAAGATGGACAAAGATTGTATTCTAGGGAATCTGTGGCTTAAGCTCAGATTACTGAACACCTCAATCAAATTTCCACATCTCTGCTCCATCATCGCTTTTCGCTCTCCTCAGTTTTGGCCTACAAAGACCGACATCGACCTCACGCCAGGCAGATGAACCTCCTCTCGAACATCTCTGAAGTTATTGGAAGGCTAAAAAAAGCACAACGCAACACCACGGGCGCGTCAACTATGCCCGTTGGTGTCCCATGCTGCAATAAGTGACTTTGCCATGGGACGAGGCGCACGTTCTGACGCAGCGTGCGGGTATCTTTCGCCTCACCCTTCACTAGGTTGTCTCTGCCCATCGGGTTGGTGTTGGGATTCCATTTTTCATCTTGTCACTGCTTGGCAGCTGCCAAACAAACAAGACAGCCATTCCAATCTCTTTCAGATTTCGTTTTTTTTCTCTCTACCGCCCTCCCAAATCGTTTGTTTATTTTTCTTTCTAGCGCTGCAGCCTGCTCGCATGTTTCCTCGCCTTTCTTCCTTGGGGTTCTCGCTTCTTCTTCTCCTTCTCCCGCATACCCTCACTCTTCACATCACGCACGCACTCTACGCACACACACACTCTTCGCATTCTACCTCCACGCACCTCGCATCATGGACACCCCCAAGCCTGCGGTGTTCATCAAAGACCCTTTCTCTAAATGGTTACCTCGTCCCGATGATCTCGAACAATATGGCATCTCTGCAGACGGCACCCCAACTCATCACTGGGTTGCCATCCACATTGATGGTGACAGCTCCAGCGCCCTGCCTCACATCGGAGATGAGTGCACCATGTTCTTCGATATCTCGACTACTGAGCGCACCCCGCCACCAGCTCACCTCAGCGCCAGCGACGTCTTGGATACGACAAAGAAAATTGTCGAGACGTTCCGCGACGCTGAGCAGAAGTACAACAACGTCCTGGCCCGGGTCGACAACGACATCGTCGCAGCGATTGCTGCCGAGGATGCAGATCGCGTTGAATACCTTGAACAGTATCGAGAGGCATGGGCGATGAGAAGTTTTTACAAAACCGCTGCTGAAATCCTGTTCGAGCTCATTACAGTCCCATCCGAGGAGGCGGTACGCGAACATCCCAACCTATCCTTACCTGTTCAACGTGTCGTTACGGCGAAGGCAGTTGCCGCAGTTCTGCGACAGCGCCTCGACGCAGAAAAGTCAAATGACGATGAACTTGACTACGAATGGTTTGGGCGCATTCGGACGTGGGTTATGGACAACGCGACATTTCCTCTTCCCCCACCTCTCCATCATTTTGGCCTCGAATGGGCCGCAAAGCGTATCCCTCTCCCACCAGGCACCCTCTCCAACATCGCTCTATTCTCCGTCAGCACCCCGGGCCAAGTCAAATAGGCATCGGGCAAGATCAGACCTCCTGTGCGCTTCCAGATGAAGCCAATCGCTCCTGTTGGTCAGCTCCATACTTTTATGAACTCTCTTTTCACTTCGACGAAAGGAACTTGGTCGTCCAGACACCCATCGGCAACAACAGTAGCCCGGATCCAGCACAAACCAGAGGCGGCATCAACAAGCGCCGAGTATGCTGCAGGATCCATACTCAAGTCTCAATCTATGCGTACGCCGCCGCCTTGGGCAGCACGGTTTTGGGAACACACCACGTTGTTCCATACCCCTGTCAAGTATCGTAACTTGGTTGATGGTTTCCTTGGGCTGAGGCAAGCCTTGGACAACGGCGTTTTCAGTGGTGAAGCCCTCGGTTTGGTGAACTCTCTGATGAAAGTCCCGTTCGGCTACGCCTTCGTAGCCGGAGGACCATGCACCGGGAAGACAACCCTTGCCATGCGGATCGTGAAGGCAATTATCTCTGGTGCAGTGGACCAGCGAGCTTTTGTAGTGCCCGACGAAAGACCCGATGGCACTACCCAGAACAAATCCAATCCTATCGTTTCCGAAACATCCACCGACGCTCAGTTCTCTGAAGAATCTGATTCTGACACCGAAAGCACCACCACTGCATGGTACAGACCTGTCTGGTCCCACCTGTCCTCCAAGTGTACATCCGCCGAGGAGGCTAAGCCCGAAATCAATCTGACGCCAAGGGTAGCCTGGACAGTTCACTCCAACAAGCTGGCGGACGAGGCCACACGTCGAGCCCATCGAGCATGCCCCGGCAAGATTGTAGTGCGAGTTTTGCCCTAGGAAGTCGAAATGCGCAACCTCACCCGTGTTGAGCCTGCGGAGGTACACTTGATCAACACAGCCGAATGTCCTCTCGCCAGTCAAGCGAGCCACCTCCTAGCTAATCATACCAACTCATACACCATGAGTTGCTTCGAGGAACAATCTCCCACACAAGTGTTTCGATGCCTATCCGAATTCATTCTGAAGGTAGCCGAGCAAGAGAGAGAGAATTGGGCCTGTTTCCGGTTCGCCCTCTTCCAGAAGATGCACTCCCCTGACTGCTACGAACTCAACAAAGAGTCCAATGATGAGATCTTTCAGGCTCTGATATCACGAGCAACCTCTCTTGTCGACATCGTATGTGGTACACCCTGTGCCCTGGCAGAGTTTGCAGACCACTCTTCCTGGGTTCCCGATCTTATTGTCACGGATGAAGCCCCACGTCTCTCAGAGACGATGTCACTACTGCTTCCAGCCAAATGGCCGCACGCCGCTGGGTTATTTATCGGTGATACGAATCAGCTCCAACCCTTAGCTCTATGCAAGGCCCAAAGGGATTTCAAATCAGTCTTCGGCCTACAGAGAGAGATTAGCCTATTCAAACGGATGGAGAATATGTATCGCCTCACCTTTATCCTACGAAGGAACTATCGGGCGCGCTTGGATGCTGTGCAATGGGCTCAGAAAGATCTATATGCCAATCAGATGTTGATTGTGTACCAAGATCACACACCAGCGACGGAAGCCTTTACTGAATGGACCTTCAAAGTTTTCGGGGTCCGCTCAACCACGGCTATGATCAGGCCTTCTGGTTCGTCAGAAGCCAAAGTTGGTCACGCTTTCGTCAACCAGGCCAATGTAAACTTCGTCACGCAGCTGGTAGTCCAGCTCTACCGCCAGGCGGAGCTGGTGAACGCTGACGACGCTCAAAAAAACATGACTACGACTGATGAGAAGAACAAAGTCCGCGTCCGTCGAGCCTCTATTCTCATCCTGACGCCATACTCGACCCAGAAGAGTTCCTACCAGTCCACGCTTCAACAAATGAGAAACTCCGAAGTCCCGAAGGCTCTGGTGAAAGTTTGCACCGTAGATGAAGCTACGAACTCCGAGGCAGACGTCGTCATCGTGGACTGCGTGCGCACCACAGATATGGGCCCCATCAACGACATTCACTGTCTGTCTGTCATGATGACCCGGGCTCGTATTGGAACCATACTTGTGGGTACAACGAGCAAGATTGCATTCGCTCCTCCCTTCAAAGAGTTAGTCGAATATATGCAGGATCGAAAATCCATTATCGATCAGCCCAAGCAGTGTATCAAGACTAGATGGAATAACATGTGCGACAACTGCATTCAGCCAGGGCATACCGCGTCTATATGCACATTCAAGCCCAAGTGCAAGACTTGCAATGGAGACACACATGCGACACGCCACTGCCCCAAGAGTTGGGAGGATGCCATTTGGTTGCATGCAGACGAGCCTGTCAAGGCTGATGATGGTATTGACCGAGACTGCTTCGCCGATAATTCTGCCCACGTCAACGTTGGAAAGCGCGTCAAGAAGAAGAGTACGCGTGCTCGTTTTCTGCGAATGTCTTTTCGAACTCGGGGATCAGGACGAGAGGGGGACGGGGGTGATGGTGGAACTTCAAGAGCTGATTAATGGATATGGACACGGACATGAGCATAGACTAGGTACGCATGGGAGACAATGGAAGCTGTATGAACTTTGACCGTGTTGTCTTTTAAGGAATGCATGAATGAAACCCTCAAAGCGCTAGTATCATCCTTTTCAGACCCAGCTTTGTCATGAAAACAAAGTGAACGACTTGGTATGTTGCTTGATTTGTGTGGTCACCAGTGTCCGTCTCCGTATCTCCGGATTGTGCTTATTTTGTAAATCTCCCCTCGAGTAAACCCCCTATTTGGTAAGGTAGGTAAGGTATTAAGTAGCTTCTACTAAATAGAAATGTCTTAACTGTGTGAAAGACACAAAGAGATACCTATCTCGGTTTGGCTTTAGGATAAGGCAACATTAAGTATGGTTCCTTTTTTCTCACCACTGATTGACAGCCGTCAACGACCGTCAAGATAAGGTAGCTAGCCCAATGACTAACTCACAGATTTCGTTTATTCTGCCCCTACCGCCTTCCCTGTTTGTTTGTGTTTCCTTCCCGCTGCTGCCTGCTCGCATATTTCCTCGCACCTTCCTTTCTCCCTCACATCTTCTCCTCCTTCTACCACCACATACCCTCACCACCTCACCTTCAGGCGGCCGGTTATCAGCCATGGCTACGTAATCTTGCAAACCGGCAGGTATTTGGAATGCGGGACGTCGCAGACGCATCCGTAACAGGATCCTGCGCGGACGCCGTGACCAGAACCCTCCCCCTACAGACGCCGCCGCCGCCCCTCCATTCCGCACTCAGTGACTTCGGAAACTGAGACCGCTCCCGCTCCGTTCACCGAGAACTCCAACGCCTCTGCCGTTTCTATAGCTATGCCTGCACGAGAGCACCCCTTCATGGCTTCCTCTGGCCTCCCTGCCAGCCTCGACCGGTTGAGGTTGGGCTTACTGGCAGGGAGGACGCCGAAGAGGTTGACATCGAACAGATGGATGCGAATCTCCGACTCTGTCCAAACCGCTCCCGAGGTCACCGACCCTGAAGATCATGTGGTGTATCCAGAACTAACCGCCATGTTCGACACCATGATCCGCCAGCTTCCCAAGGGTAGCAGGCCCCAGTCACTGAACGGCGCTTTCATGGATAGCTCTTCCCTCCAGTTCAGCCGCCCTCCATCGCGCGCAGAGTCAATGCAATCTCGCGTTAAGGATGTCGGGCTGGTCGTTCGCCGAATGAGGCGAACAACCAGCGGGTGGTTCCGCGTCTTCGATTGATACCGTGACTGTCACGGATGTTTCGGTTGATGACAAGGCTGCCCTTGAGGCACTTTACGCCTTTGAGCCCATGGATTTATCTGACCTGGAGCATTACGTTTCCAAGAAAGCTTCCAAGCCAACGTTCTCTACCGCCTTACCAGATGACCTCTCGGCACCGGCTGCTGCCATCGCGCAAGTCTCCGATACCGTTAGACATATGAGAGTCGATATAGACTGGTCTCAACTCTGATTGAGTCAGTTGCCTTCAAGAAGGTCCTCGGACGAAATGGCTGCTCCGGGTTGTGGTTCTTCCCGGAGGTATCCTTTGAGACGCACTAGAAGGACGTCCTAGACAGCCTCCGAGTTCCCGCGAATCCCTATGCCGAGTATCTCACTGACGCTAGGGATGGAAACTACAAAGACCTCACATTCTGGGCACGCCAGTGAAAGACCAGACCGGCCTGTCCCTGTCACGACTATTTTCCACGCTGACTTGCCACGAGCTCCCCTCTCTGCCAGTCAGATCATTCGCATAGCGACTGGAATCGCCAAGACCTTCCGCAGCCCTGAGCAGAAGTATCGCAACGTCTTGGTCCACTGCAACAATGACATTGTCGCAGCGACTGCTGAGGAGGATACAAGTCGCGTTGAGCACATCGAGAGGAATGGGCACTGAAGAGTTTTTACAAGACCGCTGCTTAAGTACGATTCCAGTTCATTGCGACTCCATCTGATGAAGCAAGGCTCGAACACCCTCAAGCTGCCCCGTCCGTCCAACGTGCCGCTACGGCGAAGGCAATTGCAACAGATCTACGATAACGCCGCGACGCAGAGAACTCGGATGGCAATGATGAATCTGACCACGAATGGTTTGATCGTGTTCAGGCCTGGGTTACCGAAAACGCCAGAGCTCGCCTGCCCAAACCTCGCAGCGGTTTAGGGCCTGAATGGCCTGCTAAGCGTGTCCCCCTCCCTCCTGGCACGATGTCAAATATTGCAAGTTGAACGGGCATTGGGCCACGCGGTCTTTTACGAAGAGTCAGATGACAGATAGGGATTAATGATTAGATCGAGTTGGGATAGTGGGAGGCAAACGGCCAGTGACTGGTGGCCCTCTAGCATCATTACCATAATATCATCACAATTTTATCTCTTTTAGGACTGTTCTCTTCATAAGAAGATGCTGTGAATATGATGATATCTTATTCCTTTAGGATTATTTTTTTACCCTTAGGTTATCTCGGTCTCAATTTAGCCTTAGAAGGAGGTAACATTTTACCTCGGGTTCACTTAAGCATCTCCTAAATACCACACAGTAACTTCCTGCAGCTGTAGCTTCCATTTCCCTGTCTCCCTTTCGGGGCACAGTCTGTGTTCATTGTACGTGTCTACATACATCACTCTCTACACCTCAATCGGTTTGTCTACACAAGGTGAGACGGCATCATCTTAAGCTTTGGGGTAGTGTGTTCCATTTCGTGCTTCTTCGTAAGTCTGACACTTTGAGTTCGAAAGTGCACTGAGGCGACATGGCTGGCTAGGTTCTGATGTACATGATGCCCTTTCGCATCTAAAATCCATACAATCTCCATGTTCCTCTCTCTCCATGACTATCAAACGAGTCAAGTCCTTCCCCCCTCCCCCACGCGTGTCCACCTTAACCACCGATTCATCATTCTCTAACCCTCTTGCTCATCAGCAACCACGCTGTCGTTCGAGCCGTCAAGCTGTTCAAAGGCTGCAAGTTCGCGTTCGATTTCGTGGTCGGAGGCATAGCGAGTTCACGGGCGCGAGTGGCCTTGTTCTTCTTCACTCTCTTACCGCCATCGGTGTGAACCGAGTTTTCGACAAGACAGTTGCGGATGATGAGGTCATTCGCCGTGATCGCTTCGTCTGCGTACTCCGAGATAGCATCCTCCTGACTCTTGGGGCAGTGTCGCGTCGCGTGCTGAGCACCATCACAAGTCTGGCACTTAGGCTTAAAAGGCATTCGGGCGTTGTGTGGCCTGGCTGGATATAGTTGTCGCATGTCTCATCCCATTTGGTCCTGATCTTGAGCTCGGAATGATCAATTATGGCATCATGGTCCTCCAAGTACTTGATTAGTCTTCCAGTAGCCGACAGGAAGATCTTCAGGCGCAGTGACCTCAGGAGTGGTTTGGACAGAGCCAGAGTCGCCACGTTCAGAGTTGACTTCGTCGCGCTCAGTCGCGCTCAGAGCCAGAATTCTCGGAGTCTTCAGTGCTCATCAACTGTCTGAGATTTGCATCCGTCTGTTCGATGTCAACCTCTTCGGCGTCCTCCCTGCCAGTAAGCCCAACGGTATTAAACCGGTCGAGGCTGGCAGGGAGGCCAGAGGAAGCCACGAAAAGAAGGAATTCTCCCGGAACAGCTGAACAATGAGCTGCTCGACCAAGAGGCGCAGTAACCCGGCTCTGGGCTCATTCGCCCCGCCCAAATAGCCTTAATAGTTAGCTGGAGTGACATGATCAAGGCATTTGGAGGCTCACCTGAGCTGATGTTGACACGAAGCTGTCAGTGCCGCTGAGGCGTCTGGACCGAAGAGGACGCGTTCTGGGTTTTTGAACGCCGACTGCGGTCGCATGAAGTTGTCGGCCAAGCCATGATATATATACGAATATAATATATATATCGAACAGATATGTTGTCAAGGGAGGAGGGAGGAGGTGCGAGGAAGAATGGAGAAGGAAGAAGGAAGAAAGAAGGCGGGGATTTCGGGCGGTAGAAAAATCGCTGCCTAATTTGCTGCACCTCTTTGGCACTGCCCTGAAAACAATGAGAACTGGGCGAGCAAACGGGAATGAATAAGAGCTCGGTCCAACTTGATTCTGTTTGCACTCACACCATTCATTACCTGCGTTTGATAGGGGTCCACTACAAGCAACAGTGAAGGATTCAGGACGACACCAGACTAGAAGAGTTTGATACCGAGCAGGCGAGATTACACCCAAGCTACTGAACTCTCATGTACGTGTATGTACCTAGGTAGCTAAGAATATTACCTTACTCTGTAGCTAAAGTAAGGCTCAGCTAACATAAGAGGAAAGAAATATAGTCCTAAAAGACCACCTAATACATATCCATATCTAGTGTCTTCTTATGAAGAGAACTACCCTAAAAAGATAGGACCATGATAATATTCTTTATGATAGTAGTAGGGTCAGTGTTGGCTGGCGACGCCTGGCGTCACATAACCGGCACGCCAAGGCGCCCTGCTCAGGCAAAGCTGGCGAGGAAACCAACTTCATCTGAACCACACCACAACAACTAGTGGCAGCTCATCGTTACAATCGATCGCCGTCCTGAGAGGACTAAAAGTATTTCTTTCATTTTCTATCCCAAGAAGACTGTGGCTGCTCATCTGCACGATATACGATGGAGTGATACCACAACGGCGTTCGACCAGACAGCACACGATTGACACCGGCATCTGCTTAATCAAGGTCAGGACGTATCGGCCGAGCTCTGTTGCCTCTAATCTTCTTCACTCCTATTCGACATACGACCCCCAGGCAAAGGCGATGACCCTGTTCCTCTGCTTTCTGTCCCAGGGCCCTTATGGCAAACATCCCTTCAAGTCAAACCCCTATTTGGTGAGGTGGGCAAGGCGCAGACTAACTTCTACTCAAACATTAACAGTGTCTTCATCTATGCAGGACTGGATTGATAACAAGGGACATAATGGCTTGTGGCATATATCGAGCTGACATTCTCTTCATTCTATGCGCTATCCCAACCATGTGAAAGACACTTGGAGATCCCCATGCCTATGAAACGCAAACCCATAAACGCTCGCCTCGGTGAAATCTCCAAAAGGCAGACATGATCCGTGTATGATGCTTGAATGACATCTCCCAGTCCCATGAATTGAGCCGTGTCGGCTACCCAGTCCAGTACGCCATGCAGATAGCAAAAAGACCAAAGCGCTTCCTTATAAACACAAAGTCCAACCCTTAAGACCCAAAGTCAAACGCAACCTTCCGAGTATCATGCATCCATATCTCTCATGTATCGTCCCTCTCCCATTCAGCCAACCCAGGCCTAGGTTGACATCTCCTCTTGCTCCACCTTTGTCGCAACCGCATCCCACCACGGTCCGTGGGCTGCTCTGTCTACAGCTCCCACCTTTTCTAGTAGATCCGAGATCTCTCTAACTCGCTCCACAAATTCGGACAGTCCGAGGCTCGCTAACTTCTCGCCAGCCGTATTAGCCGCCTTGACCTTTTCGCTGGCCGATCCAGCAGCCAAGCGAGCGAGGATGTTGCCTCGAAGGCGTGTGAGCAGGAGACGTAGAACAGGTTCCCGGGGTTCACGCCCCTGAATCGCCATCTCCTGGCTGGCAGTCAAGACCTTGGTCACGAGTGCGCGAAGGTGACCCTTAGTCGCCGTCGGCATCGATCGTCCAGACTCGAGAGCCGCCATCACTCCATCCACAGTGGTCTGAAGGGGGTGACCGCCTTCAAGGACCGCCATGATGCGAGACGCCTCCATCTTCCACGAGGATCGAACGTCACGCTTGAGCAGGTTCTTGCACTGCAACAGGACAGCACCAGCAGTGATGATCCGCTGAATCATAGTGGTGATCTGTCCAATGCGGCTGTGGTCTAGGCGAAGCATCTCAGGAACCTCGTCGATAGGGGTAGGAGAAATCTTTGTGAAGATGTCAACCAGCATCTGCGCGTAGAATCTCCCGGCAGTAGGTTGCGATCTTGGGTGGTTGATACCCTCAGGGTCCCTCTTCTGAACCTCAGCCATGACCTTGGACCGAGAAGACTTCCAGGCTGCCTCCGCTACCGCTAAGCCAAGCTGGCCCTTCTCCACATCTTCGGCAAACCTCTTGGCTTCATACGGAGCAGCAGACTCAATCAGCTGGGGCGCAGCAATTCTCATTAGGTAGTTGATGTAATCGCAGAGCATGAGGTCAATAAACCCATTAAGAGCCTCGACTCGGTCGATAATGTTGCCGTCTGCCAGCTTGTTTTGGATCAGATCCTTGACTTCCTCGTCGCGGAATGGAGCGCACAACTTGGGAAGTAAGGATGCCATGGCAGTGAAAAACTTCTCATACGAAAAGTTGCCTAGAGCAAACTGCCGTTCTGCCATCTCAGGATCCAGAATCTCTCCGATGAGGTTGTACATGGAGTTGCCTGGCTTGAGTAGACGCTGAAGCTTCTCTTTGATGTTACCAGCCACCACAGCAAAGAACCTAAAGTTGGACGTGCTGTCATCGTCGTCCATTATAGCCCTCATCTGCGTATATAGAGGCTGAGCGCGCTCAGCCTGCTGTTCCTTGTACTCGTCGGGTGAAAGCTGATACTCCTTATTGATAGCCAGCTCATGCACCACGATTCTGTTGTTAGGAAGTAAACCGTTGAGGCCCGTCTTGGGAGCAGATGCCTTGGCTTGGCCTTTGCTAGCTGGAGTTGCAGGTGGCGTGAGGGTTTGGGATTCGGACGAAACCAAACTTTGGGCCGTTTCCGAAGCCTCCCCTGGTGCATTATCAGCCACTCGGGGCTTTGTATCACCCGTCTTCTTCTTGGCTGAGCGAGCTTTCCTGGCTTCTCCCACTGCGTCAAAGATCATCTTTTTGCCCTTCTCCGGGCCGGCTAGTTTCTTGATCCGCACGATGAGCATCAGCTGATTGTCTTGAATACTCTTCTTGTACAGCGCTGTGGCTGCATCGTCGGTGGTATCCTTGACGGTGTGGTAGATTGCGTCGAGTTCGACAAACTGCATGAGCATCACCTCAATCAGAGCATTTGAGTCTCGCGACTTCCATGCAATGAAGGCGTTGTAAAACGTGGCGTATGCCTCGGGGAGTGTGTTCTTCAACGCCGGTGGCATAGTATATCGATTTGCCGACGTCAGTCGAGCAAGAATGTTCTCAAACGAGATGAGCAAATCTCTTGCCTTGCCGACCAAGTCCTGAAGCTGGGGATTGGCCAGGTCTGTGGAGGGAAGTCGGTGGGAAGAGAGCGCGTCGACAACCTCTTCTTCACCGTTGTCGTTCTTGTTGCTGAGCACCTGGTTAGGATGACCGAGGATGAGGAATGCGCTTAGAAATGTGCGAACTGCCGCCATTTCACCCACGGAGCCAGTGTCGCCTTCTTCGAGGCCACAGAGTCGGAGAAGGCGTGCTGTGATGACTAAGACCCTCTCCTGCGCTAGGAGCTCCACGACCGTATCGAAATGTGTGTCTCTAATGCCGTCGACGGTCAAGCCGAGATCGTTGAACTCGGAAATAGCCCTCTTTCGGAGACAGCCACGCCACCACCATTGGATCTGCTCCGCAGCCTCCTCGTCGGTGAGCTTGCGAACATCCTGCTCGGTAGTCTCCGGCGTAGACTCCGTGGTCTTCCTGGCCATGACGCTCTGGCCACGGCTCCGTCTCGAAGCATTCTTGCTTCGTAGCTCTTCTCTCCGTCTCTCGGCCTCTGCCATTCTCTCCTCAATCTGGGCCTTCATCCGTGCGATGTCTTGTTCCCGCTTCTCTTTCATGAATTCGGCCACCTGCTTGGCCTTCTTGACCTCCTCTGCACAGTTGGCCACAATCTCAGCTAGATTGCGCTCTCTGGCTTGCTGCGCCGCGATGGCACGCTCCTCTGACAAGGTCGTATCCCGCAGGGTCGCCTTAGCAAGGGCTGCCCGAAGGCGGACTTTTTCGGCATGGGCGGCTCGATCGGCAAGCCGCGCCTTGCGATCTTCGAGGAATGAGGCGCGCCGAAGGTGCTGGGCAATGTACTTGCTCTGCTCTCCTCCGCGGTGGCTGGATGGCTGGAGGGAGGAGCATCTGGAGTGGGCGGAAGAGATTGAATTACGGCGCGACGAGGCAGCCGAATCTCTGCGACGAGCGTGCGATGGCCGGTAGAAGCGCGCAGCAATGCGGGGAGGTGGTGTGTAAATTCTCGAGTCCTCTTCTAGGACATCGTCATCTTCGTTGGGAGGCATGGAGAGGTCGAGTGCATCATCCATAGCTTCGTCCGAGGGGGTTTCGTTGGAGTCCTCCATGTTGCGCGAAGGTTCCGTCAGATCGAGGGAGGGGCGGCGCATCGTGTCGGCGGCCGATGGCAAGTGTGACATGGCAGTAAAGTCGATTCAAAGCCCGAGGCTTCCAAAGAAGAAGTTGTAGAGTAAAAGAGGGAGCGGTCCCAGAGACGGGCGCTTGGTCTTGCCGTCAACACCCAGACTGGGAGGGCGGGCCAAGGTCAGTCGCACGCTGAAAGCGTAAACGAAAGGGCCGGTTCGTCAGGGCAACTCCGGTGGCGCAGTGGGATCCGTGGGTGCGGCGGCAGGTTGGTTGCGAATCAGCGGCACAAGCCAAAAAAAGAGGGAGTCTCGCGCCCGCTAGACGAGCCCACCGAACACTGCGACGAGAAATGAAGGACTGCGCAATGGCCCCCAGGGAATGGGCAAAAGGTCGGAGAACAACGACAACGAGGGGAATATGGTGAAACCCGCGGTTGAAGAAGAAAAGATGCAATACAAATATCGCGGAAAGGCGATAACGACAGAGGAGCCCTTGTAAATGCTGGCGGGGCGTTTGTTAGAAGAGGAAAAAAAGAAGGCGGCTTGGGGGAATAAGTGGGAAGAGGAGGTTGAGACGTTGGAATGGGAGAGAATGTGTAGGTAGGTAGGATGGAGGGAAAACAACGGGTGGATGCCAGCAGGAGGCGGGGCCCAATGCGGCAGCCCAATAACTGTAAATCCTTATCGCTGGGTGCGGTGCCGTGCGGTGCCGTGCGGTGCAGGGCAGGCGCGACCTCAAAACAGAGCTGGTGGCTTGCCGCTCTTTCCACTGCTTGCGACGCTGTTGACGACAGATCCAAGGCAGCTATGACTCGGGTGACTGCCTCCCGTCAAGAGGATGAAGAAGACAGTGGGGGCCCGGGCCCTTCTATATTACAGGGCTGCCTATATGCTGGTGATGACTGTGCAGGCTCGAAAGGGGAAAAGGAAGGTTCCAGCTGCCCCCGGGCCAGCACCAAAAGCATTGACGTTGTTGCTGATACAGGATCGGATTGGATCCTGGGGAGCTCTGGCTCGTGAAACTCTGGTGCCCCGGTTTCGCGGGCATGTGTCAGAATCCCTGGCCTACAGCGGGCTTACAGCGCCTGAGAGGGAAATCGCCTTGGCACTGCAGCGCATTAGGCACAGCTTGTTTATACACGCTTTACTTACTTGAGCGCAAGAGAGAACCCGCCAGAACCATTCAACATTTACAGTCGATTATCAATCACGCAAATCCAGCACAGCGGCCATCATATCATCCCATCTCAGCCGTTATTCATTTCGTCCCGTCTGTCAAGTTGCCCTGACAAGCTCCAGGATAGTTATTAGTGAAACCACCACCCTCAGCCCGGAAACGCCGCCCTATCCCCCAGCCACGCGTTTTCTATCTTTGGTTACCTCATGTCCCCCCAAATTCATGCGTCTCGATGCGACGTCATCACACGTGCTGCTTCCTTTCCCCTCATGACGCTCTCCCCGGCCACGATGGCGCATTGCGCATTGTGCGATATTGCCAACATTGGCGATACAATGCCACCATCCCTGCTGACCAATCGACACACGTTCCTTTTTCGGCAACCGTCTATTGAGATTCGGAGCTGGCGGACCTAAGCACGAGGTTGAGACAACAGCTGGTCCGATGTTGTACAAGTTGTAGAGATACCTATCGTGAAGCAAGGCTGACCAAGTATGCCATCCTCCAAAGAGAACTGTAAGAGTTACTTTATGGCGAGACGACATAAGCGAGCAGCAACCAGTCGCCGTATCTCCACCGCGTGATAGCCGTTGGGGCCTATGCTGTGGTGTAAGCCGTCAACAAACGAGACGTCGTGCCGTCTGATAGGGTGGCCTCAAAATCCGATCACACCTCTCAAACACCAACACTGTCATGACAAGTCACCTGCAGCTGACATTCAAATACGATTGCTTCGAATAGTTGTATGCGCACTTGTAGCCTTCGTCGACCCTACTATGCCGGTTCCATGTTTCCAAGTTGCTCCGTTCCCCTTCCCTCCTTTTATTCTACTGTACAGAACAATCAAGAACCCGAAACCCATCCCGTGATAGTAGATAGCAAGTATCAAACCGAGGTCCCTCCGTGGCGTTTTTTTAATTTCCTTTCATAAGCATCGCGCGCTCGCTGTGCTGCCCTTCTGGCAGAACCACTCATCTCAAAGCCCAATTACGTCCAAACCATTAACGCCTGCCAATCCTGTTGTTGCCTTGTCCCGTATCCGTATGCAATTATGCTCCTAATGCCGTTATCCGGTCATGATGCATCCTCTGCAGGCCTCAGTGACGAGGCTGCTGCAGGCTCCCACTTCTGGCCCTTCCGTTGGGAGCTGTCGCCACTCGCTCGTTCATCCTCGTCACCCATTCGAGGATCGTCTCGTAGCATAGAACATACTGCCTCAGACTCTGTACCATGCTCAGTCTCTGTTCTCGGAAATCCTCTACAGTCTTCTGAATCAGGTCCACGCTGTCATCATATAGCCAGCTAGTGTCGATAGCCGCACCGCCTCGAGCAACCTTTCTCTCCATGTTCGACCGTTGGGCCGGGGTGTAAAAGTTAAAGTGTTTGGTAGACCGGGGAGAAACCTCCCCAGTATCGCCCATGGAAACATCGCCTTCGTGGTCACGTCCCCGAACAGCGGCAAGCTTAGCTTGCCTCTGACGTTTCAGCATGTCAATAACGCTATCCACAGTGCAGAACGTGCCAGTACGTCCGCATCCAGCAGAACAGTGCACCAGCATAGGTCGCGCTCGAGCATCAACTTCTGGTTCATCGTACCAGGTAATCGGTGGGGGCTCCATCGGTGACAACTTGGATCCCACCACAGACGCCGTCTCGATCGGAAGAGCGGACCGCTGCATGACATTGGCCAGTTCCACCAGCGCCAACAAGTGAGATGGCTGTGCCGGGGTACCAAAGTCGGGCCACGATGGGAAGTGGAGGTGCGTAATCTCTCGGATGGGGTCGAAAGGGTGAGCGTTGTGTGACAGAGCAAACTTTCGGACAATCACATATGGAGTCTCCGCTTGGCCTGTCAACGGCTTCGGGGTTGGCGTGGCAGATTCCAGAGTGGTTGTGGTGTTTGCACGTCTCCTACCCTGCTCGCCCATGGAGGCAGACGGAGTAGCGTGCGATTCGGACCTGTGCTTGTCAATGTCAAGAGACACCTTTTTCTCCGAGAGTGGTTTCAGTCTGATAGCTCCAAAGTCTCTGCCCTTCCAGTAGGGGTGACACTTGAGTTGACCTCCCTCGGACTCGGCAGTCAACATGACAACGACACGCACGTCCTGCTCCCAGATGACAGACCAAAAGTCCTACATACATGTTAGTAAAGCTCTTTCTTCGAATCAATAACCGACATACCTCAAATGTAGCAGGGAGCGGACCCTGGGTGGCAATGTATCGCTTGTTGCTTCGTGATGCCTTGAGGTGACTGGCGTTGATGTAGTCGCATGAGCCTTCAGGCTTCTCCTGCAACTTAACTCGCGCGTGCTCAAAGGGCAGGATATCCTTGTACCGATTCTTTACACCCTTCTCGACACCGCATAGCTGAACCGGGGCACGTTTCTCCTGGTTGTTGGGGTTGAAGGCAGCATATGCCGACTTCATACGAGACTGCTCATCAACCTCAATATGCAAAAACTTGTCGGAGACCTGCTTGCCGTGATCGGGCTTCGAAGCCGCTTCTCGGAGCCATCGAGGCAGAGAGGGCGAGTCCAAAGGAGAAGGTCGGCCGACATCTAATTGGCCGACACCATCTGCCAGATCCATGTTCTGTCGAATGTTGGAGAAGAAGGGATTCATGCCGTTACTGGCAGTTGGGAGCATAACCCCACCAATAACTGGCGCAATGCCTCCTTGACCACTACCAGGCTTCCCGGGAGCACCACCCGCGGATTGATGATCGACCAGTTCTGGGTAATGTTCCTGGAGAGAATTGAAACCTCCCTTTAGGATACAGGTACCGCCCGAGTATCCCTCGTTGGTGAATTTTTTGATCATGTTTTGAGCTGTGATGGCGTCCCGCTTGTCGGATGAGTGCGCATCATAAACAACGATGAAGTCCATTTCCCGCCATTTGGAGAACTTGCTCGAGTCAGACCCTGCCTGAAATGTCTGCTGAAGCTTTTGGATATTGAAGGTAGCCCGCTTGAGAAGGGTAGTTGGGATACATAAATTGAGGGCACCCTGAATCCTGCTGTGGGCATAGTTTTGCGAGGAACGGATGTCCAAAATGAGTAACCTATCCTTCTTCACATTTCTAAGCATGTCGCGCAGCTGTGCACCGGTGATCATATGAGGCTGACCCGGCTCCAGTGTCGCAGGGACTGTTTCAGAGCGTCTGATACCTTGGCCATTGGGCGCAGGAGGCTCAACACGATGCTCCATGACAGATAATCGCGGGTCTCGATCCTCTGACCGGGTCAAGCCAGTACGTTGCTGGGGGTCCATTGGGCGCGGAGACTCGAATCGGGGCAAATTAAGAGAGGGTATATGGCTGTTGAGAGATGATTCCGAGCTGCGCTTCGAGTCGGACGAAACGTAGGCTGAATCCTGTAAACTCTCCTGATCAACATCCATCCGACTGGCCGGACGGAGATTGGCAGCACTGAGACCACGTCCAAAGGGAGACTCTCCGCCAGTCTCGCTTCCGTGGGTGTGCCATCGCGGAGGTCGGGGCCGTGTGGGCGCGACGCCAGACGAGGAGACGGAGGGGATAGCGTAGTGACTCGTCGAGAGGGCAAAAGACTTGCCACGGTTTAAATCTGCCTGTCTCTTGAAGGCTTCGAATTCGGGGTTCGCATCGAGAGGAACCTGCTTTGGAATTGCGGCGGCGAACGACTTTACCGACGACGAGGGACTCCAGGTATCCTTGGGGAGCCCAGAGGAGGAATCTCCTCGTTCATTGTTCGATTCGAGGATGAGACCAAAGTAATTAGGACTGGGGGCTCTAGCATCGGGGACGACACGCGGTGAGAGCTTGGGCGGGTGGTTCTGGCCGACCGAGTAGGGCATCCGAGGAGACGCGACGGGAGTCGAGGATTTTGGCTGTTTGGAGGCCCGCAGGGACTGCGAGTGCGAGTGCGAGTGTTGGTGAGTTATAGTATATGAATTTGAACGAGAATGAGAATTAGAGTGAGACTGCACACCCGAGGGAGCGGGAGAATGCCGTGCAGGCGTCTTCATGGTGTAATGCAAAGATGTGCGGTCGCCGTTCCTCGAGTCATGCATAGTGAAGGCGGTGATCGGGGTAGTCGACGTCATCTCAACGGGAGCAGGGGGTGGTGAAAAAAGAGGCTGCGGGAGGGCTCTTTATAAGGCCATGGCGACGACGGCAGTATTATTCGTTTCGTGATATAATATAGCAGGACCCTGGGTTGAAGAAGGAATTATCGGCGTAGAAGAAGAAAAGAAGAAGTGGGAAAAAAGAGTTTCAGGGTCCGGGAGGGCGAGGAACCATCCACCAGAAAAGGCGAGTGTGAGTGTGGTCGGTAGATTTTGAGAAATGCAGATAGAGAAGATGGGAGACGGAGGGAGGTCAAGAAGCGGGCGGATGGTGGGGTCTTGAATCCCTGGAACACTTGGAAACAGGCGAAGAAGGGGGACGTTTGGTCGGGGGCGTCAGGGGGAGGAGACCTAAATGGAAGCCAGCGGGCAGTGGAAGGGCTCCCGACAGAGGCTAACGAGACGGTAACCGAAAGGGAAGGGTTCTGACGTGACGGGAAGAGAGGAAGAAGAAGAGAAGAACGGTGGATTATGTACCACACCCTAGCTGGGAGGAGGGGTGGCGCGAGGGACGGGACGGGGGGTGAGGATTATTAAGGCAGCGAAGACGAGGGAATCGGTCCCCAGAAACAGAAGATCCAAAGGCGTAATCTGCTGTAGCAGACGTAGAGGGCGTACTGTAGCAAGGGCGAGGGCTCAGCGGGTGGGTAGGGTTGGGCAGGACGGTGGCGATGGTGAATGGTGAATGGTGAATGGTTCTGAATGGGGGTGGGCGCGCAGCCAGAAGACGCCGTTACCGTGGGATGGCGACGGTGGCGTCTGACCGACCATGACGCTCATGGGGTGGAGAATGCTGCTCGTTTCTATCAACGAGGGCGAATGCATTCGTAAGAAACCAGCAGAGAGAGGGAATTAATGGCTACGCATAAGATATCTCAGTGTCTCCAAGTTGGTGAGTCGAGTTATTGCTCACGACCTATTGCGAGAAACTGGGAGACGAGAGCAACACGAGGTGGAGAGAGCGAATAGCAGAGGTTGATAACCACAACCAGACGGGGGTTTTTGAGGCCAAAGCAGGAACCTCAACCTGCACAGCGGAAGCCCGCATCAAGCAATGAACCAGAAGAGGGACGGGAAAAGACGCCCAACCACGACGGTGGGAGGGCGTCTGGTTAAGGACGAATTCCACATGAAGCTGTCAAGGCGTGCGGGGAGGACTCGAGTGTGGGGAGACGAGGATCCAGGGCGACTTGTTGAACCCCGAAGCTGGAAACTTGGAGGTTGGAGGGGGAAATCGCATGATTCGATTGATTAATTGATTGACCTGTCACGAGCTTTTCCTGTCCGTCTCCCGGGGTTGAATGCAAGAAGGGACCTATTGTCTCCTGGAACTCTAAAAAGCTGTTGCGAGATCTTCCCACCGAGCGTAGCTTTTTCATCCTCTCAAGCTTTTCTGCTGCGCTCTCCTGTTGGTTACCGGCGGCGATCATTGTTGCCTCTGCAGCCCCGCCGCCAGTCGCCGCGCATCAAAATGTCTCTATCTCGTGTCGTTGTCCCCAACTCGAGCTTGTCGATCTGGTTGAGAACAGAAGCTCTGGAGGGGGTCAGGTGGTGGCGTGTACTGTACTGTAGACGAGAAAGAAAACCTCGGGGGGTCTGACGTCCGCCCGTAACCAACGGTTCCCGGTGAGGACGGACAGTCGTCGACGTCGCATCAATGAAGGATGAGGCTGCTGGGATGTGGTTCGCGTGCAGTAAGGATCGTCGCTGCTTGCTTGCGTCTTGTCTTGTCAAACGCCGGTCCGGTTGAGCTACAGTACCCCTTCTCTCTCTTGAGTGAGAAGAGACAAGTACATACAGCTAGCTAGCTGGCTAAAAGGACCCTTGATGATCCGTAGGTTCGCTCGCACACCATTATTTGGTCCCCTCTTATTGTTCTAGTTTGGCTTACCTGCGTTTCGCTTCGCGGCGGTGGACGCAACTGTCGTGTTGCGGAACTAGTTTACAACCGCAACCCGCGAACCAGATAGGAGGAGGGTTTTCAGATATTCCCACCGCAATCGTTCCAAGGTTGAGTTGCACCGCAACTAAGCAATTAACCCGAGCTTTTAAGGTGGTGACAGTAAACAAAAAGTGGACGGATGGGCCCGAAAGAGTTCTTACATTCTTCTTGAAGCTTTCTCGTCGTCCTCAACCGCTTTGTTCCCCTCCCCCCATCCACGATCCGGCCTCTTAGTTTCTCCCCTCCCCCTCCACACTTTTTTTTCGCTCTTCTGACTTTAGGTTTGGCTGAATATCGGGATGCCATCATTCTGCTTCTGCCCCGGTCAAGATCACCGAATCCTCCTTTTTCTGCCGGGCTGCTGCTTACTCTCTCCGAGTCTCTCACAACTCGGGTATTCCCCTGTCTCGTCTATGCTGTCACTGTCTCCTTCTTCTCCTCTCCCCCCTGGCCATTATATCGTCATTGCGGCGTCAGGGTCCACTGGAAAAAGAGGAACCCCCCTGTCGGACCAGGAGTGTGCAGCTTGGTGGTGCATCTGAGTGTGTCCAACCAGAAAAACGGGTGGCGCCCTCACCAACGTCACCGGCCCGCATCTTTTTTGCAGTGTCTCGACTCGAACGCGCATTGCGACATGACGCTTCCGCCCTGGAAAACTCCGCCTTTTTGGCTCTCTCAATCTCAACCGCCTGTCATGGGGAACCTGTCTGCCCATTCTGGACCCCTCGCTTGGCTATGCAACCCAGCCCCCGGTGGCTCGCCTAAATGTCGATGGCATCCGGGGCCCGGCAAGGTCTGGAACCGACAGGTTCTAGCCTATTTGCTGTGCTGGGCCATGGTTTCTCCTCGTGGCAGAGATGCCTCGTGTACCGTGCACACATGTATCGCTGCGAGTTGCGCGACTTGAAGCCAAAGCTCTATCCGCCATGCGATCGAAATCAGTCTGACAAGCACAAGACAGTCTGGACCGCGCCTGCATGAGAACATGGGGGCACGGGCTCGCGGCATGACGTAACTGCTGAGACAGCACCTGATGGAGATTCTGCGGTGCGTCCCTTTTACCGTTTCACAGTAACATCCATCTCAGCAATTTACAGGCCTCTGTTCTGCCCCGGAGCTGAATCGCAGCAGTACCGCTTCAGCTCATGTCAAAACGCCTGATGCTCCGCTAGCGGATACAGTACTAACCAGGTCTTGTTTCAAGGCTTGTTCTTTGGCGTCCCTGTCCTCCAGGGCTGAGGCGTCTTGGCGATTTGGTCCTCTGAAAAAAAGAGGGCGGTGCGCGGCATGTTCCAGGGCACGAACGAGTCTCGAACAAAAGCCAATTGCTCAAGCATGAATTGAGCTCTGAAGATCTCCTCGGGCTGAGACGTGTTGGCCTCCAGTTCCTATCCCTCGGAACCTCAACAGCAAATAGATTGACTGCTCACCAATTAGCCGTGTCAGCAATCGCGCGTGCCTTTGTCACCGAATGATGGCGAAGCTTTGGCGGGTTGATAATTCCAGTTGACCGCAGACCTCCAGCGACTAGGACCTTGCTTGTGACATGCTATTTCGCTCTCGACAAGCAAAGCCATTGGACTTTGCAACTCTAAACTCCGCCGTCCACGTCCGCTTCCATCCCACACCACTTCCCGCAGCGCTCCGACCAGGCCTGCCCGGCTATGAGTCCAGCCTTGTCCGGAGATGGCTGCCGTTTGACGACCAGTTCCGTCCCTACCGTCCCAGCTACGGTTCCCGATTAGGCGGCCCTTAACCGTCTCCCACGTTTAAGCGCACCCCCTGCCGGAGCATTGCTCACCGTCACGTCGATGCCATCCACATCGAAGGGCCTGGACCCTGAGATCATCCCCCCTAGGCCGATGTGATTATCAAATCAAGCACTGACTGGGGTCGCACGCGAGGAAATGCCTATCTCCACGACTAAGCAGCGACGACAACGGGTCAGCGGCGCTTGCTCAGCTCTGCACCCGGACATCTCTGCTACAGCCTCTCCTGACAAAGCCCGTCAGATCAGAGAGGGCCTCAATCGTAATGTTCCAACGGCTACACAGCAGACGGTTACGCGCATGGTTACATGCGAAAAACACCAGGGCTGCGGAACCGCTGGAGTGGGACTTTGGGCCGGGGGCTCGGATCAATAATCCCTGAAATGCCCATCCCATGGTCTTTACCGCCAGTTTCCAAGACGCCGGCCAGACGATGGCGTCGATTGCAGCTTGGATTTCTCAGCCTAGGCCCTGGGGCTGGTGCCACGGGACGCCGCCTTACGGGCCAGCATCGCGCCAGCCCCAGCCTTAGCCTTTCAGCAAGGCGGACCCTGGAAATCTTGACTTGGATCTGGAGCGGGAGGGGCACGAGGATCACGGTTTGAGCAGGGAAGAAACAACATCTGTTGTTGATATGGCAAGTCAGGACAGGTGTTTACATAACCGCATGTTCCGTTCTTTGCGTGTGATAGCTCATCGTGAGCTCTCTCCAAGCCGGACACATCCCCGAGTTGCCCCCACGCGGAGATGCCTTTTACCACATGGCAATTTGCATACTCCGTACAGACGCGTGCAATGCCAAGCTACTGCGTAGGCAACGCCTACTGAGCCCGGATGCCTAAGCCTCCCGAGTATATACGCCATGCGGCCTCAATGACGTACGTTGGGCCGTTCTAGACGCTGACGACTGTGCTCTAGCGGGAGGACAACTCATCAGACACGAAATGTATGTTTTTTTGGTGGTTGAACATGACATAGTTAACTCACCTCAGCCTCTCCATGAGCCGCGATGGCTTCGCTCTCGCTTGGTGTTGTGCTTCCTGCTTGGCCGGTATCCTGGTCCTAGTCGGCTCGAAACCCAGCCACGTCGATCATGCAAGCCCGTCACGACACCATGAGGGGACGATCCATCCCTCCCGCAAGGCTCAACTGAGAAAAGGCAACACACCTTTATCGATTCCATTCCCAATAGAGTAAGCGGGGTGAGCGGCAGACTACGACCTCGCATGACTGTGCGTAAAGTCGAGAACAAATTGGAGACCTCTATCCGTAGTCTTGTTCAGTTTCTAGGGTCGACGGAGCTACCTCCGGTTCGTTTGATTCAGACAGTCCTGCAATAAGATTCTCTGTCTATGACACTACCATTGAGAGACAGAACCCTGCATCTCTTATGCGAGTGGCCCCATGAGAAAACGGATATAACGCACGCCAATTGATAGGGATCGTACGACAGGACCCTGAGACGTAAGACATGACAGACGCCGCTCAACGTCAAAAAGCAATTACTTCGTTGATGGCTGCCGTTGCCAGCATCCGAGATGTGACCTTCACAACAGACAACTTCTTGTAAAGTTCAGTTCAAGATGAATCTTGGGGATGATACGTCAGCTCTCGATAAGTCATCATACGATACTTTAAATATCTGAGATCAGATCTAAATCTGGCGCGGCCTTTTTCAGTTATCGAATGCTACTCTAGATCTTCTCACGACACATTATGCGCCACTCAGATATTGACAACCCCGAATTTGAGCACAGAAGGTTTCATTTCCTGTCAGCGCAACGGTGCATCATGCGCCCTAGAGTGCATAGACATCAGAATCAGACACTCACGCCATATACTAACGAAACTAGGTATCTCACCTATCCTCCCACACCGCCAGGTCCTTTGACTCAGATCTAGAGAAACGACACCAACTCCGGACACAGCCCGGCCGTGAACATCTCGCAGATGCCAACAAACGCACATGGCGCGGTGCAAACAGGCATGAGACTTGGACATTTGATCAAGGACTTTTAGGTCACTAGAGTACGATCTGCCAACTCACAGCACATGTGCCGGTAGTCCGGCACTTTGCATAAACTCCACAAGCGAAGCTAGGCCTTTTCCTCTCCATTATCGTCTGTTTGTTCCCAGATTCGTGGTTCAACCTGTTCCGAATTCGTCAACCTGGGAGGAATGCGGTTGGCGTCGTGCACGACTCATCCGCCTTGGCACTTACCGGGCCAGTTTCTGAAACTCGCCCAGAATCCAGCGGATGTCGGGGCGCCCGAGGAATAGCTTCGAATCTGCCCGGATTCCCAAGGGGCGTGTGTGCTTGCTGCGGGACGGTGGAGGGATCTGGTTAGATTGGGCTGCTGAACAAGGAATATGGTGGCTGTCAATGACGCTTGGGAGGTAAAACGGTGTTGGTCATGAATAGGGGAAAAAAACTTGAAGATGGCATTTCCGGGGGCGTGTCTACAATATGGTGCTATACAGAATCCGCCTTGGTGTTTACTTGGCAGCTCATGCGCATGCTACCACCAGCTGCCATGTTTTGCTCGGGGACCTCACAAGACTGTGGCTTCTTACTAGAGCTTCATAGGACGTTTGTCTTGGATGTGGACGGAACAATCACTCCGGCCTCTGGGATCTAGGCGCTTTCCAACTTTGAGCTGAAACTTGCAGGAACTCAATGGAGCAGCTGATGCGAAACAGCAGAATCCCATATTTCCACTCATCACCATATCCAGTTTCAGAAACCATCATTTGATATGCATGATCCCTTATTAAAGCCCTCGTATTCATGTCCCTGATCACATGTGCACTGTCTCGTACAAGACAACTACTCCAGGACGTGGCGCTTAGCCACCTCCCTCTAGCCATCCCATGTGACTGGATCAAGGCACAAGACTTAGACTACCCTGTTCCTTGATGAAGAATACACGAGCATCAGAACCGGTTCCTGGATCATCCTAAATGTTTTCACATAGACGACTCACGCATCGAAACAAGGGTGTGACTATCGCTTGACATTGTCCGCTGTTGGTACAATTTACTATCCTTACAACTCCCCTCCCGCTGTCATGTCCCAACCCATCTATAACGACCAGGCCCCGTTGCGAACCCAGGTGTACCGGCAGCAGAGATAGAAATGAAGATGGTAAATAGAAAAAGGCGCCTCCTCTTGTATTTTCTTTACTTCCAGAGCTTGCCAAGCGACACCTCCTTGTCGTCGTGCTTGTTGAGGATCTTTGCCGTGGCGAGCTCAAAGTCCTCCTGTGTGACGTGAACTCTTCGTTCACGAAGAGCGTACATACCGGCCTCTGTGCACACACCTTTGAGCTCAGCACCAGAGCAACCGTTCATCTTCTCGGCGATCTTAGTAAGGTTGATTCCACGGGTCAGGTTCATCTTGCGGCTGTGAATACGGAGAATGTCGGCACGAGCTTCGACGCTGGGCGGGGGGAATTCAATCTTGCGATCGATACGTCCTGGTCGCAGAAGGGCGGGGTCGAGAATGTCGAGACGATTGGTGGCCATGATGACCTTGATGTTCTTAGTGGGCTCGAAACCGTCGAGCTGGTTCAGCAACTCAAGCATGGTTCGCTGGACTTCCGAGTCACCACCGGATGATCCTTCCACTCGCGAGGAACCAATACTGTCGATTTCGTCCATAAAGATGATCGAAGGAGCGTGCTCTCGAGCCATGACGAAGAGCTCTCGCACCATTCGGCTACCTTCACCGATGTACTTTTGCACCAGCTCGGAACCTGACACTCGGATGAACTTGCAGGCAGTGTGGTGAGCAACGGCTCGTGCCAATAGCGTCTTTCCGGTACCAGGAGGACCGTAGAGCAATACTCCCTTGGGTTGTGCGATACCGAGAGACTCGAAGAGTTCGGGATGCTTGAGACCAAGTTCGATGACCTCCTTGATTTCCTTAATCTGCTGGTCCAGACCACCAATCATGTCGTATGTGCTGTCGGGAACCTTCTCTACCATCATCAGGGAAACAAGGGGGTCGACTGATGATGGGAGCATCTTCTCGAGCTTGTAGCTATCGGACAGGAGGGTGACTCGCTTTCCGGGGGTAAGCTTTCCGATATCGACGCTATCCGACACATCGACAACTGATTGAGTCTTAGCATGGCGGATTGGGAAGGGAGCACAGATTAAACGTACCATATTTGCCTTCTGGGTGCACCTTGACAAGAATCTTTTTGGTGCTCATCACCTTGACGACCTCACCAACATAGGATCCAGGTTGTTGCAGCAGACCCAGCTCTTCTCTCAACAATCGCACGCGGGAGTTGTAGTCGTTTCTTTGGGTCTCGAGGCGACGAAGCGCGGCTTGACCCTTGAGGATCTCGAGCTTCATAGCCTCGATCTTGTTGTGGTAGTACTCGTCAAGCGCCATCTTGGCGAAGCTCCCTTGACGTCAGGAAACGGTTAAGATATGTTTAGTTCGTAAAGTATGTGCCTAGAGACTCGGATCGAGAGCGCGAGAGCGGGACGGAGAAAGAGGCGGAGGCTGCGATGGGGTTTGGCGACTGGGGAGATTTGGTGATGGTTTGCGATTGAGGTTGGAGCTCGATGACAAGGCTACAGCTTGTCTCGTAATCCCCAACGTGCACGGGCCAACCAGGTGGGAGAGCTGCATGTGTAACGGGTTTATGTTGAGCCGGCTGCCGAACTCTCTCACGGTCTAGGGTAGGCAAAGTGGACCCTCTCTGGCTGACCACCATTGCCTGCATTCTAGCTGCAACGCGATGCACCCGCTCAGACCACCTGAACCTTGCCGATCTGGACGTCGATTCATGTTGGCGGCTATACCAAGACCTCATTGCACGGGCCGAGAGTCTTGATCAACCCCGCGGTTGCAGCGGCATCCTCTTGGCCTCTCTCCCTGACTCTGGAATCTTCTCGCCGCCTTTTAATGCTGCTGCAGAAGGCCTTCCTTCCCCTCCGTTGATCAGAACTGCAAAGAACCGTCTGTGCCAACCAAGACCCCAGAGTTGCAGAATGACGTTTTGTCTCCGCCGACAAGGGAGCACGCGCAACAGGCGGAAAGACACGCTAGGCCACTCTGGGTAAAGCGACGTGATCACGAGCTGCGAGCTTGCCTTGTTGTGGGCCTGGTAGAGGAACCTATGCGGCTGGGGATTTGGGGATTGACATTGTGTACAGTTGATTTGTGTGGTGTTGTGCAAGTAAACATCCGACTTGATAGCGGTACTGACGGCTTCTGCTACTCAGTAGCTCGACCCGCTCTGACATTTTGTCTTCGATTCATTCTTTCCTCCGTTTCAAATCCTCAGACCTCTCTTCCACTCGTCATCGTGCTTTGTTTCTGGTGTTTTTCGGCAGGTTCCTCGCCGTCTCAAACGGCAACCAACACCAGAACCAGTTTTCTCGGCGACGCCGTCTATCGTTTCCTCGTCCTTAATAATACCCTCATCTCTGGGGCCAAAAGCAAAGCAAAGCCGCGACTCAGCTCAGCCCATCTCAATTTTATCCAGACCCAACGCAACCCAACTCGACTCAACTTTTAGTCGCTTGGGCCGCTGGTATCACTGCATCCACAGCTTTTCTCGGCGCTGCATCGTGACATTATTGGCATGCTCGGCATTCCCTCCTCCACTCGCCGTCCAACAACGTCAAGGACAAGCACAACATAACCTTGACCTGGGAGACATCTTTGTCCTGTGTTCCGTCCGTCTCGTGGTTCTCCAATCCCGCAAGCACAAACATAACCTTGTGACAATTCTGCGTATCCTTCGATTCGCCTGTTCTGGGATCAGTATCGCCCTTCGCCATGGATCCCTCGAGACGAGAAAGCTCGTCAGCTGGGCGCAATCCAGGCGATTCGTCCAGCGCTGCCTCCCCGGGAGACACGCGCAGCCCTGTTCGTCCTCATGAAGAGGGCTTGTCCGAGAGCTTCCAGTCCACAGATACAGTGCGACGGAGACCCGAGGGTTATGGTAGGTGCCTCGCTAAACATCGCTGGGCCCAGGATTAATCTTAACTTTTCAGGCTCGATAAGCGGAGCGGCTGCCTCAAGCTCTACCCTTCAACCATCCGAGACTTCCCAAGAGCGCACGACATCCCGTCCTTCTCAGTCGGCACGACCTCCCAAGGGCCCCGAGCGAGTGCGATCCGTCACCCGACTTCGAAAGCCCCCGATGCCTCGGCGCCCATCTTCTACAACGCCTTACCGCGGCGGCGTCTTCTCGGTCGACGATGACGCACACGAGGTAGAAGCAGATGCTGCTGAGCGCCAGCAGACGTATCGCCGCAGGCCCCAGCTCCCAACCCAGCTGTCCCGCGTTCACTCGCGCCAAGACGACAACAATGATGACAACATTAACGAAGACACCGAAGATCCTTCCGACACCACCCCTGACGCTGACGATAACGACGACGACGAGAATCTGCCTCTGGAGGACCATGTCGATTGCGACTCGGACAGCGATGTTAGCGAGGCCGAGAGCTTCACTCTCAAGGACCGACAGCAGGCCATCAACCAGACGCATCCTTTTGGTATCCGTGTGTGGAAGCCTGCGCTGTACAAGAAGGACCGTTCCATCCAAAAATTTGCCCAGGCGGATATCCACTCAGCCCCCGGCGGCAGAGTGAGCAACTGGCTCCTTCTCTTCAACTTGTTCTGGACCCTCCTGTTTGGCTGGTGGATGGCTTCTTTGGCTGCTGTGGGTGCTATAACCTGCCTCCTCTTTTCTGCTGCTCCTAGTGGGAGAGAGTACGGAAGAGTTCTCTGGGGTCTTGCCGGATATCTATTCTACCCCTTTGGCAAGTTTGTGCGCTTGGAGAAGGACGAAGCCTACATGGACGAAGACCAGGATGAGGGCCGAAGCATCTCAGAGTACGAGCAATGGCAGAGCGGAGACCTCGAATACGGCCGACTCTTCTTTGGACCCGACCGCAATCGTTCAATCGTAGGACGTTCGAGGAGAAGCATTGATTCCGAGCCCAGCGAGTCAGAGAGCCTTCTTGGCCGTGGTAGACGCGGCGATTCCTCTGACATGTCTCCCCGAGTCAAACGGAGGTTGTTTGGTCGCGGTCAGTGGAACATCGGCCGGGTTATCTTCTTCGTCTTCTTCTACTGTTTGATCTCGCCGTCTCTCATTATCGTGTCCGGCATCTGCTGGTTCTTGGTATTCTGGATCCCCATGGGCAAAGCAACATTCCTGCTCTTTGATCACCTCCGGCGGCATCCTCTGGCCTTGTCATTCGAGACCGATATCAGATACGCTCGTATTGAGGATGGCCCTAGCTCATCCATTCTGCTGTGCACCTACCGTGCCGTGGGCTCCAGATACTGGAAGTACACTGTGGACGGAACCAACATCTTCCTCATTAACCTCATGGTTGTGGTTGGCTTTGTCATCTTTGACTGGCTTGTGCTTGAGGGTGTGCTTCACATTGAGAGCTTCATCACGTCTCCAGCCTTCCTCTTCGTGGCTGGTCTGTTATCTATCATCCCTCTGGCTTACTTCATTGGACAGGCCGTTGCGTCTATCTCCGCACAGTCTTCGATGGGTGTTGGTGCTGCCATCAACGCTTTCTTCGCGACCGTTGTCGAGGTTTTCCTGT
The DNA here is from genome assembly GCA_000966855.1 of Fusarium sp. JS1030. Lineage (NCBI taxonomy): Eukaryota > Fungi > Ascomycota > Sordariomycetes > Hypocreales > Nectriaceae > Fusarium > Fusarium sp. JS1030. The sequence continues at coordinate 886,456 of JWIW01000095.1, read as the reverse complement.
ACTGTGTCGCTCTGACTCAGGGCAAGGGCCAGCTTGTGGAGGGAAGTATTGTGGGCAGCATCTTTGCCGGTATTCTCTTCCTGCCAGGCATTTCTATGTGCTTTGGCGCAATTAAGCGAAAGACGCAGCGCTTCAACGCCCGATCTGCGGGTGTTACGTCCACAATGTTGCTATTTGCTGTAGTCGGTGCTTTTGGCCCGACTCTGTTCTACCAGATTTATGGAACTCACGAGCTCAACTGTATGGATTGTGAAGACTATGGATCTGGTGACAGTGGCCGAGACTGCCGCCGCTGCTATTTCTCGCAGTCCCCGTCGCTCAGTGATCGATTCTACCTAGAGGCTGTTCGCCCTTACTGCTACATGGCTGCGGCGATGCTGTTCTTCTCGTACCTCATCGGTTTATGGTTTACTCTTCGAACACATGCGGCAGTCATTTGGAACGCCGAGATCGACGAGAAGCGACATGAGGAGCACATGCACTCCTCTAGCCTTCGGACTTCACAGGTTCACACCCACCCAGCGGCTGAAGCTAGTGGAAATGACGTGCGGGATTCTCATCTCTACAAGCGCATCCTTGGCCAGTCATTGAAGCAGTCTGGCCTACCCGAGGAACTCTCTCGCCAGGGCTCCACCGCAGCCTCGAGCTTGGCTCCCCCCAACGGCGCACCCTCGACCCCCCATGTCGTTCCTCCCAAGTCAAGCGGCGGCGAGCAGCCAGTTCGCTCTACACTCCACGTTCCTGGTCTTAGCGACGCCGACAACAAGCTCCTTGCACGAGAGGTGGCTGAAATTGCTGCTACTGCGGCAACCATTGCGTCTCGCGAACGTGTTGTGAGAAGGCCTTCTGCTCTTCCAGCAGCCCATGCGGCAGGCCCGCGCCCCCAGCCCTCCAATCGTCCTTCTACATATCCCGAGGCAGCTGAGACTGAGCCTCCTGCCACCGAAGCTCATGCCGGGCACGGCGGTCATGATGCGCCCAACTGGAGCCGGACGAAGAGTTCTGTTATTCTTCTTGGAGCCACCGTTCTGTACGCTATCATTGCCGAGATTCTGGTCGATACTGTGGATGTTGTTTTGGAGAGCTTCTCGATCGATCAGAAGTTCCTCGGTATTACTTTGTTTGCTCTTGTACCCAACACGACTGAGTTTTTGGTAAGATCCACCATTCAGCCCCCCTAGGATTATTGCTAACAGTTCTATAGAACGCTATTTCTTTCGCTATGAATGGAAACATTGCGTTGTCGATGGAGATTGGTTCAGCTTACGCGCTGCAGGTCTGTCTGCTTCAGATCCCGGCGCTTGTGTTTTACTCGGCGTTCTGGCCAGGCGTTCCTGACGGGGGCGATCCGGCCTTGTACACCTTCTCGCTTCTCTTCCCTCAGTGGGATCTTGTCACAGTTATACTCTGTGTGTTCTTGCTGAGCTACATGTACGGAGAAGGGAAGAGCAACTACTTCAAGGGCAGCATCCTCATGCTGACGTACCTGGTGGTTGTCATCGGCTACTACTTTAGTGGCTATACCTCTGATGCAATGGGCATGCAGAGATTTGACGTCATGGGAGCCGACGGCAAGTACCAGAGCTACAAGACGATTGGCAGGTCGACGAGCGGGAGAGCGTTTCAGGTTTGATTTGGGACCTGTAGAAAGGAGGGTGGACGGATAACGGGGGAGGTGCATTACTTGGTGTTTAATACTGCACATACACTACAGGAGACATACATTGTGACACCCGGTTCATGAAGGGTTACATTTTTTAGGTTGATATTTCCCGTAAATGGCACTTTGGCTGGGAGGCTTTTCGTGTAGAAAACATCATTAGTATTGGGGTATGTCATGGTCAACTTGCGTCGTCAAGTTGGCACGGAGTCGGTCGTTCCAAGGCGCTTTCTCACTTGTTTGGTTTCAGAGCGGTGGCTGGGAGTATTTGGTCTCACAGCAACTACATACGGCGCAGAGTTGTGTCTTAAACTTGAGTCAACTGCCTCTAAGACAGCGAAGATATGTGCTTGATATTGACAGAGGTCGTTTATGTATGTGACCAGATGAGTAATGTGATATGTACAAGAAGTGCTAATCTGCTTTCCTAACGTCCCCAGTCGCTCTCTACAGCCATTTAGGCAACACCGAAGCCAGCAGAGGTCATGACAGCCTTGGCGTCGTTGTAAGGCGAGGCCTTGGCGACAGTCTTGCCCTTGAAGTTGGTGAGGAAGCCAGTGTCGGTACCAGGGAGGGTGCCAGAGCTGCCGAAACCGTTGATCTCGCAGTTGTGGCCGACGTTGGCAGCGCAGACAGTGTTGGCGCCGGTGCTGGGGCTGCCAAAGAGCTGACCAGCGTAGCCAGCCTTGACGGGGTTCTTGACGTTCTGGAAGACGTTGCCTTCAGCGAGAACGCTGCCAGAGTCAATCTCGAAGGCGTGGTCGGGAATGTCGTGGAAGAAGTTGTTGACGGCGTGGAGGAGGGTGTTGCCAGCAACCTTGGGGGCACGGCCAGAGGTGTGGTAAACGTAGTTGTTCTTGAAGGTGACCAACTAGGAGTTGTTAGTAAGGATGGTACTTGTTGAGGGTGTAGGAAATGGCTTACATCGTTGGCACCGGCAAAGTAGATGCCCCAGTAGTGGTAAGAGTCACAGTTGGGGGACCAAGAGGTGGTTCCGTCAATCTTGCAGTTGGAGACGGTCACGCGGTTGCAGGCCTTGTTGCCGAGAACAATGTGCTGGCGGCCGATGAGAGAGGTGGTGACATGGTCGATCCAGACGAGATCAGCATCATCAACGGTGATGGCATCACCGCCCCAGACGAGGCTGGGGTTGAGCTCAGTGACGTGGATGTTCTGGATGATGACGTTCTTGGCACCGACGATGCGAAGACCCTTGCCGCGGATGACACCCTTGGAGCCAACACCGATCAGACTCTTGTTGGAGCCGACCTTGATGCCCAGGGTTCCGGCCTTGTCGTACTTGACGTTGACCTTGGGGGCGTTGGGCTGGTAGTTGTCGCACCAACCGTTCTGGTTGATGGAGAGCTGGCAGTTGGAGCCGGTTCCCCAGGGGGCGCAGCCAGTCTCGCTGGCGGTTCCCTCAGTGCCGAGGAAGTTGATGGTGCGGTCGAGGTAGATGACACGGGCCGACGAGTCGCCGAGGTAAGAGACGAGCTCAGCAGCAGTCTTGGGATAGACGGCAGTGGCAGAACCACCACCGGTGGTGGAGGCGGCGAAGCCCTCGGCCTTGGAGGGGAGAGCTCCGAAGGCGGCCGGGAGGAGGGCCGTGACGGCAAGGAGAGCCTTGAAGAGGGAAGGCATCTTGACCTGAGGTGGTGATGGCTTCAGATGTAGACTGGGATGGTGAGGAAAGGAATAGATACAAGCAGATCGAACCAGAGACCCAGCTACTGGCCAAGAAAACAGATACAAAAGAAGAGATAAAAGATGAGAGATACCAAGTGATACCTCTAGTTCTGGCGTCTTCAGCTTCGTCTATATACTAAATCCATATCTCGTCCTGATATCTCGCTCGGGCTCTTCCGAAGCCTCACCCTTGGCACGGCACTCACGGCACGGTAAAGCACCGAACGAGGCAGCCCTACTTGGCTCCATCGGGCTCTGCCATCCGGGGCGCCGTGGGCCACGATGCCGGGCTATGCTTCCCGATCGGGCGACGCGGGCGGCTCTGATTCGTGGGACTTGATATGGTTTCGTCCCGGTGGGAAATCTCGCGTTAGTGAGGGCCCCTGAAATATAACTGCTTACCTTGGGTCCATGGGGCAGAACTCGCGATGGAAGGTTTATGGAAAAATACAGTGGTCAATGTCCGGTAGATGATGAGCGCCCCTCTCCAATGGCGTGGTAATCTACTGGGTCTGGCCCGGTCCTGCGGTTCGGATGATTGTAGAACGGGCTTGGAGTTCTGGGTCCTGTGGAGCTCATATGACCCTATTATGCCATGTCTTGCTCCGAGATTTCCTTTTTTGTGCCAAGCTGCTCGGTGACTGGGCGATAGTGTCGGACAGGGTATTAGCGTGTGGAACTATCTGGCCAAGCCCAGTCCTTGATATATGTTGATAGGAGGCCCTAAGGTGCTTGTGAAGCTACCTGCGGTGTATTATGAATTTGGTGGGTGAACCAGCGAGGGCACTAGGACATGGTCATTTGCATACTCGTTCACTGCCATCAAACATCACATCCAAGCACAGATCGACCTACACTCATCAAAGCTGAGGGTTAATAATTCTAACCAAGTCGACAGTGGTTCATTTAGCCGTCGATCTAGCAATTGCACGGATACCACGGAAATACAGGGAATAGTGGATACAGTTCTAGCACCAAAGTGTAAGTGGTGATCAAAACTCAAAATGACCCCGGTCGGTCGAGGGTAGGTGAACGAGTTCCGTCCTATGCTGAGATAGCCGCGTGTATTCAACAGCTCATTAACAAAATGATTCGTGGTAAATTGCGTTCCTGATTCTAGTGCTGAACCAAAAGTCCTTGTTGCTAGTTGCTACAGAGTCCAATAGGAGATGGTCATCTACCCCGGTCAAGTTGAGTACTACCACACTGTCGTAGGATAATCGCTCATGTGAGCACTACTCTCATCTGCTTTTCCGACTCGGGGTTCTAATGCTCGGAAACATACCAAAATCGAGTCACGAATCCTATTGGCAAGTATAGCAAGCTGCAGCTATGCTTTGACGCAACGTAACCTATTCCTCCTTCGGCGCCGTCGCAGATCTCAAAGGAGATCAGCAACAGATGTCGGTCATGGCCGTCCAACGACGACGATACCCGCTCATCTAACCCTGGGCCATTCCTGGGGTAGCTGGCAAGATGATCTATTGCGACATACCTGACTAGTGTGACAAGATTATGGAGGGCGTGATTTGCTGCGAAGGTGCCGGGTAGGGGCTTGGGCAAGTGCGATTTCTATGACTATAATGAACAACAAGCTATTTGATTAGACAATGACCATTGTTCTGGCCATGTTTCATGCACCAAATCAACAGGGCTGAGGCTTTGGCTAACCATTCTAATTTAGTGCTTGCGAAACCAAGGCGCATCACTCTGAAAGAGTATAATCTTGAAGAGATAATTCACATCCAAATATCCATGTAGAAATGGCTCGGCGAGAGTTAGACAATGCTCAGGCGGCTCACAAAGAACTTGGACATCTGTTCGGCACTGGACTTGACAAAGGACATTGCTGTCAACAAAGAGCCTCTTGTCCTTGTACCAGCAAAACTTACTGTTCGTTTCCTCCAAGTCCTCTTTATTCATCGTGCGATCAATATGCGAGAGGGAATGAACAATGGTAGACTCGGCGATGGCTGCTCGTATACAGAACTATAAGGAGGACATGGAGTTTCAACGATACTCGCATAAAGTTGATCACATAAACCATTCGTGACCAAAACAATAACACAGGACTCAAATTCGAAACTATGGACAACACTGCAAGTTTCAACCTGCCTACCGCAGATGAGCCTGACGGTTCTAGGCCGTTCCCGTTGTTGCGCTTGCCAGCAGACATCCTTATTCTCATTATCCAGGATGATTCCCTCAGCCGGACCGACGTCAAGAACCTGTTCCTGACTTCTTCTCGTCTGTTCAACCTGCCCCGCCGGAGATTCTACCATGCCGAAAACTTTGAGACGTTCCGTCGAGCAATCGAGGCCGCAGACCTTGACACCATTCATAGATGCGTCAAGTACCGCGCTGCGCCGGTCGACATTGCCTGGGAACTGAGGTATGAAGGTCACAGAGACTTCAATATTGAACCTATAGTTGGGTTCAGCAAGCCCATCAATCAACTTGTTGATGCCCTAAGATGGGACGGCATCCCTATCAGAGCCTTCATTCAGGTACTCGGGTGGCTCGTCGACAACGGCGCCGACATGAGGGATGGTATACACAAAAAATATCCTTCAGCGGATCGAGACACTAAAGGAAACATGTGCTCGACTGTTCTGAGCCTGCTCCAATCGCCTCTTAGTCGAGACGAGGCCGACACCCTCTGTGGCATCATCCACCGTCTAAGGAACCAGGGTCTTGACATGCCTCCCACCTTCCAAGTCGATCGCATGTACCCTTGGCCTCCTACAGACGACTCACTCTTCATGCCATTCAGTTACCCCGTCGAGACCGCCATGGCCATAATGATGAGGTCTGCTTGCCCTCCCTCCATCCTTGAGCTCTTCCTCCTCCAGGTTCAAGCTCGCGACGTGCACCTAACTGCGGATATTTCCACTGTTGAGAACGACTTCATTACTGACTATTTGAGCTTTGGAAGCATGCTGACATCAGTGGGCTGCATCGTGGGCGGCCTCTACGACGATCTGCTGCGTCCCTGGGGTTGGAAGGAAAAGTACCTTGGCGAGATCACAGACATCTTTGAGCAAAAGATCCAGCTGCTGAGAAAATACCATGGAGCTACCGAGATGGAGCTAAGTATCCTCGAGAGCATCCTCCACGCTGTGCGCACAATACAGATCCGGAGCGTGGCCTTGAACGGCCTAGATATCGAGCGCGACGCCAAGACTTGCTGGTACGAGCTGGCCATGTCGGCGAGAGAGGCCGTGACCGAGTTGGGGATGGGTATGCCCACCATCCTCGGCGTCAATAGAGTGCACCAGTTTATCCATTGTCCTAACTGGGAGCCTCTGGCGATGTGGAGATGCTTCTCCAGGTGGGCACAGTTGCCCGTGGAGGAGAAGAGATGGGAACCGCTTCGTTTGTCATACAGGGAATCGAGTGCATGGGAGGTGAGTCAGGACCATGAATGGCTTGAGGTTCCGCTCGAAGATTGGTGATCTTAAGTGCCCGAGCTTCTTGCTGGACAAGGAGCAGACAATACTAGATATGCCGATAAAATAGAATGTCAAAACAGAGTACCGGAGTCCCATGAGCATATTGTGTGAAAATAAAGAAACAGGCTGTGATATCGTCATGAATATGCCCGCCGCAGGTACAAAAATGCGATTCTAACTCTAACAATCCCTCCAGCTCCAAGTTTTTTATGTTCCGTTTCTCCTCCGGCCACCCCTGGAACTTCTCTCTACGTGCCCCCTGAGCACCTTTCTCGTCTCCACCAGACTCCTCTTGTGCTTGCTCTTGGCTTTGCCCATGGTCATAAAGATGTTCTTCTTGCGCTGCTTTTCCTTGTTGCTCGTGCTCTTGCCCGCCGCCTCCTTCTTGGCCTTGCGGATGGCCTGCGTACTCTTGTGCTCCTCGCGGTCCGGCTTGCCATCCTTTGCGAGCGCTACACGCTCCTCCTTGGTCAGCTTGCGCAGACGAGCCGGTGCTTCGATCTGCTCCGCTGTTAGACCGTCGTCGCGGTGTCGGTTTTCGAGCTCTTGCTGGCGCTTGCGGTGGACGCCTAGGGCTTTGTCGACGGCGGCTGATGTTCGGAGCTCTTGGAGCTTGGCCAGGTCAGCGGGTGTGAGGATGGTTGTTGTCGCGAGCTTGGAGATGCGCTCAATCTCCTCCTCCTTCTCTTTGTTGTCCTCGTCGTCATCTTCATCGTCAGATGAATCATCATCCGTCTTTTGCTTCTTCGACACAGGCTCGTCCTCCTCGTCTGAAGAGTGGTAGACATCAACCCAACCACCAGAATCACTGCTGTCGTCAGAGTCAACCTCCCACTCGTCAGACTTGAAGCCATCGTCATCCTCATCCTCATCACTTCCAGCCTTCTCGGGGAGACCCTTAGCAAGTCGTTTCCGCTTCTTTTCCTCCTCTTTCCACTTCTCTAAGAGTTCCAATCCTTCAATACCACCGGCATCCTCCTCACCAAACTTGCGTTGGGCTTGGATGCCAGCCTTTAGGTTGATGGTAGCATCCTTACCACGGTCTCGCTTCTTTAAGAGTTCTGCACCGACTTCTCGGTAGAGGGACAAGAGACCCTTGGCAGCCATCATGACACCCTTGTCTTTGCTCTTTCGGTATTGTACCAAATCTTGTAGTAGGGTATCGGTCATTGCTAGGGGTTGTCGTGCACAAATCTCACGGATCGAGTTGAGACCAGCAGCCGCAACTTCTGCGGCAGAAGCTTCTGAGACGAATTCGTTCGCGATCTTTTGAATTAGGGGCTCAAGAACATCGGGAGGCACCAGGTTGTGCACTGCCTGCGCCAGGGAAGCCAGGAAAGATGTAACGGATTGTTGCCGGGGCGTGAGGAACTTGATGAACCAGGAGTAGAGCGACACGATCGTCAGCTTGTGCAGACCGACAAGTCGAGTCACCAGTTGGAGAACCAGTAGTTTCGTTTCCAGGGCCAGCTTGGCTTTGGTGTTTTGTAGGTGCTTCGAAAAGAGCTGCTCTGCAAAGTTCTGAGGGTCGTGGAGGAGGTGCAGCGCAGAAAAGTTGAGCGGATGAGGCTTGTTCTTCTTGCGCTCGGCACGCTTTACCTTGTCGAGGGCCCTGTCGTATGCCTTCTTTGACTTTTTGGTCTTTTTGTTGATGCCTATTTGATGCTTTACCTGGCTGAGATCGACCTCTTCGTCGCTGCTCTCGTCCTCAAGTTCCTCTCGCTCCTTGTCTCCGCCGAGGAAGAAGCGCACTGCACCAATCACGACCTTCTCATTATCGGAGAGACACGCTTCCTTCATGACATCAACGGGCTTTGCATCGGTCCACAGTTGACGTTTCCACATTTCGCGAGTGATCTTGATGGCCCAGATGGCCCGTGGAGAGGATCTGTCGGCGGTGACGAGGTTGTAAAGAACGGTTTGGATGGTGCGGTTGAGAGGGTGGTTAATGGACTTGGTGTTGGAGTTTCGCAGATCACTCAGGATCTTGGTGAACAGAAGCTCGCGCAGGGTTTTGCTCGGCGACGACACGAGGATCGGGAAGAGTGTGGTCAGGACGCTGGTCGAGTCGATAACCTCTTTTCGTCGGAGAAGCACCAAGCTCCCCACGATCTTTTCTCGCAACTCGGGATGTAGAATGACATGGTGTTGAGATAGGATGGCCTTGAGATCGTCGGGGAAAGTCTCGGTCTCTTCCTTGTAACAATCGGCGACGTGAGCAATCAGGTCAATGATGTTGTGAAAGGACTCGACCGAGTCGGCGGTTGCGGTGGCGGGGGACACGAGGAAAATTTCGCGCTGCGCTTCATACTGCTCCCATTGCTTTAGAAAGTCATCCTTATAGGATCTAGCATTCGGGTTAGCGACAATGATCTTCTCTGGTGAACGCAGGTGGCCTACTTGGGATCGCGACGGATTTTCTGCTGAAGACTCGCGCTGTGAATATTGTCAGCCACAGAGGACAAAGAGCTGCTGAGTGAGTTCGCGGTCAACATACAAGTCAGCGTCCAGCTTCTCGAGCGCTGCGACCTTTCGTTTGACCATGGCGACGTTTAAATCAGACACAATGATCTGGTCGCTAGGCTTTGTCTAGATTCAAGCAATGAGAATGGCTGGGTGGGGGACCTCTTTTTGCGGGAAGAATTTTTGGGAGATTTTCTGGGCTGATAAGATAAGCGGAACAGGTGCGGAATTAGACCGCGCTTAGATGCAACACCAACCAACCTCAACCTCAACCTCAACTCTATGAGAGAACTATAGCATCATGAGCATCATCTTAGTATGTGTATTTTCTTAAACCTATTATAGACAACCATGAGCATAAGATTAGTTTCCAAGACGCAGCAAAAGAACTCAGGTAACCAGTTACGCACCCTATGACGCAAAGCTTAGGCCGAGCTTTATGATCTTTACCTAAGGAACCCTCTTGTCCGTTTGCTTCCCATTGTTTATTGTCAAACAGGTAGGCCCGACGACCGTATTCCTAGCCCTAATAACCCCGCACACTTCTGCCTGCTCTCTCTCTTGATTTTCTCTTCTGCATTCTTCCTCCTCGCTCTCCTCCTCCTCCTCCTCCTCCTCCTCCTCCTCCTCCTCCCTCTCCATCACCACCACGCCTCTTTTTCTTTTTTTTCTTTTTTTGGCACGACTTCGCTATGAGAGACTGGATCTCTCACTTGCTTCCCTTGCTTTCCGCGCCCTTTGGGCAATGCGTTGATACCCGTGAGTCGCCCTGATTGCATGCCAATCGCCGACGACTTCGTGCTAACTCGAGATCAGATCCCTCCCCTCCTGCCCACCACGATCATGGTACGCAGGACACCAACGGATTCCGCCAGTCAGAGATATTCTCTGGTAAACAATAGACCACGCGTCGGCGCGTAAAGGTTGGCCTAATCGGTGGTTTCAACTGGTCGCCCACTTACTAGGGCACTCCGCACTTTGCGCTGGCATCTGAGTGCGGCTCTATCATCTTTTCGTCTCCCTCTTGACCCCTGCCTACTTTCCCACATGACCGTCCTTAAGGGCCTTCCACCTCTTCCTCCTTCCTTCATCCTTGCGTATTCGCCTCGCTCTGTTTTCGCATCGACCTTATTCTTGGACAAGCCGTCAGCGCTCCCACCGAACTGCACCAGGAAGCGTCACGTTCGTCTTGGAATAACATCACGTCTGAGCTTAGACGTCGGTCTGGTCATCGCAGATGAGACCGTAGCCATGTGTAAGGACGACGACAACCTCACATGTTGCCTTGCTTTATGGCACTCACCATCTCTTGGTCTTTTTGCCCTTGGTCGAGCTCTCGCTCCCACAGTTCTCTCTGGTTGAGCCCCGCTCCCACTTTCGCCATTGCTATCGCATTCGACGCCTAGCACCCCCTCCTCTCCTATCCGCGATCACGGTACGCAGGACACCAACGGAGTCATAGCTAGTCAGAGGCCTCCTCTGGCAAACACTTGACTACGCGTCTCCTCGCGAAATCGCGTAACGGCAGGGCTAGTCAGGCGGTCCCTACTGGTCAGCTCTCACTACCAGCAACCTGCACTTTGCGCTGGCATCTGAGTGCAGATCTAATCAACGCCCGTCTGGGCTCGATGCCTGTACACTCCCCGGTGGTCAACTCTTATAGGCTTCATAATGCCGCTTTCCACTACCGCAAACACTTCTTCTCGCTCTTCGCTTCCTGCAGCCCATTGGCTCAGTGTTTGGGGTTGCCTCTTCTCTTTCCTTCACCACCATTGGCAACCGGCTGTCAACGACTGTCGACCAACAGGCATCTCTACAGGCAGCACATTCTCCTCTTCCCGCTTCGACTAATACCGCTACTTGCTCTGGTCTTTTTGTAATTTTCTTTTGTGCGGGGCTGTCCGGGTCCTTCTTTCCTTGCGCAATCTTCACCTCCCTTTGCTTCCATTACCCATCACACCTCATCTACTGGCATTCGGATATTTTGGCGTTCTTTGTCTTCTTCACATGGACCACTGGCTGGTTTCGCGTTCTTTTTCGCGGCATGAACGATCTACTTGGCACTGTCGTGGTCGTTTGTCTCGGTCTCCTGTCTCCCAGTCTCCTGGTCTCCCGTTCGCCCGCGCATTGCAGCCTGCTAGTTCGCCCTGCCAGCTATGCACGACCAACTCGCTGTTTAGCATGAGACAACACATGACACCTTTTTGGACCTCATACCTCTCTCCTCCTTCCCTCCACCACCAACTCTAATGGTCACATACGCTCAAGCGGATGACAAGGCTGCCCTCGCGACACTCCACGCCTTTGAGGCAATGGGGTTTTCTGGCTTGAAGCTCAAAGCTGTCGCTGACAGACTCGTTGTCTGCGTAGTAGGCACTTACCTCTCAGGCCCCGCCGTGCCATCTCTTGTGACGTGCGACAACACGAGAGAGCCGACGAAGTGGACCAAACTGTCTGATCGGCAATTCCACTCACCTCAATGGTGACAAGAAGATGACAGCGGAATACTTCAACACGATGACTCCAACCACCAAGTCAAAGGCCGAATTAGATTTCATGGCAGCCTTGTCTTAGCGTGGCAAGATGAAAGACATCGTGGTCAACGACGGGAACGAGATACACAGTGGGTGTGGACACGGGCGGGATGGCAGGATTCGATGGAAGTTGGCAGATATGGACATGGGCGTGGACTGGGGGCTCAATCTGAGGCACATGGAACTTGGAACGTGTATGGATTTGCTTTCTTGTATGGATTCCTAAATGATGCTGCGCAATGTCCTTAGAGCAATCATCAACATCTGCCATTTTGGCGCGACTTTGCTATGAGAATGAAGTGAACGCCTGGTAGAATCCTTGCTTTACATGTCTATTGTGCTATCTTTACTTGTGTACGTGAACCACGCCCTTTAATATACGCCGATCAAGCGAAGCCAGACAAAGAGGTTGAGGAACAAATCAGGATGATGCTCAGAGCAATAGCCAAGACCACAAGATTGAGCTGCTAGATCACGCCAACACGAACCGACAGCATGAAGAATGGGAAGCGTCCAACCATGGTAATGCAAAACCCTGGGGTATACTTGAGAAAATAAGTCTCAAATCGTGATCAAAAACTTGTGCATGTGATGTTTGTGTCTATTCTTTGACGACATTCATGCTCTGCCGGTAATGGGCCCGCGCATGTCAAAAAAACACAGGACTCATCCTAACATAACTATGACCCTCAAATAGCTACTATTAGGATAATAATTATAAGATACTACCATAAAAGAAGCTTAAGTCTTAGCTACTATATAGACTTAGTCTTTTATAAAATAGGGCTAAGCTTAGCTTTACTATGGCATAAGGATTGATCTTTATTCCCATGTTTTCTAATAATGACTAGATGGGTTCGCCAGGAGCACGACTACTAACCTTAACAATCTAACTTTTCGCTTGTATTGTGTACCTACCATGCAAGTGACCTCCTTTTTGATAGAAGAGGATTGCCCCTAAATCCCATCTGGGCGTTCAAGTATAGAAACCCAGCGCGTCTTTGGGGAGAATCTAGAGCGACTCAAGACAATTCCGCGTGACCTCCATAACGACGACGCTGATTACATCCCAGACTCATCTCACGCTACAGCGACGTTTTTGCCGGTAAAGGCTTCGCCTTGGTCCCAAATTTGAGGTTCGCGCTGATGAGGTGCACATTGGGTAGCAGGTGGTATCCCAGCTGTCCTTGGTCTAAGACGGACGGATAGACAGCCTCGACGGATAACGACCTTGGGAAGACTATGGCATTGGGCCTAGTCAATGACAAACAGGCGAATATGGCCCCTCATCGCTGACGGAGTCGACCTCTGAGTCAACCCCTTCGCGAAACCCCATCGATGCGGCTCCCACGGATGCTGCATGCAGACAGCCAAGATGGTCTGGTGCCAGATATCAACGGGTGTGCCCAGTCGTCGAGTTGTAGTGCGACCCATAGCACACTCTGCCTCTAGACAGAGCTCCCAGGCTGGTACTACAACAAGACAAAAAGGCCAATGTTTCATTCTAGATGATGGAATCTTACCACAGCACCATCATAATGGTCCGTGTTCAGTCTCAGGAGAGATTGCGATAAGCCGTCTTTCTATTTAGTTCTCATATTGGTTTAAAACAGTGTTAGACCATACATTCGGGATGGTAGTCCCCTGACTGGCAGCATCTTGCACGCGAAACAACCTTACCCTACAACGGGGTGAACCACCGTCGTGTTCAACAATTCTATGATTGGCCAGATGCGACCGCCTAGCTCAATCATTTGAGTTAATTGTTTAAGTGCATTGAAATGTTTGTCTTTTTTTTTGCTCATCGCGGATCATGCTTGGGTGAGAAATGTATGCTGCGCTGGCGATGCCAAACAGAGGCGAAATTCCTGGATTCGATCGACTAGCATTCACGAGTCCGAGCGAAGGTCGAAGTAAATGGAACATAGAAATCCAAATAGAAGTATTTGAAGCAACCAGACTTCGGATTTACACCCTGAGCCTGTATCTTCTCGCCATCGTGGGTTCGCCGGTGGCATGCATCGTGTCGAGGAAGGGACCCGAGATAGCGGACATGTACGATGTCGGTACATCGTCAAAGAGGACATGAGGAGTAATATATGCTCATATCGAATGTCGAGAACAACTTTTAGTTTGGTAGCAACCTGTCTGTTAGTTGCACTGAGAGTTGGCGTGCATGCTCGGAACGTGGCGAGGCCTACGACGACCCACGAGAGAGCTTCTTCATGGGCGCATCACGTGCAATGATAACCCAATTTGTGTATCGTTGGATTGATTGTCCCTCGAAAATTTCGAAATAGACTTGGGGACTGAAAGATCTGAAGGCGTCCGCCTAGAATTCGCGAGTGTTGGGCATGGCTTTGTAGGCTCACCGAGGGCGCTCAGCCAAGCCTCTTGGCCGATATGAACTAACACTTCTAGATTCATTCGAACATTGTTCCAGGGCGAAATCTCAACTATCGATAAATCGGGGTGGAAATGAGTGGTTCGATGTGGCCCAGCGATATGGGCGTCGTTCGAAATGGCTACCGAGGAGGGAGTCGATGATGGATTACGTGACACGCTCGATAACGCGACAAGGAAGAGAGAAACTGGTTGAATATCTCACCGAGGCGGGCTTCCTAGTTATGGTTCTCCATCACCGAACGACCCTTGAACTCCTACCAACGTGTCTCAGCCAATAGACCGCCCACGTGGGCTCAGAGAGCGCTCTCAGCGGGCGACTCTGCGCCCCGACGCCCTAGAAGATCTGGAGAAAGGTTCGAACTGTTTGATCCTTCTCATTCCCGATGACAGCGGGGATCCCGCTCGCTTAGCCTGGGCTGAAGAACCGTTTACTGATGCTAAACTGCGGTGCGGGATCATGCGAATCATTCTGATATCTCGGGAGTGGCTCATCGAAGCGGGCCCTTCCGCCTGCCGCACACCTTGGGTCCGTCTACAAGTCTACGTACAAGCAGGCGAGGAGCGGAGCGGGCCTACGATTCTCGGGTGGAATTTCCGTTCATAATTTCCGATAATGAGCTGACCTCTGTCTACAATTCTATGCGAAAATACCGCGCAGTGGCGATGGAGTTGACCCTGTCGACCACCCGTGAGACGCGCTCGGCCGACTCGATGGCCCAAGTCGAAGCATTTGATGCCCGAAAGCTTCTTCCCCGGGCATTGAGTGTAACCTCTTGAAGCTTGCGTGGCTTCACTCTAATCCAAGGCGTTTCGAAGCGTCTGTTGCCAAAAAAAGAAGAAACAAAAAGACCCTTTGCTTCAGGAGTGACGTTACCGTGTCTCCCCACGGAGAATAAGTCGAAACGCGCAGGTGAGGTGAGGCGAACCTTGAAGGATTCGTTCGATCGCTGCTACGTACGTAAACAGTCGTCGCAAGATCTGAACTGCCGCGTTGGTCGTATTGGCCATCGTCTCAGAACTCTCGGTGATCGACAGACCGAGTCCATTATGGATCAACGAAAAAGAAGAAGCACTATGTTTTCCCCCTTTGACGCGATGAGACATGGATGAGATGGGGGTGTGGTGTTAACGGGGAGTGTGAGAGTCAAAGCTATGCCACTTCTGGATACCGACGGGTCGACAGAGACAAAGACGAAAAACAGGGCATCCATCCACCATCAACGGGCCCGCGATGGTGGAGAATTCTCAGCTGAAGCAGAGAAAATGCGGGTGAAATGTCGAGGTTGCATTTGCTGAGGCCTCTGACAATTGTTGTTGCGACGACCTGTCGCGAGAGCAAAAAGTCCCTCCAAGGAGGCTGTGAGTACTGATCGTCACGGTTTGCCATCGGCACTCGGAGTTTTTACTTTATTTTCTCTTAAACGACTTTGTGTGCTCCTAGTGGCATGGATCGAAGTTGGGATAAACGTCTCGGCTTTCCTGAGACATCCATGGCGCCACAGAATTCGGGCGGGGAGAAAGAAAAAAAGACGGGGAGCTCGCTGTCCTTCCATCGAAGCGTAGCATTTGTCGTCGCCGCAACGTGCTCGAGACGCGCAATCTGGCTGGCTGACGAGTCTCACCGACAGGGAAGTAGCTGATATGCAGATGGGCATGTCATCGTATCGTCGACAGGGCGAGACACTGTGGGAAACTGTTAGTGCGGGAGTGGCAGGGAATCCGCAGTACAGGGCCAGGGTGACGACTTTGAGCCCCCTCAAGGCTCCAGTAGCCAATCTTTCATTAACCTTTTACACGTGGGAGAGATCCCCGGCTCTGATTGGCCGCAGAGGGCGATCTTGTTTCTTGTATGTCGCATCAAAAGAAGGCTTGGCCCGTGCCCTCCTTCCGCAAGCCACAAGACCCTAGTCCTCAGCTGGACTAGCGGCTTGGCCTTATTCATGATAGAGTTGGCCTGCATCTGCCGGGGTCCCACGACGAGAAGGAGCTTCCCTGCTCTGCTCTGCCCTGCTATCGCCTCGGCCACTGTCCATCCCATTCCCATTTCATCCCATGGAACAAGACGACGCCCTGCTTTCTCCATTAGGGCACCGAGGCTCTGATGCGTGGCGAGCATCCCATTGGCTGGCTCTTGGACAGACGTTTCGTCGCTCCCGGCGGATCTCCAGGGCTACGGCCGAAAGAGGCCACGAGTCGCGTGCTTCAACCACAGACTTTCAATGCCCTCGCCAGGTTGGGAAATCGTGCGCGTGCTCATCAGCGCGTGCTCATCAGCGCTTACTGAACAAGTGAGCATGAGGTTGCGTAGAGCCCGGAGGTCTGCTCTTCGCGGGCGCATACCTGCAACTAGATTCTTCGGTCTGCGTTTTGGGACTCTCTGGTCCGGTGCCCGTCCGAGCGGCCCATCACAAGCAAATACCCGCAGCCCTCTCGGTAGCCAGCTCTCCGAGTTTTGGAGGGGAATGGCAAGCTGACACCAAAGCCACCAGCGAAAACAACCCCGTCATAAGTCTCCGCTCCGCTCCCCCCCTCCCCTCCCGCCAGCCCTCCCATATCCTGGGCTCCCTTGGCGCGAGCTGCGGACCCTGGCCGCCGGGACCGCCCATCTGCATCGCGGGCTTGCAGCAAGCCGGTGACGGATTGGGAGTTGTGTCGCGTGCTTCTCTCGATGCTGCGCTGAGGTGTTTTTGGTCTCTGTTTCGTGCTTGATTTATCCGCGACCCTTGGTTGGGAGTCTCAACGTGGGAGACCCTTGGTGATGAGGTTATGCATGGAAACAAGGTTAATGCGTGCGCCCACTTTGAGTTGCCAAGCTTAATTCTTCTGAAAAGGCCCGTTCTCAAACAATATCCATCATCACCACTTTTTTTCGAGTAGACGATGGATGGAACTCGTGTAAAGATCCACCTCTAGGTGGCCAATATTGAGAAATTCGGCAAAAAAGACTGTGCCGTACCTCGCCCAGCAATGAGGAACCAATCGCTGGTCGGCGTGGATCAGCCCGTTTTTCGTCTTGGCTAGAAGGCAAGATGGGGATCGAAGTGGGATTGAGTCGAGGATTGGCCCCAGATCCCTCGACCGAGGCGCCTGTTTGGGGGAATTGGTCACGTCTGTCGTTCCCACTCTTGGCATTTCAGAAGTATCCACGACACTGCCAAGAAACCAGGGTAAAAGACCTTTTTTCTTCTCCTCGAGAATCGGAGGGGATGGGGATGGGGATGCTCTGCATCGTGAGAGTGTGATAGACGGGGGCGTGTGAGTAACCGCCTCTCACAGTCTCTCAACCCACGCTTCTCTCGTTCCCCGTATTTTCCAACAATTCTTCCTTCTATACAGATGTACATATATATTCTTACCTTCTCCCATTGTTCTGTGTCTTGTCTCTGCAGGACACTCGCCACTTCCCTTCTTCCCCTCTCCTCTCTTCCTGCAGCAAAGGAAAGCACCACGACGGTTTAAACCACCAGGTGGCTTCTATAAAAACTCTTTCACTCTCCTCTCTTCCGCTTCAACTCTACACACTTCTGAGAAACACCGCAGCTATGGCCGTGTTTGCGCAGTACGACTACCTCTTCGCGGTAGGCACAATCTTTGCCTTCCTCGATGCCTGGAACATTGGC
Source organism: Fusarium sp. JS1030 (assembly GCA_000966855.1). Lineage (NCBI taxonomy): Eukaryota > Fungi > Ascomycota > Sordariomycetes > Hypocreales > Nectriaceae > Fusarium > Fusarium sp. JS1030. Next base: position 868,635 of record JWIW01000095.1, on the reverse strand, counting down.
GCCAACGATGTCGCCAACTCGTGGGCCTCATCGGTCTCGTCCCGTTCTATTAGCTACTTCCAGGCCATGATTGGCGCTTCCCTCATGGAATTCAGTGGTGCTCTCGGTGTTGGTGGCCGAGTTGCTGATACCATCCGCACAAAGGTTGTCGATGTCGGCGCCTTTGACGACAGCCCTGCGCTGCTCATGCTGGGCATGGTCTGCGCCATTATCGCTTCTGCTTCGTACCTCACCTTTGCTACCCGCTTTGGTTTCCCTGTCTCTACCACTCACTCCATCCTCGGTGGTGTCCTGGGCATGGGTGTTGGTGCCCTTGGCGGCTCTGGTATCACTTGGATTGGTTACCACGAGAGCGGTGCTGTCGATATTCAGCAAGGTGTCGTCCAGGTTAGTAATTGTCAACATCTCATCTTCACTATCTGCAGCATCTAATGCATCTCTCCAGGTCTTCCTCGCTTGGATCATCGCCCCCATGCTGTCCGGCATCTTTGGCGCCCTCATCTTCCTCTTCACCAAGTACGGCGTCCTCCTTCGCAACAACCCTGCCATGAAGGGCCTTATTCTCGTCCCCTTTTATTTCTGGCTCACTGCCTCCCTCATTGTCATGCTTCTCATCTGGAAGGGTGGCTCTTATGAGGTTAACCTCACCGACCAGCAGATTCCCGGTGTCATTGTCGCCGCCGGTGCTGGTTGGGGTCTTCTCATGGCTGTCTTCCTCGTTCCCTGGCTGTACCGTGTCGTCATCAAGGAGGATTGGCAGCTCAAGGGCTACCATATCTTGCAGGGTCCCCTCCTCCTCCGCCGCGGCCCCGTTCCTCCCCCTCCCGCCGACTTCCAGGGTGTTGTCCGCAACTTCTACGAGGGCCACCTTACTCGCGAGGAGCTTGAGGAGCGCCGTGCTCAGCGTGCCGCCGAGACTACCGAAGACATTGAGGCCAACCGCGAGGACAAGAAGGTTGCTTCTGCCGACAACACCTCCGAGGATGTGCCTCCCCAGAGCAGCCACCCCGCTCACAAGTCTCTTGTCGGCCCTAAGCCTGACGCTCCCTGGTACACTGGCGCTTTCATGTGGTGGGCCTTCAAGTTCGCCCTCCTGCACGGCGTCGACAAGGACATTGTCAGCTCTCAGAGCGAAAAGTCTGTTGTCGCTGGCGACGTTGCTGAGATCCACGCCCGTGCTGCTCACTATGACAACCGCACCGAGTTCCTCTACACCTTTCTCCAAGTCATGACTGCCGCCTCTGCCTCCTTTGTTCACGGCGCCAACGATGTTGCCAACGCTGTCGGCCCATATGCCACCATCTTCCAGATTTGGGACTCGGGCAAGGTCCCCGGAAAGGAGGCTCAGGTTCCTCTCTGGATTCTCGCCTTTGGTGGTGCCGGTATCGTCATCGGTCTCTGGACTTATGGCTACAACATTATGCGAAACCTGGGTAACCGCGTCACTCTCATGTCCCCTGCCCGTGGCTTCTCCATGGAGCTTGGCTCTGTCATCACCATCATTCTGGCTACCCGTCTCAGTATGTTTACCCAAATCTTCTCTCAAGCCACATCTGCTAACCAATGTCTCAGAGCTCCCCGTTTCAACCACCCAGTGCATCACCGGCGCAATTGTCGGTGTTGGTCTCTGCAACGGCGACTGGCGATCCATCAACTGGCGCATGGTTGGCTGGATCTACCTTGGCTGGTTCATCACCGTGCCCACTGCTGGTCTCATCTCGGGTATCCTGATGGGTTTCATCACCTACGCCCCCAACTGGTCTTGATCTAGACTTTCATTGACGAATTGATATGTCTGCTTACGATGGATTGCATGTTGGTTGATTTGAGTTGCGCGATTTGAGCATATCAGGATACGGTGTCTAAGATGAAGCGGTGGCTGGGACATTGCTTAAGAAATTATACCCAATAGACGATAACGAAGACTTTGCTCAACCTCTTTCATGAATCATTAATGACGCGGCTACCTGTGACACGCAATCCGCTTACGATTGGCTGCTATTTCCGGACCTAAAACATCTCTAAATAAAAGCTTAACTACGACCTTAACTCTAATGCTAAAGCTTGTCTCATCCTCCGACGGCAATAGGGAGAGTGAAACACTCCCTGGCTCATTCTTCCTCCTTGCGCGGTATAAATACAAAGGTCTTGGCTCATACCTTGGCATGCACCACCAATGTCTTGGCGATGTTTTTCTTACTAATGTTGCAGTAGGCGCCTTCGATTTTTGACGACATCTCTTGAGATGATTTAAAACACAAATAGTTTACGGCCATGTTAGAAGCGCGGCTGTCCTGGAAACTAACGATTCACATTAGGAGATTTCAAAATATCAGCTTGTTAAGAGAAAAAGGATACTTTTATTAAAGAGTGACTATCTGAAGCGATGAAAATGTTCCTAATCCCTCTCTTCCCAACCTGTGGCGCGATGCCCTCTTGAATGTAACACCGCCAGACCACAGATCAAGCACTTGTTTCGGCGCGCCTGACTGTCTTCCCTGGACATGCGCGCTCCCAAGTGTGCGCTTAGTAGGCGTTGCCCTTGCAGCTGTGGCAGTCGCCCTTCTTGTCGCAAAGCTCGACAGCGATGGCGACGTAGTAGTCACCGCGGCACTGGTGCTTGTTGTGGATGGCAAAGACGAACTCGTTGAGACCCTTCTCCTCGACAGCGACGTAAGGGTATGTCTCGTGGCGGCAGATGTTGGGGCTGTGATACGAGTCGCTGCCACCGTCGCAGCCGACATAGACGGCGGCTACGTGGGCCTTGTAGCCATGCTGGTGCTCGAGGTTGAGGGCGACGATGATCTCCTCACGGCCCTTCTTGTCGACAAGCTCGATGGCAAACTCGCCAAACTTGGAATAGTCATGGGTACCGACGAGCTTTCCCGAGACAGTGCGCTTGAGATCCTTGTAGTCGTAGCGGAGGTAGTGACCGTCATGCTTGTGGCAAGTCTTGGGGTGCGAGTAGCGGGCGAGCTCCTTCAGGGGACGGCTGTTGTAGTGGTCAACGCCGTGGACCTTCTTGATCTTGCCCTCACACTCGGGTGAATAGCCGTTGAAGAACTTGGCACCGCTTCGCTTGGAATGACCTCGGGAGTGAGAGTACTGCTTGTGGCTGTGGTCGCCCTCCACCTTCTCAACTAGCTTGGCGGCCGCAACCTCAACAGCCTTCTCGACCGACTTCTCAACCTTGACATCGCTGTAGACATGGCCGCCGCTGCGCTTGCCAATCTTGGCGTGCTTGCTGAGTCTGGCGAGCTGCTCAAGCTCCTTAGTAGAGGCCTTGGGATATGCGATCACATAGTTTTCCTCGGCCTTGTTGCCCCTGACAGAGGTGAGCTTGTCGTCGTGGTGATACTTCTTTCCGTGCTTGCCGGTCTCTTCGGTCTCTCCGGTCTCGTTTTCCCGGTTGGCAACAATCTCAGCGACCGCCTTCCTGACTTGCTTGCCAACAGCGGTCTCGGCCTTGGCGACATACTTGGCAATCTTGAGCTCCTCGACAACAGCGTCCACATCCTTGTTTTCCTTGGAGGGCTCAGGAAGAGCCTCGCGCTTGTTCCAATGGCTGGACTTGCTGTTGCCATGCTGAGAGTAGCGATCGTGATGCTTGTACTGGTCCTCATGGCCGTGCTTCTTGTTAGAGTGGTGCTGGCCATGACGATAACCATCGTGGTGCTTCTTCTCATCACCCTTGGCCTTGTAGATCTTGTCTAGGACAGTCTTGGTGGCCTTGGCATCGACGTTCTCGACCCTCTCGTTGTAGTAAACATCGTACTTTACAGGCTCCTCGTGGCCATACTTGAGATCATGCTGACGGTTGCGGCTTTGGTTCTCGGGGTTGAAATACTTGTGATGATCCGCGCCCGATCGCTTATAGTAGTGGTGACCGTTTGAACCGTAATCATTGAAGGCATCGCCATGATGATGACCGTGGTGATAGCCGTGATGATGGTGGCCATGATGATGTCCGTGATGGTGTCCATGGTGGTGGCCGTGATGATGTCCGTGGCTGTGATACTCATGGTGGCTGTGACGATGTCTGTGATGATGGTCGTGATCATGCTCGTGATGATGGCCGTGGTGGTGTCCATGGCTGTGTCTATGCTCACTGTGATGCCTGTGGTGCTCATTGTGGTGGTGGCCGTGATGGTGACCATGTCCGTGACGGTGTCGGTGGCTCTCATCGTGGTGGTGGACGCCGCGGTGATTCGAGCCTCGAGCATAGACGTGACCGCCGTGATGGTAGTGACCATCATGGTGGTTATAACCGTGATGATGTCCGAGGTAGTGCTCACCGTGATGATGACCATGGTGGTGTCCGTGATGGTGGCCATGATGATGCCCGTGCAGATGGCCGTGATGATGACCGTGATTCTCATGGTGGTAGTGACCGTGATGGTGTCCATGGTGGTGTCCATGCCCATGATGATGCACATGATGATGGCCGTGACCGTGACCGTGATGATGTCCATGGTGGTGTCCGTGGTGGTGCCCATGATGATGTCCGTGACCATAGAAATTGTTCAGGCCATCGTGATAAGAGCCATCGTGGTGGAATCCATCATGGTGATGTCCGTGGAAGCCGCGATCATAGAGACGATGAGAGTGGTGGCCGTGCTTATGGCCGTGATGGTGCCCGTGATGATGTCCGTGATGATGGCCATGATACTCATTGTGAACGTGTCCGTGATGGTGGCCATGATGATGTCCATGGTGATGTCCATGCTTATGCCCGTGGTGTTCGACGTGATGGTGTCCATGCTTATGCCCATGGTGGTGCCCATGATGATGACCATGCTTGTGACCGTGATGATGCCCGTGATGGTGGCCGTGATGCTCAACATGATGGTGGCCGTGCTTATGCCCGTGATGGTGACCATGATGGTGGCCATGCTTGTGGCCATGATGATGTCCGTGATGATGCCCATGGTGGTGACCGTGATGCTCAATATGTCCATGCTTATGGCCGTGGTGGTGTCCATGCTTGTGACCGTGAGCGTGAGAGTGACGGTGGCCATGCTCGTGATGGTGCTTGTGATGATGTTCATGATGATGCTCCTCCTTGTGCTTGTGCTTATGCTCCTCTTCGTGCTTGTGAGCATGCTTGTGCTTGTGATGTTCCTCGTGCTCATGCTTGTGCTTGTGGTGCTCATCATGCTTGTGACGGTGACGGTGCCTTTGACTTGTTAATATTGATACTCAGTCTCACGTAGGTTTACTTACTCCCTGTCGGGGTCAACCTCATCCTCACGGTGCTTGTAACGGCGCCTAGCAGATTTGTTAGTGTGCATGTTAAAAGCTGGGGACTTTCGGCGTCTAAGTACTCTTCATCATCGCTCTCCCGGTTGCGGCCACGTCGCTCCTCGTCGTCGTTGTAACGATGGTGCTTCTCGTGCTCACGCTCACCGTCCCGGCTGGAAGCCGAGATGAGGTCAAGCTTCTCCTTCTTGTGGCTTCTTGTCGTTAGTAGTCAAATTATGAATACAGACGGGGCACGTACCCCTTGCAGCACTCGGAGCAGGTATAGCTCAGAGTGAAGTACTTTTCGCTGTCGGGCGAACGGCTGCGGAGCTCGTACTTCTTGTAACCGTGACGAACAATAGCCTTGATCTTGATAAAGAAGCGCCATCCACCGTCTCCCTTGACAGGGCACATCTCCTTGTAGGAGCCGCCGTCGGTGAGGGAGAAGTAGGGGATGTGGCACTTGACCTTCTTGTAATCATCCAGAGCCTTGCAGTGGTCGCTGTCCTTGCTATACTTGAACGAGTCCTCGCCAGGCGGCTTAGCGCGCTCAATGTAGACGGCCACATCTTCGTACTTGTAGTGATCGATCTCCTTGAAGTTGAAGACGAAGCCGTTGTCCTGGAAGTCGAAACAGACCTTGGTCAAGGCCTCGTGGGGGGCGCAGCTGTGCTTGCCGAGACAGAGATCCCAGCAGTGGCCGGGCTTGTAGTCGTTCTGCGGGAAGACAAAGGTCGTCGGGTCGGGAACCCAGTGACCCTTGCCAGCTTTACCACAACCATCGAGAGAACGGCAGTCTCCTTTGGAGTGGTCAGGTTTGAAGTAGGCAAGGGACTCGTGGGCCGCGATCCCAAGCGCGCCCTGGAGGGCACAAAAGAGGGACGTTCTCATCTTCGCCTTCAGAACCGAAGTAGAAGTGAGAGGAAACGAATGAATAGCGAACTTGGTCTGTTTGGGATGGTTGATATCTCGAGGCCCTCAGGGCCTTTTGTATCCGTTCGATCGTCCATCTTCAAGCTTGCTTGGCTACCAGACAATGAGAATATTCACAAGGAAAAGGCTGGATGAGAGGGTTGCCAGCCCATGGCGTCCTAAGCTTTCCGATTTGGCCGACGAAGAGTGAAGCTTTGTGGATGGGTTGCATGTTGACGCGGGCCGATGAAGAAGACATGAACTCAATGTAGGCAGCAGAAGAATTGCTGACATCTTGGACATAGGGTGGGCAACAAAATAGCGGCATAATGGCGGAATGGCCTCCAATGTAGGTAAAGTCAGGGAGTAGCTACGTCATCAGTATAACAATGTAGAGGAGAGCAACAACGCTGGTGCGCTTGTTTGGTTCCATGGGACCCATCTCTTCATTGACAAAGACCTGCTAAGCGTTTAGTTTCGACAGGAAACAAGGCAAGAGGTGAGGGATAGACTCAACTGGTGGCCTCGTGGAGCAAAGTAATATTCTTTTTGCATATGCGGGGCATGATGATTGATGTTAGTTGACCTTGTGGCGCTAGTCAAGTCAAGAACCTGATTCGATGGAGGTTGGCCAGCCTATTTAGGTCTTCAATCTTTAATTTGAGACTATACCTAGCCTTCAAGGCACCTCCACTAGGAGGAACTAGCCACATCCTACTTGCTAGAGAATGTGGAGGGTCGAAGTGGCTGAAGAGAAAGGCCGATGGAGTTGGTTAAAGCACTCGCTAGGCGCCCAGCAAGCCATGCCAGATGCTGCATTCGTATTCCAAGCGTGAACACGTGAGCGCGACATCATCGAGAGGCTGACGAGAACTGAGGTGGAGAGTATGGGAATGCGAGTTCGGTCCGTCTGGGTTTTGATGTGAGATACATGATGAATTGAAGCGCGGTCGGCTGGGAGAGTCAGCGTCAGAGATGGTGGATTGGAGATCGGAGCAATGGCAATAGAGAGGCTACCAGGGCTCAACCAGCACCTGGTCGGTGAGGCTCGGTCGGACGTGCCGATGGCTTCTGTCGTTGAGGCTTGGATGATGCTGAATTTGTTGGGTAAGGCGGATGCTCGAGAGGAAAAGGGCAGATGAGAGCGGCCACGTAGAGAGCACGTCCTGGCAGAATCACGTGCGAAGCTGGGGGGATGAACTTGTAGGTTGGAGGCTCTATCGCTGGGTCCGCAAAGAAGCAATAAAGACTCTATGCAAAGATTGTCCTTGCGGGATGAAGCGAGATGCGGGAGGTGATTGATGCTTTCATGCCATGTGCCGACGTTGATGTTGATGCAAGGTCTAAGAACAAAGTGTTGTGGGAAGGAACTCAAAGGCGCGACTTTCAGGGGGCACTTCCAAAGTTGACAACCTGGGCAACAAGGAGAAAACGACAAGAAACAAAAGTCATACAAATACAACAAAAATATTGGACAAGACGCTGTGTTTCCAATTGAGTTCTTGCAATCAAGAAATAGCTATTACTTGTGTATTTTCTTTTGTGCTTTACTTCATACGTCAGCTTGCTCGCCTTTCCGCGCGGGGGAATCATCACATACCCTATTCACAGGCGACCACTAGCAAACTCACTATGTTTCCCCTTTGTGCCAGATTAATATTACTTCTACTTTACCGGATGAAAATACCCTTTGATTATCTAATGCAATTATGAAGCCGCATGTGGCAGCATGAAAAACTGCCTTTACTCTGCTTCAGCATCACTACAATGGCACCTCAGCGCCCATTCAAGTCCTCCAAGAAGACACCTCAGATCCTTCGACCTAAGAATGCAGGCAAAAAAGTTCAGAAGAAGACGCCTGCTGCCTCAAACTTGGCCTCTCTCGACAATGATCAACCTGATGGCTATGTTCTCAGCCTCAGTTTACCTACTACATCGGTACCATCAAGGTGACGTATACTCGAGGTGAATGCCAGATACCTCAAGTCAGAATTAGTCTGCCAGCTGTCAACAGCTGCCAGCGGGCCTCGTATATTCCCCACCTCACTCACTCCGGTCGTCATTCACTTTTTCCAGTCTTCATTAGCCAACTGGAGTCATCTCGACATTTCCTTTCGTTCTCGTTTTTACCCCCTTTTAGCAACCGCCAGAGACTCTTTCACTCTCTGGCTCACCATTCAACCACGAATCCTTCTGGAAATTTACGACTCTCTAGGGATCGTCGCATTCGGAAAAAGGCACCATGAAGGTCGCCGTCATTGGTGGTGGTCCAGCTGGGCTTGCGACCCTCAGATTCCTCGCCCGCGCCCACGAGTACTTTCCCATTCCACCCATCGACGTCAAACTGTTTGAAGCCGAGTCTGAAATAGGGGGAACATTTGCTTATCGCGTCTACGAAGATGCCGAGGTTAGTACTTGCGGTGCTACTCTTTCCACCTCTCTAATCACTCGCAGCTTGTCTCATCCAAGTATCTGACGACCTTTTCCGACTTTCGTCTCCCTGAAGATGCTCCCGACTTTGTCACTCCGCAAGTCTATGTCCAGTACCTGAAGGACTATGTAACCGAATTCGCTCTTTGGTCCAAGATTCATTGCAACATCAAAGTCCAGGCAATCTGTCGCGGTACAGATAGTGTCGGTCACATCTTGACCTTGTTGCAGGAAGGTGTTTGGTCTGAGTGGAAGTGTGATGCTGTTGCTGTCTGCAGCGGAATCAATGGCAACCCAGTTATGCCTTATGTCGAGGGCATTGAGAGGGTTCCCACTGTCATTCATTCCTCTCGACTCAAGTCTCGAGCTCAGTTTGGTAAGCATACCAATGTATTCATTATGGGTGCTGGCGAAACTGCCATGGACCTTGCATACCTTGCTGTTACTTCCGATGCCAAATCTGTCACTCTCTGTCACCGTGATGGCTTCTTTTGCGCACCCAAGGTATGTTCTAGCCCTATAATTCTTCAGCCTAGTCAGTTTAAATAACCCATACAGATCATCCCGGTCCCTCAACCCATGGGCACCGGACCGTCAAACGAGGGAGGTCGCCCCAACAAACCCGTCGACACATCCGTCGCTAGCCTGTTCGATACGGCCTACGTTCATCCGAAGCTGCAGAAGAGCCAGCTGCTTTGGATGTACTATGATCAATGGATCAAGAAAATGCACTGGATTATCTCAGGAACCGAAGAAGGCCCTGATCAGTGGGTTGGCCAGATAAGCACGTCCAGAAAGTACATGGATTCCAGTATGTTATCCCCGAAAATGATTTGAGGTACAACTGCTAATGGCTGCTAGTCCTTTTGTGCAAGTCTGACAAAGCTCTTCCCTACATGAGTGCTGGGAAGCGCTCTAGCTCGTGGGCGAACCGTGTTCGCTCTTGGTTCATGAATGTGCCTATTAAGGACACCGACGGGAAGAAGATTGATGTTGTCACCTGGCCTGAAAGCATCGATAAGAGCGGCTACGTGCAGTTCGACAAGAAGCTCCCCAGCGACTCAAGTATTCCCCAGGACCAGCTGAAGCCAGATGTCATGGTTTTTGCAACAGGGTACACACGAGAGTTCGCCTTTTTGGACAAAGACTACCCTTGTGTGTCACAGACCAATGTTCGAGGCATCTACAAAGAAGGGGACGTGACCCTAGGCTTCATCGGCTTTGTCCGCCCGGCAATTGGTAATTAACCACGTCACTGTGTGTAATCTCCTGTTAACATTTACAGGTGCAATTCCTCCACTGGCTGAACTTCAAGCTCAATTCTGGGTTCTACGCCTGCTCCAGGACAAGTTCCCAAAAGAGGTACCCAACAACCGCGATCCTAACGCTCTAGCCTCCTATGATCTGGACTACCAGATTCACTCTCGTGGAAATTACAATTTCTACGAAACCAAGAGAGCTGTCGACCATGAGAGCTACGCATACCAGCTTGCACTTGACATGGGCTCTGCGCCCACCATCACCTACGTCATGAAGAAGGGCTAGAAGGTCTTTTACACCTGGGCGATGGGTTCCAACTTCAACACCAAATTTCGCATGGTAGGGCCATGGAAGTGGGAGGAAGGCGCGCAAGACATTTTGCGCAATGAGCTTTTCAACGTGGTCAAGCGATCTGGAGGTTATGTCTGTAAGTGACTTTACCCTGTCTGTTCTATTGAAACCGATGTGTTGACCATTTGGATAGACTTGATGACCTACACCATTGTTCCGTTCTTCATTTTTGGGGCAATGAGCCTAATGCTTTATGCATGGTCTGGTGTCTGTCGTCTCTTTGCTAGTCTAGGGCGCCGATCGGACAAGACTGCTGAAGACACCCCCGAAGACAGAACGGGTTGAGCCGCTGACGAGAATGGAATGGCAGGTGGCTTCCTTAAACTAATCATAGACGATTGACCAAGATGTTTCACATGGAGAGCTAGACTTATATACGACGATGATCCATTACTGGTTGAGAGGGTGGCAGCTTGAGGCTCAGCGGAGACGCATACCGCCACTTGGGAGAGGGAGATGAACTACCATTGTATATGCACTGTAAATAAAATGTTTGTATACTGTAAACGTTACCCCTTGCTTCTTAAGTCAAGACTTTTTCAATTTCGTTTGCACGAGTGTATACTCGATAGATCAAGGCAGCGATAATAGAAGTCAGCAACCCAACGCCTTTCCTCAGGGTAATGCTGCCCAATATACTCTACGGTTTCATCGCGATACGCTTACTTCATCCTTTAATAAAGTTTGCTCTTCAAAACCAACACGTTTTTGAAGGGTCATCGTGGCAAGAAAATGAATGTGAAGTGAAGCAACCGTACATCGCAATGCAAAGACACGTATGTAACAAACATAGCAGTTGTTCAGGAAACAAATAAAGATTGATTAGACGCGAAATTATTCTTTACTCGTGATGTCTTCCTGATTACTTTCGATCTAGTGCCCTTGAACATCCCCCACTTCAAACGTCTGGAAAGCATATCGATGGGACAGGTCTCTTGATTTCGAATCGTTGAAACGTGACAAGGAGCTCCACTCACCAGGAGTGCGGCAGCTACCAAGCTTGTGATGGGTTGTCAAAGTAAAGTCCCACCCTGTCTGATCTTCCTTCTTCCTAACCTCGGTGGTTTGTGGCGCTTTGATAGACAAAAAGTAGTCCGTGTTGCATTTTTGGCAGGAACCGGCAGGATCGAGAAGAGTCGTGGTCCCGTTTTTTATTCCAACCATCTGAGGGATGATGTGATAGTCCCGCACGGCTCGAGTTAAGCATGGATAGTTGGAACAGTCTAGATGACTGCAAATTGGCAGTTGAAGACTGTTTACCAGCCTATAAAAGTCTGCTCCTGACACAGACGGGCTGATGGCGTTGTGCGAATAGGCCACAAAGAGGTTGTCGTCTATGATCTTTGCAGTTCGAGTATGCTTGAATTTCCACGTTGTGATTGTGTCTATTGTTCCCTAGATGTCACCTCCCCGCCCTCGTATTAGCTGGAGAAGATGGGATCGAGTTAGATGCCGACAACTTGGTGAATGGCGCTTGATTGGGAAGTGAGGATCGAAACATCGACGGCGTAGATCGATGAACCGTTCGAATGTAAAGCTATAATCGAGAGTATCAAGCGGCAATCCGTATGGTGCACCATAAAGATGTCGATTCATCATCAAGCGCGCTTCTGTAAATGTAATGACCGGTCCGTTAGGTACGGACCGCCAGGCGTGGATATGCAGGATCAATGGGTGTATGCCGGGAGGCCACTCTTTCACGCATCGACGGTGACGTTGCGTCGTTTCCCGGACCAGCGGCGCGGGTTTCGGGATAGGCTTTCCAGACTCGACAAATATGACACGGTTGTGCCATGCAAGATTCTTCAGGTTTGGCAACCGGCATAGGGCAGTGCAGTGGAAACAAATCTACTTCAAACAGTCTTGGGAACTTGCCGCTCGGGTAACAAGTAGCAAAGAAGAATTTGCTGCAAAAAGCAAGGCAAATTCGCGAAATAACTGTCAGATGACCCAAGATCATGTACTGAATCTCAAATGGTAACCCTGCGAGTTGGTTGGTTCGGGTTGGGTTGGTGCTGGAATCCATGATAGGTATGATTTATCCGCGAAATTGCCAATTCCTGGGCTTGTAGACGGGGGGAGGCTAGGTAAAGAAGAGATTATACGGGAGCGAAGTTAAAGAAGCTCATGACCGCAGTTATATATTTTCTGCTGGTCTTTTAAACCTCAGTACTGCGTGACCTGTGTTGTCTGGAGAATCTTAGTTGTGGTTGCAAAATATGGGACTTATGAGACGATTCATATGGTATGGTAATCTAATGAACCATAATAAGCTAGGGAGAATTAAGACTATAATAGGGTAAGATCTATATAATATTACAATAGATCTTAACCTAATCCTAAGGCGATATTTAGGGATATAGCTCTGGTGGTTGATATGCCTATTGCGGTGCTTTCATACTCAGAAGGACCCGGTCTACATGTGAGGATTTAAGCTTGTAGCAATTGAAAACCCAGACCGCCAGTCAAAGCATATCTGTAAGTAGGTACTTGGCGACCTAATCATGCCGCTATCTCGGTGAACAACGGACGGGTGGGGCCGTGGCGGGGCTCACCTCGGTGAGAGTTCCCGTTAGTTTTTTCCAACCTCTGGAAATCGCAAAACCATCCTGCTCCTACACACATAGCAACATGTCCGGAGAAACGGTCCAGCCCAATCAATGGGTGGCCTTGCGGCTCCCCAACGAGACTTTTCGCATCTTACAGCTTGTCCCCAATACGCAAGTCAATCTACACCCCGCAATGCCCGCCACCCACTAACTCTTTGCGACAGGACCATCTCACTGGGCAAGTATGGCTCGTTCCCAACAAACCTCGTTATCGGCCGGCCGTTTCACTTCACATACGAGGTGCAAGATAAGCGAGAAGGAGAGACATTCGCACGGCTCCGCGTCGTCCCCGCAAAGGAGCTCAACGCCGACGACCTGGCCGACACCAGCGCAGAAGCCACCGAGGGAGAGGACGTGATTGCCGCCGCTGACGGAGAGGAGATGACACTTGTCGACGAGAGTGGCAAGGTTCTGATCCGATCAAACCGAGAGATCATCGATGACTCGGCACGGCAGACGCTTTCATCGGAGGAGATTGAGGAGCTCAAGCGCAAGGGCGCCTCGGCTGGCAAAGAGCTGATCGCGAAGCTGCTCCTCTCGCACACTGCCCTAGACCAAAAGACCGCCTATTCGCTAGCCAAGTACAAGCTACTCAAGACGAAGAAGTACATCCGAAGATTTACTGTCCTCCCTCTGGATGTCCCTATGCTTGGCCGGTGGCTTTTGGAAGATCGCGACTCAGCCAAGATTCTGGAGATGAGAGATGAGATGATGGCGTTGGTAGGATGCTGGGCAGATGTCCACTTTGGGGGTGTGCCCTCCGAAGAGGCTACAGAGTCACAAGGCGGGAGGTGGCTGGTGGTAGATGACACTGGTGGCCTCCTGGTTGCTTCCATGGCCGAGAGGATGGGTATCCTTCATCCAAAGCCTGAGGAGGAGAACGCGGAGGGAAAACAGCCTGACGACGCCTCGGCGCCTATTGACATGGAAGCCATCAATTTGACTGAAGAACTGCAACAAGACCAACCTGAAACAACAGAAACGACAAATCCTTCATCACCCAAGGTGCAAAAACAGCAGAAGAAGCGACCCCCACGACGAAGTGACTTCGATGTTCCCTACGTCAACACGAATACCCTCACACTGATCCACGGCCAAACTCAACCTAATCTCGCCCTACTCCGGTACTTCAACTACGACGCTGCCAGTCCCCCCACCTCCTATCCTTATCACCCTCTTACCACCAACCTCATGCCCATTTCCTGGCTGCAGCTTATGGCCCCTGAAGAAGATGATGCCTACAACAATAAGCCGCCGGAGGTTACCTCCGAAGAACTGGCCTCGTGGAAGACGAATCGCCGAGGCAACTACCACCGCAAGCGACGGCGATGGGCACGCATCCGGCATGTGGTAGACACAACGCGCGCGGGTGGTTTTTCTGGCCTTGCGGTGGCGAGCACGATGGACCCCATCTCCGTTGTTCGCCACACCATTCCCCTGCTCGCAGGCGGTGCTCCGATTGCCATCTATTCCCCCACAGTCGAGCCTTTGACACAGCTCGCTGATTGCTTCAGTGTTGCACGTCGTGCTGCTTGGGTATCTACGCCGCCGCCTGAAGTCGAAGGCAAGACGACGGAAGAGCTTGAACGATGGGAGGGCACACCAGAGTTCCCCCTGAACCCTACGTTACTCCTGGGCGTGACGATTCAGAGCAGCCGAGCACGACGATGGCAGGTTCTGCCTGGACGCACGCATCCGTTCATGACGGCACGTGGAGGGACAGATGGCTACTTGTTGACGGCATGGCGGGCGGTGCCGGTGGAGGGCAAGATTGAGGCCAGGGGCAAGTTCAAGCGGAGAAAGCTGGAGGCGTCTGAAAAGTGATGGAAAAGAGTGTTGATGTGAACCAACCCGGAGCATTGTTGGTAAGAACAGTTAGTCAGGATAGCGCAACATGATACCCCTGAGTAGAACCAGGAACCTGCGCCAACTCCGTTCCTAGCGAAGCCTCTCCATCTATGCAAGAAAAGCGAAACAAAGCAAGTGGCTCATATAGAAAAAGATGTCTTTTGTATGGTGCCAGCTCTTCAACTTGTGCTTTCGTAGCCTTCTAATATTCACCCCTTGCTCCCCGCAACCCTTCTACAGCGACTTGCCCATAAACTTTCTCTTGGTGAAGCTCAACCACCACTTGCTGGGCTTGGACTCGTCCTCATCGTATACCCTGGCGAGTAACCGGACGGCCAATTCCTGTCGGACCTGCGACAGGTATTGCTTCAGCTGTTCGGCCTCCTGTCGGTCCCGGGGCGGCTCGTACATCTAACAATACGTCAGTAATTCCGCGAGACCTCTCTGCAACTTAAAGCATCTCTACACACCTGGTTGAGAGGCCATCCAGGGTCACCAGGAATAGCAAAGTTAAGATCGAGAGCCAGGTTCATAACATCCTTCTGGGCGTCACGCAGAGACGCTTGGGGTCGGATCTTGGTCAGACAATCGCTGACGAACCAGATGCCATACACGAGAAGACGGTCGGCAGGGCCCTGAATCTCAAAGTTGCGGAAGAAGGTATTGGCGCGGAAGAGGGCAATGACTTCATCGAGGATATCGTAGCTCTCGCTATCGGGGTCGGGTGACTCGTTGGCTGGCAGAGGCGGCGAGGGAATCGGAAGGGTGTAGGCAGGTCCGCGGGTCTTGGTACGGAGCGGGAGAAGAGGGAAATTGCCGATTATGCGGGGGACGTTGGGGTCCGAGTTGAACACGGAGTTGTATGCCTAGAAGGAAGCATAATTAGCCAGGCCGAGGGCCGGGTGAGATGCGGTGACAGGAGTCGCGGAGGAGACGGGAGCTGAGGCGGAGCGCATTCGTATAGACGCCTGAGGAAGCAATGCGAGTACAGAGACATACCGGCATCTTGAACAGCAATGGAGCTTCAGCTCTCGGTATACCAAAGCTGCTCTTTGAAAAGATACGGAAATCGGCGCAAGTTGCAAGAGATGCGAGATGCGCTTCGTCACTGGCGGGGCTGCACCAAGCTGCTTGCTTGCTCACGAAGCTGTCGTCAATGGTGTGGGGCAGCGAGCCAAGTTGATGCCTTACATCAGCTGCCAGCTCCCTCCCGCTCTAGATCAGGCCACAAGTCACGATCGTGGCGCAGCTCATGAACCGCCACGTCTGCAAGTCTTAGTCACACTTCGGCGCCCCGTAGCGCTAATGGCTGCCTAGCGCTTCAGAGATTGCTCACGTGAAGTCGCATCCTATTCGCGCCGAGGCCACCCGCGTGGCGACGCGCCCTTTCCTTGTCCCCGCGTGCACACACATTTTTTCTCTTAGGCCTGTTGGGTGGGGACTTGTTCTACCAACCTAGCATGCAGCAGGGGAAAGCGTGAGACGCTTTTGATGCAGCCTATTTCAGGGCTTGTTCACGCTCGCACGAGAAAAGGCAGCGCGGCCCGCACTATCGCGATCCAGTGTCATCGATTTTTCCTCTCCTCTCCTCCTCTCCTCCTCTTCTCTTCTCGCCTCTTCCCCCCTCACCTTTTCTTTCACCTCTCACGGGCGACGGTGGAAATCACATCCATCAGCCTCTGATTGCCTGTTTTTTCGCATGCTCTTTTCTTATTGGACGCCGGCTCAGCAGGCGCCTCACGTCTAAAACCCCTTTTTTTGCTTTTTTGTCACCTTGCAAGGGCGACGCTCGTGCCAGCCGCTAGTGACAGCTTGTCACTGGATATAAACAGGGAATCGCTTTGGGGCGCGTCGCGACCAGAGCAGGACAGGAAGATCCGGCTCAGGCAACCAAACCACAAAAGAGTCATCAAAGGGGACAAATACCTTCAATCGATGCTTGCATTTGAGTAAGTACGCAGCTTTTCTTTCTTCGGCAACCGTGTTCAAAGGGTCCCCCAGAAGCTCATTCCCCGCGACAGTTCGTTCTTTGGCAACAGCAGCTTTGTCCATCAGCTGCGCAGCCTGGTGGATATGGCGACCTCCGGATCATCGACATCATCGTCAATCATGTCGCGCAGCAACTCATCCCCCGACTCGACGCCGTGCACGTCGCAAGCACCTGTCGCAACTACCCCGCGAAAGAGGCGCCCGCAGCGCATCTACCAACCCGACAGGAACTCGCTCTACGACATCTTTCAGCAACATGCCGGCACCTCGCTCTTCGTGCGCCCCATCTGCTGGACTGACTTGCACGCGCAACTGCTCGGCGCGCGATGGGAGGAACTACCTCCATGCGATACCCCTCATCCCGTCGTCTCTCCCGGCACACCACCCTCGCGGGGGCATCTGAGCCCGTCGAATACCATCATCACTCTCAGCAACGCGCTCACTCAGATCCTCCTCCCCGACTCGATGCATCCCATCCTATCCTCAAACGCCGTCAAGACAGTCATGGTGACGTTGTGGCCTGAGGCCTTCAGCAAGCCGCACTACCTGCCTGAGCTTCATCTCTGCTTCGGTGGGCGCGTGTATCGCGATGCGGTGCGCGCACAGCTGATGTGGAATTTTCCCTCCGACGAGTCCAAGTCATCCTACTCCTCCTTCAAATCAGTATCAACACGACCCGCCGAATCTTTCAACATCTCGACGCAGTCCTCTCCGACCCAAAGCCCCGCCAACCTCCCCATGATCTGCTACATTGGCAAGAGCCAACTCGCCACTGTGCGAAACAACCTATTTCGCGTCGCACCCGGTCCTGGAAGATCGTGGAACGAGCCTGTGTTCCGTCTGCAGCAACTGAGGGCTCGCTTGCTCGTACCGTCGAACTCGGACCACGACGCGCATTTCGTCGGCATCTTCCTTGGTATGGCACAGAAGCACTTCTACCCCACTCCCCCTATGACGGGACGAAGAGATTCGCGAATGTCTCCTGGGGAGGGCATCCCGCCGTGTCCCAAATTCCATGATCTGAAGCTGCGGATCCTCACCCACGACACGGACACGTCCGAGTTTATTGTATTCACGGGTTATGTCACGAAGGAATTCCTCGAAAAGTTCCATGATCCATTCAAGGCACCTCCTGGTGATGACGACGCAGCCATTTCGGGACTCAAGATCGAATACACACGCGTTCCTATCTGGCCAATCCTGGGTCTTCGAGAACGGCTCGGAAAGGCGCTGGGTCAAGATGTTGTGGGTGCTTTCAATCCAGACGAGATAGAAACTTGGGAGAAAGATCCGGACAAACAAGACGGCGGCAAGCGCAAGAGAGAGGTACTCTCGGAGGTCATTAACAGCAGCTTCGATGAAGACTCGGATGACGAGCCGACATTGGTTTCCAAGAAACGGTGTTTGAATGAGGGCACTCCGGTGGGAGTGGTGATGTGAGACTTGGCTTCAGCGACAACAAGGCGTCAGGAGATCACCCATGATTCTCGGTTTGGTTTTCAGGGAACTTTGAGTATAGATGGTCTACTATACATTGGGCGGACGGTCTTAGGGTTTGCATCAAGACTTTGCCTCACAGGCACTTGCATGGATTGGCAACGGCGCCGGGGAGAAATCGGTTATCAGGTTACGAGCATCAACGCAGCTTTCAGGGTCTGGTTATGACATGTGTTTTTACAAACGGAAACGGACTGCGATGGAATGGATTGGAATGTCTGTAAATATTACGCTTCTTGTTGATTTTTGGCGAGCCCTTGGGCGACGCATGAGCAAAGACTTGACGATAATTCACGAACATATTGATTCAAATGTCCCATGTCCAATCACGTCTCTTGTTGTTCGGATCGGGGCCTTGAAGCACTCCGGAGTAAGTGAGCGAGCCCTAATGTGTTAATAACGCCGGTCATATAAGATGAAAAGGCGGAATGGGGGATCTCTTTGTACCCATGTCCGCAGAAGCTGATCTCATCCCCGCTTCTCGGTTAATTGTTTGGACATCGAGATCCTCGCCAGCATCAACATCAACATCAACTGCTACACCAGCATCCTGACAAAACAGCAATCCGCGTATACTCGGAAGCCGTTTATGTCGTTGGAACCCACGTGTATGTCAATTCCTCGCATCAACCCACTTGACAACCGCCCGAACCTCGGGATGCTCCATCAGCACACCTATTCGCTTCGATTTGCTCGTGAAGAGCGGAGATTTCTATCGACTGCCCTGAATAAGCGTCGATATTCCGATGCGGTGTGTACACCTTCCGTGCTTGCTTGCATTGAGATGAAGTGGTTTCCAGTTGCGGATCAATAGGATGAGCGGGATGAGCAACGACTTAGCAGGGCATTAGCGCCGCGGGGTATAAAGAATGCCGAGATGGATGGCCGTTTACATTCCAGTGCGGTGAGAATCGCAATTATTGCCTTGTTTGTCTTGGGAGATGGGCTGATTGGAACTCAAATGCGAAAGCGAGCAATACCTCTACTTTGCAGAGTGTGTGAGCTGATACAGACAGAATCAACTTGAACGACGACATATACCACTTTACGCAGGGCTGAGGCGGTTACAGATAGAGGCCTTGTTGAGTTGACGTCGGTATACCAGTGCATCGGATTAATTGCAGGGCATTGTTTTCAAATCCCGCTCGCTTCCATTGGTTCGGGTCCCAGGGTTCGCAGGCGGAAATAACTCTGATGTTTCTCCATCAGCAGTTCCGCCATGACACAGACATGGAAGTCTCGGCGCAACTGACAATTGTTGATCGAAATATCCCTCACCATGAACTAGTTCATCCTAACGTCTTGGCAATAGGAAAAGAAACTTTTAGTACCTTGCCCAAGATTGCCATGTCGGCTATCAAGCAAGTTGGGTCCCCGCCATCTCGCTTTGGGCGTTCCTGCCCCGGAAGTTCAGCGGGTCTCCGGGCCCGGTGTGGGTTGGGGAAGGAACGGCTTCGGCCAGGGACAGGGACCCTGGTCGGCAGGCGCCATGTGCACCCTTTTTCTCTTCCATCAAGTCTCCCAACTTGGGTGTCCTCCTCCAACTTTTTCTCTCCGTTGGAACCTTTTCCCACCCTCCACCAACCAAATCACACTCGCCGCGTAGCGCCCAGGTGATCGTCGCTGCTCCGCCATGCCTCTTGTTCCCGCTCCGCGAGTGACGACGCACGCCCTCCCTCCATAACGCATCGTCAGCCTCTACAGTCGCTCTCCACGTGCCCTACTGCAGCCAAAGATGCCTGCTCCCCTCGCACCATGGCCCAAAAGGTAGAGCTCCAGAGAGCTGTAGCCTCGGCCGATTTGCACCTCTGAAGCTGAAAATGCTCTCTCAGCAGCACCTGTTTGCTTTCATGTGCTCTCCGCTCTCCCGCCGCTCCCGGACAACCCCCGATCTACCCCGTGGGGAAGCGGGGATTTGACGGTAGAGTCCGGTGTCTTGTCGGCCTTGGGCCTCATTTGGGACTCGATGCCCCGGCTTAGGGCTTGACGGCCTCAAGCGGCCGCGGTGATGGCTTCCCGTTTGGAAGCATTAGGCTGCGGGGACGTTCGGTGACAGCTGGAGGGCATGGCGGTGGGCATTGACATCGTCCAGGGTTGGGGCTTGACAACAATGCGGAGTAACACGAAAGGTTCTTTTTTACTGAGAGCATGAGGGAGAAACGGTAACGATATCGACGAGTTCAAATTGAGCCCGTTTCCCTCCCTCGGGAACTTCCAAAATGTCTGAGCTACCGGAAAGCATCGTCGCTTCACTGGCCTCTTGCCTTTCAGCAGAGTCATTCTCCATCGGCTGTTCCCTAGTGGTGCCGTGGCTCATTTGCCCTTCACTTCTATTGATCTTGTTCTAAGCTCTAAACCTTGGGTTCATTCTCCGGGCTTCAATCATCAGGATGAAGTTTCATACCTTGCTCTCCGGCTTCGGCCTCATTGCTGGTGTCTTCGCCGCCCCGGCTCCAATCCCTATCCCGGAGCCTGCTACACCGGCCACCATTGAGGAACGCGCTGAAAAAGTCACTGTTGCTGTTCCTTCTGGTACTGTCATCGGCTCTAGCTCTGGCGAGGTTGAATCATTCAGAGGGATCCCTTTCGCAGATCCACCTACTGGTTCTCTACGTCTCAAGCCCCCAAAGAAGCTCTCCAAAGCTCTGGGCACCTTTGACGCTTCGGGCCTTGTTGGTCCATCATGCCCCCAAATGTTCATCTCGACTGGGGCCGAGGATGTTATCTCAGAATTTCTCTCGGACTTCTTGAGCATCCCCTTCCTCCAGGTCGTCACTGGCCAAGAAGATTGTCTCACCATGACCGTCCAGCGGCCCGCTGGCACCAAGGCTGGTGACAAGCTACCTGTTCTCTTTTGGATCTTTGGGGGCGGCTTTGAACTCGGCTCAAGTGCCATGTATGATGGTGCCAGTCTCCTAGGCACTGCTATCGACCAGGATCAGCCCTTTGTTTTCGTCGCTGTCAACTATCGCGTTGCTGGGTTTGGCTTCATGCCTGGTGCCGAGATTCTCAAGGACGGCAGCGCCAACTTGGGTCTACTGGATCAGCGTATGGGACTCGAGTGGGTTGCCGATAACATCGCATCATTTGGAGGTGATCCTGAAAAGGTCACCATTTGGGGAGAGTCCGCAGGTGCCATCTCTGTGCTTGATCAGATGGTTCTATACGGCGGTGATGCTGATTACAAGGGCAAGCCCCTTTTCCGTGGGGCCATCATGAATTCGGGCAGTGTTGTCCCTGCGGGTAAGGTTGACAGCCCCAAGGGACAGGAGATATACGACACTGTTGTGGATAATGCTGGCTGCTCCAGCTCTTCCGATAGTCTCGATTGTCTCCGAGGCCTAAGCTACGACAAGTTCTTGGATGCCGCCAACTCTGTCCCTGGACTCTTGTCGTATAACTCATTGGCGCTCTCCTATCTCCCTCGCCCTGACGGAGAGGTACTGCCCGACAGCCCCGAGGCACTCATCGCGGCGGGACGCTATCATGCGGTTCCCATGATCAATGGCGACCAGGAGGATGAGGGCACGCTCTTTGCTCTTTTCCAGCCAAACTTGACCACAACCGATGGACTCGCCGACTACCTACAGAAACTGTACTTCGCCGATGCTACAAAGGCACAGCTAACCAGTCTCATCAACACATATCCGACGAGCATCACCGCAGGCAGCCCATTCCGCACTGGTATCCTCAACGAAGTCTTCCCAGGCTTCAAGCGCCGCGCCGCACTCTTTGGTGACCTCGTCTTCACGCTCACTAGGCGTCTCTTCCTCCAGACGGCTACCGACACCAACCCAGACGTGCCCGCATGGTCTTACCTCGCCAGCTACGACTACGGCACGCCCATACTCGGCACGCTGCATGGTTCAGATCTGCTACAAGTGTTCTTTGGTATCTTGCCCAACAATGCCATGAGAAGCATCCGGACCTACTACTTCAACTTCTTGTATAACCTAGATCCCAATGAGGGCGTGACAAAGTACGCCAACTGGCCCGAGTGGAAGGACAGCAAAAAGCTCATGTGGTTCAAGTCGGCCAATGCGAATGACATCCTGGATGATGACTTTAGGTCAACTTCGTACGATTGGATTGCAAGCAACGTTAATATTTTGAAGGTATGAGGCATTTGATCTGATGGGCATGTTTTACGTTATAGGAGTTCAGGATATCCGATATTGAATGAGGTTATGAATGGATGAATAGCAATGGAATCAAAATTTCTCAATCCTATTCAGCGCAACGTCGCAAAAATCTCGTAGATTGTCAAAAAGCTCGTGGCCAGTTATGTGCATATGTTGTTATTCTTAAATGATCATTGAGAGCATTGCTCTCCTGAGCTGTGCATAACTCGATCTCAACAAAGGATTGGCGAAACAGCGTCTCTTAGACCAAGGGGAATTTAGGGTCGGTTAAATTATCTTGCTTTATTTTCTTGTTGGGGCTGGGACCCAGCGGGATAGTTTCCAGCTGCAATTACAAATAGTAGTGTCCAGAGCCCATTATCGTATCACATCCTCGGCACGCTCAACTCCTCATAATCTATAATTTACATAGTCACGCATATCCGTGCGCGCTCAGCCACTCCTTGAGAGACGCAGCATCGCGCTCGCGATACGCAGCCCGACCCCGAATCTTGTCCTTGACCGTGCCAAGGGTACGGTCGAAGCTCTTGGTGTCCTTGTCGGCCATGAACTTCTCAATGTCATCCACAACAGAGACATCAGTGAAGCGGCTCAAGCTAATGTTGATGTATCGGTCCACAACAACAGGGTTACCAAGCTTGGTGATGACGGCGTCCCAGTTGGACTTCATGAACTCCCACTGGAGAGGACGGCCAATGACGTTGGCGCCAACAGAACCTCCCAGGACGTGCATATCTCCGCTGGGAACGGCGTTGGAAGGAGGGGACTGGTTGAAGTTGAAGGGGATGATCTCCTTGGTGAGGAGGTCGGCGTCCTTGACGGTGCCGAGAACGCTGAGGGACAGGAGCTTGCCGTCGATAGACTTGGTGTTGAACCACTCCTTCTTGAGGATCTCGACAGTGCGGGCGGGCTCCTTGATGATGGCGGCGCGCCAAACAGCAACACGCAGGGGAGGGGGGATAGGGTTGGCCTCGGGGTTCTCAACCCAGGCATTGAAGCGCTTCAGGGCCTCCTCGGTAACACTATGCATATTAGTATAAAACAGGACAAGAACAATGGAGGGCTTACCCAGTGTGACCGCTGGCAACAGCGACGCCAATCAGCTCCTTACGCAGGATACCAGCAAGGTAATCCTCGCCCTCAGGGAAATCCCAGCCGACCTCCTTAACCTTCTCGTCAATGAGCTTGAGGGTAAAGTTGTCCAGAGCCTTCTTAATGGACTCGTCCTCTCCAAAGACAGACTTGACACCAGCAATAGAGTCGAGAACCTGGCGCCAGACAAGGGTGTGAGTCTCGTTGCCAAAGCCCTGGAGGAAAGTCAACAGAGCAGGGGTAGTGCCGTTTCCAGCAAAGGCAAGGTCAGCGGTGGAACCAATGATGGAGATCTTGTCCTCGGTGCTAAGCTTATCCAGCTGCTGGCTCAGCTTCGCAAGGCGCTCAGGGGGGTAGTTGACACGGTAGAAACCAGTGGCGCCACTGTTCAGCTTATAAAAGTCGTCGTTGATATCACGGATGGTGTCCTCCTTGGTGGTCAAGGACAGCGAGGCGATACCAGCTTGGTCCTTCTTACCCTCGAGACCCAAGGGAACCCACCAGGTGGTGGTATCATCCTCAGGCTGCACATCGCCGGTGGAAAGGAATCGAGACTGCTTAATGGAAATCTGGCCGGGCTCCTCGGCAACGGTCACAACGGGATGACCAATCTTGGAGATCCAGGGGTGCATGAGCTCAGTCACGTTCTTGCCAGACGCTTCACTAAGAGCCTGCCACAGGGCTGTGGTCTTGGCGTTGCCGTAAGCGTGTGCCTTAAGGTAGTTGGAGACACCCTTGAGGAAGGTCTCGACGCCGAGATGGTTGGCGAGCATGCGGATGGCGGAGCAACCCTTAAGATAGCTGATAGAGTCGAATATCTGGTTGATGTCCAGAGCATCTCGGACAGGGACGTGGATAGGGTGACTAGCGCGGATACCGTCAAGGCGGAAGGCAGCCTCCATACCCTCATTGACGAACTGAGCCCAGACCTGCCACTCGGGGTGGATGTGGTCAACAGCGTGCCAACCGACCCAAGTAGCAAAACCCTCGTTGAGCCAGAGCTCGTCCCACCAGTCCATGGTGACAAGGTTTCCGAACCACTGGTGAGCCAACTCGTGAGCAACGACGTAAGCCACGGCGTTCTTGAATCGGGGATCAGAGGTCTTCTCGTCGTAGAGAACCTGGGTAGTACGGTAGGTAACAAGACCCCAGTTCTCCATGGCACCGTGAGTGAACTCGTGGACAGCGATGAGATCGGACTTGGGAAGGGGGTAGTCGATGTCGAAAATCTCGGAGAAGAAGTCGATAATCTGGGGAGCGTGCTGAAGAGCCCACCGACCCTGCTCCTTCAGACCACGGGTGGTGTAGACACGGACGGGAATCTTCTTGCCCTTGTACTCTCGATCCGTAAAAGCCTCGACATACTCAAAGTCGCCAACAGCCCAGGCCAGGAGGTAGGTGCTCATGACGGGAGTGGTCTCGAACGACACAATGTTCCAGCCATCCTTGGAGGGTCGGGTCTCCTTAACGGGCATGTTGCTCAAAGCGACCTGGTCGGAAGGAATCTCAATGTCAAAGTCAAAGGTAGCCTTCAGGTTGGGCTCGTCGAAGCAAGGGAAGGCTCGGCGAGCATCGCAGGCCTCGAATTGAGTGCTGAGCATGTAGTGCCACTCGTCGTCGCGGGGAACAGAGGCGGCGGGAGTCTCGGCGGGCTTGTACTTGCTGCGGTAGAAGCCAGCCATCTCATTATTCATGATACCCTCAAATTCGATGATGATGGCAGCCTTGGAAGCGACAGGAAGCTCCTCGCTGAAGGCGATGATGGAACGCTGGGCCTTTTCGTCATAGCTGAAGTTGGTGGACTCGACTGACTTGGAGTCAATGGAGACCTTGGCGTTGGAGAGCTTGAGTTCGAGAGTGTTGACGACGATTTCCTTGGTGGGCTTGGTGATTTCCGAGTCGATGCTGGACAGCTGTTAGGGGAGCTTGCCGGAATGAGGGGTAGAGCTGAAACCTACGTGACGGTGCCCTTGTAAGTCCAGTTCTTAAACTCGAGGTCCTTCAGGGACAGGTTGTAGTGCTTGGGCTTGACATTGTCGGGGAGAACATCACGGTCACTCATCTTGTCGTTTCGGGCGAGCCGGGCGTGGGCCGAACAGAACCGGTGGGGGATCTGAGAGAGGACACTACTTGGCGCGAACGAGATTAGCAGCTACAGCTCCAGAGCTCTAGCTAAGCACCGAAGAACAAAAGATGAATCGACAGATCCAAAGGTGGGGAAGAAGAGCTGTTCAAAAGAACAAGAATGGCAGAAAAGGTCAAGTTAAATAGATTGTGCACCGATGAGAAAAGGTGACGTGAT
Source organism: Fusarium sp. JS1030 (assembly GCA_000966855.1). Taxonomy (NCBI): domain Eukaryota; kingdom Fungi; phylum Ascomycota; class Sordariomycetes; order Hypocreales; family Nectriaceae; genus Fusarium; species Fusarium sp. JS1030. Next base: position 842,962 of record JWIW01000095.1, on the reverse strand, counting down.
GGGAAGGGAGAATGTATGGTTTGGGGAAGGTGCAATGGGCAACAGCGTGATGATGAGGCGGAAGGGACGCCCACCCCACCGCGGGGTTCACGCCCAGCGGCGGTGAGGGGTAGCAAAAAGTGCTACGGCTGGTGACGCCCGGGGAAGGAAGGTGGCGGCGCTTAAACGTACCTCCGAGCACCGATCGGCATCGGGGTTCCATGATCACGGCGGCTTCGGGCGTGGTTCGGTTGGCTGATGTTGGTTGTAAGTGAAGCAAATCCTCGCACATTGCTGGTGTTGCTGTTCGCAATCGCCCGCGAAACAGAGGCAAACGGCGCTGCTGCACTTGTTCGACCCGCCGTCTGCCGTGTAGCAAAGGCCGATAGTGGGCTGCTCCACTGGTGCTGGCTCTGGGCCAGCCGTCGCAAAAGGCCCTTGGACGACGACATTCCGGGCGCACTGTCTCCCTTTCAGGAGTCAGGGTCGTCGCAATTGGGCAGGTCGGATGCGATTGCCGTGAACTCGAGGTCGAGAGGTGGGCTGTTGTTGTCTTGAAGTATTGCCTAGCCGCCGCAACGCCCCATTGATGGCACTTTTGTCGTCGCCCTCGTCTTGGTGTCGGGCGTTTGAGAATTTTCGGGCCAGCCTGAGGCTCAGGGCCGGCGACAAGCGAGATGGCCGAGCCGTGTGCATTGTGTCATGACTGCACTATACACTGTGCATCATGCGCCTGTAGTCCAACAACAAAGAATCGATCCTCGAATGTCGAAATACAATTAGTGTTGATCCAATTTGCCATCTATCAAGTTTATTCACTATCTTGGCTTAGTATTCTTAAAGGATTCTCATAAGAGTAATCAGAGCCTTAGCTCACGAGTCTTGATTTGTGTTAAATTAACTCTAGTTGGATTGGCTATGGGATCAACATGTACCACTCAGTCGAGTATCTTTTGTACTGCTGCGATGTCCATTAGTCAACCCGACTATTTCTGCCAGGACGCAATTGACCTACAGTTGAATTATTGCCAAGTTGGGACCTATCACGCGGCATTACCCTAAATACGCCCTTCTGTTAAGAGAACTAACAACTCATACTTCAGGTAACCCAAGTATCAGTACTACAGTAGTAAGCTCATTTACCAAACTCTATAACTATATTACCCAAAATAACTATTTAGACCAGTAGTTACGTTGTTAATAGTCTCAGGGCAGTTCTCTCAATTATCCAAGGCCAGTTAATATCAGACTAGAAACAGTCGCAGCAAAAGTTAGACTACTAAAGGAAGGAAGGGGAGGCATTCTACAGCAACTAGCACCTCAGGCAAAAAGTACGAGATTCCAACCAGAGCAAAAAGGCAACATCCAGCTCACAAACAAGCCAAAACATTACTTCAGAGGGCAAAAAGAAGGGTCTGGTCGGGGATGACGGCCCCACGCATGACTACGTGAGCCGGGGTAGAGAGTGTGGGGCACGCGCAAACAGAAGGAGCCCTCTTTCCCAACCGCCATTCTACATCAACCACACAACCAGCAGATCAGTCGTGACAAACTGATATATAATCACTGACCAGAGCAAAAAGAGAACCAAAAGATAAGGGTCTGGCCGGGGATTGAACCCGGGCCTCTCGCATGCTATGCTTCGGGTGTACCCTAAGCGAGAATCATACCACTAGACCACCAGACCGGTGATGGTTCTGAGAAACCTTGATTGTTGAGTCGGAGGGTCGTAATTTTGCTATAGACAGACTTGGCCCAAGGAATGGTTTTACAACGGTAGCATGAGCTAGATGAGTAGGAGCTGGGTTACAGGAAGGTTTTGTCAACTCAATACGTATCTACCAAATAGAATCCAAGCTCAAGTACGCGACGATATTCACAATGCCCAATGTAAGGATAATGACTGACCTACATGGATGGTAGTCGTAGGAGGCGATAATCTCCTCTTACTAAAGTCTTGACCCTTGAGTGAGATGGGACGGTGACGCCCGAGATCTAGCTGAGACCGCTGACATTCGCGCTGAAGACTGCAAGTAATTCTTAAACACGAGTGCTACTAAGGGCTGACATCTCACTTGTAGTACTATATTACAGAAATAGGGCCAGGCGCAGTCGCATTCGTATCATCGATAATACAGGTATCCCAGGCGAATACAAACAAACGTGCCAACATCTAAATAGACTCACTTGCCATGTGGAAGTGCTTACTTGTTGAGGGCAACGACCGATCTGGGCCTTCTATGTACCAAGTCAGAAAAAGCGACCGGTCCACTATAGGTTAAATATACGCTCATTCCACATTGTGCTTATTGTGTCCCTACTTGAAATGGCACCTGCTCAGTGTTATCTTGCACTTAATGATTGTGACGGATTGAATATTTCATATAGATAAACTGGATATCACCTTTAGTCTAAATCTACCATTGAGGGCTGATTATCGTATAATGCAAATATTCTCTTTAAGGAGCTCCATGTGCCCCTTTTAAGGCGTCTTGTGTTCCTTGGAGGCCTTAGGCAGTTTCCCTGTTAACGTGTCCAGTGTGAAGTAAAAACATGCCAGAAATGTCCATAGAGTTAGCGGCCACGGCTGGTAGCTCAAGACGCACACAATTCAATCTGAATGCCCCCTTCATAAAGCCCACACATATGGCCATCCCAACAACCAGCAAATAACAGATAGTCTTTGTCATTCTTTTCTCGTCTCAATGGCATCCGGCCAAAGTGCCTCAACTCAGAGGCGCCCGCTGGAACCCTCTAAAACGAGAACCCTCAAAACATTAAATCACGACTACCAAAAAAAGAGCCAGATAGCAAAAAACATACAACAGCGGGGATTCGCTGGTCGTCACCGACCAACTACTAATCCGCCCCTCACTGGCTTGACTATGGGAGAGCGGACGGGATCCCGAGTTCTCCAGTGGGTATGGTCGTATGTGTTAGTGAGCCAAGCACAATCTCCTTATCAGGATTTCCTCGACAGACGAAACAAGAATACCCTGAATCTAATTCCATCTTCTTCTGGAACAAATCAGCTGTGTTCATAGAGACTTGCCATTGCAAACCGGGTTCCAGAACCCAGGACAGAAGACAACAGAGAGAAGTACTTCCAACGGCCAAGTGGTCATGTAGAAGCACTCTTTGGTGGTCGACCTCGCTCGCCTCCTTTACACTGATGATAATGATGTCTGACTTGTTGCTCCGTACTGAACTCGACACGGTGGTTCCTGTCGGGCCTCCAACAGACGTAGGGCTGACTGTCATCCTTGAGGCAGGGAAGGTGTCTCAAGAACTTGTCTTCTCTAAAAACCTCGCCACAATGGCACTGCAACTGCCGTCTTGTTGATGCCCTCAGATGCTGTTTGAACCTCGTCTTATCCCAGGTATAGTATCTGCCGCAGTGGCAACGGTACGGCCCCTCGCAGAGAGGCTCTCGGAAATTGTGATCGGGCAAACCAGAGCATTTAGCGCAAGGACACCGGCAAGGTGGGTGCGGATGCCTGAGTGCCGTATGATGACTGCGGATTTCCGGTCAGCAAACAATGTGGTTGGAGCAAGCAGAGACACTTGTGTAAGTACCGTAGCTGGGCATCGCTCGGGAATCTCTTTGGGCACCTCCGGCAGTAGTAGGAGACAGTATCCTCCTGGATGGAGGCCTGGACGTCACTATTTGCAAGGACTGTTGTGGAGTCTGAGCCAGACGTACTTTCAGATGTGGGTTCGGCCTCCGGGAATTGAGCGGGCTCGTAGCTTTCAGAGGCGCATTCGGGGTTGGTAGCGGAACCAAATTGAGGATCGGGCTTGGAGAAGTCGCCAGTGACGGATTGCGGAAACGGCTCATGCCCAAGGCTTCCACTGCTACTCTCTTGTCTATAATAGCCAATATAGTCGAGGTGCCAGATTATGTCATTGATGCGATCTCCAGAAAAAAGACTGTCAGAACCCCAGCATTCGAGCTGAACATGATCAGCTCTTACGAAGCTTGCGTTCTCTCCGACTATGCCGAGAGACAGCACTGGGGCTGAGTAAGGCGACTGAACGGTGCGAAGTCCTAGAGCCTCGAGAATATATACACGCCTGTAACGAAGCCATGTGCGAGTTATCAAGAGACCCCAGATGAGAACCGCCCAGTGCAACAGGCCTGGCATGGAGCTCATTGTCGGCACGAATTAAACAAGGAAGCGATAGGAGAAACCGGTGGGATGCAGGGATCCAGGTGTTCTATTATAGACTGCTGAGCTGGCCAACTTGGATTATTGACTTGGGAGGTCGGCGTTGATATAATACAATAGTCTCAGCTGGTGTTATGTAATCTGCGCCACAAGCTGGGCCAATTCTTTTATTCGTCAACACCAGTGTAAGAAGCCCTGCTAAGATGGTAGGCTGGGCCTATTTTCTGATTCGCTCGCAGCTAGACTCAGGCCTTGAAAGTATATGAAACATGGCTGCACTGCAAGTCGTAACCTACGATGATGATTCAAGCAAAACTGCCTGCCATTGAGGGGAGTGGGTTCCATGTGCCTTGCATCTGTTGATGATGGCATTTTCTGGTGTTTCGTGTATTGTATGTTGAAGTCTTGGCCGGGAATAGCGGCAATGGATCCGATGCGGAGGTTTCATGACTTCGTATCCTGGGCAAGGATAGCCATCCATCGCGACAGGGATCAGCAACTGCCTAAGTAACCATGGATCTCTGCTTACGGCGAACGACTTCATGCCAACCAGCAAAGCCTGAACCCAAGTCAAGTCACATCAGTCAGCAATTTGTTTACACTACAAAACACCACCAGCCGCACACTCTATAACTAGGTATCGTCGCACATCGAAAAGACTTCAGTTACGGCGCGCAACAACGTCTTGTTTCTTTTTGTGTCTCTGATGATGGCTCCGCTGCCCAGGGCTCAGGTGCTCGGCACGCTCCTCTGCCTGCTGCCTGCAACCGCGCTCGGCGACCAGGCCTCCTCATTCAAACCGGCCCAAGACCTTGGCCATAGGCTGGCTGGCGCTGATGAGAAATGCCGTGCCGCCTTTAATGCCAACGTCTCGTGCCCTCGATCTTACGGATCTGCCGACGACGCAGGCCTCGACTTGTACTGCACCGACTCGTGCTTTCAGAGCCTCGCCCAGTACCGTGATTCGGTCCAGGACAATTGCAAAGGCGCCATCTACGAGATTCACCAAACCGGCCACGTGTGGCAGCCGGTAATCCTGGCCGACGAGGTTCTTCTGGATCGCAAGTACATGTGCCGCAAGACAAGGTCTCTCGCCTGGCTTTCAAACTCATCCCGGCTCAGGCTAACGTGATCTCCCACAGTGACGGCGGCTACTGCGAGAGGCCGTGGAGACGTGACCAAGACCTGGCTACTCTCTCTTGTTCCCAGTGTAACCTAGATAAGATGCGCCTCTTTGCAGAATATGCTGGCTATTACGACCTAGAAAAGGCGAAGAGGGATTATATATCCCAGGTGTCAGAGTGTGGTTCCAACGACTCTCCTCCCATCACCCCGATGCCTGATCTCGCCATCTACCGGTTAGTATTCCCAGAAACTAGGCAACTCGAGTTCCGACATATGCTGACAGGCAACAGACCACAACCATACAGTGGCTCCTCGGGCAGATGCAAACAATTTGTGGAACTCAAAGAAGACGATACCTGGCTCAGCCTGTCGTTGAAGCACCAAGTGTCAACGCGCGAGCTCACCACCAGGAACCGTCTTGACATCACATTTGAGGGTTTGCATGTGCGCAAGACCGTCATCTGTCTTGGTCGCAAATGCCAAGTCTACACTATAAAGGAGGGCGACACTTGTGACTCCATTACAGAGGCTGCTGGCCTCGGCCTAGATGAGCTACTTGGATGGAATCCCTCCATTGCAAGTTTGTGCAATGACCTCTCAGACAAGGTCAACCAGACAATCTGTCTGTCCAACTTTTATGATGAAGAGACGGTCTCCCGAGTCCCCAAGGGGCGCAAGAAGTTCCCCAATGGCCAAGGCTCGGCCCAGTCTCCGCTAGACTTGGAGCCAGGTCAGGATGCTTTCCTCCCAGACGACCTTTGATATAGCAGCCCAATTGGGATTGTATGACTAGATGAATCTCTAATTTTACAAACCACCACCACCGACTACTTTCTCGTGAGAATAAGATCAGCTGGCGGAGGAAATTCTCCGGCCGCTTGGGGGCCAATTACCTGTCATGGCGTTCTCTGTTTGGATACTTTGTCAGTTGCTGAAATAAGAGGCTGAGCGGCTTTCCGCAGATCCAACACCTTTACTACGTAGTGAGATCTCTTGCCTTGGATACAATCACCTACGATATCGGATACAGCTGCCGATGATAGTCTCGGTCAGCAGAAACTCCTGCTCTCAGTGGACATGTATCGCGCAATGTCTCGGGCAATACTGTTCCGGGTAACTGAGCAACGCCAAGCAATCGTTAGCCAGCGCCTCGCAACGTAATTAGCCCGCTGGCCTTGTTATCACAGGCGATAGGATCCCCCTGCCCGTTCTCCGGGGCTATGAAATACTGACGTCACTGGCGATATGGGAGCTTTCGTCCCAAACACAAACTACACAAACAGCCATGTATCAATACTAGGGGATCCCTAGCACACACTATGGCAGATCTAGGGTGAGACACCACCATTCCCAGCTGCAGCCACATGCAAATCTGGCGCCCGCGATCTGAGGCAATGCGACGTCATGTTGAGATTGCCCGCTGCAGACCTCCGGGACGATCTACTCCAATGCCTTGCTTGTACAACTGCGGTAAGCGCCCACGCATCATCATGTTGACATGAGGCTCTGGGGGATGGAGATATAGAGGGAGACCCCCAATCTTGCCGACTTGAAAACTCTACCTTGGGTAAAGTTCCTCTCCACCGTCCTCTTCACAATGATCGTCACAGACACAGCAACAATGAAGCTGCCCACCGTGGTGCTCGACACGACCCTCGCGGATCTCTACCGCCAGGCCGGGAGCTCTTATACCGACAAACGAATCGGTCAAGTCCTCAGCGGCTTCAGTGCTGCCGTGCCCCTGGGTCCCAAGATCCCTCCCAATCGCAAGTACATCTACCAGGACGGGCCCTTTACCAGCAGCGATGGCATCTCTCACACCGATGGTCCCACAACCGCCATCAAGTACCTCTCGCTCGTCAACCAGCGCGACGCCTTCATCTGCGGCGCCGCACCCGCCATCTTCTTCCACATGGACTCGTCGTCGCAGCGGAGGAGACACGACCAGAAGCAGGTCGTCAAGACGCTGGCCACCCTCTCCGACGCCCAGCGGCCGCACCTCGTCTTCTGCGACGGGCCCGAGTGCATCCCCATCGATGAGACGGGCATCGACTGTATCGCGTGCAAGGTCATCAACGACGACCTGGAAAAGTACAACAACGTCGTGCCCCTCGAGACGCACTGGTTCCTCAACTCGAAGCGCGCCCTGGCCGATTCGGGCCTCCCCACGCCCAAGTGCGTCGCCGTCACCGTCGATGGCTTCCCCGCCGACGCCCAGTCATGCTGCGCGCTGTGCATTGGGAGCGGGCTGCAGGGCCTCGTCATCCCGGACGATTGTGTGGGTGCCCGCGGGACGTGGCTCAAGGAGCAAAGCTTAAGGCTCTACGATGCGCTCAAGTCTCACCCGCTGCCCTTTGTCCTCAAGAACCAGGCCACTTTCGGCGGCGCGGGAACTTTCATCGTTCGTACCGAGGATGAGCGCCAGAATATCATCGACGACCTCGGAAAGGGCTTCTTGAGCCGCCTGCTCTCGGCCGTCAACGCTGCAAACTCACATCTCGAGCCCGCCACCATGCTCTTTTCGGACCTCGTCCAGGACCCCATCGGCGACTACGGCGTCACCTTCTTCGTCAACGAGAAGGGTCGTCAGCCCCTCTTCCTGGGCGTTTCGAAGCAGATGATCGTGGATGATACAGCATGGGTGGGCAGCATCATCGACTATAAGCAGCAGAACGAGCTCAGGCTCAAGTTTGACTCGCTCATCAACCGGATCTCGGACTGGCTCCAGTCGTACGGTTACCTGGGTCCAGCAGGAGCAGACATTCTCGAGGACGCGGATGGGACATTCCACGTTGTCGATCTCAACGTGCGGACGACGGGATCCTGCGCTCTACCGCTGCTGCGTACTCACTTTACCAGCAGGGGCCTCAGCTGCGCGTCCGCATTCTCCATAGACGTAGAGAAGCGCCGGGACGACTTTCTGGAGATGTTCCCCAAGGAGTTTCAGGCGGGTCGCATGTGCATTGTCAGCTGGTACGAGGATGAGGAGTCGGGCAGCAGCCTCGCAGAGCTGGTTGTCGGCGGAGAAGACGAAAAGAGATTGAAGAGTCTCATGGATCGGGTCAACGAGGTGTCCAAGAATGTCACATTTTGACGAGGCGCAATGAATATAGGCGGGTCGGATAGGTTAGATGCATGGGACAACCGGCGCAATACTAAACGGGAAATCAATCGATCGATCAATCAATGATAGATCTGGAGCTTCTTCTCCTCCCCCACGAGAGCTAACGGCTTCAAACTCATGGTGGAGACGAGTTCGGTTAGTAATGCTGACACGGGGTTGAACTACAAAAGCGTAATACGAAGGGGATTTGTTTAAGTCGGAAAAGCTAGGGGGTTGGTTCGGATAAGAGAGGGGTTCACGCGCCAGAGCGGCCGACCCTAGAGCTTTATTAGTGTCAAGCATAACTTAGTCTAAAGCAAGCTCCTGTGACAAGCTCTCCAGCTTTGAGCGGCATTATGAATTGACAGTAATACTGGATATTATGGATGTTGGAAGTTCAGAGTATATCTCCTAAGCTTCCTGGCTGTCAGAAACTCCTCTGGCTTAGATATCGATACATCTATCAATAAACCTCAACCCCCAAAACTACCTAGACTAGCCCTGCATGTGTAATACCATGCACGGGGTTGGTAATGGTCCAGTCAGCCACAAGCAAAGTCCTAACTAGTTACCTTGCCTCAATTAGGCGCGGCTGAAAAGGTAAAAAAAGGTAAAATGCGAAAATGTGAGACACAGTCTCCAACCGGACGCCAAGCTCAAATAGCTCCCCTCATCCTCTCCTCACCGTTGCCCTCTCAAGTCTCTTCTGCTTCTTGGCTCAACTTCCCGGCTGAAGCTCCAAGATGAACTGCAACGAGCTTCAGGAGCACGCCAAGGCGGATTGCTTCGTCGTCAAGCGACCCAGGGCGCTGCAATGGTTCTACAAGGGCCAGCTCTGCAAGGAGAATGAGGAGGAACGTCAGGCGGGGCGCTTTGAGCTCTTCCTCGACCTTTTGTGTGAGTATCATGGCCTGATTTGTCGACTCATCAACTGACCATGTGTTAGACGTTGCAATCGTCGCCAACTTTAGCGATGAGCTTGCTGAGCACCCCGATGGAGCTCATCTAGCCAAGTACATCCTCATCTTCGCCCCGGCGTGGCATATCTGGGCCGACCTGCGCGAGATCATGAACTCGTACTACACCGACGATCTGCTGCAGCGCCTGGTTATCCTTTGGGTCATGGCTCTGCTGGTCCTTTATGCCAACAACGCCAATGATGCCGATGAGGACCTTTCAGCCATGCGCACCACAGTTGGAGCTTATCTTGTCGCCCGCCTAACTACCCTAAGCGTCTTCCTCATCACCTCGTTCGCGGCGTACCAGCACCGCGCCCAAGCTCGCATCATGGCCGGCTTCATGTTTGTCGGGCTCCTCATTACTCTGCCGCTCTTCTTCGAGGGCATTAGCATCCGCGCCAAAGCCGCCGTGGTTGCGGTGGGCATCATCTACCAGGAAGCGACGTGGGCACTTACTCTGAGTCCTTGGATCAAGAGCAAGTTGAATCTGACTTACAGCACGGCGGTGGATATTGCACACGAAATTGACCGCATGGGCGCCTTCTTCATTATCATCCTGGGCGAGTTCGTCTACAGCATCATTGTGGGTAACAAGACGGGCATTGGCCTGACTTCTGGCTATGCCAAGGCTGTTTGCACCTTGATCATTGCTTTTGTGCTCAACTGGATTTACTCGAGCGGCGACGGCAGCATCCAGGCAACTCATCCGATCCGACGCTCTGCGTGGACAGCTTTCGGCTTCTTCCTGCTGCACCTGCCACTGGCAGCGTCGTTCCTCATCGGAGGACACGTTGCGGCAGCGAGCACAGCGATAGAAGAGTTTGAAGAAGGCCAACGCTGGCTCCTGGGAGGAGGGCTTGGAGTTGGCATGTTTTGCCTATGGGTGTATGGGATGCTGTACCGAGTTGAGGGCGAGTGCGAACTCCTCATGGGTCAGATTCCACGAATCGGGATGAGATTGGTTGTGGCAATCATCCTCATCGTTTTGCCAGAGTCTCACAATCACCTGAACGCCGAGGATTTCATGTTTGTTGTCATGGCGCTCTTTGGCTTCCTCCTGATCTGGGAGACTGTTGGAGGATTGTCCAAGACAACCAAGTTATTCGAGCCCTGGAGCGATAGGAACCCTCCGCCAGAGGAGGAGGACAGGGAAAGCTTGGCGAATTGATGGCGGAAAATTGCGATACTGGTTAATCAAATGAGCGCACGAGTGCGTGTAACTGAGTGGCCTTGCTGAGAGGTTGTCAGGATATTGTATCCCTGTGCCCATCCGGAAACGCATGTGAGTGGATGATGGCGTGGACACAGCTGCGGGCATAATGCCAAGTTCAATCAAGCAATTGCTTTGACCCAAGACGAGTCTTGGCGCACATATTCGGCGATATCACCCATACTCGACAGTCATGAGGATGCACCGCCACGACAGGCAGCCTAGCTGAACGTTGAGAGCTGAGGTCAAGCTGTCCGAGGCCGAGGCTTAGGTTCGGACGGTCATCGCCACTAGGTCGCGCGTCATCTGTGGCGCATGCTGTCCAGCATCACTCTCATTCCAAATCGCTCCTTGCTAGTATCGAAGGCAGTGGAAAAAGATATTTCGTCCATAGAGTTGTGAGGCAACCCAGGGCCTCGGATCTCGCACCAGGCGATGGAGGGAGAGAAGCCAAGAGGAGGCAGTGTTTGCGCATTCGGGAAACGTCTGCTCCGCCTAAAGACCTATCCGGGGTGAGCTGTCGCAATAGGTGCCTACCTAGGTACCTATTTGCCAGAAGACCGCGCCGTCGCAAATCATGTACGTACATTGGCGCATGTACGACCCGTTTACGTGCGTTTTCGGTTCGAGACTGTGTGGGCCAAATATGTTCCTGCAGAGATGGCATTTGATACCTACCTACCTACCTACCTAGCAATCAAGCGTCTTTTTGGATAGACGTTTTCAAGACGTTCAAGATGTTTCTGGTACTGTCCAAGGTAATTACCTACCTTACGTAGGTAGGCAAGTACAGAGCCCTACCGACATACCTAAGGCACCTAGGGGAGCCCACAGCAGCTCCTAGGCGTGGAGGGTGCCGGAAAGCCGAAGGGAGGCTGTGCTTTCCCCAAATGCACCCTGGGCCCTGAGCCAATGGCGTCACTCGCGCTTTGCGCATTGGGGGAGGGGCGATCGGGCTTGTCGGGGCCGGAATGGATGCCCCTCCTTCCTGGGACCAGAATGCCAGAAGCCATCACGTCTCGAGGTGGCGCGGGTGGGTATCAGGAAGGCGCGACTTGTGTAGCAAGTAGGTCACAGGTGGCAGGTGCTAGCCTGCCAAGGGGGACGCTGACGACGAGGTTTCCCAAAAGGCAATCACTTTAAATAGGAGCGGGACCAGCGGCAGTTCCTTCTTTGCCTCTGAGTTTGTGAAAGCAGTTTGATCGCCAACATTAATATTTCCCCCTCATCCACACTCAAAGGCTGCTACGTTATATCCACCCGCCTACATCATAGACTTTCAAGTCCTCCTCCTCGTCCTCAACACACCGTCGTCCTAACTCAACTTCCTAACGAGCTCCTGACGAACCACCTCTATTGATTGCGACCTTCTCCATCCCCTCTTCGATGGACGACTTTGCTCCCCCAACTGGCCCGCCTCCTCCCAAGGCCCCCGACGTCCCCGCCGGATGGGCCGCGCGATGGAACGAACAGTACAAGGAATGGTGAGTGCTACCCCTCCATCTTGCGCAGCGCATCGTTGTCGCTGACTCGCGCGCCCTAGGTTCTATGTAAATGTCTACACCAAAAAGTCCCAATGGGAGAAGCCCACTGCTCCCGTCTTTCCGGTCGACGAGAATGCGCCCGAGGGCCCTCCTCCCGGATACGCGCCCGGTGATGGTCCTGTGCCTACAGATACCAAGAAGAACCCCTATGACGATCAGCGTAACCAGACAATTGGTGGCTCCTCCACTGAGGAAGATGATGCTAAGCTTGCCGCAAGGCTTCAGGCCGAAGAAGATGCTCGTGCTCGCGGCGGCTTCGGCGGCCCCGATGTGCCTGCAGGATACGGCGGCTCAAGCAGCCCATATCCTCAAAATAACAGTCCCTACCCCCCGAGCAACAGTCCTTATCCTCAACAAAGCGGCAGTCCCTATCCTTCCGAATTGCCCCCTAGAGACAAGGGCAAGAGCGGCGGTGGCTTCCTAGGCAAACTGCTCGGTAAGGGCAAGCAGCTGGCCTCTAATCATCAAAGTGGCTCTCATAGTGGCGGTTATGGGGGTGGCTACCAGCAGCAGCAGCAGTACTACGGCCAACAACAAGGATATCCTGGGCAGGGTCCCCCGATGGGCTATGGTGGTCAACCTCATTACGGCCAAGGTTATGGCGCACCAGGTGGTTACGGAGGTTACGGTGGCGGTCACGGTTATGGTGGTCACGGTGGTGGTTTCGGCGGCCATAGTGGCGGCCGTAAGCCTGGAGGTGGAGGCATGGGCATGATGGGTGGTGCTGCTCTTGGTGCCGGTGCTGGTCTAATCGGCGGTGCTCTGATTGCAGACGCTGTCATGGACGACCACGACCAAGACGCATACCAGGATGGTTTCCGTAAGTCAACCTGTTGAGAATCTTGGACATACAAGACAGTATGCTAACACCGAAACAGAGGATGGTGCCGATTTCGGCGACGATGGTGGTGACTTTGGCGACTAAGCGACTTGCGTCGACAACTCAGACCGCATTACCTATCACATTCTCATGCAAACGACATCTGTACATAGCTTATGAAAGGGTTAGGATTGGGCCATTGGTTGGGGGCCTACTTACGAGTGATGGACGGGTAAGAGGGATCTTGGTATTGGACTGAGCGCATGATACACATGCATTGAAGGCCTTGGTTAGAATTGTGCCAGAGATCACTTCTCTCGGGGCGGTCATTGATATCTGCGACTCGAGCGCGACCTGAGGAGGAAGGCCAAATTGAACAATGGTATTTTCATTGTCAGGACTATGTAAACTCGTATATCTCGTGGTCTGTATTGTGTGTTGTCAAGTCTCCAACGGGGGGCAAGCCCTTGTATTCACACCTACAAGATCAACTCGCACCCGACATAGACATGCGCATTACCGTCTCACACCCTGACTCTTGGCAGCGCTGCCACCATTGTTACCGCCATTGCCGCCCTCCTTCTTGTTGGAGCCAGCAAGGTACGCAGCCATGTCGAAGTTGCTGAGAGGGTTGTCACCAGAAGCCTGTCCGCTCATGACAGCGTTCATGGGGCTGTTCTTCTGCTGAGCCTCAAACTCGGCACGCAACTCGGGGTCCACTGGGAACTGGTCAGCTTTCTGTTTTCAAAGGGTCGTTGCGTCAATATGAATGTTAGCCACGTACTGCTGTCCATAAGTTTAGGCATGCCGACAAGCAGGACCAAACTGACGAGGGCCATGAGGATCATGGGGTTCTTGAGGATGGTCAAGACGGAGACTATCGCGGCATGGTTAGCAGCTTTATCATAACCTCTCTTAAAGGAGACGACGTATCCCCTGGTATCAAACTCACATTGAGGTCTCTCCATAAAGTAATTCTTGCCGCCAAGCGCCCGGACCTCAAAACCTCGGCCTTTGCTCCCCTCCCTCACAGGGACAACCTCACCCTTGTTGCCCCAGTCATTTCCGCGAAACGTCTCCCAAGCCTGGACGATCTCATCCTCGGCACCCTCGGCGGCCTGGATGTCGATGCGCAGTGGGTGATACGCGTCGGTCGGGCAGTGGACGTCGGCGAGGTACGAGCCCGGGGTGACGTTGCGGAAGACAAACGTGTTGGACGCCGACAGCGGGGCAGAGAATTGCACGCCCGAGGACGACAATGTCGCATGCGTCGACGGCGGGAGCGTGAAGGGGTTGGGCTTGGCGGGGAGGTAGAGCGTCAGGGAGTCGGAGGCGAGAGCTGACGGGACGAGGGAGAGGAGGGCGGCGAAGAGAGCGCCCGCGTCGGGTGTTGTGAGACGCATCTCGTCTATAGTCTGGGGGGTGGTTGAGGCGGTAGGTGGATTGGATGGATGACGGTATGGTCGGAGAGAAGTTGGATATTGGAGGAGAGTGACGTTTGTGGTGTTGAGGTTTAGAGACCAAGTGGGCCAATCAGAGTAGCTTCACGGTCGGATGTGGCTTGGAGCTGTTGTCAGCCTCAACTGGTGGAGCTTTTACTGAACGCACGCAAGATGGTGGGGGCTTGACTTCATTCATCTTACAACTCGGGATGCCTAAGAGTGAGTGGAGAGTATTTACGCCCTTCACAAATTCAAATTCTCAAGTTAAAAAATATGACGCTTTCTTTCATTCAAATATCTTCAGTGGGTATTTAATCAAGACATCCGGTCGCTCCTCTTCCGCCAAATAGCACACTGTACTCTATCCAAGCCATGTCCCTCTCTATGGGGCGATGGGAGCCTCGGCCTCCTTACCTTCCGTAGCAACAACCTTCTGCTCACCCTCGCCCTTGGTAGTGGCGGCAGACGCAGCCTTGAAAGACTGCTCAAAGTCGGCGATAATGTCGTCAATGTGCTCGATACCGACCGAGATTCGGATCAGATCCTGAGATACCTCGTTAGCAGAGGTTGACAATTAATCAAATATAAATATGGCTTACCTCGGTGACACCAGAGCTGAGCTTCTCCTCGTCAGAGAGCTGCTCGTGGGTGGTGCTCCAGGGGTGGATGGCCAGAGTCTTGGCATCACCGACGTTGGCAAGGTTGGAGATGAGCTTGAAGCCATCGACAACCTCACTGCCAGCACCGCCACCCTTGATACCAAAGCTGAGAACACCTCCGAAACCCCTCTTTAGGTACTTCTTGGCCGTCTCATGGTAAGGATGGCTCTCCAGGCCAGGGTAGGAAACCCAGCTGACGTAGGAGCTGTTCTCGAGGTACTTGGCCAGAGCCAGGGCGTTCTGGGCGTGTCGCTCAGCACGCAGGCTAAGAGTCTCTATACCTAGGAGGAGCTGCTGGGCAGCGAAGGGGTTGAGGGTAGCACCGAGGTCTCGGAGGGTCTCAACACGCGCTCGGATGATGAAGGTAATGGGGCCAAAGGTCTCGTAGAACTTGAGGCCGTGGTAGCCTTCGGAGGGTTCGTGGAACTGGGGGAAGCGGGCGGCATGCTTGCCCCAATCAAACTTGCCGGAATCGACGACAACACCGCCAATGGTGGTGCCGTGACCACCAATCCACTTGGTGGCAGAGTGGACGACGATATCAGCGCCATGGTCAATGGGTCGAATAAAGTAACCGCCAGCACCAAAGGTGTTGTCGACCTTGAAACACCCAGTCAGTCAACTGGACAAGAGAGTATACAGGCAATTCTAGGGTTTAATGCTTACAACAACAGGCACGCCCTTCTCATGGGCAACCTTGGCAATGGCCTCGAGATCAGGGACGTTGTACTTGGGGTTGCCGATGCTCTCGACATAGACAGCCTTGGTCTTCTCATCAATGGCAGCCGCGATATCCTCGGGCTTGTCGCCGTTGATGAACTTGGTGTTGATGCCCAGGCGAGGCAAGAAAACCTTGAACTGGTTGTATGTGCCGCCGTAGAGGTTCGAGGTGGAGACGATGTTGTCGCCAGCCTGGGCGAGAGTGCTAATGGCGATGAATTGGGCAGCCTGGCCGGAGGAGGCGGCGAGGGCAGCAACACCGCCCTCAAGAGCGGCTATCCTCTTCTCAAAGACATCGACCGTAGGCTGTAGGGGAGGCGTGTTAGTCCAGTGGTGAGTGGAGGGGTATGGGGTCGTAGACTCACGTTCATGATACGGCTGTAGATGTTGCCAAACTCCTTGAGGCCAAACAGCCTCGCGCCGTGGGCCGAGTCATTGAAGGTGAAGCTCTATCATCGAGTTGTCGTCAGCATCTGTTAACATTTTACAGCTGAATATTTCTTTCCAGGTGGCCGATGACCCGAAAGCTGTATAAGATTCGAGGTGGGTCCTTAGGACGGTCGAGGTGGGGGATAGGCAGAGCACCAACAACGTACAGTAGTGGCATAAATGGGAACAGCTCGAGCGTTGGTGGTGGGATCGGGCTCGGCACTGTGAGAGAAGGTATGATTAGTTTAGGAATATGAATATCGACGTGTCATGTTGCTGTATGATGGTGATTTTCGGTCACGTCGTATGAGCCGAGGATAGTAGGTACGGTATGTAGCATAGGTACCCCGCCATGAGAGCGAGGTTGTGCAAAATATAACAACGTACCCCGCGTGGAGCTGCAGCGTCTCAAAGTTCTTGCTGAGGTCGGACATGTTTGATATTGGACGATTGCAAGGCAATAAGGAAATGGAAGAGGGTTCTAAAAGCGTCTAGATTATCTAGAGGAGGAGGAGGAAACACCAGGAACAGAGGGAGAGGGGGAGAGGGGAGGAGCAATGGAATGCAGCTCGCAGATCGTGCCATTACTCTTTATACTTTGTCGAGCTTCCTCTCATCCCCCCCCTTCACTCTTGTCTGTAGCCATGTACAAGGTACCCAGCATCATCCGTGTGCACGGCAACAATTGAGCGCAATTGCAAGCCTCTCGACCCTGCGTGCCTGCCTCTCACAGCCCAGAAGCCCAGAGCGATCCCACGGCGTCGTGGTGTCACCATCCAATCCAAGCCTCTTCAGGCATGGCCTGTGGGGGACGTCGCGGAGCACGCCATCGACGACAAGTCCCATCGCGTCCCATTCTGGCACCAGCTCGAGGCGGCCTCATTCGCTGGCGCGCGGGGGGGAGCATGTACAATGAATGGCTCATGGCTTGATCTCGTCGTTGCTGGAGAGCTGCACCTTGGGCCCGGCTGCCGACTACTTGTGCAGTGATGGTGCAATACCCTCGCCGAGGACCGAGGGCCGCCGACGCCCGCCCTCTGCTGTGTCGTTTCCAGCAGTTGTATAAGCTCAAGGTGTGAATCGGACGGTTTACGTGCTGCGTCCGTTGTCGGGCTGCATGTGGGCTTCAACGCGAATCCATCTCTTGATCGATTGCGGGGCAGACGGCACGGCCAAGGGACACAATGAGAGCTTGATACAGAGGCTGAGGGGACCAGAATGGATCCCTTCTCCCATAAACGGCAAATAGCACTGGCTCAAGGTTACATTCTGCGGGAACCAGAGGCATTTCGGTCGTCCTCGACGCCGTCGACACCAACCAAAGCGTCACTATGGTAATAAACCTCCTCCATGACACAAGAGATCGCCAGGTGATCCCCAGCTCATGGCATCCTCCTGCAGCATTGCCCAATGCAGTGGCAGAATGGTGCAATTGACTTCATCCCGGCATCCCACATTCCCCCTCTCAAGAGGCCCCCTCCCAAGCCGCCCACGCCTGTTCACCTCGATTAAGAAGCTTGGGGGTGCCACAATGCCACGAGGACTCCAGAGTGCCACAAAAGCATCCAAGACATGAGGGACGCGTTGTAGCGCCGAACCGGAGCCATCGGCGGCCACAAGCTCCCCGGCGCACCCTAACCCAATGGCCTTCGACTGCTTAAATTGAGAGACCTGCTCACACCCTCGTCGTACGACTTTCATCAACATCGCCGTCTTTCGATTCCAGCATGCGCACGAGCCTCATCTACCCCCCGGTGTTCGGTCCGTTTACTGACGTATGTCCCTCAACGGTGCCGTGATTTTTTTGGAATATCTTTGATTCGAAATACCTCTCATTGAACCAACCAGAAGCCAGCCTAGCCGTTCAAGCTCTAGATAGTGCCATCCAGCTTCCTCTTGGGTCAACCAGCTATCAGACATGCCATGGATATGAGCTACCAAAAAGAACGCCTGTTGCCGCCGCCATGAAAAAACCGCCTTTGCTCCAAACCCAGATTTTTTCGAGGCCGGGTATTGTCCTTGCCCGTGTACTCCCCTGACATTTGGGAAAGGCCATACTGGGATAATACCGTCTATATCCCTTTAAACAATGCCAAAACGCCTGTCATTAACCCCGTTCTCCCGTCCCTTCCTGGTGTATCATTTCTCAAAAGCATTTGAACCCAAGGTTCCGGAATTACGGACCAGTAGGATTCGGTCCCTTCTCAGAGGTTCGTCTTTGTCCCACGCCAAGCGTGTTGATCGTGGTCCAGGCTGACTTTGCGTGTTGATACACGTCTTTACACCTGTCCCATTTCGCGAGCACCATTGACATCCTTGACCGGTGGCTCAAACCCCCGTTTGAACATATCCTTGGCCATGAGGATCGTTGTGGCGATCCATGTCGTGAACTGGCCCGCAGCCACGACGGCATCCGCGCGGCCGGCTGAGCAAACGGTGCCCTGGCACATGAGAAGCGATCCGATAAAGACGGCGACAGCGATGAAGCCGGCAAAGTATAGGGCGGCGTTGACAGACTCGACACCGATGGCGGCGTATTGGTGAGAGAGTCGTGGCGCAAAACGTGGCACCAATTCCAGGTACGCAAGCGACAATATCGAAAAGACGGACGATACGATGAGGTAGGTGAACGGCGAGGGCGTTGATGTGCGAACGGTCATGTACCAGTTGACAACTACGCACTGTTAGCTGCCTCTCACATCTTTCTCAACATGGACCCGTCGTCGATGCATAGAAAAGCCGCAAAAACTCGTTGGATGACGTACCGAATCCACTAAGACCGATGCTGGCCAGAGATAGGGTCAGTTGCAAAGCCCGCAGGCACGTAAAGACAAGCCGGGCCATGGTGGACAACTCTCTCGACGACGCGGGCGCGGGTGCGGGTGCGGGTTAACGGCAGGATGGTCGCGATCAAGACAGACAATCAAAACTGGCGAGAAACAGGTGGGTACAGCTGCGACAAAAGAGAATATCGACAGAGGTTCGTTCGGCCGGAAAGAAAGAGGAGGCTCGAGCAAGGACGGCAACGTGGGAATCCATCTATATAAAAGGCCGGCCGGCTGACGAGACATCTCTCGGTCGATGTGGGGGGTTGCGGGCGATCCAAGGGAGATGCTCCGAGAGAGAGACCGTGGACCCGTCAGGGAACCGCAAGGGGCCACTAAAGGAAAAGGGAGCCAAAAATGCCTTTTTTTAGGACTCGAGGAAACGTCGATCAGAACGCCGGCAGGGTCATGGCATTAAAAATGCCCATTTCCGACCATGTTTGAAGGCCGGCTCTGGGGGGCTCCTTTGACGAGCAGCGAGCGTCAAGGCACGCCTGAGACGGCGCGCACGTCAATATGAAACGTCCCTAGTTTGTTCTAGGGGCGGCTCCTCTTTGAATGCGAGGGTCTGTCTGGTGCTCAATGCACCGGGGCAAGGAAGACTTGGGCATCATCCTCTGCATCCATCGGCATTTCCAGACGGGTCCAGTTCCAGGGGCGCTATCAATGCGTCCCATCATGCAAACCGCATCGCGTCCAGCACTGAGTTGCATCTTGTCAATGCTGCTCTGGGTCCAAGACGCAGCATCTTGCGAGGGAACCCCTACCACGCACGGCCCAGTCGGAGTCGAGCACTTTTACGTCGCAATCACAGCGCGCATGTGTGTGTGTGTGTATGTACGTAGCCATGTTCTGTAGCCGTGTGGTGTGCCAGCGCTGTGAGACGGTTCGCTGTAGATCTCGCAGATCTCGCAGAGCGGATGCATGCCTTGACCGTGGTCAACCAACGCTTGATCCCCCTCTCTGTGATATCGGCTGGGAGATGACGGGAGGAGGCTCAAGCAGAGTGTGACGGAATGCAGCTTGGAGCAGCTCCCGACCGGCACTACCGCTGCTGATCACCCAGCCCTAGAGACCTGGCGAAATAAGACGGGCCGCTGGGCCAATAATGTTGGCACATTGGAGTGATTGAGCAGGTGAGAGCTCCAAGTTGAGCCCACGGTCGTGTTTCTGAGCGTCGACTCTGACAGGGCTGGCCTCGCGAAATTGCCGTAGATGATCTACATCTCTGAGATGCCGCTTGACTGAGGTACGGGAATGTGAGTATGAGCACGTGCAGAGCGCATATCTGGTTCCGCAAAAGCCTTTGAGCGCGATTCAGGCACAATCAAACTGTGACAAAGGAAAAAGCCTGTGATTTCTTTTCGTCTGCGCGAGTAATGCGACTTTGCGATCCGAAGAATAAAAATTCTCAACAGTAGGTTGTCGCTAGTCTTGATTCATGGCAACTTTGCGAGCCACCTTTGTCGCTGGATGTTACCCTCTGAGGCTCCACGAGATGACAATGGTGGAAATGAAATCTGTGAACTGAATAGAAATAAAGTTTTAAACCCCAGGCTCGATCACTTGATCCCCTAGTAGTTGAACACCAAAGGGATAGTTGTTTAGACTTTAAACAACTTGAGGATGAGGGATGAAAATTCGGTGTTGGCGTATGTAAGCGATTGGCTCATCTGAGGAATCCGAAACCAGCTCCGGCGGAAAGACATGAATAAGAAGAGACGAGGACAGTCCTCGTAAAAACCGGGGAAGAGAACAAGGGCAGAATCGACAGCAGCCAGTCAGGAACCTGAGATTATTGACACGAGATGGATCACGAGGAAGCCATCAGATGAACTCGAGGGAGACGCAAATGATTGTGCTCAGCCACACCAGACGGATGGATCATCGGGACAAGAGAGCAGAAATTCACATGAAACCGAACAAGACCCGAAGAGCAAGCAAGATGCTAGACTAGCGACCAAGAGAAGCCAGAGGAGGGGGGGCCAGTCAGACTCTTAAGAAAAAACATAGGGCTATCTTTTGTTTGGGCCAAAGAGAGACGCACGGCAGAGATCAACTCCACTTCGGGGGGGTTTTGCACCAGCAGCAGCTCGTCTTTCACAAGTTCGGCCCCGAGATCTCTCACCCCAGAACGCTAGCGTCCGTTACAGGCGTCTTTTGGTGGTCAGTCGGTCCATGATGGGGAGAAGGGGGGGAATAACAAGGTGCTGACAGGTTGGGACGGGATACGCATGTGCCACGACATGTGCAGTGTTACCATGCGGTATCAAGTATTTCCCTCTTGGAGGACAGACAATTTCTTGTGTAGAAAACGCATGTGAGCCGCAGCCACGGTGAGAAGAGAGTGCGCAAGTGCTGACTCTGGCTGGTCGATAATTGGCAATATTGTGCGCTGCATCATCCATGATGCGGTTGAGGACTCAACAGCAGCTGCAGTGTACCTGTGCCTGTAACTTGGGGCTTCTGTTAGTGCCCGCGCCGTGATGCTGCACGGGCAGACAGAAGAACCTTTTGGCCTCCACTCCCCGCATTTCGCGAATGCCATCGTCAACTCTGTCACTCACTCTGTCACTCTTGCATGCACACATGGAGGCAAAAGATCCATCATGACGGGCAATACTCCGACTGTACCGAGCTAGCGGGCTCTGCTCCATGGGGATCTTCCCAGCAGGAGGATCATGGCCTCGGTTCACATCGCTGAATAGAGCCATGTCCGCGTCCGCCCCCTTGCTTCGGGCCACTGCTCTCCGCGTCGTCTGTCTGTCCGCCCATGCCCGTTGAAGCCTCCCCCATTCTTGGCCGCCCGAGCAGCCAGTCACCTCGAGGTCAATTTCCCCATGCTTCGGGGCGGGCCCCATCGCATCCCATGCCTCCTCATCCTCTGCCCCCCAAAACTGCAGTGACGGCGCTAGTTCAGTGACGAAAGAGGGAGGAAAAATCTGGGGCTGCCGAGGCACATGGGTGATGGAGTCGCGGCGCCTCGGTCCCTCTTCAGCTTTCGGGGGGCGTCGACCACTTTGACAACCTTAGTCCGATGGCGTCGGCTGGGCGTGTCGTTGGTGTCCTTTTCTTTTTAGTAGAACTGACTGCTCAAAAACCCAATCCCTCTCTTCATCGTCGTCTCTTCTGTTTCTCTCTCTCTCCTTGCTCCTTGACTGTCTGTCGCCCTGCTTCTCCCCGTGCGACTCCTTGACGCGACCCTTGGTCTCCTCCTCTTCCTCCTCTCAACCTTGGCGTCTTGTGCCTGTGTACACCACCATCGTCACCGCATAGGCCCTCTTCTCGACCTCCCTAGGTAACAGACCCAGGTTCCGAGCAGCTTCCCCGCGTCCCAAGACTTCTTGACCGTTCCCGTGTCTTGTCTCGCCCGCGCCGAACTGCGTCTTCCGCTCCAAATCTTCGCAACCTCCGACTCGTCGCCGACCGGCCCTCATCAACATGGCGCTCCAGACGGAAAAGGACTACGCCGCCTTATACAAGAAGCTCTCGACCCCCCCGCCTCCTGGTTCTCCCTACGGCCTTCCAATCCCCGGCTCAGAACGGCCCAATCGCAGCGCCGTTTATCGGCACTGGGCGGTTCGTGATGGACCTCTCGTCACCTCGCTAGAGCCCGAGACCCATTCGACACACGACGTCTTCAGCAGAAGTGCACGCAAGTTCCCCAATGCCAGATGTCTCGGGACCCGCCACTGGAACCCGACTGCCCAGAAGTGGGAGGACAAGTACGACTGGCTCACCTACGCCGAGGTCGATGTCCGGAGGAAGAACTTTGGCGCCGGCATTGTCGAAATCCACAAACTCATCAACTACCCAGGCGACAAGTATGGTGTCGGATTGTGGTCGCAGAACCGCGCCGAGTGGCAGATCACTGGTACGTAGTCCTCTTTTTAGGGTTGCGACGTGCGTGTAAGTCGATGCTGACATACCATCCCCGTAGATCTCGGTCTCGCATCTCAGTCCCTCTACTGCGTTTCCCTCTACGAAACGCTTGGTCCCGACACGACAGAGTACATCATCAACCATGCCGAAGTCGCTTGTGTCGCCTGCTCTCTACCCCACATTCCCGTCCTGCTCAAGATGTCGCCTCGTCTGCCGGGCCTCAAGCTCATCATCTCTCTGGATCCCCTGGAGCACGGTGAGCTCTCCTCTCACACCAAGGCCTCGGTCCTCAACGAAATCGCTTCCCAACACGGCATCCAAATCTACTCCATGGCTCAGGTTGAGGAGATTGGTGCGAGGTCTGGGCGCGCCCCTCGAGCACCAAGCCCTGAGGATGTCTGCACCATCAACTACACCTCGGGCACGACCGGCAATCCCAAGGGTGTCCTCATCACTCACCGAAATGCGGTATCTGCTATTGCGGGCGGCAGAACCAACGGAAACGTAGGACCCAAGGATGTTCACATGTCGTACTTGCCCCTCGCCCATATTTATGGCCGACTCATCGATCAGATTGCGCTCTCTGAAGGTGCTGCTATTGGCTTCTTCCGAGGCGATATCCTAGGTCTCGTCGACGATATGAAGATTCTCCATCCCACTGGCTTCATTTCTGTGCCGCGACTGTTCAACCGCTTCAACTCGGCTATTCGCACCGCCACAATCGAGGCAGATGGTGTTCGAGGTGCACTGTCAAGGCGAGTCATCAGCACCAAAAAAGCCAACATGCGAGCAGCGCCCGGAAAGGCGAGCAACACCCACTTTTTGTACGATAGAATCTGGACGCCCAAGGTCAAAGCCGCTGTGGGTCTCGAGAACGCTCACAGCATGGTCAGCGGTAGTGCGCAGCTTGACCCGGATGTCCAAGATTTCCTCCGTGCCGCCTTTGCCAACCACTTTGCCCAGGGTTTTGGTATGACGGAAACGTATGCCGTCGGAACCATCCAGGCCCGAGGAGATTTCACGACCGGCAACATTGGCGGCCCAATGCCTTGTGTCGAGCTTTGCCTCGAGTCGGTCCCGGAGTTTGATTACACTGTGGATGACAAGCCCAACCCTCGGGGAGAACTGCTTCTACGAGGCCCCGTCATCTTCCGCGAGTACTACAAGAACGAAGAGGAGACCCGCAAGACCCTCGACCCCGACGGATGGTTCCACAGCGGCGATATCGCCGAGATTGACAAGATGGGCCGCTTCAAGATCATTGACCGCAAGAAGAACGTCCTGAAGCTCGCACAGGGCGAGTACATCTCTCCCGAGCGTATCGAGAACGTGTACATGGGTAGCACCAACCTCATCACCATGGCCTATGTTCACGGCGACGGCACCCAGTCCTCGCTGGTTGGAATCTTTGGCATTGACGTGGAGAACTTTGCCCCATTCGCTAGCAAGATTCTGCAGGAGACTATTGCTCCTAGCGAGGTTGCGGCTCTTCGGTCTGCGGCTAACGACCCCAAGGTCAAGGCCAAGTTCCTTAAGCTGCTGGATGACATTGGCCGCAGACACAAATTTAACAGCTTTGAGAGAGTGCGCAATGTTCATCTGGATATCGACCCGTTTACCATCGATAACGGGTTGTTTACACCTACGTAAGTTGCTATTTGACTAGGTAGCATTTGAGCTAGCTAACACTGCATATAGGCTTAAGCTGAAGCGCCCCCAGACGGCTAAGGCGTTCCGGGAGCATATTGACCGCATGTACGAGGAGCTCTCAGCTCAAGAATCCATTGGCAAGGGCAAGCTGTAAGATATAAAGCTGTTAGAGCTTAACGTTGTCCCTTTAGCGTTGGAGCTATGGAGGATCGAGTGTGTGTATCTTAGAAGTGTTTAGCGACTTGCCCTTGTATATATGTAACTAGAATATCCAATCAACACATGCTCAACTCTTGTCCCGATTGACACAAGTTTGCCAATGTTTCAACTATTGTCAATTTCTCTTGCAGACTAGTTAGTTGAATTAACTATGCTGAAAGGTGTTAAAAGAAGGTCTATTGAAAGAGTATTAAAAGTTAACAATGTAATTCAAGAACTGCTCTGTAAATACAGCCTGTTAATACCTACAGTTAGCTTGTGGGCTTGTGATAAGGGCCAATCTCTAATGTGAGACATAGATAACAGTTTCAACCTTGCTTTCTTGTAAAATTAGCCTATTTAACTACTATTTTTAGTTTATATAGCTATATAAGTGCTTTAACAATACTATTTTACTTATGTTCTTAAAATTATAGCTATAATTAAGGTTTTAAATAGTTTTATAAGTATAAACTGTTATTTTACAAGCAAAAACGTTTTTCCGCTTTCTAAGCCCACTTAGCCCCATGTTTATACCTTCTAACTACCTAAACCACGGCATCTCCGCTAACCGGGGTGATGTGGTAAGTAATAGCTCCCCCAGCCTCCGTTATTACACTCTTAGGCGCGTGGATCGCGGCCTACCTCTTTCTTTGACATCGACCAAGCTGGTCGCGCCTCTTCCTAATGAGCTTCGGACTGACCGCGACCGTAACTAGGCCGCTCATCGACCGTGGCGAACGTCCGCCTGCCCCCTTGCCGCTTCTAACGAGCCTCCCTGTGCCCCGCGACGAACCTCCCCAGAAGCGGCGACGCGTAGATCAAGGCGAGCGGCGTCGACGGAACGTTAAGGAGTGTATTCGCGACCAGGTTCTTCCGCATGTCAGCAGGGTAGTTAAGAATCTCCCGGCCAATGTTTATCGTGTTGACGACATCGCGATCCAGGTATGGAGAGGCTACACGCCGAGCAGGCCTTAGGGGTTGATTCACTGACAAAGGCTACATAGGCGGTCACGGAGCTCGCCAGAAGCAGGTTCTTTCGGACGCGTTGGGATGAGACTGGAGGCTTTCTCCTTAGAGAGGATGAGGCCTTCATCGCAAGGCAGGCGCAGGAGGAGATCCAGAAGCTCCTAGCATCGCCAGTGCGTATAACAAAGGACCAGATGACAGAGGACTGGCTAACATGTGAAAGGAATACCGCACTCAATCCGCGCCCCCACGAACACCAGTACCGCCAACGATTGTCAAGATTCAAGATGCGCAACTACCTGCTACGCAGAGCGCGCCGTCTACAAGACCCGCGATTGAGGCCCCGGTTCTTCCTCGGGAACTCGAACGACAGTCGTACAAACCACGAGAGCGCCGGGAACCGAAGCCCCAGAACCGATTCTTTCAACTTGACGCGCGCCCATATCGAACGGCGGCAGATCGCAAGGCCATTGAAGAGGGAACAAAGAGGCCGGTGAGGACCAATAGGACGGTAGCCTCGCAGCCCACCACCTATCATGTCGACTTCACACTTGAGGAGGTCGCCGAGATTACCTATTTCCTTTCAGTCTACGAACCAGAACCTGTCCCTGCCACATACGACGCCCTTGTCCGACTATGCCAAACATACAACGTTCCAACATTAGTTGGGGATCGCATCAAAGGGAGATCGATAGAGGATGTGCGCAACTTCTGCTCCGACTTACTGACAGGACAAGCTACACCTCCTTCCAACGTCCGGGTCCTGTCGCTGAGTGAAGGATCCGAAAAACAGCAGGGTCAAACAAGGCGAACAGGCCAGTTCTCTTCTCTGCTCCTAGCACGCGAATTGGAGGGTAATCGGGGCTTTCACCGGACCAGGAGATATGTCAACTTTGAGAACGAGTTCAAGACATTGCGCGAGGACGAATTTCAGGTGGTGGCCGAGTTCACCAATTGTGCCGGTGATATCACCACAGGCACATGGGTGTCGAATGACGGCTTCCTCTGCGGAACAACGGCGCACTCTGATTCACACAACCAACAGTACAACAAACCCGGAAACTTGCTTCTTTGCTCTACCTCCAAGGGCACCCTGCGCGCCTTTGACGACCATCGTATACCTCGACCGCGAGTGGAGAAGGGGGAGAATTCGACAGAGGCCATGCGACGAAGCCAGGATCCATGGCTGTACTCCTCGGTCGTGTCATCAGACTACGACCGCATTAATGATCTGGCTTACACGTCGAGTTTTGACCAAACTGTCAAGGTGTGGAAGGTTAACGCAGACGGTGCGCATATGAACGCCATCGCGACATGGCATCACACAGGCAACGTCAACTTTATTGCCGCTGCAAAGGATGGATCTGGCCGTGTAGCTACGGCCGCGGATTCGCCCACAGACGCCGTACGAATTTACACAGTCAACAAGGACAACGTGGCAGAAGGCCACTATCAAACATTCTCTTGCTCTCGAAATGATGCTGATGGTTCTGACAAGTGGGCCTACTTCCCAGCAACCATGCAATGGGGGCGAGCACCGGGGACGCAGCATTTACTTTTGGTTGGATATTCGCCCCGTAGCATCAGCGGCGACGATCTCGACATCCCGGAGGAGAAGAGGAACTCGGGAGAGATCACATTGTGGGATGCGAACGAGGGCCGCCGGATCCCCGTCATGACGGCTTCGACAGCTAACGTCTTCGAAGTCGCCTGGCACCCGACCCTGGCCCGTTTCATCGTTGCTACTACGCCCACCGGCCTCAACATTGTGGGCCACAGGATCAAGACACAGGTGCACGTCTTTATGCGGGATAAGGACCGCGCAGACGGCGGGTACGGCCAGTTTCAGGCGCTGGATTGCTACGCCTCGGACATTAACGAGCTTACAATCATGGCCAACTCCCTTGGGCACGCGTACATCACTGCGGCATGCACCAATGGCAAAGTCTACGTCTGGGACACAGCTCAGGGGGACAAGCCAATCCTCACCCTTGGCCACGGAAAGCCCATAGAAGAATATTATGGAGACCGTGAGAAGGAGGACACGGGTGTCAAGTTTACGGCATGGGGCGCTTCACCCGACCGGTTCTACACTGGCTCCAGCGACGGCGTCATCAAGGTCTGGAACGTCCGCAAGGGAAGTAAGCCTTTCGTGCGAGACATTCTCACGGCCCCCGGACCCATCGCCTTTGGTGGCTTCTCCCCGGATAACTCGAAGCTCGCGATCGGCGACGCAACGGGCCGTTTGTTTATTCTCTCTGTGGATGAGCGTGACGCCCCAGAGTCGCACTTTACAACCCTCCCCGGGACCACTCGGCGGATCCGCCGGCCGAAGCCCCTCACCCCACATCCGGAGCCGGACCCACCCGGCGCCGAGTCGGACGACGACGGCGACGACACCATGTCCGATTCCGATTTGTCCGATGCTGACATCGGTACATACACACATCGCACATACCTTGATACGGACCAACTGACTGTCTCACGTAACCCTGTCATTGGTGCCGTTCAAGGCCCCAAATACCCAGACACAGGCCTCTTCCGGCGTGACGCTCACCTCAACGGGGACCCATCTCTCCCGCTCCTCGCCGACTACGAACGCCAGCAGCAGGAGAACCAAGCCGCCAGTATCGGCCGTCGCCGCCGCTCCGTGCGCCGAGTCAAGGTGCCGGGGCCGCCGGACGACCGTCTTCTTGATGTGCACGCCGAGAACCGGGGCCAGGACCTAGACCTATCCCAACTGGAGAGCAGCGAGATGGAGCAGCTCGTTAAGGCGGGGGCGTTGTTGAGTGTCGAGGAGGACTGGGGGTTTGTATATGAGGAAATGCCGGACGGAGTACTAGGTGTTTAGGAACATGGCATGTTAGGGATAGAACAGTCATAGCGATGTGATAATTTATCTAATAGTATACTATGTAACGTGCAGTGGCAGCTATTTCATTGGTAATGTGTGACTGCTTAGTTGATAACTGTCCCTGTGGTATTACGAGTTTGCCAGGGGGAAGCCTGGACATGACCAATGCCTGATAATGCATAAATCAGCATTCATTTGTCAAGTAAATATTATCAATACTGATTTATTATAGAAATCAAACTCAGGATTGAGTGCGTACTTATCATACAAAGTCCGAGGTTTAGTCCAGCGTCTCTGACATAGCTCCGAGCTCCGAGCTCGTCTTGTGCTGTTCCGAGGCGCCCCGAATACCGCGGCTACAGGACGTTTCCGACTTCGCATCGGGACGAGAATCAACTCCTCCCAAGGCGGGTTCATGTACAGAAGTGAGGTGAAAGCCTCGAATGGCAATTGGGAAACGCAGAGACGAGGTCGTACGGAGGCAATGGTGAATGCCTTCATCGTCGATGTGAACCTGGACAGCATGGGTGCATGCATGTCGGGAAGACTAGTTAGCCGCCTGCAGCGTTGCATGTCACAAGAGAGCTGGAGAAGCTACCCCAAGTTACGCACATATTTTTCGTCTATTTTGTTCGACCAACCCACATACAGGCCGGAGGGCTTGTCTACATCTCATCGATCATGTAAAGAGCATACAGAGTGCGCACGCCTCCCTGACACAGGCCATGCTTACAAGCCCGCAATAACCCCGTCAGAGAAGCCTGAATCCAAAACAGGAGCTAGAATAGACAACCCAGATACAGAACCCCGTGAGCGATATATTATATCCATGCTCCCATAAACGCCATCCTTCTAATGTTTAGCAGTAACCGAATCGCCGGTCAGCTTCTCGACGTAAGCCTTCGCCCTGTAGTGAATGCTGATTAGTGCTTGAACTTGTCTTGGTGTCAATCAGAGAGTGGAACTCACATATCGCCAAATGCAACCATGCACACCGTCTGCCAGATACCCAGAGAGATACGGGGGGTGATACCACGGTAGAGACCGCGGACTCCGTTGCTGTCGTAAATGTACTTGAAAGTGTTGCCAACCGTCATCTTCTTGGGACGGTTGGGGTCCTCCTTCTTGCTCTGCATCTCAACGCGGATGACCTCAATGGGCTGGTTCCAGGCACTGAGACCACCACCGAGAGCGCTGGCAATGACCTTTTCGCCAGCAGAGAGCTTCTCGCCCTCCTTCTTGCCGGTGAAGGAGCGAATCCAGCCCTCGGCGAGACGGCTGAGGCCGAATCGGCTGCCCCAGTTGGTCATCTGGCGGATGGCGACGGCGTTGACACCCTTGTTGATGCCGCGGATACCCTCCTTGCGGTAGATGCCGGCAAAGGTCTGGAAGGTGGAGGGGGGCTTGACACCGGTGGCGGCGAGCTTGTGCTGGGTGATCTCGACCGTCTTCATGCAGGTGCAGAAACCCATGGTGGCATAGGCCTGGGCTACACCACCGGTGATACCACCGATGATGCCACCGCCAAACTCGGAGGCGCCAGCGACACGGGCGTAGTACTCAGCCTCGGAGGCGACGAAGAGGAGGACGGCGCCCTTGGTGGAGGCTTCGATCCAGGCCCAGGGGATGAGACCTTGGTAGACTAGTGATGGAGGTCAGCATATTTCAGGACAGGCAATCAAGAGGAGCAGCTACTCACAGCCCAGAGGACCACCCCGGGACCAGACGCGTCCCAAAGCCTTGGCCATGCCGTCACCTCGGTTGGCAGCCATGGTGGTCTTGACCACCTCGAGAGGCTGACCCAGCGTGGTCACCTCGAACAGGTTCAGGCCGGCTCCCAGCAACAGGTTGGAGAACTTGATGGGCTTCTTCTCCAGGTGCTTCTCCCCAACGGGGCCCGGAAGATCGGTACGGATGGTAGCCATGACTTTGGGATTGTCGCAGAATAAGGGCCCTGACCAAGGGAATAGGGAGCTTCTTCGCAAAGTGAGAGATGTTGGAGGAGGAAAAGGGAAGAAGAGGAGGACGGAGGGAGAGAGGGAGCTAGAGGCGTGCGTGGAAAGTAACGTGGGGGGGGAGGGATGAAATCGGACCAAACAAGGCGCAGACCGGGGAGGGATGAGTGCTGAGTCAGACAGTTGACAAGACCCTGACTGGCTGTCAGAGGCAAGCACGAAAAGCGCTGAGCTACAGTACGACTACCAAAGCAAGCGAGACCAGTCCAACAGCACCAAAAAATAAGCTTGGGGGGAAGCCTTCCGGGAGGGATGCCCGATGTACGGAGGCTGTTGAGGTCCGAAGAGAGGGGGAGGGGACTGAGACTCGGCGATTGAGAGATTTGCGGAGTGAAGGCCGAGGTTGGAGACCAGCGCGAAAACCCGGGAAGGGCAATAACGGCGACGTCTTTTTGCACGTGTCTCTTGTTTTAATTCTGGTTGTTGACCTTGTTTTTTGTGCAGGCTCCTTGGCACGTTTCTTGCAAGTATTCAACACAAGCTGAGAAAAAAAACGGCTTCCGAGAGTTGGGGAAAAGGGGGCGCAGATAGACACAGCCAAACTTCTAAATCAGGAATGTTGAACCTTGTGGCCAAAAGAGGGAATAAATACTTGGATGGCTGATGCCCGTATTCCCTCTTTTGCTGACTCTCCTCTGAGTAATTCATTGGTGTTGGGCCTCTGTCTACTTCCCTCTCCGTCTCCCTCCCGCCTCTCAGCTGTTTCGTTTTCATCTGGGCCGAGATTCGGTGAGATAAGATGGCCATGTGAAATCCGGGGGTGGGTGTGCCAGATCTGAGGGGGTCACCCGAGCTCTACTCTACAGCAGGTACTTTACCGACAGAAGGGATGGATCGATGCCGACAGACGTAGCATACATGGACATGCAAAATGCTTGTGACAGTGGATGCCCGTTTGTTGCTCTGCCCGGTCCGGACCCGATTTCGAAAGTCGAGGTGCCGTCTTACACGGACCGGGTTGATTACCGCCGCTGAGCTGAGCTGACAGTATCCAATATCTTGGATGCCACGGCATTGCCACCGCCATCTCTCAGACGGGATACACCGCAACATCCAGAGAGTACCACCTACTATCACTGCAGTCCCTCAATAACTACGAAACACCAAGAATACGCAGCATGCTCAGCTCTTCTCACCAATTGCCACGGACTGCCCCTTTCAGCACCAACCAGCCCCCCGTTGTGGCGTCCCCTCCACTGTCAAATTACCAGGGCCGTCCCGTCTGTAGTCTCCATCCCTCAACGCCCTCCTGGCTCAACCGCTGAGTGTTGAGCTTAGACCCCTGAACGCCTCCTGGGCCACCTCAGCCAGACTCCATCGGTACAATCTCTCACCGAGAAGCCCCGAGCTTTGGTTTTGCGACGCAAGGGTTTTTTTCGCTTGTCGTTTCTTGACCTTGGAGGGGTACAACGAGAGCTTTGAGAGGCTAGAGGAGGGTCAGGGGCCTGTGCGCGAGCTCAGCTTTTTGTCGTTTTCGCGGCACTTGTTTGTTCTGCCGACATGGATCCTTGCGACGTTTTGAAAGCTTTGGGGTCAACGGTTGCGTCTCCAGTAAACATGGAAATTTTTACACAATCGAGGCAACGCCATCACAACCAAGTTAGAGGTCAGCAGCGTCGACATCCAAGAATACTAAGTAGTTGACAGTTTATCAATTGACGGCAAAAGACGAGTCAACCGTAGAGTTGTTACTCCTGACACTGACAGACTTCAACACATATATACACACACAAGCAAATAGACACAGAGACATAGAATACTATCTGTTAATTCATTTCATTTCAGCCGCCGCGCCTGCGACGGCCTGCTCATTACCAAACGAAAACTGCCCCGTTGTATTGTACAAGTGCCATCGAGCTGGCAATCCATTCTGCCCATCTCCTGGCTGTCCCCCTCGTATTCCACAACATGTCGGCCTCGCCTTTTTCACTTCCTGTTTTTATCCCCTTACAGCTTCTTGACGATCTCGGCCCACTTGTCAGTGGAGAAGGACTTGGGTCGCTCAATGGGAGCACCGAAGGCGCGGTCAATGATGAGCTGGGGAAGGACACCGATGGCGCGCGACACACCGAACAGGACGGTGTAGTAGTTGGCCTCGGTGAGACCGTAGTACTGGAGGAGCACACCGGAGTGGGCGTCGACGTTGGGGTAGGGGTTCTTGGTCTTGCCGTGCTCGGTGAGGACCTGAGGGGCGATCTTGTACACCTGGCTGACAAGCTTGAACATGGGGTCGTCGGGCATCTTCTGCTGAGCAAAGGTGCGCTGAGCGGTGTAGCGGGGATCAGTCTTGCGCAGGACAGCGTGGCCGTAGCCGGGGACGACGCGGCCAGCGTTGAGGGTCGACCAGAGGTAGTCGGTGATGGCCTTGTCGCTGAGGTCGTCGCCAACAGACTTCTTCATCTCGGTAAGCCAGTTGAGCACCTCCTGGTTGGCCAGGCCGTGCAGGGGACCGGCCAGACCGTTGAGACCGGCGGCCAGGGAGAGGAAGGGAGAGCTGAGGGCGCTGCCGACGAGGTGGGTGGTGTGGGCAGAGACGTTGCCACCCTCGTGGTCGGTGTGAATGGTCAGGTACAGACGCATGAGCTCGACAAAGTCGGCGTTGTCGCCAAAGCCGAGCTGGTTAGCAAAGTTGAACGAGTAGTCCTTGTCCTTCTGGATGGGAGCGACCTTGCCGCCCTTGAAGACGTTCTGGTAGATGCGCGAGGCAATGTTGGGGAGCTTGGCAATGAGGTCCATGGAGTCCTCAAAGGTGTAGCCCCAGTACTCCTTCTTGTTGATACCCTTGGCGTAGGCCTTGGCGAAGCTGGAGGTGTGCTCGAGAGCAGTGACGGCCAGAGAGAACTGGGCCATGGGGTGGAGGTCGGTCGGGCAGTGGTCGATGAGCTCCTCGACGAACTTGGGGAGATCGGAGCGGGCAGCCCACTCGGCGGAGAGGTCGCGGACCTGCTGCTCGGTGGGAACCTCGCCGGTCAGGAGAAGCCAGAAGAGACCTGGACGATTGGCGATTAGTATACTTCACCATCACATTGCTGCGCGCAAGCATCTGTACGCTTCTGGTCTACTCACCCTCAGGAAGAGGCTCCTTGCCACCAGGAGCCTTGGGGAGAAGCTCCTGGCACTCAGGGATGGTCTTGCCACGGAATCGGATACCCTCCTCAGCATCGAGGACGGAACCCTCCCAGACAAGGGCCTTGATGCCACGGGCACCACCGTAGACCTGGTCGAGGGTGACCTTGTCGACGACCTTGGAGCCATGCTCCCTGCGAGTGTATGTCAGCGTCCATGCTCAGATATCAATTGGCTTTTTTTCCCCTAGGGCTTGCAGGTCCAAGCTTGGAGGGGCAACTCCCAGCGTGGCCGAGCGTCGGCGAGGAATAAGCCGAAGGAAAGAGAATGCGACTGACTTTCGGAGGGCCTTGACCTGCTCAATCTTCTCGGGCAGCAGCTCGGCGAATCGCTCCTTCAGGGTCTGCGACGAGAGCAGTCAGCAATTGTTTCGTCTATAAGAGCCAATGGCAGGACAAGCCACGGCTACCGTTGAGCTCGGAGAAGAGAGGCCCGAGGCCAGGCAAACATACCTGAGTCTTGGCCGAGTAGCATCGCACGGCGTTGAAGGCAGAGCCATTGATGGCAGGGGAGCGGAGGGAAGCCCGCAGGGCAGCGTTGCTGAGACGGGCGACAGAAGCCATTGTGAGAGGATGTGATGGAGACGAGGTGAGCTGGAGAGAGGAACAGAGCAAGATCAAGTGGCGGAGATGCCGGGAGAGGGGAGGAGAAGTATATGAGAGAGGAAAGTTAAAAAGGGAAGGGGAGGAAGAGGTTCAAGTAAAAAAGGCGCAGTCCTGGCAGGCTCATGGACGGGAAGGGCAGAAACACATTGGCGCTGGGCTTGGTCTTTTTGGTTCAGGTTTGTCCCGCCCCGGCCGACGACGCTGCCTGTGACCCTCCACTACTCGCTCTGAACCTCGGGGACCGGGGGGACGGGGCCCGTGAAGCATGGAGCAAGGCCCCGTGGATGCGTGGAGCGTGGGGACACCAGGTTACGGGACTACGGGGCGGGATTACAGGTTTGCTCCAGGGATTTACAGGGGGCCGCAGGGCAGCGCAGGCCAGTTTTCTCTCCTCGTCTGCGCTTTTTGTGCCTCCCAGTGCCATCCATTCGTCTTGGTGCAGTCGATTTCACAGGGATGGTTTCTCTGGGGACGGCCAGTGAACGCGCTGCCCGGGGGATGTCCATGTCCATGTCCAGGGCCATGCACATGGATCATGATGGGTGGCTGTTTGAAGAGAAAAAGAAAAGCGACATCGCTCTTCGCGGGGACGATGAGAATGTGCCACATGGGGAAATGCATCATGGATGCATTGTACGTAGCAGAATCGAGCCCAGTCCAATCCAACCCATGATCCCATCAAATCCCTCCCTTTTCGCCTGCTACGGTCCCATCCCATACCGTGGCATAGGTTGTGGCCAGCAGCCCTCCTCTTGACGTGCCCAGCTCCGATTCCGTCATCAATTGCCAACAACTCCATCCCTGGTGACCTCCCGGATGTACATGTCCAGCTGTCCTTTTCTCTCTCAATTTTTTTCTTCATGCCCTTAGTGAGGTTGCACACGCTGAGCTAAGGGACATTGCCGCGGGCCTACCGCCCCCATTCTGCAAAGCCCCAAAAATTTCCATCCAATCCGTATCTCGCTCCCCCGACTATCCTCCTCCAATTCGACGCCCTCCCCCAAAAAATGGCCGAGATGTAGCCCCAACACCCGCCATGGTTTCCAAGGTACATCGTCTGGGGTTGTGTTGGCCTGCCGGCAAATGCGCTGGCTGACTGGGTTGAGGGAAGGGTTTAGATCTTTGGCTGCAGCTCTGCTGAGGAACAGGCCCTCAACTCAGCTCACCCAGCAGTAGGAGAGACAGAGCTTTGATTGAGGTGACGTCTGTTGAGGGCCCATCTCCGACTTCGTAGCGAGGGCGTGGAGAAATTTTGACACAGGAAACCCAAGGGTACATTCGAGATCTTTGGTGACCAGGCCCCGTGTCCTAGCAACTCCATCATGACAACTGCGCCGTACCGGTACATCCATTTTTTTTGCCCGGGGTGCAGCAACATCCCGCTCCCTCATTTTGCGGTTATCCGTAGCTCTGAGAAGAATAGGTACATAGCAAGAGCTTCGCCCCCCATTCGAACGAAGAAGTGGAGGTGTTGTTTCGTTCATGCTTCGGGGGACCTCGGCCACATGTCTGCTTGCTCTGGCCTTGTCATGTTTGACGTCAGATGAGTTCCTGCTAACGTAGCAGAGCATCGTGGATGCCGGCAAGACTGTCAAATGGGTGGCCAATCTGTCCCTCCAAGCCCTGCCTGTTTCTGCCCTAGTCCTGGCAGCCAAGCTCGCTGTGTGGGCAATCTTGAGTGGAGGACGCCCGGATCTCCCGCACTCCATTACCGTCACCGGGCCTCCGAGCCACCACCGCAAGGCCTCGGAGTGCCGAAAACTCCCCTCCATCCGGGCAGCTATCCATTGCTCTGGTGCTGGCGTGAGGAGAAGCAGCTCAATTGCCCCTCACGTTCTCCGATTGTCCTAGCTGCTGGCGACTAAAAGAGTCGAACGCTCCCCCAATCCGATCTGAAAGCTGTCATGCCCTGTTTTTTCGTGTGAGCACGACAGCATGTTCATGACAGGGTCTCCGATCACCCGGCCAGCTCGGTAGTGAAGAGGCCAAAATGAGCTTCCATCGTCGGCTATTCCTCCAGCCTCTAGCCGCCCTGCCCTCCAGCGTAATCAATTGGCCTCTGACTTGTTGTCTCCGCGCTCTCGTTCGCCTCTATCCAACAGAGATGCCCTTTTTGTATCGTGGGCCCTTGCGATTCCATTATTAATTGTCAGCCATGCATCTCACGGGGCGCCTGGTGGCCCAGGCCGCTCAGCACACAGAATATCCTTGGTCTTTTTGCAATGGGGACCGAAAACCGGGCGTCGTTGAAAACAACGCACGCCTCTCTTTTTTATCTTTTACCTCTTGGCTCGGCCAAAATTCGCGCTGTGGCGGGATCGCCTTCCGTTTGAAGCATGTCCGCTTGGTTGTTGTTTGTTTGTTAGCGCCCAATCAGTCAGAGAGGAGCCTGTCGGGTTCAACACGGACATATCGAACTCTGCTGTTGTATACACGTGACTTTTCTCCACCTTGGGTACTGCAAGATTTTCAACTTGTGAGGCGTGTTGCGTCGGAGAAACCATGGCAGGCCAAGAACAAAGGCTGCCTCTTGACCAACCGCGGCTCTCAAAAGCTGGCCCCACCTGTCACGCTCCCTTTGCCTCACCTTTTCTCCTCCGTCCCCATCACTCCATCTCGTCACCTCGACAAAGCATCAACAGTCTGCGCATCAACGACACCGACGCTCATCAGAGCGACATCCGCCATCTCCTGCGCTGTTCATCTCGTCGTGCCTTCTCTTCGACTTTTGTCTAGTACTGACGGCCCTCGGTCAGACGGTCTCGTTGGCGCTCGCCGCTACGGATCAACGTTTCAGCATCTTGTGACCTTCGTCGCGCGCTCCTGACGCAACAGTAGAAGAGCCTTTCTCGCGCAAGTCGTACCATACCGTACCGTACTCCTAAGGTCTGCCTTGTCTTGTATTTGCGCGACGCAGATTCTTTGATCTCGTACACATTATTCGCCAGTCGCGACTGCGTAAAACAAGAATCCCAGAGCTGTTCCGTGCCTGACAAACGCGGCAAAAAAGAAAAAACAAAGACTCCGCAGTGGGAAATCTCTTTTTGCCGTTGTGCTCTCCCGTGCTACAGGATTCTGCAAAAGTGGTATCGCCCACTTCTGGACATCTCGCCCTGGACTTGGTCCTTCCTGGAGTGCATCCTTTGAGGCATCGCGCGTAGTTCGTGGGCTACTCCAGTTTATCATCGCACCATGGCGTCCGCAGTCGCGGATCTGGAGGCCGGCCTCCAGGCCATGCTCAACCTAAAGCCACCAGGCGTATCAGGATCTCGCATCACCAGTTTGACATCGCTCTGCGTATCCAACATCGAGGTAAGGCACTCCGCCAAGCCCCCTCTGCTAGCTCGCTTGTTCTGCAGCCACTGACCTGTTTGCTCTCTTAGTCCGAATCGGTTCTTATCCAGAAAATTTACACACACTTCAAAAAGGCACCGGGAACGCACAAGTTGGGGGTGCTCTACGTCGTAGACTCTGTAACCCGGAAATGGCTCGAACAGGCCAAGGTTCAGGCACAGGCAATAAACAGCTCTGCCCAGGATGGAACTTATGCCGCTGGCGTCCATCGAGTGACGGAACTTATGCCCGTTTTGATGAATGACATCTTGCAAACCGCCCCGGAGGAGCAAAAGGTACGCATCTTTGAACTCGCAATATCACATTTCTGTAGCTGGCATCGAGTGCCATATGACGTGCACCGTGGAGCAGCATTGAAGGCGCCATGCTGGCGGCGTCTTGTCATGACATACCTGATTCCGTATCATTCTTTGGACCGTAACTCACACATTATCCAACGTGCAGGAAAAGATTAAGAAGCTCCTTGACATCTGGGAGAAGGGCCAGACATTCCCTATGCCAATGATTGAGTCTTTCAGGGAAAAGCTCACCGCACCACCACAGAGTACGTTATCCCTCGGACAGTATCTCGCCGGGCCCCAATGCCTGGGCGGCGGTACTCACCTCTTGTCTCGAGAAGGACCTTTTCATCTGACCTTTGTGATGTCACAGACCAGTCAACGACCCCTCCCGGCAGCCCGCCTGCAAGCGTCGTAGCCTCTTACCACACCAAGCCGACTCCTGCACCAGCTACCGCGGCTCCTCCGGCCCCCAATGGTTCGTCTATCCTTGAGGCTCTGGCCAATATCGCGCGCCAGAATACCAGCGCCCCCTCGGCCAATCATTCCCTTCCCGCTCCTACGGCATCGTATAGTCTGCCGGCCCCCGGGCCGCCGCAGCCAGTATCATCAGCTCTGCCACATGTGTCGTATCCCCCGACATCGCAGCCTGTGAATGTGCCGTCTCTTCCCTTCGGCCTCCCGCAGATGCCGGCCCACAATGGCCTCCCAGGTGCTCTACCGAACAATGCCAGTAATCCTCCCAACCCGGTCGCCGGGGCCGTACCCGGGGCGCCCATTCCCGGTGCTTCAGCCCCTGGACTGGGTCTTGATCCCAACACGCAGCAGCAGATTCTCCTTATCAAGGCGCTGGCGGATCAAGGCGTTCCATTTGAGAAGATTCCGGCTCTGATCCAGAGCATGGCCTCCGGGCCTGGGGGTGCTGCAGGCTCTCCTGCTCAGCAGCCTCTTCCGCTTCCACATAATTCTCATGTGCCTGGACAGCCAGCATGGGGTGGCCCCTCGGGGAAGCCAGATGAATCACGTGACCGAGACTATGACCGTATAAGATCTCCCCCTAGATACCATGGCCGATCTCGATCAAGGTCTCCGGACCGTGGCTGGAGTGCTCGTGGCTCGCCTCGCAGTGGACGTGACCGAATGGACTACGGCCATGACTCCCCCAACCGCGGCCGTCATGATGACCGGCGCGGAGGAGACTATCGCCAGCGCAGTCCTCATGGACGCCGTGGCCGAAGTCCGAGCCCACCCCACGATAATGCCCAGACGGAGAAGTGGATTGAATTCGACCCGAATCTTCCAGCAGGACACATCAAGGTCTACAGCCGAACCTTGTTTGTGGGCGGAGTAACGTGAGTATATGCCGGCACCCTCTCTTCGGATACTGTGTTTACTAACCAGGGATAGATGCTCCGAGAGCGAATTGCGCGCCATCTTTACCCGATATGGCACTGTACAGACATGCATTGTCAACAAGGACAAGCGACATGCATTTGTCAAGATGCTTACCCGTCGCGATGCCGTTAGCGCAAAGGACGGCACTGAGGATTCCCGAAATCTAGAGGTGCCCCTTCGTGTAAGTTCCCGTTTACTTCTCCTACTAAACATGGCTTGATCTAACTGTTTCACAAGACTCGCTGGGGTGTTGGCTTCGGTCCTCGAGACTGCAGTGACTATTCGACGGGCATCAGCATAATTCCCATCCACAAGCTGACGGAGGCTGACCGGAAGTGGATGCTAACTGCTCCCTTCGGCGGCAGTGGTGGACGCCCCATCGAGACGGGCCTCTGCGTAGAGGAGCCTGACATCGAGATAGGAGCCGGCGTATCGTCCAAGGCCATCAGCCGGCGGATGCAGACCGACAAGGGCGGTAGCAACGGACCCAAGTCGACCCGTAACCGGGATGAGGACCTCTCCCGATGGCGCCGGAGCCGAGAGAACGGCCACCCCAATGGGGCCCACCACCGCCGGGATGACCACCGGGACGGCCCCAATCATTCGCAGGGTGCGTCGCCGGCGTTCCCGTTCGGCATCGGCACCCTGCCCAACGGCATGCCCAACTTTCCCGCCGGATTCGCGTTTCCGGATCCAAACTCGGGCAACTAGAGGATTGAGAGTTGCAAGCAGTTACGTAGATGATACCCCGGAAAAGGAAAAGGGAGGACATTGTGTTTTTACTTGCTTTCTCTAGTCTGCACCCACCAAGGTGGAGGGCGGCAGAGGGCGTTGGTGGTATGATTTGCATCGTTTCGTCCAAGCAGCGAACTTGGGCAACCTTGGGTTCTGGCATTAAGCAGGCAAGCAGGCAGACAGGCAAGCAATCACGGTTGAACAGGTTGACCACGCATGCAGCGGTTGGCGTCTGGGCTACCGGGGACGTGGCTGAAGCTATGGGTAGCGAGATTGGCTACAACAATTAAAAGTACTTTTGATGTTTAATACGAGTCATACGTGAAGGGTTGGTGAAGTCTTGAGTGAAGTCTTGGATGAATCTTGAGGTAGACGTATGTAGATGTTGAACTGCCGTGATGTACTTTGTACGTGTCTCGGACTACGAAGGCCAGGATGCATCTTGACGAGTCATATCAGCTCTTGGGAGTGGTTGTGTATGTCGTAAAGGGGCAAGTTGAGTGGTGTAGACGGTGATGGCTTCGAAACACGAGATGTAGTTCACTGTTGATCGGCGGGTGTTCATCTGACAGGCCATCCGGGGAAGCTCCCTAGAACTAAGCTTAACCTCGAAGCTCCCATCGTGTCTCGGTAGGGTTCTCCCAGGCGTAGTCTAAGACGGCGTAGTTCACGACAAACGTCCGAGCGACAGTCTATCCTGACTCCTTGGTCGATCTGACCCCCCGATCACGCACCACGCGCATGAATTAAAGACAAGCTTAATGTCCAAACATGAGCACACTGCCGACTAGAGCCATGATCTACAGGGCGGACTCTGCTAGGTGCCGTGATTACGCCCAAGCCTTCATCACGAGGCTCGATATAGGGTAGCGTCGAACCCCTTTAAGAAGCCCATTTCGATCAGCGTGTTTAATTTAACGTGTATGCGCGGACACGAACACCTGCTTTCCCTAGACTCGGCCGATTTACCATCATGTATTACTCTTCACTCGCGCCGTCTTGGGGGTTAGAGTCCCCATGGGGTTACCATTGGCGATCTGGGCTCGTGCCAAGCCCAGCAAGCGTCGTCGTCGTCGTCGCTCAGCAATAGGGGTTCACGATGTCCTAGATTGGCGACGGCACCGCGATGTTCGCTTGGCAAACTGCGGATCTTGGCTTATCTGGTAGTTGCAGTCTGTCATTTCTATTATGGCCGTGGGCTTAACAGGCGTATATGCGTCCAAGTATTTCAAGGACCCATGAATGGATGCTGTTTCTCCGGGCAAGCTAACGCGTAAATACACCGAGATGAAGACGCGCTATTGAACCCTCCCCAATTATCACCAACAAGATGCTCCAGGTTAGCACTGGTTGACTCTGATGCCCATGGACGCCAAGAGATTCAGTCTCAACTCCCAAGGATCGCCAGTCACGCAGCGGGCGCAGCTCGTTATCCCTCACGCCTCTCGTACCAAACAGATTACAGATGCCTCATTGACTAGAAGCAGCTGAGCTGGAAACTAGACCCAGAGCAACATCCCCAATGCATACCAGCCATGGCCCTAAAAATAAAAATTGAACAAAAAAAGGAGCCCGAGCTGAAACCACGACCGGGTATCGTCTGCGTAGCATCCCACACCCCAAGCATGCAGCAATTTTACTTACATACCCACCGTTATCAAAGTCGTGACATGAAAAACAAACTGGTTCGGTTCCTGTCAATGACTGACCTAGAGATTAGTAGAACCCACCCGGGGATACCCCTTCGCGCACCGGGCAGAAGATTACTGCAGCCAAGAGTAGGAGAGTACCCAGCAAGCACTCGCATGAGCCTAGAAAAGCAAAGACGGGAGGCTCCAGTAGCTTCCGAGACCAAGGACCCTCAATCAAACTTGCAGCATTCATCACGCACAGCGGAAGCCGCCGACTCGGATCATGGCGAAATCCTCGACATTGTCACAACAAAGTAAACAAGAGACATAAACCAGATTGACTCTGATAGGACCTCGTCGCACCAAAGGAGGGGACGAGAAGAGGGAGGAATCGGGACCAAACAACAAAAAGAAGCAAAAAAAAAAAAAAAGTGGACTGATCGATGGAGATGGTGTCCGGAATTCAACTCGGCCGGTTTGCAACGGCCTGGTCCTGGCTGCACAAGCAGGAATGCTGGACCCTCGACCTGACATGCATACACATACATACAACATGCATGTATTTCGATGCTATGGCTTCTTCTGCGCACTCGCAACAGTCCATATGAAGATCCGCGCGAATGGTTGCTCATATGCGCCACTGGTCCGGCCGGTCAAGATAGTGTCATGGCTGACCTATCCCGTATGCCTTCAACACCATCTTCCCTGCCTTCCACCGGCGCCCAGAGCTCCTCAAACACTGAGCATGGGCAACTAGGGAGATGCGACGTGGTGCATGGGTGGCGATCAAAGCCAAGAGGGAAAATCGAAAAAACCTCGCACGCCCCTTGCCAACACCTACACAGCCAAGAGCCAAGAGCTGCCTGCACAAGATTTAGCATCGGTAGTCTCCGTCTTGGGAGTTTCTTGGGTGTTTGTATGATCCACGTCGCCAAGAGAGACGGGTTTGATAGGGCTGTGGACAAGAATGCGCGACTTCTTGTTTCGACTTCAGGCCAGAAGACACGCCCGTCAAGTCAACAACAGGATACGGGGTTCAAGATCAACAGCTGTACTACCAAATAGTTGCAGGTGAAACGGACGCGTAAACACCAAATCCAACATGACGAAGACTCGTCGTCAACTGCTGAGGCTTTTTCCTAAACTCATGCAAGCACAGCCTGGATGCATGAACAAGGCGGTGACTTGCTTCGTATCAAGTCGATCAAGATAGACAACTGACGACGCACCCAGGTCACTGATCTTCGTAGAACTGACACGAATAGATAGCTTCTTGGCTCGGAAACATCCGCGCGTTCGAGGTAAACAGGGACAATAGGAAATGCATCTCCAAAACAAGCAACCCTAGACAAAGGCTGTTGCATCAGAGTACACCGTTGCGTCGATAAGAATAGAAAACATTCGGCGTAACGATTAAGCAAAGGAAAGCGTGAGAAGATAGGCCAGAACCAGGCCGCCATCTGTCCAGGGCTTGTATGTACGTCCCGTGAAACTAGGTTCCCGCGTCGTCTTCCCGTCGAGGTCTCCCCAACTTGACTCAACCTATCTCGACATCCCCAGTGCGGTAACCCCCACAGATGACCACGGCCCGCCGGTCAACCGGCAGGCTGCGCAATGCACGCTTTTCCTGGGGTAAGAGAGCAGTGCCAAAGAGGGAGGGAGGGGAAACCTCGAGGGTTGGCCAGACTGGCCATCCTCGTGGCGTGGCCCGCTGCTGCGCGGATGTGTAAGAGTCCATGTAAGTGTGTGTGGCTGCCCGGTGTGACAATGAATTTGATGTAGCGAAGCGCCTATTCTCACAGAAATTGCCTGTGTTTGTTCAACGGCCGAGGCAAAGATGTTTCATCAACCGGTCGTTTCCCGCCGCACAACTCTTGGCATGTTCGGAGTGATGGAAGTCGACATTGGCTCACCGCACTCGGGAGTCACCGTCACGGACACCAATCCACCACTCACACTCATCATTTGCGGATACAGTATCGTGTATTCCCCCCGTCGCCAAGTCGCCAATTGTCCATCAAAATCTCAGCATGGCGGACGGTCGCAGAGCTAGTACCACGAGCAGGTGTCTTGGGGTTTTCTTGGTATCCCACAGTGTCGCAGGGCATCGAGCTGGTCTCTGCGGGCCAAGACCTGGGGTATGACAAGGCGCCCTTGAACATAAGCAACAAGCTGCAGCGCAGTATCAAACCGCCTATAGGAGTAGCAACAACATTTCATGTGAAGGATGTATTCGGCTCCGCCTTGTCTAGGTATCG
Source organism: Fusarium sp. JS1030 (assembly GCA_000966855.1). NCBI lineage: Eukaryota > Fungi > Ascomycota > Sordariomycetes > Hypocreales > Nectriaceae > Fusarium > Fusarium sp. JS1030. The sequence goes on along the minus strand of JWIW01000095.1, from coordinate 799,028 downwards.
GCTGCGAGTCGCAAGACGCGCTTATTCAGTTCAAGGCACTTGTTCCCAATGCCGACGAGTAGCCTCTCAGCTAGTCAGCCGCGTCAAGAGCAGCATGGGCGTGCTAGCAGCCCGATATAGCCGATTGAGAGATTTGATGGCGCTGCTCATTCTGACTGACCGCTACAGCGGATGGATATGGGTAGTGAGAGCCTCCGCGGGCAGGGCAGGGTGGTCGATGGTACTCAGACGGCCAGTAGCGGCGAGACTTGCGCCATATCAATTCTCCCATATGGACAGCTCTAAATTGTATGAGTGAATTAGTTGTCGCGATAGGATGCAGGGTCCTCTGGCAGCCTCGGATCCGTCCATCCACCCATGGCTGGGCGTTAAAGCTCCAATTTTCCCACCCTCAACCAGCCAGCCAAGCCAGCCGGGATCCATCTCCATGGCGCTCCACATCAAACGTTTGGAAGCCGTGGCAGCCTTGGGATGGAGCCTCTTGTTCGATTGCGACGTGCGCACAGGTGCCAATAAGAGTTGACCGCCAAAGTGCCGGTCTTTCGTCGATCACGCCTGACCTGCCTCGTACGGATTTGGACTTCCCCAAGTCCCAGGCACGTCCCCTAAGGGCCCGGGATGTGGCGCGCAAACACTCGAGTCAGGACAGAGCCTCTAGCACCTCGATACCAGCTCCGCACCGTTGTCATGCAAAACGTAAAAGAAAAACTTCTCACGCCAGCAAAATCACTAGCTCATCCTGTCCCGGATATGGAGATGCGCCTGTCATCAACACGGCAGGACATCAGAGACAAGACCCAGATCGAGGCCTGGTTGTCATCAAACCAGAGATGCCACCAGTGCCAATTGAGCCAAAGCGGACACCTCATTACTGAATATCCGACGGACTTGTTTCAGGACAAAGGTAACCCGCCGACGTCACCGTAGCCTTTTTTTGTTAGTGCTTCGTATCAAGTAAGAGTAAAAGAAGAAAAAATGTTGTTTTCTCCCAATTTCCAGCGCCCCAAGCGAGAAATCCACGCAGCGGGCATTGACATCATACTCGAGGACGTTCTGTGGGCTTGCCGATTCGCGATTGATTTAAGAGCCTGTCGTTCGGGAGCGACGGCACGGATAGATAGGATATTGGATGGACATGAGAATCGAGATGATCATGGGCGAATGGCGCCCTGTTTGGGAGAGCCTCATTTGACGGCTGCAGATGCGGCACAGGCTAACAAGGTAGCAGAGCCAACGGCATCGCAGATAGTCATTGGCAAGTGATAACAGGTGGGTTGTCATCAAAGTCCCAGAGCCACGTAAAAGAAAAACAACAAGAAAAAGCCGCGCTTGGGGCCTTCTAGCTTGGAGCGCCTAGCGCCTTTGCGCCTTGGGGGAAGTAATGTCCGACAAGTGACAGGGCTCAGGCCTGGACTTTTGACTTGAGTGGTTCTCTCTGGACATGAACAGGGCACGGCCAGCCGCGGCAAGTTCGTGTGCCAGAAGGGAAAAGGGCGAACAACGAAGTGGGCATCAGGGACTCCGTACTGTTGGTGGAGCTAATTGACAACAACCGTGCCAGCTGTTGACCAGAGTCATCGGCCCTAAGCCCTGGCTATGGCTGTCGACTCCGGTGAGGCTTTAACAGGCAGCCTGTTTCGCTGTGGCAGGCCCAGCCGCTGATGATTGACGGTCCGACGACTCCTAGGAGACCCAAGCCTCGAACTGCGCCAGATACAGACCCTTATTTTCGTACAGTGTGGCTCGGCCGGACAAAGTTGTACGCAGAGTGGATTTTCTCAAGGCCAACCAAGGGGACGACCGCGGCTCCACGAGTGCCGAGAGGTCGCGTGCGAGCCAAAATCGCTTGGATCGGTCCCCAGTGGGTCCTTATGCGGGCGTGTTGCAAATCCCTGCGTTTCGATTTGTGTCCCTGTTGCATTGGGGTCGTTGGGGTTTTGGAGATGGATGTCAAATTGGAGCTTACAGTCTCAAACAGAGTTGAGGCCAAGTCGATAGTTTGCCTCTGTAAGCTTGGATCTAGTGTCAAGGGTTCGAGGCTTGAGCGGTAGCAAAAATGCAAGTTTCGAGGTTCGCCTGCGCTGTAAAAAGCGAGACCGGGACCCTTGATGGATGACGTCGATATCCCATGCTTGCTTCGCAATCGTACTCGCCGTCGGCTTTATCACGGTTGTCCATCAGGAATACCTCAGCCCCGGGCGAGCAACGTCAGCTGAGGCGAGTACAAGTGCCTATGATGCTGTCCTCCATCGTCAATGGCCACAGAGTCCCTGTTCGTGATCCGAAAACGGGGCAAGTTGGAGGTGAAGATTGGCATACGATTATGCAAAGCCCATGCTTCTATGGCGTCTATCGGACGAACAGTACCGCCCCAGACTCTGATGGGACAGGAAAAGAACATGGCGGAGCGCGGGAAAATAGTCAAGCGACCAGGGCCCCAGGAAGCCAGCGCATGTCAAGGTTCCTTCGACTCGATCGAGGGAGGACTTTGGACCAGTAAACAGCAGTTCCCCCACAATTGTGCATTATTGCCAAGACGACGCGGAGTGAGGCGACAGTCTTGCTGGTGCGGTCTGGGGAGCCGGAGATGCGAAGAATGAGATGGGAAGAAGAAAAGAAGCCGGCCGGTCGTATGCACCTACCTTAGACTAACAGTCGGTGCCGTGGCTAAGGTAGGTACCTACCTAAGGGAAGGTGTCGATGTGTGGACAAGGGAAGGTGCCCACGATACTTCCATATTCGGTAACTGCAGAGAGAAGAGGGACGGGAAGCACCAACAAGCTCATCGTCATATCCCTCACGGCACAGTCCTTCTGTCATTCAATTAAGGTGCGCTACTAACTAAACCTAGGCATGTTACCCGTAAATGGTCAATGGTGAGCAGCCATCGATGAGAGCACACGTATCAGACAGAGTGAGCGATATTGGCAGAGTCTAGGTCGAGTCCATGGGCTTGGGTCGTTTCAATGGTGGTCAATTCCCGCATAGAAGCTGCTAGCCAATCATGACGGCCAATTGGTGACTTTTTTTTTTTTTGAGGCGCTCACCCCCAGGCTTCTAGCTCCAGCGCCTCCCGGGCGACCCCGGATCCGCCGCAAGGTCGAGGATGGGGAAGAGATGCACGAGCATGGAGTGAAGAAATGCCTCGTCCACTTGGCATCGCTAGAGGGGGTTGGATGGGGTAAAGGCAGAGAATGGATGGGATGGGATGAGATGAGACGAGCTATACGTGTACTTTATTCGTGGCTTCACGCGCGCATACGAACCATGTACTACATGTTCCCGTCGAGGCAATTAGGATGCACAATAGCGAGCTCTTGCGGGAAAATCGTGTTCCACGATGATAGACGTGCATGATGCAAATGTCCTCAAGCTCATCTGACCCGGCTCTGTCGGCGCGAGAGTGGACACGATAATTTGCGACTGCCTTTTGACTCTCTTCTCATTTCCTCTGCTGGATTTGCTGCCTTTCCTTGTTTGAGTTGGTCTGATACTAAGAATAAGACGTAGGGTAATTTGTACGTGTTCACTCGTGGGATCAGGACAACATCGCCGGCGGCGGATATCGGGTTCATAATGTCTTGCGTAAGAGTTCAAACAAGAACACGGGCGTGCGTCTCACAGAGTCGCAGGCGTTGACGTAGGCATATACACACAGCAGACAGATGATGAGCTACAGCCAGCCTGCAGAGAGGTGGGTGTACTTGAGCAAGACACTTGGTGCGTGAGCAAAGTAGATGGGGCTCAGGGAATTGCTGGGCAATGAACGACAGGCGCGGCAAAGGCTTGGTGATACCTGGGTCAGGTAACTCGGGTGAGCATGAAAGTATCAGGTCAGAGTCAGTCAGATCAACAATACAGCGGAGCCCAACGCCCATCCATTACTGACTGCCGAGGACGGTGAGTGACTCGTTGGAGACGGGACCGGCAATGAGCGATTCAGGGCCCCTTCGCTTTGACAACTTCAAACTAGTAACAAGGGGACTGGCTGTTACCGTACCCGTCAAATCCGTTCTTCTAGAGATCCCGGGAGCCCCAGCTGAGTTAGCCGGTTCACCGCGAAAGGACCGGGATTTCTCCTTCTATTGCCCTTTGACACACCGAGGGAACGGCACCAAACAAGGACCGACCGACGGGCTATCACTTGCCAACCGGAGGTCGCGGCCGCTCAAGCGCCGACCAGGCGAGCTTTCTGACGGCCGACGGAACAAAACGACCCCAGTTTAAGGTAAGGCCCCCACGGCAAAGCCGAAACGTGTGGTGGAAGCGGATGTGACAAGAAAAAACCGCGCGAGGAGGGCGAGGGCGAAGCCAGCTAGTCGATCGGGGGAGCAGACGCCGCCATTGGCCGCCTGCCGTCTCACCTTCTTTTTGCGCGTTTTGCCCGTTTGAACCAGTGGGAGGTTGGGGAGGATTCATTCCAATGACGTAGCCTCTGTTGGTGCTGGACCGCGCCGTTTGGCAACTCTGGGGCATCGACAGGGCAGCCCTGGAGCTGACCGGGCCTCTCAAGTTCGCTGTCGCTCTCGCTCATGGATATGGACATGGACATGGGGGAGGACAAACAAGTGACATGGACAACACGGGCCTGGATCGGCTTGGCTTGGCTTGGCTTGAGAGGCGACAACCGCCATCATGACCGTCGCAAGTGGCGGCCAAGCACCGAGCACCTCTTTCACGGGTTGAGCGTTGTGAGGCAATGAGACGGTTTTGGCGAGAGAGGCGGCAAAGGCGAGAGAGGGTCAGCATGGAACGGCCGGCTTCCAGAAAAATTCCAGGTGGGCTCCCCGGGCCACCAATCGAGCGTTTCCGCTCTCAGTCACGACCTGCGTGTGAGGCTTGGAAGCTATACGCGCTGGGTGTAAATGGTGCCGCACCCCGTGGCAGCTGACACAAATGCTAGTGCAGATCAAGAGGGAATGCGCGCCAAGACTGCACAAGCATTTATGTCGACAGCCAGGGCGTGCATTGTTTTTTTGCACTCTGCTAGACCAGCTCAGCCGACGTTGGCCATGGCTTATAGGCTGCCGTTTTGGAGATGGCTTCATCGGTTTGCCCACCAAATCGCCCGCGTTCACCCGCAGACCGGATCGAAGACGCTAGCGACGCCTCATGCGTGGAAGATTGAAGCGAATGGAGCAGGTGAGCTTTGGTCCTTCAAAACACGGGCACGGAGGCAGACCAGGCAAGAAACGAGCCTACGGAGGCCAAGACGATCCAGCCCAGGCGAGGCCCAGGGACCGACAGGGCTCTTTACGGCTCCCCTCTAGTGGAGGAAGCAATTCGCTTTCATCAAACTTCTGCAGCGAGTGTCCCGTACTGTCTCTCGCACCGTACGAGCCTTGCCAAGGCTGGCATGGTTCAACAGCTGCCGATAAGGCGATTGGACAAGGTTCCATCGACGGCACCATGACAACCAGTCAGCGGTCAGAATCTGAATCCGGGCATGGCCCGCAGAGGGTGCCGGCCAAATTCCTTGAGCAACCTGGAACTGTTCCGTCATAGCTGGCCATTGTATGACCAGGTGTAGGCAACGCGATACAAGTCCTTGTTGAGCTAGTAGAACCACGTCCTCATTGAATGGAGATGGAAAGCCAGCTCATTGTCGAAAAGGGGTATTATCTCGATATAGCTAGTACATCTGTGATATACAACTCATTTCAAGTCAACTTCTGAGAGGTGTCAGGTTAGTGACGATTGTTTCGACCCTAGGCGACGCTACAAGGTTGAGGTATACGGTAAGAAAAAAAAAGCGCCTGCGAGGGAAAAGCTTGGTATACGCGGTCGCTTGTCGCAAAATGACGATTGTCGACGCCTATTGAAACACGGCGATCCCGTTTCGGCCCTCTTTGCGACACGAGAAACCTACTTTGAATTAACCTTATGCTTCATGTGCTCGCAGCGACGGCAATTGGCTTTCACACGCACCAAGGTTGTCCTCATGTGAGGAGGGAGGGAGGACTAGAGACATGCGTCGTCGTCATCAGGCGGCGGATCTGTGAAAGCTGCCGCCCATCTCAGATTCTGGCGCCAATTCTCTGTCCCGAGGCAGATCCATGGGGTGGGCACCTGGGAAATTGAACAACGGTGCTTGCGCGCAAATCGCAATGGAACCTTTAGATAACGAACACGTACCAGGGGACGGCACAAGGCGCTCCTCCGGGCAATGGAAGGGAGAAGAGGTGGATTGATGATCTGAATTGCTGCAGTCTTCCGCGTGTACTGCGCAGCCAAGCTCAGAGTACGCAGCTCGCCTGCTCATGAGCCACAGGCCACGAGGACAGCTGCTTCCAGTAACAAGAGGAGCCCTTGGACGTGATATCCGAGTCAAGCTCCAAGCTTACTTGGATACCTAGCAAAGCCGCCCTTTGTCCATTGCCCGTCCACAGAGCGGAGCCTATAATCGCCGTCCCCCGTTCTCTCTCCGTCTCAGTATTAGCAACGTCTCCAGTGCCGCCAGTCGCGATTTTGCTGACCGCCGGGGCTGGGCAGTCCAGTGTCGTCATCCCTCGTGCTGTCGCGACCATCTCCAAGAGATTCGCAGAGAGAAGAAGCACATGGACATGGGGGAAGGGTCCTGGGATGGGGGTCCCATGGTGGAAAATCCCTCAGCGAGACGGGGAAAGCTGGGCGGCTGGTACAAGCTCGGCCAGCAATGACATACAGCAGAGGTACCGGGGCCCCAGCGGAGAGCCCGCGCCAGAGGTCGGTGGAGGACATGACACGCCGCAAGTATTCAGCAGGTCCAATGCGCGCAGGTAGGCACCCCAAACTTGTACCGGACTTCTCACTATCATGAGGCAAAAATGGCAGTGAGGCAATAGGCAGAGGACCGAGCTTCGATTGATGTGCATTGGATCCTGTGCAACGGAGGGTCCTCCAGGACGGAAGCCAGCGGGATCCGGGAGACGCACAGTGTTGCACAGTTCAAGTGTCAAATTGAGCAGCCGTGGAGATAGTGTTCATGAGGCAATAGAGACGACAATCAGGCTCAATTGGATACGAACCTGAGTCTTTGGCTCGCCTCGTCGTTTATTTTCTCTCGACTTCTTTGCCTCTATAAGGCCGGGCGGCAAGCGAGGTATCCCCGACCCAGGCCAGGAAATTCCCCCAACCCATGCTCGTGGTCAGCGCATCGGATTCGGCATTGCATCAAGATCAAAGGTAAAGAAAAAAGAGGCTCTTGGTTCACATGGGTTGTTGGTTGCCAGTTGTTGTCAGTCACATCAATCATACCCAGGCCACCCATCGTTCAAACATCAGCCATCAGCCACCAAGACAAGGAAGGGAGAGACAAACACTGTCCATCGTCATCAGAACCGTAGAGAAAGATGTGCCCGCATTCGAATTGTGTCTCTTGTTTACCTGCTCTGCCTGCCTCTCTTACCCGGGAGTCTTGGATCGCGTCCCTCCCCTCTCATCAAGCTCTCGCCGTGCTCCGCGGCGACGTGCCTCTGAACTCTCCACTCTGTTGAGATTACCGTCTTGTTTCCATTCCCCACGCTGGGCGACGCCACGCACTGTACAATCAGCGTCTGCACCTGCATGGAAGCACCTGGGCCGAGGACGAGTTTGACGAGAGACTGGGGCAAGGACAAGGGCAAGGGCAATTTCAATGGACCATGATGGTGGCCGGCCCCAGTGCAGATGCAGCGACCGACGTTTGGAGAGCAGACGGGGGTTAGAAACACTCCCTCGCACACAGGGTTGACCCAGCCAACACGCCCTGGTAACAGGATAAACAGAGAGCAGCAACGAGCAGAGGGAGAGACGGAGCAGCAGCAACAGCATTCAAACTGCCCTGCCCACAGTCCAGCCGACGCTACCAGGTGCGGGTAGTTAGCTTAGGAGCTCCTGCACTGGCGTGCTCGTTGGTGCAGATGCTAGATGGAACACACACTGTGGATGTGGATGCTACTGCGCTGTTTAGGATGAATTGATCAACGAACGGGGCCATTGTTGATCTGTTGTGTTTACTGTTGCCTTGTGATGGTGGTTGTTGCGGCTACCTGCTTGTCGTGCTCCCTGCTGCTGTCCCATCGCTCCTGACCTGAATTGGGGTAAGCTGTCCTCTGCTCTGCCCGCATTGAACGGCAATGAGAATATTTTCTAGCCATTGGGCCTTCCCATTGAGGTTGGCCGCGGTAAGAGCAAACGTGCTTTTACTTTCCCCGACTCAATCGTCAAGGACTACGGTGGCGGAGGGTGTGGCTAACACGGGAGAGAGGGTGTGATGACAAAGTAGTTGTCCGTACGTGCGTGGTTTGTCGCTATCTTTCGTCAATCCCGAGCTGCGTGCGGTTCAAGTCGGCGACGCAGAGAGAAAGAAAAAAATTGAGTGAGAAAAAAAAGGGACAAACGACATTGGCTACATGTTGAATTTGCGTGTGCATGAGCGAGGCAGGAAGCAGCAATGGCAGAGTGTAAAACAAAAAGGTGTGCCAGTGACTACTGTAGACTACTGGACCGGCAGGACCGTGACGCCCCAGGCCAATTCGTACCGTGATGATGACCTACCTGGGTGGCATGGTACTCGCTCGTACCTCGAGGGCGTTCCGGTCGTACCTGGAGACGGCATGGCCCTCATAACCTGGGGCACCTGGAGATTCCCAGAGGACCTGCGTGAGACTCGTGGGAAGTCACTGATGGGCTCCATCCACATGGGCACATCCCGGCCTGGGGACCCATCCAATTCTTTGGCAGTGGACACCATGTCGCCGTGGGACCCGTTTGCTGAGACCCCCGGTCCCATGCTCTGTCTCTCGCGGTGCAAGTGTGGCACCCTCCTTTCCAGACAAGGACGCAGAAGGCGCACAGTCAAAGGTGTGGATCCATCCGAGGACCCATCCACGACCGGGTGCCCACTAATTTGATCAGGGCCGAAAGTCTGTTGGCATGGGGCGTGCGCGGGTACTGGCCGGCAAGCTCGCCGGTAAAGCTGCTAAGCTCAGGCTCAGACTTCGCATGCTGCTGCCATTGAAATAGAAGCTCTCTCCCGCATCTGAATTCTCTCTCTTTCCTTTCCTCTTCACCCACGAATGCTTCACATATAAGCGACCCTACCTTCGTGCGGTGCTTGACACTTCTTTTTCTCCCCCCCTCTCCACTCAACCTTGTTCCTCTGTTTCTCTCCCCCCCTCAGCAGCTCGCCTTCAGCTTTATCCCTCCATTGCTGCTTACAGCCGCCCCTACAGACTCTATCCTACAAACCAAATCGCTCAAGCGCTTCGCCTGTCTCTGATCCCCAGCAATGGCGGAAGAGAAGGCTGCCGGCGCTCCTGCGCTGGATACCAACATTGAGACTGGCGGCTTCGACGAGAAGCGAGGACAGGTTCCTCCCCCCACCCACGCTCCCGCCAAGGGCCCCGCCGCCGACGACGAGGAACCCGATGAGGACATCGACGCCCTGATCGAGGACCTCGAGTCCGAGGATGGTCACCAATTCGAGGAAGAGGAGGAGACCCAGCCCGGTGGTGGCCGTGTTGTCCCCGAGGACATGCTCCAGACTGATTCTCGCGTCGGTTTGACCGAGTCTGAGGTCGTCCAACGTCGACGCAAGTACGGACTCAACCAGATGAAGGAGGAGAAGGAGAACCTCTTCCTGAAGTTTGCGATGTTCTTGTAAGTCCAATTCTTTACCAAATTTGATGATTTTTGGTCCAATTCTGGACCAAATTTGATGATTTTTGGTTCTTTTGAATCGTCAGAGAGCTAACTTCCTTACCGCGTGGGCCCGATTCAATTTGTGATGGGTTCGTCTCTCTTCTCTATTTTTCTCAGATTTTTTACGGTCATTTTGGTATAGTTACGGCCAATTTCTGATGTTGTTGATGTTGTGGTCACGACTCGACACAACACGATGAAATGCCACTTACACAAAAAAGCCGTGCCCCACTTTTCCGCACATCGGCCCCACACCATCCTCATACGCCGGAAATTGGATGTTCGTGTAAGCTAACAATCTTACAGAGGCTGCCGCCGTTCTCGCCGCCGGTCTTGAGGATTGGATCGACTTCGGTGTGATCTGCGCCCTGCTTCTGCTTAACGCCTGCGTCGGTTTTATCCAGGAATTCCAGGCCGGCTCCATTGTCGAGGAACTGAAGAAGACTCTCGCCCTCAAGGCCGTTGTCCTCCGTGACGGTACTCTGAAGGAGATCGAAGCCCCTGAGGTTGTCCCCGGTGATATCCTCCAGGTTGAGGAGGTGAGTGTAGACATGGACAATGCCCATTGACTTGTTGGTTGTTGGTGTTGTGTCAACTTTCGTCCCCAGACCGTCTGCCGAGTTCAATTGGCTAACAACGTCCCCAGGGTACTATCATTCCTGCTGATGGTCGCTTCGTTACTGAAGGTTGCTTCGTCCAAGTTGATCAGTCTGCTATCACTGGTGAATCTCTGGCTGTTGACAAGCACACTGGTGACAACTGCTATGCTTCTTCCGCCGTCAAGCGTGGTGAGGCCTTTGTGGTCGTTACTTCTACTGGTGACAACACCTTCGTTGGACGAGCTGCCGCTCTTGTGAGCCAGTCAGCTGGCGGAACTGGACACTTCACAGAAGTGCTTAATCTGAGTCTCTCTCTCCTTCATTGTCGAACTCTCAGCTAATATCAGATACAGGGAATTGGTTCGTTTTTCGTATCGTGGACAACCGGATCCGGTCTGAAGCTAACCGTGTCTATTTAGGCACGATCCTACTAGTTCTTGTAGTGGCTACTCTCCTTGTTGTTTGGGTATCTAGCTTCTATAGAAGCAATGGAATAGTGGACATACTCAGGTAAACAGAGGTCCTGGGGTCTAGATACCTTCTAGATACCTCCTGGAGAAGACACGGTACTAACGACATACTTAGGTTTACTCTGGCAATCACCATTGTCGGTGTTCCTGTCGGTCTGCCTGCTGTCGTTACGACAACTATGGCCGTCGGTGCTGCTTACCTCGCCAAGAAGCAAGCCATTGTCCAGAAGCTGTCCGCCATTGAGTCTCTGGCTGGTGTCGAGATTCTCTGCTCCGACAAGACTGGTACCTTGACCAAGAACAAGCTGTCTCTCGCTGAGCCATTCACCGTTCCCGGTGTCGAGCCTGATGACCTGATGCTTACCGCCTGCTTGGCTGCTTCTCGCAAGAAGAAGGGTATCGACGCCATCGACAAGGCTTTCCTTAAGGCCCTTAAGTTCTACCCCCGCGCCAAGGGTGTTCTCTCCAAGTACAAGGTCCTCGATTTCCATCCCTTTGACCCCGTCTCCAAGAAGGTTCAAGCCGTTGTCGAGTCTCCTCAAGGCGAGCGAATCATCTGCGTCAAGGGTGCCCCTCTGTTTGTCCTCAAGACTGTCGAGGAGGACCACCCTATCCCCGACGAGATTGACCGTGCTTACAAGAACTGTGTTGCTGAGTTTGCTACCCGTGGTTTCCGATCTCTCGGTGTTGCTCGCAAGCGTGGCGAGGGAGCATGGGAAATTCTAGGTATGAAGCCTCTTCTGTTTCTTTTTTGTCTTTCTTTTTCTTTGTACTGATTGTAATACCAGGAATCATGCCGTGTTCTGACCCCCCTCGACACGACACTGCCCGCACTATCAACGAAGCCAAGCGCCTGGGTCTCTCTATCAAGATGCTTACTGGTGACGCTGTTGGTATTGCTCGTGAGACGTCTCGTCAGCTCGGCCTCGGCACCAACGTCTACAATGCTGAGCGTCTCGGTCTCGGTGGCGGTGGTGACATGCCCGGTTCCGAGGTCTACGATTTCGTTGAAGCTGCCGATGGTTTTGCTGAAGTCTTTCCGCAGCACAAATACAACGTGGTGGAGATTCTCCAGCAGCGTGGTTACCTCGTTGCCATGACCGGTGACGGTGTCAACGATGCCCCTTCCCTGAAGAAGGCGGATACTGGTATTGCCGTCGAAGGTGCCTCTGACGCTGCTCGCTCTGCTGCCGATATCGTCTTCCTTGCCCCTGGTCTCGGTGCTATCATTGATGCCCTCAAGACTTCTCGACAGATTTTCCACCGCATGTACGCTTACGTTGTCTACCGTATTGCCCTCTCTCTGCACATGGAGATCTTCCTTGGTCTCTGGATCGCTATCCTGAACCGCTCTCTCGACATCGAGTTGGTTGTCTTCATCGCCATCTTCGCTGATATCGCTACCCTGGCTATTGCCTACGACAACGCTCCTTACTCTCAGACCCCGGTCAAGTGGAACCTGCCCAAGCTCTGGGGTATGTCCGTTCTTCTGGGCATCGTCCTCGCTGTTGGTACCTGGATCGCCCTCACCACCATGTACGCCAACTCGCACGACGGCGGTATCGTCCAGAACTGGGGTAACATCGATGAGGTCATCTTCCTTGAGGTCTCCCTCACTGAGAACTGGCTCATCTTCATCACCCGTGCCAACGGTCCCTTCTGGTCTTCCATCCCCTCTTGGCAGCTTGCTGGCGCCATTCTTGTCGTCGACATCCTTGCCACTCTGTTCGCCATCTTTGGTTGGTTCGTCGATGATGGCCGCACCAACATCGTTGCCGTCGTCCGTATCTGGATCTTCTCCTTCGGTGTCTTCTGCGTCATGGGTGGTCTTTACTACTTCATGCAGGGCAGCACCGGCTTCGACAACCTTATGCACGGCAAGTCGCCCAAGCAGAACCAGAAGCAGCGCTCCCTCGAGGATTTCGGTAAGTTTTGTCTTGTTTCATGCCTAGCCAATTCGGTTGCTAACTTGTATTCCAGTTGTGTCTCTCCAGCGTGTCTCGACTCAGCACGAGAAGTCTCAGTAAATAAAGATGGTATATACCCGGATCACCATCGGCCGGACTTTTCGCCTTCGCTTTGTCTAAATTTGACATGTACTACTCAATCGAGTACCGAAACTTTTGGTGCGGATGAGAGCTTTTCATCATACCCCTAGAGATCGTCTCTTAGACACCTAATAAATTAAAGTAAAATAAAATCTTGTGTGTCATTGATGTGATTCGACGTAATTCTTAACCCCTGTGAACATTGGGAAGCTTCGTTCTTGTCTTCTTCATTAGCCATATGCTTTTGGCTGCGTTATAAAGTGTCACGTGCTGGGAAAACCTCTCAACGTTTCATATTTTCAAATACTATTCACCTGATCCCAACGCAACCAGATGACACGAACGAGTCCGACCATGACTGGTCACTCACGACAAGATTCTAACCGGGTTCTCTTCCCCATTGACTATTGATATTCCTTGATATTACGTGGTCCTGCTGCTGGTCCTGCTCACTCCAGTATGAATCGTGAGATTCCGGGCTACTATTATGGTATCCAACAAACAATGCCACCTCCCTAGATCCATTAATAACGACTGTGCAGATCCCGAAAGAAAAAAGTACTTCAAGATTGAAAAATCACAGACGGCTCCTTCGTCGGCCGCATGGTCATCGGATGTTGTCAAGAGGCGTCGGATTGAAAACAAAACGCAGGAGGCGGCCCGAGACAGAGCACACCTATTACGAAATCACATCAAGCGACATTATGTTACCAGAGATGTCGTCGTATCTGGTCTGCTTTCTAGGGAGATTGGGATGCCATATGCCAATGAGCCTGGACGTGGGAGACTAGAGGATGGAGATCTTGGTGCTGCATCGTGGGCTGATGGTGTGGTGGCCAAGGGAAGCGTACCGTTTGCGCCCAGCTTCGCAAGGGCGCGGTATGCCAACATGCCGTGCTTTTATGTCGCCGGAGAGGATGAGAAGACGGGATTGGGGGCTGCATATGCCAGTAAGTCGTGCAATTTTGGTTGGCGGGCTGGTGTCTGACGTTGACTTAGCTTTGGACGAGGAGACGTTGGTAGGAAGCCATATTTCTACAGACAAGAATGACAAGTATACTGCCGAACCCTTTCAGTATTGCCTGTATGCTAACAACACATGGCAGAATACACTTTTCGAGGGACGCACCCAACTCTTCTGGCCGAGCTCTATCTTTCCGCACCGAAATGATCCGGTGCCCTCAGATGTCGTCTATCCAATACCACCGTCCTACACATAGAATCCTCTTGACGTCCCGCGAGCCTGATCATAGCTGCGGCGTGTACTTCTTCTCGCCGCCACTTTCAGATCCCGAGGACAAAACACGTCCTCACTGGCTGCTCGGCGAAAGTGTGTCTTTCTTGCAACCGCTTTCTCGAACGCTGCTGACCTTGATGTAGCAAATCACTACCAAAAACTGTCCATTCGCCATGGCCTCCACGATGAATGGGTCGTTCATAGCAGCACCCCTGCTCCTCCTTCCTCAGACTTGATCTGCGTCCTCGGCTCCAACAACGGTCTGTTCCAAGTCCGGTCCAACGAATCGTTATCCGCCATCGCGCCCAGCGTTACCCCCAAGGGCATGCACCTCCCGCAGGAGGTCTTTGCACAAGACTTCCAACGGGACAACCACAACATCCTCCTCGCAGGTGGTCGACAACCAAGGCTTTGGATCACCGACCTACGCGCCCCAGAGGCGCAGTGGTCATTCGCCAAGCACACGAGCTCTATCGCACATATCAAGAGCGTGAACCCGCATCAAGTCCTTGTGTCAGGGCTGAGGAACTCAATGGCACTCTACGACGTGCGCTTCCTCTCAATGAACTCTCACAGTGCAAAACCGCTCTTGGCGTTTCCGGAACATCGTAACGAGGCGCACTTTCACGTAGGGTGGGACGTTAGTCCAGAACTCAACGTCGTCGCCGCGGCGCAGGATAATGGAACTGTGAAGCTCTTTTCGCTACGTTCCGGACGTCGATTGCGCTGTGCGGGTGTGGACTCTATCAAAACCGATGCGCCGATCAAGGCACTCATGTTCCAGAAGATGCCAAGGGAGAGGATTCCAAGCTTGTTTGTCGGAGAGGGTTCATTGTTGAGGAAGTTTTCGTACGGTGTTGTGAAGTGGGAGGATGAGGCCTGACCTGGTAGTATCACGATTATCTTAAGCTCATTATAATTGTAATAGATTATTTGATGAGCATAACAGAATCATAGAGGGAGGTCTGGCAACGCTACATCCTAAACTTGGACGAACATTCATTTCTATACTTACCTTGACCTCTTGTTCTTAGGGAAGTTAAGAGGGATGCGATTAAGTTGGAGTTAACTGAGTTAACCATGGATGATCCTCTTGACAGCCCTTGGGTCTGAGGATCCCGACAATGCGCCTGCTAAGCTGAGCCAACGGCAGGAGCGAGCTGTTCCGTGGCAGATGAGAGTAAGAGCTCTGCTTGATTTACTTCATCTCTAGAGATTCCATCCAAACCAGTTGTTCTTTGCAAGCCAGTTGTGCTTTCATATGCTGCGCTAAGCGAATTGCGCTTTGTATCCCAAAGCCGTCACCATCTTTCATTGTAAACCACTTTCATTTTACAAACCGGTTGGTCCCTGAAACACTGAAAGCACGTTATCTGCAAGCCACGCCCCTATTCTCGCTGGCTATTGTCCAGCAAACGAACCGGCATCGCCTTACGATACGATGGCTGGGATTGATGTACTTGTTTGTCAGTTGCTACGAGGCTCAGCTGGTACAAGCTCTATCTTTCGCGCCCAGATTTGTAAACCCATTGATGGACATAATTGATACAAGCTCTTTGTCAAAAGTCTATGAGACTTATAGCCTGCCTGATCCATTGTTGGGCAAAGATTTGCAAAACTATGGTAACAATGTTTCGTGGCGGCTTGAATTGTATTGGCAAATGCATCACTAGTTACCAAGCTAGCAACTAGCGCATATAATACAAGGTAACCTCTGAGAGGTTTATCTGTAAACCAATCATGATTTGGCAACAATCGTCCAATCTTGCTCACAGCACTTGCATACATACATACGTACATACATGAATAATTATGAAACCCCAAATGACTCCAAAATGATACTGAACACCCCGGGGAACCCCACTTGAAGCCAAGAGTCTTTGTAAAGAATCGTGAATACTACGACCTATCCCAGAAAGAAGAATGAGGGTCTAAAAGGACAAAAGGAAAGTCTTACTTTCGCTTCTTGTGGCAACCATCTGATAGCTGGCCCATACAAGCACCATTTCACGCCCTTTGTTCGAATTACGCATACCGTTATCCACTTTCTCTTGAGGACGTCTTTATATGGTGTGGTGTGGTGGGAGGATAAGGATTGACCTGGCGGCATCACCACGGTGATGAGCTCATCGTAACCGCACTAGATCTTTTGAGGAGTGCAGTAAGAAGTAGTCAGCCAAGTATCATCATAATCGCAATAGGTATTTTGATCAGTACGGCAAGAAGAAACTAGACAATCAGAAAGCAGTGATATGATTACAATTAAAGAAAGTACTCTAGGAAAACCATCATGATACTTGGCTAAAGGAGATGAAGTCCTTCTGAGGACTGCTCTTCCGTGGTTAGCCCAGTCAACCCCAATCCGAACACTTCCCCCTCAACGGTTAGGACTCAGTAGGTTTGGGCACCCAACCCGCATCGCAACTTTCTTCCGTCCTATCCTCCACGCACTGCTTGCATGGCTCCGTCGACTTCAAGTCAGCACGCGTACAAGCGGTGCCCTTGCTTGCACAATGCGAACATCGCTTCTGGCACTTCCGCTTGTGTTCCCACATGACGGGCTTAGAAACGAGGTTGCCACAATCATCACACTCCTTCTTGGCCACCGGATCGGAAAAGTCGCCGCAAGTGAGACGCTTCTTCTTGCAGTTGTTGCATCTCTCACCACCCCCTAACCCCCTGTCCAACCCACCACCCTTACAAATCGTGTTGGTGGTCTCCCGGCAATTCTTGCATTTCCCCGGGCAATTTGCCTCGTGCTTTTTTACTCTGCGAAAACGGCGGTGACACTTCGAGCATTCACCCTGCTCATGAAGATCGCGGTCTTTCATCGGTGGTCGCTTGCATTCAAAGCCTGCGCGGGAACACTCACCGCACGGAGCGTTTTTGGACTGGCTCACACAAATCAACTTCTTTTCTATGCACCTGTAGCATCTGCCAATGCACTTCCTTTCGTGATTTTCCCTCATGTGGGTGGTTGAGCCGGGACGTTTACCTGGCGGAAGCTTCAGGCCGCAAGACGGACAGCCGCCATTGATCCACGGTTTCCTTGTCGAGGCAAGCCGTTTGCCTCGTGTCGGGTTTGCAGGACCTGCATTACCTAGGGCTAGTGAAGCTGTGCCATCTCTGGAAAGGATGGTGAACAGTTTTCCTCTGGTCGATTTTCCGTCCACACCTCGCAACTCGAAATCTGGGTGGTTATCGTCACCGTCACTGTCGTCACTGTTGTGACTGTCAGAGGTTGATTCCTCGCCTTCAGCGTCGGAAGGAATTGAAACTGCGTTGACGTGGCAAGCCATTAGAAGTTTGAAATTCTCAATGTGCCGGGGAGCGAGTGACCCAGTGGCCAGGCTGGCTGGCATGTCCTCCTTTGTCGGTTCAATGTCTGGTTGAGGCATCTCGTTGTGGGTTGAAGGAGGGACTACCCAGTCTTCATCGAGCAGCTCTAACTCTCTCCACTTGTCGGCGGTGCGTCGGGATATACCAACCCGTAGTTCGGTGCGGCCATCATGAAGTTCAGTCGCGAGGTACGCCTTGAAGGATTCATCCTCCCAGGCTCCGGATTCGACTTTGATCAAGTCGCAAAGATCGGTGTCGTTCTTGAGCTGTCCAATAATTCGTTCATGAAGGAATGTTAGTGCCAACGGAGCCTTAGGGTGCAGTGTGATGATCCCTTTCTCTGGACCGATCAGATACTGCTTCTCCCTCATATACTCGTACAAGAAATGTCGACACACATGCCAGATTCTGGCCCTCAAGACCCTTGGGTATCTCTCTCCTGGTCGAAAGGAGGAAAAAACTTCGGGGAGTCCACCTGAAAGTCGGGCTTTGTTAGCAGGGTGTATATAAGACGGCACTGCTGCGATTTCGAGGGACTTACCCGACAACTCATCCCAGTTGCACTTGTTTAGAACCTGCTGGTTGAAATAGACACTATGTGAATCTTTGTACAGGCTCTCGCAACCCTTTGCCGAGTAATTCGCTCGCAGGTCGTCAGGTGCTATACCTTGGGCTCTTGCCGATACCCTGTGCCAGTCAAGGTTGGTAGCTGAAAAACAATATCGCTGACTATGAGTAGAGAGTTTGACCGGCCCACTGTCCTCCACCTCCCGAATAATTGCTACCCATAGGATGGACAATCTCCGCAGATAGAGTTGATGAAGATTCTGGTACTCCAGGCCATTCTCATTGAGAATCAGCGAATGATAGGCTCGTAGAGCTCTGTTGCTGTTGCTGCCCACACTCTGGTTGTGGGACACTAAGATCTCCCGGCATGTGTCTCTTGAGAGCCAGGGCTTGCGGCCGTCCTCGAAATGTCGCTGCAGCGTGTCCATGAGCTCACGGGTCTGCTTCACCGGGTGGACATGCTCGCCAAGGAGCTTCCATATCGCCGCCGGGTTCTGCAGCATCGGTAAGACAAGGTTGGCTCCGCCCCAACACGGGGCAGGAAACTCCTTTGGCCTGAGGCCGTCTACGATCTGGCGGCTCACCGTGGCTATGGGTTGATTCTTGGATCGGCGCGTTACGGGTTTCTTGTTCACGCTGGATAGCAGGATCATCGAACAGTTCTCCGCGAAGAGAGCCATTGCTGCCGCCTTCTGGGCGAGGGGCTCTCCTAACCGCACCGGGAACCGGAATATGGGGGCGAAGAATGAATCTTCTCCAGCCCGCGCCATCATCTCATGGATATAAAGACACCAGCCGGTTCCGGCCTTTCGTCGGGCTAGAACCTCACCGAGGCCTCCGGCTAGCATCTTACGATGCTCGACCATCCTCTGCTCTTCGCCCATCAAGGGCTTGTCGGCGGCCAGGGATGTAGCGCTGCCACAGTAGAGGACATGGTCCTCTACCGAGCAATGTGCCACTCCCGCATAGGCGGTCACAAAGTGCTGCGGGTTATCACTCTGTCCGATCTTCTTGAGGTTGATATGTTGCATGATGTCGAACATATCTGGAGTCCATTCATCCAACCCAAAGATATACTGGTTTGGGAGAGAGATGACTGATTCATGGGTGAGGATTCGAACAAGCCTATCTCTAGACTCTTTCTCTGCATTGGCCACCCCAAACAAAAACCACCCTCGCATCAGGCGGGGGCAGTTTTCTCGGTGGCCAATGCAGAGAAAGAACTGCACTAGGCGGTCGATGACAATTCTGAGGCGCTCTCGGAAAAGACAAACCCCCTCAAGAAGAGCCGGAGTGTCTTCCATCTTGGTCACTGCAAGCGTCAGTCAGCTGGTGTGCCTGGTAAATGTACTTGATACAAAACTTACCGGCTTCCTCATTGCTTGGCAGCTTTGCAGTCATGCCGTCTTCATCTTCTTTTGTCAGCATGAGCCCCTGCTTCTCGTCGTCACTCATTGCATCCGCAATGGAAGAGGCGATGGCCTGAGAGTCATCCAGATCGATACCGGTCATCTTGGCCACAAGCTCCTCCACATCGAAGAACTCTGCATCCTTGTTGTCTGCATCCTTGTTGTCTGCATCCTTGTTGTCTGCATCCTTGTTGTCTGCATCGTTCGTTACATCATCACCATCTCCCACGTCTGTGGTCTCGTCCTCATCTTCAGGGTCTGCTGCGTTACCCCTTGACATCTCATCGAGAAGACTTGTAGTCTTGTCAGTGACTATGACTGTGTTGCTCGTGCCCGGGGCAGAATCTGCAGGACCAGTCACAGAGGCTGATTGTTGGGGCCGTTTGGAGGGAGGCGAATTTGAGCCTCGGGAGTATCTGGGACGTATGCGCTTAGGTCTAGCGCTTTGGAGAGGCTGGTGAGGAGGTATAGGAGGAGGACGGGGGGGAGGAAGAGGTGGGTAAGGGGACCCTTCATATGACGGTGGATTGAGTGGATCAGGGTAGACCGAGGTCTCCCCTTCGTCTCCCACTTTATATCTTGGCAGATGACTTTGGTCAGGGTATGAACCCCTCCCTTCTCCTTGATCCATGAGGTAAACGGTGAGCGTAGAGGTAGACGATGAGAGTAGAGGTAGACGATGAGAGTAGAGGTAAACGGTGAGCGTAGAGGCAAACGATGAGAGATGGAAAAGACTTGTTGTCGCAGTATCAAAGCGCAAACGTGGAGAAGATGAGAGTCAGTCTTGCCATAAGGATAGAATGCCAATTTACACTGGGAAAGACTTAAGATGTAAGAAGTAGCCTGATTCTTCTAAATCTAGGGGAAGTGAAGAATGGTATTTATACCCTGTGATCCCTTGGGCAGAAGCTTCTCCTAGAGAAGTCACACAAGCTTGCTCAAAGGCAAGCAAAATCTAAGAAAACATAACGAGTAGCAAATAACAAAGAGATAGTGGCATAAGAGTCCTTTCAATAGAAAGAGAGGATTGTTATATCAACCTTGATCCCAGAGATTCTTTGAGAAACAATAACCACACTCCCTGCAAACCACTCTTTACAATCATTCTTCTCTTTATGAATATCTCTGTACAAGCTAATTTCTCCTTATAGCTCATTGTCCGTTGCGTGTAACTGCGCTGCTTTCCCAACCTATTGTCTCTAAAAAGTACCGGCACCGTCTTAGGATACGTTACCTGAGGCGGATGAAACTCGCTTGTTAGACGTTATGATGCTAGGAAAGGCTCCTCAGATACTGCCCAAGACAAATAAAACTTGTTTGTTAAATGCTATGAAACTTACGAAAGGTTATTGGGATATATTGTGGCCATTACCTAAGGATTAATCAGGCTTTGCTTGTTTGTTGTATGCTACAAGGCTTACAAAAAACTCATTCTGTAGTGACTGGCAAGGGACGAACATTCGCAAGGCGGTAACAAGTAGCATACGCACAATGTAGATTCTTGGCACGTTTACCCACACGTTGAGCGTTGCTTGAAAAAGACTCTTTCACCTTTGCCCGAAGCGCTTGCATACATACATACGTACATACTTGCCAAACCCCAAATAACTCCACAATGATGTTGGGGCCTGCAGGGAGCCTCACAATGAGCCTCACAAAGATATCGGGACCTGCAGAGAGCCCCACAATGCACCTCACAATGATGTTGAAGCCTGCAGGAAGCCTCACGTGAAGTTGAGCGTCCCTGCGAAAAACCGTGAATGCCGCCACCTTTCTTAGAAATAAGAAGATACAAGAGAAAGAAAAACAAAACAAAAAGCAGGTCGCCTTTTCGCTCCTCGTGACCCCATTCCGGCGCAACTAGCCTATGCAAGCATCCCATAACGCCCCATTTTCGAATTACAAATACTATCATTACTTTTCGTCTTCCCGTGTATGCCCCGAGAGGCCTGGACTCTACCGGCTGCCGGCAGAGGACGGTCGCGCTGAGGACTGTGAGTCAAGGTTGAATGTGCCAACAAGGGTAGGAAACGCCTTGGCAAAAGCATCGCCCAACTTCCAGTTATCCAAGTTGCGCAGATGGCGCTCAAAAACAGGATTGATCATGAGCTCGTCACTGTCCGGGTTCTGAAGTAGCGTGTCGGTCTCTTCGTAGGGCCAAGACAGCGTAAGGGTAGTGGTAAACGGTATGAAGAAGTTGTCAAAAGGGTACAGGAGGGGGTTGTGATCGCGGACGAGACGGTCTCGCATCTTGGGGAAGGGAATATGATCAAGCCAAGCTGCATGAGAGATGGACAGCTGTGAGGAACGAGGGGCCATCCATTCCGGGAGACGGTCGTAGTTCTCTTGCGTGGGGGCGATCTGCCAGCGCATGACAAGAAACATGATGTAAAGGACTGCGACACGTTCGGGGAGGGTGGAAATATCGGGAAAGGTAGCCAGTATATCGGTAAAGACTTTGGAGAGCGGATGACTGTAAACGCTATTGGCAGGGTTGAGGAGAGAAGAGACGGAAGGATATCGCGGGCCGACGACATCCTGAGCGGGGAGACCATCGGCGGCACGCTGACGACGCTCGCTTAGAAAATCGAGGAGAAGAGAATCAAGCGGACATGTAGGTGCACAATTCTTGATTGGAGTTGAACAGTCCACGAGGCTCGGGTCACTTCGGGGATGTACATGTTCCCTAGTAGAGCTCATGGCAGGGCTGTAACCAGGGCTGTGTGCGCTTTCAGGCGTGTGGGCGGCAGATAGGGCATGCTGATGTTGTCCCTGATACTGCTGTTCTTGTTGTGGTTGGACTGGCCTCCCCTGTGAACCCCAACTTGTCGACCTGCTATGTAGCGCGCGCTCGTTCGAGACGCCCGTCCAGTCGTGCTTCATAGGCACATGGTGGAACTGAGGCGTGTCTTGAGCGCCGTTCAGACCGTTTTGGATCCGATTCACGCGTTGCGTAGGATCCAGGAGAAAGTCAAGCCCCAGGCGCTCGGGGCCTAGCTCCAGGCCATGTCGGAGCTCATGACGCTGCTGGTTTAACTGGTTCGTAGCTTGAGTATCATTGCTGGTTGGAGTCCCGGCGGAATGGGGGTGATGCAACTGGGGATGCCAGTGTTGCGGGTGGGCCTGACCAGGAGGAGGCTCATGGCTTGGAGGAGAGGCGGCACTCCCTGGCGTCGAGGCAGCATTTGTGTTGTTGTTATTGTTGTGGCTGCTGTGGACGCTTAGGGGGCCCGGGTGGTGTACCGGAGGGGCATACGTCTGAGCAGGCGAAATGTAGGCCTGTTCAATAGCAGCTGTTCATCACGTTAACGACAAGTTTAGATTGAAATAAAGGTGAACAGGGAAGAGACTTGCCCTGGCCGATGAGTGGCTGGAGCATGGCAACTATGCCAGCTAAACGGCGCTTGATGTCGGCATTCTCCTGCTCGACAGCCTCCTTGGCGCGAAGGACGGCCTGGAGTTCTTGATAGGGCTGCTGGTTGGTGAGCTCCTGGATGCGACGCTCAAGAGTCTCTATCTGATTCTTCGTACGCTCACGAATAGCGCGTTGGGCCTCACGATCTGGAATGTGTTAGTGATGTTGGATGGCGATCTGATGTGGTAAGCAACATAGGGTGGGATAGCGATAATGGGAAGGGGATCGACAGGCATGTGAGTTTGTGACATATGAACAAGGAATTCAATCTCCTTCACCGCGTTCTGAGCTTGAGATGAATGATTGTCACCATATCCAACCAACGGTCAATAAAGCACTCACCATTTGCCCTCTTCTTGGCTAATTGCTCCGGGGTCAGATTCGCAACACCTCGACTGCCCGGCCCTGTCTTCTTCTTCTTCCTCGCACCTCCATCATCCCCGGCAGCCGCCGGAGAGCCTACAGCATTAGCTGTATCGGCGTCACGCTTGGCGGTGACGGAACCAGCTCCGTCATCGGGGTCGGCGGCGGGGCTCTGCGCCGCTCCCTCTCCCGCTTCCCGGTGCTCCGGACCGGGACTCATGAGCGCGAGCAAGACGGAGGTAAGGGGCCCCCTCCCCGCGTGGGCTTTTGATTCGGGCTCGGCAGTTGACTGCGTGTGAGGTGTGGAGAGTGATGCGCGAGCCGCAGCCGAGGAGAGACGGGGGCGGGATTGGATATCCACCCCTGGCGGGAAAAAACTCCAACCACGACCAAACAGGAGCTGCGCGAAGCTTCCTTGTCTGTTTGGTCTTTCCTCCTTTTGGCTTGAAGCAAGCGCAGGATGAGAGAGAGGGAAAAAGGGCTGGGAATAAGCCGGGTATTGCTCTGCTTATCCCCGGCCGAGGAAATGTGTCTCTCTGGCCTGGGTGAGGGGGGATCAGGGTGAAAAAGCAAGCCAAGGCTAAATCGTGCGTCGTACAAAGATTTACCGGGTCCGTGGGAACATTGTAACTGGAAAGAGTAGGTTGGGCCTATCCGAGGGGGGAGGGTTGACTCATAAGGCCGCTCCTGCTGGCTGCGACCGAGTCATGGACCTTGTTTTCCCTGAACTCTGCTCACCGGAAAAAGGCAGGCACGGGCCAGCAGCAGTGTGTAGCTCGCCCGAGAGCTCTCTAGGTCAGGTGACTAGTGAGTGAGGCCGAAGTTTGTTCCGCCAGGATTCACCACTTGAGTGCACAGTACCAAGAAAGAAACGGCAATCGCCGTTTCTTTAATCTCTCGCAGGCATGCAACAACGGAGGCCGAGTTGATGGCATCGGCTCAGGGGGGAAGCCTTTTCAATCTCCCCTGTCTTGCAAAATGGTATGTGTTGGTAATGGTCTGTCGTCATTCTAGCCCGCCATGACTTGCCCATATACAGCCACACAAGCTTGACAAAAGAGCCTCGGGATAGCATACGTCTGTTACACGAAACAACAGAACTCAACGGTGAGCATATACGAAGTCTTCATTTTTCGTGCCCAGATACCATAGGCCTCGAGCAGGTGCGCTAGTACACATATGATAGTACAATTACTACGGAGGCACGCACGAAGGGGGCCTCCTCTCTCTTCTAAATCACGACTGTGCACCTTGCTTGCACTGTCAAGTCTCGTCCAGTCTTTGCCTTGTATTGCCATTGTTTTTTCGGGCCGGGCCCTCCGATATTCCCGGCCTTGCCAGCTCCTCAAACCAATAGTCTTCTCCGTGTGCAAGCCACACACGGCACTTTCATATCCAACCGCCAAAGAAATCAACGTCATGTCCATGCCCAAACATCACTCTGCCGATGCCCTGGCAAGAGCCTCGTGCAGGTGCGGCGGGAACCGGTACCGAAGCTGACTGGTGTAGGTTGTCAGATCCAGCGTCATCTGCTTCAGCTGCTCCACCATCATTCGCCTTGTTCCCTCGTTACCACTGAACTGGCCGCTCGTCAGCTGCTCTCGCTGGCGAACGCAGCAGATAATGGTCCACATCAACAAGTTGGGCACGTTGATCGAGACGGGCTGTGATAAGCCCGAGAACTTGGATGCGTAGGCTCGGATGGTGCTGCCGTCGCCTCCAGCCTCCAAAGGCAGGATCTCAAGACTTCGGATTTTCTATCCAGTCAGGCGTTAGTGTCATCTCATATGTTTACGGGGGCTGCAACTTACGTCAAGGCACTGCGCCCACTGTCCAGCCTCCACCATGCCCTTGATGCTGCTCATCTCCAGCAGTACCCGGCAGGCGACCTTGTTCTGGTCCTGGATCCTCCTGTAAAACATGGCGTCTCGTTCGTACATGCTCATCATCGTCTTAGCCAACTCCACGGGGTCATCGATAGCCGCCAAGCTCAGACTGCTGCCCGCCTCGGCCTCCTGCCCACCAGCTCGGGGCTTGACAGGCATGAGCCGCATAGGATCCTCTCCAATTTCCAGGGACACAGCCTCACTTAATGCTCGACTGACAATGGCGACGACTGTATCATATTCTCCAGCAAGATGGTACAGCAGCACCGAGTCGGTGGTGCGTCCATTCTCATCTGCGAAGCTGGCAGCCTGGAGTGTCACCGTGTTAACAAAGTCATCCTCAGCATCCAAGCCAATGAGCGAGCCGCGCTCCTCGATGATTCCACGGATGCGTCGACCATCTGGCCGGATATCACCGATCAGTTTACTAAACTCGCGCGTCTCCAGAACCAACTCTCTCAAAGCCTCGTGGCAGAGGTTTCCGTGCCGCTGTCCAGCCTCACCGCCCAGGTCGCGGTTCAGGCAGATGAGTGTCAGATAGTCCACAGCAGAAACAACATCCGCGGCTCTGAAGTCTCGCGTGTAATACCCAATCATGCGGCCAAAGTTGATCTGCGGGAGGTTCTTGGTGCTATAGCTGCGCAGATCATTTGATGGTGACATGGCGTCGCTTGGCCGGAGCAGACCGTAAAATTCCAGAGCCAGACCAAAGTGAACTGCATCGACGTACGAGAACGGGTACAGGTAGGCGATGGCATCCTCGAACATGCCCGACAGAATCTGCAGGTAGAAGAACATGCCAAAGCTGCCGTTAGTGTCCTCCGAATTGGCTTTGGGGAAGTGCTTTAGGCCAATTTCCCGGATGCTGGACTGTAGCTCTGCTAGACCATACGACTCTCCCGCCATCTCGATAGTCTTGTCGCCCTCTCGTGCAAGGTTGAACTGCAACCAGATCCAGTCATTGATATCTGTATTGAGTCCGTCCAAGTTGCGGTTACCAAGCTCGATACGCCCAATAACCTTGTAACAAGCCATGCGGAAGGGGTCAATCGAATTCTCAGGTGCGTTACGTGATCGTTGGATATACTCGTTGGTACAGCGATCCAGAAGCTTCCTGTTAGTGATGCGTCGGTCCTCGCTCGCCGCGTAGTTATTCAAGTAGGTCGCGAATGTCCGGTCGATACCCCGGAACTGGTTGGTATTGTCGTTGACATACTTGGCCGCCTCGCTTACATGTCCCGAGCGTAGCAGATAGAAGACAATGGCCCAAACGTACTCGCCCTGAACCTGCTGCAACTCTGTATTGTCGGGAACCAGATCTTTTCGCGCAGATCGCAGCCGGATGTACGCCTTGATTTTGCTGACAATGTCGGGCAGGCCACCGAGCTTGGCTTCATGAGGATGCTTGGCAATGAGCGACTCAACCTCGCGAAGAAACTGCTTCTCAAGGAATGTGTTGGCGCCGCTCAGAATACGCTTCCTCATCTCTACCGACTTGGCTGAGTTGGGGTTCTCGTTAAGATACATGTCCGCAAACTCGCGCTCTTTGGCTGTCGCGTTGTTGAGCGTGGTCTCGGCATCGGGGTTCTCGCCCACAATTTCCATGACGGCTAGGTACGCCTCTACAACATGGGGGGCGTGAGGCTCATGAGACTTTTGCTCCACAGCTGCAAGCTCAGAGAGAATGGGGTAGGGGCGCTTCAGCAGACGAGCCGTATTAAGAGAACGAATCTTTTCTGAAAGGCGCCCTTGTCTCTCGCGAAGGACTCTGTCATCGGACGACACCCGGCCATCCAGCCCTCCAGTCTCGGAGGAACGATCGACGTCCGAAAAGTCTGTCTGGTGTGCTCCAATCCGGCTAGGAGTTCCGATTACAGAACGCTGGAGCGTAGACTTGCCCAACACGCTGTTCCTGCCTGCCCGGGAGGGGGCAGTGCTCTTTCGTCTGGAACGGCCAAAGGCACTTTGAGATTCGCGTCCAGAAGTAGCCGTGTCCTCGCGAGGTGTAATTCCAAAGTGCTGGTAGATGCGCTTCCGCTGCGCCTCCCACTCCATCGTCACATTATCTTCAAGAAAGCTGTCAAAGTCGCGAACTGATCGTTCAAGCCCGTCGGCAATCATGCTGAGAGTCGTCTTTGTCTGGAGGTTGGAGAGGTAGGTTTCGACATCGAGTTCACTTGGGGCGTATCCATGGGTGGTTCGCTCCGCACGGCCACCTTGGACGTCAAGAAGGCCGAGATCCTTCGCAGCAACAACCGGGTCGACACCAGATGCTGCGAGCAAGTAGTGGGCCTTGCCGTCCAAAGGTTTCTCGCTTGGCTTGGACTGAAGTTTCCTCAATCGATGGCGGAGGTCGCCAAGGCCGAGCTCAAGGCTAGGGAGATCTTCCATATTTGCCTTGCCATCTGCCTTTTGGCTTTTGGCGAAGAGACTGTCAAAGTAGGCGCCGGCTGGTTGCGACTGCTGCGACTGGCCATTGGGAGCCTGGCTAGCGAAAAGGCTGCCCTGCAGGGCGCTTCCGCCAAGGGCATTTCCTCCCAGCATCGAGGGCGCATTCTGTTGAGGTTGCTGCTGCTGTTGACCCATAGCCATGCTTGCACCAAAGAGGGAGGGCTTCGCTGTCGTGGCGGGCTGGGAGAGGGAAGAGCCAAACAGTGACGGCTTGGGCTGCTGAGTCTGCTGCTGGTTGCCGAACAGGCCGCCCGTAGTCCCGCCCTGCGTGTTCTGTGCCTGCTGTCCAAATAATCCGGTACCCGTAGTCGTGCCCGGCTGTTGTGTAGTCGACTGGCCAAAGAGACCGCCGGTCGGGGTCGCGCTCTGGTTTTGGGTCTGCTGCTGCTGTGGCTGTCCGAACAGACCACCGCCCGTGGCAGGTTTGTTTGCGCCCAACCCTCCAAACAGGCCTCCTCCTCCCGTCGTGTTGCTCTGCTGCTGGTTCTGTGCCGCTTGTCCAAATAGACCACCGCCAGTCGCCCCGGTCTGTTGATTCTGCGCCGTCGACTGTCCGAATAGGCTACCACCCGTCGTGCCACTGGTGCCGCTTCCACCACCAAACAGTGAGCCGCCAAGGCCACCGCCGGTAGTGTTGCCAGTCTGCCCAAAGAGAGACATGACGCCTCAGGGTACCGTGGATTCCGTGAAGGCTACGCGACCGTGATTCCTCGATGGGTAGGAGGGAGCGATTTCGGGATGCTGGCAGGCAGTTTTGAAGAGAAATGAAGGTCGGTCAACAAGAGCTGGATGGCGCGCGTTGGTCTAGAAATTTGGGAGACGGCCCGCAAGGCTGGGTGTTTGGAGGTGAAGCTTGGACCAATCACCGACGAGCACTGCTCCCAGGCAACGCCAGGCAGGCCAACCGCTTAGCTTCTATTCTCAGCGCTCTGCAGCACCTTTAGCAGCGGCTCGCCTCCTAAGATTCTACAGCATCTTTCAGAGAGTCATCAAAGAGCGACCACAAAGGAAAACGAGTGCATGCGTGATCATTCTATTCTTTTTCTCCCTTCTGAAGGGTTTGCCATTCCATTTACATGCAGACATACATACATACGTACAATCATTACAACTATTTTATACCAAGAACCCGACGCCAATTGCCCAAGCCAACAGTTCCAGCCGCTCTATGTTCAAACCCGCGCCTAATATCATGATACGCGCCTGATGTGCTTCCTCTAGGCGCCGAATTCGGCTCCCCACTTGGACACGGCCTTGTCGACCTTGTTTCGGTACTCTTGCTGGGTCTTGCACATGTCCAAGAAGACCTCGTACTTGGCATCAAGCAGTGCCTTCTCGCCCTCATCGGCGTTGGGCTCGACGAGCCGGCCTCGCTTACTCATGCGGTCCATAATACTCCAGAGACTCTCAGGCTCGCTGCCATCCTCCCGGCTGTGGCTCGCTGCCTTGGCGCCGAGCATGGCAGCACCGTGAACCACGGCAGCATTGACATATCGAGGAATGAGGACAGGCATGCCGCAGGTGGTGGCCAGGAGGCTCATGAGAACAGGGTTCTGGCACTGAGAGCCAGACATGAAGATGGATGAGATCTCATGGCCGGCTTTGTTCATCTGCTCGATGATCTGGCGCGTTTGCATGGCAATGAACTCCATGGTAGCATAGTACCACAGCGCCATGTTGTCAGTACTCTTGTCGCTGTCCAGGCCAATCATGCAACCCTTCATGTTGGGGTCGGCGATTGGGGACCGGTTGCCCCACAGGTCACCGTAGAAGAAGTGATGGCGTCCCAAGTACGAGATGGAAGGGGCATTGAACTTCTCAACCATCAACTCAAGGTGGTTGTTGAGGAAGTCGTAGATATGTTTATCCTCGGCCTTGGCCAGAGCGCATGTCTCGTTATAGGCGGGGTGAATGTCGAGCATGTGTCGCAGGAGCTCGCCGGTGGCCGACTGACCACCTTCAGCCATCCAGTACTCAGGGAGGAGAACATCACGGTAAGGCCCCCAAACACCAGGTACAAAGACGGGCTCCTTAGATAGAGCCAAGTGGCAGGTTGAGGTACCGGCGACGGCAGCCAGACGGGTGAAAGCCTGAGCGAGATCGTTGTGGGGTACCTCGGCGTTGAGCTCGTCGTCGCCAAGCTCGACCTTGGCACCTACAGTTCCGATCCAGCCTGCATATGCATCGATGACACCGCTTCCTACGGGGATACCCATGGGGAGACCAAGCTGATAGGCAGCTTGTCGGCTCAGTGTGCCCACGGGCTCACCAGCGCTAACATATGTTCCGTTCTGTGAAAATCTCATTGTTAGCATGAGTCGTTTAATCATAGCGCCGTGGACTGTATGGGCCCAAACGCAGGGAATGAGAAAATGAAAAGGCTCACCACCCCATTGACACCACCCATCTGCTTGAAATCATCCTTAGTGAGGTCACCAAGACCAATGTCATGATAAAAGTCCTCTTGCCAGCCCTTGACGCTGCCGTCGACGCCCACAGGGACGTACCCCTGCTTGCAGACAACGCTGCAGTAGCTGCGAGTCTCGTTGCCGGTAGCCAGGTGAGTCAGTGCATCGGCAAGATCGTAGAATTTGGCGCGCTCGAAGACCTCAGGCGGCATGTGGTTCTTGAGCCAGAGCACCTTGGGCATCTCCATCTCGATGCTCATCTTGCCGCCAACATACTTGAGAAGCTTGTGCTGGGTGTTGTTGATCTTCTCTGTCTCCTCGACGGGTCGGTGGTCGAGCCACAGAATGACATTGCGGTCGTTGCCATCGTTTGCAAAATCGGGTCCAGTAACAGGGAGGGGCTCATCAGTGTCGTGGGTGAAGACAGCCAGAGAGCAGGTGGCGTCGAAGCCAATGCCCTTGATCTTGCTAGGGTCAACGGCCGACTCGCTGACAACACGTCGGACACATTCGCAGATGCATTGCCAGATGTCTGTGGTGGATTGCTCCTAGAGAAGAGTTAGAACGGGTCATAGTGGAATATGGGGGTGATGTACGTAGTAACCAGTCTCGGGCTGCCACAGCTTGATGTTCTCGGAGGCCAATGCCTTGATGTCACCTGTCTCGTCGATGATACAGGCACGAGCAGAGCCCGTACCAACATCGACGCCAATGTAATGGTCCTATAGAGGGGGAATAAGTCAGCCGAGATTCAAAGCTCTGGCCCTTCGCCGCCGCCACTCTTTAACGGTTGCGGCTCATGACTGGCGGGCCAATTGATGATTGTGAGGCGGGGATCGCATACCAGGACTTGAGGGGGCCTATCCATTGCGACAAAGAGAGCGTTTGTTAGCAACGTCTTTTATACAAGAGAAGGCAAAGCTGAGAACAAGATTGAAAGCTGAGAAGGAAAGGCGAGACGAGGAGGACTCACTCCATGGCTTTGATGGGTTTGTTGTAGGTATACATAATGCGCGGTCGAGGTGGGCGTAAGCAGATCGATGCTTTTTATTGCCTGAAATACAAGCTCTGGGCCTGCGTCAAAGATTCCCAATGGGGAACAAGATGAGGGGTGGGTGAGAGTCGAGAAAGGAGGCGCCGAGCGGAGGTGTCACCCCGCGAAAGGAAGCCCTAGGGTCTCGATTCGGGAAGGGCGTGTGAAGAAGAAAGGTGGTTGAGTGGCAGCGGCCGCGCGTGTGTCTGTGTGTCGCGTTGAAGATACTGTTGGGTGGTGGGAATCGTCTTGGTGTTGCACGGGCAGGTGGCCCAGTTCGCGATGATCCTAGGAGACAGCGACGTGACGTTTGTGCAAGGAGAAGAACAGAACAAGACCGGAGGAGCGCAAGCAAGGTAAATACCAGCTGGGTATCCGTACCTGCCCTACTTACCAGACGACATGAATCAGACAAGCCCTTGGACCCTCGGTTTCGACTCGCCCAGCAAGAACCCACCTCGGCCTCGAGCTTGGACATCGTGGGCTATGGGCCATGATGGGGAGCCTGGGAGAGCATCAAGCCCGAAGCTCCATCATGGCAAAGCTGTTTGCCATCCGATTGACCTTGAACCCCCACCATTTCCACTGTTTTTGCTGCTTTCTGGCGGGGCACTCGCTGGAAGCTCAAGGCACGGGGTCCAGCAGCAGGGAAGAGGCGGCATGGGGGAGCAGGGGGGCCACAGGGGCAAGGAACCCAATCGAGGGGAAACATGGGGTGGCATTAGCAACACCAGCTGCAGCGCAAGAAGCTCTAGAAGCTTGGGGACACGGCAGACATCCAGACATCCCGGCGTAGAGCGTGGAGCGTGGGAGCTCTTCCGCCAGGGAGCTGCAGTAGAGCTGTGCTCAGCATCTCGCCAAGTCGTTAGGGCGGGCTCTACTTTGCCGCCGATGCTACAGTGGCGGGCCCGACTGTGCACTTTGATAGACGTTCTGGCGTGCTGTCCCCTCAGTCTTTCTTTTTCTTCTCGACTTCCCCACTTACCCATGAGTCCAAGGCCAGGGCCAAGAGGCCGGTATCGCCGGTTTTTTTTTCTTTCTTCGAAAATACTGCTGCCTGGGGGCGGATCGTTGCGCGGAGTCGAAGCCACTCGACCCGGACTATCAGTCCATCATGTCCTGATGGAGCTAGTGGGCGACTTCATGATCTGCCACAGAACCCATGATGAACAACCCGGATGACAAAATAAGCGAAGACAGGTACTTGGGCGTTGGCGATTGATGTGTGAAGCAAAGAGTTGTCTAGAAGAGCATCTACACGCTCTTTCTTCTCCTTTTCGGAGGTCCTGGATTCCCTAATGGCCAATCATGAGACCATAGGTTGGAGGCAAAGGAAGGAGCTGATCTAAACCAAATGGGAAAGAGTTACGGAAACTCCAAAAACCACTTCTTTAGCTTCTCTCGTCCCGCTTCCATCCCACCATCCCACATCCTCACATATTAACATGTGTGGGGATTTGTTGACTCGACTACTTTGCTCAACAACTCGTCGCCTCTCGTCTCTCATCTTTCTTCAAACAACTGCCCAGCCATTAGGAAAGCAACACTCTAGCTTTGCAGCAACTGTTACAGACCCGCGCGACTCACGGCTCACCATGATCGCCCACGGAGCATCCGCTCGCATGCGCATCCGCAGCTCTTCTCCACCCTCCCTCGTCTCGAGGAAGGGGGCCTCACCGCTGCCGCTTCGCTCACCTCCGTCTGTGCCTGCTTTGTCGTTATCCTCATCCACGCACATCCGTCGTGTCTGCAGCCATCGTGAGACGATGTGATGTGGCGCCGGCTCGTCGTTGTTGCCCCTGCGCATTACTGCGGGTACAGGAAATTCATTCTGGCTCAGATGACCTCGCAGAATATGATCTGAGCAAGGATTGAATGCCTCTATCAGACAACGAGGATTCATTTCCGGCAGGCTTCCTCTCACCCTCTTGTCTCACTACTCGACTGAGACAACCAGGCGCCTTCAACTTGCCAGTTTTCTCTCTCCGGCCACCTTGACTACGCTTGACAGCTTTTTTGCTTCGTCCCGCCCATCACAGGAGGAATCAGTTTAGTGCATGCAGGCCCAAGGCGCCTCCGGCTATCTCTGGCCGGGGTGCTGCATTCAGCCATGGAAACTGTTCCAGAGCTTCGGGCTGCCAGATCCGGCCCATCCGTGACTGCTGGCCATTGAGCGATGGCGCTGACATAACCAATTGGCCAATCACAGGCTACATGGCCCTCACCGAGATGCCCTCGCTGTTGGACTTCTCCGGTGCGGTGAATATGCAAATTTTGCCTGTCACATATCGCATTGACA
Organism: Fusarium sp. JS1030; assembly: GCA_000966855.1. Classification (NCBI taxonomy): domain Eukaryota; kingdom Fungi; phylum Ascomycota; class Sordariomycetes; order Hypocreales; family Nectriaceae; genus Fusarium; species Fusarium sp. JS1030. The sequence continues at coordinate 765,841 of JWIW01000095.1, read as the reverse complement.
CCTAAGACAGACTCAAGATTATGCTCTCACACAAGTATTATTACAGATGTGCTACGCCACTTGTAGATGGCACTGCTACCCTCTTGCAGCTCGTAGGCTGGTGCAAACTTGGCTCACTCGCCTCTCAACAGCTCACATATATCGTCACCTATCGGTGAGCGCTCCACCGAGTCCAAACGGCATGCCCTGGGACTTCCAACGTGCGAGCCTTACACCGCCAAATCAAACCAACTCCTTTCTGGTTCACAAAGCAGACCCTCCCTTTTCCAACTCCGTTCATCTTTGACTTCCATCCCATTATTTACCCATCTCGGCCTTGAGCGAGACTCTCCCCTTCACATCCAGCCAACCGCTCTCACAACCCATCTCAAGTTGCAAGACCGAAAACAAGAAATGCATAACTTCATAACATTCATTAGTCGTCATTTGGGTATTCCTGTCCTTCTACCAGGATCACCACTGTCAGTGTCGCCGCATACGCTTCTCGAATGGCACATGCCATGCTATAGCGCTCGTTAGCAACAAGTCATGATGTTTTCTACTCCTCGCATTCCACTTACCATGTCTTCTGAACATCGGCCACGATGGCGCTGAGGCCCCAGTGGGAGCACCAAGCTCTTGCCAGGACCTCATTGTCCCGCACCCCGAACGCTTCAACCACAAGCACCTTCTCGTCGTCCTCTTCCTCTTCTTCAGGGGGGTTCTCGAAGAAGCCATGAGCCTGGCTTCGATTATGGCTAAAGCTGTGACTGAACATATCTCGATATGGTCCCTGCATCATGCCTGGGCCGGGGCTGGATCGCACGCTATGCGCCGGTGGGCCCCCATAAAGGCCGCCCCAATCTCGCACCCCAACGATGGAGTCTACGCGGATCGCCGTATAGACGTAGTCAAAGAAGAGTGGATGTGGTCCGTTAGAGCACGGCCATGCAGCCACGAATGATACGTCATACATGAGCCGTAACGGCCACGATACTCCATCGATGGCGAACTGTATCGTCGCGTCAAATAGCCGTGTGCTCGCGGTTGTGGGGGATGCATCATCGGGCCGATCCGCTGGCTTGAGGCTCAGCAGCTCTATCCGCACCGTGTCGACGACATCATCTGGACCACCTTTTGGCGCTACAGGCTGATACTCGTCCACGGGGTAGACCTCAGCCGGCGGACCCAGTGGGTCAGAACGCTCCCCCATTGATTCAACATCCTTTGGGCTCATTCGTTGCTTTGGACGCCGGCTACGGATGCGGGCAATCTGAGATCGGCCTAGATCTGTCGTCGGGCGCGCGGGACCGATCCATCCAGCAACAGCATGGCAAGTAGGTGCGAGCACTTTGCCTACAATGCAACTGGAGGACCAATAAGTGTAGCTGCTCCGATACTGGAAGCCGCAATGAGGGTGGTTATGTGAGAGAAGTGCCAGATCGTCAGTGGCAGGATCCGGGTCGAGGTCGAGGAGGGTATTCATTATGAGAAAGGGGAATGTTTGCTATCGCTCAGTTAGCCTCCACGTTGGCATCATCCCAACCAGTATGGGGTGCCCATGTCCAGAGTATATGAGCGACTAGACTTACCCCAGGTAGCACAAGGCCGCTAAAGAAGGCAAAGGTATCGGAACTGACTTCATCTAGGGCTAGTTCCGAGTCTTTTTGTTTCATGTTATCGAGCGTTTGGTCCAGGTTCGGCCACCTCATCATCTGAGCGAAGCGCCTCAACATCCGGATTTGGCGCTTCTTCAGTTTATACCGGAGGAGAACTGCGAAACAAGTCAACGACCTTGAGTCTTCTGAAGCATATGATGCAACTATATAACTCACTGTCTTCGGGTGTCTTGCCAAAGTCATCGACACGCACGAAACTCTGCCATCGCCGTGCCAGAGCTAAATTCCATTGAATTGATGGGGGTATTTGAGAGGTCAGCTTTTCCTTTGCCCAATCTCCATGCTGTTGCGACTGTATGCGCAATTCGAGCTCAAGGCTTAGGAGCAGTTGGTGGAAGAATTTGTGATACTTCTCGCGGTGTTTTTCATCTCTCTCAAAAATGAAGCGGGTAGCGACCTGATTGAGTGGGTTGCTGAAATCGATCCAGTCTGGTCTGGAGAGAACAAGGATAAGATCGGTGATTTGCTTGTCGAGGGTTCGGTGAGGGCTGAAGATCTTGTCGGGATCCCTAAGGAGGCGCTTATAAAGGATGCGATAGAGCAAGGCCTCATCGTCGTCTTCGATGCCGTGGCGCAGCTCTTGCAGTCGTTCGAATATGCTTTCAAGGCTCATCTGCCTGGGTATGACGCCGGAATCGCGGAGGACGATAGGAGGTGGTGGGACGCTTGACATGGAGGCCCATTCGTTGAGAGTAATGGTACCTGGCAAGTGGCCAAAGAAGAAGGCATAGCTAGGTTGCTCCAACGTCTCCCAGGGATACGTAGCATGGCCATGCCCGAGTAGCCGAAGGGTCATGAGCTGGGTCATTGAGTCGTGTAGGTTGGCAACATCCATGTGGTCAGAGGTCTTGCCATCAGAATGGTTGCCGCTCGAGGTTGTGTAGAGGGAGTAGTAGTCGTCAGTATGATGCGGGACAGGGCGTTTGTGGCCCTTGTGAATGGGAGCACCGCGGGCGACCAGCTCAAGGGCATGCTGAGGAGGTAGTTCCTCCTCAATAGAGATGCCATGAGGAGGCCACGAAGAGAGAGGCTCACGGGAGCGGGTGTTCCGTCCATTTGCAGCACGGGGTTTCTTCAAGAGATCGGCAGACTTGATGGACGGGGGTTCGGGCTCAGGCACGGGCTGTGGCCTCCTAGGCCGGCGGCGCATGTCGCGAGAGTCATCAGCATCGGCTGTGGCAGGACGGCGCTTCTCGGAGGAAAGATCGGGAGTGGATCGAGAGCTTGGGGCGAAGGGAGACAGGGCCACATCGCCATTGCTGGCTCGACGAGGTCGGTGGAATTCCTTTGATTCGAAGTATTCTCTAGTCTACAGCGATGCAGTCGCAGTTAGCATGGCGTCGAGGCAAGAGGTCCAGTTAGCTTGGCGGGAGCTAGAGCTAGAGCTAGAGCTTCACCGGAGCCGAGGCAATGCGAAGAGAGCCACCCGGAAATGCTGGAGAGAACAAAGAGACGCCACTACGCACCGGTGGTTTGGATGATTGCCTCCTGCTACTGGCTCTTCTCAAAAGGCCCCAAAGACCCTTCTTTTCGCCCTGATCCGTCATGATGTCATCAGCCACGGCGCGGCTCTGGGATGGCGAGCGATGATTGCCAAGAGATGGTCGTTTTTGGAGCAAAGCTCATGGGGAGGGAGGAACGAGGAAGAGAATGCGAAACGGAGCTGGTGGCAGGTCGTGTGTTTCGCGACGCCCGATGGCGCGCCGATGGGTTCGGGATGGAAAAAGAAACCAGGTAGATGCCGGGAGTTAGCACCAAGCTGACCTGACGTTGCACATGATCCTCGCTCTCTTGTCGAGTCCCGGGAGTGTCTTGAAGGAGAAAGGAAAGATCTGGGGCTCAAGGCAGAAGGGAGACGAGAATTGCACTGCCCGGATGGAACTGCCCCCGTCGTCGCCTCAAAAATGGAACAAGGCAGGGGAAGCTTCTTTTTGTCCGGCCACTCAGATCCTCGACCCCCAGGCCGCTTTTTTTTTTTTTTTTTTGTGGCGCGACTTGCAGGTCTCGATAAATCGTGGAGTGCGAGGCTGTTACCCAGAGCACGCGCAACGAGAGAGCTTTCCAGTGCAGGGATGTTCGATGGAGCTGGCTTTGCGGGAAGCTGACGTAGTACTGGAGTTAGCTGGTAGGTGGGTGTGATTGATTAATACGGAAAACCGTGTCGTAACTCAGCGTAATGACCCCAAACCACTTCAATAACCGTAAAGTTTCAAATGTGAAGGGGAGAAGAAAAGTAAGCCCTCGGTGCGAATGAAGAGGGAAAGGGAGAGGAGCGAAAAGAAGAGGCAGGGCGCAGCGACATGCATAAGAGCCCTTTCGTACCTGCCTCTTGACATTTCCCCCCTCCACACCCTTGTTGGTAGCCGGAGGCCTATCGTCTCCCCCACGTCAAAGTACCACAAGTATAGATAGACAGGCACTCTTTCGCTTACAGCAGAGCCATCTATGGATATTGTCCACTTGGAATAACAACTCCCTGAGAAAGGCGACAATGTGCCATATTCCATCTTGGACGTACAATATCCCACGTATATGCGAGTTCGTAAAATGTGGAGAGCAGCCCCAGCGATGCACTACCCAATCCATGCTTGCATGCAGCAGTTCAGGGGTTCTCGAAAGATAGGTACCTACTTGTGCTTGCTAATACACGACTATCTTTAGAAGATGGCCCAACATCATACGGGATTAGTCTGTTCTACGTCTGCAAAGCATCTGAAGTCAAGGCCGTGGGCAAATCTAGCGAATCTACCATCATACTGTCACAATAACTAGGTATCATGGGCCACCTGGACACACACCACATGCAAACATGTACCGGGTAGTCAGATGCGTAAAGTGCTTCGATTCATCCAACTGGAAATGTAGCCAATGCTTCCCTCTCTTCCCGCAACCTCAACTTGCTGAAAAATAAACACCAGAGTATGCAACACTCAACGCCCTAGATATAGTTTCCCACTCATTCATCCATCTCCTACCTTCCCTCCGATTCCCCTGCCTAATCTACTTCAGATCTTCCGACAAGAGCTCGTCTCCATCTTGCTGGCCATCATTCATTCGTCCAAAAGCTGCCCGATACTATTCACTCCCGATTAGCACTCGTAAACCACCTGCTATTAGAACACAACTTACCTGGAAGAAAAAGTTCAGGATGAGGGCCACCATTAGCGAGATGCTGATAATCATGGGTCCAATCATGTTATCAAAGTCCTTGCCACTTCGTTCCAGAATCATGGTCCGTCGGATCCTCAGCATCGCATATCCCCAAGCGCCCGCAAAGACGGCAATCAGGACATAGATCAGTCCCATGATAGAAGCAACGGTATCCTTGCCTGCAGCCGTGTAGAGACCAACAGCTAGGCCGCCCTGGAGGATGCAGATGTGCTGCCACTTGAGGAATGTTCGTTCGTTGGCGAGCCAAACCTTGGGCTCGACCTTGAGCTCGCCCATGTTCTTGATCCATTCTGTCGGTGCCACCACTCCCTCTGGCAGCGCCTGCTGTGATGCTCGCTTAGCTCTGGAGTATTTGGACAGCGAAAAGCCAGGAATGACCGAAGAGAGGGTTCCGTAAGACCTCTCCTGCTCCTCCTCCTGCGGCCGGGAACTGCTCTCGCCCTGTTCTTCCCCATGCGTGGTCCTAGATGCCCGGTTGTTGAGGGTTTGGGCAATCGAGTCCTTTGACATGCGGTCCGCAAGGTATGACTTGCTCACTGGCGAGCTCTGCGTGGGCTTGTATGAGCCCGACTTGGCACCTGCCCCGATCAGACTTCCAACTGCCATTACATCCTCATGCCGTTGGGCACGACGCTGCTCCTCCTCCTCGAATGTCTTCTGGGGGTCTTTTCGGATATCTGCCTCCAAGTCGCTGAGCCAAAAGGGCAGGTTGTTGACATAATCCTCGAACAACACGGCAATGCCATGCACAAACTTGGAGAAACGCGGCGTGGGGTGAACCAGGTGGGACGACATCAGGTCCTCAACCCAAGAGGGGCGCTTCCGGAGACCGTCCTCCTTCAACTTGATTTCCAGAAGAGCATAAGGGAAACGGTTAACCTCGCTTTGGTTCATCTTCTTGAAAGGATAAGTCATCTCGCTGTCATCGATATCGACGCGATGCCACTCGTTCGGGTCGCGGCAAGGACGGTCACGATCGAGCGTGTCCTCGCGGATAAAGGCCACATCAGTGTCGATAGCGATACGGATACGGTCGTCGGCGGGTTTCTGGAACGCAGTTCGCACGTAGTTGGCCCTAAGAACAGGACTGAGTCCCTTGCCCCTGACAAAGTTCTGGATTGTATCCACAGTCTCCTTGAACTTGTCTATTTGCTCAGTGGTGAAACTTTGCCTCTTCATTTTTTGGACAGCCTTTTCCATCTTGTAGTCGCCATCCACAAAGGATTTGACGTACTTGTCCTTGATGGAGAACTTGAGCTCTTGGCTACCACCCTTATCGTCGACCGTCTTTTGCTCAACAAAGATCTCTGGACGGGTGGTTAATTGTCCATACCACCGAAGGCGCAAGGACGAGGCTTCAGATTGACGGTTAACCTTTTCTCCGTAAAGGTCAAACTGCTTGCTGTCAAAATAGAGTGAGGTTATGGATGGCGAGTCGCTACCATCAAGCTCCTTGGCGGATTGTTCGCTGTAGACAAGAGCCGGTAAATGACGAAGAATGACAGTCTTGACCTCGAGCAGATTATTAGGGTGGACCCAGACTAGGGCGTGGTCAGTCACATTGGCTTCTCCGACAATAATCGGCATATTTTGGGGTATTCGTAATGTCACGACTTACACTTGTGGGCTGTGTAGCGCTCACCATTGTGAGTCTCGCCTTGGGACTCAAGGTCTAGAGGCGGGAGCTGTTCCCCGCTCTCCTCAAGCTGCTGCCGGATAGCAAAGTACATAATGGACAGCTTGTTGAGCAGGGGCGAGTAGCCCGTCTCCGAGTTGAAGGGGCGCTGTGCTAGGCTCAGCTGCATCATGGGGCGGACCTTGTATCTATCACCACGCTTGCGATCGTGTTTCTTGATTATCTTGAGGAAGCCGGTGTAGTTGATGTTGCTGTACTTTTTGAGTTCGCGAACCTCATTGGTGATGTCGTCGAGCTCGGTTTCTAGGGTGCGTAGGCGAGAGGCCGAGATCTCGCCTTTTTGAAGGGCGCCCTCTTCCTCAGAGCCCTCGACAGGAGCAAGTTCCTTGAGCTTTTCAAATGCAGAATCGACCCGGTCCTTGAGGGCGTTGAAGCGCTGTTCCTGGAACTGAGCTACCTTCTCGAGCTGTTTGTTGAAGATTTCCTCGCAGAATCGGGTCTCATCGTCCTCGGTCCATGGCTGGCCATCCTCGTCGGCGACATCCTCGCGTAGCAAGCTCTTGAGCTTTGCGTAGTCGATGTACTTGTCCTTCCATGGCGCATAGATAGACTCGCGTAGGGTCCGACCGAAGCGCATTATGGCCGAGGAGGGGCTGTCCAACGCGGTTTAGGGACCAATTACTTGAGAGCAGGCGGCTGGGAGGCGATAGAACACGTCGAATTCGGGGGTTGAGGCGAGACAGGTAACACAAGATCCGGGAGATGATCACTGACAGAGCATGACACAACGATGATGCAGTCGCAGCGCAGGCGTCGAGAGCGGCTTCGAGCAGAGACGGCCGGGACGAGGGTGGATGTGCAGGAGCAAAAATAAGCGATGATGGGCTTGCAAAAGAGCAGCCACGGCGTCGAGCTTGCGTGTTCCACGGTCCCACGATATGGCGAGACAGAAAAAAAGAGATGAGCGGTCGTACTCTAGGTATGGATGGCAATGGAAGGCTAAAAAACCGCCGACGACCGATGCCCGAAAGTATGGAAAGCGAGACACAGATGGAGCCCACCTGCTACAAAAGTGTCACCGGGGCGCCGCCAGTAGCTCCCTCGAGCTCTGGCAGTGGAGCTCCCTTGGCCCAGCCACTCGCATTAGCCAATTCACCACAGCCCGAGCCAGCCCAAGCTTGTCCGCCCTCCAGCAGCTCCTCAGTGACTTGCAGCGCTGAGTGCGTCTCCCGGCCCCACTGAGCCCGCTGCACCCTTGGCTAGATGGCGCCGTTGCGCCTCATCTTTTTGGCTGTTTAGGTCGTGTCCAAGGCTCCATTGCCCTATCACCGCCCTTGTCGTATCCACGTGCAACATCCCGACGACGCCAGTGGGCTAGTGACGCAACGGGTAGGCATGCACCTCGATTCCAGGTACATGAGCTATTGCGGCATCCCTGCTGCTCTGTGCACTCTCGTGTCTCAATTGACGCACGTGAAGGGGACGCCAGAGGACAGCCTCCTCTCGAGAAGCACTCGTCAAGTTTGTGTGCAAACTACGACTCTCTGGGCTCGGAAACTCCCATGTAAACTCTCTGTTTCTGACAAGGTCATGTCACTCGTTTAGGAGGAAGACTTGGCTTTGAGTAGAGTTTGAGACTAGTCCTAGAGAAGGCATAGTCCCATCCCCCAAGCAACACAATTGTAACCTCTTGTTTGAACTGCACGTGAGCGGCTCGACTTCAATAAGACCCTGTCTGAGACTCTTAATGGCTGCATCTCTGTCTCACCTCACAACTCTTCCCTGATCCTCTACCGTTATGTCGAGCTCAAAGTAGCAAGAGAACACGCGACATGTCTCGATGAAATGACATGCGTCATGGATTTTCCTGAACGAGGAGACACTACTGACACTACGCATACAAAATTTCAAAACGTGAAGCTTAGGAAAATTGCGATTCCCATTATTAGAGACTTAACTTGGTCCTAGAAGCAAGCAGCAAGGGTCCCTAGCTCTATAGTGCGGATGTTCCAGGAATATGCCGGATCTCAATAATAAGGCGGGATGTTGATGAGAAAGATGCTAAGCCAACGTAGAGCCATAGGGCGTCCTCTACTCCAATAGTCCCCTAAACTACCGACACTCTAAAGGTTGTCGATAGTCTGCCCTCAATTGAAGGTGCTTCTTGAGCTGCACTAATCTCCCACGGCATGCCTTAGGAAGCGGGGATCGCATTTAATCTTTCTGATGAATGGCATCACCCAACATCCTTCCTAGTTCCCAAGCATCGACGTCTCCCAAGATCCGGCTACAGTTCAAGAGATGGTAAGCTTGTCTGTACACGCCATGCCATGCAGCACAATATGCAGACAGCCTAGGGATCACCCACCCCGTAGTAGATCTAACTAAGGAGCTGCATCCTTGTCTCGGGGTGACATCATATTGTGCTTCTTGACGCGCGAGTCGAATGCTACGCCAGTGACGATTGGAGAAGCTCAGGCGGATAGCCGAATCCAGTAATTGTGCAATGAGTAAACCCTCGCACTATTAGCAGAAGAGTTGTGGAAACTTGTATGACTCACTATGAGTATTCTTTTGCTATGATTCGGCATTTTAAGAGGCCATCGACGTATTCTCAGACAGCTATGAATGGTTTGATGAAAGATTCGGGGCATGGGGCCTGCTAAACTCCTTATCCTTGCTTGACTGACGCATAGTGAAGTGGCGGTTTGTCCAATTTAAAGCACAACTTTTTTTGAAGGTGTTGATTGCTATCTCTATATATACATGACAGTATTGGGACCCCTCTCTTCATCCAACCTAGAGATCGTGTGGACTTTTTGAGAGTAAATCAGGCAAAGTCACCCAAGCAGTAGAGCTATAAGACTTACGGATAGTGACAGTAGCCAGAATGACCAGATTGACAGCTCCCGAAATAGAGTAGTTAAGGATGTGTAATAAAAAAGCGCTGCTTCTAGGTGCAGCGACAACACCAAAAACTATACAAGGCGCGCAATGTTCTAATTAATGATACTATCTGCCGAGAAACCCTTGTCTATATTGAACTTGGCTTCCTTCCCCTCATACCCGACTCCTCCACTTTCCCGATCTCCCGCACCCCAGATCTCCCCGGATATACTCCTTTAGGGATGCTTCTTGTTAGTCTCGCTTTTAATTGACCCGAGTTGACAGAGTAAGAGGATATTCATGGGCCATCTCCGTGGAACAGGGTTGTACTAAAGAAACGTGTATCGTCTCCTGTGTTTGGTTGGTGAGGCATGAAACTCCAGACAAGAAATCTTGACAATGATGCACTGCATTCTTGCCTTTAGTCTTCTATGGGCTATACTGACTCCCGCAGCATCTTGTATACCCCAGTCGCAGTAGGTCGCCATGATCTCCTTGATTCAGTCCCAGAACTGACTATTCCTCCCAGCCTCGACTCAAAATCTAAGCCCTTTACACCAAAGAGATTCGCTGTGGGCTCTGAGCCAAGCTGGAGCACCGCACCATTTAGCCCCTTTACTCTCGACTCTCGAGGCAATAATGTTGGAACCTTGGACTACGGTCATATAGTCGGTGGAGTGCCCTGGTTCGACGTCTCGAGCCTCAGCGGCCCAGTCCAGATCGAGATCAAGTATTCGGAACAGTTTCACGGCTTACAAGCCCCCTTTAGCGACGGTCCTTATCTCTTTGGAAACCAGCTATCCGCCAACTTTCGTGTCGAGACCATGAACATAACCAAGACAGATCGTAGCGAGGCCTTTCTGGTTCAGGGAGGTCAGCGTTGGCAGTCCATCAGGCTAATCACCAACGGCACTGTCAGCTTCTCCCGAGTTGGCTTTCATGCGACTTTTCCTAATGTTGACCCAGAGGATGAGCCTGGCTATTTCGAGTCTGACAATGAGAGGCTGAATGAGATCTGGAAGCTGGGCGTCCGCGGGGCACAGTCCTCGTGCGTAGAAAAGATGTCGCAGCCTGCAACTTGGCGGGTGCACCCCGAGAATGGTGTCCTCGTCGAGGCTCTGAGACCGATTCAGAGCGAGGAGGCACCGGTCATTGGCAACCACACCTTGGAGTTTGAGACTCGAGTGGAGAGAGGTGGTCTTTGGTGGGGGGTCGTGAGTATATCATGAGGTTACCCCTCTGTCTGGTCCTTGTAACTGATGAACCATGGCAAAACAGGCTTGGGAAATCGGCAGCGGTCCTGGTCTGGGTCTCCAGATAACAGGGGACCTGCCGCAGGAATCAACGTTTGCCAACCACAACTACACTTTGTCCCCTCGCAACTCGCTCATCGTCACCTCGGGCTGGGGCCAGGTCAACCAGACAACGCTCCCAACGTATGTAGTCGACACGTTTGACTTGCCATTTCCTTTCCACGAGAAGACCTGGTACAGGGTACGAACCACTGTGGAAAACGGGTACCTGTCTGTCGCAATTGAGGATAAGCAAGTCTTCAACATATCGACTGAACCTATCCTCGTTAATGTCAGAGGAGCACTGGCGCCGCTGGATTTCAATGGACGCTTCGGTCTCGGCGCATACCAAGACCAGAAAGCCTACTACCGCAATCTGATGCTGCACAACCAGCAGGGAGAGATTGTATATCAGAACAACTTAACCACAAAAGATGTACTGGCCGAGTACGGGGTCCAGGGTAACATCTTCCCGGCCTGCCTCGACGGCCCTAAGCGTGATCGTCTCATCTGGCTCGGCGACTACTACCACACTGCCCGCATCATCGGAGTCAGCACAGCTCGCTACGACCTCGAGAGGGGGACTTTTGAATCACTGCTGCCCACCCAGCTCAAGAATGGCAAGTTTAGCATATGTGCGCCTCTGGGTTACAAAGCAAACACCACTGTCCTCGACGATGTCTATGGTCTGGACGATTACCAGCTGCTGGGAATGTTATCGCTGTACTTTTACGTACAGAGCAGCAACGACGTCGACCTTGCGCGCGAGCATTGGGACCAGTTCCGCCTTGCTGCCGACTGGGCCGTCGGCAACATCAGCCCCGACGACGGCCTGGTCCATCTCGAGTCGGCTTTCACGGGGCCGGCCGAGGCTGGATCTGCTGTATCCTGCTTGACAGTCCAGGCTCTCCGATCCATGGCCGAGGTTGCAACGGCCGTTGACGACTTCAAGTCAGCCAAGAGATGGCTCACAGCTGCGTCCTCACTTGCCAATGCTACAAGTCAGAAGCTCTGGAACCAAGAAACAGGGACATGGAAGCTCTCGACATCCTCGCCCGGAAACTTTTCTGTTGCCACCACTGCCTTTTGCATCGAAGCACGAGTTGCTACACCAGAACAAGCAACCCGAACTGTCAAAGCCCTCGACAGACTCGCCCTTGGACCAGGTTATCTCGACAACACCATAGTGGATCCAGCATCGCCCACGGCCAGCATCAGCCCCAACACCAATGGCTTTCTGCTCTCTGCTCTCTTCCAAACCGGCGAGGTCGAGCGTGGCGCCAAGCTCATCGACACACTCTGGGGTCCCATGGTGGACAACGACCTGACTTCCACCGGTGCCAGTTGGGAATATGTATTACATGACGGGACCCCTGGCCTGGGACTCTTTACCTCCCTCGGCCACCCATGGGGCGGAGCGGCAACGTACGTCCTGACCGAGTGGGCTGCCGGCCTCCGGGCAGCTGAGGGTATACAAGGCTGGGGGTACGGGAACTGGCTTGTTGACCCGACGGCTGGTATTGCCATGGGCCTCAGGCGTGCCACTGCTCGTGTCCAAACTGCCTTTGACGGTCCGATACAAGTAACCTGGGAGCTCGTCCAGCAGCATCAACTACGTCTGGCCATTACTGCACCCAAGCACACTGCGGGTGTGTTCCGCTACCGAGATGTTGAGAAGCATCTTCACCACCAGGAGAGCTACGGGTTTACTGTCAATATCTGAGCCGTGATTCGTCAGCATTCAACTCGTAGTCACAACCGATAGTGCCAAAACTGTGTGCGGGGAGCAATTGTCGGGTAAAAGAGTGGCATAGACGCTCATCTAAATTACGCTCTAAAAACTATTGTATGGGTATCGAGTTCATCAAAGACGCATGTGTCCACTCCTTCGTTTCCCGTGATATGAATTAGACATGTCAGTTCATCCAGCGTCAAACATCGTATAAACTTTTGTTTCAGCCATTTCATCATGGTCCGTCAGTGTCATTGACTCATGCCTCGGTCGTTCCGTTGGTCTTCTCGCCCTTGGCCTTGAGCTCCTTGAGCTCCGCCTCCAAAGCCTTAAGCTTCTCAAGGGCCTCGTTCTTCTCCTTCTCGACAGCCTCGACCGCCTCCTTTTTCTCAGCCTGGATCGTCTTGACCTTCTCGAGGGCACTTGAGAACGCCGACTGTGCAGTCTTGGTCTTCTCCGCAGCCGAGGCAGCCTCCTTCTCAGCCGCCTCAGCCTTGACAATGGCCTCGGCCTTCTCCTTCTCCAAAGCCTCGGCCTTTTCGCTGGCCGCCTTGCTCTCATCCTCAGCAGCCTTGGCCTTTGCCAGAGCGTCGTCCTTCTCCTTCTCGAGGGCGCTGGCCTTCTCGGCGGCACTAGACTTCTCCTTTTGGAGAGAAGCGGCAGCCTCCTCGGCCTTTGTGGCCTTCTCCTTCAGCTCCTTGACCTCACCCTCGAGGGACTGGCTCTTCTCAAGAGCCTCCTTCTTCTCCGTCTCCGCACTGCCATGGCTTGCCTTGGCATCCTCGAGTTGCTTCTTCAGATCAGCCTCAGTACCCTGGGCGCTCTTGGACTCTCCCTGGGCCTTCTCAAGGTTGGCCTGGGCCTCCTCGAGCTTCGCCTTCAGCTCGGACTCAGCATCCTTGGATTTTTGAGCATCCGCCTCGAGGCTGGCGACCTTAGCCTGAGCTTCCTCGACCTTGGTCTTCAGCTCGGTCTCTGCCTCCTTTGCCTTGCTGGCTTCGGACTCAAGGTTAGCAACCTTGGCCTGAGCCTCATCGAGCTTGGTCTTGAGGCCGGACTCGGAGTCCTTGGAATTTTGTGCGTCAGACTCGAGGCTGGCGATCTTGGCCTGAAGGTCCTGGTTCTCCTGTCTACGAGTTAGCTCCTGCAAATGGGTAAGGTTGCAAGTAAAGAGCACTTACCGCCTGGGAAGCCTTGAGGTCCTCCTCAGCCTTGGTCACCTTGCTTTGGGTCTCCTCTACTTGCTTCTCGAGCGATTCCCGCTCCTGTGTGGCAGCCTTGAGCTTGTCTTCGGTCTCCGCGTACTGCTTTTGAGAAGCATCTTGGTCTCCTGTGAGAGCCTGGAGTTTGGCAGCTTGCTCGTCACGCTCCTTCTTGAGCGCCTCGTGTTCACTGGTGGCGGTCTTGAGCTTGGCCTCAAGATCGGCGGCCTCTGCTTTCACCTTTTCAAGTTCGGCAGTCTGGTCACCCTTGGCCTTCTCCAGCTCAGCAGCGCGCTCCTCCTGTTGCTTCTTCTGGGCCTCGGCATCGGCAAGATCCTTCTTGGCAGCCCCAAGGTCCTTAGCAATGCCGTCGTGAGTCGTTTGCAAAGCACCGTGCTTCTCCTGCCACTCGGCGGCCTCCTTCTTGGCGGCCTCCAGCTCGGCAGACGAGTCCGTCTTAAGCCCCTGGTTGGCTTGCTCCAGGGCAGTAAACTTCTCCTTGAGGCCGGCCAGATCCTTCTCTAGCGTTTGGTTGGTTTGCTCGAGAGAGGTGTATTTCGTCTGTAGCTCACCGAGCTCAGCCAATTGCGCCTTGAGCGAAGAGAGCTCGCTCTCGGAGTCGGTCTTGAGCTTGTCGTGGCTCTTCTGGAGGTCGGCGAACTTGTCCTCAGCTCGAGTCAGGTCGTTCTTTGCAGACGAGAGCTGAGCATCGGACTCCTCCTTGAGCTTGTCGAGAGATTGTTGCAGGGTAGCGTACTTCTCCTCGGATCCGGCCAATGCCTTCTTCTGCTCGTCGGCGGCAGAGACTGCGGCAGCCAAGTCGCTCTCAAGCTTGTCATGGGTTTGCTTGAGAACGGTGTACTTCTCCTCGGAGCCGGTCAAGGCCTTCTTGCCCTCGTCGGCGGCGCCAGAGGCGGCAGCGAGGTCACCCTCAAGCTTCCCATGAGCCTGCTGTAGAGTTTGGTTCTTCTCCTCAGCCTCGGCGATCTGGGCCTTGAGGTTAGCAATCTCCTTGTTGAGAGCGGTCTCGAGAGCCTCGCGGGCCTCCTTGGCCTCGGCCAGCTGGGTCTTGAGTGCAGCGAGCTCATCGGCGATGGATTGCTTCTCCTGCTCAAGACCCTTGAGCTTGTCCTCAAGAGCAGCGAGTTCGGCCTTGGCGGTGTCGAGCTCCTGGGCGTTCTTGGCGGAGGCTTCCTTTGTGCTGCGGAGCTGCTCTGCGGATGTGTCACCGCCCTTCTTGACCTCGTCCTGCAAAATGGCGATGCGGGCGTGGGTCTCGTCAAGAGCCGACGAGGACTGGGCCTCGAGCTCCTTGATCTTTTCTCTCAAGTCCTCGGCATCTTGGGAAAGCGTTGTGCACTCCTTCTCCTTCTTGGAAAGGTCCTCCTCGAGGACGTGGATGGTTTCTTCCCTGTCGGCGAGCTGCTTCTCAAGCGCTCGTCGCGCTGCGATGGAGTCTTCACCGCCACTACCTGAGAATGCCGAGACAACGCCGCCCATATCGATCAGATGTGATGTATGGGTTCGGGGATAGGGTGAATTGGGGGAGGAGATAGGAAAAGGGAAACGGGAAAAAAAGAGAAAGAGCTCTTGATGCTTAAAAATTTGGAAGAGGTGAGAGGTTGGCTGGGTTGGGCTGCAGAGGCCTTTTTTTTTCAATGGCAGGGCGGCAGTAGTAGGTACAAAAATCGTACGTATCAGGCTTCCCTCCACTTCCACTTCCATCCTGCCCGCCACCTCGCACCTGCCACCTCACGCAGCCTCCAGATAAATTTGTCGGGCGGTCACCGCAGCGATAAAATGAATGGCTGGGCCGTGCTTGGGCAAGCCAACATGCCAAGCGGGATTCACGCCCTAGTACGGCTCTTTTGGGCCTGAATTGCTTGTCTGGCCCAATATCAATGCAGCTTTGCGTGTCCTGTGGGGTGGTTTGGTCCCTCGACATGTCACCAAGCGCAAGGCCGACGAGGGTGCGTGCAGAGCTTTTCTGACGACATGCCATGAGACGAGGCCAATCTCTGCGCCCAATGAGTCAATCATGATGGATTCCTTTCTCTCGGTTCCTGTCTGTCTCCCTTTGGCTCACGATCCAGATACAAGACAGGCCTCATCAAACCCTCCCCTCTCACCATTTGGCCTCATTAAACCCTCCCCTCATCGAAAGCTCCAGATAGCTCTCGGACGAACCCATCCATCCATCCCACGGTCCCGCCTGGACAGTCACATCAAATAATTGCGCTATCACCCGACTCATGGCCCCTGGTCTTCCTAAACAACCTTGTACAAGCATGACACGCTGCTCATCATTGAAGATCCCGCCATGGTACCGCTGCTTGGACCTCGTCTCCCAGCCCTTTTCACATGTCTCTCTGGTGCTGTTCCTGCCGTGTCATGCGAGCTCGCCCTTGGGCTGCATTGTCCCAGACATCCACTGTCAGAGACCAAGTAATATAAAGAACCAAGCATCAAACATGTTTTCATAAAGCAATCAAGATGCTGCTATGCCTATGCCATTAACCCATGCATTTCATGCTCATCATCTTTCCTGCCTTTCGGCCCTCTTTTCGCCTTTTCGCCAATCCGTCTTTCCGGCCGCCCGTCCTTCGGCCTGGTCCCATCCTCATATAACCCCGGTCAATCCATATCTGGCCGGGTCCCCGTTTTTGCTTTTTGCTCCACCCTCAAGACTCCATGCGCTTTCATTTCATCGACTCGTCATTACATATCCCGGGTCAAAACGTAGTATATATCAAAAGCAATGCCAGTGTGAGGAGAGGGGGTTGCTGTGGGCCTGTAAAAGCACCAGTTCAAAACACAGCTTCTCGTATCTTGAAGCGAACAACAGCATCCGACATCGTGGTCGAGGCTTCTTCCCATTTTCAGGGTAAACCAGACAGCAATCCTCTGTTTCTAGAGGAACCGGCTGCCTCTATTTCTAGAGGAGCACCCGCAGCCGACTGACGCATGGTTTGAGCCGTTGAACGTATATAAAGGGTATGGTAGCACCCTGGGACCCTTGGCTCCTCATCTAAAGGTAGCTCGAAAAGGGCCTTCGACCTTGATGTCCTTGATTCCCTCGGGCATCAACCGTAGCCACTCGTTCCAGCTTTCGAGGTTGACGTTGTCATCGTCGAGTCGAATGGACAAGTGCAGCTGCGGGCTGTTCTCATACGAGGAGAGGCTGTTGCGCATCGGGTTATTCTCGTACACAGGTGACAGGAAGATGGATGGAAGCCTCGAGTTGCCCGACATCATCATGTGCAGCGGCGAAGGGAAACTGGTTACTACCTCCTGCTCTGGGTTCTTATCCTGCACCATTTTGGCATAGTGTGAGAACAGATTCGCGTGCAGCTCAGCAGCCGAAAGAGGGCTCAAACGTGCAGCTCTGACTCGAAGTTGTTCGGCTAGAGCACGGGTAAAGGCACAGCGATCGAGGACATAGAAGTGCTCTTCAGAGACCGAGGCGGCCAGAAGCTCCAGAACACCTTGCTGACGGACCATCCGAGACGAGGGGTAGTAGGCAGCATCCATGATGATGAGGGTATCAGCACGAGCCTCCTCGAGGGTCTGCTGGATCCCGCCCCATCGAATGGTGGAAGCCCGTTCCGGGTCTTTCGAGCTACATCGAAGTCAACATTTATGTTCGAGGATCAAGGAAAGGGGAGGTCCGTACCTTGCCAAAACCATCTCGCGGTTTCCATCCAGGTATGTGTGTCCTACGTAATATACAATTTTCAAGACGTCACGTTCATCGCGGTCCTCGGCAAATTCGTTCAGCTGCCGTGAAAGCCACCTCCAGGAGCTTTTGCAGCCATCAGACGAGGACGGGATGGTCTGAACCTGGAAGCCATAATGGTAGTACTTGTCAAAGACCTCGGCAAGCTCCCGAACAGCCGACTGAATTGTGGCCACCTCATCGTCATCTTGCCAGAATAGAAATAGAGCTTGGACAGAGGTGTACCGATCTCGGCTGGGGGTGGATAGCATGCGACCCACGTTGGTCTGGAGGTCATTCTTAAAGCTCTCAATACCTGGGAGTGACAAAGACTTTTCCAGACGAGGACCCGTCGGCAAGGGAGTTCGGATTCGAGCCTCGCTCAAAGGAGGTCGACCGGGCTGATGGGAAGAAGGCGGATTCGAGTCGATGTCCATCTCCTGTGTATCGTGGGCGAACAGAGACTGGACGTTCGCGATAGCGGGGGCGGGGCTCAATGGCCGGCCGGCAGCGGCGAGCGAGGGTGCAATGTCCTGAATAGTCGGGCTATGGGACCGATGAAACTTGGAGACGACATCCTCCCATGTCATGTTGTGGTGACTGGGGTGGCACTAGAAGAAGAGAGAACCAAGTGTTGGCATGTAAGTCCAAGACTGACAAGGTAGGCAAGGGGTGCGACGGGGGATGGTCCAGCGAAGCAGGGAGTAGTTGAACCAAGCGCCAGGAATGCGCACGACCGGAATAGAGGGGCAATCGACTTACAGCAACTCTCCGTCTTCGGCAGTCATTGCAAGCACCGAGCTTCCTGATGAGGGCGGCGCGCTCTCTAGACTGCTGGGAAAGGGGCCCGGTCCGTCTCCTGCTCGTGCGGCGGTTGTTAGAGACGTCGGAGCCATCCTTTACAGAGAAAATAGACTGGTGTAGGTTAGGAGAGGTGTCGGCACTGTACGATGTGTTGTTGGTCTCCGTGGAGGCCAAGGTGGCGGTAGTGGCCTGGGTCGAGATGGAGGAGCAAGTGTCCTTTCTCAGAGGCGGCGTGACGGGATGGAGATGGTGAGTTGCTGCTGCTGCTGCTGCTGCTGATGCTGCTCGAAGGTGTAGTGCGCCGGCGAGGTGGGCGACGGCTGGCGGAGCGGGGGAAGCTCATCGGGGTTTTGCGGGAGCGAGTGGGTGGGCGCAGAGGCGACAGCGGCGGCGAGAGCAGCAGGCAACGAGGCAGGAGGAGCGGAGGGCGAAGAAATTGGCGGCAGTACGGGGGTGGGAGCGGTCTCGGAGACGGAGGTCGGTTGTGAGGGCGATGGCGATGGCGGAGGCTGCGGTTGCTGGTGGTGGTGTTGGTGTTGGATGGGCGCCGCGGCGGGAACTGGGGTAGGAGCCTCGGCCAGGCTATGGACGACGGAGTTCATGCTGACAAGCGAAAGGAGATGGGACAGGCGCGCAGGCAAGTCAAACGCCCATTATCTCGAGAGAAGGAGAAGCTGGAGGGGAAGGAGGAGAGAGTCGATCGGGCGAGAAACGGCCTGCAAGCGTCAAAATGCCGTGCCAATGGACGAATTGATTAAAGCCAAGGCCGTGATAGGTCGCAGCCGTTAGGTCTGTTGCGCGCGGGTGTGCGAGATGTGTAGGCGCAGGCGCAGGCGTACGGCGCAGGTAAACCGTGGAAGATGCGTCCGTTATGTGCGTTGAAATAGATTCGACCCCACCAAAGGCGCGTCCAAGTCGAGCAAAGAGGATCGCAAGCAGGGCAGGGTGTTACTGCAGCCTTCTGCAGGATATAGGGACCGTTGCTGGCGGGCTGTAGTAAGAATGAAGTAAGGCAGGGCAGCCGCAGAAGAAGAGCAATAGAGCGGCGAGTGGTGAGCGGCGAGGTCCAACCAGGCGGGGCTTATTGGTGGATAGGTCTTGGGTTGGTAAGGCAGAACAGAACACCCGGGGCGCGAGACGAGAGGAATGGAGGGACAGAAGATGAATGGAGCCTCTCGGACAACGGGTAATTCAATTGAGTGCAGCAGCGGCCCAGTGAAGGAACAATGGCAATGGAAACGGTAGAACTAGGGCCGGGGCAGCTCAGCGAGCAAGCAAGGCGAACGAGTGCAGCGGCGTCGGGTGGGCGCAACGCAAGATGGCAACGCTGGTGGAGGACAATTCCGTCCCCGGGTCGGTCGCAGAAGAGGCGCGCAGTTTCGGTTTTCGGGCGTGCTAGGTGAGCGGTAATTGGAGGGTGCTCCGGGTCGGGTCAAGACAGCGCGTGGGCGGAGATGGAAGTCGTATATACGAGAGATCCGGGCTATGTGTGGTTGTAGGCAGCTATATCAAGAGGCCTGGATGCTGCTGTTGAGAGACCGAGATATCGTCAAGGTGAGTGAGGAGAGCAACGGTGAGGCAACGAGAGTAGCTCGAGGTCAGCTTCGCTCAGGTGGCCGAGGAGATGGGTTGGTAAAGAGAAAGAAGTGAGCTTCATGGAAAGAGACCGAGAGAGTCCCGTCTTCGCGAAGGCGGACCTAGCAAGAGATGGAGTGGCGTGTGAGGGCGAAGGAACAAGAGGGCGTGAGTCAGGGAATGGGAATGCCACGAAGGGGGGGAGTAGGGGAATCGAGAGTGGGAGGGGCGTGGGCGGAAGTCAGCGGCCCTGGCAGTGGACGGCGGAGAGGAGACAGTGGCAGAGGGGGAAGTGGATTTCCCCGGAAGACGACGCCCAAGTACCACTCTACGGTAATTGTATGGGGACGGTACCTGCGGACGAGGGTTAAGGGACCGGCCCGGAATCAAACCAGCTTGGATTGGGGGAACGAGATGGGGTAGAAACGAGCCACGACGGGGGCCTGAGTGTGGTCTGGGCTGCTGGGTGCAATGGTCACTGGACTTTCGAGGTGGGCTCAAGGTCAGTCGAGGTCAACGCCGGCCGGGCTCACGGTGCCGGACATGGACGAGGAGGAGGAATACCGAGATATTGGACGGACGCCAGGTATTTGGCATGGTAGCATCCGTGCTCGGTTCGTGTCAGTCCGTCGTGATACTCGCCCAGGTTGTCAATTCAGACAGCTGTCATTGGCTCGGAAAACATGACAACCAAGACCACAACGGCCAAGAAATTACCGACCAGAATCGCCAGAGAGCATCCCATGGCTGGCAGGATGGATCAATTGGATGAATGGAATGAGATGGGGGAATCAAAATGGGGGTCCCAAGGTGAGACGATTTAGGCTAGACCCGGCTGCTCATCCCGGCCGAGTACAATACGTACCGCCTGTCGCAGTGAGATTCCTCAAGCCCGCATCTGCAGTCTTCAGCCAAAGACAACGAGTCGCAGCACCACCTTGTCTCTTGTTGCTCCCTTTGCAAGATGAATATCGAGTCTCGCGTCTTCAAGCCAGGATCTTTGCAGTCCAATGCCCGTCCCGCATGGCTTGCGGGTTGCGGGTTGCGGGTTGCAGGTTGCACCAGACAGCGCCGCGACGGCGGCTCTGGCGGCAAACCATGCTCTGGACCCTTTCGACTACTTTAGCTCTGCGACTATACGTAAGGAGCAATTGGTGGTCTTCCTCCCTCTGGCTCCCGTGTCTCTTGCCTCTGCACTGCACATCACCACCGCCTTGCTCCGCTCTGGACTTTCCTCGGGTTTGCTTTCTTTTTTCTCTCGTCCACACTAACGCCGCTTGTCCTGTCCGTCCCACCTTGACACTCTACTTACCTGCCTAACAAACCACGGATCTCCTCCGACCAGCTCCATCCAGTCGCTGAGGGGTCACCCGAAGAAGCGGCCTATACAAAATCTCCAGATACGTTGATATCAACCGGTCAGCTGCCATTGGCGCACCGCATCCAAGGTCAAGGCAGTCAGGCGAGGCGAGGCGATATCGGGGCGTGTTCCTCAGCATCTCGGTAGGGATTATCTTGACCTGGCACGGGATTACATATTTCACTTCCGACCGAATACAACCCTCCTCCCGACTATCGAATATCATACCGTACCGGTCTGCCCGACCATGATCTCCCCGGAGGACGACGAGTTGTCAGGATATACTTTGGGTGCATGCTGAACAGACTTTTGGCGACAATGCACCCCAGGCATGTTCAGCCAAACTCAACCCGGGGCAATATCAGAGCAATAGCAGCGCAATATCAGTATCAGCCAATTGTTGCCATCTCCCCGTTGGAACAAGGTCGCCTACGGATACTGTACTCCAGATTCTGCAATGTAGGCAAGGTACGTACGCACCCGTGCCTTGTTGGCGCCTGTCATGGATGAGATGAATTTGAGGTAGGGCAGTCCGTGTGTGACCAGCACCACGGGTTGCCCGAGGCCTGGTCCCTGCCCGCCGCATGGCCTGCCCATGGCACTTGATGATGCCCCCCAAGGGGATCTGTGTGCAAGGGACCTGTGCTCCGTACAGGGCAGTTGTTGAGCAATGTCGCCCAAGGGTGACCGGAGGTACAAGACCGAGCACAGACTGTCCAGCCTGAATCTCACTCGACGTCACAAGCTCATAGCGGACACGATTCTCTCCATCACGTTGTTATTATCTCTCTTGTCCCGCAAGCGAAGAACTGTCCTATCTGCTCTCTTTCCGCCTTTTCGGTCTTTTTCTCTCGACGTGGATCCATCCAGCTCGCTCCCTTCATCGATCGCTGAAGCGCCGAAACCGCCGTTATTCTCTCATGATACTCTCGTCACTGTTTCTTTCACACCCACACCTTGTGAAAGAATATAGTTACAGGAGAGCACTGGTATGACCGGGTGCCTTCACCGGCCGGTGCTCTGCGGCCAGCCTCACCGGCACCTGCAGCTCCGATAGGCCGAAGGGGGTATATGCTTGCATGAGTGTGCTTCTGAATCTGCTTCGACTGAGAAGCCTCCTGGCTTCGTCTGCCGTCATTATCGTTCCTCTGGCTGCGGTCGCGCTATTTTTACCTCACCCACCCGTCCATTACCGTTGACACCCACCAATCTTCATCTTCCATCTCGTTCACCTTGTCCTTCCTGTGTTGGCATCAGGCAAGCGTGTCTGGCTCCAGGAAGTGGAAGGCTGGCAGGATATCCTCCCAATGGTCGCGTCCCACACATATCTCGAGCTAAGGCTTGTTGGAACAACATATGGGAAGGTCGAACAATTCATCAGTCTAATTCCCCCACTTGCATCCTGGACACAAAACCCGACATGGGCGGGCTGATGCCGAATGCATTGAGCTTCTTCACAGCGACAAATGCTCGCATCCGGTTCCGCTTACACTTCCGATGTGAAGGTTCATGTGCCATGAGTCTCGAGGCTCTAAAACTTATCCGCGGCTAAGCAATTACCTAGGCCAAAACCTCGTCCGAGAGAGCTCCTCAACGCACCTACCACCACCCCTACTGCGCGTTACAGCCTAGCCTCCTCAAGTGTCTCCATACCTCCACGCCTGTGCCCCACGCCCGCATGTTCCATAGGCGCGCCTCCATAGAGGAGCTGGCCGTCTCCAGTCCAACATCTCCATCCATCCCAAGGCCTAAGGAGAAAAACCACTCAAAACAGGAGCCGCACGAGGTGCTGTCGCTCGACGTCCCGCTTGCGCCCGTCTCCGGCTCGGTGAGAAGGGCGAGCGTAGCATGGACATGGAAACGATTCGGCTCTGATCTCGGGAAGCAAGACAGCAAAACTCACACTAGTCCAAGGCAGGACCACCACACTAACAGGGACGCTAAACAGAGCTTGAACGGCAAACGAATTATTTTGATGACGGCTGTTAGTGACGGGACGTTTTTTCTCTGCAGAGCTGGCCGACACATGGCCGGCTGTCCATCATCCGTCATCCCGTCCCTCCAATCTCTCCCGAAGCAGCAAAAGGAAGCCCTCCACTCAAGGAGCTCACACACCCCCTCTCCCCTACAGTTATGCATGACAGACCTGCACGCCGCGCCCTACCAGCCACCAACTGGGCCAAGTCTGCTGCTTGCAAGTCGATCGAGGTGACCGACGTGTGACAATCAGTACCGTGTCTAATCGTTCAATGACTGAATTCTTTGTCAATTTCACACAATTCTCTAGGAGCCAGCCATGTGTCCGCCGCGGATGTTGGCGTGCGCGCATGGGCGCCGGGCAGTCGGTGGTCTAACTCCGCGCAACAGACGACCAGACTCGTCAACCAGAGACGGTGGATGGGCTCACCTCACCCCAGGATTTGTTACCAGAAGGCGCCGGCAACCAGGGGACCTCCGCCAAGAGCCAGGAGCTCATCATAACCAGGGGTTCTCACAGGTCAGGGCCAGGGTTGAATTCTCCGCCCCCGTGCCCGTGAGGAAAAGAAGCCCCAGTGTTTTGTTCTTTTTCTCTTGCTAAAGCAGTTGAGCGCCGACGTCTCCCTGGGCAGATTCACCGAGGTTAGCACCTTGGGCCTTGGCGGTGTTGCGTCGATGTCGGACACGCTACCCAGGTACAATCGGCTTGTACACAACTCGGTCGAGGGACGAGCGAAGACAGGACAGGATGCGCAAGGGCAAGATATCCGACCGCCACATGGTCGCACACATCGTCGGTGGCGGCTTCGCACATGGGCATGATGGCCTCATCTCATACCCTCCGCGGCATTTGCACGTCTCGCAAGCCTGTGCATGGTGCCATTATTTATATGTTTTTATGTTTTGTGTGCGTCGCTCCTTGTCCCCAAGGGGCAGGATGGGTGCCATTGGCATGCAAAGGCATGGCACACACGCATCAAGGCAGACAGAAACCGAAATCTGGTCGGGTTTTGCACCCCAGTCTGCCAGGTCCCGGGCCTTCACCGAGATCCCCTCGCGAGACATCACCAGATCTGCCCCCACTTCTAGTGGTTTGGGTTGCCCAATGCTCAACCACCCACTTGGCTTGGTTCACAAGGAGAGCGCCGCATCCCCATGCCCCCCCATGCCCGTAGCGGACCGGGAGGGCAGCCGACATGACTCTCGGAAGAGGTACGTACCGTGTGCCAGTCCCCGGCCGGAGATGCACCGTGTTGGCCAATGGCGAGGCTTCTCCACCGGCGACATCGGGGCCATTCACCGACACAAGGCGCTGTAAGCCGACGGAGCCTTCGGTGCCCTTACCTGACCTGACCGTTCTGGCTTCACCGTCTCACCACTTTTCGAATCACCTGGCGTTTTCGGGTTTTGTGCCCATTATTAAGCTTTTGGTCTTTCTTGACTCGGGCCAAGGCATGCCGTTTTTGGCGTGCACCAAGGCTCGTCATTCGTCACATCTCAGCTTCTTCATGTCTCTCCTGTCATGGCAAGCTTAAGCCGTCAGTCCTTGATCCCGGGCTTATCTCCGGCCTTGATACCCGAACTGAGCTGCGCTGCGAGAGGGAGAGGCATGACTGCCCGTGACTGGAGCTGAGCCTCATACTGGATTGGACGAGCCCGGCTTCTCGTCGGGGTATTCGAGGCCGAGAGGAGGGTCTTTCATTTCTTGATGCCACTGCCGTCCCGCCCACGACAGCGTGCATCCAGATCCAGGTCAGTGCAGTTGGAGTACGTATCTCCGTTTTGTCCAGCATTTCATCCAATGCCGAAGGATGCCTCGACGGCGATCCCCATTTGAGACTTTTTATGATGCGTATCTGCCATCAGCTCTGCAGCACATTCAACCATGGAACCGGCTGACGCCGCGTAGATTGGGGCCAGCTGTTCCGCTACAATCGATTCCACCCGACGCCTCCTCTCCCTGTACTTCTCAATGTGAGGCAACTGCCGGCAGCCTGTGATATGCCGTCGACGACGCTCATTCAAGGTTCAAGGCCTTGGCAAATACTAAAGCGTTACATGTGTTGAACAAAATTACCTACGCGTACCATTTTGGAGGTTTTGTGAATTGCAAAACGTCTATATGCCGTGCCCAACGCATCCTACGTGGCACCGTTTAGATGCCCGTTGTCTCCCACCCATATTTCATATCCGTGCCTGACGGGAGTATTATCGAGCCAATTCTCCCAAAGCCCAAGTAACAAGAAGCATTAAGGTACATGCCCATAGCAGCAACCTCTCCAATTGAATCATAATCCACCCCCTGCAGGTCCAGTCATGTAAACGCAATCACCACTCCTGGCCCTTTGTCCAAGCAGAGCTCTGAAACTCGCCCTTCTCATCCCTCGACAACCCAATCTCATCCCGCTTGTCGTCCACCAGCCTCCCCCACTCGAGCAGCAGCCGGAAAAGGTACACCTCCATGTCCTTCTCGCCCAGTGCCTCCCTTGCCCACCGGGCCCCCTGCTGCGCGATCCACCGCCCGTCCTTGGTCCGCCCCCTCATGTCCGTATCGCGCCCGTTGAGATAGGCCCTCTTGCGCGTGCCCGTAAAGTACGAAAGCGTCGTGTGCAGGCCCTGGTACCGCGTGTCGATGGGCACAAAGTGCAGCCACGGGATCAACCGATCCGAGAACCACGTCTGGAAGATGGTCGAGATGAGCGGTACGCTGTTGGAGCGGAGCGTGCGCATGAGGTCCGGCGACGGCCCGTTGTCCTGGTCGAGGAGTAGGATGTAGCGGTACTCGAGTGCGTCCTGGTCTTCGGCCTCGTCGACGAGACCAAAGGCTTGCTGGACGAGATAGCAGTTTGGTCCCTGGCAGCCAGTATAGTTGTTCATGCCGACGCTGATGGGCGCAACAACGTTTGCCTCAGCGATGGGAACATTTTCGTGCTGGTACTTGCTACGGTCGCCTCGCGATGGTAGAATCATAGTAACGTAGTCGTAAGGGTTCTGGTTGCCAAGGAGATGAAGCAGTCGAAACTTGTGGTTTCCACGCAGCGCTTGGTCACTGATCGATCCCTCGTCTGTCTGGCCACGCCAGAACATGGCATCGTAACGTCGTTCGAAATCCCATTTCATATCAGGCTTCCCCTCATGAGCCTTGGGAAGAGGGATGAGAATGTCCTGGAAAGGCTCCGTCTTGAATGGCCCAAATAGGGGCAGCAGGTCCCGAATCGGTTCTGCGTGGGGGCTCGAGAGGGACATGCCGTGAAGATATTTCAAGTCTGGTTGCTGACAGTACTGCAGTGATCGCTCCCAGTTCACCATGATCTGGCCCTTGGAGTGCCTCCGGACACACTCGGAACAGTACTCGCCAATGTTCCAGTGCGGACTGATCCGAGTTGGAGATCCAGGTGGGCAAGCATCGACCTGCATCTGGCGATAGTCGGATGGGGAGATGAGCGGTTCTTGGTACGGCCCAAAATTGACTGGCGCCTGTCTGGTGTCGGGCAATTCTTCAGTCTCATTTACGCCCTCTATTGACCTCTTTGAGATCAAATTCACGATGGGTGTTAAATCAGCTCGGTTTTGTCCATTTACTCGCTCCCAGGGTGGTAGAATCCTTGGTGTGGAATTCAGGTTGACGGGGAAGAGCACGTCGGGCAGGAACTTGGCAAACTTATTGATAGAGTCGACGAGGTTGTCCAGCACCTCTGCATCACGGCCAGTAACATCAGGAACTCTGGAGGCTTTGCCATCGCTGATTGTGATCTTATGAATACCGGGGATCTGTGATATCAGGGTAGCCCTTTGACGCAGTTTGGCTGGAGCAATTGCCCGGAATGGCTGGAGATCCTTATCGACCTGGTCGAATCGATCAATGATGACTGTGCCTTTAGCAAAGTCATACCAGTCAGCAAATCCAGGGGGTGGATCTCGGTCGTCGTGACGTTCTTTGTAAATCTTGTGCGCGATTGGGAGACTGTTGCTCACTGTCGCATGCTGCAACCACCGGTCTTGCCTGATGTTGGCTCTGTAGATGAGGTCGTTGATAGGATGACGCTTGGCAAAGGTCTGTGGCTTTTGAAGGTTTATGAAGATGGTGGTCCCCACGACAAGCCCGAAGAGGAGAGTGGCGAGGAAGAAGCGCCGGACAAATATTACAGAGCGGAGGTCATGACAGTAGGTGAATAGAATCATGCCAAAGGCTATAAACCAGAGGGGCATTATGGCAGGGGATCGCGAGGAGTGGAGGTAATCTCCGTATTTGAAGATGTTCTCGCAAGACTTGACTGTGCCGACGAGGAAGGTGATGATGCTGGCTGGCGTGAGCGGTGACGTCTCGCACACCCAGAATGCGGCCGAGATCATGAGTGTCGCGAACGCAAAGCTGTCAACGATGATGTCGAAGCCGTAGAGGAAGCCAAATCCCGAGTGCAGCATGGAAGACCCCCTGAAGACCCTGCTGCCAACCCACACGAGCGCCATCGATAGTGCTGAGAGGACGAGGACTGTCCCAAGGGTCCTCAGGCGTAGCTTGGCGGTCCTTGACCAAGCGAGCATGCGCCATAGTAGTATCACGATAAGAGCATCAAGCATGAGTCCGACACACTGCAGAAAGAGCGTCGTCCGTCTGCTCTCGATGAGCTCGAAACAAAAGTAGGTCGAACGCCTCATCTGGCTGACAGCATAATAAGTGCCCGCTGAGAAGGTCATGGCACTCGACATGGCCATAGTGAGGACAACTCGGGGGCCGCTGAACCAGTCTACCAGGTCATCGAAGCAAGAGCGCCACGGGTCGTCCGGATCCTCCGGGGGAGGAAAGCCCCATTTTCGACGAGTGTTGAAAATCTCGTATGCAAAAATAAGAAGGCAGAGGAAAGACTGAGGAGGAGTTAGTGGTTTAGGGACATCTCACTGCCAAGGAGAGGAAACATACCTCGAGACCAGGAGTC
Organism: Fusarium sp. JS1030; assembly: GCA_000966855.1. Classification (NCBI taxonomy): domain Eukaryota; kingdom Fungi; phylum Ascomycota; class Sordariomycetes; order Hypocreales; family Nectriaceae; genus Fusarium; species Fusarium sp. JS1030. The sequence goes on along the minus strand of JWIW01000095.1, from coordinate 737,896 downwards.
GCGCACTGCTGCTGATAATTTACACGATGAAATATTTCCAGCCTGAGCACGATGCAAAGTACGAGAACAGGAAGAGAAAGGCGCCGCGGCCGCTTGGGCTGATGGGCTTTTGGGCCCTTGAGCACAGCGTCGTCGGCGCCATCCAGGAGTGAAGCTTCACGCCGATGTCTGGTGAAGCGTCCATCTGCGCCGGGCAACCACTTGGTGAAGCAACTTGCTCCGTAGCATATGAAGCCGGAGAGAAGAAAGAGAAGGAATGTTGATAGCCGGGGGCTCTCTGAGGGTGCAAAGTGTTTAGCTCATGGACCCTCCCTCATCCATACCTGGGAGGTAGACTAACCAGTTAGAGAATGACGTTCCAGTGTCTGGGAGATGTAAAAGAATGAACAGGCGGCACTGGGATGAATAATCAGTCTCGGACTTGTCACATGTGGATAAAGAGAAGAATGTACCATAGTCCAAAAAGTTGGACCACCAGATCCTGAGCCATGATGGCGGCGATGAAGATGATGATGCCAAGTGTCTGCGGCTCTCAAGCTCAAGGCCAAGATGCAGCTGAACAACCAATATCGAAGACGCCCAGACTCGCTCCGGAATTACTCGTCATGTCGTCACAGCCAGTGCCCAAGATGACCCTAAAGCAAATAAAACGAGCTCACACCCGCTAAAGACATTAAGAATCCAGCCCCAAGGTTCGCGTCGTGCTCAAGTCATGATGAGGAAACGGCGAAGCGTCGTCCCCCTGGTCGCCTTTTTCCCCAATTGAGATTCTCAGGGGACGCTGACGACAACCCCTGAGGGATTACCTAAGCTGACGTCCTGCTGTCTCTACTCTATTTACAGCGACGTTTCAGGCACTGAAGCCGCTAAAACGGGCCCCACCAACAGCGGGCTCACATCTGCTGCCAGAGGCAGATGCAACCTGCCACCATCGCCGATACACGGCCTCTTCTGTCTTGTCATGTAAGGCCACTGCTCCTCCGTCATGGCCGGCCTCAACGACGCGCCCTTCATCAAGGGCCTCGCCGTGCCCTCCGTGTGCCTCCTCATCCTCTTTCTTGGATATTTCTCTCAAATCGTCTTCTCCTACTCGACCCTCGATCCCGGCGCGCCGTCCCGCGACGAGACCATCCTCTTCAACGGCCTGCTCCTGATTCTCTGGGTCACCTACTACCGCGCCGTCACCGTCGACCCGGGCCGATACTTTTTCAAGGACCGCGTTATCGAGGCCGACGGACAGCGATGGTGCAACAAGTGCTCGGCCCCGAAGCCCCCGAGGGCGCACCACTGTCGCCATTGTGCGCGCTGCGTCCCTAAGATGGACCACCACTGCCCCTGGACACGCAACTGTGTGTCCATGACGACTTTTCCGCACTTTTTGCGCTTCTTGGTCTACACGAACCTGTCGCTTTGGATGCTCTGCTACCTGTTGTGGCAGCGCTTCGCCATCATCTGGGAACAGCGTCTCCTGCCAGCCTACTTGGGCCCCAGCCTGTCGGGTTTGGTGGCCCTGTCTCTCATTGCCCTCGTGAACTTCTTCACCTGTGTTGCGTTGGGGATCATGCTCATTAACACGCTCAAGACCTGGGTCTTCAACCAGACCATGATCGAAGGCTGGGAGCAGGAGCGGCACGAGTCGCTGATCGACCGGGGCGTCCGCGACTGGTGGGATGTGACGGGTCCCGACGGGGAGAAGGTCAGGTTCGAGAAGCTCGAGTTTCCCTACGACATTGGCTTCTTCGCCAACATGTCTCAGGCGATGGGCACCCGCAATGTGCTGTGGTGGTTTTGGCCCCTGGCTGGAAACCCCACCATTTCCAAGGATGGCGCCGGCTCAGGCTGGACCTGGGAGGAGAACGGTTTCAACCGGGTTGAAGGGCTTTGGCCTCCCCCGGACCCAGACAAGATGCGGCGCGCGGCTCGTGGCTGGCCGGGTGCGAACCGTGACTATGCCGAAGAGCTGCGACAAGCCAGCTTGAACCCTGACGAGTTTAAGGAAGAGTTTAAGAAGCGACAGGCCGAGGATGAGAGGCGTAAGAGGCAACAAATCCTCGCTGAGCTTGAAGAGGTGGATGACTATGACATGTTTGATGACGAAGAGTATGATCGTGATTTTGACGGCAACCTAGAATGGACCAATTCCGACGGGGACAGACTGCGCGACTACGGCGTCGATGAAGAAGAGTCGGACCCCGAATCCGAGTCTCTAGATGAGGACGTTCCACTGGCAGAGTTGATGCGTAGAAGAAAGGTGCTGCGAAAGGACGCCTACGACGATTAGAATGAGACAAAATATAGAATTTCTAAGTTTGAAGCACCGCAAGCAACCTTTCTCTCTAAAACGGGGAACCACCAAAAAGGTTAGATGTAGAGTATCTCTTGCCGTGCTTTTTCTTTCCTCCAGGCATCCAGACGCTTGCCCAACGCAATCAAAGAAAAAGAGAAAAAAAACCAACACGGCCGTGATTCTTTGCCCGCCAGAGGGGCCTCCCACCAAAAACAACTCGGTTGCCCATCTCAGTCTTGAATACAACAAAAAAGCCCCTCCTCTTTCTCCCGCGCCATGTGTAATGTATGTGCAAAGGTGTAAATCGACATGCCCGTCATCATCTTTCTGACTTGCTACAAAATCGTGAAGCGTAAACTCGTGTCGACTACCAGTCATCGTCATCCTCCTTCTCCTTCTGCATGGCGTTCTTACGGGCAAGCAGGGCGTCCGCCAGACTGCCTGCCAAGCTAGGAGTGGGCGTGCTGCTGCGGCTGTCCCCATTGGGCGTGTTGAGGCTCATGCCAGAGTCACGCTGCTGCAGCTCGGCTGGCTTGCGGTTGGCTGCAGGCCGCTTGGCCGGAGGTGCCGGAGGCGTCGGCTTGGCCCGTGGTGGGGCCGGAGGAGCACGCGGGGCCGGCGGGGCTTGTTCCTGAACATAGGCCGCCGGGACCCAAGCCTGCTGCTCGCTCTGCGCAATCTTAGCTAGCCACCAACCTGTGCAACAGTGTTAGTTGATATCATTAGGCGTCGGGCAAAAAATTCGAGTAGCAACTTACCATTGTTCTCCTTTTGGACAATCTCGACAAGCTGACCGGCAGTGATGGAAAGCTCGTTTTCTCGCTGGCCCGCAAAGTCGTACAGCACCTTGGCCATGACCTTGGGTGGGCTGGCCGGTCGTGCAGCCGCAGCAGGAGGAGGAGGAGGAGGCGGTGGTGCGCGCGAGGCACCGCTGGCGTTTCGGTTATGGCTTGGAAGAGGCTTGTGTGCGATTGGAGCCTGTGCACTGGCCGCCGGCACGGGGCGAGGAACAGGAGTAGGGATAGCGGCGGCCGCGGCGACAGCTGCTGGAGGCTGGGGAACTGGTCGAGAGCCAGCGCCAGGTCGGGGCTTCGCGGCACGATTACCAGTGAGTCGAGATGGTCGGCCATTAGGACCTCCAGGCTTGATCAGCTTGCCTCGAGTGATGGGTCGAGGAGGCACTGGCTTGCCCTTGGGCGTAGGCTTAGAAACCGAGTTTGGTGGCTCGCCAGGCTGGGTGTGGATGGCACCACTCTTGTAAAAGTCGACTGGATGCTGCGAGTCCTTGAGGACCTTGACCTGCTGCATCTTTCCGGGCTTCTTGGCGTATTCGATGGTCTCGTTAACCTTGAGGTTGAAGCCACCCGGCATCGCGCGCTGCATTTGGGTGAACAATTCCGTTTTAAGCACGCAGTTCATCAAAGGATCAGCCTCTTGGGGCGAGCCAATGCCCAATGAGAACCAGTCGTCGCGAGCTGTTGACGTGCCAATAAACTTGATGGCTCCCAAAGGCACCGACTTTTCGACTTGGATTGAGGGCTGACCGTTGACCAACATTTGAGCAATGACATAAAACTTGCTGTTGGTAACAACAATGATTCGGGGGCTCGGCTTGCTGGAACGACCAAACTTGGCCTCCAAAATCTCGGCTCGGCAGGAGAAGATCGTCTTCTCGTTTGAGCCAATGCTGGCAGCATTGCGAATCTGGGCGCCAGGGCCATTGACAGCATTGATGCCAAGATAGTCACCAAGGAACCTTCGGGAACCCAACAGACTCATACGCCGTCTTTCCTTGCGTCCTCCCAACACTCGGTGGCCTTGGTCACGGAGCTGCAAGTACTCAGCTCCCGTTCGCTTCTTCCTCCAGAATCGCTGGATTCGCGTAGCAGACTCGGCTCGGTAGGCGAGGTAAGCTCGCCACATGCGCTGAATTCGGGTTGCCATGTTATGCCAGTATCTGTCTCTCATATGTTCAAGAGCAAACAGGGTCTCAGGGGCCTTGATGAAAGCCTTTGTAACACCCATCTGCCATTCTTCCTTGGGGATGCTTGTATCCTTGAGGATCTGCTTCACGGCAGCCTCAGTTGTTCCGTCCCAAGTATACTCACCAGCATATGAGGTGGCAGGCGACAAGAGGAAGAACCGGTCGACGAACTTGTCGAATGCTTGTCGATAAGCGAAACCGGCTCGGCGGATGCGAACGTTTTCTTGCAGACCAAGATACTTGATTTGATGGAGGACATTGGGGCTGTTGTACTCTGTGGGCGACTTGTTCTCGTTAGGCTTGATAGTACGGATGTATGAAGGCTGACACTTCATGAGGGTATCGACCAGGGCATTGGCAGATGCTCGAATACGGTCGCCTGCTGAAGGAGGCTGCTTTCGGTTATCTTGGTCGACTGGCCGAGGGAACAGGGTATGAACGAATTGGTTTCCACTGTGCTGGAAAAGGTTTAGCAGACCCTTTAGGAGCTGATCCTTGTTCTTATCCGTGATTCCCTCCACGGTATATGTGACATCACCAGCATAGTGCTTGATAATGAAGTTTCCTTGCCGAGGGGTAAGATGAGCGTGCGACATGCCGTTGATACTCTGCATGAAGGTTCGATCGCAAGCAGCCGGGTCAGCGTGCGCCGTCTTGGTTGCGTCCTTCATGGCAGAGAAGATGCCGGGTGGGCGAATCTGCTCAATCAGCTCACACACGACCTTGTTATCGAAGTACTTGATGGGTGTCCATTGAATCTGCTCCTTCGCGTACTCGTCTTGCTCGGCCTTGAGAGTAAGCTGAATAAAGATCTGCTGCAGCTTCTCGTTGACATAGTTGATACAGAGCTGCTCGAAACTGTTCTTTTCGAAAATCTCGAATCCATAAATATCCAGGATACCGATCGTGTTGGTGGTCGCCTGTCGGGCCTTGAGAGACTTGTTGATACGCTCCACAATCCAGTCGAAAAGGTTGCTGTAAATCGCCATGGCCAACGCATCTCGGGTAGCAGCGGCCTGGGAAGGATTCGCGGGGGATTCGATAACTTCGCCGTTTCGGGGGGTCAGGATTCGGATCGTGATACCGTGAATGAGTTGGTCGGGGGTGACTTCCATGAGGTAGGCGGCGAAATCCACCACAGACCTATCAATGACCTCGGCATAACCGCCCTGGTCCTCCTGGAACTGGATGTTTCCAATCCACAGGATGGCAGCCAACATTCGGAAGATTTCGTCTTGCTCGGGCTGGCTGAGACCGATAATCTTCATCGCATTCAGGGTGTCCTGAAATTCGGCAAGATCGTCAATGCCATCTACGTCGAAGCATTTTGACCGACTTGTATAAACGTAGGTCTCGGGTTTCTGGACACCAAAGGTCTCGCGGTACTGCTGTGAAGCGCCCTTGGTGAATTGGTAGAAAATGTGGAAGTTTCGCTCGTTTGTGATTTGGCCAACCACTCGTGACTTTTCTAGGAGATAGTTTGTGATGTCGGCACCCACGGGTTCGCCTTGAGTGTTGAAGTAGATTTGCAGATATTTGCCGAATCGCGACGAGTTGTTGTTTCGCAGAGTCTTGGCGTTTCCAAAAGACTCAAGCAGCGGGTTGGTTGCCAGCACCATGTCCTTGATCTGCTTGATGTCTCCTGACTCTCCGCCAGATACACTGGCAATGTACTGCATGATGCGCTTGGCGGCCTCGGTCTTGCCTGCACCCGACTCTCCAGAGATGATGACACACTGGTTGTCGTTGTAGGCCTTCATGTTGTAGTATGCGGACTCGGCGATTGCGAAGACGTGCGGAGGCATTTCTAGTCGGTTCTTGCCCTTGTAACTGTCGAGGACCTGGTCGGTATAGATACCGAGGTCTCGGAAGGGGTTAACGGAGACCAACACATGGCCGATATAGGTGTAGATCTCGGCGCCCTCGAAGCGCTTCTTCAGGTTTTCGTTGATGGCCTCGTTGGACACTTTGCTCAGCAGTGTCAGATCCGATACACCGATCTCCTTCTTCTTGGTCGTCTCGAAGGTGGCCTTCTTGGGCTTTGCGCCTTTGCTTGCGCCGTCTGGGGCCAAGCCCACCGCCTTGTTCTTGGGACGCCTTGATATTCCCTGGGTAACGGGGGCGACCTATTAGCCAAGGGGGCGCTGCTGGAGGGGTTGACACCTTACCATGATGTGCGGCTCGGGAGGGTGGAGGGGGAGGGAGGAGGTAGATTAGGTAGCTACGTGGTCGACAGTCGGTTAGACGGGCATCAGAGGATAGATCCCGTAGAGAATATGCGAGAGCCTCCGGGGGAAAGAGTCGAGGAGGAAGATGCGATGGTTTTGTCCAAAGGAAACTCTGGAAGCTTTGGTGTGGCTGGAGTTGGAGATTGTGTTCAGTGATGATCTGGTGCCTGACGGGAGGTGACGAAAACGCCGACGATTTTCCGCCCGCACAGCCCCCTGGCGACGTAACAAGTGGCGGGAGCAACGGCTTTTTTGGTGAGCTGTAGGCCCAAATACGGAGTAGTTATCCACGAGTTCGTCTACGAATACGCGGCATTAAAACCTCCGATGCCTAGTGTCCAGCACGGAGCCGAATTATGTCGACTTGGCAATGAGGGCATGAGAAGCTATATCTAGAATCCGCGTCTTGTTCTCCCATCCTGTTCCTCCGAGAATCCACAGCCCTGCGACGAATAGCAGCGCCTTGGTTTACACTGACTCCAGTCGGTGTGTCGTCATTGTGCGTACCATTAACGGTCTATTCAGGAAAAAGCGTCGTCTGGAGTTGCTGCCAGCGGCCAGCCTCATGAGTTTGTGCCTAATTATAAACGACTCCACTCGGTGTCCCTGGCTGTTGGAAGTAGGTGGCTATCAATCATGATAGACGCCTTGCAGGGATCTTTGTGGCTTCTGTTGAGCTTGAGGTCAGCATTTCCGCGAAGACGTTTATCAATTGCCAGGTCGAAATTCTTGCAGGATCTGTCAACTAGTTTAAACAGGATTTCTGTTGTTTCCATTGGCCCTTTGACAGGTGGCTGCCTAGGTAGTCATAAGACAACTCAATTACAAGTCTAGTTAATGGCACGATAAGAGATTTGGAGGTTGGTCTGATAATTGAGAACTTATTCACGTATGGTCTCAGGGCTCAAGTCTTTCAGTTATTCAACGCTGCATAGATTCTACTTTACAACAGGACACAGGACAAATAAACAAACATAGACAGTATATCTCTTTCAACTCACAACCTGAAACCAACTGCATGAAATGGCTGACCTGCCACGCAGATATCCAACACTCGGAAATTAATTCAATGCCACTTCTCTTCATGCAATTGCTCCAGCTGATCACCGTCTTGACCCGGCCCACTGTGGCCAGGAACAGCTCGCTAACAGCTCCATCCCACATCGCCATCGGCATGAAGCGTCTTGGCCTGCATCCGGACCCCGCCAACCAAGCTCCAAAACCCGCAAAAGGCCGTCTCTCAACGCAGGCTCTGCGATAAGCCTCGGACGGAGGAAATTATACCCGTCCGCCTGTGGCTTCAAGCATGCTGCTGAGAATGACTGGCAGTCGATCCCTGTCGAGTGACGCAGGTCAGTCCCTTGGTTGCGGGGTAGCGACCATAAGTGGCATGCCCGTCGTGCTGGTCGCGCGGGACATCCCAGCTCAGGTGACGAACAAGACCACCGAACGTGGGCATAAACATGGCCTGCGCTGCCGTATCAACGGCCCATCCTGAGACCTTAGCTTGAGTGCTGGACGAGATACATAACACCACTACATCCGCCGCCTCTTGTGTCCTGAGACCTGTTTACTTTTGCTCTCGTCATCACCATTGTTCTGCCCACAACAAACCCATACACCTCTACTATATTACACTTGAATCTCCTACACCATCATTCCACATATCCACCATGGCCGACACTACCGAGCAGCAGCAGCAGCCCAAGCTGGTCGACGAGACTCCCATCTCGCCCATCAGACCCAACCAGGAGCGAAGAAACTCTCTCGAGGACCACCTCAAGCACCGCCCCAATCGCGCCGAGCTCGTCGAGAGTGAGTGACCCTTGCCCCCCTCCAGTTTCAGCGTCATCCATTTGGAGAGCCTTGCTTACAATTCGGCCCCCAAACAGAAAACATCCTCCCAGCCTCGACCGCAGCGCCAGGCCTCCTGGCACACCAGAAGGAGGTGAGTCAAACCCTTATGCCCAGCCTATGCCCAGAGCTTTGCCTCTTGTGAAGCCACCATCGCTGACGCACTCCGCGCCTACAGCTTCAGAAGCACATGCTTGAGGACAAGCTCAACGACAAGATCTCGCACCGCCCAGACCCGGAGGCGCTCATCAAGGAGGGCGTCCTGCACGACGACCCGCGCACCGTAACCCAAGAGGATGCCGCAAAGAAGTACGATGAGGCCATCGAGGACGAGTATGCCAAGCGCGAGGGTGGCGCCTGAGCATGATGTCATGCGACGGGGTCATGAGCCTCGGCTTTTTTTATCTATCATGTACTGGAATGGGACCTTGGGATGAATGACCTCTTATCGATTTGGGCTGGATCATGATAACAGGCAACAAATGGGCGCTTTTAGGTTTTGATATTGAGCATTTTTGCTAGGCTTGTAATTAACAAAGGAAATCTTGAAATACTACAGCACTAACAAAGGGACCGGGTGTGCGGTTGTGATGAACAGACCCCTGACCCGGCACGACCATTGGGCTACGACTCTAATGCAGGCAAAGTGGAATTTTCAGCTTTAACTTGCCAGTCTAGCTTCTTTTCATGTGAAAACTCTGCGGGGAGAATTTCTCAGGCTCCAAGACAAGGCCAAGTGGAGGAGGAGTGCGGGATTGAGCATCTCGAAAGAGACCCCTGCGACGGTTGGGCTGCAGGTACCGCACGGGAGGGAACCCAATGCCCCAGACATCCGCAGCACAGTAGCGCCTAATCCGTCACACCATCGACGGAGCTCTTGGACCCTTTGGCAAATTTCCAGAAAACAGGGACGAAGCAGTGACAGAGGTCAGGGGAAGGGGCGCTGAAACGACTTGAGGACACGCGGTTGGAGGAAATCTTTGGGTTTGAATTGTTTCGCAATCGTCGGTCCAGGCCGACGGCCCAATTTCGTCCTTGGACGAAACAGAGGCTGAGATTGACAACACCAAGGGCTCCAGCCCCTTCTAGAAGCCAGTACAGCAGACAGGCCCGTTGGGGGTCCTGTGCTGAAGAAGTGTACATGTAGAATAATAAAAAAAGAAAAACAAGTCGAGAGACCCAGTTCCAGAATCCCAAAGCCATACCCAAAGCCCACAAATTGAAGCCCATGGCTGTCGCAAAGATGCCATAATCCCGAATCGCCGGTCGCTTATGATACAATGATACATCGCCGCGTTGCGCATAATCCTCTTCCATGACAATCCCCCAAAACGCCAGTCCGTGCTCTAACCCATATCCGTTACAGTTGTATCGCCGTCAAAGAAATGCTAAATTTATATGGGAGAAGAAGAAAAAAGGGGGGGCCGCTCGTCTAAAGTCGCTCAGGAGCGGGAGTATGCGCCCGCGTAAGTTGGAGCAGGCGAGTCCTTGTCGTAGTGGACTTTGTTGTGGTTGATGACGAGGTTTCGGCCGCTTCGGGCGACTTGGGAGATGTGCTTGTCTGGGTTCAAGGTTAGAGTGGGGCCAGACGACGTTGTAGAACCGTGCAGCATAAACTCACCAGCACCATACTCGCGATAGTCGCCAGGAGAAAGAGATCGAGGGGTCGAGGTGCTCGAAGTGGTGTAAGAGCCAGAAGAGTAGCTGTAGGAGCTGTGGATGGAAGGCTCCTTGGAGCTCTGGTGAATCTGGACTGTGTAGGGGCTGCTCATGGTTGCGGTTGTGAGAGAGTTGGTTGTTTTGTTGGTGTTGTTGTGTGTGAGAAGGGTAGTGTTGCGCCGAGAGTCTTTGTTGTTTGCGTTTGTTGTTGTCAAAGTAGACCAAGAGTTGTCTAGAGTGTAGAAGCTTGAGATTGCAAGTGTCTGGTGGGAATGAAGGGGAAATCCCATCAGTGACGAGAAGGGGGCTATATGTAGTGAAGCCATCCAGGCGATGCGAAACGGGCAGTACGTACTGCCATTGTCCAAGTGGATTTATCCCAAGACCTCACTGCCTGGGGGACAAGGATTGCTAGGCAAGATGCAAGGCAGCTCCCGGACGCTAGCTAGCCTTCAAAGGAGCGAGTGAGTCAAGCAGAGGCCACACGAGGAACCGCGCACTCGCAGGCGTTGGCTCCCGGGCCCGGCACGATAGCATAGCGACCATCTACGATTAGAGGCCGGGGGACCTCACCTACAGCTACAGGCTACGGACGGGGGGGCGTGCCAGATGGGGTGCAGGAGGGCAGGACGGGGCGTAGGCAAACCATTGGGCATCGAGGGGCCGTCAAGGGCGATGGGAGGAAAACAAGGGACCGACCTCTAAGAAGACGTCCAATCCTGGCAGTTGCTGGAAAGCTTTCCAAAGGCACGGGGACAAGTCTCGGTGGCGAAAAGCCGCTGTCAAGTGAAGCTTGGTGACGCTGGGTTGCTGGACGGGGCGGAGCCACTGAGAGCGAATGATTGACCCAGCGCAAGGCAGGGCAAGGCCAAGCCCCACGGCGTGAGCGAGCGGCAGCCAAATTGTACATACAGACGGACGGAAGAATCAAAATAGACGAAACAGGACAAGACAAGCAAAAGGGTACAGAGAATCGCTCCGTTGTTGCCTGCATTTGGGGGCCACGAAGTGCTCGTCTCGGTCGACCGAGTGAGCGAGCAAGTGACTGGACCCTGGCACAAAGGGGCTGGCTTCTATTTTCACGATGGTCGTGAGACACGTGAAGACGGTTTTGGCTTTTTTGAGTGAGTGACTGCATGAGATCCATGAGATGCCGCAGCAAGCCATCGCAGGCACACAGGCACCAACGCAAGCCCAGCCGTGGCACCAGCCTCTGCCTCGCAGCTATCGTGTACCGCTGCCTTGGATCCCACGTACGTAGTAGTTACCGTACCGAACCGTCCCGTACCTTGCCTAGTTGGGCCCCGTCATCTAACTCAAGATCCAATATGGACATGAGGATGGAGATGGGGCGTGCGGGCTCGTGAATCTTTGTCTTGCATTCCAATTTGTGTCTCGGAAATCTGATGCGACGGGGCTACATCCAAATCCAAATTCACGCGTCTTTACCTTTTCCTACCCCTTTTAGCCCTCTGCTCTCCGATGAGGCCGGGCTCAGGCTGTCGCAACTAGCATCGTCCTTGTTCAGCGCCCCAGCTCGATGCATCCATATCGATCCCGTCGATGCCCAAATTCAGAGGTGTGTGTGTGAGTGTGTGTGGGCGAGAGCGAGCCTGAGCCTATCGAAGACGCGATCACCTCCCAGCGATACGGAAAGGGGTGGAAAGGGGGGATAATTAATTTCTGTTTCAGTGCTCCCAAGGAGAGAAATGTCCTGACCGAGGCGAAACAAGCACATAGACTTTGGCCTTGCAGTGTGGTGCCGTGAAGCGTCGGAAGCGCTTGGTCCAGGGCTTCTCTCCCGCCGAGTGGATCTGACACCTGCAGCCTGGCCATCCCCCGTGGTGAGGGGATCAAGAGGGAGCCGTGGGCCCGGCTTGCATCTCCATGCTGCAGGAACTGATGCGACTGCTCGGCTCGATGAGCTGAGCCCTACACCCTCTTTCGCCCTGCAGTTGCTTCCGAGGTCGTCACGCGCGGTGAACAACCCACCTCACCCAGCGCCGCAGCCGCCACCGAGGGCATCATCGCACTCTGCAATATCGGGGATGGATGGATACCGACAATGATGGGTGGATGGGTTGGGCGGCGGATGGATGGACGGCTGGGCCCGGCAGTGGATGCTGTCACATCCAACCTGTCAAACATTATATCCAGTGACGTCGCGATGTTGACCTGACGACAGCCTTCTTGTCGATGAACCGGGCAGAAGGACAGGACCGGCATGGGGATTTCCTTTTTGCGCCTCACCTACTGCTTGGGACACTCGTATTCTTGGAGTCGGTACAACGCACGCAGTACCAGCCATCAGCGACAGCGAAGCGTCGTGTATTCGTCATGGGGGTCACATGGGAGAAGCAAAAAAAGAGGTTTCGCCTCGTCGCCTTGCCATTTAGCAAAGGCGTGCGCGAGGCGTAGGATTGGTGATGGCCGTCATGAGCATGTTGCCAGAGTCAGCGTGACTCCAAGGCCAGGGCTTGTTTGGCCCATCATGGCCGCCGAATCCCCAACGTCGCCGCCATGGATAGGCCCTTGCTGCGTCCTGCGCCCTGCCGCCCATTTCCGGCGTATGTCCCTCTCCGGTTTCCGAATAGAGATGAGATACAGTTGGACGACAGACGGCCCTAGGGCCCGATCAGGAGCATCGACAAGGGCCGGCGCCATTGGCCAATGAGCTCGCCGACCCTTGAGGCTTGGCTTGGACCCTGCTATGACGCTGTTTCCCCGTTGTTCATAGGGGCCAGCCTAGCACAGACGAGGTCACGCTGGAGCGCCTGGTTGCCCGCTGTAGGGCCACGTCGCCGCGACTCAAAGGCTTTGGTCTCAAGGGGAACCATCCACCCATCCAACAACCTCGCATCGCACCGCCTGCCCCCCAGACACGACCAAACCAACCACACCCTTCGACGTCACAAGCCTCGCGATTCAGGCTTCTCAACGTCTTCCACGCCGACCTTCCATTTCTCCCATTGCCCCTCTTCTCCGTACGCATCGGTGCCCACCCCGCCCGAACCGCCACCATGAAGGCCGCCCTGCTCCTCTCTGCTCTCGCCTCAGCCGCCGTTGGCGTTATTGCCGAGGAGCTCAAGGTTGACGTGACGCTGCCCGTCGTCTGCGAGCGCAAGACCAAGAAGGGCGATCGGGTCCAGATGCATTACCGCGGTACCCTCGCCGCTGACGGGAAGCAGTTCGATGCCAGTAAGTTCCTCCGCCCTGCGGCTGCATTGCGTCGCTGTCGCGAATCAGACGCTAACTCGGACATCCAAGGCTACGATCGGGGCTCTCCCCTCGCTTTCAAGCTGGGCACCGGACAGGTTATCAAGGGGTTTGTCTTGGCCTCCTGATGACGATGCATTTGAGCCCGACGCTGACAGATATTCAAGATGGGATGAGGGTCTCCTGGACATGTGCATTGGCGAGAAGAGGTGGGCAAGAACACGGCGGATGGCTAGTGATCCCCATTGTTGACCCTTGAATTAGGACTTTGACCATCCCCCCCGAGTTCGGTTATGGCCAGCGAGGCATTGGCCCTATTCCCGGTGGCGCGACCCTGAGTACGTTGCTCGTCCTTTCCCTCCTGTTCGCCTCATGTTTGGCGCCTAACATTTTAAACCTACAGTCTTTGAGACGGAGCTCGTTGGTATCGATGGTGTCCCCAAGCCCGAGAAGATTGAGACCAAGGTGGAGGAGAAGGTGGAGGAGAAGGCCGAGGCTGTCGCAGACAGCGCCTCGGAGGCCGCTGAGACTGCCAGCGAGAAGGTTGCTGAGAAGGTTGCCAGCGTCGTCGCCGATGTTGCCGATGCCGCCAAGACCATCCTCGCTGATACTGACGACGCCCCTGCTCACGAGGAGCTGTAATGACCATGTAGACGATCCCAAGACTCTTGCATACCATACCTTAGACATACAATGCTAAGAAACAGGAAACCCCGTCATTGTCGACGTCGTCCTGCTTTACATGACAGGAGGCCCCACGCTGGGCATCGCCAAGCTAGTGACTGTTGGCCGCACCTACATAACCGCCCAGGATAGGCCGTGAGGGCCTGCATGGGTGACAGCAGGTTATGCCCGTAGATTTTGACAGCTCGGTGATGTCATGTCATGATACCTTTGATGCCGGTGGATAGGGAGCTTCGCGTGAGGCGGTCAATGGAGCCAAATACGGGGTCATCGATCGAAGCCCTAGGGTTCTGAAGGATCCCTTTGCGCTGTCAGATTCTAGTACGTAGTGTAACCCCGGAGTCGGTAGATGTGTCGATAGATGTCTGCATTGCCCGAGTCATGCTGCTGCAACTCACGTGTTGTCCGTCAACCGGTGAGCCCCCACACTCCGTAGTCATTCGATTGGGGAGAAACGTGGATAGGTTTCTAGATCAACATGCAGATGAGAAAGTGTTTTGACCTCCAGGAAGGTCGAATGATTTGCTCTCGTGCAATTTTATAGGTTTTAAAAGTGAGACTGTTGGGGTTATCGTTCAACCATCGTTTCTAAACATGGACACTTCTCAATAATGTGGTTAGACGCAGACTGAGCACCGAAAAATACGAACTGGTAGTTATCTCAGTCGCCTTCAGATACTTCAGTGTCCAAATACTAAAGATCATACGACATTAGGCACCCTAAGACGACACTGAATAGCGCAAGGGAGATGACGGGAATTCCTTGGAGGCCAAGCTCATGTAACGAAAAGAGTGAGCCAAAGTGGTCACGAGAGAATACGATCAAGTGTATCGTAAGTGCAGGGTAAATCATACATGCAAGCTAGATGTGACAGAGTAGGTAACCAGATATTAGTGAGTGCTCAGGTAAGATTACATCTCGGGGATCTCAGGGTGGCTTCCACGTGTGACACGTATCAAACCCGGGAAATCCCCGAAGTCAAATGAAACCCAGACGCCTCCCGTTGTGAGTGACAGATCCCGATGTTTGACAGTCAGTAAGACCTAGAGGATATAAACGACGAAGAGGTTGCAGCCGATGGTGGGTAGTGAGTGGTCTTAAACGCAGGCGCCGGATGCTTAATCGCGATAGCTGCCAAGAAATGCCAATGCCGAGTCGATCGGATCTAACTCGTCTAAGCTACAAGTTTGTAGCGAAGCGGAGCAGTTAATCGCAGTGAAATTGAACATTACGCGCTGATGCAGACACAGCCACCACCGACTCCCTGGGACAGTTGGTGATAAGGGGCAGTCTCCCGGGACTCTCCAGTTGTGATACGCAGAGTACAAATCCTCAGTGTTGCCATGGATTTCACCATTGCAATCCCGCTCGGGGAGCAGGTCTGGCCGGGTTGCCGATACGCAGTGCTGACAGTCAGCGGCGGACATGGCCAGCGTTGCAGAGCATGAAAGCTTGTCACAATGTGAAACGTCAAATTGCCCGTTGCAGTGAAAACCTCCACTGATAACCGTCGGGCCCGTTGGCTGACCTACCTAGAGCCCGGCCGGGAGCTAAGGAGACTTTCCGCTTCCGCTGGGAGGGGCGGGAATGGGATTACCTAGGGAATCTTAACGCGACGACATTGGACATTCCGTAATATTGCACTTTAACTAGGGGACATGCAATTGTCGAGATAGTGGGTAGGCCCCTGGGGATACAACTTCGCTTGGGCCGTCGCACGCTCCTTGACCCTGCCGTCACCGTCCCTACAGCTGGGACCCATGGGGCCTCACCTCATCCTCACCGTCTCATTGTGTGCCGTTAGCGCCTGGTTGACGCTGATGCTGGGTGCTAACTGGAGATAGCACAACGGCGCGCCCTGCCCGCGGTACGTCCCGCCGCAGGGGATCGGGGGAGGCAGTGCTCGAGGTTCCCATCCGATTGATGATTCTTCCCTCCTCCATGCTTTTTTAATCCAGCCATCGATGCATGCCAGTTGGCATTGACTGTCAGAGCTTTCCAAGTTTGTATGCACTCGGGACTTTGGTCGTACCTGCCCCAGTCGCATCCACCCGACCTCTCCTTTCCTTTCCTGTCCTTCTCTTTCATCTAGTCTCTTTCCCGAATCAACTTTAATCTCTTCCTTTGTCACCCGCGATACCCTCATTCATCACCAGCTTCATCGCAATTCCACCACCCATCTACGGATAAATCGCCATGTCTTTTTGTTTCAAATAACAGCAGCTTCACGCCGAAATTCAACCAACCCCCTGGGAGGCCCTACACCTCCTTCTTGGAAGCTGACCCGTTCGCGCCGGGGTACGCATCTTGGCATCGCCCCCAAGAACCGCCAAAATGCTTGATTCTATCAGATCGCGCTGCGAGACCTTCCTCGAGAACCATGAGCAATTCGCTGTCATTGTCTCCCAAGTCCAGCGCCTAATTCCACCCATCAACTTTATTACTATCCACTACATCTATTTCATTTTCGGCTCTCTCTTCTTCGCCGTCATTTTCTGGGCATCCAGCGAGCCAAGTCGCAGTGTCCCGTTCATCGACTGCCTCTTTCTCGTCGTATCCTCCTTTTGTGATACAGGACTCAACACAGTCGATCTCAGTGACTTGACAACATGGCAGCAGGTTCTGCTATATCTTTTGTTCATCATCGGCAGCGCCCTCTGGGTATCGTTTTGGACCGTCATGGCACGAAAGCATGCCTTTGAGAAGCGCTTCGAGGACATCGTCATGGCAGAACGGGAATCGCGAAAGCGCCGAGCCGAGCTGAAAGCCACTCCGGCAATGAAACATTTCCCATCAATGAAGCAATTTCCTACAATCAAGAGGATCATGACCTTTGACCGATTTAAATCTTCACCTCCAACTACAGGCACCTTGCCGGGTTTGGGCACGCGCCAGCGCACCGCAACAGAGGCGGAGAAGACTGATCCCAACGACCTTCTAACCACGACTATGCCTATGCGCCGTGCAGTCTCTGCTCCCGAAGAATCCATTTCTTCTGACTCGGAGGATAACGATAGCAATACGACCACAGTGGCAGCGCATCCTCCTCCTTCTCCATCTCGTGGCGACCACATCGCATTTGCCAATTCTCTAGCTCGCCCTGACGACCGCAGGGAAAGTGCGTCGATATATCAACGAAACGATGACAACTCAGGAGCAATCAATGGTGATGCACGACGGCCCTCAACAGCTGCATCGGTCAACAGTAACGAGTCCGAGGACTTCCTCTTGCACTGGAAAAAGATCCTCAACAAACACAACACCAGCAAAAGGGGCCAATTCTATGACCTGAGTTCTGATGAGCGTGAGGCCATGGGTGGCATCGAATATAGAGCGCTCAAGGTCATGGCTGTCGCTGTCCCGTTGTACGGCTTTCTCTGGCAGTTTTTATGTGCCATCGCCTTGGGGGCCTATATAAATAACCACAGGGCTTCCGTGGCAGCTGACAATGCTGTGAATCCCTGGTGGTGTGGCATCTTTCTGTCATCCTCGGCCTTCAACAACGCTGGCATGTCTCTCCTCGACGCGAACATGACCGTCTTTCAGGACACCTACTTTGTTCAGATTGTCGTTGGTATCCTGGTCTTAGCTGGCAATACAGGCTATCCCCTACTACTGCGCCTCTCTTTCTGGTGCACCCTTCAGATCCTCAAAGTGTCGTCTTGGCACGACAGATTCGGGGTGTGGCAGGAAACCATCGAATTCATCCTTAAGTACCCTCGGCGAGTCTACACCACTTTGTTCCCTTCGCGCGCAACTTGGTGGCTTTTTGCAGTCATCACCACTATCAATACTATCGACTGGCTCGCTTTTGAAGTGCTGAACATTGGCAATGATGTCGTCGAGGCTATGCCTGTATCTGACCGAGTCATTGCTGGATGGTTCCAGGCAGTGGGTGAGTAAATCCTCGAATCACCTCTTACAGTCCTTGCTAACATTCTTCAAGCTGTCCGCGCCGCCGGATTCGCTGTTGTTTCCATATCTGGCCTCTATCCTGCTGTCCAACTATTGTACATGATTATGATGTACGTTTCCGTTTATCCTGTTTCGATCACGATGCGACACTCCAATGTCTACGAGGAGAGATCCCTCGGAATCTACGAGGATGATCCGCAGATTCTGGAAGCCGAAAATGGCAACAGCATGCTTCCCACGATCATGGAAGAGCCTGAAAGGCCAACATTGCGGCGCAGAGCTACAGCTGCCGTGAACAAGACGGTTAAGAAATCGATGACCTTTCATGGCGTTGGCGTGCGCCCCCCTCCCAAAGGCCCTGACGAAAATTCCCGTATATCCTTCATCGGCCAACAGATCCGAGGCCAACTTGCTCACGACTTGTGGTGGCTCGTTGTGCCTGTTATCGTCATCATGATTATTGAGACGGACCACTTTCTTGACAGGCCCCTTGACTATAGTGTCTTCAATGTGCTATTTGAAGTGGTGTCGGCATATGGCTGCGTCGGCCTTTCGATGGGTATTCCTGGCGCCAATTACAGCCTATCAGGAGGCATGCACACGGGCAGCAAGTTCATTATGTGCTTGGTGATCCTCAGAGGACGGCACAGAGGTCTTCCTGTTGCGCTGGACAAAGCCGTCCGGTTACCGAAGGAGAAGTTGATTAAGGAAGAGGAGGAGGACTTCAGGATCAGAAGGACAAAAACTATGGGCAGAATTGCCAGTCGCGAATCCGGGGTTATGTGAAGCATCTAGCAGATGTACCCGGACAAGGCGTTTACGGATTTGCGATTTTGATAGATCTGGTTCAGGTAACAGGAAAAGTAGCCCAAAATTGTGCACACTTAGCCAATAGTACAAGAGATAGACTTGTTATTCACTTGCTTCATAATCATTATCTCATCTCGTCTGTCCAAAAAACAGTTGCTTCTGCTTCGGGTCCGCTGCTCTTTGCCGACCTTTCTTCTTCTCCGTTATCCGCGGCCTCTTGATCTCTGGCGTTGTAGCTCGTTTCGTCGATTGATCATCTGCCTGAACGGCATCACGGATCGTCTGTCTAGATAAGCAGAGGTCGATGTGCTCGTTGAAGAGTCGTTCATTGGCAGCCTGCGGTCGGCTGCATATGGGACAGTCCCACCATTCCTCCTCAGGGGCTTGCTCTTTAACGGGGTTGGGGGCAATCTCCTTGCCGTGACGGCGGTATGGTGAGTCGCCGGGGTTGTCTTGGTTGCTTGGCGGGACTTGGGCGAGTCCGTCTGCGTCGTCGAGTTGCAGGTCGGCTTCTGCCCACTGCTCCCATTCACCATCATCATCACTGGCCTTTCTCTTGAGGTTTCCTTCAGCTTGGCGGTCTTCCGAGTCATTCCTCCGGGATCGGAAACCAAAGAAGGCCATTGTATCAGGTTTCTTGGTGCTGACGAGATGCGTACACCTCAAACCCATCAGCCGTATTTTCATCCCTGGGATATCCTGCTCCAGCTTCGTGAGGATAGGGAGAGCATAAGTATAGAGGTCATCGGCGAGCCATATGGAGCGCGGCAAGACGGCCTGGCGAGTGAGGACCTCGAATGTATGAAGTTTGACCTTGAGACAGAGGGTACGACCTTTGCATTCGGCCCGCTTCATGTCCTTCTCTAGCTCCTCAGCTGTCCAACGTAGCTTATCTCGGAGTTTGGTTGGATCGGACATGTCGCGAAAGGTACTCTCGGTGCCGACGCTTTTGCGCTCGTACTCCTCGGCCGGCTGTATTTTTGTTCGGCCAAGCCCTAGATAGCATTTGAATAGGAACTCGGACGTCTTATCGCCAAACAGGGGATTGATAAACTGTCGTTGGGCGTAGAGGTCGCCACACGTCTTTATACCGATCTCAAGTAATTCTCGTTCGAGGACGCGTCCAATGCCGTTGACTTTTCGAGTCGGAAGATCTCGCATGAAGGTCATAATGGCGTTTCGGTCGCTAGGCAAGACATATTGCCCGTTTGGCTTATTCATGTTTGAGCAGATTTTAGCGAGTTTTGCGTTGGCGGCGATACCGGCGGATACAGTAATGTTGGTCCTTTCGTGAACTTCTCTCCTCATCTGTTCCACCACATCTGCCGGGTCCATATGATGTTCTTGACAGTACTCGGTGATGTTGAGATATGCCTCGTCGATACTAGCGCTCTCGAATCGCGGATCGTAATTCACGAGGACTTCTCGGACCTCATGTGCTTTCGCATTGTACTTTTCGAAATTTGGCTTGAGGAGGATCAGGCTTGGGCACAGTTTTTTGGCCACAAAGCCTGCCATGCCGGATCGACAACCAAACTTGCGTGCAAGATAATTGCAGGTGGTCAATACACCACCTCCAACAGCAAAAGGGAGGTCCTTCAACTCCGGTCGATCTAGTTGTTCAACGGCTGCGTAAAATGCATCGCAGTCTACATGGACAATGTGCTGTGTCAGATCTCGCGAAAGCTCAAGTTCGGCGATAAGACGGTCGGCATTTCGCAGATCACGGGTGAGATCCCTCTTCTCAAGCTCGGTCCTGCGGGCAATGATCTGTTCAATTTTCTGGGTGAGGACTTTGTCGCGGACTTCCTCACGATTGAAGAATTTGGAGCCCTTGGAAGCATTGTAGATGATTTCCGAGACCTAGAACGCTGGTCTTAGTGACGGTAAGCGTTAGAATGGGTCGGACTGGATCGCACCTTGGTCTGATCTACTTTGTCCTGGCCTGCTTTTAAGAGCGACGGCCCGAGCAAGGAGTATTTGAGGGTTTTGAAAGCATCATCCTCGGCATCTTCGGGAACATCTTTGGCCTCTTCTGTCTCCGGATTTTCTGCGATGGCTTCCAAGGCCTCTGTCGGTTGCAATGGAGGCTTCTCCTCCGGCTGATCTAACGAGGTCATCTCAAGGAATCAGTAACGACAATTCCATATCATACACCAATGATATCAGAGGCATCATGAACATGGGCCAAGATGCCGTGTCGATCACCGTCGCGTCTCGGGTGCTGGTTGTAACAAGGAGACGTGACGGATGCCCCTCGGAGGCCAGAGCGCGTTCCAGGCAGGACACGAGGTCACGTGCTTCTTTTTAGCGTCATCTGTGCCGTCACCTCCCAGGGTGGGGGCCGCTAATTTTGGGGTGGGATAGCTTAACGACACCAAGGGTCCTCCAGCGTCGATTGGCCAACTGATGTGCTTCCCCTCTCCGAGAACAGGCGTTTAAGCGCCGACATCGACAACCATTGCAGGGCACACATGCATCATGTCGCCCGTTGGAAACACAGAAGCTGATCATTTGTCTTGCCGCCCAGCGAGCGAGCCAAGTGGCGCCTGAGGGTTCGAGGGTACAAAAGCCCAGTCAAGGCCCGCAAGTTGTGGGAGCTTGGTGGTTTGACTCGTCTTTTTTTCTTTTCCCCCCTCTCCTGCGACGAGTGTCGGGAGTGCTTCTGGTCCCGGTTGTCGACTGTTTTTGCTGCTTCTAGTTTGAACCCCTCCAAAGAGTTTCAACATGGCGGCGCGGCCAGGAGAGGAGAACGTTGCTACCCTGTAAGTTTGCGATCGCAACAGCTCATGGGATTCGCAATACTGACGCGCGTCGTCAAAGCTTCGGAGACGTCCATTACTTTTACAGCCCAGAAGATGTGAAGCCCAGGCATCACAGATTCGACCAGGGTTCTTACGTCTACCTCTTCGAGAATGCGGGCGAGCGCCGGTGTCGCGTCGAGATCGCCAACCACCCTGGTAGTGAAGATCAGGACGCCTTTGAAGGATGTAAGGATCAAGACGACGGGTAGCATATCGCCGAAGACGAGTTTCTAATGACTACTTGTGAACAGTCCTCGATCAGACCCACGTTCGATATTCCTACAAGCAGCACTGCAAGGTCACATTGACGGGGCCTCAGACTACCGCTGACCAGAACGAGTGGCACCTTCCGACCTATGATCCTCGGAATGAGAACAAATACCACTATAAGCTTCACTCTCTGGATATATATTTCTGGACGCAGCAAGATGCACTCCAGTTTGTCAATGGCGTTAGACGAGTCGTCCCGCCCTCACTCGTCGAAGTCCTCGATGAGCCTGGCCCGCCTCCCCAGCCGGCGCCCATGAGCTCTGTTGTTCAGCAGCTGGAGAACGTAGCCATCTCGGATCCCCAGTACGGAACATCATCTGGCGGACCGAGCTTTGCGCCTCCGCCGACCGCACCGGCTCCTTCGACCGAGGCCCCGGGTAACTTTGTCCCGATGGCGTATAATCCGGCAGCGCCAGCCGCTCCGGAGGCCATCAAGCACCGAGAGAAGACTCCTCCTCCGGACGAAGACCCGCTTAACCCACTCGCCGTGGCTGTTGCATACGATTATCAGAAGCAGCCCTTCACCCCGGGAATGCCACCGCCATCCCAGTTTCCACCCGGAGGTCTGACAAGCCCCGGCTTGCCTCCACCGCATTTCGGCGGGCATCAACATCCCGGACTGCAGCGAGCAGCGACAATGCCAGCTCAGGCCTTGGGAAGCCCGTACGGTTCGACATTCCCGGGCTCGCCAGGCTTTGCGCCGCCGCCGCCTCCAGCACCTCCGCAGACACAACCACCACCCCAAGCGCAACCCCATGCGCAACCGACCCCGCCAGCCTCCACCCCAGGCCTTCCTCCACCTCCAGGTGGTTTCGCGCAATACAATTACACTCAACAGCAGGCGCCGACCCCTCAAGCGGGCCAAGACTACAGTGTGCACCAGCAGGTATACCGTCCGACCCAGACGGAGGTGAACAATTCAGAGATTTATTCATATGCACCCAAGACAACAGAGCCACGGGGAAAGCTCGAAGAGAACGCAGGGCGCCTTGAGCGTGGTGTGACGGGCATGCTGAAGAAGTTTGAGAAGAAGTTTGGATAAATTACCCAGCTTGATAAGGTTGGCAGGGGTCGGAGTTTAGGAGTATGAATTCGGGGGTGCTGTAACCACCCTGGCGTACATACTCGCATATTCTTAATGCTTTACGTTACAACTTGACAGTTGGTCATCAGTGAGTTCGTTTTGTGTTCTCTGTGGTACGTGATCGGATCGATTGTCAATGCATAGTTGAGCCTGCCGGAGCGGACAGTATCCAATAGAATCCAGTATGTTCAAAGCCACGAGAAACATCATGCCAGCTCGTGGCGCAGCTGGAAAGCAACGGTATAGGGTGATGCTTAAGAGGTCGCGGGCTGGGGTTATGCTTGAGGGCTGAGACAGGCAGCATTTTAACAGTGGGACTTTTCGGCACCACCACTAAACAATATGCCCAAGAACGTCAACAAGAGAAGCCATTGTTCAGGGCTGTTGGGCGAGCGCACGGTGAGACCGAAGAGGTGCATATTTTCTTCTGCCAACACACCCAGAATTCCAAAAAGCACATTGCATGTAAGAGTTTCGAGTGCTGCAGAGCAACTCATCATATCTGCCTAGTGAAGCTAGAGCCCCAACTAGAAGACACAACGTGACATCAGAAGCATGTGGAATCCGCAATCGAAGCATTCTCTCCTGTGCGTATGCGTATCTGGAGAGGGGAGAATGGAGATTATCTGTAGATGATCCCAGTGTAAGAGGATGCGGGGAGGCTGAGCTCAAGCTAAAGCCACTAAGCGGGGCGCTAAGCCACCAGCCACGCACAAAACTCCAGGGATAATCGTCGCTAAGTTGTGAGGGACCTGGAAACCGTTGATGTTCCTGGCAAATGGGTTTCTACCAGAGAAGCCTTGCGCTGAGATTGCAATTCTCACTCTCACCTTGAAAGGGTTACCTAAATCTGGAGATATCTTTTTCCTTATCAAAAAGATCAACGTCACACGCCTTCTCGATTCAACCTACGGCTTATTCGGGTCCCCGGATACCGTGGGCGCTACTGTGCTTGGGGATTGGGCCCGTGGATCTGGGTGATTGCGTAATGGGGGGCCGGACACGAGCCGGGGACCCCGTTGATGCTTGTTTGCTGGGCAGATGGAAAGGCGTTGCAGGTCAACGATGGTCGAATGCTACACTGGCTGTTAGTGTCACCGCTGGACGTAGCTAGTGATGGCTCGGTATCAAGATCAGGACATGGGATCAACACCAGCCACAACATGCATTGTCTTGGTTCCATGTGATGGATACAGTGCAGTCGCAGAAGGCAAGGTACACTCCGGTGCTCATCATTGATCATCTCCGTCTCACCGGAGAACGCCTTGCTCGCACTCGGTTGACAGACGTTGGACGGTAAGCATGGCCACAGCCGCCTGCTGATGTCACCACTGCACCTCAGCTACTGTACGTACTGTATTGACAAGTGACGATCTGCCTGCCCGGGCATTCTCGCGGAGTGAGTGAGCGAGAGAATGACAGCGGGCGGAGGGCCATCCTTGATCTGACAGCGGAGCTCGTGGATATGCGCGATCCGGACCGCCCAGCTTTGAATTTATCTGACCCGAGTCTAATTAGTTCCTTGCAACGTTTCTCTCATCGTACTCCTCCTCCTCCTCACTGTCTCACTCTTATCTTGTGCTTAATTCCTCTTGTTCTTCTCGATCGTCTGCTGTGGGACCGAGCGCGTACAAAAGACACGACCTACCGGCCACTACCAAAAAGACCCTTGTCAATCCCCGAGCCAGCTCAGCCAGGGCCAAGCCAGCCAACCAACCTCGCGCCTCCTCACGAGCGCCCGACACGGCGGCTGTGCCTGGAAGCAGGGCCCTCGTCCGAAGGCCACAGAGGCGAGCCTGCTGTGGCAGAGAAAAAGAAAGGCCAGAATCTTATGCTCCGTGCCTCGCCTTCTCTCCCTCTCCCTCCAATTAACGAAACAATTCACCTTGTCGCCTCCTAAACGAACAACGTCTTTGGTCCCGTCCTTTGCGTTTCTTGTCCGACCCAGTGCTCCGCTACTCTGCGTCGTACCGGCCTGTGAAGTGAGGCATCTGATCGACTTCGGTCTCCGCTGAATCGACACCTCTTCCCGTCGTCTCCGTCTCCGTCCCCGTCTGCGCCGACTTGACCGTTACCGCTCTCCGTTATCGTCGTTGCAACCGACGCCCGTTTGCTCTGCATGGTGCAGCCCGGCCCGAGATGCATCTGAACCCTCCAGTTCCGCGTGGCTGGGAAGCCCTCAACGAGCTACAACCTCGACAGCGAAATGACACCAACAGCGACAGCAATGACGGTGGTGGTGGAGGAGATAAGAATACAGTTGTGTTTATTGTGAGTCGCAGCCGAGAGATGGACTATGGAAGCTACATATAGCTAACAGTCGCGCCCCAATTCAAGATCATCGCGAGCGTAATTGCCTTTACCGTGGTTATAGCACTCTGGATAATCTTGTCCAAGAGGAAAAAGAAATCAAAGCCAACTGAAAACAAGAAGCCGGGATTCTTTGGGCGCCTAACCGGAAGATCACGCCAGGGCGACTACCAACAGACAGCAGGTGAAGATGGTGGCGAGAGTGGGAGGCAGTCACATCAGCTCGATTCTACGAGCAGCCAGCGTACCGGCAATAGCCCCTCATCCCGCAACAACCAGACGAATCGCAACAACACCACCGCCGGCGCGACCGTTGACCGGAACACATCTGTCCGCTCTGTTCTCACATTACCTGCATATCGGCAATCGGCCAATCATAACGAACAGGTTCTAGGACGAGAGGGTGAACGAGATGGAGTCGACGTCATCATCGACTTGCCGACAGCAGAGGAAGAGGAGGAATCGCGAAACGACGAGATGGAGACGCTCTATCAAATCAGGCTGGCAAGGCGGCAGATGCTGGCTGAGCGGGAGGAGAGGAGAGAACGACGCCGTGAAGCCCGCAGTCGTAACGATTATCGCACGCTTGAGCAGCTCCGGGCCGAGACTCGCGCGGCAAACGAGGACAATACCATCTCTGAACTCCGACAAGCTGTGGACCACATCAAAGACAACCGGCAGAGGTCTGTATCGAGCGTATCGTACGCAGATGTCGGCATTGCACATCACGATGGGACAAGGATTCGTGCCAACAGCACCGAAAGTGAACGTGTGGGATTGCTCTCGGACGCGGCGAGTATGAGTTTGGGACACCAACGAGGACGCAGCGCCAGCTCTGCAGCCAGCCACAACGATGACTTTTCAAGTCTGGCACCTACGCGTTCGCATGGAGGATCCCGGTCAGCCACGCCGAGCCTTCACGCAGACAGAGCTGGCTCGAGTCCAGAGCTGGTAGAAGCAGACCTTGGCGATGAGAACATGCCCCCTCCCGAGTACGAAGATATTCCCCTCAATGATGATTTGCGATCGACAACACCTCTCGATGAACCCCCGCCTGACTACCCGGGTCCGTACCGATCTGCATCGCAACGGACGCAACGGACAACGACAACGGTCACGACAACGGAGCTTGACCTGGGTTCGGGGGAGCAGGAAGCGGAATTGAGGCCGGCCGAGCAAGCCGGAGATGGACGTAATAGCAGCAGTAACAGCTCACCGAGCCGTGGAGTCGGTAATGTCCCGCAGCTGCCAAGCCTGAGGATATCACGACTCCCTGAGATTGTCATCGAACCATCGAGTGCGCACCCACGAGACAACGAACGACGATCACCCCGATAACGACATGAACAACTTTCCTTTACAACTTTTCTGATTCTGCGCAATGATTTTGAGAGACTTTGAGCTCGGAATGTAACAAGTCATTTAACGAAAGCATGGAGTTTGGTCTGTCTTGGTACTTTAATGAGTGGTTGATGTATGGGTGTGGTTTTGCTACAAGCAGAGCCAATATGTTTTTTGCATACCGATCATGATTTGAGTGTGAACTGGTACCTATATACGAGTTCAAAATGGTGTTTTTGGCGGGTAAAGTAACTTGCTGTATAGAAACATGTCAATTCGTGGTGGACAAGGGATATAGCAGCCGCAACAACCGAGTCACAAGGGTGTTGAAGGCGAGAAATGTAATCACGCTGAACCTTTGAGCATTGCTGATTCTCTGACCGTCTGTTGGGTTGGTGATGGTGAGGGACCTCTTTGAAAGAATCTCATCTTTTTTTGCAGACTTTTCATATATTGGCATGGAAGACGGCCACAGGCAGGAGATTTGTATGAGGAATCGTTTCATATCAGCCGTCGAGGTGGATGCTGTTAGCCGGAGACAAGGGGCTGTACGATGTGATGTGGTGTAGCGGAGCCGAGCCGCAAAAAGTTGCTGGATCCACATGAGCTATCGGAACTCGCATGCACGCACGATACAGCTGATGTCGGTGAGGATGCCTTTGGGAGGTTTCGTTATTGGCCTAGATGGCAAGGGACAAGGAGAAGGTGAGAGAAGGGAGGAGAAAGGTGAGTCTTGATTCGGATATGAGTTGATTAATCAGGCAGAAAATCCCCACGGAGGAGGCACAGAGAAGATGGATCCAATGGATTGGATACCTATCCGAGGAGATGGCATCCACCATGCAACCCAGCCTCGCAGGGAGTAATCACTAGCGAATGCAAACCACACCAGAGAATCTTGGGGCCAAGTTAGTCAACGGCAGCGGGAGACAGTCGAGCACCACGGCGGGAGGCGGTAAACAACAGCAGCCGCAGACTCCATCTTGTGTCTCACAGCTATGTCTCATCTGTTGCTCAACAACAAGAGACAGTTTTGGCTGGCTTAGCTAAAGCTTGCTAAGCCCTGACGATTTAACCGCGCGCTCGATGGGGCCTTCTTCATGGCACCCTCCCCGCACTACAGCCGGTCGAGAGCTCGCGGACCCATAATAGTTGTTTTGTCAGGCTCGTGTAATGGGCCGTTGGCCGCGGTGGATTACATTGGCATCTGCTAAGCTTGACCAAGCAGTCGTGCTCGCATCAGCCTTGACTCAGCACGAGAGGAGGGGAGGGGATCGATGATCAGAGCTCGGCGTAGCTTCGTGACATTGTTGCTCGAGGTTGGGTTTGATGGGCTAGTCTCAGTCCGTCGATTATTCCGGAGCATGAGAACTGTATCTAGAGACTCATGGATGAAGCAATTGGTAAACAGCAACCAATTTACAGTTCAGCTCGGGCTCCCCGCCGATGTTATCAGCATCCAGTCTAGTGTGTGTGTGTGCCGTGCCGTGTCACCGAGTTGCTTGCTCTGTTGAGGGAGCTCTCCGTGTCCCGTCGCCTTTCTGCATCCATGTCTTCATACAGCATCATGTACATCCACGCGATGGAACTTCCGAACCGGGGACGGCGATGCAACCAATGATATCATGATGCTCGGCCTCATTCTGCTCATTTGCACCACGAGTACGTATCTTTCCGGGTGGGCCCCCGCCCCTAACACAGGTACACTACCGCTGTGGGGACCTGAAGCTTCTCGAGAGACAGACCTTGCCCACCTTGAGAGAGAAAGCTCGCAGCTATAAGACGAGACGCGGCCCCGTCTTCTTTTGGTCTTTCGTTATCAGTCCACTCTCATCTTCTCTACAGACATCTACCTTCTCACTCTTGTCCTACCAAAAAATCAGTCACAATGGCTCCCAAGATCGCTATCGTCTACGTATGTGGTTTACCCCTCCAAACCCCCTCCATCTGCTGCTGGTGAACCCCGCCATCAGCATCATCACCATGAGCTTCCCCATCACCATTGTCAGCGAGACATCACTGCTTGTCAATGATCCCCAGTTCTATAGTATCTGGTCCCAATGGCATGTTGCTGGCAATCGTCTCACCTACAATGCCTCACTATCGTTCTCTCACAGCAACCCACTAACATGTCTCCTCTAGTACTCCATGTACGGCCACATCAAGCAGCTGGCCGAGGCTGAGAAGGCCGGTATCGAAAAGGCCGGCGGCACTGTCGACCTCTTCCAGATCCCCGAGACCCTCTCCGAGGAGGTCCTCGGCAAGATG
Organism: Fusarium sp. JS1030; assembly: GCA_000966855.1. Taxonomy (NCBI): domain Eukaryota; kingdom Fungi; phylum Ascomycota; class Sordariomycetes; order Hypocreales; family Nectriaceae; genus Fusarium; species Fusarium sp. JS1030. Next base: position 709,181 of record JWIW01000095.1, on the reverse strand, counting down.
CACGCTCCCCCCAAGGCCACCGACGTCCCCATCCTCTCGGACCCTTCCACCCTCGAGTCCTACGATGCCTTCCTCCTCGGTATCCCCACTCGTTACGGCAACTTCCCCGCCCAGTGGAAGGCCTTCTGGGACATGACCGGCAAGCAGTGGGCTTCCGGCGGCTTCTGGGGCAAGATGGCTGGCATCTTCGTCTCTACCGCCTCCATGGGCGGCGGCCAGGAGACTACTGCTCAGAACGCCATCTCCACCCTCACCCACCACGGCATCATCTACGTCCCCTTCGGCTACGCCAAGGCTTTCGGCATTCTCACTGACCTGTCCGAGGTCCGCGGCGGCAGCGCCTGGGGTGCCGGCACCTTTGCCGGTGGTGATGGCTCCCGCCAGCCCTCTGCCAAGGAGCTCGAGCTCGCCCAGATCCAGGGAGAGCACTTCTACCAGACCGTCGCCAAGTACACCGGTTGACTGCATGGCAGCAGCCAGGCCAAGGCTGCTGAAGCTGCACCCGCACCCGTCAGCGGCGGCAGCACTAAGCCCGCCGAGGCTAACAAGGGGACGCTCAAGAAGGAGACTGATGGACCCAAGGAGCAGAAGGAGCCCAAGGAGGGACCTTGTGGACTCCCTGCCAAATGCGTTGTTCAATAGACAAGCGAAATGATAATACGATACCTAGGACAAATAACAAAAAACACGTTTATGACCAATTTGCAGGATCGCTCGCTGTGATGTATCCCTAAACAACAACCTGACTGTCTGGATAATTGATGTAGGAATTATTCGCGTCCATACTGGGAAAGATCATAAGAGGAAGGTCATAATCTGTAAATCCAGAGGCTATTCTCCCTTCTTGCTCAAAACGCATATCTCTGGCATGCAATCGATAGAAGCCACCGCACGACTGACTGGTTTCTTCGTCCATCCAGCCATCAAGTCGTCAAGGACGGCATACACGTACTTGGTTGTCGTGTGCTTCCTTGTATCCCTCCCCGATGGATCGCCGAAGTACTCCTCCGAGTAACTGGTCCGGAGATCCTCGACCACGTACAGCCCGCCTGGCTTCACAATCTTCCACAAATGTTCAAGGGATGTAACCTGCTCCTCCATGAAGTGACCGCCGTTGTCGATGATGACGTCAAATAGGCCGTCTCCGGTAGACTCTTTGGAGAATTGGGCGAGGAAGCTGGGGTCTGCCTGATCTCCAATGGCAATTCGAGCCTTAGGGGTCATCTTTTTGAACCCCTGGGCGCAATCTCCATCGATGTCGATAGAGTACATGTCAACACCCGGGAGGAACTCAAGCCATGCATGGTAAGAGGCACCAGGTCCAGACGCCTAGACTGTGATTAGACCAAGGGTTAAAGTTGGATGCAAAGGAAATGGTCTCACCATGTTGCACCCAAGCCCAATCTCGAGCATCTTGATAGGTTTGCCCTGCAGCGGCCGGAGATGCCTTTCGTACATGTCTTGATACTTGTGGGCGATGACCTTCCCAAGACCATGCTTCAGGGCAATGGCCTTGAAGCTGGTATCATTGGATGGGGCTTGATGTGTCTCGGAGCTGTTTAAGGGGTCCTTTGTCAGAATGATGGTGAGAGGTTAGGGGCATTGACGTACGGTTGATGGCCTGAGGAGCCCGAAATAACCGCCGTCAATATGGCATTTTGCAACTTTGCGTAGAATGCAAACACGTATAAGAGAATGCACAGGCTAAAAACAGTCCACAGGACCCGGCTGGGCCTGGCTCTGACGGCCCACCAATTCATGTTGAGTATGAACTTGTGGTGAACGGCTGGATGGGAGAGGTTCCAAGAGTTACCAGTAAGCGACGGTGGACAGTATCGGATACTTCCAAAAAGAATACAAGGTTGAAGAGACAAAGTTAGAGGTGTTAGAGGAGGATATGCGGAGGCGAGAGTCAAAACAGTTGCTACCTACTACCCAGGGTAGGTGTGTAGATACAGAGGCAGGCAGTCGCGGCCGGCGCAAAGTGCTCTTTCCAATTTTGAGGATGACTCGTGGGGTTCTAAATATGCTCATTAAGGACAGGAAAAAAGAGAAATAGGGTATCTCCCACACAAATCAGGCCAGACCAGACCACTTCAAGCTGATGACATTCCCTGCGCTGATATTAAAATCCATCATTATGATCCCGGGTTGATTCAATCTCTGGTTATTCCTCGAAATAATCCATCATCACGCGTTACTTCTGGAAAAGGTTCGTTCGCGACCCTCCTTGCGGATTTGACTGGAGCTCGCCGTCATACACTTTTGTTCGCTCGTCCCGGACAGGTGAAGCGACCTGGATCTCGCCTCGGTAGATCTCAATGACGTTTACCAAGGGGAGGATAAGGAGCAGCATGGAGAGGAGCTGACCAAAACTCCAGGTAGTCTCGCCATTGTCCTTGAGCTCGACCGAGGGATTGCCGAAAGCCTGAGACAGCAGAATGATTCGGATCGCGGCACCGATGGCGATGGCCGTCATGAGCACCAGCCCGCCGACCTGGATGACCTTGTAGAACCTTTGGTTCTTGCTGTGGAGGTACCAGGTAGCCAGCCCAAAGATGATGCAGTTGCCGGCGATGACAACGATGGTGCCCACGTATGACAGTCCGGCATTCGATGCAGCTCCGTTGCCATCAACCTCCCATACGCAAGCGATCGGCAGCGTCTTGTCGTCCAGCCCTTTCGAAACGCCCTCGAGAACAAAGACACCAGAGACACACGACAGCGCCAAGTTGACGAACATGAGGAACTGTCGCATCCATCGAATCACCCAGTCGCGGCGGTAATCCTGCTTGAGAGCCAGCAGCGTTGCGTTGTGTGTCGCCATGGATAAGAGGGACAGCATCCAGATGAGAAAGAAGTGATACGGTACAAGAGTGTTCATCTTGGCGAGCCCGACACTTTGGATTCCGATTCCCTGCATGATTTGAGAGTCGCTGTAGCCGTTGAGCAGCTTCCGTCGGATGATAGAGTCTCTGCCACGAAATTCGCCAAAAATGACACTGCTCGATAGGATGATGGCCAGGCAGGCCGTGATCATGAATGACAGCAAGATCTGTCGACGCCTGTCAGCGACGGGGGCCTAATCTCTGCGATTTTCAGTCCGACACTTACACCAGCGCCTGCGACGCCCGCGTCGCTGTCCGTGGGAGCGGTCGCATTTCTTGTGCAGTTGGCCGCCTCGATGAGGGCCATGATGAGAGGTTTACGAAGGGAGTGGATGAATGAATGACTGCAAACGACGAGGAAAGGACTGAAGGCATCGCCAAAATGCAGAAAGGGTCAAGGGTTCCACGACGCTGACTGGGGCCCGAAATATTATTATGACGTTTGTGCTAAGCGCGGACCCTGGTCGCACCGCTATCTTGAAACAGGCTCTTTGTCAGGATCTACGGCGCGGGTTGCGGAGTCACTGGATGACAATGCAAGTTGGTATCGGGGCTGTGTCGAAACGTTTGGGCCAAATCCTGCCAGCGCATAATCAAAGCCACGGACGGGGCAGGCGGTATGAAATAAAAACGGGACTCTTTTGGTGAGACCACCCCGCGAAAGCGTCCCGTTTATTTTTCACAGCGCCTGCGGGGTGAGAAGACGGCGAGGGGACGAGATCCTTCGCAGCGAGCTTCTCTTGCCACAGGATACTGGCTATCAATCATGCTCCGATTGATGACGGTCGAGACGGTCGAGACCTTGGGGTCCGTCAGACTCTAGCGAGCTGCTGACAGCCATGGGCATGGCGCATAAGCATACGATGTCTGACATACTCATCGCGTCTCAGTTACAGCAGCATTCCAAACATAGTCTCAACACGAGACAGTGCTCTCCTCAAAGAAAGTCCTTTGTAGTCTTCCGGTAGACAAAAAACTCGGGATAGGTAAATGCACCATGGTTCGAAATTTACCTCAATTTTAGCTCAAGACCTATTACTAATAGAATATAGATCTTTACCTGGGTAATCTATGGTCTTGATTCTTCCCAAATAATCACAACTTGAGACTCCCTATGGCATAAGGATATGTCTTGAGCCCTGTTCTGACCACGGTTTGGCTGCCCCGCAGATCACCCGCACGGTTGAGGATTATCGCAATGGAACTACTCTGTAATTCAGAGGGTGTTTGTCGATCAGTCTGACAAGCTCGGCATTTGTCGACAAGCAGCGCTGACTCAGAGACTCTTTGAACTCACACAGACATCATGAGAACAGATACATCGTTCATCCAGCCCTTTGTTGATGTTTGTCCTTTCAGGTTTGCAGCAATGTCCCTTGCATGAATTCACATTCTTCTCATTGCCTCTGGCCTGTTGCAGCCAAACGTTTCATTGACTTAGGTGACGGCTCACATTCGGCAAGGCATGATCGCCACCGATCATGCCCTGCAATAAAGCCTTTTGGAAAAGAAGAACAAGGCGTCGAAAATGAGAGGGAAAGGGAGGTCGAGTGCCTTGCCTCTACTCACCTGAGAGATGACTGGCGATATGAGCACCAGCTCTAGATGCGATAGATATTCACGCCCGATATGCGCCAGCAGGTAAGGGTGTTATCTCTTAGTCAAAGCAGTGCAATTGGGCTTGCTTTTTCGCAGAATTACTCACATGTCGTTTGCTTGAAGCTGTTCAACCCGCATTAGCGGGCGCCTCCAATGTTTGGAGCACGACTTTGCGTGGTTTCCAGCCCGCAAGCTGCGTTGACTGCGACGCAACACAACCTGCATGCGTCAAGACGCATCACTTTGATCCTTACAATGAAAGGGTGTATGGTTTGCTTTTGTTTCCTGAGACAACAAGCTGCGGATGAGGCATGGAGCATCGCTGCAAGATGGCGCTTTCTTGACTTTTCTTTCACTTACACGAGCTTGAGAAACGGTTGGTCTCGGCTCAATTTCGTTAGCTTTGCAGGGCTTGGGCATCATTTCAGGCCGTGTAACCAATCTGTACGGGAGCAACTTTGTCATCTTCCCGACGAGCTGCAGCCTCCAACCATCTTCAGCAATCAAGGTGCCAATTCGGCCCAATGCTGACCGGAGAATAGACAGAGTGAGCTCCCTAGCAAACAAGTCTTGATACCTGATCCCAGCCTGCGCGCAGAGCTTTGGAGTAGACGTGCCAATGATTGGAAGGGTTACTGATGGCTCTGCAGAACCAACAAGATGAGCGGCGGGCCCTTTCCCAATCACCAGGCCGCAAGGACACAACAGCCGCGTCAAAGGTAAGGCAGGCGTCTTCCCAAAACTGCCACCTGCAGCAAGAGAGTCGGGATGGGCCTCCGGGGTTGGTCCCTCAGGTGTGTTGGGCTCTGGCCGTAGACGAGCTAGACTTGGTCCACCTGAAGCCAGTCCCGACAGTCTGGTTCATCACTGTGATTCCGAGGAGCGGCCACATCAGCCTTCCATTCACATGACACAGAGGCGTCGGCCGGGGAGTCGTCCCGCAGCGCCAGTGTGGGTAAAGAATCGACCCTGAGATCAGAGAGAAGGGCCTCTGCTGGGACCATCAACAAACGACGACCAACCGTTCATGTTCTGCGGGAGGCGTGACCCCGGCCCGGCCAAAGTTTGCTTCCTCTGTCATTGACGCATCGTCGCCAAAAGGACCACCCGATCTCTGCACCTAGGATCATGTTGCTCTAGCCAGAGTCTCTGTTCTCTCCCCCTGTTCAGTTATCCCCCCAACAGGGATATGGGGCGGCACATGCTTGGTGTTGGGCCGTCGCCGTCGTAGGGACGCATCCCACGTCGGCTACAGAAGAAAAAGGAAATCCTTGGGCTCTGCAGAACGAGGCTTGAACAAACGGCATGCTTAGGGCGGCAGACTCAACCGACATCTCATCTCTCAGCTTTTCCCCATGGCCAACGGCCCACCCAGACTAGGCCATGCTCAAGCGAAGAAAGCCTTGACTTGTCTCAGCCCCCGAAACGCAACCAACGGCGACAAGATAGGCATGCCCTCACGGCAGCACACCACCTCGCCCTTGTCGCTCGACCCATCTCGGCCGTGAAAGCGTGGGCGTCACTGCAGAATGTTTGTTATTGCATTAGCGACGCATGGCGTTCCCTGCATGTCTAGCACCTTTGTGAAATGCTGCCTTTTCCCCCTCTGATCCCCTTGACTGGTCACTTATAGAGGCCGCATCGCTCCCGCAGAAGATTATCGAGATCGCCCACACTCCCCCCTCTGAGACCTTTCGCAGGCCAAAACAATGATTCTCCTTCCACGGCAACATGTTGACCCCATTGGCGGTGGCCCCCTCAGACCCGAAACTCTTCCTCCCATATATTCTGCACTGAGCTGCTCAGCGAGCCGCCCCGCCTGGCTCCCAAGACCTCGACAACCCGCCATGCCGTCCCTGATAGAACAGCTCCCCACGGAGCTCCAGAGGCTCGTCCTGTCCAACCTGGACTACCAGTCACTCATCTTCCTGTCAACGCTGAACCGGCACTTTCACCGCTTGGTCGACCCGCAGCGAATGGCGGACCCGGCAGACAAGTTCCAGTTTGTCATGAGAGCAGCAAAGGACTTTGCGAAACATCGACCCAGCGAGAAGGGCCAAGACCACCAGCCGGGCAATTTCGAGTGCTACGTCTGCTTCCGGGTGCGGGCCCCGGAGCATTTTGACGTGCTCCAGGCCCCGACGGCATTCTTTGACCCACAGGGCCGCGTCGTATCGGATCGGGAGCCGGGGCCGGGGGACCGAGTGATGGCGCTGCGGCGGTTCTGCGTCGAATGCGGGGTCAAGTACGGGCTTCATGCACCGTTTGACTGCCTGACGACCAAGACGGGCCAGGACCTCTGGGTTTGTCAGTGCCGGCAGGTCTGGCAGAAGCCCGACTGTCTGCGGTGCCCGGACTGCGGATCGAGCTGCCCGTTACGACCCAAGAGAAAGTGGTGATTGATGGCTCGGGCGCTCCTCGACAGGACTGGGAGCAGTTCCCTGCCACGTACATACGGGAATCTGGGTGGCGATAGTCTGGAACTTGATCGTCAGATGACGGGACGGTAGACCATGTCCCGCGACAAGGGACGGGGGTTGGAGATCCAAGACCATGTCAAGTCATGGAATAGGAAAGTGGAAAGAAGCATATGATTCAAGAAGACGGGGTTTCTAGACGGAAGCAGGCATTTCGAGCCCTAGAAGCATGGGGCTTTGGTTGGAACGACATGGCGATTCATGGGCGAGGCGTTTGAAATGGGATTCTCATTTCCACGGGGTTCTTGAACTATCTCGTTTTCACGACGGACTGCTACAGATTGCATTAATGAGGCTGGCAGGTAAAACTAGATACCAATAGATTCACGTCTTTGTCGTTTGGGTATCTGTCTGATGTCTCTTTAGGCTTGGCCATGTCACGAGGCGAGGCATCACCAACTTGGAGACGGCCACCACACCAGGCTTGACGGTACGTTGTCAACCTTTCAGCTCTGACTGTTTGGTAATGAATAGAGAAATGACAGGCGTCGGAAAGGCACGAGTCTAAAAGGGCCGGGATCCGGCGACGGCGAGGCAAAGGCCAACGGGCAGTCGGGACTGGCCCATCACCTGACCTCACGCGGTTCGAGGGTGTTTATCGTGCTACGTGGTGCGCATGGCATTTGGGCCCTTATTTTTCCCTCTTGCAACCCACCATGCCACGACTGATGATGATTGATGATTGATTGATTGCCTCGCTCAGGTCACAAGGCCCAGCATGGCAGAGTCAGTGTTGGGCAATGGGGTCGATTGGCCCGAGACGAGGGCGTTTGATGGTGCACACTTCCACACACACACACACACACACAAAGACACACCGTTTCTTGTCTGTCTGGCTTATTGTCTTATTTGCCCGTTTCCCGTGGCCCCATTTCAAAAGGCAGAAAGATTCCATTTGCTCCCTCGAATGCTTACTTGTCTTGTCTCTCCTGTTAATTACGAGGCTTTTCCCTGGCGTCTAGTAAAGGGAGGGCGGACCCGACCCAACACCAAGAAATTAAACACACCCTCTTCTGCGTTCCGCTCAACAGCAGTGAATCACCTCACTCTATTCCCAATCCTATTTCTTCTCTCTCCCGCCATTTTCAGTCACTTGATCTCTTCCTTCTCCATAATTCACCTTCTACAGGGCCCCCAAGCACTCGCACTTGACGTCACCTGCACTACTCACTCTATCATCGCCCTCATCTACTACATCACGAGGACACAACACGATATACTCGAGACGAATGGCCGGAATCAATTCACCTCTCCCGGATGAGCCCGTGCTCCATCCCATCTTTGCTTCCTTGGCCATCGATGACATTCCGGAACTCGATCTCCAGGTCTTCGAGGAGTTGACCACAAGTGAGAATGACTCTCTGCCATTGAACACTGGAGAAATCGAGGTGAGTTCTCTTCTATGAATCACTGATTGGGTCCTTTTTCAAAAGCTAACAGTTCTCTGAGACCCCGGAGGAGGAGCCTGAGCATGTAGCTGCCGCCCCAATCCCCTCTAGCGAGAAGCCTCTTCTCTGCAAAGAAGTCTTAGCAAGAGACCAGTTGCTTTCGACATCACCCGACAGTATCATCACCGACTACATCGGTACCTCGGGCTCTGAACCGGAATTCACCTCAGACTCGGACTTTTGGACCGACGATGAAGACGACGACACCACCGAAGAGTAGGATATCTAGCGTCTCAAGGAGATTCCGCACCAGGTTTTATTAACTCCCTACCTAGATCTGTTCTCTGTCTGACGAGCCGAGGTGCTCGACCTCTCGACTCGGCTGACATTCTGCGCCCTCCTCTGCCGAGGCGCCTGTCCTTCAAGCCCCTCGAGTCCGTTACTCCCCCACTGCGACCCTCTTCTCCCACGCGTGAACCCCTATCTACGCCTAACACCGACGAGGGACCCCTTACTCCCTCAGCTGCGGGACCCTCACCGGGCATCGTCATCTTTGAGAACGACTACTTCACCGTGGCACAGTCGACGATCGCGGGCTGGGGCGCCTTTGCGACTCGGGACCTCAAGTATGGAGACCGCATCCTCCAAGAGAGACCTTTGATCCTGGCTAATGCGAATACCCTGTTCAAAGAGTTCGACAAGCTGAGCATGCCAGAGCGCGAGCTTGCGCTGGGGCTGCATGCGAATAGCGACTGTAAACTGGGCACGCCGAGGCTTCAGGCTGTCTGGACGACAAACTGGTGAGTTTTATATACCTTTACATTTATTTATTGTTACAGAACCCTTCATGGTTTTTATGAAGCTTCAGCAATTCTTATACACTTGAGTCTTGAGGAAGAAGCCCTTTATTAACAAGCCCTCTTCTAGCTTCTCGACGGGTATTGGCAGCGAAGCAGGCCTGTTTCCTATCGCCTCGCGCTTCAACCACTCGTGTCATCCGAGGAACAACGTCGGCTACATCTATGACCATGTCGAAGAGACCCTAGTCATGGTAGTCAAAGCCGCCTTCGTCCCTGCGGGCAACGAGTTGACAATATGTTATGGGTACCAGCGAACCCCTCAAGATCTGTTTTACCGCTTTGGCTTCCGCTGCCGATGCGGAGCGTGCCGTGGCTTTGCGGAGGACAAGGAAATCGACATTTGGTAATTTCTCATTCTTCTTCTGTTTTCTGAGAAAGCGTGCTTGGCGTTCAAGGAGGAAAACTCTTTCGTTTTAGCGATCTGGGGCGCCGTGGAAAAGAACTCCTCTCAGCATTTACGCTAGCACGACAAAAGTATGTTGCATTTCCGGGAGGCTGGCGTATGGTTTCTCATCTTTTTGTCTTTTCTTTTTTCTTTATAACGATCCACGGCTAGCTTACTAGGATCGCGGGTTTTAGCTCAATGATATTGAGTTGGATTTCACTCGCTAGGACACAAAGGAAAAAGGGAACCTTGGTCCTTCAAAAAGGGGAAACAAAAATGGGGGCTTGGTATGAGGCGTTTTGGTTTTTTTTTTTTTTTTTTTTTTTTTTTTTTTCTTTTCTTTTTTTAGTCTTTCGTTAGCAGGGAAGCGCGGCTGCTCATAAACCCTTGAAGCAACACTTGAATGTTGCTAGTCAGAGAGGATTCCTGCATCATGGCACTATACCGATAGGTAGACATGCTCCGCGACACTCTACAGTTTCGCAAATCAAAAACACAATGGAGGGGGCTCAAAAACGATATGAATCAGACTTCGTTTAATCATTATAAAACACATAACAACAGGCTCCTAGGCTATGATTTCGCCTACCTCGCCTTCTTTTAACGCTCCAAGCAAAACACGTGCAATATCTCTATCCGCCTTGTCTTCCATGCTTCCCATCTCATCCCATACCGATTCAAGCCATTCTGCCGAGATATCTGGCATCGGCCCATCCAGATACATGCCCTCAAACTCGCTTGTGCCGCTTGGTGACTCCTCTTGCATAGAGAAGAAGCCGTTGGTATCGGCTCCCAGACCACTAAGACCCGCCGAGGGAGGGATATTTGTGTTGATTGGTACGTTTGCAGATATCTGTGAGCGAACCTGGTCGCGGAGAGCCTCGATAGCTGCGTCATCCGTGTTGGACATGTTGGAATCTGTTTGTGAGAGCGGAGAGTGGTGTGAATCCGAGTCAGACGCGGCTTGGTAAGCCGTTCCTGGCCTCCTATCCATCATTGACCCTTGGTTTACTCTGGTTCCGTTTTCCTGTCCACCTGTGCGATTGGCTTCAATCAGGGACTTGAGCGGGCTTGAGCCGCCAACAAAGAGGCCCCGAAGGCTCACAGGGAAATCGCCGTCTTCCGGCAAACGGCCTTTGCTGAGACTGACATCCAACGCTAATGCCAGTCGCAAGTACGAACTGGGCTGCAACGCCAAAATGTCGGTCCAGTCTGTGATGCCAGCGTTTTGTTTCCCTTGGGGGCTAGAGTCGTCGAGTTGTGCCAAGTTGACAACATGCCGTACAATTTCACTGACCCAGTCAACGCCGTCATATTGTGGTTGATATGTCTTCATTGCTTCGATGAGGATGTTGAGCCGGTGCTGTTTCAGGGCCGTTGCGGCGTTTGTGTCGAGGTTCTGGCCTTTAGCCGGCGCCGAGAGCTTGACGTCCAATATGTTTAGAACAAGGGGCAGAGCAGTACATGCGACAGCGGAAATGGGTAGCCACCGGGCAAGTTTCAAGTGAACCAATTCCTTCAAACACTCGGTCACACCAGATGCTGCATCCTGGAGCTCGTGACGGTTTTCGTGGATCGTCCACAATCCTCGAGTTGTAGTAACGGAATTCGGGCCATCGCCATTTGGCATCGCTGGGAGGATCGCCAACTGCAGGATCTCATGATGAGCGAGAACAACGCGCGATGAATGATAATACATGTACATGAGATTGGTGTACAATATCACCGAGTCATGCTGGAATTCCTTTTTGTTACCAGAAGTGGCCTGGGATAACGGGCTGCCTCCGAACAAGGGGAAATGCAGAGTTGCGGATTTATACCAGCGTCTAAGTGCCGTCTTGCAGTCCTGGATGTAGTTCTCATCTTCTGGTTTCAGCCGTCGACCCCAGCCCGGTGCATCATCCAGAGGGAACACGAGCAAGAGAATATCAGTCAAGACAACATAAAGCTCAACGAGTTGTGCCAAGATCTCCGCGAGGCTCTTCTTGGTACCCGAGTTATATACCCGCGATCGCTCGAATTCGTTCTCCAGATCGGCAAACCCCAGGACTGGATTCGAATCGAAATCGAAATGCTCTTTGGTAATTTGGATAGGTCGCCTCATGAGTAGTCCTAGGGTCCGATCCCGGATAACGCAGCACCACCAAACCTTTTTGAGAATGTTTTGCTTTCGATGTTGCATCGGGTGTGTCGTCGCAGAGAAGACGGGCATGGCAGCGTAGTGGTGTGCTTCGGCGCTCTTTGCATGCTGGACTGCGAGACTGAGCCAAGACGTATTGGGATGTCGGGTCGACGATGGAGACCAGAAGGAGAGGAGGAGAGAAGCTTGCGCGATGGCTAGTGGCGAGGATTCGGACTCCATATCATAGAGTAGTTTGGCTCGGCGATAGAAGGCAGCTCTCGCGACGCGAATATTCGGATATCCGAGTGCTTTGATAGTGCTGCGTGAGACAAAGTTACAAGACGCGAAAAGTATAGCTTGAAAAACTAGTAGCGACATGCGTTCAGTGGGAATTCCGGCGTGGGAAGTGTGGCAGTAGAGGTCCCAAAAGTCACCCTCATTGAGGAGGGGAAGCAGCGGATGAACGTGGAGGAAATACTGTTGAAGAAATTCATCGAGCAACGTTCTCGTCGGCACTCGGAGGCAGCCCTGGAGCTCGAGGAAGTTGACATCTTGAGGTGGTATGTTCGGGAGGTTGCCCATGCTCAGGAACGGGTAATACGAATAAGTGACATTAGCGGCGAATCCGGTTTGCGCATCGCTGGTCCAAGCATTACTGGGTGTGTTGAAATTGCTGGTCATGGAGGCAGAGTTGTGAAGTGAAGATACGACGCGTGAGGCTAATTGAGGCGAGTTAGGCACCACACGGATGTTGTAGCAAGTAGAGGCAGAGTGTCTTACCAGGCGTTAAACTGGGGGCATCTCGGGGCAGCTGCTGCACAATAGGAGGCTGGGAAACAACAGTATCTGTCATGATACTGTCTCTTCGATCATCGTTCTGGGCATCATGACTGTTACTTGGTTCTGGCTGGGCTTCAATGCTTGGTTCGACGTGAGTCAGTTGAGGGTCAATTGCTGTCTGGCGCGACTTCACAACGGCTTCGGCAGACATTGATGAGTAGGCGTGCGACTCGACTGGCTCGTGAGGTGGTGGGTTGGCTGAGGGGGCATTGTCACCAGCATCTCGAGATCTCCGGCTAGAGAGAACAAAGTAAGTCAACCATGGTTCACGGAGTGAGTGAGCGGGTGAGCGAGCGAGTGAATACATACAGTCTGGAAGCCCTGCCGGTGACAACACAAGCCTCGCTATCGAGGTAACAGTTCATACAAGGCCGACCTCTCTGCGAGACATCGCAGCGAACCTTGCGAGCGCGGCATGAGAGACATGCCTTGGGAGCTCTCTTGCGATGCTTGGGCGGAGCCTTTGGCTTTGAGTCCAAAGTCTGAGGTTCAGAAGATATAACCGCGGTAGCCATTATTCAAGAGCCACGGTAAGGCCGGTCGACTTGTATCGTTCAGTTTGAGGACCAGTTGGAAGGGACCTTACTCAGAGATGAAGGAGGGAAAAGAAATTCCAAGAGGAGGGACGGGGGGAGGAGGAGAAGGACGCCCGGGATGTGAAATTGGGGTAAAGTCTGTTGAGAAGGAACGATCAACGTGATCCATGCCTGGCTCCTTCCCCCGGAGGCCATCTCGGAATCCACTTACACGGACGGCGGAAACGAGAGAGGGGGGGAAGGTGCAGCAGAATGCGGGGTGTGGAGGTGTGCGGAGTATGGGGTAAGACCTCTTCAAGGTCTTCCATGGTCTCCCCCGTTGAGAGGCTCAATTTGTCTGGGCTCGCTTCATCTCGTCTCGATCCGGTCTTGGTCGTGAGCCAGAGTCAGAAACTACCTGCACCTTGATTAGTCCTGAGTCAGGATGGCAGCTCATGACAGCCTTTGACAGCCTGAGTCGGGTGTGCTTTACCGTCGCCAAGCCATTCAAACGCGGGGAACAGCTCTCTTCTGCGGAACTGACTCATTAGCGTCCTCGGCTACTGACATCGCTTCTCGAATGAGCACCCTTTTGAGCTTCCATTCTGACCGAGACTGCCGACAATGAGAGCGCGATTGCTCTGTCAGAATGTCAGTACACAAGTCTTCTCGTAAGTTCGATTTATAATTGCTGGCACACAATGTGGGTACATATTGTGAAGGGCCGTAAGTGGTGTTGCTTCTTCCATCTCTCTTCCCGATGATGGTGGTTTGGATTCTCAACCACGTCGAGGAAGTATAAGATATACTACACAGCGCTCATTTGTAGTTTTATTCATGTTCCGTTAAAAGAGGCTTGCTTGATTTAGTCTGATCTTTGAAGCAGAGTACCTTTCTTGAGCATCATTTCCAACCTGATGGTGTAGGGTAAGCCATTGTTGTGTGAGTGCCAACATTGGGCAGTATGTAGGCTTTAAATACAGGTCATATATCTCTGGATAGAGTTTTCATCGCTCAATTTGGTCATTTCTTATATCTTGTCTAGTTTATACCAGGAATTCACGCTGCTATTGGCCAGTTGCTGGCAATACTAGGAACGGGGTTACACAACACTACCCTAATAGAGCAACTCAGACATCTTGAAATCCACACTAGCTTTCATGAAGTCACAAGCGGTACTCTTCTATTCAATTACCTCGATACCGTATATGGGTCAGTGGGGTTGTAAATTTGATCCATCAACATCCATGATCCTATATGCGTATATCTATTGTCAAACAAACACCAACTCTTTATTTCGCTTGTTTAATTGGCTGGGCTAACACAAATAAATACAGAAAACCTGATCATATCACTCATAATAATTAAATCCTTAAAGTCCATAGATAGAATAAATATTGTGTAAAATGTTTCCAATCTATTGTAATTCAGACAAGGAAAAAGTTTACTATCGTGGTTGACGCTGCAATCAGCTGCGAAAGTGTCAACATAGCCCCAATCTACCGAGTTAGTCACCTGGCAAGTTTCACATATGTAAACTCGCATGCAATTAAGTTTCCGACGCTATTACTTTGGATCGTCAAAATTAGGCTACAGAAGTATACAATGGCCAATGATGCAGATGCCCTCGTACGTTTTGCAGCGCCACTGTGCCTGGAGGTTGTTCCACCACACTCGGGTCGCCGAGTGAGTCAACAACATAAGCAGAATCCGAGGCATACCAAAAGCATAACTTGGACACAGAAAATTGTCACAAATGGATATAAAAATGTATCAGTTTGCTCGACTAAAACCTTTATCTTTGGAAACATCTTCAATCTTTCCGATTGAAATATCATTCACTGACAAAGCTCTCTGCCTACCCCATTCAATCAATGCCTTTGTTCTCAGTATCTCGCTCATCTTCATTTCGACCTGACTACCTACACGCACGACCTGTTCTATAAGGACCCCAAAAAGAAAGTTATGGACTTGTACGAACTCATCGAGGAGCACCGTCCTGACAGTGTGACCAGCTGGTCATGCAGTCAAGATGGTGACTCTGGAGATGACGTCCTCTTGTTCAACTTTACCAAACTCACTCTAAACCTGCAACTTTCATCAGACCATCAGCGGATGAATTTGTGCCGTGTAATTGATGAAGATGGAATCTTTCCCAGAAAGAAACTCGATCCTGTCCGTGAGGAAGTGCGGCGCATCATAAAGACGGTACTCGGCGACGGGTCATCTTTTGTAAGAGAGTTCGACCTGGAAATCGCCATCCTTCAAGCGCTCGAGGCCATCCGCGAGCTCGAGTTCGAGTTTGAGCCTAGCCTGAGGCCCGAAAGCTACGACAAGGGGTGGGCAGCCGGCGAAGTTTCCGACTGGAACGAAATCATCAACAACCCTTACGGCCTCGATGTGTCGACTGTCCAGGATACAGCCTTCGAAATTCTCGGAAAGACTCCTGAGCAGCTCATCGCCGACATACCAGATCAATGGCGCGTGATCCACATGGAATCTATTCTCAGACCCGACCTTGTCAGGAGATTCTGGGCGTACAAGCACACTCTGCGGAAGAATGTTGAGTCTGGAGAGACAAGGCTTCGGGATAGATTGCCTCCTCATTCGCAGCTTGAAGGCCGTGTCCGAGCCCAGTTAAACCATGACACTGTCATGGATGACATGGTCACTCCAAGAATAACTTACCATGGAACTCCACTCAGGTCGGTCTCTTCCATTGTTCGCTACGGGTTCAAGTTGCCCGGCAACATCGTTAGCGGCAAGGTCGTTTCTTCTCCTAGAACAGGTGTGGTATACAACCGAGGCATCTACTCTTCCCAGGCCCCCTTCTATGCTATGTCCTTTGCGGCCGGCCAGAGCGACAAGACCCCCATCGGAATTGTTCCCAGCATGCGCCTATTCGTGTGCGCAACTATCATGGGACGCACTTATACAAATCAAGACGGGCAGTTTCAAGTCCATGGACCCCTGGTCGAAGGCTACGACTCGCACTTTGATGGTCAATTTGAGTACATTGTCTACGATGAGCGAGCCATGCTTCCCTGCTACGTAATCCATCTTGACCTCGGATCCGAAGCGGCCAAGGAAACTCTCAGGGATGCCCAGTTACGCCCCATGATGTACTACTACTCCCACGTCCAGCAACACAAGAAGAAGAAGACCGAAACCAAGAGCACAGCGCCCGGAGATATCCAGCGAGAAAAGGAGGCCAGAAAAGCCGCGGCTATGAAGTGGTTCCCTTATGGTTTCGGTCCAGCAACCGGAACCAAGTTTGTCATTGAAGAGATTGGCGACATCTCGGATGATGAAGAGGAGTATGGCGACTGGCAGGCAGATAAACATGGATTCCACAACACGTACCTGCAATCAACAGGAATCTGGGAGGATGATGAGGACAAGTATTACGACGACTATGATGACGATGGTAATCCCATCAAGAAGAAAAAGGGGTCATTGATGGACCAGTACCAACACGCTGCACGTTCCACCTCACATCGGATCTGACGAGAGCAATGAGGCGTGTTGTAATCACTCGAGTCATAGCCTAGTACCATTGTAGCATATTGTATTCGACTCATCTAGGTTCCCAAACGCCGTGCCATGCATTCCATATCCAATAGTTTTACATCTTTTAATCCCAGTACCTAATTTCACCATCCATGCCTGCCGTGACCACCTTGCTCGTCTCCTGAGGATGCCACTTGACACAAGTGATGGCCTGGTTGCCAGCCTTGAGCTTGTGATACATCTTGCACGTCTTCCAGTCCCAGAAGCACACATAACCGCCAGAGTCACCTGAAGCAAGGAACTGCCCGTCGGGACTGCAGTCAAGATCGACACCTAGACCGGCGTTGTTGTGTCCGCGATAACTCTTCTTTCGGTTCTGACGGAACTTGTCATTGGCACCGTAAACCAGGATCTGGTTATCGGAGCTCTGGTAGGCGACGTACTTGCCGCTCGGATGAGGTGCTGCGCGTGTCATAGGGTACATGTCCGGCTCGGCAATGTACTTAATGGGCACAGGAATGTTGTAGTCCCAAGCACGCAGAGACTTGTCGTCTGATGTAGTCATGAAACGTCGGTTCTCGTCAACAAAGGTGATGGTGTTGATGGCAGCCAAGTGGTGATCGTACTCCTGAACGATCTCGTTGGGTGTACGAATATCGAACTGAACAATCTTCTTGTCCGACATACCCGCTAAGAATTCGTTGGCGTGCTCGGGATCTGGGTTGAACTTGATGACGTGAGGAGTCTTGCCAGTTGTGAACTTGCTAACGCAAACACCCTTCTCCGTGTCCCAGAGCTTGATCATGCGGTCGTAAGAAGACGAGAGGAACTGTGTGCCAGAGGCATTGAAGCAAATGTCGGAAAGGGCCTTGGAGTGCCCAGAGAACGTCCGTAGCAGCTCCCGCTCGTGATAGACGTCGAAGATCTTGACAGTGGTGTCGGCGCTGGCTGATAGGAGCAAGTGTCCCGAGCCAGGGAAGAACCGCAGCGCAGTGACGGCCTTGGAATGGTTCTTCCAGGCATGAACCTGCTTCTTGGGGATGTAATTTGTGATGCTCCCAAAGTCTTTCCGCAGGTCAATGTCCAGATCCTGAGGAACATGCATATATGTCCTGCCCTGGTAGTCGTATTCGGCGGAGCCGTGGAACGTTGTCGTCTCGTCGCCCATTTCTTCGGCCTCCTTTCGTCGCTCGAGCGCCTTTTCTGGTGCCTTGACCACAGTTCCACTCTCCACAACTTCTTCCTCCTCTTCCACAATCTCGTACTCCTCATCGCTGGCCAGTTCCTCGTCTTCTCCCACTATTTCGTATTCGGGTCGCTTGTATCTAGCCCAAGGTCCGACATAAGAGCCGGGCCCTTCTGCAATTGTCGCGCTGCCCTTGCTCTCTCGCGAAGACCGTATCCTCGCGGCCTCTGCCTTTTGCTCTGCACCGCTCTGGTACTCTCTCTCGGGACCTCCTCGTCTTTCTATAGCACGATGCTTGCTTCGAAATGTGTGTTCGCTGAGAAAGGTCTCCTCTGCTTGGCCGGTCAAGATGTTCTTGCGTTTCAGAGCATTCGCCTCGTCCTTGAATGGGTTTGCAGGGCCGGCTTTGGGGCGCGACAGGTCCTCGGCGGAGTAGGGGACAACGGCATGGTCAGGCTCAGCTTGTTCTCGAACAATAAGCGCATCCTGAGGCGCCATATTCGGCGGATACTCGCCAAAGTCCGCCATATTGAAAAACTCGGGCGCCGATGTGTTGTTTCTAGATGTTTGTATGTCGCAAAAGTTGGCGAATCATCGCGAACCGCGACCTGCCTGGTCGCGAAAACTGACATGTCACGTGACTATGATCGCATCCCGCATGAGAGACCTCTGCAGGTTATAGTAGCAGAGCTGATGAATACGAGAAAACTTTATAAAAACGTTCATCATGGCTAATACAAATACAAATTACAATAGATGGATCACTGATTCCACCGGGAACATCGCTAACTGGCTATGTCGTTCGGTCATTAATCAATTATCACACCAGGGCGGCTACTGCAGGATAACCGAGAGGCCAGCAAAGCGCCGTGCCTCAGTCTCCCACAAAACACATGCCACCCACCGCCTTCATGAAGTAGTCAACCAGAGCGCCAGCTGGCATGATACCAGGTTATATACGCCAAGCCCGCCTCTTGAAACCCATCATCATTCTATACCGTCTTCCACTCGTTATGTACTGCCTCGGCAGGTTCATATCTTCTCATCGCGTGACCAGTCGACTCGGCTTTGGGGGTCGTCAGCCGAAGTTGACTAGTTGGATAAACTCTTTGCGGTCCGTTCTATCCGGCAGAGATCATGTCTGATATGCCGGCCATGATCGAATCACGACTCATTCGAGAGGGCCGCTTAAGAAGACTCGTCCCGGATGAGAGCGACGATCATGCTGTAGAGGTAGAAGAAGAACATGATCAGATGGAAGCCGAGCTTGAAGAACGACTCCTGTTTCGAGTTAGAGCTGCGCAGCATGTAATCGAGGTGTTATCTCGTACCTTCTTGTGAACATTGAGCTTGCGGAAGATCTCCGTCGCATCGAGCAGGTGGGTGTTGTCAACGATCCTGGGAAGTCAGTCAGTATCTCTTCGCCAGCTCGACAAGTTGGGGGTCGTACTTCTTGACGTTCCAGCCAAGGAGAGGCAGGTTGAGGATAAGAGGCACCCAGTAGCCGTTGATGAGGAAGAGGAAGGTCAGGAAGCCGTGCACCGCAGCCTCGGGGATGATGTAGGTGTTGAGTCGGTTGCAGAGGTCAATGGGGTTGATGTAATCACTGTTTTTGAATGCGATCAGCTTCTGTTCGTCTTGGACGCGCATCCGAGGCGCAAAGTTTGACGCCCGATGAGCAGGGAAGAGCAGGGCAGGGCATACCATTCCAAATCGCTGTACATGATAGTGAAGAAAACCTGCAAAAAGAGGTTGACGGCGTTGATCAGTACCGACAACAGGTACAACCAAGCTTCTCCGGACATCATGATGGGCAAAGTTGTGCGAGGGCGGGAGATGGTCGAGTCGGGATCAAGATGTCGGTCGAGGACAGCTGTTTGTCAAGCTCTGTCACAAGCTACTGGTTTTATGCGCGCGGCAGCAAGGGGTGGATAGCGGGCGTCCAAGGAGCAAGCAGTTGTCAAGCAGCTGAGAGAGTCGAGAGGCAGCGACCTTGCAGAGTAGATGAGGGCGTCGAGAGGTGGGGGAGGAGGAGGAGCAGAGAGGAGAAGAAATCTGGTGGCGGGCAACGGATGGTGTGGTAGTGGGCGAGTGGTAGCGGTGGTGAGTTTTGGTGGTGGAGGTCCATGGAAGTGGAGGTGGAGGCCCCGACGTGGAAGTCCACGCTTCCCAGATTAAAACCAGCCTAGCGGCGATGATGGAAGCGGCTCCAGAGGTCGTACCCGACGCCTCTGAGCATGGAAACCATGCTGGCTTTCTGCGCTGTTTGCTGCCGCCGTCAGGCTGTCTGCAGCGGCGTACCCCCTGTAACTTTGGCGGGCCTTGCCTTGCCTTGTGCCCCTGCACTGGAAAACGTCCACCACTCTCGAGGATGGCCGTGGCCGATGGCGTGGCCGAGGACTCCTGCATGTGGCTGGTCTATCGGCGGTTGGCTGACGGATGTGGCCGTGCAAGGGTTTTTCGCCTTGTTCTCTGTGCACGAAACTGCCAGCGAGTGCCATGTGCGTCACTCGACAGGCAGTCAATGCCCTGCATCCGGGGATAAGCTCGTCTCCGGACGTGCCCTAGCTGGTCCGGGCATGATGCAACGAAATGGGCCGACCAAATATTGCGTGTCGGGCTGACATCACTTGTCCATGGGACTCGAGGAATTCTTGCTATTCACATGTTTCGAAACAAAACTCGCAGCCATCTGCTCCGTAGTAACAGAGGCTAGTCATGTCTTGTGCCCGTAGGCGACCACCTGTCTTGTATTCACTCTTTTTCATATCACCACGTCAACTAGGCTACCAACTCCAAACATCACGCTTCCCCTATGGTACTCATCACATTATCCCTCAACCAACTCATCAGCCCCCCGAACTCCTAGAGCTATATATGAATACATTAGAGTACGCGTCTGGACCCAGACCCGAGCTCATGTGCCTACGCCGTGGCGTCTCCATTTTGAACGCCAGGCATCGGCAACGGGCCACCAGGAGAATCCTCCAGTCTCGCTGTGAGAACCTCGACGCCATCTTCAGTCACAAGAAGGGTATGCTCTGCAGTTCACGTTAGCGTATGCAGGAATTCTGCGCTTTCCAATATACACTTACCAAACTGAGCTGTGTACTTGCCATCAATGGTCGTGCTCGTCCAGTTATCGGGCCAGGTAATGTCGCGGTACTTGCCAAGCGCAATCATGGGCTCAATGGTAAATGTCATGCCGGGCTTGCACTCGCCAACCGTCTTGTTCTTGGCGTAGTGAGGAACGTTGGGAGGGCCATGGAAAAGCTTGCCAACACCGTGACCACAGTAGGTTCGGATGACACTGCAGTTGTTCTTCTTGGCATGCTTCTCAATGATGTTACCAAACTCTCGGATTAGTGTACCGGGCTTGACGGCCTTGATGGACTCCTCTAGGCACTGGCGTGCCGTCTCAACCACACGAACGGTGTCGGGATCAGCCTTTGCTCTGTCACCGATATAGTAGGTTTCGTTCAGATCCGCGTGGTATCCTTCGTGGAAGAGAGAGACGTCGATGTTGAGAATGTCACCATCGAGCAGGATGCGCTGATCAGGGATACCGTGGCAGATGACTTCGTTAACAGACGTACAGCAGGACTTGGGGAAGTGGTTGTAGTTCAGGGGAGACGGGTAGGACTGTCTTGCAGTTAGTCATGGCACAAAGGCCCGATCTTCTTCTATCGGCTCTGAACCGCTGCGCAATACGTACGTTTCGCTCGATACAAGCCTTGTGGACAATCTCGTCGATGTAATCGGTGGTGACACCAGGCTTCGCGGCGGCGGCGGCAAGGTCCAGAACCTCTCGCGCAAGTCTGCAGCTCTTTCGCATGGCATCCTGGCCGGCCTTGTCGAGGATATCGATCTTGTTGCGGTTGGTGAGGGAGCGGCTGTACTTGGGGTTGCCGTCTTGCCACCACACGGGGTGAGGGATCGACTGGGGGAGCGTTCTGTGCGGCGAGAGAGGGTAGACGGGCCGCAGCGAGCCGGAGTAGGGAAAGCTGGGGAACGGGTTGTAGTAGCCGGTAGCTGGATCTGGTGAGATTGCTTTCGGAGCCTTGAAGTGGTGGAGGAGATTACTTTGCGACTTGTGCATGCTCTTGTGGATGCCCTACAACGTTGTCAGCCTCAATTCCTGTCGACGCCCAGTCTGCCCACGTACCCAGTTCTTCTTGAAGCAGTCCTGCGAGCAGAAGAAGCTGTCCTTGATTCCAAGCTTCAGGCAAGTCGGGCACTGCAGCGATCCAGCGTCATTCTCGCAGTCGGCGCCCATGCACTTCTTCTTGGCGGGGGGTTCCGAGGTCATGGTGGCGGTATCGGCGGGATATTCACGAGGGGGCAGGCGGGCGAGTGTCTAACAAAGTAAGAAATGAGGTGCGATTTTGTGGTCGCCTTGGTGGTAACAGTTCGATCGGCTGAGCAACGTGCTTCCAAAACCACAGCTATACATGCGAGTGTCGGACAGCCAGACTCGTTCTTCCAGCCTCAAATCTCGTGGTGTAACTTTTTAGTAGGAGCAGCAAAAGATCGTCCTCAGTCCCCATTTGTTGTGGCGGATAAGACTAAGCCTGATAAGGGTAAGCGTCTTCATCGGCAGTGGTCACTGCTCTGGTGGGTGGGGTTTAGCGCTGTGCCCCTCCATGGGTTAGTTGATAAACGGGCGTGACGGGCTCTTTGAGGGCCTCGTCCTAGTCCAAAATCACAGGCTGTATCTTGGATATTCTGGAAACCAGTATATACCGTATGACCGAATATTAAATCGGTATGTTTACAGTCTTGTAAAACTTTCGAAAACCCCTAACATTAAAAACTCTGATAACTTCCAGTTCCATCAATCGTAGAGAGACACTGAGTTCACCTTACGAGTAGTTATTGCTTAGGTAGTTGTGCTAAGTAATACACACAAAACAGAACGAAGCTACTCGAATACTTCACTGTGCCTATTCACTAATGTATTCGGACCTAGATGATGAAATCGTTCCTGGAAAGTTCTAGTTGCATTCGCGATTTCAAATATCGGCCAAGACCAGTTAATCCATTGCCAGCTTGGTCGATTTTCTCCTATGCACCAATAAAGCCACAGACTCACCAAGATGTTTGTGCTGCTTTGAGACACCCTAACTTGATACAGAGATGTTCCTTACTAGACGTCCGAAGCGGTGAGTGACAAAGCGCATGATGTGTGGTCTGGAGCTCATGGGGCCTTCATAACAGAATTCGAGGCGCGTCTTCTAAAAGAGGGTTCTTCTCAGTCAACAAATAGAAGAAGACCAAGTTCTAATGGCTTTGATTAGAACATCGGCATGCACTTAGAGTTCCAAATGATTGTTTTCATTTGTAAGCGTAGGCTTTTATGACGCCCGTCACTCGTATCATGACAGTTGAAACACCGGCTCAAAACTCGTTAGTAATCTTTGTCCAGCTACATGAAATTCACTCCTATTAGAGTCTCATCGTAGTATTTGACGTAGTTCCTGCGATTTCGACATCTAAGCCTAATGATAGGAGACACGGGTCTCTTTTTGCATGTAGTATACACAAAATTAAGACAGGGCTCAGTCCACATCTCCTTCTTTGTCCCCGTAAGAGTTATGGTTTTATTCTATTACGTCGCACTGCTTGAGCCTTTACCTTATACCCTTATCCCAACAAACCAGCTCTGTTGAATATCAGCAATGTGACATGGATGCACAGACCTTGAGCGTGGCTGGTACTGCACGCCAAGCTCTTAGTCACTATTGATATGAGTCAAAGACATTGAGCGAAGAAGAATAAAACGGTATAAGAGAAGACATTTGAAGGATCTGTTTTGGTCTCTGGTTTAGGACTAAAAAATGTTGGCCGTGTATGAGTTGGAACTGAGAAGGATTCAGTTACGCGCCTACATTATCCATCATGCCAAGACACGAAATGATCAATCGGTGAATTGCACAAAGTCGTAGCGGCAACCATGTGAGACTCAAAACGTACTATCTGTGGTGAAACACGAACGGTTTTGTAAAAGAAAACATTAGGCAGAATGAGTTGGCCGCAAACAGGTTGGTACCCGTGTCGCGCTGCTTAATTGGCAGTCAAAGACAATGTAACGCAACCAACTCTATGCGCGCCCGCCGGCTATGTAGCCGTCAACTCTGATTTGGCATCAAAGGTATGTACCTATCACAAGCAAAAAGAAAAAAGTTAAGTGGGCCTCTTTTTTTCATCGGGGCGCCGTTTCTCCTTCATGACGAACCTAACTTGATCCCTCCGATTCTGGAGGTTCCGTTCGTCCTTGGACAACCTCAACCACGGAGCGAAAAATAAAAACAACATGTCCAAGCCTCAGAAGATTGTCGTTGTTGGCGCTGGGCCCGTGGGATCTCTGGCGGCTCTGTATGCTGCGCAGAGAGGACATGAGGTTGAGGTTTATGAGTTGAGACCTGGTGAGTTGCTTACAATTCTCTTTTACTTGCACTCAGAGTCAGAGACACTACTTGTTGGTCGCGTGCGATATTCGACTGTCTTTTCACAGAATGGAGCAGCCTTTGAGGGCGCGAAGAATCCCAATGATTGACTCTCTTCTCTGATCTGAACAGATTTTCTCGCTTTCAGAATTATTTTTTACTTTGAGAGGCGCAACCACTGACTGGATGGTTCTAGACCTCCGGGATCCCGGCACTATCCCACTCAACTTCACGAGATCTATCAACCTCGCCATCTCGGAACGCGGGATCAATGCCATGCGCGAGGTTGGCCGCTCAGACCTCGTTCAATATGTCTTGGAGTCCACCATCCCCATGAAAGGGCGCATGATCCACGGCAGAGGTCCGACGGGAGCTCTGTTTGAGCAGTCTCAGAACTACGATGTCAACGGACGGGTATGCAGAAATATGCCTCAATGCTGTGCCTCAGAGACTGGTTGAGAAACTAACGGCGACCGCGATTTTAGGCTATTCATGCCATTGACCGTGCAGGCCTCAACAAGCGGCTCCTCAACATCCTCGAGAGCATGCCCAATGTCAAGCTCTTCTTCAACCACAAGCTCACGGGCGCCGACTATCGCGCGTGCAAGGCCTGGTTCGAGGTGCAGGATGGTAGCTCATCCAAGGAGTCTCGGCCTCGTGAGATTGACATTTCCTTTGATCTCATGATCGGCGCGGATGGAGCTCACTCTGCCGTCCGCTACCATCTCATGAAGTTCACTCGGATGAACTACCAGCAAGAGTACATCGACACCTTGTGGTGCGAGTTCCAGCTCAAGCCGGTTCACACAGACGATGCCGCCGAGAATCCCGCATCCAAGTTTAAGATCTCTCCCAATCATCTGCACATTTGGCCTGGCAAGGACTTTATGTTTATTGCCATTCCCAGCGATGTGAGTGCCTTGCGCCCGATCAGACTTGAGATTACTAACGCTCTGAACAGGACGGCTCTTTCACATGCACCCTCTTCATGCCGAGCAGCGAGTTTACACAGCTCGAGAACAGCCCTTCCAGCCTGCCGGCCTTCTTTGACAAGCACTTCCCCGGTGTGACGGACTTGATTCCCGGCGATGAGCTGATCGAGTCCTTCAACACCAACCCGCACTTGCCGCTCATTAGCCTTAAGTGTAAGCCATACCACTATGGCTCTTCGTGCGTCATTGTCGGTGACGCAGCTCATGCCATGGTGCCCTTCTACGGCCAGGGCATGAACGCGGGAATGGAGGACGTGCGAATCCTCTTCTCCATTCTGGACAAGCAAGCCCAGATTGACGAGTCCAATGATCCCGCGAGTGAGTCGACCAACTCGTCTGCGCCCGCCTTCCAGAGGTCCCTGGCCCTGGCCGAGTACTCGGCTCTCCGCCCGGCCGACGCCCACGCCATCAACGACCTCGCCCTGCAAAACTATGTCGAGATGAGATCGTCAGTCCTCTCCCGCCGGTACCGGCTACGCAAGTTCCTCGAGGAGTTTATGAGCGTGCACTTCCCGCGCCTGGGCTGGCAGACCAAGTACTCCCGCGTGAGCTTCAGCAACGAGGGCTACCTAGACGTTATCAAGAAGAGCGACGCCCAGGGTAAGACGCTGGTGCGGAGCTTCTTTGCCTTGATCGCCAGTCCCTTCCTTGTGACGGCCGCTCTCTTTGGCTACCGGTATCGACGCTCGCTCGCTCACATTATTCATGGTCTCCGACACCTGGGCGACCATGCCTGAGCTGGTGGTGATTGATAGCGTTGACCTCCATTCTTTAAAGCGTCGGATGGATTATTCGGTCGCAGGAAAGCGCACACCAAATCCCAAAATAAGAAAAATGTACAATAGATGTGATGCTTTTGAAGCCATTCGGCCATTTTGGTGACATTCACGAATTGGATAGCCGCCTCGGGTTAACGGAACCAGGGTCCCTCTCAGCTTGTAAAATTACATAAAATTCTATGACCTTTCTCGTCCCCAACGCTGTGAAGTCTATACCATGCTAGCTCTGACTCTGCAAACTGAAGAGTCTACGCACTTGTAACTCCAGTAGTCTGACCTGGAGACAAGCGATGCGCGGCTCGCAACTGTACTCAACCCCAAAGGCATTGGAACCTGGCTGATGAACCATCCAGTAATCCAAGTCAGCCGATCTAGCATTAATCATCAATTTTCTTTCTCAGCATGTGATATCTATGCAATTGGAAGTTTGTCTGAGCCAGAACGCTGCATGTCTAGATCATGCATCAATTAGGATCTATGCACATACCGGATCACAGTCGGTGGCTTAGTCATATTTTCGCAACTCTGAAATTTTGGGCTACGCTTCCAACGGACGGTACTCGACGGACCTCATCGTGATAACCCGGTGCTCCGTCGCTTTACACCCTTGAAAACTGGCGGCGGAAGTTTTGTTTCTGGTCAATTGGTAACGGCGGATCTTGAATTTCTCGGCCCTGGCCTCAGAAAAGTAGAGGTGAGTTTGCACTTCCAAATGCACCAAACCTAGGTGGTAGGATGATTCTAACAACCCTGGGAGATAGATCGAGAACAACCGACCGACCGAAGGCGACCCTTCCGATTGTTAAACTCCTGCCCTTCGGCATAAGCTCCCCGTGCTCCCCGGAGCTACCCAACCGCCTGCCATGCCCTCCATCCTCAATGTCGCGAACATGTGTTCGCACCTCCAAAACGCCTCCAAGGCCCGCCTGGGCATCACATCCGTCAAGAACTGCAAGTACAACTTGCAACTAGCCCTCGCCCTTCACCGCTCCGGCTTCTTCTCTGCCGTCTACCGCGCGGGGCCCAACCCCCCGACCCTCGAGCAGATGGTCTCGCAGGCCCCCGAACCCGTCACCAACGCAAACGTAGCCACCATGCGCCTGTGGCTCGGCCTCAAGTACTGGGACGGCAAACCCGTGCTCGGAAAAGCAAACGCTATTAGCACCCCCAAGCGAGTCATGACGGCCAACATTCAGGAGCTCGCCAGGTTGACGAGAGGGTTCCCGACAAAAGTAGACGGTGGTGTCGTACCAGGGCTGAACCTTGGAGAGTGCATGTTTGTATCGACATCGAGGGGCGTACTGGAAGCGCGAGAAGCACTCGCACGGAAACAGGGCGGCGTGTTAATGTGCCGGGTATCATGAGTTAAGAGAATGTCTGGAACGTGTCTGATATGGCTGTTGGTGCATGAAGCCTGCGTGCTTTATGTGTGATACGATAAATAGGGAAGCCTGTATAACTAGATTAACTGTCCATGCCAGGACGTTTGTGTATCAAAGAAAAAAAAGTCTCAACAAAGGTAACTACTTGTCACCAAGTTTTTGTTTGTTATCCCGCCACATTGCTCGCGTATGCTCCTGAGCAAGATGCGTTAAAATCACCATTCGCCTTCGCTTAAACAGGTATCTATACAACAGCTCAAAAATACATCCCCTTTGCTCAATGGCTTGGCTAAATCAGCCCATTTGAATTTCCCCAAACTAATATTCAGTTTAGTCCGACTGGGCAACACCCTCTGCCTCCTGCTTCTTCTCCTCGCCGGCTTGTTCCTCCGCAGTGATCTCCTCCTCTTTTCCGGTATCAATCTTGGACTCCTCCTTGGACTCCTCCTTGGTATCAATCTTGGTATCAATCTTGGTTGTCTCCTCATCCTCAGCAGGCTTCTTCTCGTCGCTCTCCGTCTCCACAATGGGCGCAGTGTCCTTCTCCAGCAAGGGAATCACCTCTGTCTTCGCCTCAGCCTCCGGCTCGGGAGCCGCAGCAGTCTCATGTGTCTCTTCTACAGCAGGGGGCTGAGCAGAGTCCTCCTCCAGAAGAGGAACAACGTCCGAGCTCTCCTTAGTCTCAGTTTCCGGTTCCGGCGCGGGAGCCTCTTCCTTGGACTCAACGGTGGCGGGCTTCTCAGATGCCTCCTCAACCTTCTCAGCTGCAGGAGTCTCAGCGACCTCGATAGGCTTCGCCTCTTCCTTGGGTTGTTCAGGAGTCGCGGGTCGGACTTCCTCGTCCTTAATCTCCTCAATTGGTTCCTCGGGGATCACCTGGGATTGAGTGGCCTCTACCTTGGCCTCTTCGACAGGAAGGGGTTCAGGATCGGACTTTTTTGCCTCCTCCGCAGGGATGGTTACCTCGGCTTCCTTGATGGTATCAATAGGAGCCTGGGAGGTTTCTGACTTCGCGGATTCACCAGTGTTCTCCTCCGCGGGCGGAGGGCTGACAGCCACAGTAGGTTGTTCTGGGGTTGCGGGCTTGGCTACGCCCTTTGCCTCAGTGTGCTTCTTGATAGGCTTCTTGGCGCTTCCAGGGGCTTTGATGCTGCTCTCGCGTCGCGATGCAGGGTCAGTTCCTGCAGATGAAGGTCTCTTAGCCGTCTTCCTAGGCGGCGTAATTGGTGCCTTTTCATGTGTCTTTGAAGAGGAAGCCTGTGTAGGTCGCATCATGCGAGCCAAGAAGCCTTCGTCTACAGGAGCATCCTTTTTGGTGGCGGGTTGGTCGGCAGCCTTCTTAGGAGGTGGTCCCAGGCTTGGTCGTGAGCGGCTGATAGTCGAACTCTGACGCTTGATTGTCTTTCCTGCAGTCCCGCTTGCTCCTGCCGCGCCGACGCTGGCCCTGCTGGGAGATCGAGCGGGAACCTTGAGGTTTTGAGTACTTGCTGAAGGTCGGACACCGCGACCAGTCTTGGCACCTGAGGATGCGGTGGGAGCCATGAGAGAAGCAGGCAGAGCTACCGGCTTGGTGGGAGACTTGGGCTTCGGCTTAACAAAACCAGTATCGCTGGGCGTGGGCTTGAGCGGCTGAGGCTTCTTCGTAGCACTGGCAGCAGTGGGCCGAGCGAGCGAGGGGCTGGCCCTGGATGCCGGTCTCGCCTCCTTTCTCGGTGCTGGCTTCTCGTGAGCCTTGGCGGTAGGCTTTTGTTCGGGTTTGTGCGTGGCGCTCGTGGGAGTCTTCGCAGCAGAGGGAGACTTTGCCGGGGGTTTGATGGTGGACGATTTGGTCGAAATCGTATTTGGCCGTGTGGTCGTCTTCTTGGGGGCATTGGCCTTTGCCGGGGCTGCTGGAGCTGGCTCCTTGGATTTCTCGACCTTTGACTTGCCATTGACAGCCGTGGGAGGCGTTGTGGGTTTTGTTTCCTTTGTTGGAGAAGCCGGAGCTGGTTCTGCGGGTTGCAATGAAGGCGCAGGCTCTTCCTGATCCACCTTCTTGTCAGGGTTAACGCTGGGCTTGTCGGTGACAGCGCCCACCTCCTCAATAGGAGTCTTGTCAGTATGTGCAGGTTGACGAGGTGATTCAGGAATTGGTTCGTGCAGGAAAGGCTTGGTTCCTCGCGCCACCTCCTCGGAAGCCGCAGAAGCCCTGTCGGGGACAGTCGAAACGGATTCTGCGTCGGTGTCCATGCTTAATCGGCGACGGGAAACGCTAGATTCGTGGCTGGGATCTCTCTTCAGACCTATCCTTCCGTCCTTTTCAATGGCAACGAAATTGGTTCGAACTTTGGAGAGCGGTCGAGGTGACTCGACTCCGTTGGCAGCACCTGTGGAGAAGAAAAAACAGGTTTTGATCAGCAAGGGGGTTTGAAGGGGGCAAAAGGGAAGGACACGGTATGAATGACTCTGGCTGGGGAGGCGGGCGACTAGTGCGGACAGCTCAGGGCAGGTCAGGTAGAGCTGTAAGAGCAGGTACCAAGCAGCTTCCCTATTTTACAAGCCGCGAATATCACAGCCGGCTCCAAATCGCAGGCCGCACCAGCCAAAAGCAAACATCAAGTTCATGACAACAGCGTCGTGGAGGAGCGGGCGGGTCGGTCGTACCTTGGACGGGAGTGGACGCGCCGGACGATCGGCCTCTGTCGGGCGGGCTGGTGTCGCCTTTGCCCTCGAACATGGCACGCAGGTTCTTGACCTGACTCATGATTGCTGAGGGCTCTCGGAGCGAGGCTGGGGAGCAGAGAGGGAAGGACTCGGTCGGGAGACCTCGAGGTCTTTGGAAGGGTCGTACAGTTCAGCAGGAAGCGTTGGGTCGGAGTTGATGTGATAGGGATGAGGATGGGATGGGATGAGGTGTCGTCGGGCTGGTTATGAGCGGCAGGACGGGATGCCCAGGGCCATCCGTTGCACAGGCACGCCTCAGGTACAAGCCCAGGCACGGCACAGGTAGCTCGGGGGTCCTGTTAGTGGATTGAGGGGGCCTGGCGGACAAGGGGTACCTGCTGGAGCTGGTCTAGCGAGGTACTGCAGGAGCTGTTTCAGCGCGGTAGAGTACTTGCTAATCCAAGTATCCCATGGGGCCTGGATTCGGTAGGTGGAGGGCCAGGGACTGGCTCCCGCTGGAGTGGTGCTGGAGCTTGGTTGCGCTGGGCTGTTGCAGGATAATAGGGGTCAAGATCACAGGATGGAGTCGGGCACAGCGTTCAGGCGGTCGTTTACTTGGATCTGAATGGACGCATCTAATACCTTGTTTGCTCGAGGCCGGATATCGAGGTTGAGCAACCTGGCAACGGACCCGGCAACCAGCTCATTCCGCCCATCTCTCAAGCGCCGTCAGAAACACCACGCTTCTAAGAAACGAGGCGCCATCACCAGGTGACAGCGCCGACTTGTATCTGGCCAACCACCAAGGTTGCTCGGTGACATTGGATGTTGGCCAATCTAGAGCGCCCCCGCCGCATCATCATTCAATAGACGAACAAGAGAGCTGGGTTAGGGCCAAAGGGGACTCGACGCAGGCATGCCACGGCTGGCAGGGGCCCAGTCGAAATGAGGCACCAGATGGATCTCGCTCACTTCAGGTCTAGCCGGGACAATTAAATTGCCATGATGAGGAAATTCCCGCCCGTCATGGCTGGTCTGGCGGCGGTGGCGGCCCAGCAACTGCGCCGGCCAACAACCAGAGTGTCCTCACCTGTTGATCCAGCGTCGTATCGTCGCCCGACAACTTGAAACAAAGGGGACCGTTTAGAGCTGACACGTCGAGGCAAAGGATAGGCTATTATGCAGCCAAACAGCATGCGTCTGCTGCTGCTACACTGATCCACCTGCTAAACAGAGCAAGCAGACATCCACCATCACCTACATATGTACGACTGAGCCAGGCCTGCACCCAATGCAATGCAAATGTGCCCTACTGTACCTCACCGTCAGTCGAAATGACACAAGATCAACTCGACAAGGGACGGACCGACCGTAAACTAGCCACAGTCGAGCCAATGGCAGATGGCTGGTTCCTGGGGCTCTCGTACTCGAACCTCTAATTACCCCTATTTTAATGATTCCTCCGCTTTTCCCCAAGTCTCGGGGTCCTCCAGCCCAAAGTCTGTCTCCTCTCGGCCGCCCACTCTCTCCAAGCGCCATGGAAGCTTTGTCCAGAAGATCCAGAAGCTCTCTGACTCTTGCTGACTTTGACAAGCTCCCGTATATTGACCCTGTTGGCCAGGCGCTGTGCTAATTTGCTGCTGAGCATGCCATGAGCTCATGTGGGGTCGTTTGGCTCATATTGCTCTCCCCACACTGGCCGTCTTGGGACCAAGCTCTTGTCCAAGGTTTAATAAGAGCCCCAAGAACTATTGACAGCTGACAAGTTGCCATCGTTCGACTTCCTTTGCGTTTTCCGTCGCCGTATGTCGTAAGAGGGATCGATGACTCTTCAAGTAGACGCCGTTGGAGTCACGGAAGCTGATCGGATGGCCACGACCATCTCTCATATGATGTTGGAACTACATGTTCAAGTGCTTGACAGCGGAATTGGAACATGACCTTTTCAATGCAAGAATGCATATCAAAACGGCTTTTTCTAAACAGGTCGAGATCGTATAGAAGGATTAAATGCGTTGTTGCCGAAAGCCTTCCGTAAACCTTGCCCCGGTCCGGCGCCATTCACAGCCCGCCACTTTTTCCCCGACCCGACACCACCAAAAAATCCCGTCCGTGTTAGTTTTCTTATCCACCTCCGGTCCTCGGACGACAAAACTTCGACAAACCTCTATCCCCTCAATTGCCCGCCCG
This sequence comes from Fusarium sp. JS1030, assembly GCA_000966855.1. NCBI lineage: Eukaryota > Fungi > Ascomycota > Sordariomycetes > Hypocreales > Nectriaceae > Fusarium > Fusarium sp. JS1030. The sequence goes on along the minus strand of JWIW01000095.1, from coordinate 676,979 downwards.
CCATGTCCTTCCGAACCCTCAGAATCGGTGCGCACACCCCTCGTCCAGCCGCATCCAGCGCATTCAGCTAATGTCAGTCTTTTTTACAAGGCCTCATCCCCGGTGACGGCATCGGCAAGGAGGTCATCCCCGCCGGCCGCCGCATCCTCGAGGCCCTGCCCGCCTCGCTCGGCCTGAAGTTCGACTTTGTCGACCTCAAGGCTGGTTTCGAGACGTTTGAGCAGACCGGTGCCGCTCTCCCCGACAAGACCGTCGAGGTCCTCAAGAATGAGTGTGACGGTGCCCTGTTTGGAGCCGTGAGCTCCCCGACTCAGGCCGTCAAGGGTTACTCGAGCCCCATCGTCGCCCTGCGCAAGAAGCTCGACCTCTACGCCAACGTCCGCCCTGTCAAGACTGTCATGACGGCCCCCAAGCCCATTGACATGGTCATTGTCCGCGAGAACACGGAGGATCTGTACGTCAAGGAGGAGACCACCCGCGACACCCCAGAGGGCAAGGTTGCCGAGGCTATCAAGCGCATCTCGGAGAAGGCGTCCTTCCGCATTGCCTCTATGGCCGGTGACATTGCTCTGCGTCGCCAGAAGATCCGCAATGGCGGTGCCTCCAGCATTCACAAGTCTCCCCTCGTCACCATCACCCACAAGTCCAACGTCCTCTCCCAGACCGACGGCCTCTTCCGCGCCACTTCCAAGAAGGCCCTCGCCGACTCCAAGTACTCCTCCGTTGCCATTGAGGAGCAGATTGTCGACTCCATGGTCTACAAGCTCTTCCGCCAGCCCGAGGACTACGACGTCATCGTTGCCCCCAACCTGTACGGCGACATCCTTTCCGACGGTGCTGCTGCCCTTGTTGGCAGCCTGGGTCTTGTTCCCAGTGCCAACGTCGGTGAGGGCTTCGCCATTGGTGAGCCTTGCCATGGCAGTGCCCCTGACATCCAGGGCCAGAATATTGCCAACCCCATTGCCACTCTCCGATCTACTGCCCTGATGCTCGAGTTCCTTAACGAGGAGGAGGCCGCTGCCAAGATCTACGCTGCTGTTGATGGTAACCTGGAGGACGGTAAGCTGCTGAGCCCTGATCTGGGCGGCAAGGCTACCACCGAGGAGGTCGTCGCGGACATTCTCCGACGTCTATAAGAATATCCAAAAGTTAGATTTCTAGTGCAGGCCATTGCTGTACTGCGGCACGTTATGTAGTCACGAATTAGCTTGAGTTTTGACGCAAAAAGGAACAACTTAAAAAAGACATGATCTAGAGGGGATTGTATATTCTATACACCTTGGTTTTAGCCCATCTTTTTGAGCCGCCTATTCATGACAGTCATACCCTCCCTTCCCGGTCTTTTGTATTCATCTAAATGCGTCGTAGACAAACCGTGCCCCAATTCATGGGACACCTTGGTATGACAATATGTTACAAGATCATGCATCCATCCAAATGTATTTTACATCATAGCATAGCGAATGCTGTGCTTTTTACAGCCGTCAAATCACGCAAGGTGCTCGGCCATGGTGTCTCCCCTACTTTAGGAGGCACCTTACTTGGTTCGCTTAGCCTCAAGCTCAGCCTGGTACTTGGCAACCAACTCCTTCCTGTAAAGGTTATTAGCATACGCTGCATGGGTGAACTGTCAGAAGATACATACTGGAGATGAGGGGGAGCCGGGGCATAGTGGCTGAACTCCATGCTGAACTCGCCCTTGCCCTGGGTGGCAGCACGCAGCTGGGAGCTGAAGCCAAACATGGCGTTCAGACTGCAGTCGCAAATGAGGGTGAAATCCTCGGTGCCAATGTCGGTATCGTGGATGGTGGCATTGCGCTTGTTCATGAGCATCAGAATGTTGCCCTGGAACTCGTTGGGGGCGGTGATGGTGGTCTTCATCAGGGGTTCGAGGACCTGGCCACCGGCATCGTTGAAAGCCTTTCGGAAGGCCATCTGTGTGGCCAGGTTGAAGGCGTAATCGGAAGAATCGGTAACGTGGGTGGCACCATCGTTGACAATCATCTTGGATCCGATAACCTTGTGGCCCAGAAGAGGACCCTTCTCACAAACAACATCGAAACCCTTGGCACAGGCCGAGAGGAACTTGTCGGGAATGTGGCCACCGACAACCTGGCTCTCGTAGTGGTTCTCGTTAGGGTTGTCATTGGGCTCGATCCAGCCAGCAACGCGGGCAAAGTCACCAGGACCGCCACTCTGTCGCTTCAGCAGGAAGTCGTAGTCGGCCCTCCGGGAGATGGTCTCTCGGTAGGCAACACGAGGCTGACCAGTGACACACTCAGTCTTGTACTCGCGCTTGAGACGCTCGACGTAGACCTCAAGATGCAGTTCACCCATACCAGAAATGATGGTCTCCTCACTCTCGGGGTCGACGTGAACTCGGAAAGTAGGATCCTCACGCTGGAATCGGTTCATAGCCTTACTGAAGTTGTCGGCATCACCGGTTCGCTTAGGCTTGATGGAGAGCGACATGACAGCATCGGGAACAAACATGGAAGACATGGTGTAGGGGAGGCCACCGTCAGTGAAGGTATCACCAGAGGCACAGTCGACACCAAAAACAGCGCAGATCTCACCAGCACCGACCTCGGAGACATCCTCCATCTCGTTCGAGTGCATGCGGACAATACGGGGAATTCGGACCTTCTTGTCAGTTCGGGAGTTGAACAGGTAGGTACCCTTGCTCAGCTTGCCCTGGTAGACACGGATATAGGTGAGCTGGCCATAGTTGTTCTCCTCAAGCTTGAAGGCGAGACCAACAAAGGGAAGAGAGTTGTAGGGAACCAGCTTGACAGGCTTCTCGTCCTTGGACTTGTCCAGACCGGTATTCTCGACCTCGGAGGGGTTAGGCAGGTAATCACAAACGGCGTCAAGCATAGGCTGGACACCCTTATCGGCAAGGGCAGAACCCATCATGACAGGAGTGAACTTTCGGGCGATAGTGGCACGGCGGATAGCATCCTTGATCTGCTGGTTGCTGGGCTCCTGCTCCTCGAGGTAGAGTTCGGCAATCTCATCATCGACATCGGCGAGCTTCTCAATCAAGGCCTGGCGCTTCTCGGCAACGAGATCCTGGAGCGGGCCAGGGATCTGGTCGGTGACGCGAACCTTGGTACCACGGGGACCCTCAAAGTACATAGCCTGCATGTTGATTAGATCGACAACGCCCTGGAACTCGTCCTCGGCACCAATGGGGACCTGGATAGCGGCGGCGGGGATCTTGAGCTTGGTATTGATCTGTTCGACGGCCTTCCAGGGGTTTGCACCCATTCGGTCCATCTTGTTGACGAAGGAGAGGCGGGGGACATTATAACGTTTCATTTGGCGGTCGACGGTAATGGTCTGAGACTGGACACCGCTAACAGCACACAGAATCATGACAGCACCGTCGAGGACTCGCAGAGCTCGCTCGACCTCAATGGTGAAATCGATGTGACCGGGTGTATCAATCAGGTTGAAGTGGTAGGTTTCCTCTTTGCCGTTTTCCGTTTTCTTCCAGTCAGCGAAGGTAGCCGCAGACTGAATGGTGATGCCTTTTTCCCTCTCGAGTTCCATAGAATCCATCTTGGCGCCGACGGCATCCTTGCCTCGAACCTCGTGGATCGCATTGATTCGGCCGGTGTAGAACAGGACTCGCTCACTGACGGTCGTCTTTCCACTGTCGATATGCGCCTGTTGAATCGGATCAGTGAAAGGGAGGACTTGGCGACTGGACATGTATTCTCATACCGCAATACCGATGTTGCGCACTCTCGAGAGACGCTTGGCCTCCTCGGGGTCCATGTTGGCGGCGACATATTCGGGCGTCAAGCTGGCAGCGTCCTCCTGGGCCTTCCTGAGGCTAAGAGAGTATTAGCAATGTGTCAAGCACCAAGAGGAGGGCCATTGGCATCTCACGCATCTTGCGCAGCGCTACATGTGCGCTTGGTCTGGCTGAAGGCTCGTCGACTCTCCCAGGCGGGAACAGCGGGGGAAACGTTGAAGAAGTGGCTACCACAGCTCGGCTGCTGGGTGCCGAATAGCAGACGGCAATTGAGCCATCTGGCAGCCCTCGTTGCCCTCATCTTGCAATCTTGGACTTCAACGAAGAAGTTGACGAAGGGTTGCTAATGATCGGTGGCCCATTGGGAAACTTTTTTCTTCGGGATTAGCAGGGCCAGCACGTGCAGGCGCGTCGCTGATTCGCTGCTGGCACTTAATTCCCGCCAACGGTCCGTCGTTGAAGGCCCTGTAACTCTCTACTTGGAGGGGCCGACCGGCCGGTCCAGTTCAACAGGTCAAGATTCAAGGAATTAATATTCAAGAGTTGAGTGATCAAATACTTTTTGCTTTTCTTTAGGGATATCTACGTTATGCCTCTTCTTTCTCATCGATACTGGTATCATTTGTACGAGTTTGCCGCCCAGTGCGCCTTTGATCAATCCCTTCACGGCCGACGGCTCCGTCCGGCCGTACGCAATAGCAACGCCAAAAATCAGCCCATGTCAACTCAACCCTTGGTAAACGCCAATCCAATGAACTTGTAGCCTTTTTTTGCCTCGTTATGCAATTCAATGTGACAGAATCAAACTTCCATATATAGTCATCATGACAAGTTGATGGAGAAGATGCTTCCCCCAAGCAACATGAAACTCGCTGTGGCGGCAACCAACACTAGATTCGTTACAGGAGGAGTCGCGAGAGTTGCACCGTTGTCTGAATCGTCGTCACCGTCGTCATCGTCACTGTTTTGAAACCCATCTGCGGCAGTGAAATCATTGTCCGTAGCCGTAGGTATCTGAGTCGCTTCTTGTTGGTTGGATGCCACTGTCGCAGACGGGATAGCATCGCCGTAGCTCTCGAATGCGACGATATTGCTGTCGGTAGCATTGAAGTCGGTTGCAGCGATTCCAATCTCGTTGTTGACTAGGTCATAAACGACATAGGCAGATCGAAGGAAGCTGTTTCCGAGGATCGAGACCTCGCTCGTATCGTTTTGTAGTCCAAAGGCGCAAACCAGCTCGCCCCGGTATGCCCCTGATTCGAACTCAGGTATCTCTCCGTCAGTGAGGGCGATGACCAGCTCGTCCATGGCTACACTGATGGTAGGTCCGTCGGGTCCGGCAAAGCCAAAGGTGAAGTTTCCGTCGTGTCTACCATATGAGCATGGCAACACGGCCAGCTCGTAGTCTGATGAATAAACGGCACCAACCTCCTCCCATATTTCCTCGCTCAGATCTTGGGGAAGGTAACTGAGGGTTGTTCCGGAATCGAGCACCGCCTTGATGGGGAAACTGTCCGAGATGAGGGTATCGCTGCCGCTAGAGCTACTGGCAACTAGCGAGGTCAAGGCAACGATAAAGTGGTAATAGTGACCGTCCAGGGGCAAGACATCGATCCGACTCATGTTGCCAACGTACTTTTCCGTGTCGACTCCTCCGAACAGAATGTTGCCCGAGCTGGCGTCGAGATCATTGAGCCACAGACTGTAAGCGATAGTGTTGATGTAGTCTGCCTGGTACATGGCAACAGGGAGGTTAGGATAGACGATATCCTTCGTGTCACTCGAAGCCTCGTTGATGGCATAACCCACGCCAATTAGTCCAAAGGGGATGTCGGTTTTCACCCCCAATCCCATGGTAAAATTCTTGATGGTTGCGCCACCCAGTTCAAAGTGGTCGACAAAATAGTCGCCTTTGGCAAAGCTGTCGTCTATGAAGCTGATATCAAACATGGCGGGGCCAACCTGCTTGAATGAGTCTGAGTCGTCGGGTTTAACTAGCGTGAATTGTTAGCAAAAGAGAATCCAGAAACGTTGATGAGATGGTGAGGCATACAGCTTCCAAGTGGGCATTCGCCCTCAGTCTTGTTCTTGCATATTGAAGCTGAACTCCAAGGAACCCAGACATCGCTGCTCCCGGTATCAAGCTGGAGTGTGACATTTTGAGGGGGATTGCCAATTGAGACTTCTGAGAAATAACCACCATCGGACCTCTTGTTCTTGATGACTTCTTCAAAAGTTGACTTTGAGCGGCGAGTCAGGCCTCGGTGAATTTGACGGTGCTCGATGTTCCATTGAATGAATTGCGCCTGCACGACGACACATATCGAAGTCAAGGAAACGCCCACAATCCACGGCTTCATTATAGCCACGAGCAAGATAACTCGAGAGACGGAGGGGAATGGGTTTAGGAATGGCGTTGAACGAGCGAACGCCACCCTGCTCTAAGGGTAAATGGAGATGGAGTCGATCCAGCCGATCGCAACGTGAGAGCCCAGTCCTCCACGACGTCTTTTCGTTTTTGAAGAAGGAATAATCGATTCGAATATAGGGATCAAGGTGTGCAAGGAGGCGCTTAACAGAAAACTAGGACACGGCAGGATGTCTCAGGAACCACCAGGTCGAGAAACACAGGGTAAAGGACCCAAAGATACAACAGCTGCAGTGGAGCATGGGACAAGATGGCGAGGGGAGGCGATGAAGAATAAAAGAAGGACAGGGGGCAAAATGCGAGGGACGAATCAAGGGCTACAGTCAGCGACTTTGACAGGAGGTGGATGAAATGGAAGAACGGCACAAGGGCCACGCAAGCAGCCTCTTGTTTGGCAACGAGCGACCGACAGTACGTTCTTGCCCGGACATTAGCGCCAAGATGCCTCGTGGACCCCTGGAAAGCGCGAGCGTGGAGGAGGAGGAGTCATCATCGCTCTTGTCTTGGGGCGGGTGCCAGTGGAGGACCCGAGAATTGCTACAAGGCCGGGGGGCATTTTCGGGACTATCGGAGTCTAACCTCGTCCGTGCCAAGGGTCTGCTCCTCTCGGAGACTTTTGCAACAGCAGCATCAACTGAAAGTCTGCTGCTGGCCACGGTGCCTCCGCAATGGGACGGGCTGTTTCCCTGTATCCTTCACGTCGGCGGCGCCTAGCAGCCATCGACAAGGCGGCTGCACCCGGCGCGACGGGAATGCCTCTGCTGTGCAGCGGTTTGCGAGTGTCCAATACGAAATTCGTACCGCCCTCGTTACACGGGATGAGACCGCCAAGAAGTGATCATCAACGGCCTCAGATTGGGTGCCTGTCAGATCGGCCCAGTTTGCCAGGCACGAACAGACGAGCCCGCTTGGATGATTTGACGCCACCGGCCCTGCACTCTTCCGCTCGTCTAGCAATTGGCACTTGCAGTTGCCCACATGCCGTTGTTTGGCACGTACCTATTTAAATGGCTGACGACGCCTCGGCCGAGATCTATGTGCCGCTGATCCGCGATGCCCCACGCCTATCCAAATTTCATGGGTGCTCGCTCTCTGTGAGCTGACATTGTGCTGCAGACACGCGACACCAATATCTAGGAGCAAAGAATTCTTTTGGGGCTCATGTGATATTGCAAAGTCTTTTACACCAAGTTGCGGTCAAGATAGGCCCCGAGCTTGTTCAATCCCTCAACCAATACTTCAGTCTCACACACGTATCCCATCCGCACATATCCCTTGAAATCTTGGTCCCCACCAAAGCATTTCGAACCAGCAACAAACAATATCTTGTTCTTATTGAGTAGGTCCAAACAAAAGTCGACGTCATTCACGGGTTCCCCGTTCTTGGTGAAGCGAATAAATGCAGTCGTACCAGCTTTAGGCTCAACCCAGGAACACACTGATCTGTATCGGCCAATAAACTCCTTGAGTATCTTCGCGTTAGTCCTTGCCAGGGTCAGGTTGCGCTCGACCAGCGAAGGTCGGACTGCTGGCGAAAGAGCGTATCTCGCGATCTGATCATCGATTTGAGAGACGCTGATTGTTGTGTAGTCTCGTGCTGACATGATAGCCGAGATGATCGACTTGTCTCTGCTGGCAATCCAGCCCACCCGAATACCGGCCAATGCATATCCCTTGGACATGGATCCCGTAACAATTGTCTTTTGGTATCCCAGTGTTGTCACCGGCTGCGGCACCTCCATTTCTCCTTCGGCGCCGCCGTGGAAGAGGGGTCGGTAGACCTCATCTGAGAACAGAATGATGCCCTTCTCCTGCGCCACCTGAGCAATACGCTTCAGGGTGCTGTTTGGGATAGGAGCCCCAGTGGGGTTGTTGGGATTGTTGATGATGATCATCTAACGGCTTGTCAGCATGTGTCCATGGGTGGGCTTGTACGGCTCATACCTTGGTATTCTCCTTGACAAGGTTCGTCAATTCGTCGACATTTGGAACGAAGCCTTCCTCCTCTCGCAACTGCCACAGCGTAACTTCAGCGCCCACACTTCGCGGGACATCGTATAGCTGTTGATACGTTGGGTAGACGCAGACCACATGGTCACCTGGTCCAACCAGGGTGTAGAGGGCCAGGAAGTTTGCGCCAATTGCGCCTTGAGTCAAGACAACGTCCTCAGCTGCAAGTTGAGTTTCTTCGGTGCTACAGTGAGCAGCAACTCGCTCCCTCAGCGTCCGAGACCCGGGAATAGGACCGTAAGTGAGTTTGATGCTGGTATCGATAGGACCCGGGACTGTAGGGTCCTTGGACATGCCGACCAAGTCATCAATGGAGACGGACGCGGCACAGGTCTCGGCGATGTTGAGGACGCCAGGCGTCGTCTCGTACTCGTCCATCCATTGCTCGACGGCAAAGGGGGTGATTTGAACCATGGCTGCTGTGGTATCTTGTTCGTCCTGAATGAAACTATGCGAATGGATGTGCTCCCCCGATCTGACCTGTGAGTTCGACACAAGCCTTTAAGTATTGAGATGATCCGATTAGTGGAGGGTATTTGTTGAAGGCGCGCCTTTGACGCCCTTCGCTTTGTCAATGGCAGTCTTCGAATGACTTGTAGAAGAGGTTGTCTCCATGACATTCAAAGTTGCCTGGATCATGACAGCTCCAGCCCTGTAGCTGCGCCTTGACATCGCCAACACCAATCATTTGCAAGCTTGTTCACTGGCTGCTGTCTCCGCAACGCTTAGTTACCTTAATAGAGTCTAGATCGGAGGGTCGAGCTACCAATCAAGTCTCCACTCGTGGAGCTCGAGTTTTGTGTTTCTCGGAGTTGATTGCCTGTGTTGAGCTTCCTGGGACCTATCTCGGAGTTGGTTTCCTGGCCTTGAATTGGGCCCTTGTTTCTCATAGGTTGTTCAACCGAGTACCGTATCAACTCAGCAAGTTGGGTAGAGCCTATGGGTCATCATACTTCTGTCCTAATGCTTAAGATTGATTGGTCAGAAGCTGTTAAGATCCTTAGCTGCAAGTGAGCCTATAAAATGCCGTAAGATAAGGATGCTCTACCCAACTTGCTGATGTGGTATGGTAGATTTGTTCCTACATAGACCATCTCGGCTTGTGCTGTGGATGCTTGAAGAATGCTTCACCATGTTGCATAGTAATAACATTTCAGCTCGCATTCTTAGACTATGTTGAGCTAAAACTACCAACATGAGGCGGTGAGAGAAATACTGCTGTTGTGTATGCTAAGAAGAACCTTGGGGCATCAATTGCTAGATGTTGGCGACGCATCTTCCATTCCGAGGTCATTCTAAAATAGCCTAAAGCTGGAGATACCCTAAGACCTATTGAGGCAAACGCACTTTTTCATTGTCACTGCTTTTGTGCTACTCTGCGGACTACAGAATTTACTACTTATTTTGCGGCTTCAACCGTTGATATTGCGCTCATGTATTCTGCTCGCTTGCTCACAGTGGCTGATCATGTACGGTCAGATCATGCCAGTATTCTGGCTTGCTTTGTTCGATAAGCGCCGGTGTCAATTTCCCCACTTCATCACATAAGACCTCGTGGTACATCTACAGCGGTCACCTGGACGGTCTCTCAGTAAATAGCGCAGCTACTACTGAAGGCCATCTAGGGTACGAGGCCTAGAAAACAAGCAGCCATAAACTATTGTCTTACAGTACTGTGCAGCTTGTGCCCTGGAAACTACACCTAGATATGTCCCTCACCCTTAACAGAGCGATCGGCGGTAACTATATCATGGGCCGAATTTGTTGTCATGAGATTCAAGCAGTCATTGAATCTGCGTCCCAAGAGCGTAAGATCTCTGACGTCACTCACCTCGCATCCGGGGTAGCTATCAAGGTGAAACCAGACCGCGTTTCGTCACGTTCGGGCCAGCATTTTCCGATAATATTCGCTTTTCAATTGCTCTGCACCCCAAGGCCGCTCGGTCACTCCAGCTCATGACAGCGATAGACAACTGGAATGCTGCAACGGCGATTGGCCGTCCCCGCCTTTTGGGGTCAGCTGTTTGCGTTGAGGCTCTCATGGTTCGTCTGCTGGTTGGGGAAGGTCGATAGCTCCATCCGAGTCATGAGACCCATATTTGCGTGGCTGTGTCCGCCAATCATACTTCCACGCTGCTGCGGAAGGTTATATCCAGGAGGCTGGTTGGCAGGAGCGCACCCTCCGTACCTGCCTCGGGTGCCTAAGTTAGGACGCGGGGCGCCACTTGTCGGCCAAACAGCTTATCCTGGTCGCGCTCATCACTCGTCATCAAACGACCGACCTTCAACTTCCGCCATCAACACTGCTCCGTCACCAAACTGCATCGAACTTGCATCGCTGCAGCCATGGCTCCTTTGACCCTGAGGAGTCTCCTTCTGGGGGCCGCGGCATTTCTGCCTGGTCTTGCCATGGGGTCCTTCAACTCGAGCTACTCACAGGCGGATCTGCTACGAGCACAGCTGGCTCTCATGGATGACCGCCCCGACAAATGTCCTCCTTGGTACGCTGCGGCTATTTTGGCATCCAACTGCGCCGCATCACGACACTAACCTTCCTATAGCTTCAACTGCCTTCTTCCAGCCCACACTTGCGCCCAATATGCCGGTTGTAACGAATTCAATGGCAAATGCGACTGCCCCGAGGGATTTGGTGGTGACGACTGCCTCGAGCCACGTACGGCCGCCTATTGCCTACCCGTTCATCTGAATAACATCACTGACCGCCCTGATAGTGTGTGGCTCTCTTGCCCGAGGAAAAGACCGCCCTATGCGCTCCGGTTCATCATGCGAATGCGACGAGGGTTGGACGGGTATTAACTGTAACGTCTGTACTGATAACAAGGCCTGCAACGCATTGATGCAAACGGGCGAAGGCGGCGTATGCTACCAGAACGGTGAAGTTGTTAAACACAACTATCAAATCTGCGACGTCACAAACGAGAAGATCACGACTCTGCTTGGCGATCAGCGTCCCGAGGTTACTTTTACCTGCAAGCGTGAGGATAAGACGTGTGACTTTCAATGTACGTCAAGACTACCGCCCCCGGATTGTTTGTGCTACTGACTTGATGTCTAGTTTGGGTTGACGCTATTGAGTCTTTCTATTGCCACCTCTCCGAATGCGATTCAAGTGCCGATTGGGAAGAGACCAAGAACACCACGTCCTACAAGTGCAACAAGATCAGCTGCAGCTGTATTCCCGAGCGTATGCTCTGTGGTAAAGATGGCTCTATTGACCTTGGCGACTTCCTCGATCAATCTATTCAGGGTCCGGGACGCTTCGAGTGCACCCAGAAGGATGGTGGTTCTCACGACTGCGCCTTTAAGGAACCCGAGATGGATGCCCTTATTCTTGCCCTGATCGGCGATTCCAGCATCTTCCTCGACTGTCGGGCCGGAGAATGTCTTTACGAGACAGAGGTTCCAGGTTATAAGCGACCTGTGAAGAAGATCAACACACCTCTTATTGCCGGAGTGATTGCTGCCTGCTCTCTTTTCCTCGTCGCCGTCATCATTTTGACCTGGTATCTGTCGAGGCGGAGGCTGAACTATGGTGCTATTCGCCTTGAGGATTCTGACGATGAGAGCACCAAGTTGATGGCTGACCACAAGCCTGCATCTCTGTACTTTGAGAATGTTGCCTACTCTCTCAACGGCAAGCAAATACTTGCTGGTATTCAAGGTATCTGCAAGCCCGGCGAGGTTACTGCTATCATGGGCGCCTCGGGTGCAGGCAAGACGACATTCCTTGATATTCTGGCACGAAAGAACAAGCGAGGACAAGTCCAAGGCGATTTTTATGTCAACGGCGAGAAGGTCAACGATCATGATTACAAGAATGTCGTTGGATTCGTCGATCAGGAGGACACCATGCTTCCTACTCTAACGGTTCACGAGACGATTCTTAACAGCGCTCTGCTCAGACTCCCTCGCGACATGGGTCGTGCTGCCAAAGAACAGCGCGTATTTGAGGTTGAGAAGGAGCTTGGCATCCATCATATTCGCGATTCTTTGATTGGTTCTGAAGAGGGCAAAGGACGTGGTATTTCTGGTGGTGAGAAGAGACGTGTCGGAATCGCTTGTGAGCTGGTCACCAGCCCTTCGATCTTGTTCCTCGACGAGCCTACCAGTGGCCTCGACGCCTACAACGCTTACAACGTCATCGAGTGTCTCGTGACTCTGGCCAAGAACTACAAACGAACCGTCATCTTCACCATCCATCAGCCTCGATCCAACATTGTCGCCCTTTTCGATCGACTGGTCCTACTTGCTCAGGGAAGAACCGTCTACTCCGGTCCTTTCAACCAATGCCAGGCCTACTTTGACGAGATCGGCTACGAATGCCCCCCTGGATTCAATATCGCAGATTACCTTGTGGATCTGACTATGCATGCCGGAAGCACCCAGTCTGTTGACGATGGTACTGTTGGCCTCGACACTGGCAGCGTTGGTCCCAGCAGCACCCGTGCGATTAAGTCGGTTGCAAGCGTTTCTGGCACTAGCACTGGTGATGACGACGCAAGCTCGAGCCGACCCAGGAACTCGCGCCGGGATTCAGTCAAGATTCGACAGGACCGTGAACTCTTCACACGCAGAAAGACGGTTGATACGGCAGCATCGTCCGACGCTGGAGTTGAGGATGGCGCTTATAGGCTGCAGCCAAACCCCGTTGATTCTACCACCGCCACTCTTGCTGAAGATCCTCATGACCTGCCTCCGGCAGCAGCCACTGGAACTGACCTTGATATCATGACGCGATCTTTTGTTCATTCCGAGATCGCGAACCTGACCAGGGAGGAGATCAAGCAGGCGATCGCCACCGCGGAGAATGCAAATGGTCCCAACTCAAATGGCTACACTCCTGAGGGACCCAATGTCAATGTCAGCGCTGTTGGAAAGGGATATGCTCGCGTAGGCTACCTGCGACAGTTCATTATCCTCTCACAGAGAACCTGGAAGAATCTGTACCGAAACCCCATGTTGATGCTTACTCATTATGCTATCGCCATCGTTTTGGCAGTCTTCTCGGGCTACCTATTCTATGGCCTTACCGACGACATTAAGGGGTTCCAGAACCGTCTTGGTCTTTTCTTCTTCCTCCTTGCTCTCTTCGGCTTCAGTACCCTCACCAGTCTCAACGTCTTCGCCACAGAGCGTCTTCTGTTTGTCCGCGAACGTGCCAACGGCTACTATTCGCCTGCCACCTACTTCGCTTCCAAGGTCCTCTTTGACATTATTCCGCTGAGGATCATTCCTCCGATTATCATGGGCTCCATCATCTACCCCATGACCGGACTGGTGGCCGACTCAACGCACTTCTTGAACTTTGTGCTTGTCCTAGTATTGTTCAATATGGCTGCTGCCGCCGTGTGTCTCTTCATTGGCATCGTTTGCAAGGATGGAGGCGTCGCCAACCTGATTGGTAGCCTGGTCATGCTGTTCAGTCTGCTTTTTGCTGGCTTCCTCCTTAACCACGATGCCACCCCGAAGGGCGCCCTTTGGCTTCAGACGCTCTCGATTTTCCACTACGGTTTCGAGTCTCTCATTGTCAACGAGGTCCTCCAGCTCACCCTGGTCGACAAGCAGTATGGTCTTGATATCACGGTTCCTGGTGCGGCTATTTTAAGTTCTTTCGGCTTCAACAACAACGCACTCTGGCCGGATATCAGGAATCTGGGCATTTACGCCGCAGTGTTTATCGTCCTTTCTTACGTTGCCATGCACTTCCTACTTGTTGAGAGGCGATAGACTATTATGGAAGCACTCGAACCAAAAGTGCTTGGGACAACGATTAGACCTTTGTGTGGTGGAAGATGAGGAACGCTGCTGGGCCACTACCCGCAGGGCATGTTGTACATAGGAGTGTGCTTTGTTACGTCATAACTCATACTCGGCGTTTGGATCAGAGCCTTCGTTATTTTGAAATTGGGCAAGTTGGATCGAGTTTGCAATGTTAGTAGGCAACAGTTGTAGAAATAATTGCAACATTTCTCTTGGTGAACACGGGGGCTTTCTCACGTACACGGCATCAACCAAGCAGAAACAAGTGGGCCGCTTCAAATGCACGAGGTTTGGCATAAGTACAGTTATACATGGGTACACATGTTTTACAGGCCATCAGGCATTGATTGACTTTACTCCATCTTTCCACCAGTAAACTCTTCAGCAATTCTCTTCTGTCGCTTGGCGGAGCGGTCGAATTCAGTCTCGTAAAAGTCCATGGTCTTGCTGGATGTTCCCGTCGTGCTCTCCAACAAGTTGGCGATGGATGTCGGCTTGCCCCAGATGTCCCAGGCATTCTGTGCACTGCCGTATCGGCCGGCGGCCTGGCCCTGCTTCTTGAAATAATCCTCGGCAAACACATGGTCGATTTCCGCCTTCAACTCGTTCTCGCTGACAATAAAGTTGGAGGCGTTGATATAGAGCTCCATCAGTGCATCACGACGAGCTTCTGCTTTGGCAGCTTCAATGGCCTGAACTTTGCTGCGACTTCGGTCGGCGCGGGCAAAGCGCTCGGGATCCGGGTAGGTCTTGGTGTCCAGCACAGAATCCAGCACAGTACTGCGAGTTAGGCGGTCATCTTCCCGCTCCGCAGCCTTCACAGCGGCATTGTGATCCCTGAACTTTTGGCTCACGCGAGCGTTATGGACAGCATCGCGACGGTTCCGGCGCACCCAAAGCTCCTTTAGACCCAGCTCCAAGTTCTGACGACGGGCGCTGGCCATCTTTTGCTTCCATTGCTGAGTCTCATTCTTGGGGGCTTGAGGTTTGGCCGGCTTGGGAACGGTCTGTTTGATGTAGTCGGCTCGGACTTTGCGATCGCCCTCAATGCGAGGGAAGACCTCTCGGGGAACAGGAAGTTGTCCTCGGACACGAGGTAGCTTCTTCTCATCGGATTGAGGTGGCGTGGGGAGACGGATATAGGAGGGTGACTCGGGAGGGACATGGTTTTGTAGAGCATTAGCTGTTGTTGAGAAACCCCGCGACGCGGCGAAGAGTTGGCGGGCAGCAGCCCTCGGGCAAGAGGCTGTGAGGTGGAGCGACATTGTGGGAGAAGCCAACGCCAATTTCAGCGTTGAGAAGCTCGGGATAGGATCGCAATTGACGCCGTGAGCCGTCAGCCGTCGTCGAGGCCGAATCCACAGAGCGAATGTGGCTGCGACAGAGAAAATCGACAAATTTACCGGATTATCCTGATGACCGGCGGTCCATAAGGTACCCCTGCAGCATCTGCCACCGTAGTGGCCCCGCCGCCAACCACCGCGGAGGGTAGTGGGGCCTTTGCAGAAAAAAAGTTCTGGAGGATAAATTTCTGGACCATCCATCCTCTTTCCTTCGCTTACCTTCCTCGTCGCCCAGTATCCTCGACAAAATTTCTTCACCATGGGTACTGGCAAGAAGGAGGCCACCCGGCGCGTGCGCCAGGGAAAGACTGGCGATGGCCTCGGCAATGTCAGGGTCAAGGGCGAGAACTTCTATCGGTAAGAACACTACTGCCAATGCTGCTTGCGCCTCTCTTGCTGACCTCAAGACCCTAGCGATGCGAAGAAGGTCAAGCACCTGAACATGTACAAGGAGGGAAAGGCGCAGAGGAATGCCGAGGGACAGATTGTCAAAGCTGCTTCGTTCCAGTCCAGAGACATCCCCAACGCCCGAATCGAGCCAAACCGCAAGTGGTTTACCAACACTCGAGTCGTCTCACAGGATACCCTCAAGGCGTTCCGAGAGGCAATGGAGGAGAAGGCCAACGACCCGTACCAGGTTCTGCTCAAGTCCAACAAGCTGCCCATGAGCCTTATCAGAGATGGCAAGGACACCGAAAATGGGATCAAGCAGCACAAGGCCAAGATGACTGTCGAGACCTCGCCGTTTGCCGAAGTTTTTGGGCCCAAGGCGCAGAGGAAGCGAGTCAAGCTTGGTGTCAGCAACTTGGATGATCTCGCTGGCGATACCGAAAAGAGCATGGATACCTACCGTGATCGACTGGAGCAACAACGGCTGCTTAGTGGTCAATCTGGGGATCCCGAGTCTCTCGACGACGACGAGAAGCCTGTCACCATGTCGATCGAGCCTGTGTTTGACAAGGGTCAGAGCAAGAGAATCTGGAACGAACTGTACAAGGTCATCGATTCTTCAGATGTCGTTATCCACGTGCTCGACGCCCGAGATCCTGTAGGAACACGGTGTCTTAGTATCGAAAAGTATCTCAAAGAGGAGGCTCCTCACAAGCATTTGATCTTCGTCCTGAACAAGTGCGACCTGGTCCCTACCAGTGTGGCTGTAAGTTTTATACTCTCTTTATCTTTCCTTGTCCCCCTTTCTACGCCCCAATGTTCTTTGTCAGGATGTATTCCTTTATTTACCATGGAACGTGTCTGTTATAACATTGGGAGAATGAACGCCATTCTCGACTGTCGCAGCGTTATGCTGTTGGCTGATGTGTGCCGTTTTGGTTACCGTCATGAGATAGGCTCCGTGTCCGATTGAGTTGAAGCCTGCCTATGCCATATCCAATTGCTGGGGCATCGATTGCAGATTTCTTAGTTATGACACAAACATTTCTTACACTTGAATCCGTCTTGTTTCAAATGTCGAGAGTCCGAGGCTAATTGACATAGGCTGGCTGGGTTCGTCATCTCTCCAAGGAGCACCCGACCTTGGCCTTCCACGCGAGCATCACCAATTCCTTTGGAAAGGGCTCGCTAATTCAACTACTTCGACAATTTTCCTCCTTGCACTCGGACCGAAAGCAAATTTCTGTGGGTTTGATTGGCGGTCCAAACACTGGAAAGTCGTCCATTATCAATACGCTCCTCAAGAAGAAGGTCTGCACTGTGGCCCCTATTCCTGGAGAGACCAAGGTTTGGCAGTATGTCAGCTTGATGAAGCGCATCTACTTGATCGACTGCCCTGGTATCGTTCCACCTTCAAGCACGGACTCGCCCACAGACCTGGTTCTTCGAGGTGTGGTACGTGTCGAGAAGGTCGAGCACCCAGAGCAGTATATTCAGCCTCTCTTGAACCGGGTCAAGCAACATCATATGGAGAAGACTTATGAGCTGAAGGGCTGGACAAACTCGACAGAGTTTCTCGAGCTTATGGCCCGAAAGTCGGGTCGTCTTCTACGTGGAGGCGAACCTGACTTGGATGGTGTGGCAAAGATGATTCTCAATGACTTCATGCGAGGAAAGATTCCCTGGTTTACTCCCGCCCCCGGGGCTGAAGACCGGGCCGAGGGTAAGATCAGAGGACGCGAAGGCAGGCTTGGAGAGATGCCTAGGAAGCGAAAACAGGAAGAGACAATTGAAGACGAGGATGCGTCTGCCGAGGCACAACTGCAACAAGAAGCAGATGCTGCTATCGAGAAGGCTGCAGAGCAGGGCTCAGATGACTCCGAGGATGAGTCCGAGTCCGAGTTCGAAGGGTTCGGAAGTGATACCGAGGAGGGGCGATCTAGGAAGCCATCTTTTGGCGCCACCGTGGATGGTGAGAGCGAAGGAGAGAGCGGCTCAGACGATGTGATATCAGTCGGCGGCTCAGAAGGTGAGGCGGAGCTGGAGGAGGAGGAGGAAGAAAAAGAAGAGGAAGAGGCACCTGCACCCGCGGGCAAAAGTAAAGACAAGAAGGCAAAAGGCGGTCGACCTAACAAACGACGAAGGACATGATCGACCTGGAGTCGGTCAATATCTACCTTCATCCGAGGGAGGTGCTCACGCATTTCCTCGACACATTAATGATACCCACGTTCATGCTTCCTGACGCCTCACATTCCTTCTTACCGGCCCCATCGTGTGAAGTAGGTTGCGCTCGAGCTTGAATCTTGGTGGTCCCACGAGACTCGTCAGCTCGAAACCAATCCAAACAGACCTCAACAAAAACTGGAACGATGTGAGACCTAAACTGCAGGCTGCAGATTCAGCTCCAGAGGCGTCTACGAGGTCGTCTCATACGTTGAATGCAGCAGCCGCACGCACCGGGCCAATCAATTACAGGTGCCATCCATGCAGGTAGCATGTCGCCCCGCCTGTTGGTCCGGTCGCAGTCTTGGTGAACAACTCATCACCCGCCCCCAGATGTGATTGATAAGATATGCCGATCTGCCGAGTTGACAAGGCGGGCGATGGGAGTCTCTACTAATCGACTAATTCGACTAACTCGGCCGTTAGTAGACTATACTGCACCAAACATAACAAGCACAATGGCACCCCACGCAGAGCATTTGCCTCCGGATGACAGCATTCTTAGACTCATCAGCTTGAAGGCTGCGAGTAGGCTAAAGGCCGCGACATGCTTTTCCTCCCCGCACGCGACACCACCAGCCCCTCGATCTCGGATCGTGACCCTTGACAAGCTGCCAAGAGAGGTCCTTCTCGCCATCACCGAATACCTTTTCGCCAGTTTTGTGCAGGACTGTCGCCCTTGGGACAGCAACGAAGATGAACAATATCGCACATGCCCTTGGTACATTACAGCTCATCGATCTGAAGTTTGGAGGGACATCGCCAATCTCGCAAGTACTTGCCGTCGACTATACGATGTTGTTACGCCGACTCTTTACTGGCTCGATGCCCGGTACAACGAAGCTTCGGCACTGCTCATATCTTCCAAGATTGGTGCTCCTTCTGCGGCCCAAAAGTCTCTGCAAGCTGGTGCCCGGATCGACACTATCGACATGACAGAACCCACCTGGGAGGACTCGTCAGATTGGATGTCTGGTAACGACTCGCGATGGGATCGTGCACCTATCAACCTCACGGCTCTTCACTGGGCAGCACGCCGTGGACATGAACAGATTGTCGAACTTCTCCTCGATCACGGTGCGGGCCTCGGTCATACGGCACAGACCGCACCTGAGGATAAGGCTTCGTTGCCCATCAACTTCACTTGCAGGTCGTTCCTATACCTAATTGAGCAAATATGCTCTCGATCTACTTGGAGACAGCCCCCCTTCACAGGCTTGTATGTCGAATACAATGCCAATGCCCTGTACTTTGCCCTCCTGGAGTCTCATACCGACTTTGAGCAAGCTACCGGGGTGGCCCGAACTGCCATCGCGAAACGACTTGTCGAGGCTGGCTCGTCGCTTATCACGCATACTGGGGTCGGACTTCATGCCATGCACCAGGCATGCGCTGATTGGAATACAGAGATGGTTAGGTGGTTTCTCCAAGAGATAGGTGTCGATGCAAGTGTCACCGACACAATGGGCAATACACCCCTCCACCACGTCGCTCTTTGCTATAACTATCCAGCAAGCTATGATCCTGGCCCCGTGATTCGACTGCTCTTGCAACGAGGAGCCGATATCAACGCGAGGAATGCTTCGGGATTAACACCGCTGCAATTGTGTTTCGAACGTACCCATTGCTACCAGAACGACAACCGATACAGTCATTACGCATATCGCGTTGTCATCGAGTTGGTCAAAGGAGGGGCTTGTGTGCCTGGCAACTTTTCCAAGACGTGCGAGATGTGGCCTTATATGGAACGAGACCAGGTTGCTCGAATAGTTGGGGCCGCTCAAGTGCTGGGGATGGCCCAGGAATTGGGGAAGCCAGCTGTCTCAGATGAGGACAGGGAGGAAAAGGCCTTCAAGACAGCTAACCAGTGGGTCTATGGACTGGCGAATGTTGGAAAGCCAGTCCCACAAGACTTGGAATCGTGGCCCCGCGAGCGATGGAGGCGATACTGGTTGGCAACGATACATGAATTTTGTGAGTTTAAGACCCGCCACTCTTCGCTTCGATGAGAACCAAGTCCATTGGAAATCTTACTTACGCGACACCAGAAACATGATCGGCCTTGAGCCCTTGAAAAAGTTGATTGAGAGGGTCAACGCCATGAAGCCATGTCCCTAGCAAGCGATTCCCGCCACTCACTTTATACGGCATTTCCTTCTTTCTTTTTGTCCCATATTCTCTCTATTGGGGGCTCAGAATTACAAATGTGTCATTTCAAGCGTTGGAATTACTATCGTTGACGTCCGTTGTGTTTACAGAAGAAAGTGGAGGTGTTTTTAGACAGCCAAATGTGCACTTTTCTCTACAATGGAGCTGTTTGTGCTACTAGATGTAAATGTATTTATCGGTCGATGGAGGGTCATGGTGTTATTATCAATTTTTACGAATTTTGACGAGAAAATCGGCTCTTTTGTCTGGGTAGAATCTTGGCCACGTTACTGTGAAAGTCGTGTGGTGTTGGAATGGTGATAGTTGTGGGCACGATGCAGAGAGAATGCCGTGGCAGTGATGGAGGGTGACTGATGACAGACAAAGACCAAAAGTCGACGGCGAACAACTTCTCAGGAAAAAGAGGCAAAAGAACATTGGCAGGAAAGGGCAAAAAAAAAAGGCATGCCTCCACACAGGATTGAACTATGGACCTTCGCATTACAAGTGCGACGCTCGTACCACTGAGCTATAGAGGCTGCTTTGTTGTGTTTAGCTCGAGTAAATTCTCACTATGATCTTCGTTGCGTCATCGACCTGGCCAAAAAAGATCGAGAATGTCTCAAATGTGCAAAAAGCTTGCCCCCACACAGATTTGAACTATGGACCTTTGCATTACAAGTGCAACGCTACTACCACTGAGCTATAAGGGCAATGGGCTTGGTTGTGGCAAATTGAAACTGGTGACTATAAAGCTGAGTGCAGTCTCAACTTGCAGAGCTCATCACTAATATTGCAACTTTCCAACAGAGCCACCTGGTGTCCAGTCAAAAACAAGCCAAGAGATGCTAGAGAAACAAGCATTCGTATTTCCCCCTCGTTCATGTCCGAAATTGACTCTACGTAGCTCTTGGTTCCGCCGGAGAGGAAACAGTTTCTGTTCTTCCACCGGGAGCATTCCACCGGAGGGGACTGGGTTTACCGCCACCCTCCAAAGTATTCGGAATCGATCAGTCGTATGCGGGGTGTTGATGCACCAGCAGGAATGTTTCACGTGGATTTATGGAAAGAAAATACAATAATTTTTGAAGGCCTCACCGTGTATATAAAAGACATTGAGTCTTGTCTACGTCTTTTGTTGGACATCTCAGTGCAAATCACTTCAACACAAACCAGCCACCCTAGACTAACACCAACAACATGGCCAACACAAACGAAATCACAGTGACTCTCCGTCAAGTCGCCAAGATGATTGACCACTCCTTGCTTCATCCCACCATGACCGATTCCGACATCATAAATGGTCTCGCCATCGCCAAAAAGTACAACGTCGCAACCGCCTGTGTAAAGCCCTACCTGATCCCCCTCGCCAAGAAGGAGCTCGAAGGCTCCGAAGTCCTCATCTGCCCTGTCATCGGCTTCCCTCATGGAAACAGCACCACCGAAGTCAAGGTATTCGAGGCCGATGCTGCTGCCGCAGCCGGTGGCAAGGAGATTGACATGGTCATCAACATTGGCAAGGCTCTCGGCGGCGACTGGGACTATGTTGCCGACGAGATTCGACAGATCAACGATGCTGTCGTCAAGCACGGAGCTATTCTCAAGGTCATCTTTGAGAACGATTATCTCAACGAGGAGCACATCGTTCGCTTATGCGAGATCTGCTCTGACATTGGAGTTGGGTTCGCCAAGACATCGACTGGCTACGGCTTTGTCAAGCAGCCAAACGGACTGTATTCGTACAAGGGGGCCACAGTGCCACACTTGAAGCTCATGAGAGAAAAGTCCAAGCCTGAGGTTCAGATCAAGGCTGCGGGAGGAGTACGGACTCTGGATGACCTGCTGCACGTCATGTCAATTGGCGTGACGCGGATTGGGGCTACGGCTACTGTTGCTATCTTGGAGGAGGCTAAAAAGCGAGGCATAACGGATCAACCCACAACTGTCACGTTCAAGCCGATTGAAGGTGACTCTTCTGGTGGATACTAGGGAAGAGAAGAAAGGGCCGTGAAAGGGGGTGGATGGTTCTAGATCAGACTGCAGACTCCTAGGGGTTTAAACACTTGTCATCATTATCGACGCCTGGAATTTGTGAGAAGGACATGGCAACAGAAAAGTTGTCAAATTTCCCATATTGGATGCATCTTAAATCTAGGTATCCAGCGTTGTGCAGCTCAGCAAAGTCAAGTCAAGTTGCCCCTCTCGCCAGATCGTCAAAGACATAGTCATCCTGCCGATGTTAACTTTATTCAATGCCTTGGGCATGTGGAATAAGAAGCATCGATGCCTCCGTCAGATATAGATCCTTGATTAATTGATTCTATTCCGCCCAGCATCACCCAAAAGCCGACCGAGTGTCTCCCAAGCCTCCTCTACACTCGGAGGAATGTCTACGTGAACGATAGAGCCTTTACCCCTTGGCCCATATCCGTTCTCGTCATCTCTCATCCGCGGGATCTCGCCCATGAGGAGTGACATGAATCGGTCCATGCTCCAGAGACCATGTTTCTGACTGACTTCGGCTCTAGGGATGACAAAATCCAAACACGATACTAGATCATGGTATTCCCCAGTTGTTGTGTCCTTTTTAGGTGTAATCTTTGGTACAAACGTTGGCCAACTTGTAATGGGAGGGGTTGTCCCAGCTTCGCTGGTATATACTTGCTCAAATGCGGCCACTGTTCGTCTGCACATGGTGGGGTCTTGAGCAACTACAATAGACCGGGGCGAGTTGATTCCGTGGCAGACCAACAGGTCTCTGGTCTTGATGGTATTGAGGGCACAATTGGTCGAGGTGTCTTCGACAAGGACTGTTAGGTCCTGGTGCAAGTCCAATGGCCCCTGATCCTTGCTGCAGACGTGCAGATCAAAGAACCTTTCGCCGATGGCCTGCAAGATCCGACCTTCGGGTAGATCTTGCACTTGATGGGAGATTTGGCTGTACTGCGGATGTCGCCGGACAGCTTCACATTAGCTGGGTTGAATGGCCCACTCCTCCACAAAGCACAAGCACGATGGGTTGGCGATATTCTGCAGATGCTGCGATGCGTGTTAGTCAGGTCCAAGCTGGGGGCAAGTGTCAGGCCAGCATGGGAAAATACACACCTGCCGATTTTACTAGTTCCTTGACCATTGATATGACGACCTCGGCAGTGGAAAGGACTGCCGATGCACAGAGAACAACAACGCCTACTGAAGGCATCTCTGTAACGTCTTGATCATTTGCAGTCGTTTTTGGTGGAAAGAGGGCGTCATGTAGATCTCCTAGTGTGCGAATCTGTTCCTGAGAGACAAACTCGGCGATAGTATTGGCAGAATCCGCCGCCGATGTTACTTGTTGAAAAAAAGCCATGACCAAAGAAATTTTGGTTAGATAGGTAGTTCAATTACGATGATGAAGGATGAAGGTCAAGTATCCCTTGTCAACTCTTACGAGTGTAGGAGCGGACCAACCGGAAGTGGAATCCGAGGAAGGCGTTACCCAGAAAGGAAACCCGTTCCGGTGGAACGACTTCAACACGACCGACATGACAACTTCCTCCGACCAGCCTGCCCCCAGCAATTGATCTTATCAGCATTTTTTAGGCGGGCTCGTCTATCAATCATGAAAGGGAATTCGCGAAAAGTCCCTAGCGCTTGCGAGAGATGTCGTAGGCAGAAGCTCAAGGTAACCCTCCGATTTGTCGCCTGTCTCTTACAAGTTACAACCATGGCCGGAACAACCGAGACTAACTAAGCAGTGCGATGTTCAACGTCCCTGCACACTATGCGTGCGAGCCGAGGTTGAATGTGTAACTCCCCAGACGGAAAGATGGAGGTTCCATCATCCCCCACAGCGGTCGAGTCCCAAAACGGGCCGAGAGCCTGTCACCAAGCGCCGTCGTCTTGATCGTGCTAGGGATGCGTCCCCCGTGGCGGCACCCCTGACTGAAGATGAAAGACGGACAAGTCCTGAACCAACCGCCTCAATCCAAGCAGACGATGTTGAAGAGTCTGCTGGAGATACTCCTTGGAACGCGAGCTCAACCATTACACTTGTCGAAGAGGCACGGCTCGACATCACTGCACCTTCCTGATGACATCACTAACGTCAGAGTCCAGGCATTCCACCATCATGAAGCCCCTTCCCCCGAAGAAGCCGAGACGTCTGCTTTCCTCGCAAGGACATGGGCCCATTCCAAGCCAAGATCGTCGAGTCAGCGACAACAAGATGGAGCGCCCAGTCCTCTCCAAAGAATGCTGTTTCGACATCGTCAAAGCGTGCAAAGCCACCAAGTTCCACGGACCTCGATGTCACTCCTCGTCGAGAGGGAGCTTCTTTCGTTACTGCCCGACCTGGAAGTAGCAATGATCCTGGTAGAGAACTACTTTGATCGAATCCACTGGTTCACGTTACTCTTTCATCAGCGCGACTTTAGGGACAAGTTCCAGAACTTGTATGGTCCTGGACCTCGGCCCTCAAATCAGCTAGCTCCAACCACCAGCCGCGTAGGCTACGTTGCTGTGCTTTTGGCCGTCTTTGCGACCAGTCTGCAGTATACCAATGATCAGCAGAAGCAACTCTTGGCCACGCACGGCATCGAGCCGCAGTCGCTCAAGAAAAAGATACTGACAGGTTTAAAGTTGCGATTTCTCGACATAATCTCGATAGGATCGTTGGAAGTGGTACAAATGTGCATTCTGCTCGGAAGCTACTACCTTTATCACGGAGAGCCCGAGATGGCCTGGCCACTGTGCGGCTCTGGGCTGCGCATTGCTCAGGCGCTTAACCTCCATCGACGCATGCCGGGTGGCGATCCCGACGATCATGCCCTACAGCGCAGTATCGAGGAGCGAAAGCGCGCTTGGTGGGCCATTGACGAGATCGAAACATTCTGCTCAATGCTCTACGGCTTTCCCGTGAGCATATCTGATAGCGACTGCGATGTTGCTCCGCTTAACCCGTACGACGAATACTCGGGCTCCATGTCGGAGGAGCAGTATGCGACGCAGCCCAATCTTTTGTTCTTTAAATGTGCCATGTCGAAGCTTTCGGCCATCGTCAAGTCTGCGTTGGTCGACCTGTACGGCACCGGCAACGGCAGAGGGCAACAGGACGGGAACCAAGCCTCTCGGTTGAAGTGTCTTATCGACCGGGTCGCATCTCTCAACTCAAGACTGAAGGACTGGAACCAAGGTCTTGCCATGAAACTCACATACAGTGAAACGGCGACTGAAGCTGCTGCCGCTAACCAAGCTGCCGACAGTCCAGGGCTGTCCAAAGTTAACTTTGAGGAACACCTCTTCAAGCTCCAGGCTCTTTCTCTCAAGCTTGCGTTCGAAAATGCGAGGATCTTGATCCACAGGCCATTACTGTCATTCAGAGTCCTACGCCCCTATTCTGATGCCCAACAAAAAAAAGGAAGCCCCTCAGACCCATTTCAGCGGGCGATGCATACTTGTCGAGATGCTGCACTGCAGATATCCCAGGTCGGATCGACCGCCTACCTTAGGGAAGTGTCCGAGACGTACGCTATATCATTTGTCTCTCTGCACCTGCTGACCGCCGGTGTGACGCTTTGCATCTCGATAAACCTCGACCCCCTGAGCTTGAAGTCTTACGAGTCGAGGATGGGTATTCGGCGCCTAATGCAGATCCAGACACTGCTGAAAGACAAGTCGATTATCGCCGCACAGGGGCTCGATATCACTAAGAAATTGATGTCGCTGGTCATGGCCAAAGAAGTTGATGCCATGTTTGAAGTCGAGTCGCCCACGTCGGATAGACGGGAGACTGCGAGTAGGGCTGCGCATGGCAGCCAAAGTAAACGCACTGATGGAAACACTGCACAGGCAATTCCTGAACAACTGGCGACGCACCAGGTGCCTTTGGCAGCTAGTGCAGATCCACATTTGTTGGAAAGTTCAGGGCTGGCGGACGAGGCGTATAGCGACGCCTTGGACTGCCAGTTCCTCGACTTTTGTGAGAACACTGTAATGACCGAGGCAGTGCTGGAGTATGAACAAGGTATGTTGTTTGTGTTTTGGCGAGAGATGGGTGGGCCTCTAATACTTCTGAGCAGCAATCACCAACCCCTTGAACCCGAACACAAGCGACGAGTCGGTGGTTTTTGACGACCAACAAGACACGTTTTTAGGAAACAACTCTCTGGGACAAGAGCAGGGGTGGATATGGGGATGGAACTTTCTGGGGTAAGTGTGGACTGACTTGATCTACTGGGAGCCACGTCCCATGTGTCTTGTTCTAGACCATCTCGGCATGTTGTTTGCAACGATGCTGATTAGGGGTGGGTGTTGGCCAATGTGAGTCTCATGATACCAGAAAAAAGGACCTTCTTGTGCGGTATTGAAGTTGAGCAGATGTGCTGGGCTTGAGGCTCGTGCCGTTTCACGATCAAGAGCTGTGTGGCCAACAGGGTGCAACATTCTTCGGTTGAGATAGATCATGTTGGGCAAACGCACCTACAACAAGCACATACTCTGCAAGGAATTGATTGCCTTGATCCTGAGTCAATAAGTCTAATGCATCTGGTGGGCTGAGGAAGTGCATTGGGGCAGCTCGCAGTGCCAGCCAGCTGTCAAGCTCGAACTGTGCATGGCTGCCCATGGCTCCTGATTTCTGCTGCACTTCCATGTTTTTCTCTCCCTACTCGCTGTTCGCACTATCTCTACTGTTCGTCCTTGCGCGTTTACCCAGATCATCTGGAATAGTTGTCGCTTTCTGCCATCGTGATATTCTTGTCTCTCCCAGTCCCGTTTGCGCCAGAGTCCAACATGGACCACCCCCCTCGTTGCACTCTTGGTTCTGTTCAGATTGCTAAGAGCAATAAGAACAAAAACAGAGGCACAAAAAATCCTTCCTCTTCCCAAAATGTGCGGCGGGTAAACACCAACACTCGCAACACCTCAAGAGCCCCCGGCCGCAGAAGCAACCCAGCCGCTGGTCCTTCTGGGAACCCTCTTGGTTCTGACCCAAATGCTGCGATACCTCCCAACTCCGTCCCGGACGTCAGTCTCGCTGGAAACCCCCCTAGTCACAGTTCAGCGGCTGTTCTCCCGAACCTCCCTCCCGCTACACTCCCCGAGCCCCTTACGCCTGTCGGTTACCAAAAGATGCACGAACATGTAACCTATCAGATATCCATGGCCCGGCATCTCTCCAGCATCGGGGTCACGGGCCCCTACGAGATTGGAGACTATCTGTGCGATATCGATATCGTGCGGGCTACCGGGGACTTGACCAAGTTGGCGGTGCGGGAGGTAATGCCAGACGGCCAGCAAGTCTGGCGTCATCTCGTGCTTGGGTCGCTTATCGCACCTCGACCCAGCTTGAGTATTTGTGGCAAACCTGTCGCGACCAGCTCCGGGGCTCTCCTTTGGATGGAGAATGAAACGGGTAAGACCATCTGCCCCGAGTGGATGTTCTTTGGGCCTCGCGCCGGCCGCATCAACGGAAGTTGGTCGCAGGCGACTCAAGACAAGGGGGAGAACCCAATTGATCCGGGGCTCAAGCCTGGCTATGACCCAGTCTGGTATGAAGGAAGTCTCAGCTCAGACGACTTTCAATAACAGGGACGACGACTAAGTTGGTTCATGTAAGTTGAATCTGTTGACGAACTTCCCTCCTTGATGGACCAATTAGACTCACGTATATCTCTGTTCAGGAATGTCTAACACGGGCGACGATACTGTGTAAAATGTTGCACGAAACCTGGACGAGAGCGACTGGCATTGTTTATACCTCGACACTCATTAACTTTCTCGATCGGTATGTATAGGCCATCGTCCCCCTGCCGCTATGCGATCTTTAATTGATAGATTGCCAGAGGTACAGAGACCGAGAAAGTTGAACGCGCTTGTTTAGTCGTTGCACCTTTCCTCTTCGAGATGGCCTTGGCTGTGGGAGAAGCTGAGGCTCGGTAATCGTTCGCACAACGTTGCAACCGACAAGAGGAGGCATTGGTCGATGTTGTATTTGAAGCAGCTATCAGCTGGGTAGGCACCTCGGGGAGTTGAGTGTGCCTAGATATCTTATCCTACCGGCTACGCCTTACAAGCTTTGAGGGTCCTAAGTCTTGAGTCTGCATTTAGGTACTTGCCGGATCAATATAATCATACCCAAAAGATGATCCTTAGGCAATACATATCATGTTTTACAATGGATCAAAGTTGTGGTTCTTGGTGTGAGAGCCGGTGGTCGTTGTGCCCGCCGGAAGAATTGCGCGCCGACATCGATAACATCATCAAAAAACAGTATTGGATGCCGGGCCCGCCGCCACTCTTTATCGCATCCACAGCTTCAATTCGACCATCCGTCCCGCCAACCGTGTACTATTACCACTGTTTCTGCTTCTTTTTCTCTTGTAATCTTAATCTTTCTCCTGTATAGACCACAATGGGCTCGTCATCGTCCAAAGTCGCCCGCGGCGCAACGCGAAAGTATCCCACTCGAGCTCCCGGAGCTGCAGTCCCTACACCACCACCTCCCCGACCGAGGCCAGCAGCGAAGCCCAAGGCAAAGACTCTAGGGGGTGGCGCTAAAGATGAAGGTATTCACACTCGTTCTGTCTTCTGTGACCGCGTGCTGACTTTTGCCAAGCTGTCCGTGCCGATTCCATGGACCCAGATTTCCCGACCGGTGACTTTTCGCGCCGTCTTCAGCAGATGGGCATTGCGCAACCGAATCCGACTTACTCTCCCTCGTCTACCGCCGCGTCGCAGCTTGGTCCCCAAGCTCCGAGGGGACCCTCGTTCGCTCCCAGCCGAAGCAATCCCACTCTCACCGCGCTCGAAGCCCGACAGCGGTTGCAGGAAGAAGCCGAAGAGGATTTCGCTGCCATCGGGCGTGGCGTCCAGGGCAGGCGGTTCCTTGATATGAGGACGGTGGTGGATGCTATGAAGCTGCGCGACCGTGGAGTCGCCGACGAGGAGATCGAGTCGAGGCTGAGGATACAACC
Source organism: Fusarium sp. JS1030 (assembly GCA_000966855.1). NCBI lineage: Eukaryota > Fungi > Ascomycota > Sordariomycetes > Hypocreales > Nectriaceae > Fusarium > Fusarium sp. JS1030. The sequence continues at coordinate 647,933 of JWIW01000095.1, read as the reverse complement.
TGGATTGCTGGCGAGGCTTGGTCGGCAGGGCACCTTCTCACATGTGACGAGTCCCTAGCAAAAACAAAAGTCCAGAAAAGTGAATCGCGAGTTGTGAACTCGTTGTTTCTAGCTGCTATGAAAGCTCAAAAAGGAGTGACACAAACGAGCACATTACGACTGTACCAAAAGCCCTTTTCTCCTCGCTCCCAAGAATAATGAAAACAAAGATACCCAAAGAAAACAGAGCAAGATCATGTCCAAGTTGCTATGCGAGACTCCGTTGCTTTTTACGTCCTCGGTCTTTTCTCTGCTCAACCCCAACCCCGCTGGTCCCCCATTAAGCTTTCGATCCTGTAGTGCTTACCACGCAGCGTGGCCACCATCAATGCGGAGATCGGCGCCCGTCATGAAGCTGCTGGCGTCGCTGAGGAGAAAGACGGCTGCGCCTCGGTACTCGTTGGGAGTGCTCAGGCGGCCGAGCATGTTCTCCTTGGGCCACTGGGTTTGGCGCTCGGGGTAGTCGTCAAAGAGGCCCTGAAGCATCTTTGTGAGGATGTAGCCGGGGGAAAGGGTGTTGACACGGATGCCGTACTCGCCCCATTCGGAAGCGAGGTTGCGTCCCAGCTGCACGACAGCAGCCTTGGAGGGGTTGTACACACTAGATGCTTGTCAGCAACAGGTTCTAGAACGTGAGAGCATACCACTTACGGTGCAATCATGCCCTTGTTGGCAATAGTGCCGCTCATACTGGCAATCAGTAAGATGCTTCCAGGCTGCTTGAGACGGACCATCTGGCGGGCAGCCGCCTGCGCTGTCATAAAGGCACCGGTGAAGTTGATGCTCATCATCATGTCGGCGTCCTCGGAGGTGTACTCGAGAGCCGGCGTCTCCTGGTTGATGCCAGCCGCGGCAATGAGGCCATCCAAGCGTCCATTGTTATCGGCAATCTCCTCAAAGATGCGGTTGAGCTCGGGGACATTTCTCACATCGGTCTGGTGGTATGTGAGGGAGGTGCCGAGCTCTTCGCGGGCTCGCTTTGAGATCTGGGAGAAGTCCGAGGAGGGGTCATTGGCGGGCGAGGGCAACCTATCAATGGCGTGGACTGACATGCTGTCAGTGATGTGCTGCAGGCATGAATGCAGGTGGTGATGTCTTACCGGTTGCGCCGGCCTCGAGTAGGGCCTCAATCTGGACCAGACCAAGACCTCGCGCTCCGCCTGAGACGACAATGACCTTGTCCTTGAGACTGAACTCTGAGAGCAGGTGTTGCTGGCCGAGAGCAGCGTTGCGTTGAGGAGCGGTGTTGTGAAAGGCGCGGATAGCTGCGGGAGCGCATTGAGCTACGCGGAGGGGCAGAGCTTGTCTGGCAAGTGGCTGGCGGGCCAGCGATCTCAGCATGGGAGCGAACTTGGACATTGTGTAGGATGGTGGATTGCGAGGAGAGTGAGAGCTTGGGTATCGTCAAATTGAGCTGATAGCTTCTTGTCGAGTCTCATGGCGGGCGGTCGGCACCCTTTTGTACGAAGCTCAGCTCCAGCTCAAAACGGGCCTTTCCCATCATGGCCACGAGCTTCCCCTCGCGGGCCGTGTGTAGGCGCAAAGGCTGCTGGCTGAGGGTCTCAATAGGCCGGATCGAAATTATCCAGTGGCGCTTCGTCACCTTGACCACACCACGACAGTGTGTCACGAGGGAGTCTGTTTTGCGCCGTGGTGTATGGTGGATGGTGGAGGGGCAGGCAGGGCGAAGCGCAATGGACAGGCAAGAGCAATACAGCAAGGCCGGCAGACGGAAAGAGCACGCAGAGACAGGCAGGGCAGGAGAGGAGGGTGTGCATGTGAGTGTGAGTATGAGTGAGAGTGAGAGTGAGAATGAGGTTGCGCCTCACTTTGGCAGGAGCGAGGTGAGGTGTGCGGCAAGTGGAAAGAGCCAAGCAACCCCCAGCACTAGGACGATATTGACGATGCCGAACAAGGCTCGGATTTCCTTCAACAGTTAACTCAGGTCCTAGCCGAGTTACGATCGACGTCAGCCACCCTTGGACGCCCCCGCGTCTTGGCCTCAACCTTGTCTTGTGTAGGGGCGTGTCTCTCGGGTCAAGCTCAAGCACTCTCGCTCTCGAAATCTCCATCTTCTGCTTCGTTTCGCTTGGAGAAATCCCCAGTGCTACTTCTCTCCAACTGGAGCTTTCTCACCGAGGGCAACCCCATGTTGCAGCGAGCCGATCATTGTTCTTGTGTCTTGTCTTGTGGGGAAGGGAATCGAAGGGGGGCGGAGACAGCTCCGGGATCTAGGTAGTCACTAAAACCCCCCAGCTTTCCCCATCAAGGCGCAGGCGGGCTCTCCAATAACGAGAGTCGGCCTCTCCCAATTCTTCTCTTTCCTCAGCCTGTACTGTAGCTCTGGGGATCTGGCATGCGAAGCCGGGATGTCGAGTTTGGGGTAGCGGCGCGTCGTTTTAGCGCTTTGAGCTTGGAAGCTTTCGGCCAAGCTCTTGCTCCTCGGTGGGTGGTGATTGAAGCCCTACACCGTTCCCTTGCAATATGTATTTCGGGTCACATTGTCGCGAGTTGCACCACGTCAACTCCCGGCCGGGGCACAGCAGCCAGACCGACTCGGTGAGGGAGAGAGAAAGAGACGTCTTGTCTATTTTTGTTGAGCGAGACTGGATGCATCTCGGTCCCAAATCTGCCAATCCACCCGACACACCCAGCCCCGCGGAGTTCCCCGCCAGACATTTGGCATCTGGACATGCCGGTCCCGCCGTGCTTTCTCATGAGACTGTCATCCCGTAGTTGCATCGGAAAGGATGGGAAAGCTAATCACGAGATCTGGTAGAAAGAGGAATCCCGTAGACTGCCTCTGCCTTTAGAGTCGAATAGACTCGGTCCCCTCGGGGTGGGGTATGCCGAGACCGCCTTTACTCTGCTGCTGGTTCCTGAAACGGAGGAGAATAGGTGATTGATGCACAGCTGTGCTTGCGCAATCGCACGAGTTTTTGCTCCGTGAGGTTCACCCATCTTGGCACAATTGAGGCCCGTCTTCCATCATCGATGATGAAGTCGCCATGTAATGACCTGCAGTTTTACAGCTCTTGTCAATCATTGCCTCGAAAACGTCACACCGGTTTGACCCAGTACTGTAGATCGGGATCTTATTCCCATGTCATTTGCACCTCCGCATCACAACGAATGAATTGCAGGATCATCAACGTAGATGTGATGTATTCAATTCAAGCTTCAATGGGTCGCACCCGACACGCTGGAAGCTGGGCGTATCTCGGGCAAGGATCGGCGGTGTCAAGCATCAGCATCAGCCATGCCTGCATCAGCGTCTGGATATCATGCTTTCTTTCCCAAGTCCGACAACGCATCTCTCACGAGGTCAGGCGCAATTCCTTCTTGGGCTTTCGGAAAATAGCCATCCATGCATCCATTGGCTGCTCGGACACAATGCAGCTTGCATCAACCCCCTTCACGTGTCCTCTCTCGGATGGCATGGGGATTCCTTTCAACCTCCTACCCCGCAGATCTCGGGGCCGACGGAGGAAAAGGGTGAGAGACGAGGCAAGCAAGGGACGAGGGTCCAGATGGTAGACTGCAGCAGTCAACATCCAGTCTCTAGGGACAAAAGAAGCTTCTCTTGCAGTAGCATTAGTAGTAGCTGGATCCGAGCCCTGTTCTGTATCCACCTCTCACGCTTGTCCGGGCCACGGGCCGGGGGTCAAACATCTTCCGCTTTAGGCAATCCCGGAAGACGTTGGGCTACGGCATGCCTTTTGTCTCGGAGCAAACGCCCACAAAAAAGGGTCCAAGAGTCTGGAAGCATCCCGTGAGCCCTTGTCTCTGCTTCGTCTTCTCTTGTCCCCCTTGAAAGAAAAACCCACCTCCCCCTTTGTTGGCATTTACCCAAGACCCTTCATGTGAGCAGCAGAAACTGTCGTGATCCACAACGGCCTGATTTCAGGGTCTTCTCGGCAGTCTAAGCATGGCACCCAGAAGTCGGCCTCGGAGCTTGTACGGATACACGTTCCTGGATAACATCGGAAACCCGTTGCCGACCTCAATTCGCAATCTGCATGTCGGAGCCGAGACGGGATTCGTAAGCTCAAAGTTGGTCGCTTGACGGCATGTCTTGATCTGTAGGTCAATTTCGCTGTCTACTTACTCCACAATTCATAGCAATGGCCTTGTCAGTCCAATTACCCTCTCAAATGAGTTACCCGTGTTAGTTTGAAGCAGCAGCAAGTGGTCGGTGCATTCGGTTGGCCGGAATGGGACAGCAGTGATAAGAAGCAATCTGTGTACAGCCTCAACGTAAATGATGCAGGAACAAATACACTGACCCTCCTCCTATCTCTCCCCCACTACCTTTTCCTCCTCCTCCGCTTTAGTCCGGTCTCGCTGTCGTCGGTTTGACATGTCGTGTACCTCTGCAGTAGCCTCTGACAAGGCCTCTCAGTCAGCAATTAAGCAGCCCTCGCAAGAGTCAGGTAAAAATGAACGCTCTAAGCCAGAATGTTGAAATCATGACGCCCCCCTCCTTTTTGAAGTTGCCTTTCTTTTCTCTTCCTTTAATTCCCAATGTCATGGCCGGCCGCCCCTCACTCAGGCGTCGTCAATCCACTGGTACACGGTGACCAGCGTAGTGTAGACCATGGCAATGAAGCCAACCACCATGAGCACCACGTCCAGGGCCTTGACCCAGGCCTTTTCCGCGGCCCCCTTGTAATGCAAATACGCCGGATAGATGTAAACCAATGGAACACAAGCAAAACTCCCAATCAATGCAACAAACTTGTCCAGGTCACTGGCTCCAACCATACTGACGCCCACGCAGACTGCCACAATGGCCGTTCTGAGCGCATTCTTCTTCCACTTGATCGCAATACTCTTCTTGCCGGTCGCCCGCTCGCCAAATATGGACGTCTCGATGATACGGGCGGCTGGGAACAGCTGGACCGGGTCTCCTGCCAGAACAGCCATTGAGTAGAGGAATTGAACTGCATTGACAAGAGGCGAGTCCTGGGGGAAGTTGGAGATGACCTGGATTTTGGTGTCTTCGCCAAACGTCGCGTAGCAGAGAGCTCCGACGGATGTAAAGATGATCGTGATGATGAACATTACGAGATAGAGAAGGTTGCTGAAATGCTCGGGCTTCTTCATGCTCGATTGAATGGGCAGAATGAGACCAATTCCTTCAAACGTAAAGATGGCCGAGCCAACAGTCAGGGTAAAGTCGGCGGGGTTGAACAGCTTGACAGACGAGTCCATGCCATTCCGCGCAAGAGATGCAATATCGTAGTACCAGATATAGACAATGCCGATCAAGATGAAAGCATCAGCGAGCAAGGCGACAGGTCCCAGCTTGGAGATGTTCCGAATGAGGGCGAGCGGGACGAGGATGATCACTTGAAGTGCAATCAGAGTCGGCACGCTCAAGAGCAGGTTGCGATTGCCCACAGTCACGGCGTCAAGGAAGGCCCAAAGGTTCTCCGCAGTAAAGATAAGACCAGCGCAGACGAAACCAAGCTGGGAGATGGCAATCGATGCGAGAATCAGGCTGCGGAATCGAGGGCCAACGATGGCAGCACCCAGCTCTCCGTAACCGCCTCCGTACTTTTCACGACAGTCGAGAAGAAGCCGGAAGCATCCACAGTTGACGAGAGAAAGTACAATGAGGGTTACGGACGAGAAGAGAATGCCGCCATTTCGGAAAGCCTTGGGGAGGAACATGATTCCGGTACCAATGAAGGCCTTGATGAGCGTGAAGAAAGTCTTGGTTGTTGTAGCATCGCCCTCCCTGCGGAACCTCCTAGTGCTCTTTCTGCGGCCAAGAAGCGGCCGAAGCTCAGGTGGTTGTTCCACATCTCCGTCCTCTCGATCGTCAATGGCAGATTCGTCCTCGCTGTCGGCGTCTTCGAGATCTTCGCCGGCAAAGCTGCCGTAGAGGTCGAGGAAGTCGACGAAATTCTTGGCAACGATCGTGTAACCGCTCATGCGTCGTTGTCGGGCTCGCCGCTGGAGGTGGTGTCGTCGGAAGCCTCCTGGCTCACGCTGTTCGGGATAGCTCAATTCGTCGGTAGGCCCAAGGCGAGGGGATGCACGGTGAGAGAAGGTGTTGGCACGGCGAAGCGAATTGGCGCGGGCTTTGATCTTGAACATGTCGCGGTGCATGTCACCTCCCTGCAGCAGGAGAGACGATTCAACGGCGTCAGCTTGGGTATTCGGGTCAAGACTGGGAGCAGAGGCCGAGGCCGCAGCAGCTTCGCTCGGGCCCAAGGCGACTTCAGGCTCGGCAGAGTACCCATCTGGAAGATGTCTTTCAAGAATGGCAGCTGCTCGCCTGCTGGTGTTGCTGCCCAAGCTACTGGGCGTTCCGTTGAAGTCGGCCATGGTTACAAGGTCTCAGTCAGGATCGGAGGCTGGCGGTGGCGTGTATCACTTATTCGAGTTCGTACCGTAGCTCAGCTTGGGGTAGAGCTCGGCGAAGAATACTGGCGGATTTAAGGATGCGGGATCACGATGGTATTCAGCTGTGTCAGCTGTCTCTCGAAGCGTCAGTGACCATCCGTTGACGGAAACAAGAAGTCGCAAAGGAAAGAAGAAAACCTGCAAACGGGAAGAAACCACCAGGTTCGTCAGTTGTTGTACCAGGCAATCGGCATCGGTGGAATGTCTCTCCAGTGAGGCGGCTAGCTGTTTGAGGCTTGGAATGGTGGGGCGGGAGGCCACACGTGCGTCCAAGATGAGAAAGAAGTATAGGTACTTCCAGCCCCCGCCTTTTAGCTGCTTTTCGCACACTTCAAGAACTTCAAACTTAGGTACTCGCTACAGTAACTTCTCGATCCTTCGATCTTGTGGCGTTGGTGCAACCAGCATGAACACCAAGCTCGGCAGTTAACTTTCCTTATTCGACAGAATCCGAACTTCTGGTTGAGTACATGGCTGAAAGAGTCTTAGTCATTGTCTGTCTCGGTTTGTTATGTCTTGGATTTCGGAAACATATTGAAACAGAGGTTGCTATGACCTTACCTAGGTGCCTCCAGTCCTTTTAAGTTTACACATGACCAAGTCATTCGTGGCCTTTCAAACTCTCATCCCCGTCGCTACCTTAGGCAATCAGGTACAAACAGTAGGTGATTCAGGTTTTAGGACATACAAATGAAGTGACAAATATTTCTATGGCTATATGGGCTGCATAGCATTTGGTATTCAAGAATTGCTCACTGAGCACTGAACAGGTGTGTAGGGTAACAAACCGTGTAGCACCAGGGCTTCAATTAGACACATTCACACATAAGAACCTCCCGAGGATACAACAGTTCTATCTATATTTGGAAGCTTGTTGCTGGAATCGTCGGCAATAGAATTTGGTCATCCCATGTCTCAAATTCGAGGCTATGCCTGAGTGTCGAGGGTTGGAGGGAGTTCGTTACCCAGAGAATAGAAGCTCTCATATTACTTGAACGTGTCACTCAAGTAGCATTGCAAAGGATTCGCCAAAGCTCGGATCGCATATGTTTCTGTCTTGATGATTTCATGCCGTCCCCACCTTATCAAAGCGAAACAGCCCATAGAGCTTTGCGTGTAACTGTTGATCCATATCCACCAAAACTTGTTGAGACGGCCCCCAATCTTCGCAGAACGTGGTTGCCATCACCTTTGTTGCCGGCCTTACTGTTCTCCCTTCTATTTCCACCTGTCACATACCTAGACATACCTACTCCACGATCGTCGTGGCATTGTTGCACGAAGGATCTCCGACCCGCCGATCATCGTCAGCTTCGCCCTACGAGGTTGACCTGAAACCCCTGCATCACTGACGTAATTGCTGCCAGTTACCCTGTCCTGAGCCCAAGTCTCCTCCCGATCAATCTCGCGAGCGAGAGAAAAGGAGATAATCGAGGTGAATGACGAAGCCCGAATTCAACTTGAGTTTTGGTATTGAAGCGTTGCTTGTGTTGAAGACTTCCTGCTCCTTGTGACCTTCAGTCTCCGGAAAGAATTTCGAGATGGTCGTGCATGGATTGTCCTCCTTTCAACATGGCGGACAAGCGGCCCAAATACAATTCGTTGGGATTTGACGAACCGATCAAAGGATAAAAGGACTCCCGCATAGGTGGCCTATGCTGGTGCAAATTTAACAAACAGACGGAATGATGGGAGCCACGGTGATAGATTGTTCGCAACTTGATCACCACAGCTTTTCCAGGAGTGAAAACAATCCTCTTTCAACTAAAGTGTCTGTAATTAAACGATGACCTCATTGGGTAGGATTTTGGAAGGCTGTAGCTTTGCAACTTCCAAGCGGAAGGAACGCCAAGACGGTGTCCGGACGCTGGATCGTCTTCTACCCCCACAATGCCGGTCTGCGATCGGCGTGAGGCCCCGGTACCTTGTCTTTTGGGCTGACAACACGCGGGCGGTTCCTTGATGTTTGGAAGCCGGAGAGAACTCTTGGTCAGATTCCCCCTGCGCCATCGCCGGCTAGAGTTCCATACACCACGCGAGGTGATGCTAAACCCTGACTCCCGCCCAACCTGAGGTGTCATCCAGCCCTAGCTGCGACGGCCCGCAGCAGGAAAGGGGCCCCGCCATCATCACCCTCCTTTACTCCAGACGGATAGCAGGCAGGAATACTCAGCCCTGTTCATGGCCCACTGGGATTCATCTGGTGCAACTGCCGGTGGGTCACTGAGGCTGTGAATATAGAGGTGATGTAAGTCGTCTCACGGTTTTCTCGTTGCCATGAGGTGATCGTCTGGTGCTCATGTCTGTTTCAGCCTTGGTAATATCGCTCAGCCCTGGGAGCGGGCCGGTCCTGAGCTTAAGCCTGTCCCTATGTCCGTGGACTTTGATTGCGTTACGTCAATCTCTGAACGTCTTGCTCCCGACATTTATATAAGAATGTCAACGACGCTCACATTATCGACCATCACTCCTCAGTAGATCATCAATAACTCATTACCAAGAGCAGAACTCTCTTCTCCAGCCCTTCACAGGCCACATCCAACATCTCCGACCCTAGCCTCAGCCTTAGCAAACCAAACACACCACCAAAAATGAAGTTCACCACTGGTCTTTCTATCTTCACTCTTGCCATCGGCGCCACTGCCGAGGATGCTTGGTCCAACCCTGATGGCGGCAACACTCACGTGGATATTGGTGACAAGAAGGTCAACTATGGCTACGCGCCGCCGTGGTACGCCTTTGACAAGATCAAGGAGGAGTGCCCCACGACTGGCTGCAACAGTGAGAACAAGATTGAATACTCCACTGGCGTCATCCAAGATGGCGAGATGAAGAGCGCTACCATCACTATCTCTGTCGAGGGCAGCTTCAACGACGCTGGTGAGCAGGGCAACCGAGACGACCTCGTCGAGATCGTCAAGGCCGTTGCTGGCGCTTCTCCTTACGATTTTGAAGCTGGTGTCAGCTACCGTACCGGAAATGGTTGTGTTACCTCTGGGTTTACGCCCTGCGACCGTAAGTCTTTACCTTAATGATTCTAGAGCAACCGTACTGACTAGGATCCAGCTGGAAACGAGGAGCATGCTGATCAATACTCCGCAACTGATCTTATTGTTGTCCGTGTTGAGAAGGACGACGGCGGCCTTCTGGCGGACATGTCCGTCAGCGTCAAGGTCGACGTTGACGATGCTGGTGCTGGTGTCTGCGAGACCCTCACCACTGCTGGAGCTGGTATTTCCAGCGCTATCAGCGGTCTAGCCAGCGGTATCTTTGTTCTGGCTGGTCTCGCTTGCGCTTAAAGGGTTGCTGTGATTTGTTAATACATTTGCTGGAGTAAGACTTTGGCACAGGGAGAAGTTCCTGGGTGTATTTTGATCTTCATTTTGAGATACCTGGCGAGCATTGCGATATGGCGTAAGCTTCTTTTGTACATAGTTGTTTATTGTAAACCAATCAACTCTAAAATCATACTCTCTAAGTGTCTGGGACGGGACTATATTATCGTGGATGGCGACTGATGCTTGTCGCGAGCCAGATGGTCGAACGTGATCGATAGTGCTCAAAATGTCTTTGAGATGTCGTCTATTTTTTCATCTACTATATTGAAACCCTTTTAACTACAATTTGGGACTTTACGTTACAGAAACCAGTGATCCAAGTGCATCGAATGGTCGGCCTGAAGGTAGATATGAGGCAAGTAGGTAAAGATGCTTGAGGAAGTTGGCTGGGGTTGTGTCCTGTCTCCAACTGAGAGACGTTGAAGCCTCTTCTAACCGTTTGTTGCCCAGACGTCCCTCCTTTGATTGGTCTGCCTGTAAGCGATTTGATGTTGCATTCATGTGAACGATGGACAGTTGAGGTTCATCATGACATCTCTTGACACACAGCGGATAGCCCTACATACTGTTAGTTCATGGCCACTTTTCCGAAGTAGACATTTTGAATTGATCATCTCTTCCCTTATTGACGTGTTTCTGCCCAACTCTCCTACCGAGGGCTCAATCATGTCGCGTCGCCGCCAAGATCCCGCTCCGCTCCGCCCCGCCACTTCGCGTACGGGACAGCCGGAGTAAAGCCGGGCCAATCTGGCAAATTTTCTCCTCAGGCAGCGCAGCCACACTAAACCCAATAGGCCTTGACGCGCCTGTTCATTTCGCAGCCACCGCAAGCTCACTCACCAACCTCAAACTCGTCGCTCACTCTCGTCACAGCCGCCAAGATGAGCTTCGCACCTGTCAACCCCCGTCCTATGCTGCAGGAACTCGTCAGCAGAACCGTTCTCGTCCGCCTAAAATGGGGTGAGGTGGAATACAAGGGCACCCTGGTCTCGGTCGACAGCTACATGAACCTTCAGCTCTCCGGCACCGAAGAGTATATCGCCGACAAGCCTACTGGCTCACTGGGTCAGGTACTCATCAGGTGAGTTCTTATCCCTTCTTCTTTCGCTCTGCCACGGCTGGTGACAGCTTGCTGACCAAATGCTACTGTAGGTGCAATAACGTCCTGTGGGTGCGCGGCGCCGATGATGGGAAGGACACAGACGCTGCTATGACGGGCTAATCCACCTTGGAAAACGTGATGGGAACTGTGAGGGATGGCAAGGAGGACATGATGTTCTCCAAATCGACAGAGCCTTGCTCTGATACGAACTCTACGCTTCGGGCTCACGACACACCGCTTTCACAACCACCAAGCGCATGCACCGACCAAATTCATGTATCCGCCTCATGTGCCTCCCAGCTAGGCAAACCTTGGGCTCATTTCAACACAACTTAGCCTAGAAGTGAGCAAGGCGACAAAGGAGGTCTTGAAGGGCATGGCGATCTCCCGGCTTCTAATACTTGCCTGAAAATCCTCAAAACCACCAATTTTATCACTACCTTGTGCTTGCATACTCGAACTGAGCGACCTTTTGGAGTGAACATGCGTATGGACCCCGTTCTTTCATATAATGTGGATGTGAAATGATGGGCAAGGTATAAAGCAATCTTTGTCCTGCTCTTTGCTTAACTGGAAGCATCTTGTCCAGGTTTCTACCTCTGCTGCCCTACCTACTGCTTTTGCTTTCTCAGGGATTGATCCGATGTCATTTTGTTACTCAAAATTGAAAGAGGCTTCCCCCCCTACTTGGACTTGGACGATGGTGAAGTTGAAAAGGGCAAAATCTGGATGGTTAGATTGACTCTCGAGGTGAACACACGTTCAGCATGACCATAGGCTAAATAGGGCTGTAGTAATAGTGTTCTAATTAGCCAAAGGGTTTCACGCGTGGTGATGGATCGGGTCCTTCCTCTTTCTGGCTTATAGAAAGGTGCTGCTTACGGTGAATTGATAAAGCTAGTATTACACTTGAGAATGCCATCGTGGTCTGGCTATGGTACCCTATCATTGCTGATATGGCGTTCAAGTTTATGGCTTGTTAATAAAGTGATCTTTGAGATCCAATACAACTCGATCTATAGCCACATTAACTTTTCGATGATTGGTTTTGTACGAGGGCTCTTTGGTGGAAGGTTGGGTCTGTCTTTCAAAGCTAACTGCAGGCTAAGATGGGTGAATGGGTGAAGGATCTTATGTGTCATCGGCTAGATTTGCTTTCTTGAAACCGTTGTCCTGGCCGAACTATGTATTTAAGAGGTATTAGACGAAGACCTGCGAGTTGACACACGACATTGTAGACTTGTGCAATCTTCGTAATGTATGCTGTGATAATTTATCTAGCCATTCAATTAGATACTGCGAATCCTACTAGGACAAGGCTTTAGTTGCTTCTGCCCTTCCGTTGTTGTCTACATACCCTTTTCATGACTAATGCTGCAACTGTCTTTGAAACATGTGTAGGTTTGTTATGAGTTCGTCAATGAACACCAGGTTCAAATTGGCAATTTGCTTCCAAATGATAGTATTTTGCGCCCGAAGACATGCAAGAGATCCGTACGACCCGGGGTCGCCTTGGTTTGCAAATTGCTTTTTTGGATGGTTTCGTTACTAGGCACTAGGATATTATGTTGAACGGAGATTGTCATGACCTGTCCCAGTCGTGGCTTCATGGGAAGGTTTCTGCACACAACGGGCCGCAAAAGTGGCACGATCTGAAGTATTCTCCGTTGGCAGTTAATCATACTACGAGTTATTGATCCAAGGTCACGACTGTGCAGTTTCTTAAATAGTAAATAATAGATCTTGAGTACTCCGACAAGAAATGTGCAATATAAAATTACTCATGCTGTGGCTCTAGGCTCACCACCCCTTGTTCAACGGAGGCATGGTCCGAAGAAAAGAAACGAGATCAGATACCACAATTATGGCTTGGATCGTTCGTTATCTACCGGGTTTTGTTCCTTACTACGACTTAGAAAAGTCGTCCACGATACCGCCGACTATAAAGTGCTCCAGTTCAAGATTCGTTTTGAGTATCCGTGAGTTGAAATGTAAATGTCGTCTTGACCTGCACATGATCTCCTCGTCAGAGCATCCACCCCAAAGACGACCCGCCAAACTGTTCGCCGCACATAGCGACCGGTGGCAGTAATTGTGCGTGTAGGCCAGTATATTTTCACCTGCATAGAGTTTGAGAGATATCAGACGCTTTCCAGGGCCGTCTGCCAATGTATAGGTTGCATATGCTTTTGGATGTTCATTGCTAGGGGGCTTGATGCTGATCTGGACGTTTACACACTTGCCGTCTACTTCTAGACCAGAGTGGAAGTAATTAAGGCAGCAAGCAACGACATGTCAGAGTTTCACCTTTGTTGGACAAGGTGGGAGGGAAAATTACCATCACTGTCATATGGCTGATTGCTGCAAAAGCGCGTCAAACATCACGGGCCATAGCACAACCCAATTATAGAGCTAGCAGCGGGGGCCATTGCGTAACCACTTGGGCATATAAAAAAGAGATTAAAAGACGTGAGATCTGGAAAAAAAAAAGAAGAAAAAAACCAAAAAACGAAGCCCCCGGCCGGGCTCGAACCGGCAATCCCCGAATTAGAAGTTCGATGCCTTAGCCATTAGGCCACGGGGGCTTTAAGATCTTTTCACGGGATAATCCCGCTTCTGGTAAATCGGCCCATTTTTTAGTATTATACAGCATGGCTGCACGAATTTTAATAGCGGGCTCTAATTGCCCATGTAAAAAGCTTTTGCATATTCTGTGGCGTCAGGTTCCGATCAGACTATGCGCGCAGCGCGGATTGGTTGCGCATTCTTGAGACTCAAGTCTCTTTACAAGTTTGCTTAGGAGAGGAGTGATGGATGGTCCGCGCCTGCATTCGTTTGTCGACTGCTGGCAACCCGTGTTTGCGTGGGGATCAAAGCCACTAAACCAGATGCAAACAAGTGGACCGAGAGGGCGCTGCGGTGTGTTTTGTGCGACACGGTGCGACTACTACGTAGTAGGATGCAAGGAAGAAGAGGGCCGGGAAAGATACTTGTGTTGAAAGTATTGGATCTCTTGGGCCCGGGCAGCCAGCTGGCCGGGGAGCTGGAGCTGGAGCATGGCACCGCTGAAACCACTGTGACGAGCGGCGAGCCACCAACACCTCAGGCGCACCTCTTGACCTAGACAGATTGATCTAGAAATGCATTTAATTCCGTGTTAATTCAAAATGACACGAAAAACATGGGAATACGACTCTTGGGCGATTACAGTCGTATGTCGCTTGTATTACCTCGAGCTGGGTCATTGCTTAGGCCTCCAGACGAGGGGTTCTCGCTGCCCCGTAATGCCTTTTATCCGAGCTTCGATTGGGGCAAGTGGTGGTGTGAGCAAGCCAAGTTAGCTGACTTCAGTGGTCTGGAGTGATAAGCACAGCGGTGGGTCTCGCTGAAGCGGGGGAGACTGGATCGCGCCGTTTTTAAGTGCCGTGAATCTGGGGTAAGCGGGTCTCTAGCGGGCTCAGTGGGGACGCTCCAGGGGGTTAGGGGACCCTCTGCCTGCTGGAGGCTGTGATTGATGGACTGCACAGGTCTTCTGAAGGGCAATGAGACGCTGAAGTGTAGGGGAGTAGGGCGCCCAAATGAGCAGTCTTCCGGGGGAAACTCTCGAGGCAGTGAGCACACGCGGCAGGGGGAAGGGAGAGGGGTGTTCTTGCCATGCTTCCTTCTGCCTGCCCTTTCATTCTCATCTCGGGCGGCACCTTCCTGCTTTGTCGACGCAATTGAATTGATCCAGGACCGCAAAAGCAAACATGGCAAATTTGCCCTCTGCAACATCAGCAATGCAAAAAACATGAGACACGGCCCTTTACGCATCAATTGACGCCGATTCTGGGCTGAGTCCTGCATTTTCCAACACAACACGAGTCGAGTCATGGAACGAGCCCACAGAGGAGCACCTTGGGACTGCGACTGTTGATGTCGAAAACACGCCACTGTGGGGATTTGCCAGCGGGGCCTGTATCGGCTCGAGACCATTTCATTTGGTTCCAGTTCCCTGCATGTCCCTCCCCTGCCCAGTCCTGCTACGTAATCCAACTGGCGCGTTGGCGACACTTTGCTGCTGAGGCGGGTTGGGAGACGATCGGGGGTGGCTTCGAGGTTGGTCAGGTCTCTTGAACAAAGATGGGCAACGCAACAGGAGCCATGAGTCTCTGGCGTTTTGCTTCAAGGGGAAGACCTCGTGGGGAGTATTGACACCTCAAGCCACCCGCTTCGAGTTGCTGAATCTCGACCGACAGCGAACCTTCTGGGGAGCTGTCCTGTTGCATCCCCCAGGTCTCGCTTCAAAACAATGACTCTGGGGCGCTCGCTGGCGTCGCCACTCCTCCACAACATAGCGCCGTCCTCGACGGCCGCCTCCTGCTTGTTGCGTCCCTCCTTTCCGTTCGCGCCGCCTCGTACTGTTTTCAGAACCACCCTGACCAACCGCAACGAGGATTTGCGCGGCGGCCTAGCAAGTCACGAGGGAGAGACACGACGTAATGGAGGGCACGAACAGGTCCGCAGCGAATCACCATGCGTCTCGACCTGGGGGAGAGTTTGAGATTGGGCGAGATTGCAAGCCATCCGCGTTGGATTGCAACCTTGTCCGCCAGCACAGTACGCGCCTCACTATGTACCGCGCTGCACTTAGCAGACACTCACAACTCGAGGTATTGTCCCATCAACTCCCCCACAGGCAAGTATACCCGTCTTGTTGTCTCTTTGCCTCGTTGTCGCAGCTATCACTCCTGGACAGCTCGTCGGTTCACGCGCCTTACCCCGCTCGATGCTGTAAGAACCTACAGAGGAAGGTCGCACATATATAACGGAGGCAACTTCCCTTTCTGTTTGACTTTGATCGCTGTCACCTTCATTCCATCATCATCGTCATACAAGCTTCAAACACCTACCTCTTCAACTTCACCCGATACCTCAACTTTCGCCCTTTCATCTTCATCACCACCTTTCCTCCCTGAATTAACACATACGCCTAAATCCAGTCGACTCCTCGGTTGGATTTCATCAGCAACAGTGGGTTCCCCATCCAAACTCCGTCTCCTCCACCGCCTTTTGCTCTCAATGCACCCAATTCATACAGCCATCAGAGCACTCTGGCGACGTCACCGACCTATCACCAGTCCATATGATTGACTTTTGAGCTTAGAACAACACCAAGAACCACTCCGTAACCAACACACAACATGCCTCACCGCGTTCCCCGACTTCCCGCCGCCAGGCCCTCAGAGATCTTCTGCATGGGTGCGGCTGGCGTTGGCGTCCTGACCCCTCTCTACCTCGTCATGCCTGGCGCTGAGGAGCGTCTATCCAACCAGACCAACAAGTGGGCTCCCCGATGGGAGCGCAACATCAGCTACTTCACCTCTCCTGTCGAGAAGGGTGTCCAGCGAATCGAGCCCCCCGTGGCCAAGATCGTTCAGCGCGTCGAGGACCGTCTTCCCCTTGAGAAGATGGCTAAGTCAGTCGACAAGGGCATCCGAAGTGGCATTGCCCGGTTCGGTCCCGAATCCAAGGCCTAAGGATTTGTTGTCGTTGATTTTGACCTGAGCGGCTGCCAGGCATTTTCCTTTGTACATTACAATAGCATACCCGGGTAGACGATGCATTGCCCAAGAAGGCACATACGAATGAAATGAATTTCACATCCTGTCTTCATCTCGGTGATTCTCTCTGCTCAAGTGACGTGTCGCATGGACTCTCGCTTGCGACCCACTCGGCAGCGCGATTCACATTTTTATCTCTTTCTTTCTACTTTCTTGTCATGTATCTCTGAGCAAGAACTCATTGCGGTGTATTGCTTCTCTTTCATCATTTCTGGGATTTGAGGCATGGGGGAACTCGTGTCCAACTGGGTCCCCACCACTCCCCCGCGTTTGATTCTTACCAAGACTTGAAAGTTCAAGGCCACTTGTCGACAACATGTTGCGGTTCGATTGCCTCCCTGGTACCATCTCTTTACCGGCCGACGCCGTATTGGTCCTCTCGGTGGCCAATAAACCTCTCAATTGTCGCTTCGCCCTTTAATCGAGTTCTCGTCCCGCTGGCCTTTGTCGCCCACCACCTACATTCCACGAGAATAAATCTCCCGAAATGCCAAGTTTGGGATTGGACATGATCAGAGGCTCTTCTACTTATATACTTCACGAGGGCCGTCGTGTTTACTACGAGTTGTTCGAGTTCCGCTCGAGTGGCCACATGCCATCTCATCCCCGGATGTTGTTTTCATTCCTTACCCCGCCTCACCTGGACTTTCGGACCGAGTTATCCAGCTCTCCCTCGGTGCCCGCAACCCTCGTCTCCTACCCGAACATACTCCCAAGCCGCCATTCAGACTCAGAGACCTTGAGGCTCAACCGGTGTCGTGACGAGTGGACCCCTGCCGCGACTGATCCTTGCCTGATGGCTTCAATCTAACGAGCACCCCCGCTGGATCTTTGGTGGAGCCAACAGCTGGGGGCTTGGCTGCTCCTAACGTTATCCTGGGAATGGGCCGATATTTTCCGTTGGCCCCCCGTGTGGTGTTGGTTAAGAGCAAGCCGTGCGCACAGCTGTCCTCTCGACCATCGACCTATTCTGTTGCGTGCAGCTACATGTGTAGCAATACTGGCAGGAACTGTCCTTCAGAATGACGAACCTCCTTCGTGGATCCGCCTTCATCACCGGCGCCGCCTCCGGTAGGTCACGTTGCCCTCCAGACTCCGCAGATCGGATCTTATCGCCCCGCATTTCAGTCGACGCTATCGTGTGTGTATCTGGGGATTCTCCCCTCCCTTTCGCGCCGGATCCGGAGCCGTCATTCTTAGCCTGCTAACTTGCGTCACTCTCTCTAGGTATCGGGCAGCACACTGCCCTCGCCTTTGCGAAGCACGGCGTCACCAAGCTGGCCTTGGCAGACATTAACCTCGAGGCGCTGCAGACGGCAAATGCCGCGCTCAAGGAACAGTACCCCCACGTGGAGATTTTGGCACTGCATGTTGATGTTAGGGATTCTGCTCAGGTCAAGGAGGGCATTGCGAAAACCGTGACCCAGTTTGGGCGGCTGGATATTGCTGTGAATAATGCCGGGATTGGGGGTAGTGGGCGAAAGACACATGAGATAGACGACGAAGAGTGGATGCGCATTCTGGATGTGAATCTCAAAGGCGTGTATCGATGTCAGAAGGAGGAGCTGGCAGTCATGGTGAACCAAGAGTATGACTCTGATGAGTGTGTGAGTTGTGAGAATGCTAAGGATGTGTATAGGGATCTTGGCCCGAGAGACGGTCGCGGTAGGATCATCAACGTCGCGAGCATGTATGCCATTGTCGCGCCCAGTAATCACCTGGCACACACAGCTTACACGACGGCAAAGCATGGTAAATACTCAAAAAGCCCAATGGATTGGGGGCAAAAGCTGATCTATTTGATAGGAGTTATCGGTTTAACAAAAGCAGACGCCAACTCATACGGAGGTGTCGGTATTCGCATCAACGCCATCTGCCCCGGATACGTCGAGACGCCTCTGCTCAAGAGAATGATGGAACAAGATCCAAACTCGCCGCTTGCGGCTGATCTTGCGCGAACTCCTCTGAAGCGACTTGCGACTATGGAGGAGGTAGGTGATGCTATCGTGTTGATGGCCTCGCCTATGAATAGCTTTATGCAGGGTGCTAGCATGGTCTGCGATGGCGGGTTTACGAGTAATTAGCATGCAACATGTAACTAGTTGATGACTTCGTACATGTATCAAAATACGCATTTTGGATCTGAGGAGTTGAACCGAGTTTTTAACCATATGTACTAAGCAGAATTATATGCCAAAGCAGTACCCTTGGAGTACCTGAGAGGACTATTTCGAAATGCCGTTGTCTACATACTCGTCGGAACCTCTTCCCAGGTTGTCGGGGAATGCATCATCTTCGCTCGCCTCTCTGATCTGGCTGACGTTCAAATATGATAACATCTAGTCTTTCATGGAAAATGACAGGCCTTTACAGCTTATAAGCATTTAAATATTGTTACATGGGCTGACAATGTAGATAATTTCAAACAGACTATGCCGTCCCGTGTTCGCCTCAACCAATGTCCTCCAAACTCCAAACAGGGCAAGGGTATTGACTCAGAAACCCAGAACACAAAACAAACTATGAAAAGCTGAAAAAGTCCAAAGAGTGATTTCGTTGAGCCTCATCATCATCGTCTGCTCGTGATGACTTGCTCGGGTTCTGCATCAGACCGCTCAAGTCCCCGGGGCTCATCGACCCCATGTCACCATCCATCCAGCTCGTTTCCATACCCGACAGTTTTGTTGCGTCGTTTCCATTCATATTCTTTTCATTGCTTCCCAGTTTTCCACTGTTGTCTTCCTTGATTTGGCCAAATGTCAATCCTCCTGACATGATACCCGTCGAGATGGCCGAGCTCTGGTTTAGGACCGAGCTGGCGCTGAGACCCGCTGTTGTAGTCCAGTCAATAGGAGCATCGAAAGAGCTCGATACCAAGGGATGTTGCATGTTGTCCAGACTCCAAGATTCTGATGTGGGAATGGAGAGATCACTTCTCCCCATCACGCCCCCTGAAGTATCGTTGTTGGCGTCCACGTCGATTGCGCTGTTACCAGAAAAGTCCAGACCCAGCTGCCCCGAGGGATCGGTCATACCCATTGAGAAAAGAAGGTTGTCGAGTTGGGACTGGGTTTGTTGATTGGAGCCGTACGACACCCCTTGTGCCTTGCTTGAATTGGGTGCTGTCATTTGAGACGGGACAGCAAAGAATTGGGGGCGGGGACGAGCAAAATCAGACGCCCGTCTACTGTTTGACGGACGTCTCTTCTTAAACGGTTGGCTGAACTCCGAGTCACCAGCTTCCCGTCGAAGGGGGACCATGGAGGCAGACGAGTCGCTGTTGAAGGAGACTCCGCTTCTTCCACCGCCAGTAACAGAATTCGCACCGTTATGGCTGATGCTGCCGCTGCGAGGTCTCCCTGGCTCGCCCATGCTATTCCTAATTTGCCCCAGGACAGCTTTAAGGAGGTCGTCCATCCTGCTTGCCGGGTGGTATGTGTGGCTCATGTCGCCGACTGCGTCGGATAGAATTTCAAGGTAGCCGACGTAGGTTCGACGATCTGGCTCATTGCGCTGATATGCCAGGGCAGCAATCAAGGCGATGGCGGCAGTACCAGCATGCTGCATACCCGTCACAAAGATCTTGCGTCCATCGAACCTCTGACGGTGTTGCCAGAAGATCCGGGCAACCCGGATCGCCTGCTGAGTGCAGATGCTGCGAGACAACGACGTGCGGCTATCGTGGACGAACCGTTGAGGGTCACCCATACCCAAAGAATGATTGTCTGCCGCTGGTCCCAGATGATGGCCTAAGTTATCAGGGCTGGTGACCCGGTCGCTCTCGGGACTGGGGTGAGAGCCAGTACTCGAACCGTCTCCAGTGATGGAACCATACCTGGCCCAGGGTCGATGAAGCAGGATCATTGTGACGTGGTATTGCTGGTGGAGAAGAAAGAAGCTGTAAGGGGCCGTCTTAATGTTGCTCGGCTTCCACGCTAGGCGTTCAGGTAGCCGTCGGTACCAGTTCTGGAGTTGTCTGTCGAGATTGATAACTTGTAGATAGCGGTTGTCTTCGGCTTCGCTTGCTGCAAACATGTTGTACTGGTCCCCAGCACCATTGGAGCTCGCTACGTCCCCCCGTATCTCTACGATTCGCCCAGCTAGCTCCATTAGCTCAATGAGCTGATCGTAGATCTGCATGGGTAGCTCCCGTTTGGGCAGGTCAAAGCCATTGGATGTAAGCAGAGAAAACCGATTGGACAATAGGTCCACGTCCTGGCTTTTGATAGCTAGAGGCCGTCCGAGAAACAGACCCCAGTATCGATCAAAGATGACACAGGCTTGCATAACCATGTTGCGAATGCGAGTATCCTGCTCAGACATGTTGTGTCTACAGTCGAGATGGAGACCAATATCAAATGCGAGACGGTTTGCCATGCCTGCAACATGTCAGCTTATACACACCCAAATTAAATTTTCAAATAGTGCTCACCCGAATACATCCAACCCGTATTGTCCCTGCCAACACCGCATTCGAGATCACCGAGGAGCAGCAGAGCTTGCACACTTGGGATGCCCCCAGGACGCTCCAATTCAATGTCGAGCATGTATTTGGCCTCTCGGTGGAGCGTGCTTTCTCTCGGAGCCAAGGTGATTTTTCGCATGTCATCTCTGTCCATGTCGGCTGAACGGTAACCCATGGCTAACACAGCAATATGGAGGAAGTGAGAATAGAACTTTGGCGACTGAGACTCACGATCGGCCTCAAAAGCCTCTCGATCAATGATCTGGATGACTGAATTATAGTACTGGAAGAAGCCGTCAAGGAGATAGTCGTGGGTTTCAGCATTTAATGACCGAATGATTCTTTCCGCTCGGCGAACTTGTTCTGGAGGCTCACGAGTATCAAACTGGTGTGAAGACTCGGCATACACATGGCTGTTTGCTGTTGGACCGAAGAAGCGTAACCGTCCAGAGATTTGGTCGAAGGAGAGATTGCCCTTGGTAGATAGAAGCCGGTGAACAATATCCTCTTGCTTGGGATCGAGCATGCGGAATGGGGATTCCTCCTTGGCGAGGGGATGAAGTAGCTGGCTGCCCGATAGATTTCCGTCGCCATGCTCACTGCTCTCTCCTAGTCCAAAGTCCTCGTTCCGGGAATCTGGAGGAGAGGGGACCTCGCACGCTGGAGACACCTTGTCGGACTTTGGTGCCGGATTTGGATTGCTTGGTAATGTTGCTGTGTCGTCGGGTTGCTTGACCTGGGGTTCATGCCTTGTCTTGGGAGGATGAGCGGCAGGGGGTGGCACAACGCCCTTTTCTAAGAGCAGGCCTTCTAGCATAGAGATTCTGTCTGATAGAGAGGACATGTAGGCCTTGGAAATGGGCCTATGGAGGGGCAAGGTTAGCCAATGCACACCTAGGCCTGAATACAACTGGGTTGAACAAGGAGCATACCGTCGTCGCTCATCATCATTCTTGATGATACACTCGGCCCCCGACCTCTGACAGGCCGTGCATGTGGCCTGATTCTTGGGCACTACACAGCGAATTCTCCGGTCGCGACATGAGGCACAGGCAACGGACGCGCGGTGGCGGACTTGTTGCTTTGTTGCTTGACGGGCACTGTGGTTCTTTGGAGAGGCATTCTCTTGAGCGGCGACGTCCCCACCATCTACGCTGGGAGCATCTTTGGAGTCGACAGAAGGGGCCATGACGAGGCGCGGTTTAGACAGACAGACTGGGGCCGGGTGGATAATGGTTCGGGCAGCCTGGTACACGGATGGGTCTCTCTAAGACTTTCACAATCTTGACGCGGCGAACACCCCGTGGGCGGTTGGTTTGGTTGTCGAGGAGAAGTTTTAGTTTTGCGTTCCGACGAGCGGAGAACCGAACAAGAAAGAGCTATGGTGGGCATCTGGAGCTTGGGCCCTCCCCACGGGTACTAGACACTAGGCCAGTACGGGGGGGTGTGGTGGAGCTCTGGGAACTGTCGGGATTCCGGGGAAAGGTGCACGACGAGCGCATCGCCTGCAATAGTCGCAGCAGCCTTTGCCCTTTGGAGCGTGCTATCCATGTCACGAACCCAAGTGTTGGAAGCGAGACCGACCGGCTGCTGCTAGCGCCTTGAACTGACAACCATGGACGGGGGGAGACGGCGTCTGGCTTGGCCAACATCGCGGAGTTGTGGCAAACACGAAGAGCCAAGCCACCCACACACATGAATCATTGTGTCTCGAGAGCACACTCAGCGCAAGGCAGATCCTGCTTGGATTACGTCCTGGTGTTGATCGGAGACGAATACGCTCTTGATAGGGTCACGTCGGCGCTGAAGTGACGCCTTATCGCAGACAATCAAGGCGCGAGAACCTGTTGATCTCGCTTGTCCATCAGTCGGCAAGTATTCGGTTTTCCCCGACCCCCTCACCCAGGACGCTAGTTGGTTAGCAGGGTGTTGACATGCAAGCTAGTTCCTCAGGGTTCCGGGGAACATGGACAGGAGCCGGGGCTAAGCAGGCAATGCTGGACAGTGTAGGGCTGCCTGCCTGCCGGCATGGCCACCTGGTCGCTCTCAACTTGCCGTCACCCTCCCAAGGCTGGCAGATTGTCCCGGAGGATTCTCTGATGCCGCAGTTTGCCCCGGCAATTCGACAGGCGGGTGATGCGGGGGTCAATCAGGGAACAATCAGGACTCGAAGTGTCAAAAGGAGAAATCCGAATGTCTACAGTGGATCGGGCGGGAAGCGGCCAATAGAAACGCCGCCTTTGTTCCCCGCACCTGGGAATGATTCAGCACCCCCAAGCGGCTGCCCGCCGGGAACAAGGACTGACTCGCCCCAAAGATTAACCTGCATTCGCCCGCGTCGGGAAATGGTGATGGCTCGCTCGCAAGGGTCCCCCTTCTCTGCTCGCACCAAAGAAAGACCGAGCCTAAGGCTACCTAGCCAGACGCTATCGTCTTCAAAGCGGACGCGTCGCCGCCGTTTTATCATTGGCTCTGCGTTCCAAAAGGCGCGGGCGCTGGGGGCACTGGCATCAGCAAAAAGTGGCTCTGAAAAAGGAGGCGCCCGCGCTGAATAAATCTTGATTTCTAAACCCCCTGATGATCCCCTCAATCTCTCGTTATCACAGGCAGGCACCAAAAGATAATGATCATGAGCTCATTGCATGCTGTGCAACCGTCCTTCACGCAAGACATGCGTCTTCCCGTGCATTCGAAACCCTCCTTTTCATGCCCCGCCCCCAACGCGTGCGTGGGCGATCAGATGTCGGTACCCATCTCGGCAACTCTACGCGCCCATCCATCTCGTCCCTCTTCCAGCCTCGAATTACGCCACGCTCCAGTCGTAGTCTGCCGATCTCACATACGTACTCAAGCCCATGATGTCCTTTGTGACGTTCGCCTTAATGTCGCCGTTGCCGATGAATGCGAACCGGTTCTTGTATCGATAGTTGATCTCGTAGTCTTCGAACCGGGGGTCCTTGATTGTTTTGAGGAAGTGGATAGTCTGTCGCGCGGTGGATCAGCCAACGTTCGATAATCGCGTCAGGCTCGTCTCGAACCTAGCCCCCTCCCAGATAACGCCGAGGCTTATGGAATTAATTGACTTACCGATCCAGGCCACAGATAGATCCGGCCTTCTTGTTTCCCGTCCTTGAACCAGCTACGGCATTCTTCCTTGAATACCGTGTTGCGGTGAAACTGATCAAAGTGAGCGTAAATGTCGTCCAACGCGTCTTGCTTTACACTGATGGACCGGATGTTCTCGTGCTGAATCTTGGCCATCATCTTGACAGCATACTCGATAGTCGTCTCGATCGATGGCAGCAGTGTTCCTGACGACCAAGTTGCACCTGGTCCCACGATGGTGTAGTAGTTGGGAAACCTAGGCGCAGAAACGCCCATGTAGAGATTCACCTGGCCCTCATCCCCCCAATCCTCATCAAGAGTCTTTCCTTGGCCGTTGATGATCTTGAAAGCCGGCCTGAAGGCGACTCTGAAGCCAGTTGCTGTCACGATAATATCAAACTTGTGTGTTGTCCCGTCCTTGGTGAGAATACCCTCAGGCACGATCCTGTCGATGTTCTCGAAAACAGGCTCAACGTTGGGCGCAACAAGAGCTTCTAGATAGCCATCACCTGGCGAAATTCGTCGGCAGCCGGGTGACCACTTTGGGATGATGAAATCCTTGAGCTTTTCGTTTCCGGGTCCAATGCGGCGGTTCATTTCTTCTGTGATTGTCTTGCGGAACATATTTGATGTGGCGGATCCGGATCTGAACATGTCAAAGAGCTGGTTGATCTCTGCTTCAATCCTCTTTCGAAACATAAGGTGATAATCGGGGTCGTCTCGGAACCTCTGCTTGTCTTCTTCTGAAAACTTGTACTGTCTCTTGCCGGGCTGGTCTCCCCCCTCTTGCCCTTTGCGAAGCTCATTCTCCAACACGCCGCCACCGAACGGAGGTGAGATCCACGTTGACGAACGGATAAAGACCTTCATGTCTTTGACGACGGGCTGCAGTGCAGGTACGATTTGGACACTAGAACTGCCGTTGCCGATAACAGCGATCGATTTGCCCTTGAAGTCAACAGAGTCGTTCCAATTGGCCGAGTGTAGGATATCACCCTTGAAATCGTGGAGGCCATCGATGTCGGGCCACTTCCAGCTATTCAAGATGCCCGTACCGTTGACAAGAACATGGCACCAGTCGTGCCAAGCCCCCTTGGTGACTTGGTCTTCTAGGGTTAGGTTCCAGATACCTTTCTCTTCATCCCATCGCGACTCGATGACCTTTGTGTTTAACTTCATGTATTTCTTGGATCCGTGTCGTTCGGCAAAGTCCTCAAAGTATCGCTGGATCTCATCGCCGTAGGCGAAGTAGTACGACCAGTCAGGCTTCGGATCCCAGGAGAACGAGTAGAGGGGCGACGGAATCTACCATGGGTAGGATAAGTCAGCCAGACAGCCAACGATGGCTCTTGGGCACCTGAACTCACGTCACATGCGACTCCTGGATATGTGTTCTCATACCAGGTGCCCCCAAAATGAGGGTTCTTGTCAAACAAGGTGAGGTCGAACGAGTCCTTCTCAAGCATCTTGTTCATCTTGTACGCCAGGCAGAGCCCAGAAGCGCCGGCACCGATACATGCCACCCGTATCTTGGTGGGCTTCGAGTGATATTGGTCGAGGACTCGGTAAGCGGTGTTCTCAGGGACCACTGGGGGGTAGGAGAACTGGATGGCTGGGCTGGCTGTCTCGTGATGAGTAGCGTGGCCGTTGGTAACAATCTTCTTGGGTTCTGTCGTGCTTGGCGCCGAGGCCATGTCTGTGGAAGCGTGAGGCGCCATCTTGATCACAGCTTCTCTGGCGACCTAGTTGACGGATGAAGAGGAGGGTCGAGGATGGAGTGTAGTAGTGAACGTGCACACACTTTCACGGGCAGCCAGTACATATAATAGGAACGGTCGAAGAATGGCAGACGGGCCCTCCCGACCGTCGACGAATCGATAGCCTGATGAATGACATGTTGCAGCCCTAGAAGGACGCCAGCCTGACTACCTAGGGACATAGGTAGATAGGAGGCTGGGGCTCCTGGAGCAACAAAGCATGTTGGTACCCGAGAGAGAACAGGCTGAGAGACGTCTCGGGCACGCTCAGGCAGGCTGTCGGTGGCAATGAGTCCGGGATACCATTTCCTGACCGTTCTTTCCTACTTTCGGTCTGCGATGATTCAGCGTGCGACGCATATGGGCCTTGGCCCGCGGGGTTCGCCTTTGGTGTGGTGTGCGGATATGGTTTTCCCAGACTGATTCATTTCGGCCCACGACGGGACTTGAATACTAGTGGACGGGAAAGACGTAACCGGCGCGAACGTTTTACCGAGAACATAGTGCATTTATCTCAATAGCTTTATTAAAATATGCTTAGTGTCTGGGAGTAGCTAACTATTGGCTATTATTTTCGTATATAGTTCCTTATTAGGCTAACTTATAACTTAAAGTAAAAGGTATTTATAAGGTAAAAACAGTAATAGTTATAACTTGATTTTTTTTTTTTTTTTAACAAAGTTAAGTAATACTAAAATTACCGACTTAGTTATTATTACAAGGCTGACAGCGATAGGCGTATCTAGACAGGAGCAAGAGTTACGTAGTAGATACTTGTTAGTTCTTCTATCCTTGACGTCAACAGTCTTATGTGTCTCCCTCTCCGTAAGTGGTATTCTCGATTTGCATTCGAGGCAATGCCAAATGGTGCACAATATTATGCGAGCAGCATGCTAGGCACCGGGATGTAGTTCTCGACACTTCGCGCATCGTCGAGGTGGTGGTCTAAAAAGAAAGTATACTCCTCGAGAGTGAAGCACCGCGCAAGGCATCAAGGGGAGAGTGAGGAGCGCTAAGAACGCACGCCGTCCAGTGACCAGCACCACCTGCGCATTGTTGACAAGGGGTAGCAGCAACAAATCCACAGGCCTGGATCAAACCAGCTTTGAGATTAGTAGCCGAGGAGGTGGGGTCTACGTGGAGCGCCCTCGCTCCATTTCGCTCTTCCAGACGATTATGGCATTAAATTTCCATTTCCAAGTATTGAGAGAGGGAAGGCTTAGTGGGTGACGGTGGCATTAGAATAAGCGTTTCGTATGGCGGCGTATTTCGTGGAGTCGATGTATTATCTCCTCCTTATTAGATTGCTGCATCTTGAGCACAAATCAAGCATCAGCATAGATTTCTGGTGGTTGGGCTTGCTTGGAAATAAAAAAGGCCCCTAATAGTTGGTAGATTTGATGTTTTTGGTTGTTTGTTCCCAAGTTTATATGAAGGGTCATTGGGTTTTACCAAGGGGTGAGGGCAGCACGAGAACGGTAGCCCTAGAGCATTTGTAACTTGCACGATAGAACGTGGTGCTCGAATAGAATGCATTGAACGATTAACCAAAGGCCTGATTTAAATGGCGAGACCTAACCCTACAAGTGACCTGGATATCTGGAGACCTGGACCAAATGCTACTTGCCTGCAATCAAACTCATGGACAATAGAAACAAAGGCTCACAGTGATGACATCTGTCAACCTGCATGGCTATTTCATTGCCGCGACAACGAAGACGCAAACACCTATAGTATAACGGCCCGCACTGGCCCAGGCATCTGTTGAGCAAGGCCTGCATACCCTGACTTAAAAATTCTCTTCACCTTTCGGATTTCTTCCTGCATCTTGTCAACCTCACAGACAGGGTGATTACCGAGTGATAGCTTCGCAACACATCACCTCTCCAAGGTATTTGAATAATACCCATCTGCATTAACTTACCTGACCTCCAAGTGTAGATGTCCCAGCCTCCTTTCTCCGGACACCCTAGTGGTGATAACGGGAACCAGGGATTCTCCCCGGCACCGGGAGACATCGAGAACCCACGGGACCCAGCTCTCCTGGGGATTGCCAGAAGCTACTCTGAGCTCAGCGCTGCCGAGCGCCGAATCATCGCTGATATTGTCGAAACCTTCATTAGAGAGAAGCAACCGACCAATACCTTGGAATATATCGCTGCAATCAAGGTCCGGACTGAAATCCTCTCCCGTACCCGCATTCATAAGATGCTGCGTTCCAAGCTCTTTGACAACTGGAACACTCGTAAGACCATCCTCTCATCCAACTTCAGGATGAACAGAGGCAACCTCAGGGAGAGCTCGCCTCAAATTAGTATCATCGGGCAGCACTGCAGGGACCCCCAGATACGAGGTGACAGAGCCTATCTTAGCGTCATCCTTACTATTCCCGCGCTGGGTTACAGCAAAATCAAGTTCCAGTGGAAGCTCCGGAACGGCCTCTTTGTTTCGCACGAATATGTCGACCTGCAGTATGGACTCTCGCAGGAAGACGCCAAACAGCGGGCTATCACCGCATACGACGAACATGAGGTCAAGCGAGTCAGCGACTACCACGACGGCGTTATAGTCCAACTGGCTCGTCAGAAGCTTCTGGAATTTCGAGGTTTGCAGCCCCAATGGGTACCTGGCCCTCCCAACTTTGGCGAAGTTATCCGCTTGGACTTGGCTGAAGACGTTGCCGATTTGCTCCGCGCAGTATGAGCATTGGGTGGTTGGAGTCGGGGATCTCGCTGTGATGTGACGGACCATCAACTGCTGAAGCGACAGTGTGGAAGGCTTGAGTTCAGTTGTTACGCTATGGCCCATGGCGGATTTGATGGCAAACTATATCGGAGGGACTTGCCAGCTTGGTTTCGTTGGGCTCTTATGTGCTTGGGAAACTCTGGACCTAGGCAGTCACAGCGTTAGACGAATTGAAACGTATAGGTGGTTCTCTTGTCATCACAGTGTCTCGTGTTCATTCTGACGCTCCCCCAATGCCAAAATCACTCCTTGTGACGTTGTTTATGTGTGGCTTTTGGTTGTGACTACTTACTCCCTGGCGGCAATCCATGGGTTGTTGTGGAAGAGTCCTAATATTTATTACTTCGCTGGGTGTGCTGACGGGCTATGAATTAACCAGAATCAAATGCTTTGGCTATTAGACTATCTCTACTGGAACATACACAACATTGAAAAAGGAAGCCACGTTTCTACAATGTATCCTCTGGGGTCATACGGTTCTTTTCTCCGCTTTGCTCAAGGAAGTGCTTCGCTTTTCGGTTATACTCCTGATGTCTGTCGATGGCCTCTTGTCCTTTCTTCATCTCCTCCCGTCCAACTTGATGCTTGTGTGCTGCATCTTCAAAGAGTTAGCGAATGTGCAAAGGCTGATTGGGTAGAAAGCTCACCTGGTCCATCTGCGACACGAACAAAACGCGCGTATGTCCAAAGCTGGGGCAGCGGGGTGTGTTGTGTCAACCCTTGGCCTCCCCAGATTTGCATGGCCTCATCAACAATCTCTGCCACCTTGACAGGAACGAGAAGTTTGCACCTGGCAATGGCCCTTCTTCCTTCTGTGTTGCCCACTTTGTCGAGAGTGTCTGACGCACTGCACACAACGAGCCGTAAAGCGTCAATGTCAAGACGCATCTGTGCAATCCGCTCGATGTTTGAGTCAAACTCTCCAATAAACTTGCCTCGGGGCTTCTTCTTGGGATCGTTGCATCGGACCAGGGCTAGTTCGTAGGCTCGCTCAGCCTGACCAATCAGCCTAAAATTGTGTGAGCAGCAATTCCAGATAGGTTGGCTGTAATTGCTTACCGCATGCAATGATGGATTCTTCCACCGCCCAGTCTTCCTTGGGCAATCATGAATGCCTTGCCGGGTGCCACAATGACGTTCTCAGCCGGAACCCGACAATTTTCGTACACGTATTCACCGTGGCCTTCAGGTGCCCAGTCATAACCCATAATGGACAAATTCCGCACCTGGGTGATGCCTGGAGTATCGCAAGGAACAATCAACATGGTGTGCCTGTTCCACTTGTTGGGATCCTCAGGGTTACTCAGACCCATCAAGATGTAGAAGGAAAGGTCTTTGTTCCAGAGACAGTTTGCGTAAAGTTTCCTGCCGTTGATGACATATTCATCACCTTCGCGGGTCATTTGGATCCCGATGTTGGTTGCATCCGAGGAAGCCACATCGGGCTCTGTCATGCTGTAGGCGGATGATGCGGTACCGTCCATCAGAGACTTGAGCCACTTTTCCTTTTGGGCATCATTGCAGAACTTGGCAAGCAGTTCAATGTTTCCTGTCTCAGGAGCGTGGCAGTTCATTGTCTAAGAGCGTCAGTCCCGGTCTGTCTCTGTGTCTCGCTGCCGACTCACCTGTGCAGCCCAGTAGCACCGGCCCATGATTTCGGCGCAGCAGGAATATTCGAGGTTTGTCAAGCCGGGGCTCTCCTTGAAGTGATTGGGCAAGAAGAGGTTGAAGAGACCAAGGGCCTTGGCTCGAGAGCGTAGCTCGTGCATCAGCGGAGGAGTTGTCCACCTCTTTGCCTCCAGCTGTGCAGCCATGACGGGCTCCCGCGGAATGCACTCATTTTCGACCCAATCGTACACGGCCTGGATCTTTTCGATGGCGATCGGACGAAGTTTGTCCTTGACCCATTGGGGGAGATGGCTAAAGGCGGGACCGTCGAGAGCCGTGTTGTTTGGGGCCGAAATTGGAGACATGGTGGGAGGCTTTGTTTGTGTGTCGACCGTCGCAAACGATGCCTTCACAAATGATTGACAAAAGGCTGGCGGTGGGTAGCCACAGGTCTGGATACGACAATAATTAAGAAGTCGTATCTTGGTTGCTAGGGATCAACCTTTTAGTGGCCTGCAATGGATGGTTGACGTGCCCCGGGCCGCCAGTAGTATCGCCGAGGTCTGGGTGTGGTGCCCCTCTGAGAGGACCAGGGAGCTGGCCCGGGAAGTGGTTAGCCGTGGCAATAACTGCCTGATTCCGGGGTAATTCGAGCATCTCCACCACCTCATTAAAAACATTGATTAGAGCAACAAGAAAAAAGTGATTTCATTGGTAACGATCACGGTGAGCCTCTAAGGTCTTTGAGCGTACGACTGCATTATTCAATGTGCACAAATTGAAGTATATCTAGAAAATAAATACTGTTCGTATGTACTAGCCAAAATCCACCCACTATTCTCCAGGTTACGGAATAATCTTGGCCGTTCGGAACCGATCAAAGGCCAAATACCATGCTTGCTTCGTATCAACCTCTTCAGTCGCCTCTCCCCACATGTCGTGAGTCTTGGACATGTCCAGGTTCCGATCAAAGTCGAACGCGTTCATGATGAACATTGGGAATCCCCCGTAGCTTCTCCCATTTCCAACTCGACCGGTGACAAGACCATACTTGTTCTCCATCTCCTTCCACTTCTCGCCATGTTCAGTGAGATACTGTGTGGGTTCAGGCGCAGAATCATCGGCCGCGGGCCCGACGCCCTTCAAGTCAAAGTACTGGCAAATAATAGGCCATTTCTTGCTCCAGGTTGAGGGTTGAGAGTTGTCAGCAGCATTGAAACGCTGCCCAGCTGATTTTTCAGGATGCAAGGACGCGTATATGGCTGTCTTGGCGACAATATCTTGACTGCTATCATTGCAGAGATTCCTCCACGACCGTTCGTTCCCTGGGAATTGCACTTCGCTGCCCTTGCCATTGATCTCTGCGTAAAGGGAGAGATATAGGGCGAGTGCTTGGGCAAGACAGTAGATGTTGTTATTGGGGACGAAGCCAATAATTACATCTGGGATTACATCGCACCATGTCCACGCCTTGCCTTTTGACAAAGTTGCCAGTTCGTCACACTGGTTGTAGTAGAACATTTGAGATGCATACGGTTCGGGAATCCTGGGCAAGCTCTCTTTCAACGGAAGGTCATTTTTGAATGGGAACTTGTCGATGAGATGAACGCCATAAGCTTTGGTGCCAGTCGGAAGAACAACGAACGACAGATTAGGGGCCACTTGCTCAATAGCACTGATGGCCCGCGATAACAAGTCGACGTTGATGGAGATTTCTTTGGCAGGATCCGCGTCCATTATGTATGCTGATAGGGTCAATATCTGGGTTGATTACTCAAAACGATGAGGAAAGACTTACCAAAGAAGTAGACATGAGTTACTTTAGCTATGTGCTTGACGTTCGACTTCAGTTCATCGGCCAACCCAGGGACTCCCTTCGGAGTAAGGATGTCGATGCCGCTGACAACCTGAAGCTTGTCGGACGCAGGCCATTGTGCAGCCTCAGGTGAAAGCGGCCTATTCGTCAAAGCAGTGACAGATTCAAAAGCATCAGGTGTTGGATATCCATTCAAGATGAGATTCGTGATGGCCCACCCTGTAATTCCACTGGCACCTATCGACGAGGTCAGAAGGGTTCACCTGTCGTTCATACCGGGAACTCTTTACCAAACACTAGTGCATGATTAGGAGCCATGGTATTAATTGTGTCTGCTTGTGAGTCAAGGTGAGGATCAATATTTGGGTGGCACCAGGTACAAAGGGCGAGACGAAACGTCAAGAGATAACCACAATGGTCAAGGCTGCGTTGGACTTGCACACAAACAGGCAACAGCTATACTCAAGTAGCTAGCAACATCCACGTTGAGCCTACACGTACCCTGGTCCGCTAGAATGCTCCCCAGGCTTGGCGTGTTCAATGTCGGAAATCGTCATGCAGAGCGGCTAAAAGGTGAGGGGGCCAAGATTTGCCGCGGGAGGTAGTCTAGTTTACAGACGCCACCATCTACACAGCTAACCCTCCTGGAACACCAAGACGGTTGACTCATGTATCGCTTCCTGATCCTTGAATCTGGCGCATTTCCGAGTCATGAGATATGATACACCTGATACCTGGTGGTGGGGTTTCTTTCATGCAACTCCGCCTCGACACGAGCAACGGATCTCATTAACCTGCGGAGTATGTTACCCCGCTGTTTGAGGACCCCGGCCGTGTTGCCCACGGCATCCGAGGGGATAAATATGATGGCAAACGAAACACGTGAGGTTGGTCGTGGTCGGGCAATATCGATGTTTGCACAATAAACCTCGTTCTCTGATTCCATCTTCAACATAACAGCAAGATCTGACATCACCACAAATAAACCATGACTTCGTTAGGTCCCTCATTGCAAAAGAAAGAAGGCTTTCAAGCCCCGAAGATCCCTCATTCTAGGGACAACCTACCGAAGCTATTATTCATTAATAACGAGGTACGACTGATAACTTGAATGCAGGCTACCACAAGCTTGATCCTGACAGCGATTGAATTCTGACCAATTTTCAGTACGTCGAGTCAAGAAACAAGAAGAAGCTCGAGGTACGCAACCCTCGAGATGATAGCCTAGTGGCAGACGATGTTGCATTGGCTGGCCAGGAGGATGTCGATATCGCCGTCGATGCAGCAGCAGAGGCCTTCAAGACGTGGCGCAAATCGTCAGCCAAGACTCGACGTGATTGCTTGCTGAAACTGGCCGACTTGATTGAAGCCAATGGCGACACCTTCGCTGAGCTAACGCGTATCACTCTGGGGGCTCCTTTCACTTCATTCGGGTCTTTCGAGGTTAATCTGGCAGCTGAAGGCCTGCGCTACTTTGCTGGTTACGTTGACAAGTTTGCTGGCGAATCGTTTCCACAGGAAGACGGCTTCTTAAAGATTGTACGAAATGAGCCATTGGGCCCAGTGGCTTCCGTGATTCCATGGAACGGTCCATTGGGAAATATTGGTGAGTGAAAACCTACTAAACACCATGGCAGATGCTGACCAGTCGCAGGCATGAAGGCAGGACCTGCACTGGCAACCGGCAACACATTCATCCTAAAGCCCTCTGAAAAGACGCCGTTCGCCGCGTTGGCTCTTGGAACCTTGATCAAGGAAGCAGGCTTCCCACCTGGTGTTTTCCAGATTCTCTCGGGTGATGGCAGCACTGGCGCTTTGTTTGCCAGCCACATGAAGATCAATAAGATTAGCTTCACTGGCTCGACAAATACAGGCCGAAAAATCCAAGAGATGTCAGCAAAAAGCAACCTCAAGAGGGTGACTCTGGAGCTTGGCGGCAAGAGCCCTGCTGTTGTGTTTGACGACTGTGACTTTGAGAATGCCGTGGCTTGGTGCGCCAACGCAATCACTGCCAACACAGGCCAGGTCTGCTTTGCGGCTAGTCGGGTATACGTGCAAGAAGGTATCTATGACAAGTTTGTGCAAGCTTATAAGGCGGCGATGGAGGAGAAAGCCAAAGGTGCTGGAGATCCAGATGATCTAAAGACTACCTTTGGGCCGCTCGTCGACAAGGCACAGTACGACCGGGTGAAGGGGTTCATTGAGCGTGGACGGAGCCAAGGGAACTTGATCACTGGAGGAGGTCAAATTGGGGACAAGGTGAGATCGCACTCGAGCCTCCCTAATTAAACACAGGAGAAACCAACTGACTGTAAACTAGGGTTTCTTCATTCAGCCCACTATCTTCGAGGGCGTGGCAGAAGACGCTGAGATCTGCCGAAGCGAGATCTTTGGCCCGGTAGCAGTCCTCAACAAGTTCAAGACCGAGGAGGAAATCATCGCTAAAGCTAATAATTCAGAGTTTGGCTTGATGGCGGGCGTGTTTACACAGGACATCAACAAGGCTTTGCGGGTGGCTTCTGACTTTGAGTCTGGCATGGTAGGTGTCAATTGCGTGAGTTTGTGCTTCCTCAACGCGCCGTTCGGTGGAGTAAAATCTTCTGGTCTGGGCAGAGAGAATGGAATCGAAGCTATGAGGGCATACACAGAGAGGAAGACTGTCATGATTAACATGGCGAAGCTTTGATGAGATGCAGTGTATTCTAAGAACACCACCACTATGCCGCTTCTTCTCGACTGAGGGCAAATAACATAGAGAGGAGTTGCTCCAGGTGAAAGACGCAGGCTTGTGATCAACCGAGGCATCTCACCTCATTTCCGGATTACATGCCAGTGCCCCAAGCATGCTTGCACTTACCTTTCTAGACCCAATGAATGCTTATACCCCCGGTAATTTCCCTACAAGACGTATTGATGGATCTACGGGCCCATTGTCTGCCGCCCTCCTGACTGGTATCCAGTATCAATGACCATACTGATGGCCAACATGCGGAGATTGCGGACTTCACCTTACCCCATACTACTTGCAGGAGTGCCTCAACGATTGGGTTGATATATATGGTACCTAAGGCTCAGGTACCGTGAATTAGCACAAGGAAACGATTCTCCATTCAAATGCCCCTCTGCTGTCTCCGCATGGGATATTGATATCCGGTCCTGAGTCATGGGGTGCTAGAGCTGAGCGGCCTCTTGATTCGTGACTCGCCAAAAGCCACCCGATGCTGCGTCTCCCGGTGTGGAGGCAACCAACATGTAGGTATGCGCATACGGAATGTGTTTCTTGGCTTTTGTGGAGGATCTCATGATCCGGTGCCTCGGCAGACGAATGGGTTATTGTACAAAGAAACATGTAACTAAGCCACACAGCTTGTCTCACGTATCAGCATGTATAGAGGACGGTCTGCCACCCATGAAAATAGGCCAGCCCAGTTAAGCCCAGTCCCCTCAAGAATCTATCATGGCTGTTCCCGAAAAGATTCCCTCTCAAATGAAGGCCGGACAATGGGATGTCGTCCAGAAGAAGGTCGTCATCAATGACGTCCCTGTCCCGACCCCTGGGCCGAACGAGTTTCTCGTCAAGATGAAGTCAGCCTCCTTGTGCCACAGTGATATTATGGCCATCAGAGACAACAAGGAGACTGTCACGCTCGGTCACGAAGGACTCGGACATGTTGTATCCATGCACCCTTCAGCTGAAGGTCAGGGTTTCCAGGTCGGAGATGCCGTTGGCTTTCTCTATATCCTGGGATGCTGCTTTTCTTGCAACGGCTGCATGATCCACAATCTCTTTTGCGAAACTGGCAAGCAGAAGCTACAGGGGTTCACGACCGACGGATTCTTCTCTGAGTACGCTGTTGTTGATTATCACAACGCAGTCAAGTTGAATGAAGACAAATGGAACCTTGACACAGGTTGCGCCATCTTCTGCGCTGGCATCACTGCCTTTCATTCCATCGACAGCTGTGAACTGTCTCCTGGTGACTGGTTCGGAGTCATCGGCTGTGGTGGGCTGGGTCAGATCGCCACACAATATGCCAAAGCCATGGGGTTAAAGGTGGTCGGGGTCGACATCCAAGACGAGAATCTCGAAGAAACTCGCAAGCAAGGCGCCGATGCCGTTTTTAATTCAAAAGACCCAGGCTATGCTGAGAAAATTAAGAAGCTCACAGGTGGAGGCTGCCAAGCTATTGCCGTCTATACGAACTCCCACCGGGCTTATCAAGGAGCACCATCCATCATTGCACTGGGAGGAACACTGATGGTTATTGGAATTCCATCTGAACCAATGAGCTTTAGCTATATGGACATTGTCATGGGCCGATTCAAGATCAAGTCTGATAATACGAGCATCCCTCAGAGGATGGGAAAGGCAATCGCTTTCACCGAGAAGCATGGGATTTCGCCTGTAGTAGAGGTGCGAGGCGGGCTGGAAGCACTCCCTGGGATGGTGAAGGACATGGAGGAAGGCAAGATAAAGGGCCGAACAGGTGTGGTGTTTTCGTGAGATTTGTACTATAGTAATTCTCTATGCAAATTAGGTTTTTTGAGAAGTTTGAGAACTAAGGAGAGGAATTCACATCGTGATTGACTTGAAATAACTGGGCCAGCAGTTAAATACAAGGATTAATATGCTGTTTTCACACTGCTTATACGAACTTCGACTGTATGATTAAATCTATAACCTAGCTACGCCTACGTTACCAAAGCCGCGCTCATCATACCATGAGCACCGATGATGTTTTGATCCAGTTCATTTGCGCAAGCCATCAGGATTCCCAGCTTTCCTTAAGTGGTTACCCTTTACAGTCTGGACATACGCCCAGCTGACAAACGCGCCGCACCATCGATCGCAATATCAACTCCATTTCTGTTTAAGGTTAGCGATGTTTCTGGTGAGAATAGGAGCAGACAACTTACACGTAACCAGCTGCTCGGGAGCACAGAAACACAGCGACTCCGGCAATATCTTCAGGTTTTCCAAGACGACCCATAGGGTTGTCTTTGCTCAATTCTTCGATGCCACCCAAATTGTTGATGAGCCCCTGCGCTAACTTGGAAGGGAAGAATCCTGGTGCAATTGTGTTTGTGGTGATGTTTTTCGGGCCAAGTTCCACTGCCAAATTCCTTGCCAGGTGCTGGATAGGTTAGCAGTCATTCAAGATTAAAAGCCAAGTCACTAACATTTGCGGCAGCCTTGGAGGTCGAATACATGATGGTCCCATGTTCACCAACATGTGGAACATTGTTACCTGCTGTTGAGCTGATGACGAGAACGCGTGAAGGGTCTTCTTTGGATGCAGCTTTCTCCAATAAGGGGAGTGATCTGAATTTTTAATGTTAGAACGGAAGAATCCAAGAACTGCGAGGCACTCACTTTTGCACGAGTTCGAACACGCCACGAACGTTGAGATCCAAAATCTTGATGGAGCTACTCGGAGGCGCGTCTTCAAACCGGGAACCCCAGGCGGCACCAGCATTACAAACTAGAATATCAAGACCACGGTTGTCCAACTGTTGTTTAACCTCGCTTACTAGTCGTGTAATATCATCGGAGCTGGCGACATTTGCGGCAAGGCCCACGGCTTTTCCCTTGATCCCGGGTAGGTTATTCAGTTTTCCCACAGCTTGGTCGATGCCCTGTTCTCCCTCACGTTTCCTGGCTGTGATGATCACCAAAGAGCAGCCTGACCGCAAAAAGGCCGTGGCCATATGCAGACCAAGCCCTCTTGACCCACCAGTGACAAGAGCGGTTTTGCCTTGGAGGGAAAAGATTGTATCGAAATCTGTAAATTGTGACATTGCGGCGGGTTGAATTGGAGGAGTCGGGGCCAAGAGCGAACAAGAAACACAATACAGCCTACAATAACATAGTTAGCTCTGCTTTCGCATTTCCCATTTCGTCTCAGCTTGACGGTGCATCCGGGTCAAATTAGCATTATCTAGCCGTGGCTAGACTTGCTCCGGGCTTATCGAGCCGGGGAATCTTGCGGGGAAAAGTGTGGAGGCCCCCTGCTACCCCGCGGGAACTGCTCTGGAAATGAATGGCCGCTAAACTCAGACGCGCGAATGGGAAGACACCCGGGGCTGAGCTTGCCGAATAGGCCGTTTCCATGGCTGTCTGTTCCCTGCAAAATGCTACCGACCGGTGGTGGGAGGCCTCGGCCCGTGGCAGCAGCCCAATAGCATCAGCCCGTCAGCAAGCCAAGAGCTAAAGCCTCACTCAACTTCGAGCTCGGGCACATATTTTGTGTTGCAATTCATCACTCGATACTCTGGGATACGTTACTTAGTACCTAGTCTCCAACTGTCCGTCTCAAGCCCCGACACTTGTGGCGCATCCCATCCCCCTAGTCGCGACAACCTCCCCAATACTGTCACTATGCCGGTTTCATCGCCATACCCGGTCCTCGATATCCCCCAGAAAAACGTTCTCAGCTACCTGTTTGGAGATGGCGACGTATCAGAAGAACCGCTATGGATTGATAGTAAGGATCCGGACAACAACCTCTCCCCCAAGCAGCTTGTTGGATGGGTGAAGCGACTGGGCTACGGCCTTGAGCGCTTGGGAGTAAAACGGGGCGAGGTGGTGCTGATCTGCACACCAAACTCGATTTTTATCCCCGTCGCATTTTTGGGCATTGTCGGGGCAGGTTTCATCTTTAGTGGTGTAAACCCAGTATACACGTCTACTGGTATGTGAATTGTTAAGTTGCCTCAGTGAACCAAACTAACAAAATTGTAGAGATGGCCCACCAGTTGACAAACACAATGGCCAAGGCGGTGTTAGTTCATCCCAAGATGCTCGACACTATGCTAGAAGCTGCAGCTAAAGCTGGATTGTCAAAAGACCACATCTTTCAGTTCGCCGACGCTGAATGTCAGCCAAAGCAAGGTGTTCAAGATTGGAGGGTCATGCTTGGCTCCCCAGACCAAGGAGCTGCTTGGCGATGGCCCGATCTTAACCCTCAAGAGGCTGCGGAGACTATCGCGACCATCAACTATAGCTCGGGAACTACCGGTCTTCCGAAGGGAGTATGCGTATCTCACTATAACCTTATTGCCAACGTTGAGCAAACCGTCTTCATGCGCTACACCCACAAGCCTTTCTCGTTTGAATCCAGACCACAGGAGCGATGGATTGGAGCTTTGCCCCTGAGCCACGCCTATGGACAGATGTACACCATCCTGATGGCAGTGAGGCTTCGTGTTCCAATCTACATCATGACCGAATTTCGCTACGAAGAATTCTTGTCAGTCATCGGAAGGTATCGCATCACGAGTCTTCAAGTAGCACCTCCTATTCTGGTTATGCTATCGAAGCGACCCGAGACAGCTAGATACGACATTTCGAGTGTGAAGGATATCTTGTGCGGAGCAGCTCCCTTATCCAGAGAGCTCCAGAACGAGTGCCAGAGGAGATTCAATGTACAAATCAATCAAGGCTGGGGGATGACTGAAGTCACTTGTGGCGCACTTCACGTTCCAGGAGGTATCAAGGATGACAGTGGATCAGTTGGAAAGCTTGATCCCAATTGTGAATGCAAGCTTGTTGATGAGGAGGGTCACGAGGTCGGAGTTGGGAAGCCAGGCGAGATCCTCATCAGGGGCCCCAATATTTGCCTTGGGTACTGGAGAAACGAGGCAGCCACAAGAGACGTTTTTGACAGTGATGGATATCTCAGAACTGGTGATATCGCAGTTCGAGACGATAAGGACTTCTTCTGGATTGTGGACCGCAAGAAGGTAAGTGGCTGGTATTGTATGGCTCGAGACATATTGCAAGAGACTGATCACCTTTGACAGGAGCTCATCAAGGTCAACGCGCTTCAGGTCGCTCCCGCAGAGCTCGAAGCTTTATTATTGGAAAATGAGCACGTTGCCGATGCTGCCGTAGTAGGAATCACCCTGTAAGTTTCCCCAGGTTCAACGTAAAGCTATTGTCCAGCCGCTGATGCGGCAATAGGAACGGAAACGAATGGCCACGGGCATATGTTGTGGTACAAGATGCTTCAAAGGACAAAGTAACACCAAAAGATCTTCAGGATTGGATTTCTGCGCGAGTTGCTAAGCACAAGCGGCTAGTTGGCGGTGTCGTTTTCATTGAGAGCGTCCCGAAACTCGCGAGCGGCAAGATCAAGAGGAAAGAAATGAGGGACTGGGCCAAGCGGGATGCGATAGAGCTGGAGCAAACCGACAAAGCTCCTAAAGCTAGGCTGTAGTCTGCTAGTACAGCCTTTCTAGCCATTGGGTACTGAGATAGAACCGCTAATGCGGTGAATAAAACATGACAAATCCTATCAACTCCTTTGTTCCCTTCAACTTCACACCAAGCGGGGCGCCTCGTAGCGAAAGTGACAAGCATAATTCGGAGCATGTGGCGGAGCTAACCCTGCTGCTCAAGCTGAACTCTCCAAGTTCTAGCCGACCTAATCTTTGTGCTGTTTTCGGCAGACAGGATTGCGCTAAACGACAACTAGCTACCATCGTCACGGTTGATGTTTCCCGAATGCCTTCAGCCCGCCGGCAGCCGGCTTCCCCACACTCTTTATTCCCCGCTTTCTGGGGTTTCCAACATGCATTCTAGTGCGCCACGGCGCGACGACATGCTTCCTTCCCTGTCACGAGGCGTACAAGGGCATCGAGTGCTGAATCATTAGTCGAATGAAGCCTTAGCGGCCCGAGTCATGATCCAATGCCTCCACCTCCTTCACTTGACTCGGGATGCTTCAATTCTCCGCACGTACCCCGGAGGCTTTGCTTCTTGCATGTAATGGCGTTTCATTCATGGCCTGAGCCGTGGGTGATCGGTACGCTGCGTGGAAGTTGCGTCTCCGGTGGCAAGGGGTGGTGATGTTGGGTTAACGAGGGTCTCTGGTACTGTTTAAAGAGTGACGGTTCCAGCCAATGTTGGAGATTATTTCCCTCGTCCTAATTCACCATCGAGACTAGTTTTACTTTGTTCTTATATAAAATTGCCTCGGTCCAGCCTCAAACCAATAGTTGAGAACGAAGTTTATTATCTATCTGATCGACTAGGCCTACACACCTAAACGTCATGTCTCGTGTTTCGCTCTCTGAGGCTACCACTCCGGGAGAGGTTGATTCTAGCAGACGTCTAGGCCAACCGATCCATGCTGAGCGACATGTTCGCATCGTCTGTGTGGGCGCTGGTGCTTCAGGCCTGTTGATGGCCTACAAAATTCAGAAGCATTTTGACAACTTCAGTCTGCAAGTATACGAGAAGAACCCCGAGGTCGCTGGCACCTGGTATGAGAACAGATATCCTGGGTAACCACTCCATCTATCACTCCCTGGAATTGTTGCTGATAGCCCTTCAGATGTGCATGCGACGTGCCGTCTCACAACTATTGCTGGTCCTTTGAGCCCCGTACAGACTGGTCGGCGGTTTACCCACCGGCCCATGAGATTTTTGCCTATTTTGACTCGTTCGCCGATCGTTATGATCTGAAGCGTTACATCAAGACAGAGCACCAGGTCATTGGGGCCTACTGGAATCATCACAAAGGCGGCTACGACGTCAAGGTCAAGGAGCTTGCCAGTGGGACAGTCATTAGCGACCACTGCGATATTCTAGTCAATGCAAGCGGCATTCTCAACGACTGGAGATGGCCTGCCATACCAGGCCTGGACAAATACAAGGGTGAGCTGGTGCATACAGCAAACTGGCCAGATTCGATCTCTCTCGAAGGAAAGCACGTCGGCCTCATTGGAAATGGGTAAGTGGGAGCAGCTCAATCGCAGATTCATCATACTGACCAAGTCCAAGATCGTCTGGTATCCAGGTTCTTCCCGCCATCCGGGAAACTTGCAAGAAAGTCACCACATTCATCCGCGAACCTACCTGGGTATCCCCAGTCCAGGGTTTGGAGCAGCATCTTTTCACACCGGAAGAGCTGAACGAGTTCG
The DNA here is from genome assembly GCA_000966855.1 of Fusarium sp. JS1030. Classification (NCBI taxonomy): domain Eukaryota; kingdom Fungi; phylum Ascomycota; class Sordariomycetes; order Hypocreales; family Nectriaceae; genus Fusarium; species Fusarium sp. JS1030. The sequence goes on along the minus strand of JWIW01000095.1, from coordinate 606,014 downwards.
AAAACAAGCCAGGTGCCTTGACAGCTTACCGGAAAAGCATCGAAACTGGCTTGAATGGGCAGTTCGGTATCTTCTTGAAGAACAATCAGATCAACCAGGATACCCATGTCTACATGATGCAGCAGATGAAGGAAAAACTGAAGAGTCCATATCTTGAGGAGAAACTGATTCCACAATGGAGTGTGGGATGCAGAAGGCTCACCCCTGGCGTGGACTATCTCGAGTCTCTGACCAAGCCGAATGTTGAGGTGGTATATGGAGAGATCAACTCGGTCACAGAGAAGGGATGTTTGTGCGATGACGGAAATGAGTATCCTGTCGACGTTCTCATTTGTGCCACCGGCTTCAACACAAGCTTCAGGCCAAGGATTCCCATCATCAACTCCAAGGGCGATAACCTGCAGGACAAGTGGGCAGTCAACCCGGAGTCTTACCTTGGTGTTGCCGCCGCAGACTTTGAAAACTATTTTGTGTTCTTAGGACCCAACTGCCCTATCGGCAACGGCCCAGTCTTGTCTGCCATTGAGGCACAGGCTGATTGGATGTGCAAGATCATCGACCGTTTCCAAACCACAAACATCAAGAAGTTTGCGCCAAAGGCGGAAGCAGTCCGGGACTTTGTTGAGTACAAGGACTGGTTCATGCAACACACTGTGTGGTCAGATCCATGCCGCTCATGGTATAAGAACGGTCCCGAAGGCCCGATCCTAGCTCTCTGGCCTGGTTCAACTTTACACTACATAGAATGCATGCGCGACGTTCGATATGATGACCTGGAGATCACTTACGCAGGGAACCGGTTCTCTTGGCTCGGAAACGGCTACTCAAGATGTGAGCTGGACACTACAGCGGACCTGGCCTACTACATTCGAGAGGTCGACGATGATCCGCCATTGAATACGGCTGGACGGCGGAAGCTTATCACCAAAAGCGGCACTATTCAGGGGAAGAGAGACATGGTTAGCTGGTCCAATTCCCCTTCGAGTGAAAGAAATAGACCGCAAACATTTAGACTATAGGCAAAGCCACTGGTTACTATGTTGAAATTGTAGTTAGAAAGCAGAAGACAGGTTCAAGTAAAGTGGATTTGGAACGATAATAAGATATGCTACAATAATTTGGTTGAAGAAGTCAATATGTATGAGAGCTGTGCAACTCGCTTCCTATTCCTTATGGAGTTTTACAAGGCCCTTTACAGGACAATGCGATGGCAATACAGAAAGGAAGTCTGATTGAGATCATTTTTGGTCGGCTTTATTCACAAACATCTTGATGTCTGAGACTAATGATACAAGCAATCAATCGTGTGGGCGAAAGTTGTCCTTTTCAGTCCATTTCAACTCAACGAATCCGGTCTTGTAGTCTTTTGGTAGCTATGTTCTTTGTTACTGTGGAAGCAACTCGCCCCGAGGGCAACGGAGAACAATTATCATATTGAGATTCCTCATCACAAGGTCTAGGGGCTATTGGGAAGAACAGTCATTCTGTACTCCTGTTATAGATTAACTTTTATGCAAAGTGTCTGTCTATTGAAGCATTTGTATCGCTATTCATTATCAAAGTGACAAGGTATCTGGGTTTTCATCCTCCAATCTAGATCCAAGACATAAGATCTCCCTCAGCCCTATCTTGTCTTGGGCTCCGACTCTCGCTTCTAGGCTCCTTTCGATCCTCCTCCATCTCTAGCTTCACTTCCAATCCTCCAGCGGCTTTGCGCAAGGCTTTTAACTCTAACTTTTCAATGCCCGGATGTTCTCTTAGCAAGAATGGCAGTATCGAGCCCTTCCACACAGGGAATCGTTTCGAAGACCCATGTTGTATGAGGGTCCAGACAAGGAGAATAGTGCATAATCCACATAGACTCGCCGGTAGAGTTAGCCACTCCCAAGCTATGGTGACGCAGACTGTGTTTTCCCAAACCTGCCCGGCGACGGCTGCTTTGGAGGATCCACGGGGGCCCAAGCCAGCGATGCGCATTTCACGCGTGAGTCTCATAGTCATCGAGTCGATCTTGTCCCTAATTGTCTCGAAAGTGGTTGTGCGGTTGCGCAAAAATGACACCAAGTACGACCCTGTAAAGGCAGCCTCGTTTCCAGAAGTTCCGATGCAATACAGACCGTCATCGGAATAACGTGTGGCACGAATGCACTGCGCGTCGAAGAGGTCGCGTCTTCGATCATAAAATGCTCTAATATACTGGAATGGCAACTCTGCGACACATTCCTGAGGGGCTGTGACGTTTGCGTAGCCAGCAGCTTGGTTCGGATCTGCAGCGAGGAAATCCTTTTCATGATCTAGCACAAGCGTTGTCTGGTCTTTGCTCAGCTTTGCAGCTGCAGACATGTTGGAAGAAGTGTAGAGCGTCCCATTTACCACACATGGTTGCTGTACGCCTCGCCACGGTGCCAAATTGACTCCGTTTGACAGAGTCATTTCGAGCTCTGCGCTCCAAAGATCTCTGGGGATCTGTTGCCGTAGAGGACTATCGCGAACAAGTTTCTCGGAGAGCTTCCCGTTCTTCACTTCTGCAGTGTAATATCTCATACAGGGATACACAATGCATGTGGCGGCGACAATATCGGTTGGGTCACCCCAAGCAGTTGGGCCAAAGTGACACGAAGAGTCCTCGGGGTCGCAGTCGTGGGGGCATGTGACGTTTCCATCGTCGTGTTTCTCACAATGGTCCTGCGACGTGGCCATGATAGTGAGGTTCATAAATGACCATCGAGCGCGATTCATCATGTCATCTGATACGACCTTTCGGGCCCATCGGAGATTACCTGTGTTCCGTACCGACAAATAGGTATCAGAGAACTGAGCCCCCAGTCTGATCTCGAAGGCAGTGTCCTTAAAAATAAGATTTTTTGCGGGAATGGGAAGAGTAAATGAGGAATGGCCCACGGCTGTGTACTCGTTGACTTCGGCCAGATCGTACACGTCCTCGCAGCGGCTGCATAGGCCAACGCTTGCATGCGAGATTTTCTTAGCCTGAGGTTGATCGGCATTGTCGGCGTAGGCGGTAAAGGAGCAGTTCCCGGACGAGCATGTATAAAGGCTGTTGATGTTGGAGTCCTTGGATGGGTTGACGACTGAATCCTGCATGGCTGACTGCAGTGTCATATCCAGACGGAAGTCAGGTGCACGAATTCCGCCCCAGAGCCTAGAGTCGTCAATGCGGTTTGCCGTGGTTATAGTCGCCGCCTGGTTACCGCCCTCACCAAGTCGCTGGCATGCATAGGTCTTGATGGCGAGCTGTGAGAAGGGACCGATAGCGAGGGATACAGCAGCTATGATGATGGCACCAAGAGCTACTGGATTTCGAACAGCAACCAAGGGTAGGAGCTCCAGGGCACCGTAGACACCGCGAGACGCTTCATCAAAGCGCTCGAGGTGGCGCAGAGGACGATTGCTCACCGAGATCCAGTTCCATTTGACCTGAGCGAGAAGTTCAAAGGCCACCACGGCCACACTGGCGCGGAGAATTGTGGCAAGAAAAGCGATGAGAGCGCTCAGATTGATCGATCCACCCCAGTCTGGCAGCTCCTGGTTGTCGTATTGGCCGAGGATGAGAAAGATAGCGACCATCAGTCCTATGGCCAGGACTAGAAGGGATATCTCAAGACCCCAGGCCGTCAAAGCATTTGGCCGGTGATCCTTCTTGTCTTGCTGATGGTCCTCAATCTTCGGCGTATCTACAACAGTTGCTTCGCGAATCAGGAGCCCTGTTGCAGGCTGTATGTGCGGCATGGGTTGGTATGAGAGTTGACTCGAGTCGTCCATCTTGGTGAAGCGACGGTAGTGGCTGAAAGAAGGGCAGTAAGAAACACGGCAACAACCGTGAGACACATGATCTGAGGAGGCAATGCATCGAGGGCTGCCTGAGCCTTTTTATCGTGTTTCAGAGTTGTGGTCGCCATTTGGCTGATCTGCAAGACGCGCGCTTAACGATGCATCGGATAGGTTGATTCAAGACCCAGTTGCGATAACCCCTTCAGCCAACAGGCGAATATGCACGGCACAACCAACACAATAAATATGAAACCATGCCATGCTGAACGTTTCTATTTTAAGATAAGTGTTGCCTTGAGCGCGTAAAGATAACTATTGCTAGAGACAAATTAATCTAAAACCCTTATTATTGACAAGTCTTACTATTTGTATAATGTGGTACAAGACCCTGCAGGATGTTGACACTTGCGCCGTCTCCTTAGGCATAGGCAAAGCTCTCGCTCGCCTGGAGGCTCTCTCTCTCTCTCTGTGAAGCCCTTCTTGTGGCTCTATTCCTCTGCTTGCAATAGGTCCTCTTGCTGCTATAGCTGCTGTGACTTCGGTTGAACCAGAGATATACCGTAATACCTATAAGGTTACTAACTAAGTGGCGCGCCTTGTTTTTGCCTCGGTGGTCGGTTTGACAACTTCTCTGCTCCTTCTTCTTGTTCCTTATTTAATTAGCTATTATACCTCTTATAGTAGTTTAAGGTCCTTACTAAAGGTCTTTTAATAAAGAGCTATTTAGTTTCTTACTTTAGACTTAAGTTATAAATACTTTATTAAAAATAAGCTTAAATTAAAAGTAAATATTAATATATATTTAAATTTAATATTATTAAAATTACTATTAAAAATATCTTATTTTATATAACTTATTATATAATTTACTATTTTTAGTTAAATT